>OY292442.1:12500-1507500 GCA_958496245.1 Perizoma flavofasciatum
GAGAAACACCAAATTTCCAGGAATTTGCGTAATTTTCGTTAATTTTCGCAAGAAAATTACGCATTTTGCAACTTTTCCTTGGAAATTGGTGGTTCCCAGCACCTCCAGCAGCTGGAACAGCATCGCCCGACGACCCCGCGTGTACCTGCAACAGAAAAAATCAAATTAGAGACAAGAAATCGCAAAAAATCGACTTCTTCAAAATTCTTGTTAGGCAAAAGTCTTAGTACCTCGGTCGATTTTCATACATTTTATGAACTCTGAGAAAAATATTTTTCTATAATATCTTGTTTTTATACAACATTCGCAGTGCAAATACATCCCCTGCCTGGATAATTGACTGAACGGCCTGCGCTTCTCAAAGTTTACAGAGTTTTATTAGATTTTTATGTTGTTATTTTTTCAAAATTAAATACGTTTTTATTAAGTTTTTACAAGTAATTTGGACTGACTTTGTCTCAAATACGATTGTTCCGTGTGCCCGCGTGTGGTTGCGGTGTGTGTCGGTGGTCCCAGGGTCCAGTTTACAGGAGAAACACCAAATTTCCAGGAATTTGCGTAATTTTCGTTAATTTTCGCAAGAAAATTACGCATTTTGCAACTTTTCCTTGGAAATTGGTGGTTCCCAGCACCTCCAGCAGCTGGAACAGCATCGCCCGACGACCCCGCGTGTACCTGCAACAGAAAAAATCAAATTAGAGACAAGAAATCGCAAAAAATCGACTTCTTCAAAATTCTTGTTAGGCAAAAGTCTTAGTACCTCGGTCGATTTTCATACATTTTATGAACTCTGAGAAAAATATTTTTCTATAATATCTTGTTTTTATACAACATTCGCAGTGCAAATACATCCCCTGCCTGGATAATTGACTGAACGGCCTGCGCTTCTCAAAGTTTACAGAGTTTTATTAGATTTTTATGTTGTTATTTTTTCAAAATTAAATACGTTTTTATTAAGTTTTTACAAGTAATTTGGACTGACTTTGTCTCAAATACGATTGTTCCGTGTGCCCGCGTGTGGTTGCGGTGTGTGTCGGTGGTCCCAGGGTCCAGTTTACAGGAGAAACACCAAATTTCCAGGAATTTGCGTAATTTTCGTTAATTTTCGCAAGAAAATTACGCATTTTGCAACTTTTCCTTGGAAATTGGTGGTTCCCAGCACCTCCAGCAGCTGGAACAGCATCGCCCGACGACCCCGCGTGTACCTGCAACAGAAAAAATCAAATTAGAGACAAGAAATCGCAAAAAATCGACTTCTTCAAAATTCTTGTTAGGCAAAAGTCTTAGTACCTCGGTCGATTTTCATACATTTTATGAACTCTGAGAAAAATATTTTTCTATAATATCTTGTTTTTATACAACATTCGCAGTGCAAATACATCCCCTGCCTGGATAATTGACTGAACGGCCTGCGCTTCTCAAAGTTTACAGAGTTTTATTAGATTTTTATGTTGTTATTTTTTCAAAATTAAATACGTTTTTATTAAGTTTTTACAAGTAATTTGGACTGACTTTGTCTCAAATACGATTGTTCCGTGTGCCCGCGTGTGGTTGCGGTGTGTGTCGGTGGTCCCAGGGTCCAGTTTACAGGAGAAACACCAAATTTCCAGGAATTTGCGTAATTTTCGTTAATTTTCGCAAGAAAATTACGCATTTTGCAACTTTTCCTTGGAAATTGGTGGTTCCCAGCACCTCCAGCAGCTGGAACAGCATCGCCCGACGACCCCGCGTGTACCTGCAACAGAAAAAATCAAATTAGAGACAAGAAATCGCAAAAAATCGACTTCTTCAAAATTCTTGTTAGGCAAAAGTCTTAGTACCTCGGTCGATTTTCATACATTTTATGAACTCTGAGAAAAATATTTTTCTATAATATCTTGTTTTTATACAACATTCGCAGTGCAAATACATCCCCTGCCTGGATAATTGACTGAACGGCCTGCGCTTCTCAAAGTTTACAGAGTTTTATTAGATTTTTATGTTGTTATTTTTTCAAAATTAAATACGTTTTTATTAAGTTTTTACAAGTAATTTGGACTGACTTTGTCTCAAATACGATTGTTCCGTGTGCCCGCGTGTGGTTGCGGTGTGTGTCGGTGGTCCCAGGGTCCAGTTTACAGGAGAAACACCAAATTTCCAGGAATTTGCGTAATTTTCGTTAATTTTCGCAAGAAAATTACGCATTTTGCAACTTTTCCTTGGAAATTGGTGGTTCCCAGCACCTCCAGCAGCTGGAACAGCATCGCCCGACGACCCCGCGTGTACCTGCAACAGAAAAAATCAAATTAGAGACAAGAAATCGCAAAAAATCGACTTCTTCAAAATTCTTGTTAGGCAAAAGTCTTAGTACCTCGGTCGATTTTCATACATTTTATGAACTCTGAGAAAAATATTTTTCTATAATATCTTGTTTTTATACAACATTCGCAGTGCAAATACATCCCCTGCCTGGATAATTGACTGAACGGCCTGCGCTTCTCAAAGTTTACAGAGTTTTATTAGATTTTTATGTTGTTATTTTTTCAAAATTAAATACGTTTTTATTAAGTTTTTACAAGTAATTTGGACTGACTTTGTCTCAAATACGATTGTTCCGTGTGCCCGCGTGTGGTTGCGGTGTGTGTCGGTGGTCCCAGGGTCCAGTTTACAGGAGAAACACCAAATTTCCAGGAATTTGCGTAATTTTCGTTAATTTTCGCAAGAAAATTACGCATTTTGCAACTTTTCCTTGGAAATTGGTGGTTCCCAGCACCTCCAGCAGCTGGAACAGCATCGCCCGACGACCCCGCGTGTACCTGCAACAGAAAAAATCAAATTAGAGACAAGAAATCGCAAAAAATCGACTTCTTCAAAATTCTTGTTAGGCAAAAGTCTTAGTACCTCGGTCGATTTTCATACATTTTATGAACTCTGAGAAAAATATTTTTCTATAATATCTTGTTTTTATACAACATTCGCAGTGCAAATACATCCCCTGCCTGGATAATTGACTGAACGGCCTGCGCTTCTCAAAGTTTACAGAGTTTTATTAGATTTTTATGTTGTTATTTTTTCAAAATTAAATACGTTTTTATTAAGTTTTTACAAGTAATTTGGACTGACTTTGTCTCAAATACGATTGTTCCGTGTGCCCGCGTGTGGTTGCGGTGTGTGTCGGTGGTCCCAGGGTCCAGTTTACAGGAGAAACACCAAATTTCCAGGAATTTGCGTAATTTTCGTTAATTTTCGCAAGAAAATTACGCATTTTGCAACTTTTCCTTGGAAATTGGTGGTTCCCAGCACCTCCAGCAGCTGGAACAGCATCGCCCGACGACCCCGCGTGTACCTGCAACAGAAAAAATCAAATTAGAGACAAGAAATCGCAAAAAATCGACTTCTTCAAAATTCTTGTTAGGCAAAAGTCTTAGTACCTCGGTCGATTTTCATACATTTTATGAACTCTGAGAAAAATATTTTTCTATAATATCTTGTTTTTATACAACATTCGCAGTGCAAATACATCCCCTGCCTGGATAATTGACTGAACGGCCTGCGCTTCTCAAAGTTTACAGAGTTTTATTAGATTTTTATGTTGTTATTTTTTCAAAATTAAATACGTTTTTATTAAGTTTTTACAAGTAATTTGGACTGACTTTGTCTCAAATACGATTGTTCCGTGTGCCCGCGTGTGGTTGCGGTGTGTGTCGGTGGTCCCAGGGTCCAGTTTACAGGAGAAACACCAAATTTCCAGGAATTTGCGTAATTTTCGTTAATTTTCGCAAGAAAATTACGCATTTTGCAACTTTTCCTTGGAAATTGGTGGTTCCCAGCACCTCCAGCAGCTGGAACAGCATCGCCCGACGACCCCGCGTGTACCTGCAACAGAAAAAATCAAATTAGAGACAAGAAATCGCAAAAAATCGACTTCTTCAAAATTCTTGTTAGGCAAAAGTCTTAGTACCTCGGTCGATTTTCATACATTTTATGAACTCTGAGAAAAATATTTTTCTATAATATCTTGTTTTTATACAACATTCGCAGTGCAAATACATCCCCTGCCTGGATAATTGACTGAACGGCCTGCGCTTCTCAAAGTTTACAGAGTTTTATTAGATTTTTATGTTGTTATTTTTTCAAAATTAAATACGTTTTTATTAAGTTTTTACAAGTAATTTGGACTGACTTTGTCTCAAATACGATTGTTCCGTGTGCCCGCGTGTGGTTGCGGTGTGTGTCGGTGGTCCCAGGGTCCAGTTTACAGGAGAAACACCAAATTTCCAGGAATTTGCGTAATTTTCGTTAATTTTCGCAAGAAAATTACGCATTTTGCAACTTTTCCTTGGAAATTGGTGGTTCCCAGCACCTCCAGCAGCTGGAACAGCATCGCCCGACGACCCCGCGTGTACCTGCAACAGAAAAAATCAAATTAGAGACAAGAAATCGCAAAAAATCGACTTCTTCAAAATTCTTGTTAGGCAAAAGTCTTAGTACCTCGGTCGATTTTCATACATTTTATGAACTCTGAGAAAAATATTTTTCTATAATATCTTGTTTTTATACAACATTCGCAGTGCAAATACATCCCCTGCCTGGATAATTGACTGAACGGCCTGCGCTTCTCAAAGTTTACAGAGTTTTATTAGATTTTTATGTTGTTATTTTTTCAAAATTAAATACGTTTTTATTAAGTTTTTACAAGTAATTTGGACTGACTTTGTCTCAAATACGATTGTTCCGTGTGCCCGCGTGTGGTTGCGGTGTGTGTCGGTGGTCCCAGGGTCCAGTTTACAGGAGAAACACCAAATTTCCAGGAATTTGCGTAATTTTCGTTAATTTTCGCAAGAAAATTACGCATTTTGCAACTTTTCCTTGGAAATTGGTGGTTCCCAGCACCTCCAGCAGCTGGAACAGCATCGCCCGACGACCCCGCGTGTACCTGCAACAGAAAAAATCAAATTAGAGACAAGAAATCGCAAAAAATCGACTTCTTCAAAATTCTTGTTAGGCAAAAGTCTTAGTACCTCGGTCGATTTTCATACATTTTATGAACTCTGAGAAAAATATTTTTCTATAATATCTTGTTTTTATACAACATTCGCAGTGCAAATACATCCCCTGCCTGGATAATTGACTGAACGGCCTGCGCTTCTCAAAGTTTACAGAGTTTTATTAGATTTTTATGTTGTTATTTTTTCAAAATTAAATACGTTTTTATTAAGTTTTTACAAGTAATTTGGACTGACTTTGTCTCAAATACGATTGTTCCGTGTGCCCGCGTGTGGTTGCGGTGTGTGTCGGTGGTCCCAGGGTCCAGTTTACAGGAGAAACACCAAATTTCCAGGAATTTGCGTAATTTTCGTTAATTTTCGCAAGAAAATTACGCATTTTGCAACTTTTCCTTGGAAATTGGTGGTTCCCAGCACCTCCAGCAGCTGGAACAGCATCGCCCGACGTCCCCGCGTGTACCTGCAACAGAAAAAATCAAATTAGAGACAAGAAATCGCAAAAAATCGACTTCTTCAAAATTCTTGTTAGGCAAAAGTCTTAGTACCTCGGTCGATTTTCATACATTTTATGAACTCTGAGAAAAATATTTTTCTATAATATCTTGTTTTTATACAACATTCGCAGTGCAAATACATCCCCTGCCTGGATAATTGACTGAACGGCCTGCGCTTCTCAAACTTTACAGAGTTTTATTAGATTTTTATGTTGTTATTTTTTCAAAATTAAATACGTTTTTATTAAGTTTTTACAAGTAATTTGGACTGACTTTGTCTCAAATACGATTGTTCCGTGTGCCCGCGTGTGGTTGCGGTGTGTGTCGGTGGTCCCAGGGTCCAGTTTACAGGAGAAACACCAAATTTCCAGGAATTTGCGTAATTTTCGTTAATTTTCGCAAGAAAATTACGCATTTTGCAACTTTTCCTTGGAAATTGGTGGTTCCCAGCACCTCCAGCAGCTGGAACAGCATCGCCCGACGTCCCCGCGTGTACCTGCAACAGAAAAAATCAAATTAGAGACAAGAAATCGCAAAAAATCGCCCACCCACCCGCCCTTTGGAGGATTAGGGATATAGAATTTGAGTCACTGGTTATAGGGAAAATTTGTAAAGTGTCCTATGTTAACTTTTACCGTATGGTAACTGTATTAGAGTCTTCGTCGATATATATACGTTACCGGTAGACGACCTACTCCTTGGAGTTAACCTTTTATTGGCCCTTTTGCCTTTAATTAGAGACTGACTCCATCTTGAGTCTATTAGTTTATGACCTAGTATAACTATTAATATAAGATTAGAGTTTATTTGGCTACATTACTTAAGTAAATTTTACAACATTTAAAATATATTTATCGCATTCCTGACAACTTAAGCAAAATGTTTGGTTTTCGCACACCAGTAAAGGCACCAAATGCTGATGTTCATAGTGATACCGAATCTCCAATGTCGCCAGCCCAGGCAGGACCTTCCCGTATTGAGTGCACAAAAACGACACAAAACTCAAAGGTAAGGCGAAGTATAGGGGAGTGGGAGGCTGGGAAAGCCGAACCAAAACCTAAAACCACAACCACCTCACTAAAAACCTGGACTGTGGAGCCACCAAAGGCGAAGACAAAGACGACGCTGGTACAGGACAGCAAAGCAGGATCACGGAGATCATCAGTCGAAACAACAATAAGCCCGACAAAGGAAAAATCTAAATATATAGACAGATTGACAGAGGCCAGGGCATGCGTGGCAAAGGCCAAGCTTAACCTCGGAAACTCGAGAAATACCAAAACGGAAATCAAAAACGAGGTATTGCAAGCCATCGATAGACTCTACCAATTGGTTAAAGAGGCGCAAACCGCAAAAGTACAAGAAAATAAAAAAACACAAAAAGACCAGATAGGAAAAGAGTCAGAAGAAGAAAATGGAAAGGAGGAAAACAAGCTTATAAAAACAATGGAAGAACACGCCAGACTAATACGAGACAATAATGAGAGGATGGAGAAATTAAAAGAAACGATAGAGAAACAGCAAGAAGCCCAACAGAGACAGACATACGCGAGTGTAGCAGCGGCGTTCACGAGGAGGCAGGCCCCTGAACAGACCGCGCTACACTCGGTAGTAGTGACATCAAAGGACGAAATGGAAACAGGAGAGGAAGTACTCAATAGGATCAGGAATGTGGTGAACGCGAAAGAAGGGGGAATAGCGGTTGAGAGGATAAGAAAGGCAAAGGACCAGAAGGTGATAGTTGGGTGCAGAACAGAAGAAGAGAGACAAATTTTAAAGGAAAGGCTCAAAAGAGCAGAAGACCAACTCAACGTCCAGGACATTAAGAATAAAGACCCACTGGTAATACTGAGAGACGTATTCCAGTACAATACGGACGAAGACATCCTCAGCGCCCTAAAAAACCAAAATCGGAACCTACTGAAAGACATAGATACAAAAGAACAAAAGATGGAAATTATGTACAAGAAGCGAACGAAGAACCCACACACTCACCATATAATACTCAGGGTGTCTACAAAGATCTGGCAGAGGCTGGTCGACGCAGGGACAGTACAAATCGACCTCCAAAGAGTGAAAGTGGCGGACCAATCCCCACTAGTACAATGTTCGCTCTGCCTAGGTTACGGACATGGAAAGCGCTTCTGCGCCGAAAAAATAGCAAAATGCAGCCATTGTGGAGGGCCTCACATGAGGACGGAGTGCGCCGACTGGCTGGCTGGAGAAACCCCATCGTGCTGCAATTGCACGCACGCCAAGATCGACAGGACTGACCACAACGCCTTCAGTCAGGACTGCTCGATCCGGAAAAAATGGGAGGCGCTGGCCAGAGCCACAGTAGCATATTGCTAAAGTGGCCTCCGGCGGAACACCTACAAAATTCCGTAACCTGGTGGAAGACTGGAGTGACAAAAATAAAACTGACCAAAACCCGATTAAACAAAAACACACAAAAGAAATAAGTAAAATGAGGGTAAAGAAAAACACAAGAAACAATTGGATCCAGCTTAATGATAAACTGTCCCAATTGAAATCAGATAAAATTTTAATAGAGTTTGGAAAAGTTAAATACAAAATTAGGCAACAAAAACAAAAATTAAACTACACGAAATTAGGATTAAAAACGCATAGAAAATTACTAGAACATAAAGATAAATTAAATAAGACACTTACCATAACGTGGTGGTTAGAAAATCAGCAAACGCCAACAAAAGTCACCAGGAAACGGAAACCACGATGTGTAGAACCGATCCAGAATGTGGAAGCCGACGCTCACCTGAAACATAAAACAGTAAATAAAAAAGCGGATCATCAGCGAGCCAAAGAATCAGCTAATCAAATAAACGATTTTGAGCATAATGAAACCAATGACAAAACGTCTACCCCTGAGGAGCTGGAAGCCGCGATGAAAAGCCAAATGATACTAATGCTAAACATAGTAAACACAAAAGAAATAAGCAAGCTATACAGATAAATAAATTTGTTGGCTATATATATTGATATATATATATCAAAACAGCAAAGTAATACAGAGAAGATAAAGAAACTATAGTAGATAATATGTTTAGACATAAAGAAATAAATAAGATATTAGTTTAATAAGATATAAATAAACGTAATAAATATTGTAAAAAGCTCATAACCCACATAGTGCATAAGTTAAAATGTAAAAAGTAATAAAAGTAGGATAAGAATTTTGTAAATCATAGAAAGCAAAACGTATTAAACTACGTATGTAAGATTAAGTAAAATTGTTTGGATAAATACTTTGTAAAACTCCCCCTTCAAAATTGTTAGTCTTTTATTAAACGCATGCCATTAAAACAAATGTAAACAAAGTCTCTGAAAACTTTTATCAGAGGAATAAAGAAAAAAAAAAAAAAAAAAAAAAAAAAAAAAAAAAAAAAAAAAAAAACCTAACCTAACCTAACCTAACCTAACCTAACCTAACCTAACCTAACCTAACCTAACCTAACCTAACCTAACCTAACCTAACCTAACCTAACCTAACCTAACCTAACCTAACCTAACCTAACCTAACCTAACACAACCTAAACTAACCTAACCTAACCTAACCTTTTTTTTTTTTTTTTTTTTTTTTTTTTTCGTGGGGAAATCCTCATGGATACCCTTCGCCTGGGGGAGGCAAAGGGTTATGCCGGACTCTTACCGGCTAAAACCCCACGGGGTTCCTTCTTAACGCCATCTGTCAGGGCCGTGGGTACGCTTTCGCATTCTTCCATAGCCCCAACGACGTTGGCTCAAAACATGAGCCTCGACTCATCTCAGTGTGAGAGGCGCGCGGAACCTCCACGCGCGCCCTCTCAGGGCTTCACAGTGGTCGGCAGCACTCCCCCGTGCTGCCGCCTAAGCCATTCTATGGTGGTCTTAGAGCGTGGAGGTTTCTCCTCCGACGCCCGATTCTCCTGCTGCGAATAGGGTTGTTGGTGTGGATCTCCCTTTCCCTTTCAGCAGCTTCCTTTTGCGACAGAACTTCTTCGCAAAAGACAATTACAGCTTTCCAAGACTCTTCATTACCAACCATAGCCTCAACTACAGTCGGAAGTGACAGGTCATTCCCTACTGTGCTCATAAGCTCTTGTCGCGGGATAGCCCAGGCTGGGCAATCCTGCAACGTGTGAATTGCCGTATCTTCAGCACAGTTACAATGATGACACGCAGTGGTCGATTCTCTGCCGATTCGGCACAGGTACTTCGAGAAACAGCCGTGTCCCGTGAGTACCTGTGTCAACCGGAAGGTCATCGACCCATGCTCCCTAGTGAGCCACTCGTGCAGTACCGGACGAATCGCCCCGATAGTTATGAGGCCAGCACTAGGCTGTTCCAGCCTCCTACACCATTCTTCTACAAGCGAGTTATAAAACTCGAGTCTTTTACTTTCTACCTCTCTTAATGCTGGGCGCTGGCCTCGTGCCTGCTCCTCTTCTCGCCAGAAGTAGATCGCAGCAAGTCCTCTTGCATCCAAGTCCCACGGCAATGATCCCGCTACAAGACACGCTGCCTCGAATGATATGGTGCGATATCCCCTTATTACTTTTATCGCCATCGCCCTTTGTGGTTTGCGCAGTAGGGCAACATTCTGACTGCTTAGAGTATTGGCCCATACCGGCGCTCCATACATGGCCATGGAGCGTACAACCCCCAAGTATAGGCGCCGGCATCCCACCTTCGCCCCTCTGATGTTAGGCAGCAGTCCTCCAAGAGCTGCTGCGGTTCCCATTAACTTAGGCGCTAGTCTGGTAAAGTGGGATGCAAAGTTCCATCGACTGTCCAGTACCAAGCCCAGATATTTCATCGTGGACTCGATGTTGATGCGGACACCACCCACTACTATATGTGATCCCGCTGGTGGTCCGTTCCTAGGCCCGTGAAAGATTAAAGCTTCCGACTTATTCAATGCTACCTCTAGTCCAAGTCGCCTTATCCGGTCTACCACCTGGGCAACACCTGCTGTAGCAAGGATAGCAGCCTCACGATGTGATTTCCCCCTCGCTGTTACCAAAGTGTCATCTGCATAGCATGTGACACTTATTCCCCAGAGGTTAGCACCCCGCAGCACCCAGTCGTAGCCAATGTTCCACAGGAGCGGTCCTAGAACCGAACCCTGTGGAACACCGCACGACATTCTGTGCTGGGTTTCAAGTCCTTCTCGCTCTTTATATGACACAAATCGATTCGTCAGATAATCGTCAATTATATTGCGGAGGTAGCGGGGCACTTGATGGTATCTTAAGGCCTCCCTAATGCAGCTCCAAGGCAAGGTATTGAATGCATTGGCGATGTCAAGAGACACCGCCAGAACAACCTCTCCCCGGGATACTGCTTCATCCGCAACCACCTTTACCTGCAATATGGCGTCCACCGTTGATCGCCCCCTACGGAACCCAAACTGGTTGTCGTTCAAGTCTGGACCAACACAATCAATGTGCCCCGCGAGGCGACCAGCTATGATTCGCTCAAACAGCTTACTCACCTCATCAAGAAGAACGATGGGGCGGTAAGCTGAAGGAGAATCTGCTGAGCGTCCGTCTTTTTTGAGCAACACCAGTCGGCCCGTCTTCCACTGTTCCGGAAATTTTCCTTGTGCCAGGCAGGCGTTGAACAAGCCCCGAAGCTGAAGACCAAGAGCTTTCAGCGCTATGACCCAAGCCCGGCCAGGAACACCATCAGGGCCTGGGGCTGTATTCTTTGCTTTGAGCCGCAAAACCGCCATCCTCAGCTCGACCTCATTTATTTCAGCCGCATCGGCGTCCGTGTCACTCTCCTCGCCTAGTGGTGCCATGGTTGGCGGCGTGTGCTCTCCTCTCGTGGGGAACAAAGCTGATACCACGCTCTCCAGAAGCTGAGGATCAAGGCTCTGTGTCAGTGGTGGGGCCCATGGTCGCAGCTTGCCTCTAACCATTCTATAGGGTCTCCCCCATGGATCCCGACTCAATGACTCAAGCAACTCATCTCGGGATTGACTCTTTGCCTGTAGAATGGCCAGCTGCAAAGCCGCTTTGGCTTCCTTGTACCTCTGGTATAGCTGCCCTTCTAGCTCCACGTCACGGCGTCGCTTTCTTCGTTGCCTGGTGTACCGGCGTCTTGCTACAACACATCCTTCACGTAGCTTCGTTAATTCTGCTTTCCACCAATAGACCTGTCGCTTAGCAGGATGAGGGCCAATTCTTGGCATTGAAGCATCGCAAATGTGCACCATTGCACCGCGAAACCACTCCACCTCTTCATCGACCTCAATCTCCGCATGCTCTCTCGATATGGCTAACCAGGCCTGGACCAGGGAGGCCTCCTCAAGAGCATCTCGATCAAGGCGTTTAAGAGCCCATCTCGGGTTTCTGCTATGCGAATTGGATCTGACCGGCCCACTTTGAGTTAGCGGAGATGGCATGACCTCGAACCGAATGTAACGATGGTCCGAAAGAGTCTCCAGGTTTGTCACGACCTCCCAACCTTGAATACGTCTCTCCAGGTTAGGGCTGGCGAAAGTTACATCCACAATAGACTCACCCTGCTGCCTTACACAAGTGAACTCTGATCCACGGTTCACGACTAAGAGACCGGTGGCCAGGACCCACTCTTCCAACGTTTCTCCACGAACACTAGTAACGGGAGACCCCCAAGCTGTTGACTTGGCATTCAGGTCTCCAAGGACGAGCACAGGATGTGGATGACTCTGTCCTACTAGTGCCCCAACATCAACAAGAAAGCTCTCGAATTCAGAGAGAGTCCTATTTGGCGAGAAATATACCGCCACCACCACCAATCCTCCAACAAAAGCCGCAACACATCCCCTGCCCTTCACGACTCTATCGAAGGTGATACCTCTGGCGACGATGGTTACGAGCCCTTCCATATCACCTGCCCAGTTGTCTCTAGGTGGAATATAGTAGGGCTCAGATATAGCTGCTATGTCGATCAACCACTCCGCCATACTCTGAATCGCAAGATCCTGAGCTCTAGCGGAGTGGTTGAGATTCGCCTGTAGAAATCGTAGAGCCATCCTATAAAATTTCCATTTGAACCACCTCTCCCCCCGTTTGGGTCAGGGGACAGCTGGTTGCTGTCGGCATGGTGGCTGGGATCTTAATAGCCTCCATAGCCCGCCTTCTCTTTGATTTAGGAGGGGTACACCCTTTGCTTCCAAGCCTGTGCGCTGACGGTCTGTTCGCCGCCGCACAAACTGAGCACTTTGGCTGAGCCGTGCACACGGATGACTTATGGCCATGCTGCCCGCACCTGTAACACTCCTCACTGCGGTCAACCTCTTCAGTGCACTGGGCACGGACATGCCCATTTTGTAGGCATCGATAACATCTCATTGGCCTGGGCTGCACCATTTCTACTCGAGCAGAGACCCAACCAACTAATAGGCGGCCTTCTTCTCCCAGCTTTTTAGCAGCAGCCACCGGACAGCTCACCAATGCAACACCGGTACCCTGGTAGGTACGCCTAATTACTCCTACCTTGACCATATCCTCCGGGCAACATCCACGTTGCGCTACTGTAGCTATGAGGTCTTCCCTAGACACTGAGTCATCCAGCCCTGAAATCCGGAACTCGGCACACTTTGTAGGTCTGGAGACCTTTGCAACCTCCTCGCTCAAGACTTCTCTAAGCTTTTGAGCTAAAGAGTCAGCTTTCTCAGCACTCTTTTCTCCTCCCGTCACTTCAAGGATGCGAGCTCCGGTGGCGGCTTTCCGGAACCGCAGGCTAGTGATACCGCAGCTAGCAAGGTCCACCTTAGCTTTGGCTTCCGCCAAAACCTTGGCATATGTTTCGCCTTTCTCGTCGGCTCCCGGCTGCAGAGTAATAACCACTGCTGCAGTCCGAGGGGGACGCAATTTTACCGGAGTAGTGCGGCTTTTCGGTTTTGCACTGACCGATGTGGTTGGTAGTGCTTTCGCCGTCGGTTGAAAGGCCGTCTTGTCTTGAGTTTTACCCCGTTTGGCTACTTTAGTCCAGGCTTGTTCAGTGGCTACCGATGTTGGTGATAACTCGCGAGGCGCTTCTTGGGTAATCATGGTATTGGTAATACCTGATTTATTTTTACCCTTTTTCTTCGTTTTGGCTTGGTCAGCCAGCTCCTTGGTCTCCTTTAATTCAACTGGTACCACATTTTGTGCTTCTTTCCGTTTATCCGCAGCTAAAGGAGGTCGAAGCCGTTTTTCCGGGAGCAATCTCTCCTCCATTCCTTCAAACCGCGCATTTATCATGCTGCCGACTTGCATGATAATTGAGCGCGTCATTTCCTCTTGCTGATCTACATTGACGCCAGAGGTCGATGTTGTTCTTATATTGGAACGACCCAGGCTCACTGAAGGCAGTTCTTCTATGCTCACAGGAGCTTGTGCCAATTTGGCTTTGATCTCGCCCATTTCCTTGCGAAGCTCCGTCATCTCAGCGCGCAAGCGAGCATTGTCTGCTTGGAGCTTCGCAGTTTCCTCCGAGACTGAGCGGGTGTAGAGCGCTCCTACTGCCGCCTTTATCGACCCCGCCGCCTCTTTAAGGGCAGCAACAAAAGTGCCCTTAAGGTTGCCCGATTTGGTGGCAACTTTCAAAATTATCTCCGTTGCATCCAGTACCTGTTTGTTTAGGTCCGAAGCCAAACCGGTGTTTTCCTCATAACACACTGGTTGAGCCACCACGGAGCGTTTCGCCTTGACCACTTGAGCGGCGACTTCCTCTTCCGCCTTGCGAAGAAATTCTTCTCGCTTAAGAGCAGTGAGCTCTGACTGGGCTCTAGCTAGGCCTACATACTTCCCCGTACTAGGAGGACGTCCACGTCCCCTCCTAGTTGACGCCTTAGGAGGTGTCGGATTTTCCTCGCCATTCTCTGAGCTGGCCTCATCCCATTGGCGCTTTCGCCAGAAACGGCCACCTTCAGGCGATAACATGCCAGAAAACCGGGACGAAACCGTCCGCAGACTAGCGTCGGTGTCCGAGTCTGACAAATTCGCCATCTTTGCCGAAGCAAACGGCAGGTCATCATCATTGGCTTTCGTCTCCGCACAGCGGGTTAAGACTACTCGCGGCTCTTTCAAATTCATGTAATCGGTGTCAATGTTCATTCCGAAGTTGTCGTCTGTGTGAGAACCGAGGCTCTCGAAGCGGTTGTTGCCCCCCCCAGAATACGAGGGGCTGCCTCCCGAAGGAGGGTGGGATTCTCCGCCAGCAGTGCTGACGGTACCCACCTGGGGTAATAAGTTTTTATTACAATCCGCCATAATGAGTTTTTTTGGGTTTTGTCAGTTTAAAGGCTCGACAGCCTGGGTTGGGTTGATGCTCTAGGGACTGCATTACCCCTGCAGCCATTCATCCTATCGCCGAGCATCGAAACTTAGGATTGGGGTCCACCTCACGTTTCCGAAAAACGGAAACACGCCCTAACAAGGGCGCCCCCTCCAACTTGCGTAAGTCCCTCCCCAACCTAACCTTTTTTTTTTTTTTTTTTTTTTTTTTTTTTGAAGGGGGGAAATGCCACGCATCCCCCTTCCGCCACGGGGGTGGCGAAAGGGGGTATGTGGGACTCTAACCCACTAAAACCCCCCTGGTTGACGTCGCCCGCCGTAGTGGGGCAAGATGGGGTCGCGTTAGCATTCACCATCTTACCCCGACGGGTGGCCCAGGAACCACCCGGGCCCCGGCCATGTGTGGGGCCGTGCAAGCCGGCGGAGTCCCCCGACTCCGCCAGTGACCCCACACTCGCGCCCTGAAAAGGGCGCCCCCTCCAACTTACGCTGTCCCTCACTCCAAGCCTGCCCGGTATGGGAAACCCTGCCGGTATAGCCTCGAAGATCATTGGGACGCGCAAGCCCTCATCCGCGCCCTGAAAAGGGCGCCCCCTCCAACTTACGCTGTCCCTCACTCCGAGCCTGACCGGTATGGGAAGCCCTGCCGGTATAGCCTCGAAGATCATTGGGACGCGCAAGCCCTCATCCGCGCCCTGAAAAGGGCGCCCCCTCCAACTTACGCTGTCCCTCACTCCAAGCCTGACCGATATGGGAAACCCTGCCGGTATAGCCTCGAAGATCATTGGGACGCGCAAGCCCTCATCCGCGCCCTGAAAAGGGCGCCCCCTCCAACTTACGCTGTCCCTCACTCCGAGCCTGACCGGTATGGGAAGCCCTGCCGGTATAGCCTCGAAGATCATTGGGACGCGCAAGCCCTCATCCGCGCCCTGAAAAGGGCGCCCCCTCCAGCTTACGCTGTCCCTCACTCCAAGCCTGACCGGTATGGGAAGCCCTGCCGGTATAGCCTCGAAGATCATTGGAACGCGCAAGCCGACCAGAACAGCAAAAAGCCGCCCCGGCCTTCCCTCCACGGTGCGCCCTGAAAAGGGCACACTACGTCAAACGGGCCCATAAAGGGCCACGCCGACCCTACGTCCGCGCCCTTATAAGGGCGCCCCCTCCAACTTACGCTGTCCCTCACTCCAAGCCTGACCGGTATGGGTAGCCCTGCCGGTATAGCCTCGAAGATCATTGGGACGCGCAAGCCGACCAGAGCAGCAAAAGCCGCCCCGGCCCTCCCACGGTGCGCCCTGAAAAGGGCACACCCACCCCGCAAGACGGGACCACACCGGGCCCCGCCAAGCCCTCGTCCGCGCCCTTAAAAGGGCGCCCCCTCCCACCGGAGCAGCATACACCGCCCCGGCCCTCCCATGGTGCTCCTCCACGAGCCCACCATGCTGCCCCATCCGCTGTGCCCCATGCGGCTCATAGGGACACGCGAAGGGGCCCCCCCGGTCGGTCCATTAGTTGCTCGACAATAAGATCCCACGTATGAGAAGTTATTGTCGAGCTTAAACGAGGCGCACCGTCCCATAGGCTTCTGTTCACCCCGGATCCGTCTGATCCATAAGTGACCAGAGCCCACAGGCACACGAGAAGGTTGACCGACATGGCACCCCTCCCCAACCTAACCTAACCTAACCTTTTTTTTTTTTTTTTTTTTTTTTGAAGGGGGGAAATGCCACGCATCCCCCTTCCGCCACGGGGGTGGCGAAAGGGGGTATGTGGGACTCTAACCCACTAAAACCCCCCTGGTTAACGTCGCCCGCCGTAGTGGGGCAAGATGGGGTCGCGTTAGCATTCACCATCTTACCCCGACGGGTGGCCCAGGAACCACCCGGGCCCCGGCCATGTGTGGGGCCGTGCAAGCCGGCGGAATCCCCCGACTCCGCCAGTGACCCCACACTCGCGCCCTGAAAAGGGCGCCCCCTCAACTTACGCTGTCCCTCACTCCAAGCCTGCCCGGTATGGGAAACCCTGCCGGTATAGCCTCGAAGATCATTGGGACGCGCAAGCCCTCATCCGCGCCCTGAAAAGGGCGCCCCCTCCAACTTACGCTGTCCCTCACTCCGAGCCTGACCGGTATGGGAAGCCCTGCCGGTATAGCCTCGAAGATCATTGGGACGCGCAAGCCCTCATCCGCGCCCTGAAAAGGGCGCCCCCTCCAACTTACGCTGTCCCTCACTCCGAGCCTGACCGGTATGGGAAGCCCTGCCGGTATAGCCTCGAAGATCATTGAGACGCGCAAGCCCTCATCCGCGCCCTGAAAAGGGCGCCCCCTCCAACTTACGCTGTCCCTCACTCCAAGCCTGACCGGTATGGGAAGCCCTGCCGGTATAGCCTCGAAGATCATTGGGACGCGCAAGACCTCATCCGCGCCCTGAAAAGGGCGCCCCCTCCAACTTACGCTGTCCCTCACTCCAAGCCTGACCGGTATGGGAAGCCCTGCCGGTATAGCCTCGAAGATCATTGGAACGCGCAAGCCGACCAGAACAGCAAAAGCCGTCCCGGCCTTCCCTTCACAGTGCGCCCTGAAAAGGGCACACTCCGTCAAACGGGCCCATAAAGGGCCACGCCGACCCCACGTCCGCGCCCTTAAAAGGGCGCCCCCTCCAACTTACGCTGTCCCTCACTCCAAGCCTGACCGGTATGGGAAGCCCTGCCGGTATAGCCTCGAAGATCATTGGGACGCGCAAGCCGACCAGAGCAGCAAAAGCCGCCCCGGCCCTCCCACGGTGCGCCCTGAAAAGGGCACACCCACCCCGCAAGACGGGACCACACCGGGCCCCGCCAAGCCCTCGTCCGCGCCCTAAAAAGGGCGCCCCCTCCCACCGGAGCAGCATACACCGCCCCGGCCCTCCCATGGTGCTCCTCCACGAGCCCACCATGCTGCCCCATCCGCTGTGCCCCATGCGGCTCATAGGGACACGCGAAGGGGCCCCCCCGGTCGGTCCATTAGTTGCTCGACAATAAGATCCCACGTATGAGAAGTTATTGTCGAGCTTAAACGAGGCGCACCGTCCCATAGGCTTCTGTTCACCCCGGATCCGTCTGATCCATAAGCGACCAGAGCCCACAGGCACACGAGAAGGTTGACCGACATGGCACCCCAACCTAACCTTTTTTTTTTTTTTTTTTTTTTTTTTTTTTTGAAGGGGGGAAATGCCACGCATCCCCCTTCCGCCACGGGGGTGGCGAAAGGGGGTATGTGGGACTCTAACCCACTAAAACCCCCCTGGTTGACGTCGCCCGCCGTAGTGGGGCAAGATGGGGTCGCGTTAGCATTCACCATCTTACCCCGACGGGTGGCCCAGGAACCACCCGGGCCCCGGCCATGTGTGGGGCCGTGCAAGCCGGCGGAGTCCCCCGACTCCGCCAGTGACCCCACACTCGCGCCCTGAAAAGGGCGCCCCCTCCAACTTACGCTGTCCCTCACTCCAAGCCTGCCCGGTATGGGAAACCCTGCCGGTATAGCCTCGAAGATCATTGGGACGCGCAAGCCCTCATCCGCGCCCTGAAAAGGGTGCCCCCTCCAACTTACGCTGTCCCTCACTTCAAGCCTGCCCGGTATGGGAAACCCTGCCGGTATAGCCTCGAAGATCATTGAGACGCGCAAGCCCTCATCCGCGCCCTGAAAAGGGCGCCCCCTCCAACTTACGCTGTCCCTCACTCCGAGCCTGACCGGTATGGGAAGCCCTGCCGGTATAGCCTCGAAGATCATTGGGACGCGCAAGACCTCATCCGCGCCCTGAAAAGGGCGCCCCCTCCAACTTACGCTGTCCCTCACTCCAAGCCTGACCGGTATGGGAAACCCTGCCGGTATAGCCTCGAAGATCATTGGGACGCGCAAGCCCTCATCCGCGCCCTGAAAAGGGCGCCCCCTCCAACTTACGCTGTCCCTCACTCCAAGCCTGACCGGTATGGGAAGCCCTGCCGGTATAGCCTCGAAGATCATTGGGACGCGCAAGCCGACCAGAGCAGCGAGAGCCACCCCGGCCCTCCTTCCACAGTGCGCCCTGAAAAGGGCACACTCCGTCAAACGGGCCCATAAAGGGCCACGCCGACCCCACGTCCGCGCCCTGAAAAGGGCGCCCCCTCCAACTTACGCTGTCCCTCACTCCGAGCCTGACCGGTATGGGTAGCCCTGCCGGTATAGCCTCGAAGATCATTGGGACGCGCAAGCCGACCAGAGCAGCGAAAGCCGCCCCGGCCCTCCCTCCACGGTGCGCCCTGAAAAGGGCACACCCACCCCGCAAGACGGGACCACACCGGGCACCGCCAAGCCCTCGTCCGCGCCCTTAAAAGGGCGCCCCCTCCCACCGGAGCAGCAAAAATACCGCCCCGGCCCTCCCATGGTGCTCCTCCACGAGCCCACCATGCTGCCCCATCCGCTGTGCCCCATGCGGCTCATAGGGACACGCGGAGGGGCCCCTCCGGTCGGTCCATTAGTTGCTCGACAATAAGATCCCACGAATGAGAAGTTATTGTCGAGCTTAAACGAGGCGCACCGTCCCATAGGCTTCTGTTCACCCCGGATCCGTCTGATCCATAAGCGACCAGAGCCCACAGGCACACGAGAAGGTTGACCGACATGGCGCCCCACCCCAACCTAACCTAACCTTTTTTTTTTTTTTTTTTTTTTTTTGTGGGGGGGGAAAATGCCCACCGCATTTCCCTTCCGCCATGGGGGTGACGGAAGGGGGTATGTGGGGCTCGAACCCACTAAAAACCCCCCCGGTGAGCAGTCCACCGCCATGGTGGGACGAGATGGGGTCGCTTTCGCATTCACCATCTCGTCCCGGCGGGCGGCCCGGGAACCGGTCCGGGCCTCGGCCTCAGGGAGGGGTAACCTTCTCACCCAAGGTTACCCCTCAGACGTGTGGGGTCGTGCCAGCCGGCAGAGAGTCCCCCGACTCTCCACCAGTGACCCCACTACGGAGGATGAAGGAGGCGGGCAAACCGCCCCCTTCGTCCCCCGCGACGTCTGCGCCGGAGCGGGTCAGATCGGGCGTCATCCTCTCTGACCCGCTCAGCGGCCTCCTTCTGCGTCATAACCTCCTCGCAGAAGGAGACCATCGCCTGCCACTCCCTCTCGCCGCCGAGCATGGCACTTACCACGCTCGGCAGAGAGAGGTCCCGGCCCAGGATCGCTGAAAGTGTGTGTCGCATGGGACCCCACGCGGCACACACCTCCAGCGTATGGAGCGCCGTATCCTCCGGCGCCCCACATTCGTGGCAGGCCGGGGTCGCCTCCCGCCTCGCGATCTGGTGCAGATACTTTCCGAAGCATCCATGCCCGGAAAGCACCTGCACCAATCGGAAAGTCAGCGACCCGAACCGCCGCCGCACCCACCTCCGGAGGACCGGTCTTATGGCCTCCACCGTCCACTGACCAGGGACCGGTGGAGCCAGATCCTCCGCCCACCGCCGCAACAAGGCGGCCCGCGCCAGTCGCCGCATGTGTGCGACCTCCTCCCACACTGGGTACTCCCCATCGGATCTCCTCGCCGCCACGAAGTGGTATACTTCGGCGAGGATTTCCGCTTGGAGAGCCCAGGGGGGATCACCGGCCAACACACAAGCTGCCGTCCAGGACACCGTCCGGTATCCGCGGATCGCCCTCGTCGCGATGACCCGCTGCGGACGTCGCAGCAGGGTCATGTTCCCGCGACTGAGGGCGTCCACCCAGACCGGTGCCCCGTACAGGGCCATACTCCGGATGACTCCGGAGTACAGCCGGCGACATGTGGCGCTCGGGCCACCCACGTTGGGCAGCAGCCTCCCTAATGCGGCCGCGGCTCCTAGGACTCTTGGGGCCAGCTGGGTAAAATGGGCCCCAAAAGTCCACCTCCCGTCCAGGATGAGACCCAAATATTTCATCTGGGTCCCAACCCGGACCAGGACCCCGTCCAGAACTATCCTCGTTCCTGGAGGGGGTCCCCCCCGAGGCCCATGGAACAACAGGGCCTCGGTCTTGGAGAGGGCTACCTCCAGTCCCAGGGAGCGTATGCGGCCAACCACGATGGTGGTGCCCACCGTGGCTAGCCGCATCGCCTCCCCGAGGTCCCTCCCCCTGGCCACGACCAGGGTGTCATCCGCGTAACACGCCACCCGCATATTTGCGGGAAGCGTGCCGCGGAGCACCCAGTCGTAGCCTATGTTCCACAGGAGCGGCCCCAGCACCGACCCCTGTGGAACCCCGCGGACGACGCGACGGTGTCTCAAGCCGTCGCGTCCTTCCACCAGGACCTCGCGGTCCTGGAGGTAGTCCGCCAACAGCCTCCGCAGATACAGAGGCACTCCATGATAGAGGAGCGCCTCTCGTATCGTGCAGTGCGGCAGGCTGTTGAAGGCGTTGGCTATGTCGAGCGAGACAGCCAACGCCTTGTTCCCCTCGTGGACCGCCTCCTGCGTCCACCCCTTGAGCCAGAGCAGGGCGTCTATAGTAGACCGCCCCGCTCTGAACCCATACTGGGCCTGCGATAACCCAGGCCCAGTACCCTCCAGGTGCCGGATGACACGGGAAGCGACTACTCTCTCCAGCAGCTTCCCCGTGTCATCCAGCAGCACTATTGGCCTGTATGCTGAAGGAGAGTCTACGGCTCGACCCTCCTTCCGCAACAGGCACAACCGACCGTCCTTCCACAGCTTCGGGAACCGTCCAGACGTGAGACATACGTCGAACAGTTCCCGAAGCTGGTCGCCCATCTCCCCCAAGGCAAGCCGTAGGACCCGCTTAGGGATCCCGTCGGGACCCGGTGCCGTCCTCTTGCCGCGTAGTCGGCCGACGGCAACCTCCATCTCCACCTCCGACACAAGGGGGATGGAGGCCGGGTCCAACTCCTCAGGGAGGAGGGACGGCGCCGCCATTGTGGGCGGGGTGTGGTGGGGGTCCACGTCGGGGAAGAGCCCCTCCAACACCCTGCCCAGAAGCTCCGGCTCCAGGGACTCCGCGATCGGGGACGTCTGGCCCCGGAACTTTTTCCGGGCTGCCCTATAAGGACGCCCCCATGGGTCCCTGTCGAGGCCCTCCAGAGCCTCGTCCCAGGCCCGCGTCTTGGCCCGGCCGACGGCCAGCTGCAGCTCCCGCTTCGCCTCGCGATAGGAGCTGTACAGCCGGCACTCAGCTGCCAGCTCCCCAGCTGACAGCTCCTCGTCGGTGCGGCCGTGACGCCGCCTCCTCCAGCGGGCGTACGGCCGCCGCGCTGCCGAGCAGGCAGCTCGGAGATCAGCGATCTCCGAGCTCCACCAGTACACCTCGCGGCGGCCGGGGAGGCGCCGGGACCGGGGCATGGCGGCGTCGCAGACCGCCGTCACCGCCTCCCGGAAGTGGCACGCCGCGACGTCCACTTCCGGGTGCGTGGGCGCGGCCGACCACGACTGGACGATCGCCGCCTCAACTGCCAGTTCGGCGTCGAGGCGACTGATCGACCAGCGCGGGAGGTCCGCACGCACCACGCGCCTCCCTTGGATGTCGGAGGTGGAGATCTCGAACCGTATATATTTATGGTCCGAGAGAGTCTCCACCTCCGACATCACCCTCCACGCCCGGGCACGTGCCGCGACAGCGGGGGTGGCGAACGTAACGTCCACCACGGACCCCCCTCGCTGTCGCACGCACGTGTGGACCGACCCTCTATTCAGAAGGGTCAGCCCTGCGGCAACCGCCCACTCCCTGACAATCTCCCCGCGAGAGTCAGTAGTGGGGTTGCCCCAGTCCCGGGCCTTGGCGTTCAGGTCCCCCATAACGAGGACCTGACGTGGCACCTGCCTTCGCACCGCCGCGGCCAGGAGGTCCATAAAGACCTCCAGCTCCGCAGCGGTTCTATTGGGGGAGAAGTATGCGCCGACGACCGCATACTCCCCCCACTTGGCCACCACGTACCCCGAACCCCTCTCTTCGACTGAGAGGGGGAGGCCGCCACTCCCCTTTCCCACAATGGCCACGGAGTCGTCCAGGTCCCCAGCCCAGCACGGGTGTTGGGGGGGAACGTGGTACGGCTCCGCGGCGACCGCCAAATCAATTTCCCACTGCGCCAGGGACTGCATGAGCAGATCCTGAGCCCTGGCGCAGTGGTTGAGGTTCGTCTGGAGGAGGTTGAGTTGACCGACTTGATCCATCAGTCAGCCATCTCAACCTCCTCGCTCGCCACTCGGCGAGCTACCTCAGGGGCGGCAGGGGCGGTCCGGGCCCCGGCGGCTTTGCCCTTCGTCTTCGGGGGAACGCAGCTGCGTCCCCCCATTACATGCCCGGAGGGCCTGCCGGACTCGGCGCATATAGCGCAGCGCGGCTCGGCCCTCCCACAGGTGGCCGCCTTGTGACCTGCGCCTCCACACCGGAAGCACAGGTCCCCTCTGTCAGCCGCCGCGGGGCACTGGGGGCGAGTGTGCCCCAGCCCCATGCACCTATAACAGCGCATGGGACGCGCCCCCAGCGAAACCACACGTGCTGAGCTCCACCCTACCAGCAGCCTGCCCTTTTCCAGCAGCACGTTGGCTGCTGAGACTGGGCAGGACACCAGGGTGGACCCAGTGCCGCCGAAGCCGGAGCGGATTTCTCCGGCCTTGACGAGCCGCACGTCACAGCGGCCCGCCTCAGCAACCGCCACGGCCACCTTCTCTTTGGTGGCCGCGTCGTCCAGGCCCGTCACACGGAGGTCCGTGGTCTTCACAGGCCTGGTGACACTGGCCACCTCCGACAGGACATCGCGGAGTTTCTCCGCGAGCCTGTCGGCCTTTTCTCCGTTTTGGGAGCCAGGAATCTCCAGCATCCTGGCTCCCGTGGCCGTCTGACGGAATCGGAGCTGGCTGATCCCCAGCTCCTGGAGATTTACCTTCTCCTGGGCCACCTGGAGGACGGCACTGTACGTCACCCCCTTATCCGCGGCCGCGGGCTGCAGTGACAACACGACAGCTGCGGACTTTGGGGGCTTCAGCGCCGCCGCCGGCTTTGGAGCAGCGGTGGGACGAACCGCTGGGGCAATCACGGGTGCAGAGGGGGGTGAAGATTTCTTCCCCTTTCCTTTGCCCTTCTTCGTCACCGTCGCCCAGGTTTCCCTTACCTGGGGAACGGCGACAGGGGCAGCCTCACTCGATGGGCCCGCCACTGGCGTCATCGAGGGGGCAGCCCGCTTACCCGCTTTGGGGGCAGGGGCAGGGGCCCGCTGTGACGTCGGCTTGGGTGGCAAAGCAGCCACCGCAGCCCTCCCGGCGTCTGCCCTTAGTGGCGGGCGAACCACCGGAGCCGGCAAGAGGCGCTCCTCGATCCCCGCTAGTCGTGCGTTGAGCATCTGCCCAAACGTGGAGGTCAAGGAGCGCTTCAGCTCCTCGACCAGGTCCGCCCCCACGATGACGGGGGCTGCCTGCGGTCCTGCCACTGAAGCAGCGGCAGCGGCAGTGGTGGCGGCGGCAGCCTCCGACTTCGCTTCGGTGAAGCCGCGACGAAGCGACTTCACCTCAGCCCTCAGCGCCTCCGTCTCTAGGCGCAGGCGGCCGTTATCCGCCCTCAACCGCCGCGTCTCTTCAGCCTCACTCCGATCTGCGAGGGCATCCACCACCTCTCGCAGGCCGGACGCTGAGCCCTTCAGGCGGGCGACAAATTCGCCCTTGAGGTTGCCGGACTTCCGAGCAACCTCCAAAATGCAGGCGAGCTTCTCGCCCGCATGCGCCCTCAACTGCTGCGCGTTCAGCGCGCTGATGTCCCCGACCGTCGCGGAGACGTCGGTATCGCTACCGGTCGTCGCGACGTCAGGGACAGCAGCGGAACGCTCCTTCATGTAAGGCCTGCTCTGCAGGACCTCCCCCAAACCAGGTTTGAGGAAATCCTCTCTTGACGAGGGGCCCGCTTTGGCAGACCTCCTCCCTCCTCTCTTCGCCGAGTTGACCTTGGCAGCCGCGGACCCCTCGGTCTCCGTGTCCGAGTCCAAATACCCGGGCACGAAGAACGAGGAAGACGGCCGCTTCCGAGCCAACCCACCCTCGTAAGTTGCGGACCCATCGGAGTCCACCCTTTCCTCTGAAGAAGAGGGGCCCTGAGAAGGGCCTTTCTTGGGTGGAGAACCCGCCCGAGTCCCAACCTCCATCGAGTCGACCTCCACGTCCGACTCCACTCCCGCCTGCGAGGAGGGGCCCTGAGAAGGGCCTTTTAAAAACCTCCCCGCCACGTCGCGCAAAGGCTTCGGCATGCCTAGGCCTTCCGCGACACCACAACAAACACAAACTCCCCGACACAAACTAAAAACCCTCCAAAACTCCGAAAACGCCAACAAACTCAAAACTCCCGCGATCCAACCTAACCTAACCTAACCTAACCTAACCTAACCTAACCTAACCAGTCACTCGCCAGCCGCTGTCGGGAGCGGCTGCTTTCCGCATTCGCTCCGTCCACAATTAATTTCGGCTTGCCCAACTTGCGCGATGGGCAAGCCCGGCCACTTCGGCAAGTTTCTGCGCTTGCTGAGCTTGCCTTTGGGCAACCTGGGCAAGTAATTTGCTTGCTGAACTTGCATCGTCGGCAAGTTGTGCCATCCGAGCAAGTATCAGCCTGCCGAACTTTCCTGCACTGCAAGTTGTGCAACCTTCCCTTGCCCATCTTGCGCGATGGGCAAGACCCGCCACCTCAGCAAGTGTCCGCGCTTGCTGCGCCTGCCATTGGATCATCTGGGCAAGTAATTTGCTTGCCGAACTTGCACCTTCATCAAGCTGGGACATCCGAGCAAGTATCTGCTTGCTGAACTTTCCTACACAGCAAGCTGGGCCACTCATACAGTTTTCTTCACTGGATTACTCCACCTAAAGGGATATCTCCACCTCGGCAAGCATTTTGTTTGCCGAACTTGCCGATCTTGCCTTCTCCGCAAGTTTGACCACTCAAGCGAAGCTCCCACCAGCGTACGAAGAATCACTTGCTGGAGCAAGTTGCTCGGACTTGCACTTTCAACTTCCTCACCAGCCGGGCCTGCACTGAACATTGGACTGACTCACCATGTTCAAGACTCATCCTCGCCATGAAGATCTGGCCGTGGAACCTGGCCACTGTCCCCCATCTAGCAGCTACTCCCGACTCAACCACCACTGCAGCTATGCTTCTATCCACACTATTTCACTAGCAACACATAAACTTATATTATCTGCTGAGGTTGCCGAGCGTGCTGGGAATTGCCCGGCCTTCCCCAACCGCTCTTGTCTATAATTGTCGGGCTTTTTTTGGCTTGCTCGGCGGCCTCAGCAAGCCATCTTCTATGGCAACGTTCGCTCTGTACTCTATGTTCTCTTATTACTGTGTTATCAGTTAAGCTTCTATTCCACACTCTTTGATTAGCACCATGTAAATCTATATAAGATAGAATCTGCTGAGGTTGCCGAGTGTGCTGGGAATTGCCCGGCCTTCCCCAACCGCTCTTGTCTATAATTGTCGGGCTTTCTTGGCTTGCTCGGCGGCCTCAGCAAGCCATCTTCTATGGCAACGTTCGCTCTGTACTCTATGTTCTCTTATTACTGTGTTTTCAGTTAAGCTTCTATTCCACACTCTTTGATTAGCACTATGTAAATCTATATAAGATAGAATCTGCTGAGGTTGCCGAGTGTGCTGGGAATTGCCCGGCCTTCCCCAACCGCTCTTGTCTATAATTGTCGGGCTTTCTTGGCTTGCTCGGCGGCTTCAGCAAGCCATCTTCTATGGCAACGTTCGCTCTGTACTCTATGTTCTCTTATTACTGTGTTATCAGTTAAGCTTCTATTCTACACTCTTTGATTAGCACTATGTAAATCTATATAAGATTGAATCTGCTGAGGTTGCCGAGTGTGCTGGGAATTGCCCGGCCTTCCCCAACCGCTCTTGTCTATAATTGTCGGGCTTTCTTGGCTTGCTCGGCGGCCTCAGCAAACCATCTTCTATGGCAACGTTCGCTCTATACTCTATGTTCTCTTATTTCCTTCTATACTCTGTTATTAGCTTTATATAAACTTATTTACTCCATGTTCTCATATTCCTTACTATATTCTCCATGTAAAAATTGTATACACTATGTTCTCGTATTTTCTACTGTGCTCTGTATGTTTCCTCCATGTAAAATTTATGTTAGGATTTGCTGGGGTTGCCGAGCTTGCTGGGAATTTGCTCTGTCACTCCCAACCACTCGTCTTTTATTGCCGGGCTCTCTTGGCAAGCTCGGCAACCTCAGCAAGATATATTTTCCGGGCAGGTGTTGCCGAACTTGCTGAACTTGCTGTACTTTCTCGGCAACTTCGGCAACACCTGATCCACCATTCGCTTCTATGGCAGTGTTTGCCTTGTAATCTATGTTCTCTTATTTCCTTCTATACTCTGTTATTAGCTTTATATAAACTTATGTACTCCATGTTATCATATTTCCTACTATAATCTATTATTAGCTCTATGTAAAAATTGTATACTCTATGTTCTCATATTTTCTACTGTGCTTAGGACTTGCTGGGGTTGCCGAGCTTGCTGGGAATTTGCTCTGCTATTCCCAACCACTCGTCTATTATTGCCGGGCTTTCTTGGCAAGCTCGGCAACCTCAGCAAGATATATTCTCCGGGCAGGTGTTGCCGAACTTGCTGAACTTTCTCGGCAACTTCGGCAACACCTGATTCACCATCCGCTCATATGTCTTACTCTGTATTTGGCTCTAAGTTTAATATATTGTAAGATTTCTTCAGAATAAATAAAGTTCTCCCATCCAATCCCCACCCACCACCCTCCACTCATCTCCTAAGTCCAAAGTTGGTGCACTGCACCAACTTTGGCAACTCCCCCCACGCGCTCAAGTAGTGGGAAGCGGGAGTATACCGTAAGCACCTGCTTCCCACAACACTTCTCCTCCATCCTATAAAAAAAAAAAAAAAAAAAAAACCTAACCTAACCTAACCTAACCTAACCTTTTTTTTTTTTTTTTTTTTTTTTTTTTTTAACGTGGGGAAATCCTCATGGATACCCTTTGCCCGGGGAATGCAAAGGGTTATGCCGGACTTTTACCGGCTAAAACCCCACGGTGTTCCATCTCTCACCATAGTCCGGGGGACACGGGCACACCGAAGTATTCTTCCGCGACCCCAGAGGCGTCAGTCCACTTAAGTGGTCAACATCTCTTTATTTTCGCCTTCTATGAGAGGCGCGCGCAGAACACGTGCGCCGCCATCTCGGGCCTATCTATTGCGGACTACGGACCTCCCCAAGCCCGTCGTCCATAGACCCATGTTATGGGGGATGAAGATCGGCATACGCCCTCCTTCTTCGCCCAGTTCTCCTGCGGCGGGTCGGGAGAGTGGCTTCTGCCTCTCTGTCCCTCTCCGCCGCTTCCTTCTGCAGCATCACTGCCTCGCAGAAGGCCACAACCGCCTTCCACGACCTTTCACTCTCAACCATAGCATGAACTACGGCCAGGAGCGAGAGATCTTGGCCCACCACGTCGCTGAGGACTCGGCGTTCTCCATCCCAGGCGGGGCACAGCTCAAGCGTGTGCTGTGCTGTCTCCTCAGGACAATCATCACAGTGATGACACCTTGCTGACATTTCCCTTCCGATACGGCACAGGTACTTCCCAAAGCACCCATGGCCTGAAAGCACCTGTGCCAATCGAAAGGTAACGGTGCCATGTTCCCTATCTATCCACTGCTGAAATACTGGGCGGATCGCCTCGATCGTTCGAATACCAGCACTCGGCTGTGCCAGCCTTATCCGCCACTTCTGTAGGAGGATTTCGCGAAGTTCAACCCTGTGTCCTTCTACCTCTCTCGGAACCGGTCGCTCGCCTGAAATAAGTGCATCTTCGCGCCAGAAGTGCATTGATGCGAGGGCTTCTGCGTCCAGGTCCCAGGGTGGTGACCCCGCCAACAAACATGCCGCCTCCGAGGAGATTGTACGATATCCCCGTATTACCCTAATGGCCATCGCCCTCTGCGGCTTCCGCAGCAGCTTGATGTTCTGGCGATTCAGGGTACCGGCCCACACCGGAGCTCCGTATAGTGCCATTGAGCGTACAACACCCATATACAGACGCCGGCAACCTACGTTTGCTCCACCAAGGTTTGGCAGTAGTCCTCCGAGAGCGGCCGCTGCACGCATTAGTTTCGGCGCCAGGCGCTGAAAGTGAGCGTTGAAGTTCCATCGGCTATCGAGGACGAGTCCCAGATACTTCATCGTCGACTCGACACCGATGCGAACTCCACTCACCACAATGTGGGTTCCCGCTGGTGGCGCTTTCCTCGGCCCGTGAAAACACAGAGCCTCAGATTTATTCAAGGCCACCTGGAGCCCCAATTGTCTTATTCTGGCAACCACCTGAGCCACACCTGCAGTGGCAAGAAGGGCCGCATCCCGGTAGGTCCTTCCACTTGCTGTCACCAGGGTATCATCAGCATAGCAGGTCAACCTGATGCCAGGCAGACTGCTGCCTCTCAACACCCAGTCGTAGCCGATGTTCCACAGGAGTGGTCCGAGGACCGATCCCTGTGGAACACCGCACGACATTCTGCGCCGACACAAGCTATCCCGCCCCAAACAGATCACATACCTATCCACAAAATAGTCAGAGACTATGCGACGTAGGTATCGAGGCACTTGGTGGTATCTGAGCGCTTCTTTGATGCAGCTCCAGGGTAAGGTGTTAAAGGCGTTGGAGATGTCAAGAGACACTGCCAAAACCACCTCGCCACGAGAGACCGCCTCTTCCGCCAGGTTCTTCACTCGCAAGATTGCGCCAATCGTCGACCGCCCCCTCCGAAAACCGAACTGGTTATCGTCCAAATCAGGACCAACCGAGCTCAGGTGTCCAAGGAGGCGACCGGCAATGACCCTCTCAAGAAGCTTCCCCACCTCATCCAGTAGGACAATGGGTCGGTAGGCAGATGGGGAATCCATAGGTCGTCCTTCCTTCCGTAGCAAGACTAGCCGGCCCGTCTTCCATTGCGTTGGAAAACGCCCCTGTTGGAAGCACGCCTCAAACAGGGCAAAGAGTCTTGGCCCCAATCCCGCCTTAAGGGCCAAAACCCAGGCACGACCAGGAATTCCGTCGGGACCCGGGGCCGTGTTTTTGGCTTGCAACCGTCTCACTGCAACCCGCATCTCTACCTCAGCCAACTCCGGCACCTCGGCTTCCGTATCGCTGTCCTCCGCATCAGTTGGCGCCATGGGCGGTGAAATGTGCTCCTCCGTGGCAGGGAACAGAGCTGAAACTACTCCCTCCAGTAGCTGGGGCTCAAGGGTCTGGGTCAACGGGGGCGCCCAGGGACGGAGTTTCCCTCGCACCATTCTGTATGGCCGGCCCCATGGGTCTCGGTTCAGAGTCTCCAGGAGCTCCTCCCTAGCCTGAGTCTTGGCTCTAGCGATAGCCAGCTGCAGAGTCTCCTTGGCATCCCTATACACAGCATACAGTCGTGCTTCCTCGAACTCGTCCCGGTGTCGCCTCCTCCTTTGCCTTGTATATTGGCGTCTGCTCACCACGCACTCGATACGTAAGTGAGCGATCTCATCTGTCCACCAATATACCTGGCGCTTGGGAGCGTGTACTCCGATCCGGGGCATCGAGGCATCACAAATGTGCGTCATAGCCTCCCGGAACCACTCGGCCTCCTCATTCACATCAGCCTCCTCAGGACCATTGGACACTGTGAACCAGGCCTGGACCAGAGAAGCCTCCTCCAACAGATCCTTGTCAAGGCGCTTCAATGCCCATCTCAAGCTGTTCTCGCGGGGCAAAGTTCTAGAAGCATTAGGGGCAGCCGGCAGAGCAGAGACTGCAAACCTGATGTACCGATGGTCCGACAATGTTTCCACATTCACCAACACTTCCCAGCTCTGAACTCGACGCACCAGCTCCGGACTTGCAAACGATAGATCTACAATGGACTCGCCTTGCGGTCGTACACACGTATTTACTGATCCCTGGTTTAAAAGCGACAGACCAGTCAGCACGAACCACTCCTCCAGCGCCTCTCCACGCGCGTTCGTGGCCGGCGATCCCCATACTGGGGACTTAGCATTAAAGTCTCCCAGCACGAGCACGGGATTGGGGTTGCTTCGCCCAACAAGAGTCCCTACTTCCAAGAGAAAAGACTCAAATTCAGCAAGGACTCTGTTGGGCGAGAAATAAGCACCCACAACAACAATACCTCCCTGGAGTGCCGCGACATATCCCCGACCTTTGATGACTCCGCGACAACAGCAATATTTATCAACCACTCCGCCATGCTCTGGATCAAGAGATCTTGAGCCCTGGCGGAGTGGTTGATGTTCGCCTGCAGAAATTGTAAGGCCATACTAATGTACGTCCATTGGCACCTCCTCTTCCCTGGTGTTAGTGGAAGGGATGGATCGCTGCGAGGGGACTTTAGCCCCAGTCGCCGTTTTCCCCTTCTTCTTGCTTTTAGATGGAGCAGCACATGCTTTGCTGCCCATCCTATGACCTGCGGGCTTATTCACCGCCGCACACAGAGAGCAGTGAGCGGCAGCAGCAGCACACTCACTAGCCTTGTGGCCAGGCTGGCCACAGCGGTAGCACTCAGTACTGCGATCGACTTCTGCAGTGCACTGGGCTCTTACATGTCCTCCTTCCAGGCACCTAAAACACCGCATAGTTCTCGGCTGCAGAACTCTGACCTGCGCCGCAACCCATCCTACCAGAATTCGCCCACTGTCTGACAGCTTTTTGGCTGCTGCAACTGGGCAACGCACCCAGACAGTTCCGAGCCCCGAAGAGTCCCGGCGAATTTCGCCGGGCTTCACTGCCTCTACTGGGCACCCACCAACTCGTGCGACTGCATTTGCCACCTCTATAGCAGAGACAGAGTCATCCAGGCCAGATATGCGAACTTCCGCGCACTTTATGGGTCTGGAGACCCTTACATCTTCAGCCTGAAGTGATTCCCTCAGTTTATCAGCGAGTTTGTCCGCCTTATCTCCACTCGTCACACCAGGCACCTCCAGTATGCGTGCTCCAGTAGCTGCTCGTCGAAAACGGAGGGCCGCGATCCCAAGGCCGGACAAGTCAATTTTCTCCTTGGCCTCAGCGAGCACCTTTCCATACGTCACACCTCTCTCCTCAGCTCCAGGCTGGAGTGTGACTACAACAGCCGCTGAGCGAGGTGAACGTAGTTTGGCCGGTTGCAGTTTCGTGGCTTGCTTAGCTGGTTGTTTAACCAGTTGCGACCGTTCTGGTTGGATGTTATGAACCACACCAGCCTTCTTCTTAGAGCCCTTCTTCACGACCGTGGACCAACCTTTATCCATGGTCTTGGGTGACGATTGAAGAACTCGGGGTTCCCTCTGGGAGGAAGCTTCGTGAACTTTGTTTTCCCTCGTTTTGTCTTTTCGGGGTTTCGATACTGCTTGGCCCCTCTCATTCATCTGAGCAGTACCTGTAGCTAGTGCAGCAGGTGCAGTAACATTCCGAAATTGGGCTTTGTCTGCAGCAAGCGGTGGACGAAGCCGTTTTTCAGGGAGCAATCGCTCCTCAAGTCCCTCGAGCCTCGCATTTAGCATGGTCCCACATTCAACCATCACTGAGCGAGCAATCTCATCGAGATTCAGGACAGGCGCTGGGGCAGGGTTTTGCTGTTGAGAGAGTAACCGCATCTGGGCCATCTCCCTGCGAACCTCTTCCAGCTCACCCGCGAGTCGTGCATTGGCCGCTTCTAGCCGGGCGACTTCTTCTGTCATTGTGCGTGTTCGCATCTCCGCGAAAGCAACTTTTATTGTTTTCGCTGCCTCCTTCAGGGCCCGGACATATGTCCCTTTTAAGTTGCCGGATGTTGTGGCAACCTTTTGTATTGTCTCAACAGAGTCCAGTACAAGCCTACTCAAGTCCGCTGATTCTGGGTCCTCCCCGTCCAGTTTGGCCAATGTCAAGTCCGGAGATTTACGGAAAAAGGCAGCGCTCGCCTCTCTTTTCCGCTTAATTTCATCTGCCAATTCTCTTTCGGTATCTAACCGAAGTTCCTCATTTTTGGCTGCGTTCAACTCAGCCTTGGCTTTAGCTAATCCCACGTACTTTCCCGTGGTAGGCGGTCGACCACGCCCCCTACTTGCTAATGCCTTAGGCGGCGTAACATTATCGTCGCCATTATCTGAGCCAGCCTCATCCCAAAGACGCTTCCTCCAGAAACGGCCCACCTCAGGTGAACGGCCTCGAGATGTCACCGTCCGAAGGCTCACGTCTGAATCCGTATCAGAAAGATTCACCATTTTTGCCGAAGCAAGCAAGTCCTCTTTACTTCCTCTCATCGCCTCACAGCGGGTAAGAACCACGCGCGGTTCTTTCATCAAATCCAAATGCAAATCGGTGTCCAAGTTCATGCCAAAATTGTCGTCGGTGTGAGAGCCGAGGCTCTCAAAGCGGTTGCTGCCCCCCCCAGAATACGAGGGGCTGCCTCCCGAAGGAGGGTGGGATTCTCCGCCAGCAGCGCTGACGGTACCCACCTGGGGTAGTAAGTTTTTATTGCAATCCGCCATGGTTTTTTTTGTCAGTTTAAAGGCTCGACAGCCTGGGTTGGGTTGATGCTCTAGGGACTGCAATACCCCTGCAGCCATTCATCCTATCGCCGAGCATCGAAACTTAGGATTGGGGTCCGCCTCACGATTCCGAAAAACGGAAACACGCCCTAACAAGGGCGCCCCCTCCAACTTGCGTTAGTCCCTCCCTCCAAGCCTGTCCGGTATGGGTAGCCCTGCCGGCATAGCCTTGGAGATCATTGGGAAACGCAAGCACACCAGAGCAGCCGAAGCCACCCCGGCCCTCCCATGGTGCTCCTCCTCGAGCCCACCATGCTCGCCCCTTCCACTGGGCCCTTCCCCTTTCCCCCCCAGTGTTTGGTCCGCGCCGGTAAACCGGTAACTCCTATTTACGGTACCTACCGGTAATGGTAGGTATCGTAAATAGAAGCCGTGCCCCTATCCGCCTCTCGGGGGACGCGCCACGTCGGAGTACACCTCTCCGCCCACTGGGACAACCCAGCAGGTCCGTGGAACCTAACCTAACCTAACCTAACCTAACATAACCTTTTTTTTTTTTTTTTTTTTTTTTTTTTTGGGGGGGGAAAATGCCCACCGCATTTCCCTTCCGCCATGGGGGTGACGGAAGGGGGTATGTGGGGCTCGAACCCACTAAAAACCCCCCCGGTGAGCAGTCCACCGCCATGGTGGGACGAGATGGGGTCGCTTTCGCATTCACCATCTCGTCCCGGCGGGCGGCCCGGGAACCGGTCCGGGCCTCGGCCTCAGGGAGGGGTAACCTTCTCACCCAAGGTTACCCCTCAGACGTGTGGGGTCGTGCCAGCCGGCAGAGAGTCCCCCGACTCTCCACCAGTGACCCCACTACGGAGGATGAAGGAGGCGGGCGAACCGCCCCCTTCGTCCCCCGCGACGTCTGCGCCGGAGCGGGTCAGATCGGGCGTCATCCTCTCTGACCCGCTCAGCGGCCTCCTTCTGCGTCATGACCTCCTCGCAGAAGGAGACCATCGCCTGCCACTCCCTCTCGCCGCCGAGCATGGCACTTACCACGCTCGGCAGAGAGAGGTCCCGGCCCAGGATCGCTGAAAGTGTGTGTCGCATGGGACCCCACGCGGCACACACCTCCAGCGTATGGAGCGCCGTATCCTCCGGCGCCCCACATTCGTGGCAGGCCGGGGTCGCCTCCCTCCTCGCGATCTGGTGCAGATACTTTCCGAAGCATCCATGCCCGGAAAGCACCTGCACCAATCGGAAGGTCAGCGACCCGAACCGCCGCCGCACCCACCTCCGGAGGACCGGTCTGATGGCCTCCACCGTCCACTGACCAGGGACCGGTGGAGCCAGGTCCTCCGCCCACCGCCGCAACAAGGCGGCCCGCGCCAGTCGCCGCATGCGCGCGACCTCCTCCCACACTGGGTACTCCCCGTCGGATCTCCTCGCCGCTATGTAGTGATACACTTCGGCGAGGATCTCCGCTTGGAGAGCCCAGGGGGGATCACCGGCCAGCACGCACGCTGCCGTCCAGGACACCGTCCGGTATCCGCGGATCGCCCTCGTCGCGATGACCCGCTGCGGACGTCGCAGCAGGGTCATGTTCCCGCGACTGAGGGCGTCCACCCAGACCGGTGCCCCGTACAGGGCCATACTCCGGATAACTCCGGAGTACAGCCGGCGACATGTGGCGCTCGGGCCACCCACGTTGGGCAGCAGCCTCCCTAATGCGGCCGCGGCTCCTAGGACTCTTGGGGCCAGCTGGGTAAAATGGGCCCCAAAAGTCCACCTCCCGTCCAGGATGAGACCCAAATATTTCATCTGGGTCCCAACCCGGACCAGGACCCCGTCCAGAACTATCCTCGTTCCTGGAGGGGGTCCCCCCCGAGGCCCATGGAACCTAACATAACCTAACCTAACCTAACCTAACCTAACCTAACCTAACCTAACCTAACCTAACCTAACCTAACCTAACCTAACCTAACCTAACCTAACCTAACCTAACCTAACCTAACCTAGTCACTCGCCAGCCGCTGTCGGGAGCGGCTGCTTTCCGCATTCGCTCCGTCCACAATTAATTTCGGCTTGCCCAACTTGCGCGATGGGCAAGCCCGGCCACTTCGGCAAGTTTCTGCGCTTGCTGAGCTTGCCTTTGGGCAACCTGGGCAAGTAATTTGCTTGCTGAACTTGCATCGTCGGCAAGTTGTGCCATCCGAGCAAGTATCAGCTTGCCGAACTTTCCTGCACTGCAAGTTGTGCAACCTTCCCTTGCCCATCTTGCGCGATGGGCAAGACCCGCCACCTCAGCAAGTGTCCGCGCTTGCTGCGCCTGCCATTGGATCATCTGGGCAAGTAATTTGCTTGCCGAACTTGCACCTTCATCAAGCTGGGACATCCGAGCAAGTATCTGCTTGCTGAACTTTCCTACACAGCAAGCTGGGCCACTCATACAGTTTTCTTCACTGGATTACTCCACCTAAAGGGATATCTCCACCTCGGCAAGCATTTTGTTTGCCGAACTTGCCGATCTTGCCTTCTCCGCAAGTTTGACCACTCAAGCGAAGCTCCCACCAGCGTACGAAGAATCAATTGCTGGAGCAAGTTGCTCGGACTTGCACTTTCAACTTCCTCACCAGCCGGGCCTGCACTGAACATTGGACTGACTCACCATGTTCAAGACTCATCCTCGCCATGAAGATCTGGCCGTGGAACCTGGCCACTGTCCCCCATCTAGCAGCTACTCCCGACTCGATCACCACTGCAGCTATGCTTCTATCCACACTATTTCACTAGCAACACATAAACTTATATTATCTGCTGAGGTTGCCGAGCGTGCTGGGAATTGCCCGGCCTTCCCCAACCGCTCTTGTCTATAATTGTCGGGCTTTTTTCTTGGCTTGCTCGGCGGCCTCAGCAAGCCATCTTCTATGGCAACGTTCGCTCTGTACTCTATGTTCTCTTATTACTGTGTTATCAGTTAAGCTTCTATTCCACACTCTTTGATTAGCACCATGTAAATCTATATAAGATAGGATCTGCTGGGGTTGCCGAGCGTGCTGGGAATTGCCCGGCCTTCCCCAACCGCTCTTGTCTATAATTGTCGGGCTTTCTTGGCTTGCTCGGCGGCCTCAGCGAACCATCTTCTATGGCAACGTTCGCTCTATACTCCATGTTCTCTTATTTTCTACAATACTCTGTTATCAGCTAGCTTCTATCCACACTCTTTGATTAGCACCATGCGTAATCTATATAAGATAGAATCTGCTGGGGTTGCCGAGCGTGCTGGGAATTGCCCGGCCTTCCCCAACCGCTCTTGTCTATAATTGTCGGGCTTTCTTGGCTCGCTCGGCGGCCTCAGCAAGCCATCTTCTATGGCAACGTTCGCCTTGTATTCTATGTTCTCTTATTTCCTCCTATTCTCTGTTATTAGCTTTATATAAACTTATGTACTCCATGTTATCATATTTCCTACTATATTCTATTATTAGCTCTATATAAACTTGTTATCTAAGTTCTCATATTTCTTACTATATTCTGTTGTTAGCTCTATGTATGAATTTGTATATGCAACCTTATAGAGGTTGCTGAAGTTGCTGAGCAAGTTCGGCAAGTTCGGCGGCTCTTTGCGGGGGATGGTGGCTTGCTGAGGTTGCCAAGCTTGCAGGCAGGGCAAGCCCGGCAATCTTTCAGAGGTGGATTGCCGGGCTAGCTCAGCAAGCAGATAGGGCAAGCTCGGTAGTTTTTTGAGGGTTTTGATTACTGGGCTGGCCCAGTTAAGCTTGGCGGCCTCGGTGGGCCATTGTCTCTCGTCGGGGGTTGCTGGATTTGCAGTGCTTCTTAGGTTGTTTCGATAACCTCTCAACACTCTCTTTGAAATCTATGTTCTCGTATTTCCTACTATACTCTGTTATTATCTCTATGTAAAATTGTGTATGCAAACCTGATAGAGGTTGCCGAAGTTGTCGGGCAGGTGTAGTGGATCCGGCGGCCCTCGGCGGGAGATGGTGGCTTGCTGGGGTTGCCAGGCTTGCAGGCAGGGCAAGCCCGGCAATCTTTTAGAGGGGGATTGCCGGGCTGGCTCAGCAAGCAGGTAGGGCAAGCTCGGTAGTTTTTTGATGGTTTTGATTACTGGGCTAGCCCCGTTAACTTGGCGGCCTTGGCGGGCCATTGTCTCTCGTCGGGGGTTGCCGGGTTGGCAGCGCTTTCGCGGCGATTTCGGCAGCCCCTTATCAAACACTCGCTATGTACTCTATGTTTCTCATATATAATACTTGGTAATCAGCTCTAAGTAACAATGTATCGTTATGCACTCTATGTTCTTGTATTTCCTACTATACTCTGTTATTAGCTCTATGTAAGAATTGCGTAAGCAAATCTGGTAGAGGTTGCCGGAGTTGCCGAGTAGGCGTAGTGGGTTCGGCGGCCCTCGGTGGGGAATGGTGGCTTGCTGGGATTGCCGAGCTGGCTGGCAGGGCAAGCCCGGCAATCTTTTGAGAGATGGGATTGCCGGGCTGGCTCAGCAAGCAGGTAGGGCAAGGTCGGTAGTCTTTTAGGGGTTCGGATTGCTGGTTTAGCCCAGCGAGCTAGGCGGCCTTGGCGGGCCATTGTCTCTCGTCGGGGGTTGCTGGATTGGCAGCACTTTCGCGGCGACTTCTGCAGCCCCTTATCAAACACTCGCTATGTACTCCACGTTCTTATATTTAACACTATGTAATATGCTTTAAGTGATTAATGTACTCTATGTTTCTCATATATAATATACTATGTAATCAGCTCTATGTAACAATGTATCGTTATGTGCTCTATGTTCTTGTATTTCCTACTGTGCTCTGTATGTTTTCTCTATTTAAAGTTTAAAATAAGATAGGACTTGCTGGGGTTGCCGGGCTTTCTTGGCAAGCTCGGCAACCTCAGCAAGATATATTCTCCGGGCAGGTGTTGCCGAACTTGCTGAACTTGCTGTACTTTCTCGGCAACTTCGGCAACACCTGATCCACCATTCGCTTCTATGGCAGTGTTTGCCTTGTAATCTATGTTCTCTTATTTCCTTCTATTCTCTGTTTTAGCTTCATATAAACTTATGTACTCCATGTTATCATATTTCCTACTATAATCTATTATTAGCTCTATATAAACTTATTATCTAAGTTCTCATATTCCTTACTATATTCTCCATGTAAAAATTGTATACTCTATGTTCTCGTATTTTCTACTGTGCTCTGTATGTTTACTCCATGTGAAATTTATGTAAGATAGGACTTGCTGGGGTTGCCGAGCTTGCTGGGAATTTGCTCTGCTATTCCCAACCACTCGTCTATTATTGCCGGGCTTTCTTGGCAAGCTCGGCAACCTCAGCAAGATATATTCTCCGGGCAGGTGTTGCCGAACTTGCTGAACTTTCTCGGCAACTTCGGCAACACCTGATTCACCATCCGCTCATATGTCTTACTCTGTATTTAGCTCTAAGTTTAATATATTGTAAGATTTCTTCAGAATAAATAAAGTTCTCCCATCCAATCCCCACCCACCACCCTCCACTCATCTCCTAAGTCCAAAGTTGGTGCACTGCACCAACTTTGGCAACTCCCCCCACGCGCTCAAGTAGTGGGAAGCGGGAGTATACCGTAAGCACCTGCTTCCCACAACACTTCTCCTCCATCCTATAAAAAAAAAAAAAAAAAAAAAAAAAAACCTAACCTAACCTAAACTAACCTAACCTAACCTAACCTAACCTAACCTAACCTAACCTAACCTAACCTAACCTAACCTAACCTAACCTAACCTAACCTAACCTTTTTTTTTTTTTTTTTTTTTTGCGTGGGGAAATCCTCATGGATACCCTTTGCCTGGGGGAGGCAAAGGGTTATGCCGGACTCTTACCGGCTAAAACCCCACGGGGTTCCTTCTTAACGCCATCTGTCAGGGCCGTGGGTACGCTTTCGCATTCTTCCATAGCCCCAACGACGTTGGCTCAAAGCATGAGCCTCGACTCATCTCAGTGTGAGAGGCGCGCGGAACCTCCACGCGCGCCCTCTCAGGGCTTCACAGTGGTCGGCAGCACTCCCCCGTGCTGCCGCCTAAGCCATTCTATGGTGGTCTAAGAGCGTGGAGGTTTCTCCTCCGACGCCCGATTCTCCTGCTGTGAATAGGGTTGTTGGAGTGGGTCTCCCGTTCCCTTTCAGCAGCTTCCTTTTGCGACAGAACTTCTTCGCAAAAGGCAATACCGGCTCTCCAGGTATCCTCACTCCCAACCATAGCCTCAACTAAAGCTTGAAGTGAGAGAATATTTCCAACAATACTGGCGAGCTCCTGTCGTTGGACGGCCCAGGCTGGACAGTCTTCCAATGTATGCTGCGCCGTGTCTTCATTATGGTCACAATGGTGACAAGCAGATGTCGATTCCCTTCCAATTCGACACAAATATTTCGAGAAACAACCGTGGCCCGAAAGTACCTGCGTCAATCGGAAGGTCATCGACCCATGCTCCCTTGTGAGCCATTCCTTCAGGACTGGCCTGATCGCCCCTATTGTCCTGAGACCAGCGCTTGGCTGCGCCAATCTCCTGAGCCATTCCTCTACGAGTACGTTATAGATTTCAAGTCTTTTTCCCTCTATCTCTCGTGGAGCAGGTCGCTGACCTTGCACTAATTCCTCTTCGCGCCAAATGTGGATTTCAGCGAGACCCCTTGCGTCTAGATCCCATGGCAATGAGCCCGCCAAAACGCACGCTGCTTCAAATGAGATAGTGCGGTATCCCCGAATGACTCTTATCGCCAACGCTCTCTGTGGTTGACGCAGTAGAGCGATGTTACGATTGTTAAGAGTCTCGGCCCACACAGGAGCCCCGTACATAGCCATGGAGCGGACGACTCCTAGATAGAGCCGCCGACAACCCACTTTAGCCCCTCTGATATTAGGCAGTAGTCCTCCAAGTGCTGCCGCTGTCCTCATAAGTTTAGGCACTAGGTGCCTAAAATGGGAATTGAAGTCCCATCGGCTGTCGAGGATGAGTCCCAAGTATTTCATCGTAGACTCGACACCGATGCGGACCCCGCCCACCACTATGTGAGATCCAACCGGGGGCTTATTCCGCGGCCCGTAGAAGTATAGGGCTTCGGACTTGTTTAGAGCCACTTCAAGCCCAAGTCGTTTTATCCTGTCGACCACTTGTGCCACACCCGCCGTAGCAAGAATTGCTGCCTCCCTGTGTGTTTTTCCTCTCGCAGTGACAAGAGTATCATCGGCATAACACGTGACTTGGATTCCTCTAATTAGGGAGCCCCGTAGCACCCAATCATAACCAATATTCCACAGGAGCGGCCCAAGGACCGACCCCTGTGGAACACCGCACGACATTCTGTGCTGACTCCAACCATCTTGCCCTTTAAACGATACAAATCGAGAAGCAAGGTAGTCTCCAATTATGTTACGTAAGTAACAGGGCACCCGATGGTATCTCAAAGCTTCTCTGATACAACTCCAGGGCAGAGTATTAAAAGCGTTGGCGATGTCTAGAGACACCGCCAAGACAACCTCTCCTTTAGACACTGCCTCCTCCGCCATCTCCTTAACTCGCAGGATGGCACCGACTGTCGATCTTCCCCTTCGAAAACCGAACTGATTATCATCCAGGTTCGGACCCAAGCAATTCATGTGTCCTATCAGGCGATCAGCAATTATACGCTCAAACAACTTACCAACCTCATCCAGAAGAACGATGGGGCGGTAAGCTGAAGGAGTGTCAGCGGGACGTCCTTCTTTCTTCAACAGTACCAGATTCCCTATCTTCCATTGCGTAGGAAATCGTCCCTGTTCCAAACAAGCGTCAAAAAGGCCGCGCAACCGAGGCCCCAAAGTCTTCATGGCTAGCACCCATGCTCGACCAGGGATGCCATCAGGGCCTGGTGCCGTGTTCTTAGCTCTGAGTCGCAGAACCGCTCCTCTCAGCTCGACCTCTTCCACTTCCGGTACATCGGCAATCACTTCAATCTCCTCGCTGGGCGGAGCCATGGCTGGAGGTGTGTGCTCATCTCTTGTGGGAAATAAGGCAGACACTACTCTATTCAAGAGCAGAGGCTCTAGACTCTGCGTCAGTGGTGGCGCCCACGGACGAAGTTTGCCCCTAACCATTCTGTAGGGTCTCCCCCACGGGTCTCGGTTAAGAGTCTCCATCAATTCGTCACGTGCTTGACTCTTCGCCTTGATGATGGCTAGCTGAAGGGATGCTTTTGCGTCTTTGTACGATGCGTAGAGTTGCACCTCTACATCTTGGTCCCGGCGTCGTCTTCGGCGTTGTCTAGTGTACAGACGTCTGGCCACAACACACGCTACTCGTAGCTCCATTAGCTCCGCCGACCACCAATAGACTTGGCGCTTGGCAGTGTGAGGTCCTACTCTGGGCATCGCCGCGTCACAGATGTGGGTCATTGCTTGCTGGAACCACTCTGCTTCCTCCTCGATGTTTATTTCCTCCTGACTATTCGGCGTGGAAGCCCAGTCTTGGACCAAGGAGGCCTCCTCCAGTAGATCTCGGTCCAAGCGCTTCAATGCCCATTTCGGACTGTCATCGCGTGTATTGACTCGCCTACTCGGAGGGACCGATAGTAAGGCGACCTCAAAACGGATGTAACGGTGGTCAGAGAGCGTCTCCAACTCCACCTCGACCTTCCAGTCACGAATCCGGCTCGAAAGGTTTGCGCTTGCAAAGGTTACGTCCACTATGGATCCGCCCTGCTGCCGCACACAAGTGAACTCCGATCCTCGATTCATGACTGAGAGACCGATGGTGAGAAGCCACTCCTCTAACGTGTCCCCGCGCACATTTGTAACAGGAGATCCCCAGGCCGCTGATTTGGCATTTAGGTCTCCTAATACGATAACCGGGATCGGGTGAGTTCGCCTGACCAGGGCCCCCACTTCGACGAGAAAACTCTCGAACTCAGCGAGGACCCTATTCGGCGAGAAATACACTGCCACCACCATCACTCCCCCCACAAGAGCCGCGACGAATCCCTTTCCCTTCGAGACTCTATCAAAAGCGGTATCTCGAGAAACTATACTTACGAGCCCTTCCATATCACTAACCCAGTTATCCCTGGGAGGGACAAAGTAAGGCTCAGAGATTACTGCTATATCAATCAACCACTCCGCCATGCTCTGGGTCATGAGATCTTGAGCCCTGGCGGAGTGGTTGAGATTTCCCTGTAGAAATCGTAAGGCCATCCTAAACGACATCCATTTCTACCGCCTCATCCCCCTCCTGTGTCGAGGGGCAGCTGGAAGCTGTCATCGTTGCAGCTGAAGAAATTGCAGCTTTCCCAGCCCGTCGTCTCCTTGTCTTAGGAGGGGCACACACCTTACTTCCCAGTTTGTGAGCTGATGGCTTGTTTGCCAACGCACATAGTGAGCACTTTGGCTGGGCTGAACACTCAGATGACTTGTGACCATTTTGGCCACACCGGTAGCACTCTTCGCTGCGGTCAATTTCTTCTGTGCACTGGGCGCGTACGTGTCCCGTTTGCAGGCACCGATAACATCTTAAGGGTCTTGGCTGCAGCATTTCAATGCGCGCTGAAACCCAGCCGACAAGTAGGCGGCCTTGTGCTGCCAGTTTCTTGGCAGCGGCCACTGGGCATTTCACGAATGCCACACCAGTGCCTTGCAAGGATCGTTTGACCTCGCCAGACTTGATTTGGTCTTCAGGACAACCTCCGCGCTGTGCCACAGCAGCAATAATGTCTTCTTTAGACACCGAGTCGTCCAAACCTATGACCCTAAACTCGGCGCATTTGGTGGGCCTAGACACTTTTGCCAAATCTTCACTCAGGGCTTCCCTAAGCTTCTGGGCTAGAGAGTCCGCCTTTTCGGCACTCGTGTCTCCCGCTGCAACCTCAAGGATGCGGGCTCCTGTGGCGGCTTTTCGGAAACGCAGGCTTGTGATACCACAGCTGTTAAGGTCCACTTTTGCCTTGGCTTCCTCTAACACCTTCGCATACGTTACACCATTCTCCTTGGCTCCCGATTGCAGCGTAATTACAACTGCTGCAGTACGAGGAGCTCGCAACTTCACTGGAGGGGTGTGGCGTTTTAACTTCACTGCGTTGACCGGTAGCACTGCGTCTGTTGGCTGTGAGGACGTCGCTTTCTTTTTCTTCCCTAGTTTACCCACCGTAGTCCAGCCTACGTTCAAGGTCTCAGAAGCTGGTGGGAGATCACGAGGCACACTTTGGGCGGGTATGCGATTTTCAGCACCCTTCTTGTTCTTCCCCTTTGGAGGTTTCGGGACGACTACTGCAGTTATAGTTGCAGCAGTCTGAGCGTCCTTTTTCCTATCTGCAGCCAAAGGAGGACGGATCCGCTTCTCCGGAAGCAGTCTCTCCTCCATCCCCTCCAGCCGTGCATTAATCATGTTGCCCACCTGCATCATGATAGAGCGCGTCAATTCTTCTTGATGACTAGCATCGTCATGGGGCTTCATAGTCTTTTGAGTCGTCGTTAATATGACAGCCGACTCTGGACGACTTAGGCGCACTGGAGGCAATTCCTCCCTGCTCTCAAGAGCTTGGGCCAATTTGGTCTTCATCTCGTTCAGTTCCTTGCGAAGCTCTGCCATCTCAGCGCGCAAGCGAGTATTGTCGGCTTGCAGCTTCACAGTTTCTTCCGAGGCTGTGCGAGTGGAAAGCGCTCCTACTGCTGCCTTTATTGACGACGTTGCGTCCTTTAGGGCAGCTACAAACGTGCCCTTAAGGTTACCAGATTTGGTGGCAACCTTTAAAATCACATCTGTTGCGTCCAACACCTGCTTGTTCAGGTCAAAGGCCAATCCACTATTTTCTTCTTCGCGCAATGGTTGAACTACCACAGAGCGCTTCGCCCGAGCCACCTGAGCGGTAACCTCTTCTTCAGCCTTGCGACAAAATTCTGCTCGCCTCTGAGCGCTAAGCTCTAACTGAGCCTTGGCCAGGCCTACATATTTTCCTGTGGAGGGGGGACGCCCACGTCCCCTCCTACTTGACGCCTTGGGAGGAGTCCCATTGTCATCACCATTGTCTGAACTGGCTTCATCCCATTGGCGCTTTCGCCAAAAACGGCCACCTTCAGGAGAAGCGCCAGAAGTTCGTGACGCAACCGTCCTCAGACTCACGTCAGAGTCCGTGTCAGACAAGTTCGCCATCTTTGCCGAGGTGATGGGTGAATACTCATCACTCGGTTTCATCTCACAGCGTGTTAAAACTACACGCGGTTCTCTCAACAAATCCATATCATTGTGCAAATCAAGGTCCAGGTTCATTCCAAGGTTGTCGTCGGTGTGAGAGCCGAGGCTCTCAAAGCGGTTGCCGCCCCCCCCAGAATACGAGGGGCTGCCTCCCGAAGGAGGGTGGGATTCTCCGCCAGCAGAGCTGACGGTACCCACCTGGGGTAATAAGTTTTTAGTACAATCCGCCATAGTGTTTTTTGGGTTTGTCAGTTTAAAGGCTCGACAGCCTGGGGACCTAACCTAACCTAACCTAACCTAACCTAACCTAACCTAACCTAACCTAACCTAACCTAAACTAACCTAACCTAACCTAACCTAACCTAACCTAACCTAACCTAACCATCAAAAATAAACTTAAATTTGCTGCTCACAAAACAAATGCTATGATAATTACAAAGAAACTAAAGTTTGACGACCCAGTCATGAACATGGGGGGGGTTTCAATAAATAAAGTAAAAGAAATAAAATTATTAGGACTAACAATAGATAATAAATTAACATTCAACAGTCACATTTCTAATATATGTACAAAATCATCTAATATTTACAAACAATTGTCAAGAGCAGCTAAAGTTAGTTGGGGACTCAATCCGGAGATTACAAGGACGATATATGTTGCGGTTATAGAGCCCATAACCCTGTATGCAGCTAGTGTTTGGTACGAAGCATCGGATAAAATATCGGCAAGAAAACAACTGGATGCCATCCAACGGGGCTTCGCCCAAAAAATATGTAGGTCATACAGGACGGTCTCTTTGACCGCAGCATTGTTGTTGGCAGGCCTGCTTCCTCTAGACCTAAGGATAAAGGAGGCAGCTTATATTTACGAAGCGAAGAGGGGCAAGCCTGTCGACAAATATATAGCTGATAGGTCACTAGAGAGTAGGATAAGTTTCATTAAAGCAATACATCCAGCAAAAACACAAAGGATTGATTTTAAATGTATTAATGATTGGACAGAGGAAACGATAGAAAAAAATAAAATAAATGGTTTGCTGGTGTTTACTGATGGTAGTAAAATAGAGGGGAAGGTAGGGGCAGCCCTCTCTTGGTGGCGAGACGGGAAAGAAGTCAAGAGCAAGAAGCTGTCCCTGGAGCCGTTCTGTACTGTGTTTCAGGCCGAAATGTATGCTCTATACATAGCTACAGAACAAGCCCACAGCATGAGCGACTCCAGGGTCACGGTGTTCAGTGACTCAAGGTCATCTCTCGAGCTCATCCAAAACCACGAAACGTTCCATCCACTCGCATTCATGATAAGAAAAAATATCTTCGCTCTTAGAACAGCAGGAAAACAAATTGAATTTTACTGGGTTAAAGCACATGTGGGAGTGGATGGAAACGAACGTGCGGATGAGCTTGCAAAGGCGGCGGCCCTTACCTTAAAAACCGCGCCAAATTATGACAAATGTCCTATCTCCTTTATAAAAAGATCAATTAGACGAGATTCGTTAAAGATATGGCAAGAGAGATATGTGAATTCAGAAACGGCTAAAGTAACAAAGATATTTTTCCCTCACGTCGAAATAGCATATAAAATTATTAAAAAGATTGATTTAGATAAAATAATAGTACAAATTTTTACGGGACATGGGGGATTCGGACAATATTTACACAGATTTAAAATAAAGACTTCACCTGAATGTATTTGCGATCCAGGAAAAGATGAAACAATTATTCACCTAATAGAAGAATGTCCACAATACACAATTAAGAGAGAAATGCTAAAATTAGAATATAAGAGAGATATAAAACAAGATACAATACATGAATGGCTTTTAGACGAACAAACAAGAGATAAGTTCCTAACATTCTGTAAATATATAGCTATGAGTTCAATAGAACGGAATAAGATATGATTTTCAATAATCTGTTTTTAGTGTAAATAAATATAAAATAAACAAAAAATTAAAATAAATAAATATAATAATTAAATATATATATATATAAAAATGTAAGTGTATAGAATCCAGAATGGATTATTAATGTAAATATAGACAATACTTAAAGTTTTTGATTACTTCTTTAGATAATAAAAAAAAAAAAGAAAAAGAAAATAAAAAAATAATAAAATAAAAAACAACAAAAAAATAAAAGAAGAAAAGTAAACGAAAATAAAGAAACAAATATAAGATAATATGAAAAATAATAGTTTTTAAGAAAATAAAATTGCTGTAATGTATGAAACTTAGGAATTAAGAAACATGTCATAAACCAATAAGTAAAGTTAAATAAAATAAAGATGTAAATAATTATTGTAATGTTGATAACGATACATAATTATGATAATTATATAAAATAAAGGGTTGCGTCTCCAACAGAGGCATACGACTCGGATGGAGATGCAACACTTAGTTATGTTAAAAAAGTCTCTGACTCAGTCAGAGGAGAAAAGACTCAGAATTAAAAAAAAAAAAAAAAAAAAAAAAAAACCTAACCTAACCTAACCTAACCGTTTTTCAAAATTAAAAACTTTTCAACAACTTTTTATAAGTAACTTACATTAATTTCGGCTCAAATTAAAATTTTTCTGTGTGCCCGCGTGTGGATCGGTGGCCCAGGGTCCATTCCTGTAGAGAAAACACCAATTTACTCTGAAATTGCGTCAATTTTGCGAATTTCGTAAGAAATACGCATTTTTTACTACTTTTTCGTGTATATTGGTCGAACTCAGCACCTCCAGCAGCTGCAGCGGCGTCGCCCGTCGTCCCCGCGTGTACCTGTAACAGAAAACAACATATTAGAGTCGATAAATCGCAAAAAATCGCCCCCCCACCCACCCTTTGTTGACTGAGTATATAGACTTGGGTCAATTTGTTGTAGGAAAAAGTTCTGGCTAAAATAATAATAATAAATAACCATTTTCTGTATAGTTCTGTTGCCCCAATATGGCATCCGCAATACCTCCACTGACCATTGCGGCCACAGAGGCTGCTTCAAGGAACTGTAACTCAGACTCGGAAGATTTTAGGGACGCTTTCTCTAGCCCCGTGCAGCCTCAGGGTGTCCCTGAGGCCGTTGCTTGTATCCTCAGTGATGCTGCCTCAATTATAGCGGCCATCACTGAGGGTAAAAGCGTAACGAGCGTGAGTAAGAAGAGGATATTGGACCTGGCAAAGTCGATTATGGATTCCACCAGGACAATATCTTCTTCTTACCAGTCCGTAGCTGATCGCCCCCTGACAGAGCCGAGCGCTGATATCTCGAGCATCCGAGATGAGATAGGTAAAGCTATCAAGGAGGAAATTGGCAAGGTATTCAGCGGTAAATTGATTCCAGCTGCCCCAAAAACGTCTTACGCAAACATCACCAAAGTCACGCCACCGAAGCCTGTGGAGCGACCTTTGAGCAAGCCAGCCTTGATCATCACCGCGAAGGAAACCCTTAACACTAAGGAAGAGATGCTTCAAGCTTGGCGCAAAAGCATCACTTACAGAAACTCCAACTACGCCCCGGCAAAAATACAACATGTCTCGAACAACAAAATCAGAGTAGAGTTCGACTGCGCAGAACAACAAGCTGACACGCTGAATCGCCTCTCCGAGCCTCAAAGTCAGGTGATGGCCGAGCCCGCCAAGCGCCTGCGGCCGATGGTTGAATTGAAAGGACTTTACACGGAGACACCTGTAAATGATCTCGTTGAAATGATTAAACAACAAAATGAATCAATAAAATCATTGTCGGTCGGCGACAATGATATCATTTTCAAGTTCCAGCGTAGGAACAAGAACCCCAAACTATACAACGCAGTACTGATGGTTACGCCGTCCATCTGGCACAAGATGCTGCAAATGTCCACCGTCAGTGTGGACCATCAGCGTGTCCACGTCGAGGAGTTTGTCCCTCTGCTCCAATGTTACAAATGCCTTCAGTATGGGCATACCCAGAAGAGGTGTACTAGCGAGCAGACGGCTTGCTCCCACTGTGGAGGCATCGACCACAGCTTCTCCAAGTGTGCTCACAAGGAGAAGAAGGCTCCGGCCTGTTTCAACTGCACTGAGCACAACCGCAAATATGGCTCCAGCAAGAGAGTTGACCATGGCGCCACGTCGCATTACTGCCCCATTCACAAAACAATGAGTAACAAAATCGTTATGAGGATCGATTATGGATTATAACGCCCAAAATCATACCAATCAAGTCGCTCATAGTCATCTCAAAATCCTTCAAATCAATTTAGGCAGGGGCTATAATGCCCATCATGAGTTTGTAGAGTATTTTTGCAAAAACAATTACGATATTGCGTTGGTTTCGGAGCCCTACGTGGGCAAACACAACACGGTCAAGAGCTCACCCGGCCTTATTCTTTACCAGTTCCCTGGTAATGAAAGGACCAAGGCATGTATTTACCTGAGAAATGGCCTGGGCGCTTCACTCGGTGTGGCGCAGCACTCAAGTCCTAATCTCTGCGTGGTCCAGCTGACTCTATCGGGTCGACGTCTCTACTTGTCCTCGGCTTATGTTGAACCTGAAACAGATGTAATTAGCACACTTAATCGCATTGAAAACTTCTTACAAGCTAACAAAGGCTCTTACCATATCGTTGGGGGCGACTTCAATGGATGGCATCCGCTGTGGGGCTCGGATAGGGTTAATAGGAGAGCACGGGATGTCGTCAATCTGATCACTGCAAATGACCTTAGAGTGTGCAATGTGGGCACCACGCCAACCTTTGAAACGGTCACCCACGGAGTTGTTCGATCTTCCATCATCGATCTCACTTTGATCTCTGAAAATATTGGAGCAAAAATTGAAAATTGGCGTGTCAATGATGATGTCACTACGGCTTCAGAACACAATGCAATTGATTTTCACCTTTCATTCTCTAAAAAACATTTACACAAAAATAAGAACCAATCAACTTATAAATATAACACTAAAAAAGTAAACTGGGATTGTTTTAAAACTAAATTAGAATCTAACATGCAAAATAAAAATCTTCACACAGCCAACATATCTGAAATGAGCAATGAGGAATTAGAAACATACGTAAATGAAATAACTGACACTATTAAAATAACATGCAATGATACATTACCTTCAAAGCGTGCTCCTCAGCCGAAGAATCCTTGGTGGAACGACGAACTGGAAGATCTCAAGAAAGGCGTCATCCGTCTTCATCACCGAATTCGCGATCTGAAACATAAAAACCAACCATTAGATGAAGTCATTATCGAAAGAGATGTTTTAAAAAAGAAATATGTGGAGGCCCTGAACAAAGAATCTACAGATAATTTCAGGACATTTTGTACTCGGCAAGGCAAGGAGGATGTATGGTCTCTGACTAATAGGCTACTCAAGAGTGGACCACAACCTCAACCTCCAGCGACGCTACGTCTCGACGGCAACAGACATACACGCTCCAGCCGCGAAACGGCGGCGGTACTGCTTCAAAAGTTCTACCCCGATGACACACCGGACGTGTCGGAGGCGCAGGCACAAATTAGAGCCATGTCCACTACCATCCCGGACACTGCAGACGAGCCACCATTCACAGAAACTGAAATCCTTGAATGCCTTAAGGCAATGAATTCGAGTCGTGCACCAGGCCCAGACAACCTGACGGCAGACATCTGTCATAAATTCGGACAACACTATCCTGATGTGCTGACCGGAATTATGAACAGATGTCTGTCGAATTCTTATTTTCCCAAGGCTTGGAAAGTAGCATTTGTCAAGACGCTTCCCAAACCTAACAAAGACGACTACTCAGACGTTGGGTCATATCGGCCCATAGGTTTGTTGAACGTCTTTGGCAAGCTTCTTGAAAAGCTAATTATTAAAAGACTCAACTATCACATGTACTCGACAGGCAGTCACAGCACTAAACAATACGGCTTCAAAGAACAGACATCTACTGTATCGGCACTCAAGACCGCGATAGACAAGGTAAAAACATTAAAAGGTGATGGGAACCTTGTCGTTGCAGTGTCCTTAGATATCGCAGCAGCCTTTGATAACGCATGGTGGCCCGCGTTGCTCTCTAGGCTTCAATCTATGAAATGTCCCAGAAACATCTACCAAATAATTTCTAGTTATTTGGAAAATCGCTCTGTTATCCTCAACTACTCAGATGCTACAGAAACTAAAACTATGACAAGAGGGTGCATACAAGGCTCGGTCTGTGGTCCCACCTTCTGGAACATCATTCTCGATGAGCTCTTGGAGAGTAAGCTGCCGGAGGGCTGCCACATCCAGGCATTTGCTGATGATGTTCTGCTCATCGTAGGTTCCCGTGATGTGGTAACCCTCCAGCACACCGTTGCAACAGCTCTCAGGACTATTGCTGACTGGGGCCATAAGGTCAAGCTGAGTTTTGGACCAGCTAAAACGCAAATGATCGCTTTCTCACCTGCGGCAAAGAAGGCAACAATAACAATGGGGTGTGCTCCTCTTCAGTTTGTGGACCAGATAAAGATTTTAGGCGTTATAATTGACTCAAAACTCAAATTCATTCAACATGCTCATTTTGCGATCAATAGAGCTTTGAAAGTGTACAACAAATTATGTATCTTTGTCCGACCCACTTGGGGTATCAGTACTGAAAACATAATCACCATATATAAGTATGTCATCGAACCAATAGTGACCTATGCTGCGGGCATCTGGGGCATTGCTGCCCGATTCCAGTGCGTACAGAACGCACTCCGATCTTTCCAACGCGGATTTGCAGTGAAGGCGATCCGTGGCTTTAGAACCGTCTCTGCTAATGCTGCTATCGCTTTGGCGGGATTTACTCCACTGCACCTAAAAATAGGAGAACGCACTGAAATAGAGAGATCAAGGCTTGAGGGGCGGACTCGATTTCTTCCTGACGACGTTGAACTAGAATACCCTGTGAAACCAACTGACATGCTACATCCGGCGTTCAGGAGGCCACCTGAAGTCGATCTTACTTATCAACAGGATGACGTCAGTATAAGTGTTGATTGCGACTCTCAAGAACCAGTCAAGATTTATACTGACGGCAGCAAAACTGATGACAGGGACGTGGGGGCCGCCTTTGTTGCCTACCTTCCATGTGGAGGCAAAATCACCAAAAAGTTTAAACTCCATGATTCTTGCTCAGTTTTTCAGGCTGAATTGTTGGCAATTCAGAAAGCATGCTTCTGGATGATCAACAGCTCTGCTAACCAAAATGATGCTATTATCCACTCTGACAGCCTCTCTAGCTTACTGGAAATCCAGAATCCTAACTCTTCAAATACTTTCGCTTCAGAAATACAAAAAATTATTAATAGACACCCAAAATCAATCAAATTCAAGTGGGTCAAATCTCATGTAGGCCTAGCTGGCAACGAAGAAGCGGATTTAGCGGCAAAAGAGGCTGGCAAATCCCACAAAGCGGCTGACTACTGCAAGTTCCCAATAAGCTACGTAAGGGCAAAGGTCAGACAAGAATCAGCGGAAGCAAGCGATCGGTTGTACCAAACCAGCCAGAGAGGGGCTCAGACCCGCGCATGGTGTCCGAGCCTGGCTACTGTTGGATCACTTATCGCAGTAATCAGGCCCGGATTCGCACTAACTCAAATCCTTACAGGTCATGGCTGGCACCGTGAATATCTCCATAGATTCAAAGTTTGCCACACTGATCTTTGTCCTTGTGACAACACAAGTGTGCAGTCAATAAACCACTTGCTAAAAGAATGCATAAGATTTGAACGACAAAGATTCAAGCACATAAACTTATGCAATAATATAAAAATAAACCCATTTAATCTTGAAGAATTGTTAAAAAAAGAAAGTGCAGTAGAATCTTTTGAAATTTTCATCAATTATATAATAAACAACCTCAAAAACTTCAATAAAATATAATATAAATATTAAGTTTGTATATGTATAATTTAATTCAACTAGTATATATTTTTATATAAAATATTGTATTATACATAAAAAAAAAAAAAAAAAAAAAACCCACTACCAAATCAATACAAGAGTATCAAAAAGCAAATAAAATAACTAAAGATAAATAAATAAATAATAAGATCACAAAAGTCTCTCCCGTATAAAATCGCGGGAAAAATTAAAATTATAAAACTTGGTAGTGGGATAAAAAAAAAAAAAAAAAAAAAAAAAAACCTAACCTAACCTAACCTAACCTAACCTAACCTAACCTAACCTAACCTAACCTAACCTAACCCATGAACTCTGAGAAAAATATTTTTCTATAATATCTTGTTTTTATACAACATTCGCAGTGCAAATACATCCCCTGCCTGGATAATTGACTGAACGGCCTGCGCTTCTCAAACTTTACAGAGTTTTATTAGATTTTTATGTTGTAATTTTTTCAAAATTAAATACGTTTTTATTAAGTTTTTACAAGTAACTTGGACTGATCTTGTCTCAAATACGATTGTTCCGTGTGCCCGCGTGCGGTTGCGGTGTGTGTCGGTGGTCCCAGGGTCCAGTTTACAGGAGAAACACCAAATTTCCAGGAATTTGCGTAATTTTCGTTAATTTTCGCAAGAAAATTACGCATTTTGCAACTTTTCCTTGGAAATTGGTGGTTCCCAGCACCTCCAGCAGCTGGAACAGCATCGCCCGACGTCCCCGCGTGTACCTGCAACAGAAAAAATCAAATTAGAGACAAGAAATCGCAAAAAATCGACTTCTTCAAAATTCTTGTTAGGCAAAAGTCTTAGTACCTCGGTCGATTTTCATACATTTTATGAACTCTGAGAAAAATATTTTTCTATAATATCTTGTTTTTATACAACATTCGCAGTGCAAATACATCCCCTGCCTGGATAATTGACTGAACGGCCTGCGCTTCTCAAACTTTACAGAGTTTTATTAGATTTTTATGTTGTAATTTTTTCAAAATTAAATACGTTTTTATTAAGTTTTTACAAGTAACTTGGACTGATCTTGTCTCAAATACGATTGTTCCGTGTGCCCGCGTGCGGTTGCGGTGTGTGTCGGTGGTCCCAGGGTCCAGTTTACAGGAGAAACACCAAATTTCCAGGAATTTGCGTAATTTTCGTTAATTTTCGCAAGAAAATTACGCATTTTGCAACTTTTCCTTGGAAATTGGTGGTTCCCAGCACCTCCAGCAGCTGGAACAGCATCGCCCGACGTCCCCGCGTGTACCTGCAACAGAAAAAATCAAATTAGAGACAAGAAATCGCAAAAAATCGACTTCTTCAAAATTCTTGTTAGGCAAAAGTCTTAGTACCTCGGTCGATTTTCATACATTTTATGAACTCTGAGAAAAATATTTTTCTATAATATCTTGTTTTTATACAACATTCGCAGTGCAAATACATCCCCTGCCTGGATAATTGACTGAACGGCCTGCGCTTCTCAAACTTTACAGAGTTTTATTAGATTTTTATGTTGTAATTTTTTCAAAATTAAATACGTTTTTATTAAGTTTTTACAAGTAACTTGGACTGATCTTGTCTCAAATACGATTGTTCCGTGTGCCCGCGTGCGGTTGCGGTGTGTGTCGGTGGTCCCAGGGTCCAGTTTACAGGAGAAACACCAAATTTCCAGGAATTTGCGTAATTTTCGTTAATTTTCGCAAGAAAATTACGCATTTTGCAACTTTTCCTTGGAAATTGGTGGTTCCCAGCACCTCCAGCAGCTGGAACAGCATCGCCCGACGTCCCCGCGTGTACCTGCAACAGAAAAAATCAAATTAGAGACAAGAAATCGCAAAAAATCGACTTCTTCAAAATTCTTGTTAGGCAAAAGTCTTAGTACCTCGGTCGATTTTCATACATTTTATGAACTCTGAGAAAAATATTTTTCTATAATATCTTGTTTTTATACAACATTCGCAGTGCAAATACATCCCCTGCCTGGATAATTGACTGAACGGCCTGCGCTTCTCAAACTTTACAGAGTTTTATTAGATTTTTATGTTGTAATTTTTTCAAAATTAAATACGTTTTTATTAAGTTTTTACAAGTAACTTGGACTGATCTTGTCTCAAATACGATTGTTCCGTGTGCCCGCGTGCGGTTGCGGTGTGTGTCGGTGGTCCCAGGGTCCAGTTTACAGGAGAAACACCAAATTTCCAGGAATTTGCGTAATTTTCGTTAATTTTCGCAAGAAAATTACGCATTTTGCAACTTTTCCTTGGAAATTGGTGGTTCCCAGCACCTCCAGCAGCTGGAACAGCATCGCCCGACGTCCCCGCGTGTACCTGCAACAGAAAAAATCAAATTAGAGACAAGAAATCGCAAAAAATCGACTTCTTCAAAATTCTTGTTAGGCAAAAGTCTTAGTACCTCGGTCGATTTTCATACATTTTATGAACTCTGAGAAAAATATTTTTCTATAATATCTTGTTTTTATACAACATTCGCAGTGCAAATACATCCCCTGCCTGGATAATTGACTGAACGGCCTGCGCTTCTCAAACTTTACAGAGTTTTATTAGATTTTTATGTTGTAATTTTTTCAAAATTAAATACGTTTTTATTAAGTTTTTACAAGTAACTTGGACTGATCTTGTCTCAAATACGATTGTTCCGTGTGCCCGCGTGCGGTTGCGGTGTGTGTCGGTGGTCCCAGGGTCCAGTTTACAGGAGAAACACCAAATTTCCAGGAATTTGCGTAATTTTCGTTAATTTTCGCAAGAAAATTACGCATTTTGCAACTTTTCCTTGGAAATTGGTGGTTCCCAGCACCTCCAGCAGCTGGAACAGCATCGCCCGACGTCCCCGCGTGTACCTGCAACAGAAAAAATCAAATTAGAGACAAGAAATCGCAAAAAATCGACTTCTTCAAAATTCTTGTTAGGCAAAAGTCTTAGTACCTCGGTCGATTTTCATACATTTTATGAACTCTGAGAAAAATATTTTTCTATAATATCTTGTTTTTATACAACATTCGCAGTGCAAATACATCCCCTGCCTGGATAATTGACTGAACGGCCTGCGCTTCTCAAACTTTACAGAGTTTTATTAGATTTTTATGTTGTAATTTTTTCAAAATTAAATACGTTTTTATTAAGTTTTTACAAGTAACTTGGACTGATCTTGTCTCAAATACGATTGTTCCGTGTGCCCGCGTGCGGTTGCGGTGTGTGTCGGTGGTCCCAGGGTCCAGTTTACAGGAGAAACACCAAATTTCCAGGAATTTGCGTAATTTTCGTTAATTTTCGCAAGAAAATTACGCATTTTGCAACTTTTCCTTGGAAATTGGTGGTTCCCAGCACCTCCAGCAGCTGGAACAGCATCGCCCGACGTCCCCGCGTGTACCTGCAACAGAAAAAATCAAATTAGAGACAAGAAATCGCAAAAAATCGACTTCTTCAAAATTCTTGTTAGGCAAAAGTCTTAGTACCTCGGTCGATTTTCATACATTTTATGAACTCTGAGAAAAATATTTTTCTATAATATCTTGTTTTTATACAACATTCGCAGTGCAAATACATCCCCTGCCTGGATAATTGACTGAACGGCCTGCGCTTCTCAAACTTTACAGAGTTTTATTAGATTTTTATGTTGTAATTTTTTCAAAATTAAATACGTTTTTATTAAGTTTTTACAAGTAACTTGGACTGATCTTGTCTCAAATACGATTGTTCCGTGTGCCCGCGTGCGGTTGCGGTGTGTGTCGGTGGTCCCAGGGTCCAGTTTACAGGAGAAACACCAAATTTCCAGGAATTTGCGTAATTTTCGTTAATTTTCGCAAGAAAATTACGCATTTTGCAACTTTTCCTTGGAAATTGGTGGTTCCCAGCACCTCCAGCAGCTGGAACAGCATCGCCCGACGTCCCCGCGTGTACCTGCAACAGAAAAAAACAAATTAGAGACAAGAAATCGCAAAAAATCGACTTCTTCAAAATTCTTGTTAGGCAAAAGTCTTAGTACCTCGGTCGATTTTCATACATTTTATGAACTCTGAGAAAAATATTTTTCTATAATATCTTGTTTTTATACAACATTCGCAGTGCAAATACATCCCCTGCCTGGATAATTGACTGAACGGCCTGCGCTTCTCAAACTTTACAGAGTTTTATTAGATTTTTATGTTGTAATTTTTTCAAAATTAAATACGTTTTTATTAAGTTTTTACAAGTAACTTGGACTGATCTTGTCTCAAATACGATTGTTCCGTGTGCCCGCGTGCGGTTGCGGTGTGTGTCGGTGGTCCCAGGGTCCAGTTTACAGGAGAAACACCAAATTTCCAGGAATTTGCGTAATTTTCGTTAATTTTCGCAAGAAAATTACGCATTTTGCAACTTTTCCTTGGAAATTGGTGGTTCCCAGCACCTCCAGCAGCTGGAACAGCATCGCCCGACGTCCCCGCGTGTACCTGCAACAGAAAAAATCAAATTAGAGACAAGAAATCGCAAAAAATCGACTTCTTCAAAATTCTTGTTAGGCAAAAGTCTTAGTACCTCGGTCGATTTTCATACATTTTATGAACTCTGAGAAAAATATTTTTCTATAATATCTTGTTTTTATACAACATTCGCAGTGCAAATACATCCCCTGCCTGGATAATTGACTGAACGGCCTGCGCTTCTCAAACTTTACAGAGTTTTATTAGATTTTTATGTTGTAATTTTTTCAAAATTAAATACGTTTTTATTAAGTTTTTACAAGTAACTTGGACTGATCTTGTCTCAAATACGATTGTTCCGTGTGCCCGCGTGCGGTTGCGGTGTGTGTCGGTGGTCCCAGGGTCCAGTTTACAGGAGAAACACCAAATTTCCAGGAATTTGCGTAATTTTCGTTAATTTTCGCAAGAAAATTACGCATTTTGCAACTTTTCCTTGGAAATTGGTGGTTCCCAGCACCTCCAGCAGCTGGAACAGCATCGCCCGACGTCCCCGCGTGTACCTGCAACAGAAAAAATCAAATTAGAGACAAGAAATCGCAAAAAATCGACTTCTTCAAAATTCTTGTTAGGCAAAAGTCTTAGTACCTCGGTCGATTTTCATACATTTTATGAACTCTGAGAAAAATATTTTTCTATAATATCTTGTTTTTATACAACATTCGCAGTGCAAATACATCCCCTGCCTGGATAATTGACTGAACGGCCTGCGCTTCTCAAACTTTACAGAGTTTTATTAGATTTTTATGTTGTAATTTTTTCAAAATTAAATACGTTTTTATTAAGTTTTTACAAGTAACTTGGACTGATCTTGTCTCAAATACGATTGTTCCGTGTGCCCGCGTGCGGTTGCGGTGTGTGTCGGTGGTCCCAGGGTCCAGTTTACAGGAGAAACACCAAATTTCCAGGAATTTGCGTAATTTTCGTTAATTTTCGCAAGAAAATTACGCATTTTGCAACTTTTCCTTGGAAATTGGTGGTTCCCAGCACCTCCAGCAGCTGGAACAGCATCGCCCGACGTCCCCGCGTGTACCTGCAACAGAAAAAATCAAATTAGAGACAAGAAATCGCAAAAAATCGACTTCTTCAAAATTCTTGTTAGGCAAAAGTCTTAGTACCTCGGTCGATTTTCATACATTTTATGAACTCTGAGAAAAATATTTTTCTATAATATCTTGTTTTTATACAACATTCGCAGTGCAAATACATCCCCTGCCTGGATAATTGACTGAACGGCCTGCGCTTCTCAAACTTTACAGAGTTTTATTAGATTTTTATGTTGTAATTTTTTCAAAATTAAATACGTTTTTATTAAGTTTTTACAAGTAACTTGGACTGATCTTGTCTCAAATACGATTGTTCCGTGTGCCCGCGTGCGGTTGCGGTGTGTGTCGGTGGTCCCAGGGTCCAGTTTACAGGAGAAACACCAAATTTCCAGGAATTTGCGTAATTTTCGTTAATTTTCGCAAGAAAATTACGCATTTTGCAACTTTTCCTTGGAAATTGGTGGTTCCCAGCACCTCCAGCAGCTGGAACAGCATCGCCCGACGTCCCCGCGTGTACCTGCAACAGAAAAAATCAAATTAGAGACAAGAAATCGCAAAAAATCGACTTCTTCAAAATTCTTGTTAGGCAAAAGTCTTAGTACCTCGGTCGATTTTCATACATTTTATGAACTCTGAGAAAAATATTTTTCTATAATATCTTGTTTTTATACAACATTCGCAGTGCAAATACATCCCCTGCCTGGATAATTGACTGAACGGCCTGCGCTTCTCAAACTTTACAGAGTTTTATTAGATTTTTATGTTGTAATTTTTTCAAAATTAAATACGTTTTTATTAAGTTTTTACAAGTAACTTGGACTGATCTTGTCTCAAATACGATTGTTCCGTGTGCCCGCGTGCGGTTGCGGTGTGTGTCGGTGGTCCCAGGGTCCAGTTTACAGGAGAAACACCAAATTTCCAGGAATTTGCGTAATTTTCGTTAATTTTCGCAAGAAAATTACGCATTTTGCAACTTTTCCTTGGAAATTGGTGGTTCCCAGCACCTCCAGCAGCTGGAACAGCATCGCCCGACGTCCCCGCGTGTACCTGCAACAGAAAAAATCAAATTAGAGACAAGAAATCGCAAAAAATCGACTTCTTCAAAATTCTTGTTAGGCAAAAGTCTTAGTACCTCGGTCGATTTTCATACATTTTATGAACTCTGAGAAAAATATTTTTCTATAATATCTTGTTTTTATACAACATTCGCAGTGCAAATACATCCCCTGCCTGGATAATTGACTGAACGGCCTGCGCTTCTCAAACTTTACAGAGTTTTATTAGATTTTTATGTTGTAATTTTTTCAAAATTAAATACGTTTTTATTAAGTTTTTACAAGTAACTTGGACTGATCTTGTCTCAAATACGATTGTTCCGTGTGCCCGCGTGCGGTTGCGGTGTGTGTCGGTGGTCCCAGGGTCCAGTTTACAGGAGAAACACCAAATTTCCAGGAATTTGCGTAATTTTCGTTAATTTTCGCAAGAAAATTACGCATTTTGCAACTTTTCCTTGGAAATTGGTGGTTCCCAGCACCTCCAGCAGCTGGAACAGCATCGCCCGACGTCCCCGCGTGTACCTGCAACAGAAAAAATCAAATTAGAGACAAGAAATCGCAAAAAATCGACTTCTTCAAAATTCTTGTTAGGCAAAAGTCTTAGTACCTCGGTCGATTTTCATACATTTTATGAACTCTGAGAAAAATATTTTTCTATAATATCTTGTTTTTATACAACATTCGCAGTGCAAATACATCCCCTGCCTGGATAATTGACTGAACGGCCTGCGCTTCTCAAACTTTACAGAGTTTTATTAGATTTTTATGTTGTAATTTTTTCAAAATTAAATACGTTTTTATTAAGTTTTTACAAGTAACTTGGACTGATCTTGTCTCAAATACGATTGTTCCGTGTGCCCGCGTGCGGTTGCGGTGTGTGTCGGTGGTCCCAGGGTCCAGTTTACAGGAGAAACACCAAATTTCCAGGAATTTGCGTAATTTTCGTTAATTTTCGCAAGAAAATTACGCATTTTGCAACTTTTCCTTGGAAATTGGTGGTTCCCAGCACCTCCAGCAGCTGGAACAGCATCGCCCGACGTCCCCGCGTGTACCTGCAACAGAAAAAATCAAATTAGAGACAAGAAATCGCAAAAAATCGACTTCTTCAAAATTCTTGTTAGGCAAAAGTCTTAGTACCTCGGTCGATTTTCATACATTTTATGAACTCTGAGAAAAATATTTTTCTATAATATCTTGTTTTTATACAACATTCGCAGTGCAAATACATCCCCTGCCTGGATAATTGACTGAACGGCCTGCGCTTCTCAAACTTTACAGAGTTTTATTAGATTTTTATGTTGTAATTTTTTCAAAATTAAATACGTTTTTATTAAGTTTTTACAAGTAACTTGGACTGATCTTGTCTCAAATACGATTGTTCCGTGTGCCCGCGTGCGGTTGCGGTGTGTGTCGGTGGTCCCAGGGTCCAGTTTACAGGAGAAACACCAAATTTCCAGGAATTTGCGTAATTTTCGTTAATTTTCGCAAGAAAATTACGCATTTTGCAACTTTTCCTTGGAAATTGGTGGTTCCCAGCACCTCCAGCAGCTGGAACAGCATCGCCCGACGTCCCCGCGTGTACCTGCAACAGAAAAAATCAAATTAGAGACAAGAAATCGCAAAAAATCGACTTCTTCAAAATTCTTGTTAGGCAAAAGTCTTAGTACCTCGGTCGATTTTCATACATTTTATGAACTCTGAGAAAAATATTTTTCTATAATATCTTGTTTTTATACAACATTCGCAGTGCAAATACATCCCCTGCCTGGATAATTGACTGAACGGCCTGCGCTTCTCAAACTTTACAGAGTTTTATTAGATTTTTATGTTGTAATTTTTTCAAAATTAAATACGTTTTTATTAAGTTTTTACAAGTAACTTGGACTGATCTTGTCTCAAATACGATTGTTCCGTGTGCCCGCGTGCGGTTGCGGTGTGTGTCGGTGGTCCCAGGGTCCAGTTTACAGGAGAAACACCAAATTTCCAGGAATTTGCGTAATTTTCGTTAATTTTCGCAAGAAAATTACGCATTTTGCAACTTTTCCTTGGAAATTGGTGGTTCCCAGCACCTCCAGCAGCTGGAACAGCATCGCCCGACGTCCCCGCGTGTACCTGCAACAGAAAAAATCAAATTAGAGACAAGAAATCGCAAAAAATCGACTTCTTCAAAATTCTTGTTAGGCAAAAGTCTTAGTACCTCGGTCGATTTTCATACATTTTATGAACTCTGAGAAAAATATTTTTCTATAATATCTTGTTTTTATACAACATTCGCAGTGCAAATACATCCCCTGCCTGGATAATTGACTGAACGGCCTGCGCTTCTCAAACTTTACAGAGTTTTATTAGATTTTTATGTTGTAATTTTTTCAAAATTAAATACGTTTTTATTAAGTTTTTACAAGTAACTTGGACTGATCTTGTCTCAAATACGATTGTTCCGTGTGCCCGCGTGCGGTTGCGGTGTGTGTCGGTGGTCCCAGGGTCCAGTTTACAGGAGAAACACCAAATTTCCAGGAATTTGCGTAATTTTCGTTAATTTTCGCAAGAAAATTACGCATTTTGCAACTTTTCCTTGGAAATTGGTGGTTCCCAGCACCTCCAGCAGCTGGAACAGCATCGCCCGACGTCCCCGCGTGTACCTGCAACAGAAAAAATCAAATTAGAGACAAGAAATCGCAAAAAATCGACTTCTTCAAAATTCTTGTTAGGCAAAAGTCTTAGTACCTCGGTCGATTTTCATACATTTTATGAACTCTGAGAAAAATATTTTTCTATAATATCTTGTTTTTATACAACATTCGCAGTGCAAATACATCCCCTGCCTGGATAATTGACTGAACGGCCTGCGCTTCTCAAACTTTACAGAGTTTTATTAGATTTTTATGTTGTAATTTTTTCAAAATTAAATACGTTTTTATTAAGTTTTTACAAGTAACTTGGACTGATCTTGTCTCAAATACGATTGTTCCGTGTGCCCGCGTGCGGTTGCGGTGTGTGTCGGTGGTCCCAGGGTCCAGTTTACAGGAGAAACACCAAATTTCCAGGAATTTGCGTAATTTTCGTTAATTTTCGCAAGAAAATTACGCATTTTGCAACTTTTCCTTGGAAATTGGTGGTTCCCAGCACCTCCAGCAGCTGGAACAGCATCGCCCGACGTCCCCGCGTGTACCTGCAACAGAAAAAATCAAATTAGAGACAAGAAATCGCAAAAAATCGACTTCTTCAAAATTCTTGTTAGGCAAAAGTCTTAGTACCTCGGTCGATTTTCATACATTTTATGAACTCTGAGAAAAATATTTTTCTATAATATCTTGTTTTTATACAACATTCGCAGTGCAAATACATCCCCTGCCTGGATAATTGACTGAACGGCCTGCGCTTCTCAAACTTTACAGAGTTTTATTAGATTTTTATGTTGTAATTTTTTCAAAATTAAATACGTTTTTATTAAGTTTTTACAAGTAACTTGGACTGATCTTGTCTCAAATACGATTGTTCCGTGTGCCCGCGTGCGGTTGCGGTGTGTGTCGGTGGTCCCAGGGTCCAGTTTACAGGAGAAACACCAAATTTCCAGGAATTTGCGTAATTTTCGTTAATTTTCGCAAGAAAATTACGCATTTTGCAACTTTTCCTTGGAAATTGGTGGTTCCCAGCACCTCCAGCAGCTGGAACAGCATCGCCCGACGTCCCCGCGTGTACCTGCAACAGAAAAAATCAAATTAGAGACAAGAAATCGCAAAAAATCGACTTCTTCAAAATTCTTGTTAGGCAAAAGTCTTAGTACCTCGGTCGATTTTCATACATTTTATGAACTCTGAGAAAAATATTTTTCTATAATATCTTGTTTTTATACAACATTCGCAGTGCAAATACATCCCCTGCCTGGATAATTGACTGAACGGCCTGCGCTTCTCAAACTTTACAGAGTTTTATTAGATTTTTATGTTGTAATTTTTTCAAAATTAAATACGTTTTTATTAAGTTTTTACAAGTAACTTGGACTGATCTTGTCTCAAATACGATTGTTCCGTGTGCCCGCGTGCGGTTGCGGTGTGTGTCGGTGGTCCCAGGGTCCAGTTTACAGGAGAAACACCAAATTTCCAGGAATTTGCGTAATTTTCGTTAATTTTCGCAAGAAAATTACGCATTTTGCAACTTTTCCTTGGAAATTGGTGGTTCCCAGCACCTCCAGCAGCTGGAACAGCATCGCCCGACGTCCCCGCGTGTACCTGCAACAGAAAAAATCAAATTAGAGACAAGAAATCGCAAAAAATCGACTTCTTCAAAATTCTTGTTAGGCAAAAGTCTTAGTACCTCGGTCGATTTTCATACATTTTATGAACTCTGAGAAAAATATTTTTCTATAATATCTTGTTTTTATACAACATTCGCAGTGCAAATACATCCCCTGCCTGGATAATTGACTGAACGGCCTGCGCTTCTCAAACTTTACAGAGTTTTATTAGATTTTTATGTTGTAATTTTTTCAAAATTAAATACGTTTTTATTAAGTTTTTACAAGTAACTTGGACTGATCTTGTCTCAAATACGATTGTTCCGTGTGCCCGCGTGCGGTTGCGGTGTGTGTCGGTGGTCCCAGGGTCCAGTTTACAGGAGAAACACCAAATTTCCAGGAATTTGCGTAATTTTCGTTAATTTTCGCAAGAAAATTACGCATTTTGCAACTTTTCCTTGGAAATTGGTGGTTCCCAGCACCTCCAGCAGCTGGAACAGCATCGCCCGACGTCCCCGCGTGTACCTGCAACAGAAAAAATCAAATTAGAGACAAGAAATCGCAAAAAATCGACTTCTTCAAAATTCTTGTTAGGCAAAAGTCTTAGTACCTCGGTCGATTTTCATACATTTTATGAACTCTGAGAAAAATATTTTTCTATAATATCTTGTTTTTATACAACATTCGCAGTGCAAATACATCCCCTGCCTGGATAATTGACTGAACGGCCTGCGCTTCTCAAACTTTACAGAGTTTTATTAGATTTTTATGTTGTAATTTTTTCAAAATTAAATACGTTTTTATTAAGTTTTTACAAGTAACTTGGACTGATCTTGTCTCAAATACGATTGTTCCGTGTGCCCGCGTGCGGTTGCGGTGTGTGTCGGTGGTCCCAGGGTCCAGTTTACAGGAGAAACACCAAATTTCCAGGAATTTGCGTAATTTTCGTTAATTTTCGCAAGAAAATTACGCATTTTGCAACTTTTCCTTGGAAATTGGTGGTTCCCAGCACCTCCAGCAGCTGGAACAGCATCGCCCGACGTCCCCGCGTGTACCTGCAACAGAAAAAAACAAATTAGAGACAAGAAATCGCAAAAAATCGCCCTCCCACCCGCCCTTTGGAGGATTTGGTATATAGAAATTTGGTCAACTTGGATAGGGAAAAATTGTAAAGTGTCCTATCTTAACTTTTACCGAGTGGTAACTGTATTAGAGTCTTCGTCGATAAATATACTTACTTAGAAGACCTACTCCTTAGAGTTAACTTTTTTATTGGCCCTTTTGCCTTAATTGGAGACTGACTCCATATTGAGTCTATAAGTTTATGACCAAATCTTAACTTTACTGTTAATTTTAGAGTTTATTTAGCTAATATTTTATTTTATTTACGACCTTATTGGACGCATTCCCCAACAACCCAAGCAAAATGTTTGGCTTTCGTACACCAGTAAAGCCATCAAATGCTCATGTTCTTAGCGACGCCGAATCCCCAGAGTCTCCAGCCAAAGCGGGACCCTCTCGTGTAGAGAACATAAAACCTACCCAAAGCTCAAAGGTGAGGCGAAGCATAGGGGAGTGGGAGGCTGGTAAAGCCGAACCACAACCCAAGACCATGACCTCTTCACTGAAAACCGGGACTGCAGAACCTCTAAAGGCGAAAACAAAGCCGACGCTGGTGCAAGAGAGTAAAGTGGTATCACGAAGAACATCAGTAGAAGCAATGAAAAGCCCAATTGGGGAAAAGTCGAAATATGTTGACAGATTGACCGAGGCAAGAGCATGCGTGGCAAAGGCCAAACTAAACCTCGGAAACTCCAGAAACACGAAGACGGAAATAAAAAACGAGGTAATACAAGCAATCGAGAGACTGTACCAACTGGTTAAAGAGGCAGAAAGCGCTAAAGGACAGGAAAAGAAGAAACCACAAGAAGAACAGATAGAGAAAGAGCCCGAAGTAAAACAAAGAAAAGAGGAAAGCGAACTTATAAAGAAAATGGAAGAACATGCCCGACTTATACAAGACAACAACGACAGGATGGAAAAACTAAAGGAGACGATAGAAAAGCAACAGGAAACACAAGAGAGACAAACCTACGCGAGTGTAGCTGCGGCGTTCACGAGGAGGCAGGCCCCTGAACAGACCGCGCTACACTCGGTAGTAGTTACGTCAAAAGATGAAACGGAAACAGGAGAGGACGTGTTAAATAGGATAAGGAAAGTAGTAAATGCGAAAGAAGGGGGAATAGCGGTTGAGAAAATAAGAAAAGCAAAAGACCAAAAGGTGATAGTAGGGTGCAGAACCGAAGAAGAACGACAACTCATTAAGGAGAGGCTCAAAAGAGCAGAAGACCACCTAAACGTCCAGGACATCAAAAACAAAGACCCGCTGGTAATACTGAGAGACGTATTCCAGTATAATACGGACGAAGACATCATAAGCGCCCTAAAGAACCAAAATAGACACATTCTAAAAGACCTGCATGAAAAAGAACAAAAGATAGAAATAATGTACAAAAAGCGTACGAAAAATCCACACACAAACCACATTATAATGAGGTTGTCCCCTAAGATCTGGCGGAGGCTGGTCGATGCAGGAACAGCACAAATCGACCTCCAAAGAGTGAAGGTGGCGGACCAATCCCCACTAGTACAGTGCTCACTCTGCCTCGGCTATGGGCATGGAAAGCGCTTTTGTGCTGAAAAAATTGCAAAGTGCAGTCACTGTGGGGGGCCTCATATGAGAACAGAGTGCGCTGACTGGCTTGCTGGAGAAACCCCATCGTGCTGCAACTGCACGCACGCCAAGATCGACAGGACTGACCACAACGCCTTCAGTCAGGACTGTTCGATCAGGAAAAAATGGGAAGCGCTGGCTAGGGCCACAATAGCATATTGCTAAAGTGGCCCCAGACAGAACACCTGCCAAATCCCGCAACCTGGTGAAAGACACAAACAGAAAAAGAACAAACAAAAACATGGAAAATAATTGGAGTCAGTTTCATGAGAAACCGTCCCAATTGAAAGTAGCAACATCTTCGATAGGAGTAGAAAAAATTCAAGACAAAATTAGGATAGAACAGAAACAAAAATTAACGAACACAAAATTAAAATTAGAAAGTCAAGAAAAAACATTAAGAAAGAAAACAAAAATAAACAAGGAACCTACTGACAAACAACCGAAGTCAAACGTCATCACCAGGAGGCGAACAACACGAAGCGTAGCGTTGATCCAGAACACCATCGATGCACACCAGCAAAACCAATACCCAGGAACTACCTATGACGACAAAATACGGATCATCAGCGAGGCAAAGACGCAGCTGATCAAATAAACGAGTTGAACATAATGAACCCATGGGCAAACGTTTACCTCTGTTAAGCTGAAAGCCGCAATGATAAGCCCATTGATATTAACGCAAAATGTAAAACATAAAAGAAATAAGAAATAAAAACAGTAGATACATAAATTTTGTTGAATATATATATTGAGATATATATATAAAAGACAGCAAAGCAATATAAAGAATATAAGTTACAAATAGATTAAATGTTAAGATATAAAATAAATAAATATAGGATAGTATGAAGCCACATCACCCACATAACGCACATGTCAATATAAGGAGTAAAATAGTATAAGATTATAGTAAGATAAGAATGTTATAAATTGTAAAAAGGAAAACCTGAAAAAATGTAGTATTATATAAGCCTGAATAAAATGTAGCATCAAAAGTTTTAAATGAATTGGGAAAATTAGGATCAAAATTGTTTGTGTTAAAATTTGAAATAAAAATCCCTTCAAAATTGTTAGTTATATTAAATGCATGCCATTAAAACAAATGTAAACAAAGTCTCTGAAAAATCTTATCAGAGGAATAAAAAAAAAAAAAAAAAAAAAAAAAAAAAAAAAAAAAAAAAAAAAAAAAAGAACCTAACCTAACCTAACCTAACCTAACCTAACCTAACCTAACCCGAGTCGCGCGCGAACCGCCACCGAGAGAGCCACGAAATTAAGCTCCTCCGCAGTTAGAAAATCCTGAAAATAGGTAAAAGTGACGTTAAATAGGCGTGCGATAGCTCAAAAGAAGCGGATTTACAAGGCCCACACGTGTGTGAAATTTGTGTTTTGATAAGTGCTTGTGTCATGAAGTTACAAATAAAAAAGTGAAATTTTCAAAATTGTTGAACTTTGGAGCCATTTATCTCGAAATCTACAGCGGTGACCTACAGTTTTTAAACTGTGCGATTCATCTTCTCGAGGAGACCTACACTGTGGTATTTTTTGTGGAGCTCTACCGTACTCTGGGGCGGAGTTATCAACAAAAAAACAAAAACCACGTGGCCACGAGGTCACTGAAGGAGTGACGTCAGAAACCATCACTACAGTGGACTAGAAGGAGCACTACCTGAGGACTCCGGAGGCACTTTGCGGATTTGAGATAAGTTGTTTTTTGACCTAGCTGCAAGGATTTTAAATTCTGTGCAGTTGCATTTATTTTTCAAAATTAATTTTCTCGAAATTCTCAGCGACAACCTATCTTTATTTTTTGCTCATTTATTGGATATAGTATGTAATTTGATATTTTGAGGAATTCGCTTTTTATTATATATATAAAATCTAAAATATCGATTTTACTAAAAGTAGGTCAACCGCAAATAAACAGGAAATCGTGGTTTCTCGGAAACGGTAAGAGCTAGACCATTTTTGACACAAGTTTGTATATATTAATATATTAATATATACAGGCTGGTTAAGCGTTTCTTCTATATGTAATCCCCCCCCCCCATTTCCTCCCCCCCCTCTAAATAAAATCTGTTTTTTGTAATTTTTGTTAGAAATAAGTTATTAAATTTCTAATTTAAGTTTAGAATACTCGTTTATAAATATTATTACGTCTTAATACCCTTGTTTACCCCCTCCATATATCCCCCTTTTCTCGATAGAATTCTGAAATCCTTAGTGGAATTGATAAAATGTCCCAATATTTTTAAATTGTATCCCTTATTAAGTATATTAATACATTAAAGTTGAACCCCCCTCCCTCCGGACACACCTACCCCCTTTTAAAATCTTGAGAACTATTAACAGCTCATATCTCGAAAACGGCTTAAGATAGCTTAAATTTGATTGAAAATTTAATATTTAATGATATTAAATATTAAGGTTTGATCACCATTGTGACCTTATAATTCCCCCCCCCATCCTTTTTTTTTTTTTTTTTTTTTTTTTTTTTTTTTTTTTTCTTTTTCTTTCCTATAGAAGAAACAAATAGAATTGGTCTAGTGATTTCAAGCTTTATTCAGTGGTTTCGTTGGTTGTTTGCTGGGCTACGCTTATCACTCTGGTATTGGAAGCGGACTCTACTTTGATCTCAATTATTATATATTACTTATACAACTTTAACAGTCTTTGTGGAGTTTCTGTTTTTTAGACTAGGGGATGGCGTTCAGACCTAGGGCCGCGACACTACCTAAGCCAAAACCTGGCTTGCAAGTCGGCACTAATGTTAGAGGCCCCCGCGGAGTGGATGCAGTGGATGTTTTGGGGGGCTCTCAGCCGCGTTCAGCTGGTCCCGTTGGGCCTCCTGGTTTCTTTTCGCAGGCTAGTACCTCTTCACGGGCGAGGCAACTGGAGAGGTCAGCATCGGTATCGGATGGCTTTGTTCAGCGGAGTGCCAAAAAGATATCGGACGCACTCGAGTCCGGGAATGTATCCAGGGGGGTTACTCCTCAAGTGGATACAGCATCCATAAACGTTAGTCAAGGTCCTCCGAGGGACTTGGTTTCTGATATTCGATCGCAGATAGAGGCAAACGTTGACATTCTTAGTTCTATGCCTTTGGGACAGGATACATCGGCTGCACTTCGGGGTGCTTCGTCTGGGGTGGTAGGTGCTTCTGAGTTCAGTGCTGGGGCTCGAGACACGGAACAGCGAAGTGCAGCGGGATCACCGGCGAGTATATGTAGTTTTTTGGAACTCTCAATGATGTCTCCGGGGGGAGGACCTATTCATGAGGCTCCTCGCCTGGCCAGTGAGCTTTTATCGAAAACCAAACTAGAGCTGGATAGATCTCGTAATCTTAATAGAGACATTAAGGAGGCAATATTGGCTGGGCTGAACGGTCTCTATGGAATGGTCCTTCGCCTTACTGATTCACGATGCAGACACATTGCAGAGAAAGAGAGGATTAGAGCTGGTGCTGAAAAGCAGCACACTTTACAGCAGAAGCTTCATGTTAATAAATTAGAGGCCATTAATACTTACGTACAGACTAACTTGGAGGAACTGCGGCGGGCGAGTGAAAGAACAGCTAAGGAGACTGAGGCGACGCGATTACTCGTACTTGAGCTCCGTGACAAGCTCAAGAATGAGTCAGCTCGGTCTTGCACTGGTGCCAATGGTCCTTGCGAGGTGGACAGGTTGGTTGAGGAGGTGCGTGCTCTTCGTGAGGAGTGCCACTTACCAAGACCGCCTGTTACAGTCCCAGCTCTGGGGTGTCCCGTTGAACCCATCCCTGAGGCTCCTACTGGCTCTCTAGTGGAGCAAGTGGAGATGTCTCGGCTGCAAAATTTGGGCAATGGGGCTATATTAGGCATGGGGGCACACCGGACCGGCGGCACCGGTATTTCATATGCAGCTGCAGTGGGTGCTAAATATCCTCTTATTGTAGAGTCCAGGAACCCCAACCATACAGGAGATCATATCATTTCCACGATTAAGAAGGGTGTGGATGTGGTTGATATGGGGGTAGGGGTGAGTGGCGTACGGAAGTGCAAGAATAGCAAAGTAGCAATCTCTTTTGAATCTGAACGTGAAAGATTAGCTATGGGTGAAGCTATTAAAAACCTGGGTGATGACTTCACCGTGACGGAGCCGCGGACAAAAGATCCGCAGCTTCGTCTTGTTGGAGTTATCGCCGAGATTAATGATGTGAAAGTTGTGGAGGCATTAGTCCGGCAGAATAAGGCCATGCTCATGCAAATACCTCAGGAGGATCGTAGAGTGAAAGTTGTCAGAAGAGTGAAGGGTAGGAATAGCGGGTTAGTCAACATCGTAGTTCAGGTCAGTCCTAAAGTGTGGGGTAGTCTGAGGGACCAAAGGGTGAGGCTGGGGTATCAAATGGTTTATGTTGTGGATCAGTCTCCTCTGATGCAGTGCTTTAGGTGTCTTGGTTTTTCGCACAGAGCGGTAGACTGTAGGGTAGTTGAGCCTAGGTGTGGTTACTGTGCGGGAGACCATGATACGAGGGCCTGTCCCCGGAGGAACTATCCCCCTCACTGCGTCAACTGTCAGACAAGACATCTTTCAGACGATCATCCTGCATACAGCCCCTTCTGTCCTGAGTGGAGGAGATGGGACAGGATAGCCAGAATGGCTGTTCGGTATTGCTGAGGGCACAAATACTGCAACTCTACAAAATGTAAAAGTAGTTCAATATAATCTTGGTAGGGGGAGGGCAGCCACGCATGAGTGTTTAACTGAGGCCAATAAACGGGGAATTTCTGTCTTACTTTTGCAAGAGCCGTATGTGGGTGTTAAAGCTCATATGACGGTTCCCACTGGATGTAGAGTAATACAGATGGCTACTAGTAACGTTAATAAACCGGTCAGATCTGCAATCGTCATCGCTAATCCTAGTTTTAAGTATGTAGAAAATTCTAAATTTATTACTGAAGATATTGCAGGTGTAATTGTTAAAATTAATAGTTTAAAAATTGGTTTCATTAGTATTTATTTAGACAAACTTTTAGATTTAGATATTTATATTGCTTCTATAAAGCGAATTGTGGCCACCATGAAGATCGACAAGCTTCTTCTGGCTGGTGATGTGAATGCAAGAAGTTACTGGTGGGGGTGCGATGAAGAAGATGATAGGGGACCTGTTGTGGCCGAGGCTCTTGCGGAACTGGGTCTTGATGTCCTCAATTTGGGTAAAACACCCACGTTTCACGTTTATAGAGCTGGGGTAGCTTGTTCGAGCATTATTGACGTTACAACCTGCTCTACATCCATGTTAGCAGATGTGTCTGATTGGAGAGTTGAAGAACAATTCTGTACGCTCTCTGATCACAGACCGATTTTGATGAGTTTGAGGATTGAAGGACAAGAGTCACCTGAAGGAAATGTTACGACACGAGTCTATCAGACTGGGAAGGCGGACTGGGCACTCTTTGTGGTGGAGCTGGAACAGAGGGTTCATGGCTTGGCCATTGTCGAGCGGGTATCTTCTGCTGCGGGTATTGAAGACATTGACAGACTGGTTGCTGATTATATTGATTGTGTTGTTGGAGCTTGTGATAGAGCTATACCACGGCTGCCTTCGAAGAGGATTAGCAGGACTTGTAAATGGTGGTCTAAAGAACTTAGCGATCAGAAGAGAGAAGTTGTTAAACTCAGGAAGAGGGTCAGCAAATCAAATCCAGCTAGAAGACGGTTTGTGGTGGAGCAGTATTTAGAAGCTAGGCTGAATTACAAAAAGTCCATTGAGGCGGCTGTTACTGCAAGCTGGAAGGAATTTTGCAACGGTGAGGAAAAGGAGACCATTTGGCAACGTTCCTACCGAGTGATGAAGGTTTGTTCTGTTCACGTTCCAGACAGGCTTCTAAGGTCGAGTGATGGAACTACACTCAATGAACGGGATTCGGCAGTTATGCTTGCGGAAACCTTCTATCCCCGAGATGATAGCTCCAAAGATACAGTCGAACAGTCTCTTCTAAGGTCAAGAGTTCAAGAGTTGATGGATACAGTTGAAGTCACAGAAAACATCCCGTTTACCAAGCTTGAATTAGATACTGTGATTCGCTCTATGAGTCCTAAAAAGGCGCCAGGAGGAGACGGTTTGACTTTGGACATCTGTGTACGTGCGTATAGAAGCAATCAGGAGCTATTGTTGGAGCTGTTCAATCGCTGTTTGACCCTGGGTTGTTTTCCAAGCTTGTGGAAGGTTGCCACCATCAAAGTTATTCCGAAACCATCTAGAGACGATTACTCCAAAGTTAAATCATATAGACCCATTGGATTGTTGCCGGTCTTCGGAAAAATGTTTGAAAAGCTCTTTGTTAATCGTTTGCAGTGGCAACTGGGAAGAGAGGGGAAAATTAGTCTATTTCAGTATGGATTTACACCTCAAAAAAGTACTGAAGATGCACTGTACGATGCTATGGCTTTAGTCAGGGACCACCTTGATAACAAGAAGTTAGTAGCTATGGTGTCCCTTGACATTGATGGTGCATTTGATAATGCTTGGTGGCCGGCAATAAAGGAGCAGCTACTGAAATGTAAAGTTGACCCTAGTATTACTAGGCTCATTACTGGATATCTTTCAGATAGGAAAATTGAACTGCGATATGCGGGGGAAACAGTCACAAGAGAAACGAATAAGGGCTGTATACAGGGTTCTACATGTGGTCCAATATTGTGGAATATACAGCTTGCCCCAATGCTCGAACAGGGACAATATGACGGGGTTCTGGTGCAGGCATTTGCAGATGATATTCTGATAGTAGCGGCTGCGTTGACTGGGCACCAGCTTGAGGCTTCGGTTAATCGTACTCTGGCATTGATGGTGGAATGGGGTCGCAAGTTAAATCTGAAGTTTGCGCCTCAGAAAACGCAGGCGCTGCTTGTTACCAGGAAGCTAAGGTATACAGTACCAAAATTCATGATGAATGGTGTAGAGCTTCGTTATCAGAATCACCTCAAAATTCTCGGATTGATTGTAGACCCAATATTAAATTTTAGAATGCACATTGAGCACGTAACAAAGAAAGCTATAAGGTTTTATAAATTGGTTTCGAGGGCAGCTCGGGCTCAATGGGGCTTGAATTCCGAGATTCTCAGGCTGATATATGGAGCAGTCGTCGAGCCCACAATTATGTATGCGGGAAGCTGTTGGGCTGATGTTTGTGACAGGAAATATGCTGAGACTGCTTTGAATAAAATAGCTAGATTGTTTGCCATCAAGATAAGTAAGTCACATCGAACAGTGTCACTGACGGCAAGTCTACTGCTTGCACGGTTGCTTCCTCTTGGATTTAGGATCAAGGAACATGCTTTGTTGTACGAGATAAAAAGGGGCAGGGAGTTAAATGATTTACCAGGGCGTCTTTTGGAGTTAAGGAAGTCCCCATACGCTCTACCTCACCCAGCAGAGAGGAAAGTAATTACGTTTGAATTGTTAGGCTCTGAGGAAGACATTTTGGCTCTTGATGTTGGTAAACCAGTTCTATACACGGATGGCAGCAAATTAGAGGGTAGAGTGGGAGCTGCTGTATCTTGTTGGAAGAATAAGGCGGAGTATCATTCAATAAGTTTTAGATTGGAAAAATTTTGCTCTGTTTTCCAGGCTGAACTATCGGCCATATTGCGAGCCCTTAAATATATAAAAGGAAGAGAAGAAACTGAATTCTACATAGCAAGTGACTCACGATCTGGATTGGAGAGTATATGTGATTCTAATTCAGTTCATCCGATAGTGTTTGATATACGATCTTCAATTGAAAACTTACAGGCCGAGGGTCGAAAAGTGAATTTATGCTGGGTTAAAGCACATATAGGGATACCAGGTAATGAAAGAGCTGATGAATTAGCTAAGAATGCTGCTTTGAAGAATAAGCGTGCTCCTGGCTACGACAGGTTTCCTTTATCTTTTGCAAAGCACTCTATCAGGCTCAAATCGATTGCAGCGTGGCAGAACAGTTACGAAGCGTCAGAAAGTGGAAAAACTACGAAGACCTTTTTCCCGTCGGTGGTGGCCGCGTATAGTTTATTGGGAAAATTTTCTCTGGACAATTATTTAGCCCAGATTTTAACTGGGCATGGGGGGTTTAGGTACTACCTTCATAGGTTTAAGTTAGTAGAGTCTCCATTGTGCACTTGCGGTAGTGGGAGTCTCCAGACAGTTGAGCATGTCTTAGTAGAGTGCCCTAGATTTGGACAACTCAGATATGACTGTGAGTGCACAATGGACACTGATATAAGAATGGATGACATTGTTAACATAATGGCTAATGATGATTGCAGAAAAGCCTTTCTTAGCTTTGCGAAGACCGTTCTTCGTAAAGTTGGAAAGGAAAATGGTTCTTTTGTAGAGCCAGATTAAAAATGATTAATTTTATTTTATTTATTTAAATTTTTACATTGTCTTTTATTTTATTTCGAATGTAGGTTAACCGTTTCTTGAATAACGGACGCCTTAGATTTATTTATGAATAATTTATTTGAATTTTTAATTTTATTGTATGTTGTAAAGCTTAAACAAATTAGGAATTGTATAAATCAAGTAAAAATGAAATGTTTGAATATGGTATACGAAATTAAAGTTAACTACTTATTGTGTTATTGTAAATTATATAGGGAAAAGCAAATTGTATGAAGTATAAATCGAGTCTTAGAGTTTTAAATGTATTGTTGAATATGTTGTATTTTCTTTTTCAGGAAAATAAAGAGTATGATTTATTGTTTTATTGAAAAGATAGAAAAGAAATAAGACATAAGTAACAGCACAAATGTATAATGTATAAATCAAGTCATCTAGTAAAATGGAATATAGAAATATGATGATTAAAGAGAACAAAGTAATTAGTTAAATCGGTAAAAGTAAGATATTTAGGATTAGCATTAAATGTTGTTGCAAAATAAAAAGCAACAGGTCTACATAGTGTCATTTCGAGATGGCAAAAAAAAAAAAAAAAAAAAAAAAAAAAAAAAAAAAAAACCTAACCTAACCTAACCTAACCTAACCTAACCTAACCTAACCTAACCTAACCTAACCTAACCTAACCTAACCTAACCTAACCATAATGCCTTTAGTGGCGAGTGTGCGATTAGAAGGCGATGGGATGCACTAGCTCGGGCGTCAATCGCGTACTGCTGAAGTTGTCCCCAACACGCGGGTTCCCGTGAGTGGAGGGAAGCCATACCTAATAGCCCAAGCCAATCTACAGAGAAAGCAACTAGCTACGCAGGAAATCATGGACGAGGCATACAAGAGAAGGATGGCTTTCGCCCTGCTACAAGAACCCTACACCGGGTCGATCAAAAGAATGAAAAACTACGGGACCGCCAGGATCTTCCAAAACACTAACCAAGGGGATGACACCATCAAGGCAGCAATCGCTGTCTTTGACAACGAGATGGATGCCATGCCCTGTCCTGATTTTACCACCAATAACATCGCGGTGGTAAAACTTAGAACCAGTGCATGGGAGATCGTGGTGGTCTCGTACTACCTTGAACCGGACAAAAAGACTGCAGAACCGCTAATAAAACATCTTAAGAAAATAAAAAGAGAAATTGGAGTTGAAAAAATAATCATAGGGGGAGATGCAAACGCCAAAAATACCTGGTGGGGCAGTCCCAAAGTTGATGAAAAAGGGGAGGAGTTGGCAGGCGCCATTGAAGAAATGGGAATGCAAGTGCTCAATATAGGTGACATCCCAACATTCGACTGCGTGAGAGGTGGAAAAAGATACGCAAGCTTTGTTGACGTAACTGCTTGCACGACGGATCTCCTCAACTTAGTAGAAGACTGGGAAGTAGATGAAGGCATCACAACATCGGACCATAACACACTTATTTTTAAAATCAATCTGGAAAAAGCAAAAGGTATAAGCATAAAACGAACAACTAGGATCTACAATAGTAAAAAAGCTAATTGGCCCCAGTTTCATGAGAAACTGGGACAATTACTGGAAGAAAATAAATTAAAACATAACGAAATAGATAAAATTGAAAACAAAATAGAAATAGATAAGCAAATAGCAACATATAATAACGCAATAACACAAGCATGCAAAAACAGTATACCTAAAATAAAAGCTAAAAACAAAAATAACTTACCATGGTGGACCGATGAACTTACCCGACTGAAGAAGGAGATGAGAACCAGGAAGAGGAGAATCCGGTGCGCAGCGCCGATCCGAAGGGAAATGGTCATCACGGAGTACCTGAAACAGAAAGAAAAATATGAGCAGAAAGTAAAACAATCGCAAGCAGAAAGCTGGAAGGAGTTCTGCGGGAAGCAGGATAGGGAGGGGATGTGGGAGGGGATATATAGGGTAATCGGAAGGACGACAAAAAGGCACGAAGATCTGCCAATCCTCAAGGAAGGAAAATCCCTAAGTCCCCGAGAATCAGCGAAATTAATTGCAGAAACGTTCTACCCAGAAGACAATGAGGAAGGCGAAAATGCACACCACCGACGCATTCGAGAACTAGCTGGTCAAGTAAACGGTCCGGAGCATGTTGCAAACCATGATCCACCTTTTACCATGGAGGAAATTAAAACCGCAGCCGCTAGCTTCAACCATAAAAAAGCCCCAGGAGTAGACGGATTCACAGCAGATATATGCGAACATGCAATTAACGAAAACCCCGAAACATACCTGACCCTAGTCAATAAGTGCCTGGAGCACGGTCACTTCCCGGATGCTTGGAAAAAAGCGACAGTGGTAGTGCTCCGAAAACCAGGGAAAAAGAGCTATCAAGATCCGAAATCCTACAGACCCATTGGACTTCTCCCAGTTATGGGAAAGATCTTTGAGAAAATGGTGGTGAGTAGGATAAAATTTCACATCCTCCCGAAACTGAGCTCTCGCCAGTTTGGATTTGTGCCACAAAAGAGCACGGAGGACGCCCTCTATGCCCTGGTGAATCACATCAAAGATAAACTTAAGCTTAAAAAACTTATTACGGTCGTATCCCTGGACATAGAGGGTGCCTTTGACAGTGCATGGTGGCCTGCGATCCGAGTCCGACTGGCTGAGGAGGGCTGCCCGGTCAACATCAGAAAAATCATAGATAGCTATCTCAAGGACAGGGAGGTGAGGGTACGATACGCCGGAGAGGAAGTAGCCAGACGCACCACCAAAGGGTGTGTCCAAGGATCGATTGGCGGCCCGATCCTCTGGAATCTGCTTATCGACCCCTTGCTTCGAGGATTGGAACAGCGCGGATACTACAACCAGGCGTTCGCAGATGATGTGGTCCTGGTCTTCGATGGAGATACTGCCTTGGCGGTCCAGACGCAGGCTAATGCCGCTCTCGCCTATGTTCGGGAGTGGGGAGTCAATAACAAGCTGAAATTCGCTCCACACAAAACCAACGCAATGATAGTGACAAGGAAGCTGAAGTTTGATACTCCACGCCTGAACATGGGCGGGATCGACATTGCCATGTCTGAGGAAATAAAGATTTTAGGGCTTACGATAGACCACAAACTAACATTTAAACAACATGTTACGGAAGTTTGTAGGAAAGCCCTAAATATATACAAGAAGCTTTCCACAGCAGCGAGGATCAGCTGGGGCCTACACCCGGAGGTGGTGAGGACCATTTACACGGCGGTGGTAGAGCCCATCATTATGTACGCGGCTAGCGTTTGGGCTCCTGCAGCCAGCAAAATAGGTACACAAAAAGTGCTGAACGCCGTGCAAAGAGGGTTTGCTCAGAAACTGTGCCGAGCCTATCGTACAGTCTCCCTCAATTCCGCATTAGTGCTGGCAGGAATACTACCCCTTGACCTCAGAGTACAGGAGGCAGCGGCCCTGTATGAGGCAAGGAGAGGTGTCCCCTGGCCTGCGCTAGGAGACAGAGAGGTGGAGAGAATGGCGGCATACTCAGCAAAACCTCACCCAGCAAAGCAGTTGTTTCTGAAATTCACATGCCTGGAAGACCAGCAGCAAGTGGATGTCCATAGCGATTACGCAGTGCGGATATTCACAGATGGTAGTAGGATTGAGGGAAAGGTTGGAGCCGCGCTATCCGTGTGGAATGGAGAGACGGAGACCCAAACCCACAAACTGAAGCTTTCATCCTATTGCACGGTTTACCAGGCGGAGTTGATGGCAATATGCAAAGCAACTGAGGTAGTCCTGAAAAACCCAGCCACACAATTTGCCATCTACAGCGACTCACGATCATCCCTCCAGTCTCTAACAAATAACAGCTCCACAAATCCGCTTGCGGTTAAGATTCGCGAGAACTTAAAGGCAAGTATGGACCAGAATAAAAATGTAGCATTGTTCTGGATCAAGGCTCACGCCGGACTGGATGGAAATGAGCGCGCCGACGAACTTGCAAGAGAAGCGGCCCTACATTTGAAGAGCAAACCCACATACGACGCTTGTCCGGTCTCATATATAAAAAGACAGATAAGAGCACAAACTCTGGACGAGTGGAACAGGAGATACGTCAATGGTGAAAACGCGTCTGTCACTAAATACTTCTTCCCTGACGCAACTAAAGCATACCGCATAGTTAGGAGGCTAGAACTGACCGGCGTACTCACACAAATAATGACAGGGCACGGTGGGTTTTCCGAGTATTTGAACCGGTTCAAGTGCAAGGAAAGCCCATCGTGTATTTGTGAACCAGACAAACACGAGACTGTAGCGCACATCCTCTTTGACTGCCCCGTTTTCGGGAAAATTCGATATAACACCGAGCAACAACATAACATAAGCCTAACATTAGAAAATACATGTATATATATAAGCGATAAAAATGTAAGAAAAGAATTCATAGCCTACTGTTTAAAAATAGCAAATAGAGTAATTATAAGAAATAAAGATAGATAAAATTGTTGAACATATATTATGATAATATATAATAATCAGCAATGAAATTGTAAGTAGAATATATTATAGTAAAGCATAGGATATAAAATTGTAAAACCATAGATAATAAAAGAAATGTTAGAAATAAGTAGAAGATAAGAATAACAAAAAGAACCTGTTAAGCATCCAAACAAGAAAATATAGTTATATGAAATGTCCTAGAAATAAGCAATTAGAATGTATAAGATTTATGCCCAAAAAGGGAAATTTGACAATAAAAAACCCCCCTGTGTTTAAACCAGATCAGATGGCAAAGGCTCTGATTCTGTCAGAGGAAGAGGTAGGCTAGCCAACGATGGCCATGGGAACATGGTCCGGTAGGCGCCAAAAAAAAAAAAAAAAAAAAAAAAAAAAAAAAACCTAACCTAACCTAACCTAACCTAACCTAACCTAACCTACCTACCTACCTACCTACCTACCTACCTACCTACCTACCTACCTACCTACCTACCTACCTACCTACCTACCTACCTACCTACCTACTGCGCATGGACAATACTGTCGAAACCGCATGTGTTTAGCACTACCAATCTTTTTCCTTCATGTGCAATATTTTTACTAATATTGCCATTTTGAAGCACCGAGATCCCAACTTTTTTTTGATGGCATGTAATTGCAACCTTCAATTCTGGTCAAGGGTCCAAATATGTACGTTTGGCTTTAGTTTGGTGGTTTTTGTTGCGCCAATTGTGCTCTACCATCAATTCATGCTCCTTCCATGTGTACTCCTTCTTCGGTTGTTTGCTGTAACTTGCGACAGCAATACTTCCGTCTCCATCGGCACAGTTTCTGACAATTTGTCGTCGTTAGATTCCAAAGACGTATGTGCTACTTTTTTCTCGTCAGATTGATTGTCATTCGCCAGATTCACACTTTTCGTTACTTATTTACAAAATACAAATATATTTATTTACCAATTAAGAATGCTTCAATTTTACTTTTCTGGTCCCCGCACGAGGGCTAGCCTGTATCGCGGGAGGCCGGTTACATAGGACGCATTACCAAATTTACTAAGTCACTGTACCAGCGCAAACTACAATATAAAATAATGTATAGCTACTCGAAAACTTTACATTTTACGCACTAACTATAATACCATAACTTTTTATATAATGAAGCAAGAACTAATCTTTGTGGCACCTAAACATCACTGAAATCAGATATCGCTTGCGTGAGTATGTGTAGTAATGTTGTGTGAGTGAGAGTGAAACGTATATGTGAGAGTTTGTGTGTGTGCGTGAAGGTTTGTGTAAATGCGTGAGGGTTTGTGTGGGTGGTACTGGTATATATCCCTAATACCAGTCATTTCTAAGATATTTGAAAAATATATTTACAGATCACTGTACAACTACTTAGAACGCAATCAAATTTTATGCAGGGAACAAAAAGGATTCAGGGAAAGAAAACTATTAACATGGCTGTTTACGACTTCCTACAACTTGTCACTAGGAATGTCGATAATAGAACCCCTGTTTGCTCTATCTTCTGCGACATGACACAAGCCTTTGACTATGTCAAACATGACATCTTATTGAAAAAACTTGACGTTTACGGTGTAAGAGGAAACACTCTGCAGCTGATCAAATCCTATTTAGATTATAGGAAACAGTTCACGAAAATAACTAAAATTAATCATAAAACCAAAGTTGAAGAAAATCATCTTTCAGGAGAACGTATAATGAAATATGGCGTCCCCCAAGGGAGTGTCTTAGGCCCTCTCTTATTTATTATATATAAACGATTTACCAAAAGCCACTACTCAAACAATGTCTCTATTTGCAGACGATAGCACACTAACTATAGCTTGTAGAAATATTGACACTAATAAAACTGACACTAACGTAGCATTGACATCAATTATAGAATGGCTAAATAATAATAATCTCAAAATCAACATAAATAAAACTAAAACCATTAAGTTCCGACAATGCGGAAAAATGCAGCTTCAACAAAAAATGTCATTTATTATAACAATAACGAAATCAAAATCGAAGAGGTGAATAATACAACATTTCTGGGACTAAATATTGACAATAAACGGAAATTCCATATCGGCGATCTATGTAAGAAAATTAATAGTTTAGCATAATTATGTCCTCTATAAATTAGCACCTACAGTCGACATAGATACCCTTCTAGTTGCCTATCATGGTACAATTGCAAGCAACCTAAGATATGGTATATTATTTTGGGGGAATTCTACAGATGCTCCTAATGTCTTTAAGTATCAGAAGCGCTGCATTAGAACTATGTTTCACCTAAAAACAACTGACTCTTGTAAACCATTTTTCTTGACGTATAAAATATTGACTCTACCATCACTGTATATTTTAGAGACTGCTATGTTTGTCAAGAGTAATCTAGATGTTTTCACTCGTCCTTCGGATGTCGTTGTCCGCAACAGGCGCGACCACCACAAAGTTTGTTTACCAAAAACAAATACTACAATGATGAGAAAGAGTATGTTTGGTAAGGCTCCATCTATATATAATAAATTGCCAGAGTCCATAACGTCACTACCGAGTTTGGAGTTCCAAAGAAAGCTTAAAACAATACTCTCTGTCAAATGTTATTATGACATAAGTTATTTTATTAATGACAAAACATTTATTACTAAATGACATTCGTTATCTTTATGCTTTAATTTTCAATATCAATTTTTATTATCAATTTAATCTCATTCCACAATATGTATAATCTTTCAATAGTACCTTTATTCAACGTATTCTAAATTTAATTTATTAATTGCATAATTTTATCTTTTTTTAATATTTTTGATTGTTTTTTATATCTAATGTGCCTTTAATTTTTGTATTGCATGCTTATAGATAGATAGATAGATAAAACATTTATTCGTTCCTACAGACACACACCAATATACATTTTATTGGCTTATTCCACTAATCCCCGTTGACAATCCCCATCAACGGGGATAAGTGAACTTTTTGTTCATTATTCCCCGTTGACGCCGATGCAAACTCGTAATGGGGATTAGTGAACTAAAAAGTTCATTAATCCCCATTGCGTCAATAATAAAATACTAATACCTATAAGAATCATGTTTTTATTTATTTATAAGGACTCGCTTATTGATTATTTTTATAATCATATTAAATTGCCTAGGCAACGATTCATTAGCCTCTTTAATAAAATCCTATTTTTACCTATTTCTTTTTTTATGTTTTTTTTTCAATAAAATCACAGATAAATTGTTAGATAAATAGATAGAGCAATGAGAATATAGAGATTTTACCAATATTAAAGTTATTATTTTTAAATTGAATAATACAACTAATGACAAACCTAAATATGTTTGTCATTTTTAAAACCTACAACCAGAGTGGATAGGGAAGTTTCTATATAAAAGATTGTAGCCAGTCAATTTAAGTAAACAACAGTAATTTTATTAATGGTGTATTTTAAAGTCAACAACTACTTCATCTTATAGAATAGTTGTATTAATACATGACAATAAGAACAACAATTAAGATCTTCAACAATTATAATAAATGAACAGTAATAAGTAGGTATTGGTGCGAAGAAAACATCAAACATAATCACAGAAAATAAGAATATAGCAAGAGAACATCAAACATAATCACAGACAATAATAACAACAGGTAACAATAGTGAATAACAAAGTACTTAACTTGCGCCGTATTCTGCAGTGGATCCGTAACTGATCAACCATAGAATTACATTCGGCTTTTATACACTTCAAACCTCATTAAGCAAAGCGCCATTTTAAACCAATCACAGACGATTGTTGATGTTACCGAAAATAACTCTGAACATTGGTAACTATAGCTAAATATAATACAGTGAAACACTTTTAAAACTTATTCTAAGATTTGTGCTATTTTTATAATCATTTGAACTACAATATTTGTTAAAACATTCCATCAACAACATACCATGAACTATCACTTGAGAAACTAAAAACATCAGGAAAGCAAAGTATACATATGTACAATATTTCAAAAATCATGAATTATTTTATAATGATGAACTGTAATTTAAATATTAAAGAAATCTCATCAATTTACTAAGAGTAAACAAACATCACAATGTTTTGTTCGGTACTTTGAGTTTAGTTCAGAAGTGTTGCCAGTGTGTAAGTGTGAAGTGTTGTTGTTCAGAAATATGCTCGTGAGCCACAGAGCATATTTCAATACAAAATATATGACAGTGTTTACAAAGCTTAAATACAAGGATAGCGTTTTATAATAATTTCATATCTGACACGTTCATACATTTAAAAGAGAAGAATCAAACTAATAAAACAACTGACGGCAGCTTTATTTGAGGCATACGAAGTGCTTGGGAATACCTGCTATTTGCTTTTGTAATAAAAACTGTTTAAACTTTATTTTAAAAGTATACTTATTTTTAACATTGCGTATAGGGGGTGGAATATTGTTCCAGCACTTCGTTGCCGAATACCTAAAACTTCCCCTGAAAGCTGCAGTCTTGTGATTGTGATAGGAAAGTGCAGATCTTACTGACCGTAACCTTTCACCAGAGACGAAGTTAAGTTTTGAGTGCAGATACTCAGGCTTTTTGAACTTAATAACGTCAAATAGCAGTCCTCCCAGGTGCATGGAATCACGTAGGCTACTACGTGATTCCATGTTTAATAAGCACATAACACCGTACTTGAACGGTGTTATGTGACTACGAGGTGGAATCTTGAAGAAAAAGCGACAAGCATTCTGCACTCTTTGTATCATGCGCTGGGTTCTCGCAAGTAACCGAGAACCAAAAACAATATCCCCATAATTTAGCTTAGAAATGATTAGCGATTCACAAAGGACGATACGAGATGCTTCAGACAATTGTTCTCTAATTTTGTAAAGTATCTTTAGGCGGTAAAAACAACTTTTTACCAATTTAAGAACATGATTCTCAAATCTGAGTTGAGTGTCGATTGTAATTCCGAGATTCGTAGCTTCTTCCACTCTACCTACCTTAGAGTCGCGAGGATTGTTACGTCAGGGTCGCCATTTAGCTTGTCAATTTGGTTTTTGGTACCCAAAACCATATACTGTGACTTTGTTGGGTTTAATACGAGCGCATTGTGCGAGGACCAGTCTGCAATGGCGTTCAGATCTTTGTTCAATAGTTGAACGGTAGTGCTTAACGGTAGAAATACATTACATTTATACCTAAAACACCTATGTACCTACATGCATTTCACGCAATAAATTATCTTTATCTTATCTTTATTACACTCGAGTAGAGTGGAAAAAAATGAATCAGTGACTTTATCCGTTTTCCGACAGATGGTGCATAGTATGGGTTCACATCCTCACCTTTTCTTATCGTATCATCTGAAGCTTAGAGCCTCATCATTCAATAAATTTGCCCATTTAAATATGTCAGAGCAACTGTCGTCATCGTCGTTATTATCCGGTTTGTCTTCGGTAACTTCTTCCACAAGCTCTGTCACTTTGGAAACAAAGGCATCGTTTCTCACCAAACCGTGCATGAAACGGAATGATCTCTCAGCTAAAGAGGGACAGCCAATTGCGTCCATTCCAAAGGTTGGGCTGTTCGAAACTATTATCAAGCATTGCCATTGCGGTGCCGTTTCCATTATATAGAACTTACGTAACAGGTGATTCAGACTTTTTAGCTCCTTCCAACGAGCGATCGTCTTTACGTAATGCGATACGTCCAAGCGCAAGAAGGACGAAGGCAATTTTCCGGAGGATTCAGTTAAGCTGTCGTAACATCGTGACAAATACTCATTCAGACTTGAACATCCAGCGAACGCTCTTGCCACCGCGCCTAGCAAAGCTTTGTCAAAGTCACTGACGGCTTGTTTCGACAGTGGAAAGTTGGTTTTGTGTCTGGTACAGTCTCGTATAATTTCGTTAAGCCAAAACAAAAGCGTGTTGGTATTTTGAGACGTGCTTAACATCTGAAAAACCGATACCTTAGACTCTGTAGTTTCGACTACAATCAGGTACAAGTAGATGTGGGTCGAAAGTTCTCCGTTGGGATTTTTTTATTTTCGCACCAACGAACCAGTGCCGTCAATTGAAATCATGTCAGGATTCATTAGATAAACAGCTACCTGCTCAGGAGTCCAGTATTGTATAAAAAATGGGTCTAATCCAATAGCATGTATATCTCCTGCATGCCACTCATATTTCATAGCAGCTAGATTTTCGACAGGATTTTTTTGTTTATATAATAATAATAATGCTGGACATTTTTCACACAGCATCATCTAGCCCCAAACTAAGCAGAGCTTGTGTTATGGGAACTACATGACTGATATACTACTTATATTTTTTTTTTTCGTAAATACATACATATTATACATAGAAAACACCCAGACCCGAGACAAATATTTGCAGATACGCTCACTGCGCCACAGAGGTCGTCAAAATATCCTGCTTTGCTTTTCGTAAGATTGTATTTTTCGATAAACGAGGGGCATCACCGAATTCTAAAACCCTATCCGCTTCATTCCTTCGCCAAATGCATGGTAAGATGTTTCGCTCAACCATTTCTGTCGAAACTAGGAGCCTTCGAGCCCATTTTAACTGGCGTTTGAAACAATGCTTCGTCATAATTTTCTAGCACACACTCCATCGTGACATCTTCCTTTAAAAGAGGCTTATTTGCAACTATTCCGGCAAATAAGCTACCACATTCATTGCGATCGCCTGATATTTTGAGATAGATCCCTGATTCGGACATTTTACACCGCTTAAACGAGATAGAGCATTGGATTTTCTTCTGCTCCCAGATCTGTTCGTAAGGCGTATCCGTCCAAACTTTCCGCAGCAATGTACTATAACTCCGTTCACTCAACCTTTTGTCAGAACATTGGATGTCCTCGGGAGACATAATTAGCCAAGTTTTATTAGGAATTGTAAAGTTGAATGACAGGTGGCCTTTCGATTTGTTGAGCGTTTCATTTCTTTCTGAGTCGTTGAAAGTCGAATCATTGTGAATTTCGATATCATAAAATTCGAGAACTTTATCCCACGCCCCGTATCGATTTTCTTTTAGAATCGTATATTTTGTGGAAATGCTGAGATTATTATCAGAATCATTAAGATCTCTACAGATCCTCCTACAGAGCAAAAGTGCGGGGCCAGGTTCCAAAACCGTTATTTTAGTTTTCAGCTGTATTTTTCACTCTAGAGGAAAAATATTTTGGAACAATGTAGAACAGCTTCAGCACAAGTATCAGAATTCAGAAAACGCAAAAGTGCGGGGCTAACTTTTCGCACTCGGTAGATACCTATATTTCGTTACCTATATTCCACACAGAAAAACACGCAAAAGTTTGCAAATAGTGCCATCTATCACTACGCAGTACAAACTAAAAAAATAAAACAAATCTTGCCAAACTCAAAGTAGTACAAATGATTTCCGCTTGAAGAATAAGACAACATCGAATTTTGTGAAAATAAGAAAATGTGATTTATAAGCTCATTATTTCGTTTTCTAATACAAAAGAGTTTTTTTTGTAAATATGAACATACCATTTATTTTATGTTTTAGAACCAAATTTTAAGCAAACAACGCGATACCTATAATATAACACCATCTATTAAGATTTGTTCGAACTAATCTTTTTTACTTAGAGATGAGACTCCGCGGTAAAGGTAGGCTCAGAGTAGGTAGGGTGACCATACTATTCGGTCTTAGGGAGTTATTATACCTATAAAAACTCCCCAAGACCTCTCTACCTAGAGACGTTGGTTTATAATACAAAACCTGCGCCTTCACAGTTAGCATTAACCTGGTTTGCGATCTTACTGGATAGACGATAAGGCAGTACAAAATTATCTACGTACCTCGTAGGTTCTTCATTCATAGTTAATTTGAACTTGTTTCAAGCGAGTGACTATTAATTTAATCGAAATACTTATTGGTTTAAATAAGCATAATATATATGTTTAGAGACACGCTAACAATAGGTAGGTTCCCGTTTGTCAGGTGTCTGGCGATTCGTAAAAAACATATCTAGCTGCGTAGGTACCACCACCTACCTAGCTAGTTAGGTGCTTGTTTGTGTATCGTTACAATGAAGAACCAATCCCATTGAATTACCTATGTAAGTATGTACCTAATAGGCAAGGACCGTTCGTTGAGGCACTCTATGACGGACTTCTGCAGGCTAATGATGATAAGTAGGTGGTATTTACCTTAAAATACAGAAGTGCACGTAATTAATTCTAATAACTTACCTACTAGCTTTGCCCGAACGTAAGATTCGCTAGACTTATTACTTCCTTATCTTTATCTTCGATTTTCATTTGTATTCCCATAATTTTTACATAACACTCAGCACGCAACTTCAAATATTTTCTGTTCCGTTTTTCTAAACACACATTTCACTATTCGTTCGCCCACAGACTACCTATTACAATTTAAATGGTGGTAGCCCTGGAGTTTTCCGTGTTTGTGAGGTCATCTTTCCTAGGCCCTGTCTGACAATCAGCGCTGCTTCTCACTACTGTGCGGAGCAGCACTAAGCTGAGACAGGACCTGTTTGTCCCACACAGCACAGATGGGACTAATTAGCACAAAAATCTTCACTGTCACTATGTTTTTGTTAAATTCTTAGGTATTTATTGTCTATTTTCTCTGTGTGTACCTACCTGTACTTTTCGTGCTTTGTTGTTGTCAAATAAATAACTATTTCTTTTCTTCTAAAATGACTCTCCGTAGCTCGTAGCTACCTACGTGACTTTCTGAATTAACCAGACTAGGTAGGTACGGTTTGGCTTATCGAAGTACTCGCTTGCTACTGGATCGGGTGGATAGATAGCTATCCCCTCCCATGTGCCTGTCCCTGTGCTCACCAAAACGAGAAACTATTCCATTCATTATAAAATATTGTGCGTATTATCATCATCACGACGCCGACGACCTCTGCGGCGCAGCGGTCGAAGGCTCGCCGGAGACGCAGAAGGCTGCGGGATCGATTCCAAATCTTTGTATCTGGACTGGGATCTTTGTATAATATGTATTTATTTATAGACCAAATATTTTGATGCCTTTAATGAAATTAAGGAACCAACTAATGGAATTTGTTTATATTTTACCTAACACACGCGTGCAACAATACTTTTATTTAGTTGCAAAATAATAAAAAGGACTCGTTTTCAATGGTGTTTATCGGAAAAGGGAGCAATCGGAAAGGGTGGATGCACTTGTGTGTGATATCATACGATAGGTAATAACCTATTCTATAACACCTATGTGTTTTCAAAGCTGTATCGGTAAGTATTTCGTAGAAATCGACCTTGATAGATGTCATTCCATACAATTTTTTTGAACTTTATCTTTTTTCTCGGTGAGTATTAGTTTTATGACAAAATGTCATAGAATAGTTTCTGATAGGGTTATTGAACTCCACCGATTCGCATACAAAAAAAAATTCAAAATTATTGGAAAAAAATCCAATGTCCGCTTTTTAGCAGTTTCGACCCACTGTGCGGCGGCTGCGGCCGCGGCTGCTGCAGTGCGGACGCTGCCCGTCATTAAGAGTATTTATTGTAGAAAGGTACAACATTTCCACACAACTTGTCCCCACATCGCATCACATTCTAGTATAGTATAGGAGCGGCCGCCGCCGTCGACGGAGAAATAATAATATAATAAAACTTTGATCAAGTTCAATAAAAAAGTTTATTAAGTATGTATTTAGTCGTTCCCTTCCCCATGAGTAGCAACATTATGTACCGAAGAGATTGACTTATCATGATACTATGGGTACATAGGCTTTATATTTATTAGGTACCCGTAGTATCAGGATCGAATCAAACTAACAAACAATTTGATCGAAGTAACTAGGTACCTACCTACCTACCTACCTACCATTGATACCAACTTTATCTTAGTAATACGTAAAAGTATGAATGGATGTTTGGATGTATGGATGTTAGATGGATGGTTTATCTTCGTAACGCTTGAACCGTATACGACAAGGATAACAATAGAATAGATTTAGATCTCTGGATAGAATAGCACAGACTACTGTTTCACAGTTCAGTTAAGCAGTGTTCGTGTTAAAAAACAGTAAATAAAGCAGTCGGGTGGTAGCGGTAGTGAGGTAGTGCGGCGGAAGGTAGTTTGTAGGTAGTTTGTTAGCAACTAGGAATGCAACCAACCCAGTCATGATCGGCTTTACATTAACGAGTATTCAATATCAACTTCTTAACACAGACAAGAGAGAGAGAGAGAGAGAGAGAGAGAGAGAGATCCTCGCCTCCGATCACACTGATATTGTATTCACTGATGTCAGTCGGTCAGGATCAGGGTAGAGACAAGTACAAGTCGTATTAGTGAGTATTCAAAATGAGCTATTCGAGGTCGAGGTCGAGGTCGAGGTCGAGGTGCTCAGGGGTCCCTCTTTCTTCGAGTAGCTTCAACAGAATCAAATCAGATCAAAATATAAGTAGTGACATCACTTGAATTATTTTGAAGAGTTAACGTAAACTTATAAAACTATGAGCTCGTACTACAGCGAGATGCGATCCTCTCGCGAATAATACAACTCAGCTAAACATCACATTACAGAGGATTAGATGGAATACAGAGAGGCTCCGAGAGCGAGGCGCAAGAGGGCCTCCGTCGTTCGCTACGATTGTGTACTTATATACGAACAATGTAAACATACATCTTTAAATATTTATATCATTATAGTAAAATTAATGATTAAATTAACTTCCACGGATGGAAGTCCGATATCACTCAATAGAGACTCATTTTTTTTTTTTTTTTTTTTTTGCGATTTTTCACAATAAATGTTCAAAAATAAATTTACAATCAATAAACAACGCGCTTGATCAGAATATACAACGTGTAAAACTAAACTAGCAAATAATGCAGCCGTAAAAACTAACGTCTTATTAATTTCACTTCTAAAATCAACCCGTAACGTAATTATTTAACACGTTCTACGCCACGTGGGAACTGCTCCGTGCCGTGCCGTGCCGTGCCGTGCCGTGCCGTGGGGGCTCTGGGGGTCATTTCACTGTGATCAGGTTAGGTGTTACATAGAGGGCTGTCTGATTGTACAATAGGATAATTAATTACGTACACAGTATCTAGGTACCTACAGGTGAACTATCTAGTGTAAACAAAACAGCATCGTTCATAATGTTTCAAACGACCCGGTGCGTGTGTTAATATAGTTTTTAATCGATAAGATAGACGATGCGTGGAATCAGTAGTTCTCGTAAATCGAACACAGAATTTTGTACTGTAAATTTGTACCGACGGATCACGCGCCCCGCCCCGCCCCCGCCCCCGCCCCCGCCCCCGCCGGCGCCGAACGCGCTAACATAACAGCTTTCATACAACACCATATTTTGTTCATATCGGACATTACTTAGGTACACTTTGACTAAAATATACATCGTCGAGAATCGCTCAGCGTCCAACGACACCGGAGCGTCGATGCGATTCTCAACTCCTACATAAAGACTTAGTAAAATAATTTCATAGGAGAGCTCGCTCGAGTTCGCTTTCGGACCGCGATGTCAGACTGTCGGAACCTTCTCGAACCAGCAACGGAACGGGAACACAAGGCGGCGCGCGAACGCGACCGAGCCCCGAACCTTTCCGAAACTTACAAAAATATGCAGATCCATAGAAAAATAACGTCAATTTAAATTCGATAAAAAAGGAGAGGCGAGCCGCCGCTAGCTCGGGCCGCACTTGGTGCGGTTGTCGAGCAGCTTGCGCCAGAAGTCGAACTGCTCGTGCCAGCGCACCATGTGCACGGACACTCCGTGCTGCAGCGCGCACGGATGCGCAGCCACCTTGCGGTTGTAGAACTCCCCCGCGTGGCGCCGCGCGATGCCCACTCGCTGCGCCACCACCCCCGTCACGAACACATCCTCCAGTCGCAGGTACGGCATCGCGGGCGCCGCCTGCAGCAGCGGCCGCACGCAGTCCGCCGTCAGCAGGTACGCCGGGCCGGTCGCGAAGTCCGGGAACACAGCGCCCGCGAACTGCTGCTCCGGCACGAAGTACTTGCTCTTGGTGGTCCGCTTCGGCAGCGACTTGCGCACCACGCGGCCCCAGATCGTGCGCCGCGCCCCCGCCCGCGCCTCCGCGAACCGCAGCAGCCGCGGCACGTTCACGAACATGTCGTCGTCCGTCTTCAGCAGCCGCGGCGCGCGCGGGCAGAACGTGTCCGCCCACTCCAGCATCGAGAGCGTCTTCAGCGTGAGGTTCGAGTACGAGTCCACGAAGCGGCCCACGATCAGATCCTCGTACAGAGCGGACTCCGCGTCGAGCGCGCCCCGCAGCGCCGCCGGCGGAGCGCCGACCACGAAGCCGAGCGCGACGTCCGTGCGAGCCGCGTAGTGACCCCACGTGAGTCGCACCGCCGCCCGCGCCGCCGCGTGCGACGGAGCCGACGACACCAGGATCAGCAGCCGCAGTCGCGCGCCCAGCGCCGGGCACAGCGCCGGCCTCGGCGCCGAGTATCCCGCGACGTACAGCTCGCGCACCAGCACCGGCCGCGGCGCCCCCGCCGGCGTCGGCACCGACACCGGCACCGGCACCGGCGCCGGCGCGAGCGTCGTGTTCGGAGGCGCGGCGGAGGGCGCGGCACGCGGGCGGGGGCGCAGCGGGCGCGGAGGGGGCGCGGGGAGGCGCGTCAGCAGAAGCAGCACGAGCGCCGCGAGGCCCAGCAGAGCGCCCGCGTGCGAGCGACGCACCGCGCCCATCCCGCTCTCACCCGCCGCGGACCTCGCCCGGAACGACCGCGATCCTCTGAAAACAGGACATAGCTTCGTTATCGACGAGAATGTTTCGACGTATCTGCGGTGCGAGCACGGAGTTACCGATCGATAAATTTTGACATAAAAAAATCGAGTAAATGGCACTAATCGGCACTATGTCGAATTCGGTAGCATGGAACTCCCTATATTAATCGATCGATAAATTCGACAAAAAGTACCGAATTTATCGAAAACCTCAGCATGTATCTTGGTTTTGACATTTGTGGTAGCTAAATTATGTCGATTTGACAACCTTCATCGATAATTTTGTCGGCTTTGGAAAAGTGCCCGATAACGTTTATCGAGTCAATTTTAAATGGATTTTGGACATTGTATGCTGATTGTGGGCGAAAGGAAGGTGCTTTGGTACTTCGAGAGAATCATCAGACGGCGTCTAAGAGATACCAATGATCCTCTCGATCTAGCAGACGAAAGTTTCACGCGACTTTTTCTAGTGACTAAAATAATCGTCCTTGTCCTTAATAAAGGAATTGAGGATGATCTGACAAGATTGCGATCCAACGGACTGATGTGCTTATTTTTATAGATACCGTCTACTTAACTTATAGGTTAACCTATGTATCTACTTGAAAAATCATTTTTAGGCCCTCACTGCTGTACGATTCTACACTGTAGGAAGCTACTAAAGAAGCATTGTCCAAGAGTTTAACTTAGCGTGGGACAGAGGAATCATAATATCATAAGTTTCCTTTGCACTAGTGCAGAGACTTTCCAACAACATCAAGTTTCCTAGCCCTCCGTAACAAAGGAGGGACCATTGCACATGACTACCAGGATGGCTGATTGGAGGCTTGACGCTGTTCTGTGTAGTACTTACGACGTTTATTTGTAACAAAACAAATAAACTACGTTTTATAATGTTATGTTTATTATTTTGGTGCCAAAACGTGAAAATCTTATTGTGTGTCAAATCACAGAGAAAAAACCACTACGTTTATGAGACAGGACAGAGCACCTAGCCAATTGAACCCATTTTATGGGCATTGCAGCGTATTCCAATACTAACATGAAGAAATTATATAAAAATAAAAAATACCGTCGTCTAGCTATAGTACGACCTATCTATGTTTCGCGGGGCCTTGGACGTGCATGGACGTACGAGTCGCTTCGCTATATTATGATGATAAAATTGTTGACGTAGATAGTGAAGAGGGGTCTTACGTGACAGTTTTAGCCACTTTGATCATGTTGACACCCCCAAAACCAACTGAAAATCTTTTATTATCATACTACATTTTTTTTATTTGTGAAATAAGGTTAGGACAATAAGGCAGTACTAAAGGGCATTTACAAAGTAGCTTGGAATTATTCTCGCATGCGTGTGTTCATAACGTGAAACGACAGGAGTAAACAATATAACCGATAGAAGATCCACAGAGTATTGCAAGGATGTCTATATACCTTACCGGAACCCGGTTTTACTGTGATAACAATATCCCATATTAAGCATCCCAGTGTTTTCCTGCCTAACCGTAAAACAGTATCCGCCATTATTTCCCATGCAATTTCATACAAAAGTTTCAAACTCCTAGTTTCCACAGGGTGTGTCGAATGATGAACGAATGAATGGTACTTTTCGTGTTGCCATTAATTGAATCGATAAATTTTCGACAAATGAAAGCCCTCGACATAGACTATCGATCCCAGTCCCATGCTTCGGCCTGTCGATAAAATTCGATAGATAAAACCAGTTTGACGATTCGATAAGTTTATCGATCAGAGTCCCATACTTGCGCTGCTGTGGCGGTTCTGAATTCCGACTGACGCGAAACGCCCGATTGTAATTTCGCCGTCTGTCCGTTCTCGATCAGAGCAGTTTTACTAACAGACTATTGCTCCTGTCGTGCTGAAATTTCTCACGGTGGTGATAGGTATCTACGTTTCGGTGACGCCTGCGAAACTATGAGGAAGATTTTCAAGTCGGTTATTTAAGAGCAGAATTCGATAACCTCGTGTTTTCAATTCGAAGGAATCCTAAAGCCGTACGTTCGGAAGCGTCCCGCGCGTTGCTTATAAAATAAATAGGCAACTCTCGTCGTGGTGGGCCTGACTGACCCGGTGAGAGATCACCGCGTCGTTTAACGTGTTAAATAGAAGTAACAGGAGCCAATCGATAAATATGACGAATCACCTGAACACTCGATGCAAGCGTACGCTACGTGTACGCTACGTGTACGCTACGTGTACGCTACGTGTACGCTTCCCCGTCAACAAGCTAGCAAGAAGTTATTCATTTAAATAGTTGTTAATTCCTCAATAAAACAAAAAGCGCGATGAATAGATCGCATGCGCTCTCGCACGCGGCTCAGCAGAACCTTACAAACCAATTATATATTTTTATGTGAAATATTTAGATAATAAATAATATTACGTATCTACCTGTTAGCTACACGCAGGAGACGGCCGACGCCCCGCAAAAGGTCAACATTACATAGGTACCTATTTGTATAAGCCAATTAACTTTTATTAGCTGTAACTTTTGAATTTGCTGCGTGTACCTACCTACCTATGCAGAGGAAGGATTACATAATAGATATACCTACCTACGAGTAAGTAGGTATGTAGGCAGATAGGTAATTAGATACGAAGGTACCGCTAACAGAACATTAAGTACCTAGGTTATAGGTAGAACATTAAGTAGGACAGGGATTTTAACCAACCGAGAAGGCATCTACCTAACATATAGGTAGGTATTTTAAATATTTGTGTAATTAGGTATAAGTTTTAAATAAGTAAGGGTCTTTATCGCGTTCACTTTATACTTTTTTAAACGATCATGGTTCTTGTTCACGAAAGTTAAGAATTTTTCTGTGTAAATTCAACAGACTAGAATGTTAGAGCTACCTACCTCGGTATAAACCTCGTTTAACCTCGGTATAAGGTTTATACCGAGAATAACCCGCGCCACACTCGATTAAACCTTTAATAGGTTTCATATGTAACACGATGGCCGATCGCTGTACACTCAGTCGAATCAGTCGAATCAGTCGATACGCAAACTCTCTTTCAAACATTACTTGTAAAGTAGGTAGCTTCACTTACCACCTTCAACAAACGTAACTTTCATAATTGAGCGAGTAGGTAGGTAGGTAGGTAGGTAGGTAGGTAGGTAGGTAGGTGGTATCTATTGGTACACGCCGAGGATGACGTCACAAGCAATTACATTACATAGGTACAAAGCATAGTCACGAACGCTTTCAACAAATAAGCAGAGACGAGGCCTTCGCATCTCGCGATCATACATCATCTCCGGCTTCAGCTGCGTCGCCGCGTCCCGCGTGCCCGAGCGCGACGCCGGCGCGACGCCAGCGCGACGCCAGCGCGACGCCAGCGCGACGCCAGCGCGACGCCGGCGCGGCGCCACAACTAAACTACCTACCCTTAGTAGCCATCGAGACGTAGGTACATACTACTAAGCATAATTAGGTAGGTATAATGAACCGATGAAGCAGGTACCTAGCACTGTTCGCGATGAGGGCGATCAGTGATCAGTGATCAGTGATCAGTTGATCACGCGCGGACACAGAGAGGGATGGACACGGGACTGATCCCGGAGCCGAAGCCGTGCAACTACACCCCAGTGTCTAGTGAACGCTCACAAGCCAGGAACTACATTACATACACCTCACTCACTCACTCACTCACTCACTCACTCACTCACTCAACTAGGTAGTTACCTTCTATAAATTAGAACGCAAGGGTTAGGTAGGTAGGTAGGTACTGTAGGTAACTCATGAGGTGACTCAAACCTGCGCTCATACGAGCAATACCAATTATGTAGCCGGCTGCTTTGTAATGAGCTGCACATTATACCTACTCGTACCTACCTAGTTAGTTACCTATATAGTTTATGTGTATTGTGTATTGTGTATGTACCAATGTTAGTGTTGTCTGCATGATCAATGACGGCGGCGGCGGCGGCGGCGGCGGCGGCGTCGCTGTAGACCCACTGATCTATAGCCTGCTTCACTTCACTCACACGTATCAGTGTTTCTTATTACGAAGCAGCTTAGTAAACACACACACACACACTTGCAAAAATATAGGTAGCTATGTATCCTCTCCGTCCCTACTAAGCTATCCACAAAAGTACTTATTAATCAGTTGTCACACAACAAATGTTTCATAATGTGGTGACCTGGTGACCTGGTGACCTGGTGAGGCACAGAACAACACAACAAGCGAAGAGATAATACATTTCACTATAACTTGAACTAAGAGCTTACTTTCAATACAAAAGCATAATCTGTGCCCTCCCTCTACCAATACCAATTATGAATTCGATGCACCTTGCTACATACCTACAGTAAGTACATATATGTACTTTGAGGAACTAGTAATTGTGTACCTGCTAGTAAGTAGTGTTGAGGAACAGCGAGCGCACTCAGCACTCAGCACTCAGCACTCAGCACGCTGCTGTGAGTAGGAAACTCAACCATAGAGTCGCCACACCACAGGAACAGAGAGAGAGAGAGAGAGAGAGAGTGAGTGAGGAGGAACAACGCGGCCTGCGGATGTGAGCCATCGCAAGAGTGTGAGGTGCGCGGTACGCGATGGACGACACTGATTGATGCTAGAACCGATCCAAATCAACCATCACGCACGCACGCACACACGCACGCACGCACACACACACACACATTGCCACAGATCACAATAATAGTTGGCTCGACCAGGCCATAGTTTGCAAAGCACGAACTTTCCATGCAAAAGCAAGTAGAGCGATAACTCTGATGTGACAAAGCAGCGGCGTGGCGTGGCGATGCGTGGCGTCGACCTGTTGGCTGGCTGCTGGTGGTCGGAATGTTCGCACACACTTTCAATATTCAAATGATATACTTAGAGCAGGATCGACCGGTCGGTCGAGACGCAATAAATGCAAGCAGTACGAGGTGACCACCTCTAGTTCGTTTATCACAAAACAAGAGCAACAAACCAAACATCATCTCGAAATGCAATACAGTGAGAATGTCGTCGGCGTCAGCTACAGCATCCCGCCGTGCGCCGTGCGCCGTACAATTAAAACCCAGCACGAATACTGATGATGATGCTGATGATAATGATGATGATGATGATGGTGATGATGATGAGAGCAAGCAATAAAGTGAAAACGAGGTGAATTTAAAATCGCGCGAATCGTGTGTTCCATTCCATCACCAGCTGCTGCGTGCGTGACTAGCGACGTGACGAATGACGACTCGACCGACGGACGAGGGGTGATCTAACTTTTTGGAGATTTGTTATCAAACTATTGAACAATTAACCTCCTTGAAGTCAGTTTTTTAATTGCGCATCCGGTTTTCGGTCATCGCATCGCAACAGTGAGCGTCACGAGTAGGTACGCTTGCTGCAGATGAACATAGCCCGTACTCGTCTCAGCGCACCTACAGCTAGTTAGGAATTGACGATGACGTGCAGAGAGATCTGTCTCTCTGCACGTCAACGTCAATAATAATATGATACGCGATGTAAGCCGACACCTGAGCCTGCGCCCGCGCCCGGCCCCGGCCCGGCCCCGGCCCCGGCCCCGGCCCCGGCCCCGGCTTCACGCACCGGTCGGTGCCGAGTCAAGCACCGACGACGCGGGGCTCAAGGTCGCTTCTCATTATAAAGCAGGGTGCTTCTACCTCGACAGGGATATTATGTTGATTTGCAGATATCCAATACATTACTAACATACTAACATACTATCATAATATTATGCGTATGGCCACCCTGAACGACCTTTCTAAATATTGCTGTTTTTTTTTTTAATATGTATGAGTTATTTCTGAGATAACATCTTTCCTACATCCAAAATTACAAACTTTACCTCTTTCACAGATATCACAATGCCCTCTTTATAACTCTATATAGCTAGTGTATAAGATAAAGATAATTCATTCAATTTAAATTTTTGCTTTTGGCAAGCAAATTCAAACTATCTTCGGACAATAAATTCTTTGTCTACGAAAGCATTCAATTCTTAAACCGGTATGGTCTTATGGAGCCGAGCTATGGGGTACAGAGGCAATTATCGAACCCTAGAAATCCTCCAATGCTTTCAGTCCAAATGCTATGGTTCATTACAAATAGTAAACTTCATCACAACCTGAACATGCCAACAGTCAAATACATAGGATATAATTGACCAGCTCTAATCCTACACCAAACAAATGGAGAAGCACCCGAGAGAGCTGGCTAATAATCTCATGAAGAAGACCACAACATTAAAAGGATAAAGAGAGCCCATCAACACCTCATTTAGTTCAAATAAACAGATCTGCCACTGGCCGGGCTCGTTCCATCCATGTCAGTCTGTCAGTGAACAACACACCAAATTCTAGCTCAATGCCCAAAAGGCAGATTGCAAAAACAGAGGAGACTTATATCAACGACCTTTGTGGCGCAGTGGACGAAGGCTCGCCTGAGACCCAGAAGATTGCGAATAAATTGTATGCATTTAGAAAAAAAAATGTATATAAGTAGTATTGTTCCCATAACACAAGCTATGCTTACTGTGGGGCTAAACGAAGCTGAGTGAAAAAATGTCCAGCATTATTTATATATTTATTGTTATTTATCAAAACAAACACATTTTTAGTACCTACTTTTATATTTTCAGTGGAAACACCCACTTCCGAGAACTGTTATTCATTTATCATGCAAATAACAGCAGAACAACTGTTTCACATCTGTGTTAACATATGCAGAGTAATGCCATAGCACTCAACCTATCAACCCATTTCATAACTCCCTAGAAACACAAATGACTAGCTACCTTCAGTTTGTACAGAATGCTTACTGAGATCACTATCAAGATACATATAAAAATAGGCTCATGACCTACCTATTTTGATAAGAGAAAAAAATACTTAAAAATATATGAGCTTATGTTGAAAGTGATTCTAGCAAAAAATGCAAATATTTTGAATGTAGAAATACACTAGATTTGGGTTAGAGCAGGTGTCTGGAAGAGCTAAGGTTACATCGGAAAGGTCAACATCCATCAATGAAAGTTGGAAAGCAGGGACTTGCTCACACGGCTGTACTGCAAGGCAGGAGAGGCATGCGATGCACAGTATGTGTATCATATGTCTGACATGGAAGAAACACCTCCAAACAAACAGGGACACAACTATTAATACAGAGGACAAACTGACATTATATCTATACTAATATTATAAAGAGGAAACATTTTTTTGTTTGTTTGTACTGAATAGGCACTGAAACTACTGATTTTAGTCATTTTTTTACCAATAGAAAGCTTAATTATCAGGAAGTAACATAGGCTATAATTTATATTAAAAAAAAATAGTGATCCTTAAGAAAATTATTAAATTAATTAGTTTATGAAACACAAAGTATGTAACAAAATTGAATGCGATCACCGGTAGAAACAAAAGTTGGTTAAATTTGTATCATAGTATTCAAATAAATAGTTTTATCATCAAGGGTATTTATGTAGCAGTAAAATACTATACTGTTACTTTTAAAGCTGATATTCCCACGGAATTGAAACTTACGCAGGTGAAACCGCAGGATGCAGCTAGTATACAAATAAAAGTATTCATCACTGATTGACAGCACACAGACAGAGCCTAAACCCAACACTTCAAATTAGGAGGGTGCATTCATCTTAGAATGCTGTGGTCAACTTAGGACTTTAATCTATGAAAGCATACATCCATACATACAACCACCATGGTTAGACACTTGGAAACATGTGTGTAGCCTCCTAAGACCAATGAACAGGGATATTTACAATGGATCAAAGTACAACACTAATGTCAGAACAGATTAGGTTCAGTGAGAGATTGGAGGGAGAATATGAGTAAACTCTGATCAGTGCTAGGCGATCATTCAAATGCATTGTACCCACTCAAGTAAAATTTAGATCTTAGGGTTTAAATCAGTGTTTATTTTTTAGGTACCTACTGATGAAAAAGCGTTTTACCGATGAACTTTGAGCTCATTGTAATGTAGGGCTGTACAATATCTGCCTCTTCTCCCCCTCCTTAATTCAACAGAAAGTATTACGCATTCTTTCCTAATTTAGGAAGGTATAGATCAACAGTGTTAAACAATTAAAAATAACTGCATAATACAAACAAGCATCATAAAAACAGAGTTGGAGTCTTGGAGGGTTGCAGGAGGTACTCACCATTTCCAGACAGGGACAGGGCGCAAGCGGCGAGCTGCCGCTCTACAGTGAGCGCAGCGCCGCGCTGGGGTACGAGCTGATGCGCGCCGCGCCGCCGCGACCAGCCTCCTTCATCACCCACCGCGGAACGCGTGTGGAGCGCTGGCTCGATCTCAACACTACGAAGACCACGCCGACGACTCCGACCGCCGGGATAGAGAACCTAAACACGCTACCTATGCAACGAATGGGAAAAACACAAGGCCATTTAACATAGCTACTGTAAAATTTAAAGACGAATTATGGTATTCTCAGTCTACGTAATAAACTAAATAAAGGATAGGACGAGGATGGGACGCGGAAGGAAGACAGACAGACACTGGCATGACACTGGGCACTGACTCATCTCTTACTAATCTGTGGACTCGGACTGACTAGTGACTGACTGGACTGACGTAAGGTGAAGCAAATGATGTTACGAAGACAGACAGCTGTCAGAAAACAACATTACTGACATGACTGATTGACGAGATGACAACTCAGTGGTTTCAAACTACCCTAGAACTTTAATTAAATTGTGGCAGAGTCTAGTTCACCCTGACCACAAATAAATTGAATAAAAATAATTATACACTAGAACTAAAATTATTTTTCAAAAATGTTGACGTAGTTCATTTTTGAACAATAAAAACACTCACAAAAGAAATAATGTCGCTTCTAACAATGTGTATGTAGGTCATAGAACAAAATTAAATAGGTACCTACCTATAGGTCTTCTGTGTTGGTTGTATGTAACTAGGTAGATATTTGGGTAATTCGACTCATGGTTTGGGTATTAGGTATGGTTTACAAAGTAAAAAAATAAATTGTGGGTCAAAGTGAGAATTCAAAAATAAAATTCAAAAAGTAAAATTTAAGGAAAGAAAAGTAGGAAAACTAATATTCGACACATTTTCTGGTTTTTAGCATCTCTAGTAAATTTGTTGTTTTAATTAAGAATAGGTACCTATTGAAAGTTGATGCTGTTCTACGTTTTATGATTTTAAGTCGGTTACATTGAATTGCAATCACTTAAATAATTTTGATGTATTTTACGATCGATGCGTCTCATCTGTATCCAATAAAACTGTCGGAGCATAAAATTGTTAGCGGGTGGTGTGACACGCGCGACCGGCGCCGCTGATCGAAAGCTTATTGAATTCGTTATCGGCGCGCCGCACTCCCATCCCGCCTCGCTCTAGATGGGACCGTAGCGTAGAGGACAATATCACAGTAGGTACTCACTCGGCACTTCGCTAGCGTCTCTCGGAGAGAAAACACCACCTCGAGATGCAGGAAGAGGGGTCCGGGAGTTGGGTCATCGCGTTCGCCCTTATTTATGTCACTTTCTTTTTGGATAACGTTTTACTGACCGTACTCGGTGAGTGAACTGCATCGTGATCGTAATTCGAAAACCTTCATTCTTCTGCTTTCCATCTTTTTAGGGTTCCGTATCCGAAAGGATGCCGCGTAAAACATCGCCCGCATTTATCTTTATAATGTAGCCAGTCGAAATCTTCTCCGCGAAATAGTCATCGACGAAGTCGCTCATCACACAGTGCCGATAATCCCGGACTGGGTCGGCGGGTCGTCGCTGGCGGAGTGGGGCGCGGGCGAAACGCCGGCGCCGCTCGCGCGTCTCCTCAACGCGACCGTGCAGCACGACGAGACAGGTACCCACCTGTCACAGGTGCATCGGAACGCTCGCTCGGCGCTGACCGACTCGCGCCCCCGTCGGCAGGTGCGGGCGGGGCGCAGGCGCTGGTGGGGCTGGTGCTGAGCGCGAAGGCGCTGGCGCAGCTCGCGTGCGCGGGTCCGGCCGCCGCCGCCGTCTGCTCGCGCGGGCCGGCGGCGCCGCTGCGAGCCGGCACCGCGCTGCTGGGAGCCGCCGCGCTCGGTGAGCATCGGTTGCGCTGCAGCAGCATGCAGGAAGCGGCGCAGGCAGTACGCTCGGCTCGGTTCGGCTCGTGTTGCAGTGTTCGCGTGGTGCGCGCGAGGCGCGAGGACGGGCGCGAGGACGGGCGCGGCGCTGGCAGGCGCGGGTCGGGCGGCGCACGGCGCGGGCGCGGCGCTGTGCGGGGTGGCGGGACTCGCGCTCGCCAACGGCTGCGTTCCGGCGCCGCACAAGGACCGAGCTCTCGGAGCTCTGCTGGGAGCCGTGGCGCTCGGTGAGTGATGCGCGACGACGGCAGGAGGGAAACCGTAGCGAACGTGAGTTCGATCATGTCCCAGAAACGCTCGGACCCATTTCGTTCGCACCGTTTCTTTGCAATGCATACGAAGCTCCCGGAATTCTAAAATCTGAATTTGATGACGTGTAACTGACTATGATATATTCGAACGTTTTTTGTTTTCGAATGGTATTCGGACGCAGGAGTATTGGTGGGCTACCCGTTCGGCGGAGCGACCTACGCCCTCTGGAGCCAAGAAGCACCGTTCCTCATCATCGCAGCAGCTATTCTGACCGCTTTAGGTACCTATGACAATTTTTAAACTGATCACCTGAGCGATTGTAATTATTTCGGAACCAACTTGTAAGCGAATTAAAAAAATATATATTTTAATGAAACTTTAGCGAACTGTTTCAGTTTTGCAATACAAGTTTCTACGGAAGGAAGAATTCAATCGAGTAAGTAACCATAGGAAAACATCTTTATTACCTTCAAAAAAATTCTTTGTATATTGTGGAAAAAGATCGTCGCGTCGATGGTGTACAGAATCAGTAGACTACTAACGTTTATATCAGAGCGTAAAACAAAAATAATGATAAGTAATATTCAACGCAAATACATATCATATCTGGCCATCGAAAGATAACGAACGGTATCGTGAGACGGATAGTTTTCGGAACGACAGGCATCCGGAGGGACCGGGAGCTCGTCCCCGTGCGGCGCGCTGTCGGAGGCGCGCGAGGCTCCGTGCGGCGCGTGCGCGGGCGCCGTGCTGCTCACCACCAGCGCGATGTCGGCGCTCGAGCCCTGCCTGCCGCCGTGGGTGATGCGCCGCTTCCACCCGGAGGTACCTACCGCGGAGAGGGCGGGGGCGGGGGCGGCGGGTTTCCACTGAACGACCGTGCGTGGTTGCAGCGCTGGATGGGAGGCGCGGTGTTCGTGCCGGACAGCGCGGGATACGCGCTGGCGGCTCACGCGCTGGGAGGCGCGGCGCGCGCGCTGGGCGCGGAGCGGGTGGCGATGGCCGGGCAGGTCGCCGTGGGTCTCGCCGCGCTCGCGCTGCCGCACGCATCCTCGGTGAGTGCGCCGCTCCCTGCGCCGCTGCGCGAATGCACTGTGCCCGTGCGGGCTGGTGCCTGCGCTGCGCCGTCGCGGCTGCGCGGCTGCACTGTACCCGTGCGGGCTGGTGCCTGCGCTGCGCCGTCGCGGCTGCGCGGCTGCACTGTACCCGTGCGGGCTGGTCGTGCGCAGGTGGCGCGGCTGGTGGGGCCGCAGACGGCGCTGGGCGCGGGGCTGGGCGCGGTGGACGCGGCGCTGATGCCGGCGCTGCTGGCGCGGAGTCCGGGTCGCGCTCCGCATCGCGCCGCGCTGCTGCAGGCCGCCTCCAGCGCGGCTTATGCGCTCGGTCAGTTTCATCACCTGATGTTCGTTCGTCTGCATGCTTATCGCGTTCGACGAGTGATCGATGAAATCTCTCAGCTGACATGATACCGGTGGTCCGCCGCAGGTCCGATCGTCGGCGGAGTGGTGTCCTGGTGTTTCGGGTTCGAGAGCACGTTGCGCGTGCTGGGTGTGCTCAACTTGCTCTACGCAGCTTTTCTTTATCGCTCGCTCGAAGCCGCTCCGCTCTCCGAACAGGTAGGTAGCGGAAGAAGCTCTATCTGAGCGTTCGGTGTTCCGAAGTAGTCTCGTAACATCCTGTTTATGATAAGGTACATAGTGACGTGCCGTCTGGCGTGGCGATATTCTGTATGTCACAGACGATATCAAAGTTACAAAATTACAGAGTTTCCCGCCTTCGAAGCGTTCATTCTGTGTGTTGCAGTGGGGGGCGCCCTCGGAGTGCACGGACGAGGAGGAGTCTAGCGTCGCCGGCGAGCTGGCGCCGCTCAACCGACCCAACAACAACATTCAGATTAACTAATAATAACCGCCAATCTACCGACATCATCAATAAGTACCTTCGTTTTATTTATATAAGGGTTTTTTTTTTCGAAAAGTTTGTCCGTTAAAAAATAAGCTGTGCTAGCTATGTAAATGCACTTTCAAACTTAAAACAATATAATAACTTAAAAACTGATTATTTACAAATGCAATAGCAATATTTTACATAAATAATTGGAAAACTATGATAGAGAGGCGATTTTTTTTTTATAAACTTCCGAACGCAAAATTTAATTTCTATCCAACTTCTCAAATCAATAACTTTATATTGTGTAAAATTTCTTGGGATAAAATACTTACCTATGTAACCCCTATCGATGATGTAGTTACCCTCTAGAGTTAGATCTCTTTTCACGAGAAACCAACCTTGTTGATCTATTTGACGTCTTTCAAATACTTTCCTTTGTTTGTTACTCGCGTTGTGGCCGAGACGTCATGTCGAAATTATAGTAATTTTATTTATTTCTAAATTTATTGTTTTTTTTTCCTAAAATTCCAGTGTTTTTTTGTATAAAAAAAGTCTTATTTATACACAATGTCTAAGAAACCTTTAGGTGAGTTCGTAGTGCTTACGACATAGGTATATATTATATAAAAGTAAGTAGGTAGGTACCTGGCTCAGCAATAGCAGTCGGTGCTTCCGGTTGACTGACCGACTGAAGTCCTGACTAACTTGAACAAACTACTAGTGTTACTGTAGGTAAGGATTTATTTAGCATAAATTATGAAAAGATACGCTCAAGATTTAGATCACCTACCCTCTTCGATGTCGTGTTCAGAGCAGGCTCTACCTGCTCAGCGTGATCGCGGCGGGATGGTCGGTAGATACGTCGGCTTATGTCAATTTTCAAATGATCACTTCGAAACGTCAACGTTCCTCCGTCGGTCGGTTCTCGTTGCAGGTCCGGGTCCGGGCGCGTACATGCTGCCGACGACGGTGGGCTTCCCGTCGCATGACCCCTCGCGCAACCGCAACCCCATGTACTCGTTCGGCATCAACGGCGGCGTGCGCGTCAAGGGGCTCGGCCCCGGCCCCGCCTACCGCATCGACCGCGTCACCCGCGACGGCAACGTCACCTCGCCCGCCTGGAGCTTCGGCGCCAGGTAACAGCGGAGCGCGTCCGCCCTCGCGCCTTGCACCCCTCGCACCGACAGCGTGTCACGTGTGTGTCTGTGTGTGTGTACTGTTGCAGCTTCCCTCAACGCGCGACGTTGCGGACGCCGGGTCCGGGCGCCCACGCGCCGGAGCGCTGCCCGCCGATGCGCGAGCCGCGTGCCCCCATCTACTCCATGGGCGCGCGCCTCGGCTTCGCGCTCAAGCGCCCCGGACCCGCTGCCAACGCGTACGCGATACGTGAGTACCGAGTACCATCTCTCGATACATGCGGTGTCTCCTCCGTTCGCAAAGTGGAAGATCTTCCCCCAGGCTGATTCGTCTGATCTACGTGCCTGGGGTCCTACGATTGCGTAACTCCACTTACGCGATCTTGACACTTCATTGGCCATCTGTGTATTGTGTGTGTATCTTCGTATATCAGAGTTCGTTGCTCTTCATTGATATGATATAACGTAGCTCGATCATGTGAAAAGAGATGTCGCTACAACTTCAAGAACCTTTTATGAGCTTATTTGATGAATGATGGTGTTTGTTCGGGCAGGGTTCGGGCCGGGCTCGCCCGCCTACACGATGGGCGCTCGCGTCGGCTTCAGTCCGAAAGCAAAGTCCCCCGGACCCGCCGTCTACTTCCAACGAGATACCAACGTGTTCATGTTCAAGTCAGTACAGATCAATATCTTCAAGCTAATCAACACTTCGACTATCGCTATGACTCTCTGGTGCATGCCAACGAGCGAGAGGTCCCCCGACGGACCGATGCTTTCGTGTAGGTTACCGGGTCTCGGTCTAGGGAGACCTGTGCCCACCGACCAGTATCTGTTCTTTCTTAAGCATGATGATGACGTGGGAAGGGCCGAACTTAAATTTTAGGGTTCCGTAGTCAACAGGAACTCTTATAGTTTCGCCATGTTATTAGTATTAGAGTTCTTTGTGAAAGAGCTCATACGGGGAAGTAGTTTCACCATACCTATTCCTACCGCCAAGCAGTAATACTTGCAAGGTTGCCGTTGAAATTACAGGCACATGTGACTTTTCACCCGTAACGTCTCAGGGTCGACAACGCGTCTCTGGTGTTGCAAGCGTCCATAGGTTACGGTAACCGCTTACCAACGGGTGGGACGTATGCATGTTTGCCACCTTAGTTGTATATAAAAAAACGTTGGTAAGTTATCTGTCACCGAAGACATTAGCGATTAGCGATACATCACAGTTAGTCGGCGCGGCGTTGCCAAGTGTACCTAGCTAGCTACTCGTAGCTACACTACATGCCTGTGCCTGTGTCGTGCAGACAGCCGGTGTACTCGCTGTATTAGCGATACATCACAGTTAGTCGGCGCGGCGTTGCCAAGTGTACCTAGCTAGCTACTCGTAGCTACACTACATGCCTGTGCCTATGTCGTGCAGACAGCCGGTGTACTCGCTGTATTAGCGATACATCACAGTTAGTCGGCGCGGCGTTGCCAAGTGTACCTAGCTAGCTACTCGTAGCTACACTACATGCCTGTGCCTATGTCGTGCAGACAGCCGGTGTACTCGCTGTATTAGCGATACATCACAGTTAGTCGGCGCGGCGTTGCCAAGTGTACCTAGCTAGCTACTCGTAGCTACACTACATGCCTGTGCCTATGTCGTGCAGACAGCCGGTGTACTCGCTGTATTAGCGATACATCACAGTTAGTCGGCGCGGCGTTGCCAAGTGTACCTAGCTAGCTACTCGTAGCTACACTACATGCCTGTGCCTATGTCGTGCAGACAGCCGGTGTACTCGCTGTATTAGCGATACATCACAGTTAGTCGGCGCGGCGTTGCCAAGTGTACCTAGCTAGCTACTCGTAGCTACACTACATGCCTGTGCCTATGTCGTGCAGACAGCCGGTGTACTCGCTGTATTAGCGATACATCACAGTTAGTCGGCGCGGCGTTGCCAAGTGTACCTAGCTAGCTACTCGTAGCTACACTACATGCCTGTGCCTATGTCGTGCAGACAGCCGGTGTACTCGCTGTATTAGCGATACATCACAGTTAGTCGGCGCGGCGTTGCCAAGTGTACCTAGCTAGCTACTCGTAGCTACACTACATGCCTGTGCCTATGTCGTGCAGACAGCCGGTGTACTCGCTGTATTAGCGATACATCACAGTTAGTCGGCGCGGCGTTGCCAAGTGTACCTAGCTAGCTACTCGTAGCTACACTACATGCCTGTGCCTGTGTCGTGCAGACAGCCGGTGTACTCGCTGTATTAGCGATACATCACAGTTAGTCGGCGCGGCGTTGCCAAGTGTACCTAGCTAGCTACTCGTAGCTACACTACATGCCTGTGCCTGTGTCGTGCAGACAGCCGGTGTACTCGCTGGGCGCGCGGCTGGAGGGCGCGGGGAAGCCCACGAAGACGCCCGGACCCGCGACCTACCCGCCCAACCTCTACAACACTAAGAAGGTACCCTCACATTGTACTCCTCCTTCGGATTCGGTATTTCTCTCACACTCGCAGACTCATGCTTGTATCTTTCGTGTAGATAGGTAGTACGAACTAGTAAGTATGGTGTCGTTTAATGCCTAATTTGCACGAAGACAGATAGCTAGCAAGTTATTGGCCTGGATTCTGTAGTATACTAACTAAACTAAATTTAAATTGTCGCTCTCTTTTACTGATAGTACAAGCAAGAAAGAGATAGCTACAATTTTAGTGCTGTCAAATTAGTCAGATTTAAGTTTTCCATACAAATTTAGTCGTAATATCAAAACATGCCGACTATAAACACGAAGAAAAGCGGCATGTAAACTGATTTGAAAGGAGTTAAATTCTTGCCATCTATTTCTTGCGTACACTATCAGTAAAAGAGAGTGACAGTTTAGTTTACTACAAACTAAACCACTGTATAACTAAACTTAACATGTAAACAGTAAAAAATGTAAAACAGGCAGTCCACTTGCGGAGCATATCTTTTTAGATATGCTCATTTTTATGAGTAGGTAGATCACTCGCAAATTTAGTTAGAGTACCTAGAGTTCTATAAGTTGCAACTTACCAACTGTTTTGTCTATCTTCATGTAAGCCATGCACAAGACGACATATATCCCTATCGCTACTAAACGTCAAATTCAGTTTTATATTGTACCTATATTGCATAATAGTAACCATCTCTAGCATTGCAATATAATTATGGCATTATTTGAGTGGAATTAAGTAGCAAACAGACTATAATGTAAGTAGATGAATGTTATTTAACGCTAGGTATCTAGTAATGCAAGAAGCTACGTGTATTTAGGCTCCAGTCACAACACAAGGCAGTAGGCAGTCAGAAGTTAGCGTTGCGTGTTTGTATCTTGTGATGTCTAAAGAAATAAAATTGTAATCTTCCAGAATCCGTACTCGTACTCGTTCGGCACGCACCACGGCCTTTACGCGCCACCCATGATCATCAAGGAAGATACCATGGACTGCTTATAACCACGGCTGAGCCGCTCTTCATGAGTCTAACAAGTGAAGACAGGCCGAGCTCTGAATCTAGCATGGAAACGCAAAAAATATCGTAATGATTAAATAGATAGCTTCGCTACGAATCATGTTTTCATGTCGCGGCTCTGCGCTGCGCAGCACGCTCGGCCACGCGTGTAGCTGGTAGCTACTGTAACTGTTTTGTCTGTGAAATAGCCTCAGCCTAGTGAACGACGTCGGCTGAACGTCGAATAACAACTAAAACTGTACCTCTTTTTCTATTTTGTCATGAAATTGTAACTTTGTTTCGTTTGTTTTAAGACTGTTTAGCATTTTTGATGAAATAAAAATGTTTTACTTAACAAAAATATTTTATCACCACTGTATTTTAGGTTTATTCTAATAACTATAGGTAGGTAGCTTATTATTCTAATTATCTACATGTTTAAAAAACTAAATACATAGGTACCTACCTATTTAAATCAGGCAGTTACCACTGAACTTAGAATTACTCAAACAATGCAATGAATGCATTAGGAGAGCCTCATGCGTCCGTCGCTCTGAATGCTTTCATCATGCTGGGGTCTAGACAAATACCTCGCGCTTCCTTTTCCTTTCATGTCGATGCAAATTAGTCAAGGACAAACTGCCAACAGTGACATGACATCTCAACAGCTAATGTCATTTCCATACAATTCAATCTTTCTGCAGGCGTTGACACCAACAGAAAGTAGGATTTGTCTAGACCCCAGGACATCTAGACAAATACCATTGGAAATGTCACATGACAGGGTCCAAGTTTTACCTTGACAAATGTGCGTTAGCATGAAAGGAAAAGTAAGAGTGAGGTATTTGTCTAGGCCCTTGGTCACAAGATTCTTTTCAGGGCCCCTATTATTTAAACCGACCTATCACTGATATAATGCAGGGTGATAGAGAAAGATGAGCAATGCCTCGTTCAGGCTCATAGCTCTATTATTGTAACTCTGAGGGCCTCCAGACCACACATTATAGTTCATTAACAAAATGCATTGATTTTTCTTTCGTGGTAATTCTAGTTCGGTCAATCAGGTTGAGATGTGGGGGCCCGAAAACCACCCAGTACACAGCAGTGTAACAGAGTCTCAGAGTAGCGAGCTAGTAGCTATCAGTTGTACATGGTCCCGCGCAGTGAGGCACAGGTCGGTTGGTTAGAACTTGCGCAGCGCCCTGAGCTTGTTGTTCTGTCGCATGGCGGCGGCGCGGACTCGCAGCCAGTAGCGCTTGGAGTCGGGGTCGAGGTCCGCGAGGGAGGGCGCAGGCCCCGTGCGCAACTCCCAGAGCCACGCCGGGTACTCGCTGTCATCCGCTATCTGCAACCGCGTTATCTGTCAAGTCTTGGTTAAATGAAGTGTGATACCACGATCCGACACGAACCGCGCCGTCTGTGTAGTAGTGGTTTGGCTTTATCCGAACGCAAGCCTACTCGTATACACGGCGCACCACAACAATGGCTTGTGCGAACAGAGTCGAACCGCGCTGTACACCGAGCTGAGCGAAGCTCGCTTCTAATTACGCCCCAGGTGGCCCCGTTTAACCACATCTTTAGGTTGGCATTTTTGTGGTGTGATATCACAGGTTTTGTGTTTTGCTAATGGAATGTGATGCCTTCATAAAAATTTATCAAATTGGCTAGTGCCTGTCTCTTAAACATAGTGGTTATTTCCCCTTTCCCGTTGCATTGCACTACTGAACTTGTCTAGGAATTTGACATCCACAAACAGCTAGGATGCTAACCTCTGCATGTAAAAGGTTGTGAGAAGTGAGAAGTGGATGGATGGAAATGGCCCAAGATCAATAGATATTTCAATAAGATTTGTATGTATGTACCTTCATAATCCACTTTATATCAAAATAACAGAGTAGAACAGTTCTATAGATGATACATTGACAATTAGGGACATGGCTAAGGCCATGTCCGTAATTGTCATGAGTACCATTGCCTCATTATCAAGCCATTAGCCATTCTGCTTATAAGGGGTTGGAGTGAATGATCTATAGTTGCAAACTGGCTAGCTCTGCATACCTGCACATCCTCCCCTGTGGTGTATATGTTGGAGCCGCACACAAAGCGTGTGAGGCGCTCTGGATCACTCTCCACTGGAAGCTGCATTTTTTCTACCATACCAAGCTTGCCACCCTTCTTTTTACCCTTGCCGAGGCCCATCACTCCTGCAACCAACAAATTGTACTCCATGCTCAGATTGAATAGGCAGAGAGCAGGACTTCAGTTAACCAATACCTAAATATACTAGGCTCAGCTAAGGTCTATGCTGAGCTTATATATAACATGTCAAAACATCAACCATAACAGCAAGATTTTCAGACAAAAATTGTTGTTTTAAATGTATTTGTAACTCAGAATAGGCCCTCGGAAGAGGTTCATATCGCTACGTACTTCTATCAACACATTCAAGAACAAACTAGACAACTGACTAAGAAAAATAATAGAATCAACACTAGCAAAAGCTGATTGTCTATATCAAATAAATAAAGTCCATTCTAAATCACATGGATTAATCTTGGTCACACTTATTAGTGTATCTCGTACAGTGATATGGTAGTGAAGAACGCTCGATTGCATAGTTCGACTGCTGAAGATAGGCCTACTTCTATGCCTGTAAGCTAGAACCATAGTAGATTATCACTGCAGAGCGATGCAGCAGAGGGTAAAAATGAGTGAAGTAAAGAAGCAGGCTAGGTGTAGAGCATACCGCCGGCTGCGGAGGTGGTCTTCTTGGCGGCTCGCGCGGGCGCGGCGACGTGCATCCGCGCGCAGCCCGTCCGCAGCGTCCGCAGCGCCGACACCGTCCCCGACAACAACGAGCCCGAGTACATTGTATCACGATAATTATAACTTTTTAGACTCCTTTCCGACCGACCGAAACAAAACAAAACTGGATGTAGCTGTTTGACTTTTGAGGTTCACTTCACTTCACTTCTTGATTATGGCTTTTGTAACTATTTGTCACTTTTGAGGTTATTAATTTTAAGCAATAATGACAATGACGTAATGATGAAGATGACAATGTCATTGCTACAGAGTGCTGCATTATTATCTGAAGACTCGGTGATGCGAGTCTTCAGTGTGCCGCAGTGAAGCTGCCTTTCGCCCGCGCTCTACGCACTCTACACAGACATCCCAACTCTGGTAGCGATGGGTCGTCGACGTAATTATCGTAAACGAAACGAAACCGTTAATTTTCGATCATCGACTAGTTGAATTCGTTCGTCGACTAGTCGATGTTTCAACTTCGTTATATTGACGGACTATCTAAACTTTGCGACGATGTCTACCTAGTCAATAGTATCTACCGGATGGTTACTGACGTAGGTCGACCGTACCTAACTTATAGAATAGGTGGTAATCTTATTACCACGTTTCTTTGAAATTTTATAAATTTAGAAGAAATGTGCCGTAAAACTTCCTTTTTACTTTTGACGACCTCTGTGGCGCAATGGATGAAGGTCCGCCTGAGACGCAGAAGGCACAGAAGGCGCCGCGAGACAAATGCTTGTATCATCTGCAAATATTTGTCTCGGGTCTGGGTGTTTTCTATGTATAATATGTATGTATTTACAAAAAAAATATGTATAAGTAGAATATCAGTCATGTAATTCCCATAACACAAGCTCTGCTTACTTTGGGGCTAGATGATGCTGTGTGAAAAATGTCAAGCATTATTTATTTATTTATTTATTTTAATTTACTTTTTATGAGAGCCTATTTGAAAAATAAAATACTTACTTATATTTTGTTCAAATACAGATCAAACAGCTAGCTATCTATAGACCGTTGCGAACGATTTATAGTTATGTATCTATTGAGGAACGTCATGACGCTTTAGGCGTTTTTGTGATTTGTCAAAGGCATTTGATTGCGTAGACCATGACACATTGATCAGGAAACTACACCGTTATGGTATTAGGGGCGTTGCTCTAGACTTTCTCACTTCCTATTTAAGTGACAGAGTACAAAGAGTTGACGTGAATGGAAAACGGTCTACGGGGTCTCTGGTTACTATCGGTGTACCGCAGGGATCAATTCTTGGACCATTTTTGTTCTTAGTATACATTAATGATCTACCCCACCTTGTAAGGGACGATCATGAGGTTGTATTGTTTGCAGATGACACGTCACTTTTATTTAAATTAAAGCGACGACAAACCGATTTTTACGATTTAAACAATGCGATCTCTAAGGTTGTAAAATGGTTCAACGTTAACAATCTCCTACTTAATGAAAAGAAAACAAAGTGTATTAGATTTATACTACCCAATGTTACACAAGTTAAAGCAAATATCAAAATCAAAGATGAACAGTTGGCTCTTGTGGACACCACCGTATTCTTAGGTATCACCCTAGATAATAAGCTTCAATGGGGTCCTCATATTGATAAGTTATCGAAGAGACTTAGCTCTGCGGCATATGCAGTCAAAAAGATCCGTCTTTATACAGACGTTGACACTAGACAGCTAAACTAGTTTACTTCAGCTACTTCCACAGCATTATGTCGTACGGTATACTGCTGTGGGGGAGTGCTGCTGATATCAATACCGTTTTTGTGCTGCAGAAGAGGGCTGTTCGAGCAATTTATAATATGAGCCCCAGAGAATCACTTCGCCAAAAGTTTAAAGAAATAAATATAATGACATTCCCTTGTCAATACATTTATGAAAATCTGATGTATGTTCACAAAAATATTAATTTATTTAAGAAAAAAAGCGATAATCACAATGTTAATACTAGAAATAAAGATAAACTCGCTGTTTATCTTCCACTTGTAGACTCCATAAAGTTAGTAAATCGTTTAAAGGGCACGGTGTACGCTTTTATAATAAACTCCCAAGAGATATACAAAAATTATCAATTAACAAATTTAAAAACGTAATTAAACAAAAGCTTTATAAAAAGGCATACTATAAAATATCTGATTATTTAGATGACAAAAACTCTTAGGATTGAAAATGCTCCAACTCGAACCTATTGTTTTGTAAAAGGATCATTAAAAAGAATAACCAGCCTTGTTTTCTTGCCTTTCTTTCCTGGCTTGGTCGCGGAGGAACAGGCACCTAGATAAAAACCGACGTTTCAAAGTGGTCCTTGTGATTTTATTGAATAAATGAATTTCGACTTTGACTTTTGACTTTGATTTATTTGCAATAAAATTCCCTTTATACTTTTCCAGTTTCATTATAAATTCGTCTATGGACGCGTGAACGCATCATCTCGTCGCGTCAGTTTAGCCGTCTACGATTTCAACTAGTTGTGTACCGTCGATGCATTGATTCAACGTAAACGGTTGATTCAACTGCGGAACGTAGACGGTTCTACGTTCACGCATCGTCTCGTCGCGTTGCCCGGCGATATGAACGTTGTAGAATCTCAGTTTAGCCGTCTACGATTTCATCTAGTTGAATGAGTGACAGTAAACCGTCGATGCGTTGATTCAACGTGAACAGTTGATTCTACTAGTTCGTTTATTCAACGCCCATCGCTAAACTCTGGACGGCAGCCTCAGACCCGGAGAAAAGGATATCACTTTAGCGCTCTTTGCGGATGTCAGTGCCCTCTACAAGCCCAGTTGACGCCTGCCTTCGTATGCAACGCTTGCCCCGTGAGCTCCTGGGCTCAACCTACTCTCCACTGGATGGCAATTCGGATTGCTGATCACCATAAAACACAAAAAAAAACAACGAAATCCGCGAAGGCGAACGTAAGCCGCTGAAAGGCCAACCATTAACCGGATGGACCCCAGGGCAAAACCAAGGGCTGGTTTTGGTTGTGTTTTCCAGGGTTGTACAAAACTGGCCGTACAAGGTCAACACGTGTAGAGAATGCACGCTCAGGAATGTACGCCCAGTATTACTGTGTTCTGGACTTATTTAGGGTTTTCGATCTGGTTTCTTATGACATCTTATGGCAGCGGGGTTACCGCCAGAACTGATATCTACCTTTAGGTTTTGGTAACTTAATCAAGAGAACCGAGTAAAGTGGGCAGGTGAGTTTTCGGATGCATATAGGTAAGAATGCGGGGTGCGGCAGGGGGGTTGAGTTCACCCTCAATTTTCAATCTGTATGTGAATGCACTGATTGAGAGACTCAGCAGCATGCCTGTGGGTTGCCATGTCGGAGGTGTATGCATGAACAACCTGAGCTATGCTGATGACATGGTGCTGCTGGCTCCCTCAGTTAGTGCACTCCGAAAGCTACTTGCCGTTTGCGAGTCGTATGTGACCTCACGTGGACTTGTATATAATGTAAAAAAGTCGGAGTTCATGGTCTATGGGGCGGGTACCAAATGCCCCTCTTTTACTCCTCCTGTTACTTTTTATGGTATTCCTCTTAATAGGGTTTCACAATTTAAATACCTCGGGCATTTGGTAACCGACAACCTGCAAGACGACGCCGATATGGAACGGGAACGCAGAGCATTGTCAGTCAGGACCAATATGCTGGCCCGCAGATTCACACGATGTACAGACGCTGTAAAAATTACCCTTTTTAAGGCGTACTGTACATCCATTTACTCCGCGACTCTGTGGTTTCAGCATACTCAAAAGGCTTACAATGCTCTGCGGGTCCAATTTAAAAACGCTTTCAATCAATCTTTTTTTTCTCCTTTCGGCTTATTCGCGTCTCTCATACTTCCCTTTGTGGGAGCAGTGGTCCCCAAAGAGTTTCGCAGTCGGCTTAGGCTGAGCATGAATTGCTAAATGGAGTGGCAGTTTTCGACGCGGTCATAGACGCGTTAGTTTTTCTACTACGTTCTTAATGTTGAGCATCTGCAAGTCGAGGGCTATGACGTCGTTTCTGACATATCGTCCTCCTGTACACACACGCAGGTTGCTGAGATCAAGCAGAGGGCTACTTGTTGGTAGCGGAGAATAGTACAGAGCGACTGGATATAAGTTGTGATCCCGATCTACGTCTGTAGCGGCAGTTTCAAAGCTAAGATAGGTTGTAGCATAGCATATCCCGGGCGGGAGGCTCGCGGGAGATGAAACATAGGGCCTTCCCCGTCAACAACTTATCGATATCGATGCCAAGATGTGGCTTGGCCTCGAAGCTGGAGTGACGAGAGCGCAACTGTAAATTAGTATGTATTTGAAAATACCTGTCATAATGTTTATTAATTAGTTTTCAACTTAAACAGTTTTCTTGGCAACCCTAAACGTCTGCTGGCTGGCTGCCACTTACAGTCACTTTCAGATCTAACTAACTGTCAGTTAAACCAAACACGGAACGACGCTCATTTTATTCAGGGTATGTTGTTTTTTGATTTTGTTTGGGCTTTTTATAAATATACCAGTCTCTTAATTTTGTTCTTATCTATTTATTATTTATTCATCTCGGCCGTTCGAGAGAAAAACTAAATCCGGTTCGGTTGAGGCGGGGCTGATAGGTACTCATTCTGTCGGTCGCAAAACGTAAAGAAAGGAAAACCCTGATGTAGCGTTTTTGTTGATGACTAATATTATCGTTTCACAATAATTTTAATATCGCATCGCAGCAGTATCGCGCGCGTCCGGAGCTCTGCCGTCAGTCGGCGCGTTGCGTTCGCCGTGGTCCGTGGTATCGCGGCTCGTCCGACAGCTCTGTTCATTCACGTGTGTGCTCTGGATTAACTTGTTGCTATGTTTTCAAGCTCCTCCAACGGTTTTGATTTCGACTCGGACGATTTCTTCAAGGTTGGTGACGGTTTTGTGCAAATATCTAAATCATTGTTATCATCAATTTCCTCTCATTCATTGTGGCGCTTGATCTGCGGCTTCGGGGAATCCCCGACTGGCTAACGTCGTGAGCATTAACAATAATCTTTATTGAAATTAAATAGTTTCATTGGGTTGTTAACATGTTCAATGCATGCTCCCTTATTATCTAAATTTAGACTAGAAACATATAACCTAATACTTTAACATTATTGTTATTGCATTATTTGCATGTTGGTAGTTATTATTTAATTAGCTGTAGCCACCTTGTAGATATCCTATCAACCACTGACGCATCACTGTCGCATGAACTATGAAGCATGTTGATACCTAGTTGCAAACAACATCACATCATCTTCAGTACGTAACCTTATTGTTTACTATTCTATGATACTACGAGTCTCTCTAAAGTTCTTAACCAATATTCAGCTGTGGAGGTACCATGGAATGAGCAATTACTATATAATTTTGTATATATATCTATGTAGGTTCATTTTTTATTTGAACAGTGACAAGAAATGATTGTTGTGTGCAGTGCAGTGGGTGTACACTACATGCAGTGGGTGTACACTACATGCAGTGGGTGTACACTACATGCAGTGGGTGTACACTACATGCAGTGGGTGTACACTACATTTAGGGTCTTCGGTGCATTGAACTGAGGCATGGTTAGCTCATGGAGGGCAGGTCTGCTCGGTGGATCAGAGTTCATTGAAGCACTGCTTAAATGTTTTTTTTAGAGAATAGAATCCAACCAACAAGTGTGTGCAAGTACTTTGATTGTGTATATGTATGTATGTATATGTATGGTTGAACTTTGTGTATCCTACCTGTGTTTCCTTGCCAAAATGTATAACTTCTTTCCTTAACATATTGTCTAACAGACAATAATTAATAAAATATATTACTGTTACTAAGCTAGCTATATATGTATTTATTGGTATTATTTAGCTGTGTGTGTCTGTCAGTGAGATGTTTGTCAGTGAGCTGTGCATGTCTGCCTGTGAGATGTGTGTGCGTGTCAGTGAGCTTTGCCTGCCTGCCGGTGAGATGTGTGTGCCTGTCAGTGAGCTGAGCCTGCCTGCCGGTGAGATGTGTGTGCCTGTCAGTGAGCTGAGCCTGCCTGCCGGTGAGATGTGTGTGCCTGTCAGTGAGCTGAGCCTGCCTGCCGGTGAGATGTGTGTGCCTGTCAGTGAGCTGAGCCTGCCTGTCGGCGAGATGTGTGTGCCTGTCAGTTAGCTGAGCCTGCCTGTCAGTGAGATGTGTGTGCCTGTCAGTGAGCTGAGCCTGCCTGTCGGCGAGATGTGTGTGCCTGTCAGTTAGCTGAGCCTGCCTGTCAGTGAGATGTGTGTGCCTGTCAGTGAGCTGTGCCTGCCTGCCGGTGAGATATGTGTGCGTGTCGGTGAGTCGGTGGGTCGGTGGGTAGTACAGCATGTGTCTGTGGTGTGTTCGCAGGGACACCACAACTACCACGTGGAGTTCGGGGAGTCGTCGCATCCGCCCGTGATGGAGATCGTGGTGAGCATCGTGGTGGTGGCCGGCATCGTCATCCTGCTGGCGCTCTGCTGCAAGTGCTGCTGCAGCAACAAGTACAAGGGACGCGTGCTGGCGCGTAAGTACATAACATTACAATATAACTACATTACTTTACATTATAACAGTACATTGTGCAGTCCTGCCACTTATATGTAGCTGCACTGAAATTGGTAAGTTTTTGTGCTGCAGAATAGGACTGTTCCAGCAATTTATAATATGGGACCCAGATGATCACTACGCCAACATTTTAAAGAAATAAATATGTTGACATTCCTTTGTCAATGACATCTATGAAAATCTGATGTAAGTTTACAAAAATATTAACTTGTTTAAGAAAAATAGCAATAATTACAATTTTAATTCTAGAAATAAAGATAAACTCGCTGTTGCCACTTGTGGACTCCATAAAGTTAGTGAATCGTTTAAAGGACAAGGTGTACGCTTTTATAAAAAAAAACTCCCAAGAAATATACAAAAAATTAAAAATAACAAATTTAAAAACGTAATTAAGCAAAAGAAATTAAAAAGGAATACTATAAAATAAATGATTATTAAATGATAAAACTTCTTGGTATTGAAAATGCTCCAAGAATCATTAAAAAGAATAACTAGGCTTGTTTGTCTTTCTACCTGACTTGGTCGAGGAGGAACAAATTACTTTTCTAAGTGATCCTTGTGATTCTAATGAATAAATGAATGTTGACTTTGACTAAGTAATAGTGTTGTGTTTCTTCAGCGCCCCCCGCCGCCCCCGCGCCCGCCCTCTACCCGCAGCAGCAGTACAACACCGTCACCGGTAACTATCACTATCAATATAACTAACAGTACAACACCGTCACCGGTAACTATCACTAACAATATAACTAACAGTACAACACCGTCACCGGTGACTATCACTATCAATATAACTAACAGTACAACACCGTCACCGGTAACTATCACTATCAATATAACTAACAGTACAACACCGTCACCGGTAACTATCACTAACAATATAACTAACAGTACAACACCGTCACCGGTGACTATCACTATCAATATAACTAACAGTACAACACCGTCACCGGTAACTATCACTATCAATATAACTAACAGTACAACACCGTCACCGGTAACTATCACTATCAATATAACTAACAGTACAACACCGTCACCGGTAACTATCACTAACAATATAACTAACAGTACAACACCGTCACCGGTGACTATCACTATCAATATAACTAACAGTACAACACCGTCACCGGTAACTATCACTATCAATATAACTAACAGTACAACACCGTCACCGGTAACTATCACTATCAATATAACTAACAGTACAACACCGTCACCGGTGACTATCACTATCAATATAACTAACAGTACAACACCGTCACCGGTAACTATCACTATCAATATAACTAACAGTACAACACCGTCACCGGTAACTATCACTAACAATATAACTAACAGTACAACACCGTCACCGGTAACTATCACTATCAATATAACTAACAGTACAACACCGTCACCGGTAACTATCACTAACAGTATAACTAACAGTACAACACCGTCACCGGTAACTATCACTATCAATATAACTAACAGTACAACACCGTCACCGGTAACTATCACTATCAATATAACTAACAGTACAACACCGTCACCGGTGACTATCACTAACAATATAACTAACAGTACAACACCGTCACCGGTAACTATCACTATCAATATAACTAACAGTACAACACCGTCACCGGTAACTATCACTAACAATATAACTAACAGTACAACACCGTCACCGGTAACTATCACTAACAATATAACTAACAGTACAACAACGTCACCGGTAACTATCACTAACAATATAACTAACAGTACAACAACGTCACCGGTAACTATCACTAACAATATAACTAACAGTACAACAACGTCACCGGTAACTATCACTATCAATATAACTAACAGTACAACACCGTCACCGGTAACTATCACTGACAATATAACTAACAGTACAACAACGTCACCGGTAACTATCACTAACAATATAACTAACAGTACAACAACGTCACCGGTAACTATCACTAACAATATAACTAACAGTACAACAACGTCACCGGTGACTATCACTAACAATATAACTAACAGTACAACACCGTCACCGGTAACTATCACTATCAATATAACTAACAGTACAACACCGTCACCGGTAACTATCACTAACAATATAACTAACAGTACAACACCGTCACCGGTAACTATCACTAACAATATAACTAACAGTACAACAACGTCACCGGTAACTATCACTAACAATATAACTAACAGTACAACAACGTCACCGGTAACTATCACTAACAATATAACTAACAGTACAACAACGTCACCGGTAACTATCACTATCAATATAACTAACAGTACAACACCGTCACCGGTAACTATCACTGACAATATAACTAACAGTACAACAACGTCACCGGTAACTATCACTAACAATATAACTAACAGTACAACAACGTCACCGGTAACTATCACTAACAATATAACTAACAGTACAACAACGTCAACTTTTATAGTAGTTAAATATTTCCTCTAATATTACTTAATTTCCACTCGATACGGCATATATCTTATTGTTTCATTCATCTTATAGTAAGCTCGTCGGTTTAGGATACTCTTGGCTAGGATTTTCGGTAGATTTAAAAAATAAATAAATGATTTATACCGGTTCGCATCGATCGCTGTACCTACAACAGTTGGACATCAACATCGATCGCTATACCTACATCAAAAGTAGGTATAGCGATCGATGCGCGTCGGTGTCTTCGTGATATTATATAATTACATCTAAATAATGTTAATCCTTTGAAATGACTGCTCCAAAAAGGTATAAAAAAATGGATCCTAATTATTCAAATCGATAAAAGCAAACGCTAGCCGTCACTCTTACTCTTAACACAATCCTTTTGTTTCAGTACCGACTGCGGTGATACAGAGACCCGCGAACATGCCTGCGTACCCCACTAGCGCGGCGCCCTACCCCGGGGGAGCCCCCTACCCTGGGGGAGTCCCCTACCCCGGGGGAGCCACCTACCCCGGCACGGCGCCGTACCCCGCGGGCCCCTCCCTCGCGATGCCGCAGCCGCAGCAGAGCTCCGCCCCCAGCGCTCCCGACCATCACGGTCAGTACTCAGTACCTATACTGCATATGCGTCAATCCTCTAGCCAAATGTTGTTGTAACATAGATACCGTCGCATCTTATGCGGAAGTTAACTGAACTGACTAGAATAATTTCTTGTCACTGTCTGTGTTCTCCATTCATTGCGCTAGCTCGTCTTATATTTTACAAATCATTATGTCTAACTCGGAAGCGAATCCTAGTTTAATTTACTACAATTCCATCAAATATACGTCATCCATCTGCCACAAACAACATAAAAGGCTTGCCCGCACTTTGTCGCTTCCATCTTTAATTTGCCTCTTTCAACTTTAGATGCATCTCGCTTGTAAAGCATGCGTTGCTGAATGCCTCATCGCTACGATGAATCCCGGTCGCACACTATGTTTATCATAAACTAGTCTAACTCTGTTCCCCGATTCGTATGCACGGAACCGACACTGATCGATCCATATATAATTTCATAGAAGGTTTATTTGTTTGTTTAATCTCAGTACAATAAATATTTAGATTAGAATCGATCTGCAATATCCTGACCATTCGTCATCGTTCAAGTCTTAGAATCAAATTAAATGTTGGCAAATACGTTCAGGTTTTATGTTTGTGTCACACAAGAGGCTTCAAGATGTAGTCTCGTAGATTGGGAAATAGGTACGTCGGCTTAGTCCAATCAAAAGCCGTCGAATGACTTTGACAGTTAATATATTCAATACAAACTTCCTCAAGGTAATACCTAGCACCTGCGCAACTCATCGTGCATAATTTCGATAATCATAGCTAGAGTTAGATACTGATGCAGATGAGGGTGAGTCGGGCAACATACTCCAAAATAAACAACTCTATGAATTAGAATCATGTATTCAACTAAGTTTTATTTAGGTAAAAGATAATTCCACTAAAACCGGATGATGAGATCAAGAGTGATGAGATGAAAAATCCTTCGGTGCACGTTCGGGTTCGAGCCCACCACCTTGGGATCGGAAGTCGGCTGTTTATAATAGTAGAATGTTCAACAAAGGATTTAAACGAGACATTTGTGGCTCGGGAGGCTATCGAATCGAGTATAAATGGTTTTTAGTCCCGAATATAACAGTCTCGATAAGTGCGAGCAAAATGGGTCATTCCGGCGCACTTAATAACAGTGGCGAAATGACTTTTGAATTTGGAACACTATTTAATTAAAAAGTTTTAACGCAATTCGCTTCGATAAAGTCCTGGCTGGTAATAAAAAATCGCGCCTGTCGACGCGGCATTGGTTAACTAAATAAAAAAAAAACTTCTTATTCATTTTTTATTACTTTTAATAAAAATACAAATACAAAATTACAATTTTAATTTGATTCACACAAATTGAATAAAAGTTCTAGCAGTAAGAGTGGAATATTAACACCAGAAATTGTAAAATTAAACGCAGAAACTGTCATAAACAATTTACTACCAAACAAATCGAGAGAAAAATATCTAAAAGCCTATGAAAATTTAATAACATGGAAAAATTAACAAAAAGCAAAGTCATTTTCAGAAACTGTGTTTGTAATTTGGTTACTACTAAAGCATCTCTTATTATTATTTTTCTATAGAGGGGGATGAAAAGCAGAGTGTGCCACACGGTACCAATATTATTTAACCTCGAGCGACGTACTTTAAATCCCTCGCTACGCTTAGGATTCTACTCTATTCCATACTCTCTATTTTTACTCTATTCTCCTTCGCTTCGCTCTGGATTCGAACAATCGCTCTCGCCCTCAATACATTATTTTGGTCCCTTGTGACACAATCTACTATTTCACTTCGATTGCGGAAAGTCATTAACATAGGTAAAATAAAAATGTTTTCTTGTTGTTGTTTTCTATTTATATCTTTTTTTAGGAAATTCTTTCAAAAATGGAACATCAAAAAGTCCAGATCACATTAAATTTCAGACAAAGGATCACATTAAATTTGTATTGTGATAATAACGACTAATATAAAGAAATACTTAAGTCCTGGAAGTCCTGTTACTGATACACTTGAGTCACTGAGTCCGCCTGCGCTTAGCTAAACTGACGCACTTTTAAGAGTAAGTGTGAAAGTAATTAAGAGTGGTCGTTCAGTCCGGCGCTATAGTAAACAATGAAATGCTTTATTGCCTTAAATTATACATTCGGTATTTACAAATAATTTAACAATTAGGTTCTTTGTTTTTACACTACATATTTTAAAATCGTACCCTGTGTGAGCGCTATTAGTTGGTAATGATAAATAAATAAATAATGTTTGAAATTTTCACACAGCATCATCTAGCGCCAAAGTAAACAGAGCTTGTCTTGTATTATGGGAACTACATGACTGATAGAGTATACTTTTAAATATTTTTTTGTAAATACATACCTATTATAAATAGGATAAAAGTTGTAAGAATCGCTATCGGCCCGCGCCGCCCCCACCCGCGCCGCCCCCGCCCGCGCCGCCCCCGCCCGCGCCGCCTGCGCCGGTCACCGGATACTGCGCCAGCCACTGATATTGTTATTTAGTATATGCGGTACAAGTACCATGTTCTGTAGGTTCTACGAGCACGTACCTACTGATTGATGCGTCATGCATGTTGCATCACATACTCGTGTTCGTTCGAGTCGGGTATTGTGTAGTTTATGTAAATAATGAATCGATCATCATCCTCAAGTTGACACCGCTCGATTGGCTTTGCGACTACTTATGAAACACTTTAAACTTAACATCTATACAGGGTGTCCCGGAATGTGTATATAATGTCGGAAGGAGGTCATTGACATCGTGGTGGGGAACATTGTTTGTTCTACGACTTTTTGGATTTCCATGTTTTTCATTCATGAAATGACCTTCTCCCGGCGTTATATATACATTCCGGGACACCCTGTATAATATGAATGGCGAAGGGACGAAACACACTACCATCGTCTCTTTGCTGAAAAATACAATCTGGGTGTCTTCGATAAGAGTGAATAGGTATCTTCTAGGAAGGTCTAGCAAGTTTTGTTAAAAACGTTTTTTTTTGTAATTGTGTAATTTTTTTTAAATATATAAACAGTTCATTTAATACACACCGCTTTATTTCTTTTCTAAACACGCAGTAGAAAACTAAACAGTGCTTAGCCAATTGTTTTAATATCATTCTAAGTATGCCTGAAACACTACTGCATAAGTAGGTGATCTAAATCTAACTAACCTAAGGGCCGCACTCACAGTCCCGAAAGAAACTTAAAGGTTCATTAAATTAGAAAGAAAAAAACACAATTGTATGAGATTTTAAGCGAGCTATCATCTGTCGAGTGTTGCCCTGAGTGCGAATATTGGCGTCGATTCTCTTGTACACAAATTAAACTTAATCGTATCTATCGCTCTCTTTTACGAACAATAACAAAATAAAGACACAGCCACAATTGAAGTGCTGTCGTATTAGTCAGATTTAAGCTTTCCATGCAAGTTTAGACGTGATTTCAAAACAAGCTGACTATAAGCACGAAGAAGAGCAACGCGTAAACTTGACAGGAGTAAAAGTCTTGCTATCTCTTTCTTGCGTGTGCTATCAGTGAAAGAGAGCAGTTTAAATCTAGTTCAGTTGCGTGTAGTAGCGAATCGATGCAATTGTGTTACTAACAATATGTATGTGGTTAATAGCGGTGCTGGGCGCGGCGCCCCCCGGCTGGCATCCACAAGGTGAGCGCTCCTCACTAACACTCATGCAATCATGTCCGTCTGCACTAAACTTAGGGACAGATTTAGAGCCGCCTCCCTAACCCCCTTCCGCTGCGCGGTCCAGTGCCGATGAGGAGCAATCTTAATCTGGGTCTGCCGCGATGCCGTCTTCGACTATAATAGCATATATCAATATATTCAGTAGATATCAATATTTAGTAACTAACTCCGCTGAATCTCTTTCTCTCTCTCTCTTTCTCTCTCTCTCTTTCTCTCTCTTTCTCTCTCTCTCTTTCTCTCTCTTTCTCTCTCTCTCTTTCTCTCTCTCTCTTTCTCTCTCTTTCTCTCTCTCTCTTTCTCTCTCTTTCTCTCTCTCTCTCTCTCGCCGTTGAGTCCAACACGGCGCAGGACACGTACGTGTTTCGCCTCTCCACGAATCACCCTCAGGGCTTCGATTCGCTATTCAATGAGTCAACTTTGGCGACGTCTAGATAAGTGCAGATGGACATTATTCCAAAACGCTAGAAGCGATAAACCTAACGATCTGTATGGTGGGTTATGTATAGATGTTTGTCGCTCGTAATCTTTGTAACGGCTGAACCGAATCGGCTAAGATGTAGGTACCCGTACAGGCCACGCCCTGGAATAGCGCTAGGCTCAACTTATCCGAGTACGACGCGCGCTGAGCCGTACGCTTAAGCACGCGTAAGCTAGTAATATTGATCAGATGAAACTTGCGTAGTTCGGTAATAGCTGAACCGGTTCCAATGAAATTTAGAATAGATACAGTGACGTTTAAGGTGTAAGGTGGTGTGCCAAAGAGCATTCTGTCCCAGATAACCTTAATGTGTTGTGAAAATGTATGATATTACACAGAATGGAAACTTACAAATAGCTTAGTGCTAAATTCACTGAATGATTCTGAACGATCCTAGAAGTGCTAATTAAATATCTATTGACTTTGAATTTGAATGTTTATTTGAACTATGTACCTGTAGATATTGAGTTTGAGTGATCTTATACTGAATGTCCCGCTTTTGTTTCCAGCGCTGCCCCCCTCCTACGACCAAGTGATGAGCTCCGAGACAGAGAAGCATCCCCCCTACAACCCCTACGCGCCGCACTAAGCCCCCCCCCGCCCCCTCCTATCCCCCCGGAGATACCCCCTCCCCCTCCCCCTCGCACGCATACACCGCACGGAAATAGGCTGAAATCTATACATTGAAAACGGCAGCTTTTACTTCTGTCGAATTCATGAAACTATTGCTCACCGTACCGCTATTAACAAATTAAATGAAAACGTAACTTTTAACTAGGATAAGTTTCTGTGGATGGGCGGTCTTACCGCCTCGAAGAACTGAGTTGGAAATAGGTTACTTGTGTAAAGTCTCGCTTTAATGCTCAAGCCAAAATCAACCATAATTTGTACAGTGAATGGTTGGTAATGGCCTAGCGACGAAAACATTCCCCATAACGCTATCATCTAAAGTGATATCTTAAAGTCCGCTTTAACTAATTCACTTACAACTTATTGTCATTTCATCGGTTCCTAAATAATGATTTCTTTTTATGTTTATCGTGGTACCATTTAATGAACCCTTAACTATAGTGGGAGCTGCAAGTGCGGCCCCAAGTGAGATTAATATGTATTTCCTGTATGACACATGTTAATATAGTTTGATTTCAGCCTAAAAACGTTAAAAACTTGTCTACATTATTTTACTTTTGTGTAAACTAGGCTTTAGAATGGATCGTCTGTCATACTCTGCTATTACTTTATTAGAATTAAGTTAAAATTCATACCAAATCACTAGGTACATTGAAAACAAACATTTACAATAAGTTTATTATATGTTTAAATAGTATTAATGTCGACTCGCGCAAATCTAAATGTAGCTCTTCTATTCTTCAGCTAAACTATATCCTGCTACCCTTCTAGGGCTCATTCACACATAGATCAGCATTCAATATAAACTATATCCTGCTACCCTTCTAGGGCTCATTCACACATAGATCAGCATTCAATATAAACTATATCCTGCTACCCTTCTAGGGCTCATTCACACATAGATCAGCATTCAATATAAACTATATCCTGCTACCCTTCTAGGGCTCATTCACACATAGATCAGCATTCAATATAAACTATATCCTGCTACCCTTCTAGGGCTCATTCACACATAGATCAGCATTCAATATAAACGTGTAGACGAGGCCCGACATATATGTCATGTGAAATACTTAAAATGAGATCAATGTGTTAAATTAACATGCAGTATGTATTATCATTCCCATGTATAATGACGTCATAGAACTCGCTGAAATCAGATATTTCCAAAATCGCAATAAATTGAGACATCATCCACCGTAGTAGCACGGTGCTCGTAGTCCCTGATACCCACGACACAGGGAATCTCAGCGCGGGGTCAGGACTATGCACGTATCTGTCGGGCGTAAAAAATAAACCATTATACCGATACCCCGAATCAAAATGGAGAGTATGTTATGTATGATGCGGTACTTCAGGTACGTAGTGTCGGGGGCGGAGTCGCCCCCGACGCTGTTCCCTGTGTTTCGTGAATTTACATAATAATATGTAGATACATATGTGTTACAGTAGCGATGCCGTCTCTTATCGTATCTCAAACGATCTGATAACATCCGCTCTCGCTACAGATTACAGAAGAACAATGTAGTTGCTTACATAACTGTTGATATTCGCAAGGACTTATTATCCCTGATCATCAACCTCGGCGGGACTCGAACTCGCGACCTCCCGCCTAACAAAAAGCCATCCCGAGAGTTTCGACCAGAAATCGGAACATCGGAAGTCATCTGGCTTCTGCCCGCGGCTTCGCCCGCGTGGTACCCGGATAAAATATAGCCTATGTGTTATACTGATGTGTAAGCTATATTACTGTAAAGTTTCATCAAAATCCGTTCAGTAGTTTTTAGTAGTGTACGAGCATTATCCTATATGAAGGAAAGACGAGCGCATGGCACGTGACGCGGACAGACCTCGGCAACCGAGCCACGTCAGCTGCCTATCTCACTCGGCAAATACAAAAGTCCCGTTTTCGGGATTTTATAAACATCTAATGTCCACTTTTACACATCTTCATTCAGCCTAAATGGCAGTTTTTACAATGCATAGAATTAATATATATTTTTGGAGAATGTTTGAAAGTGATAAGGGAAGGTATTTTTCAAACTTTCGTGATAAAATAACATAATTATAAGTTTAACGGATCTTTATCGCGTTTACCTTTTTTATTATATTTGCTGTCGTTTCGAGTGTGTCGCAACAGCCGCGTGAACTGTACCGAGACATCGTCCACAAATAAAGGCAGTAGCCGAAACTACCCTCATGTCATCTTCGAAATCAGAAAGTCTACGGTCACATTACGGCACACTACACTACACTACACTACACTACACTACACTACACTACACTACACTACACTACACTACATTACACTAGTCGAATCGACGGGAATATAATAAAAAAAGGTGAACGCGTTAAAGACCCGAAAAACTTAATAATGGTAAGAGTTTGTGTTTGTTATTGGCGAACTCGCGAGCGTGCGGCGGCGGCGGTGTGACGTCACTCCCACCTAGTACAGCACCCACCTCGACCACCTCGACCACCTCGACCACCTCGGATATCTCAAAGAAGCGAATTTACTTTGTTCTAGTGTCTTCAGTGAAACTTCAGTTTCTGTTGAAGCGTAGCTAAAGGTGATTTTAGAACTTATAATGAATTTGATGAAAACCAAATTTAATTTTTACGTAAGAAAAAGCGTTATTTTTTTGTATTTTTTGATAAACTTTATTTTATATGTAGGTACTTACTTTGCCAAGCTATATAACTTCTTGTAATATTACCTTCCGATATGTACTGTGGGTAGAGTGTTGTATGAAATGCTCATTTTTGATTAGATTTCGTTAGATTGTTAGACTTTTTCTACTCTTTATATAAATTTATTAAATTAAAACCAAACCTAAAGTGCTTCACTGTGATCGTAACAGTTTCTGGCCGGTTTTAAACAAGTGGCCATGTTAGTTATAGTTTAAATGATTTATAACTAAACAAGTGGCCATGTTAGTTATAGTTTAAATGATTTATAACTAAACAAGTGGCCATGTTAGTTATAGTTTAAATGATTTATAACTAAACAAGTGGCCATGTTAGTTATAGTTTAAATGATTTATAACTAAACAAGTGGCCATGTTAGTTATAGTTTAAATGATTTATAACTAAACAAGTGGCCATGTTAGTTATAGTTTAAATGATTTATAACTAAACAAGTGGCCATGTTAGTTATAGTTTAAATGATTTATAACTAAACAAGTGGCCATGTTAGTTATAGTTTAAATGATTTATAACTAAACAAGTGGCCATGTTAGTTATAGTTTAAATGATTTATAACTAAACAAGTGGCCATGTTAGTTATAGTTTAAATGATTTATAACTAAACAAGTGGCCATGTTAGTTATAGTTTAAATGATTTATAACTAAACAAGTGGCCATGTTAGTTATAGTTTAAATGATTTATAACTAAACAAGTGGCCATGTTAGTTATAGTTTAAATGATTTATAACTAAACAAGTGGCCATGTTAGTTATAGTTTAAATGATTTATAACTAAACAAGTGGCCATGTTAGTTATAGTTTAAATGATTTATAACTAAACAAGTGGCCATGTTAGTTATAGTTTAAATGATTTATAACTAAACACGACTAACTGCCTTCCTATTCTCAAATAAATAAGGTGTTTATATACAAATCTTTAGTTAAATGTGTGTACAGGTTAGCTGGAAGAAAATGCTAATAAGCATTAAGTTCGCCTATGCACCTACTTGTTTTTACAGTGCTAATATATCTATGTAATATTTCAGGTATCATATTTCATTTATACAAAGCGAGACAACTCATTTTACAAATTTGATTTTAATATCACACGGAAATTACATAAATATAATATTGGTGTTGCTACATTTCAAATGTTTCATATGAACAGTAAAGAGCGATGATGGTGTCTGTGAGTACTATGTGATACTTCCTTATTAGCTTGTAAACTAGAGTAAAGTTAGTTTTAAGAATCTAGAACAACTTAGTGATCAGTTTTACTAAAATTGTAACTAGTTACCTATTATTGAAAATGAAAAAATATTATTTTCGTTTTTACGTTTAGAAAAATAAGTCATTAATCTAAAAAATATATATTCTAAATATTCAAAACTGTCAATTTGGAATTACAATAAACGAATTGAAAGTAAACGCATGTTTTTTATTGATGTTGCAGTTGGCAATTCGGTCTATTGCTATCGGTGGTTTATCGGTAATTAACTAAATCAAAATCAAAATCACAAAGTCAAGTCTTTTATTCATTAAAATCACAAGAATCACTTTCACAATTTTATCAACTTTACTGTCTGTTCCTCCGCGACCAAGCCAGAAACAAAGACAACAAACAAGCCTGCTTATTCTTTTCAATGATCCTTTTACAAAACAAGTACCTGCTCGTGTGTCAAGTACCTATCACTCATCATCAGCCAACACCAGTCGACACCAGCCAACACCAGTCGACACCAGCCGACACCAGCCAACACCAGTCGACACCAGCCAACACCAGTCGACACCAGCCGACATCAGTCGACACCAGTCGACACCTCGGGAGGTAACGCGATAAATACTCACTAAATAAACTAATAATGAAGGTGCTCGAAAACTACATTTGCATAACAAAACTCTCATAGGTTAAATAAAAAAAAATACACAGCAGGTTATTTTAAACCTGCGACTAGGTGGCTAGTTCATGATTTCCATGATACGTAACGCCTGCCTGACCGACTCGCTACACCTGCTACGGCGTAGCAAGTGTTAGAAGGCTGGTTGCTTTCGAAAACGATTAAATCTCTTCATTACAATAAAAAATGATTTCGCGTTTTTGTTGTAATAAAGTGATTTATACAAATACTTATATTTGTTCGTATTCTGTCACTTATTTTCCATTAGTTTACGACTGTACTGAATACAGGTTTGCAAAAAGTGTGCGTGGAGCGACCCTTCTAGCAATCAAAATCATATACATCTTATGAGAAGGTACTATAGTACTGTATGAGTATTGGCAAACTATATTTGTTTTGGAAGAGGTTCTCAATTCGTCAGTATGTTATTAGTTTACGTGTATTTTACGCGATATCTTCGCCGATCGTAAACCGATAATTGGTAGGAAACTTCATGGGAGGACCAATATATTTTTTCTGAAACTTTCCTCCCTTATGGGTGGAAAATGGGGGATGAAATTTAATATTTATCTTTTATCAACATCCCGTGAGTTGAAGTCGGTTTTTATTTATTTACGCACCTCTCACGTCACAGAGCGTATTACATGGCTACGCCGTAGCATGTTATATTGCTACGCCGTAGCAGGTATGGCGTAGCGACTACCTGGCCGCAATATCTGCTCTACCAAACGAATGTTTGTTTGCAACCTGAAATGTAGTTATTTATTGCTAGTTCGGGAGCCTATGACGGATTCATATACTTCTGCTCACGGCTCCGCCCGCGTGGTACCCGGATAAAATTAGCCTATGTGTTATTCTGATGTATAAACTATATTACTGTAAAGCCTCATCAAAATTCGTTCAGTAGTTTTTGCGTGAAAGAGTAACGAACATCCATTCTCACAAACTTTCACATTTATAAGAGTAGTAGGATCTTCAACCTTTTATTATGTAAATCATTTTTATGTTATTAATGAAGGATATATTATTATCCGTGTGTGCTGCGTACCGTTGAATAGATGTGTGTAGTAAATGCGGCACGGGGGCGGGCAGCCGCGGCGCCGAGCCGGCGCGACGGACGCCGCCGCCGCCGCCGCCGCCGCAGGGCTGCCGGCATCGCGGCTAGGAGGCGCCCTCGCCACCACTACCACTATTACCTACATCTGCCACTATTAACATAGCTATTACTTATTAGCGATGTCGGTATAAATGGGCTGTTCACTAATAAAATGGACGGCAAAGTCAAAGGTATTAATTGAAATCACAAGGATCATATAGAGGTAGAAACACCAACTTAAAAACTACGTGAATTTAAAATTTGAAAGTGAATTTGCGGCGATTCCTCGCGCGCGACCGAGCGTAGAAGAATCAGCCAACAAACTTGGTTATTTTTTTGATGATCCTTCATTCATTGATTGTGATGACGGATGCCTATAGAAACATGTGTCGTAGGCATCTGGAACTACGAGTACCGTGGTACCACATCACTGGATGTTCTACCACACCTGTGATTTGAAACAAATATCTGCAGAAAATTGAAACATTTGTCCCGCAGCGGAAATCGAACCCGCAACTGGATAACTGTACCACGGCTGCACTCGGTCCCCGACTCACCGTGTCACACTGTATTTTCAACCCATCAGCAGAGAGCTCAGGGTTTGAGCAGGGAGTATTTGGACACGGACATTGGGCAGCCCTAGTCCGGCTTCTGGCACACGCCGGCGCCCGTCTGGCGGGTACAGTGCTTGTTGCTCGCAGCCTCACCCCCCGTCCCCCGCCGCCCCGCCGCCCCGCCGCCCCCGGGACCGCAGCGCAGGACTCGGGGCTCCACTCGCGTAGTCGTGCTCCAACTAACAACACACAAACAACATAACAATTCCTAATGTTTATTTCTCACAGACTTGTTAGTGCTATTTCTCGCCACTGCTTCGTCTAAAACTACAGGGACGTACTTAAGGCTTAAGAGGGCAGAACAATAATTTTATTCTTCAAACTTTTGCGATCAGTGAAAACAAAGTTTCACTGATTTTTAAAAGTCAAACGTCGAGAAAATAATGAAACAAAAAGACGAAAATATAAATTTACTTGTATTATCGTAATTGAAATAATAAATATTAGTGCTTAAAAAAAGTTATTTTACAGTGGAAATTGTTTTAAAAAATACAGTAACATGATGAGGATGGACACTGACGGGGAGCATTGTTTAGTTAAATAAGATAGGTAGTAAACAATCTACCTAAACAATCCCAATACGGTTTAGGTAAAGCCTACCTACCTACCTAGGTAATATTAAAAATATTTTCGGTTAACCTTCGACAAAGAAAATGTTGTTATCGTGTTGTATTTTTCGTATCTTGTTAGTAGTTATCGACGGGACGGGGGGAGAGGGACGGGGGGAGAGGTGTTCGAGACTCGGTGTCGCTCCGTGCCCGGAGGATGAGTCACGCGCCTCAGATCAAGAGTACTGCGATCACAGTCGAGTGCACATCATCCCTCGCCATGAGAGTGCGCATCTCATAATAACATCTGTAGGTAAGACCATTATCAATACATTGATTTTCGACTGCGAGTTAAAAGGTATATTTTGAAATCAATGGTTATATTTGATATTTCTTATAGTGAATTTTGTACCTATCCAATCTATATTATCTCTTTTTAAATATTGACTACAACGTGCAGTGCTCTGACAGGGTTCATGTTCTACTCTACAGCTACTTTGATGTAAAATTTAACCTGATGACATTTAAGCATGAATAAATGAAATATGAAATTATGTACATAGTTGACTAGAGCCTGAATTCATAGTCGGGTGTTGAACAGTCCCCCAAAATCCACCATTCAGCATTTCCTTATGGCTGGGTGCATAAAGATTAAATTCACACTTTAATTTTTACTTAGCGCCTGAACTGTCCCCTAGGGGAGCTTCTATTTGGCTATGAATTCGGGCCTAGTTAACTTAATTTTCGAATGAGCTCTGTCAGTGTTAAATGGGTGATTTGTCATCGCATTCGCAGAGGCTGTTGACCTGAGGGCTGCGGGCTGAGTCCCGTCCGAATACGGGAACGGGAATAAACAGCTTTGGTCAAGTAAGTAAACAATTTCACAAATGCAACACAGCTAAAACACCATTATGCCTGTTATTTCACCGACACCCATACTCTTGAACCCAGAACACAACGATGCGATCATTGTGACGAGAACACGGCTGCAGAAATAGGTGTGGCGGTAGTAGGTACTTCCCCGGACAAGCTGTTTCATAAGAAGCTCTTCTATTCTAAATGTATTGTGTTTGACATGTTATTCAGGATGGGAGCGAGTAAAGTAGTCCCGGATGAGCGCTCCAAGAGTCACATGTCGTACTACGTGGCGACGGTCGCCATCGTCTGCCTGCTCGCCCTGCTCTGCTGCTACGCCTGCTACTACTTCATCAGCAAGATCAGAGGCAAGCCTATTATCCACTCACTAGCTGTGTCACTCACTAGCGGCCGCACTCGGCCCATCAACCCATCCCATCCCATCGCGTCGCAACACCCATCCGCGTTATAGCTTCGTTTCCACATAGCTTTCTTTCTGACTTTTTTCGTTTTGCTCGGCTCTTAAGGGTCGTAACGTGATGTTAAATATTGAGCTATGAAATGCAAAACTATTTTTTCAGAACTGACTGATAGTTTTGGAGATTAGCGCGTTCCAACAAATAATCTTCATTACCTATATCAGACCTATATGATAGATATATCCCAGCATTACCTTAGACCGTACTCAGATGTTTACATTGCATCGTTTCTGAGTTGTAAGGTTAATGGAATATCGCAGGCACCACTCGCTGAGAGACGCTCTTTAGATCAACTCTTTAAGTTATTTCGCGAGTTTTTTTACTTTGCCGGTGTCTTGTGTTGCATTGTTGTGTTTCAGTCGGCTGTACTGTAACCATGATTGGTTGCAGAGCTATCGGAGACCGATTTGCCATCAACGACGCCGTCCACTTCTTGCGCTAAGAAGAAGGAGCCCGTGTCCTATCCTATACAACCAGGTAACTCGGCTAGCGCTTCTATAATCAAAAGAGATTATACATTTCTTATGGAGAACACTTTTGGTGGTGTGTCCCTCCATTTGCAAAGTGAAAGATCTTCCACCGGGCTTATCCATCTTATCCATCTGATCCACTAGCATGGGGCCCAGGACCGTCAGTTGTTTGTCGGAGGTATTATATATGTTCAAGTTACGTTTAAAATCTACTTGCGCGTTCTAGACATTTCAATAGCCAATTATGTACTGTATGTGGTAGCTCTTCGTATATCAGTAGTACTGATCGATCACTGTAGGAAACGGGACACAATAGAAATAGAGAACAATACCAAAACTTTTCTAAGTTATTCCTTTCGTTTGTCACGCCACACACACAGCAACCGATATGATCTTTTCGATTTTCACATTCGCGTAGGGTGTTTATCGAGGAAGGTCTAGGGTTGCTTGAGGACCTCACCAACCATCATCCACCGCTTGCTTCGATCGATCATAGTACACCGCTCGACATAAACCTCCCCCAAAGAACCTCGCCATGCCGAACAATATCGTCTGCTTCCATCCACTTCCTGCAATCGTTTAAGTCTTAGGTCTTCGAGAACCTTACCCCGACTGCTGTCAGTTCTTTCCTGGAATAAATGGTCTGCACATCGCCACTTCAACTTGCTAATTCTAGTTACTCGTATGTCGGTGAGATTACTTCTAGGGATCGCCTTGTTTCGACGATCAAAGATCAGTGAAGGTGTTTTTAACTTGGAGGAATGTTCCAGTGGTCCGCGACAGCGCCACGGCGATGGCTGCGCTCTGCAGGCAGCTGCCGGGCGGGGGCGCCCCGCAGGGAGACCTGGTGTTCCCGGCGGGACGCTCCCCGGACCCGCGCCCCGCCCACACGGGCCCCGCCCCCACGCCGGCTGACGTGCCCCCCGCCGCGGGGGCAGTTCTCAAAGCGCCGGCCCCCGCGGCGGCGGCGGTGTCGTGCTCCGCTTTGGAAGCCGCGGGTTAGACTGAAGGGATGGGTTTGTTTTGTGCCAAACAGTTACAAGTTCCTCTGCAGTGACAATGTGAATTATTTCGTGACTACCAACAGGTATTTCAAACATTAAAATGTTTGAAATGTGTTTTTTTTAATGGGTAAAAATTAACAGGTGCCTGTCTAGATGGGCAGGTATTGGTACCTATTGTTATAAAAATAAAAATTCTATATGTTGTGTCCTACACAACCTACCTACTTTCTACCTAGGTAGGTACCTATACCTACCTTTTTCGATTAATCAAACCTATAAATCATAAATAATTTAAGATTTTAGGTATATACTTGATACCTTCGTACTAGTCTAGTCTACAGCTACCTCAGATTGTACCAGAAATATAATCAAGTCTGTTACGTCCAAAAAACTCCCAGGTAACGACTTAAAAAATATACTTAATTACCTAATGATTTCTAAAGCTTTTTTATATAATGTATTAAATAGATACTTGACCGTCCTGCACTTATTTTGTATTGTGATGTGACCAAGTGAATAATCAATCTACCTGTTAAAATATGTACCTAGTTATCATTTTGAAAAATGTATCGAACTTAGGATAACTTACCGTACCTATTGTACCTATTGGAAAATATGGGCTTGTCTATTCATAACTGTTTTATATAATCAACTTTTCCAATCTATAATAAATTAATAAAGGCTGCGATGTTTAGATTTTTGTAAAGTTGCTTTTTAATGTTTTTGAATGTAAGAGCCAATTTCGCAGTAGATAAGTTTTTAAAATAAAATGTTTTTTTTATTTAAATGTAATTCTGATGTTTTTATTTATGTCCTAATACAAAAACACATTTTTGAACATATTAACTCAATTTATTAAGATTCTCTAGGTACATTTGACTAGACTCTTCAACACAATAAAGAAAAGCGATGAAGTTCATAAAACATTTGCTTGGCAACATTAAAATCTCCGTATGTAATTTTTTTTAACAACAGCTTTTTTAAAATCTTTTAAAGATTCGTAACATTGTGTAACTTAATTGACCTTATCTAATTAATTTTATAGAAAACGTCAGCCTGAAAATATACAATATTTCAAATTTAGTACACACCCACCTACTCGTACCTACTTAAAGAAAGACCCTTAAGAATTAGAGCTTAACTCATTGCAGAAATAAGCCCAGTAGTGTAGTTGCATAGGTACGTAGACAAACTTTAAAGTCTTACTGCTTTATACCGTTAATTGAACATGTACAATATGAATAAGAAATGTTCTCATTTCAAATAGCAGTCTCCTTCCTCCCGGACAATCCGCGCCGCCCCGGAGGAGACACGCACAGTTTGAGCTCGTCGTAAGCCGGCGGCAGCTCCTCCGCACCTTCCAGCTCAAGGTCCAGATCACTCTCTGAAAGTCAAAGTCAAAGTCAAAGTCAAAATTCATTTATTCAATAAAATCACAAGGACCACTTTGAAACGTCGGTTTTTATCTAGGTGCCTGTTCCTCCGCGACCAAGCCAGGAAAGAAAGGCAAGAAAACAAGGCTGGTTATTCTTTTTAATGATCCTTTTACAAAACAATAGGTTCGAGTTGGAGCATTTTCAATCCCAAGAGTTTTTGTCATCTAAATAATCAGATATTTTATAGTATGCCTTTTTATAAAGCTTTTGTTTAATTACGTTTTTAAATTTGTTAATTGATAATTTTTGTATATCTCTTGGGAGTTTGTTATAAAAGCGTACACCGTGCCCTTTAAATGATTTACCAACTTTATGGAGTCTACAAGTGGCAACAGCGAGTTTATCTTTATTTCTAGTATTAACATTGTGATTATCGCTTTTTTTCTTAAACAAATTAATATTTTTGTGAACATACATCAGATTTTCATAAATGTATTGACAATGGAATGTCATTATATTTATTTCTTTAAACTTTTCGCGAAGTGATTCTCTGGGGCCCATATTATAAATTGCTCGAACAGCCCTCTTCTGCAGCACAAAAATGGTATTGATATCAGCAGCACTCCCCCACAGCAGTATACCGTACGACATAATGCTGTGGAAGTAGCTGAAGTAAACTAGTCTAGCTGTGTCAACGTCTGTATAAAGACGGATCTTTTTGACTGCATATGCCGCAGAACTAAGTCTCTTCGATAACCCATCAATATGAGGACCCCATTGAAGCTTATTATTTAGGGTGATACCTAAGAATACGGTGGTGTCCACAAGAGCCAACTGTTCATCTTTGATTTTGATATTTGCTTTAACTTGTGTAACATTGGGTAGTATAAATCTGATACACTTTGTTTTATTTTCATTAAGTAGGAGATTGTTAACGTTGAACCATTTTACAACCTTAGAGATTGCATTGTTTACATTGTCAAAATTGGTTTGTCGTCGCTTTAATTTAAATAAAAGTGACGTGTCATCTGCAAACAATACAACCTCATGATCGTCCCTTACAAGGTGGGGTAGATCATTAATGTATACTAAGAACAAAAATGGACCAAGAATTGATCCCTGCGGTACACCGATAGTAACCAGAGACCCCGGAGACCGTTTTCCATTCACGTCAACTCTTTGTACTCTGTCACTTAAATAGGAAGTGAGAAAGTCTAGAGCAACGCCCCTAATACCATAATGGTGTAGTTTCCTGATCAATGTGTCATGGTCTACGCAATCAAATGCCTTTGACAAATCACAAAAAACGCCTAAAGCGTCATGAGATTCCTCCCAGGCATCAAATATGTGCGATATTAACTCAATACCAGCATCAATGGTTGAGCGACCCTTACTAAATCCGAATTGCTTATTATGCAGTAAATTATTTAATTTAAAATGTCTTTGCAATTGATTTAAAATTAGTGATACACTGTTAGTCTTACCATCTACAAACGACTTGTTAATTTTACAAAGTTTTAGTCGCAGAGGATAGGAACGCACGCGTGCATATTGCAAACCAGCTCTGTTCCAACTGTTGCGGGCGCTCGTTACAACGCGCGGGCGAGCGCAGGTATGCCGAGGAGAGTCGAGCTTAGCCGAGCGTAGCGCAGAATAAGAACGACTACAGCGGGGAGCAGAATAAGAACGACTTGTTACAAAAAACAATATGGGATTGCGACTTAGAACAGGCACAGAGGCGCGTGTCAGCTCCGGCATCGTAAGCCATGACACTCTTACCTGAAAAGGCCCCAGACTCAGGTCTCTGCGGGGCGGGGGGCGCCAGTATATCTCCATCGCTGGCATGCCTGGCGCGAGACCCAGGGGCAGCAGGGGGCACGGAGGCTGCGGGGTGGGCGGGGGGTGGCCCCTGTGCTAGGTAGCACGCGGCGCCCTCGTAGCCGGCCGGCTCTGCGTGCAACATGCCACACCAACTCACAACACGGAAAAGCTCCTTGCAGATACAGAGGGCAGCTCTCTGCATTCAATAACAAGACAGGACAGAAAGCAGCGAGGGGTTAGTTAGACACAGCACATTCATAAATAAGTATTTTTTGTTGCAAGCTGGAGCTACTCCTTGTATTAAAAAAATATTCCCTTTGTTGATGTACCCGAGCGAGCAGTTTCGAGGCACGTAGTTTTTGAATGCTAGAGCATGATCGAATTCGTCCTGTTTCGTCAAAGAACCCGCTTTTGAGAATTCAACAGACTCACCCACGGAAGGCGGAGGAAACGCCGGCTTTGACATGCTTATCCTCGACTCCATAGAGTGATGCATCGCGCCGGATCGGTCCAGACTCTCGAGCTGCTCGATGACGTCATCCAAACAGAAACCGAACACCCTCGGCTGGTGCTCTTCCAGAGGAACCAGCGTTTGCCTCGGACGTTCTTTGGACCGGATCAATTCGTTGAAGCACTGCTTGGCTTCCTTCGCTTTGTAGATTGACTTCATCGGAAGGTCGTCACGTCTAGGCGAGCTGTAAGCTCTCGCGCTTGCATCGTTATCTCCGATGTAGAAGCTGGATACTTCGGTGGCATCGCAGTCTTTATCTTCTTCGACTTGCTTTTCCTTCTTACCCTTCGATGATTTGATGTTTGTGTAATGCTTCTTGCAAGTTTGGCCGACAATTTGTTCATCTGTTTTGTGGTCATCGCTGGAGGAGGATTCGGGTTCTGCGTGAGGCGCTGTTCTCTCGAGACTGTCACTTGAAATGGAACGAGAATCGTTCAGTGTTTCAGGTTTGAGTGGAATGTACAGCTCTCGTGTAGATCTGTCCCAGTCTCTCCGGTGGATGACTTCATCGATGACGCTGGGCGCGGAGTGGTAGCGAGTTGATTCTTCTGCAATGAGTTCATGGTGGGATTTTCGGCGGCCTATCTCTTCGTGGCTTCGGTGGGCCGATAGTGGATCATTTTTGCCACCTAAAAAGTAAATGATTAAATTATTATTGAGGTGTAGGTAGGTATTTAGCTTCAGCTCATGTATAGAAACTTTTTCAGGGCATTACTATTTTACGAGTATAACTATTGATTTAGCATTCTCAAGCAAAGTCGCATGTTGTCCGTTAGTTTCTTTGGCGCATTCCCAAGGCCATGTAGATGAGGTGCTGATGTAGGTACATTTCATGCCTTAGGGAGAATACTTACGTAATTATTTAGTGCTATGTACTTGTTGGTCCTCACCGACAATCCTGACTGATATGATGAAAAAGCTTTAATTTGAAAAACGATGCTTTGGAGTAACTTAACAGTCGTTGGGACACAAGGGTGGCGATACAATGAGAAATATGTAGGACTTACCAGAGGTGCTGGGTATGTGCAAGGACACAGCACTGCTTCCAATGCGATTGCCAAACAAATGGCTGGAGCGTCGTGATCCCGACTCTGAAATTATTATTTTATTACCAACGACGAACAACATAATAATAATTATTATTATTTTGTAAACAAATAATTAATAATAAATAAAGCTGGACATTTTAACATAGCATCATCTAGTCCCTAACTAAACTGAACTTGTATTATGGGACTGATATATATCACATACCACTTATATACTTTGTAAATAAATAGATACATATTATACATAGAAAATACCCAGACCCGAGATAAATATTTGTAGATCATACAAAAATTTGTCTCGCGGCGGGAATCTAACCCGCAATCTGCTGCGTCTCAGGCGGGCCTTCGTCCACTGCGCTAGAGAGAACGTCATAATAATATATTTGTGTATGAGGTTTGCAAATGATGTATACTCGCAACAAGAGAGCATTTAACTACGTTTGTCAAAATTGACTTGTATCTAGGTAGGTACCTGCCGGTATACCTAGCTACTTACCGTGTCGTATTGTTGATCGACGACTTTGATGTTTTTCTGAACTAGTGTCTGAAATAGGTAAGATAATTTCATGATAAAGGTAATTTATATGAATAAGATCAACTAACTAATTAAAATAAGATGGTAATAATTTTAAACCCCCACTGCCCCCGTTCAATTTCTGAGTACGGCCCTGGCGCACGGTAACTCGTTGATACTCGTAGCTAAGAGATACCACGTACCTACCTACGCGTTGCACAATTCAATTTATTGTTTACTTTGTCTTGACTTTATCCTAATTTTTGGCAATTCTTTATTATCTTCGTTATAATTTATACTGTTTTCGTTTTATTTTAATGTCGATGACTGTGGAACAACTAAACTCTATGAAAAAAGCATTTCATCTTTTCAATGAAATACCTAAATGTATAGTTTTTTTTTTAACTAAAAGTAAGTAAATTTAAGTTTAAGTTTTGGCATATACAACAATGTAGGTACATTTCTGGAATACATTATTTCGCATTTTATTATGTATTTTGTATTATCAAGGGAAGTTTGAAAGTAGTGCTTGTGTGTGGATACGCACATTTTCGTAAAATAAATGCCATTTAGGTATCAAGGAGAGTATTGGATATGAATGTGGATGGATTTGGATTCCTGTAGTAATAGAGTTAGACCAAAGAAAAAGTGGATGGATGTATTTTGTGAACGTTGACCTTCGAAGGTAGGTGTAAGAAAGGAGGTATAGTAACTGAAATGTAAGTCTGAAACAACTAAATGGCTAAAAACCTTGAACTACCAAGAAACGGAATACGTACTTTCCCCTCCTCAATAAGTAATGTGTCTTTAAAAATTAAAAAAAAGACCAATCTCACTACTCAGATCATTTCAAACACAACCATACACGAACACACTCACTCAAAGATAAACATTTATTAGGGATCACATAAACGCTTTCTGACCATATCCACACTCACTCACACCACTCCCCACACACAACACTGCCTGTAATTAATCTTATTTTTAGTTACTTTCTAAATAAGTTTTTAATTTTTTAATTATGATTATTATTATTCCATAATATGACTCCTCATATTACGTCTCCATACGTTTAATCCGTGATGCGAGAGCACTGGTGACCTGTAATACAGGTTTTTCAAACCTACTTCAGGCACCATGCAGTCCCTCACAAAACAGCTTATCATACTTATACATAGATACATAATTTTAAGACAAGAGAAAACCTTTGTGGGAGAAAATAAATGCTTTTATTATTATTATAGTAACTCCTGAAACGACGGCTGATAGACGAGAATGGATGAGAATGGATGACCGCAAGTAACGTGGGATAAGGTCACGAAGCAGCAGACTTGTAAGTTTAAAAAGAAGCCAAGTCTCTCACCAGACGTGGAGTCTCCTGGCCAGCAGCACAGGTAGTATATCATAAGCACTGGTGTGAGCCACGACGAACTGACAGAGCAAGACCCCTCATCTCTACCGACGCCCGCTCCCATAGCGCTTCAAACAAATATCACAAAATTATGTGACACGTTTTGCTATACATTTTTCACAGGCGCTTTCGATTGAAACCAGTAGGCTTTTAGCGTAAAGTAGGTGACGCCTGAAATTTATTCTTTAGTTATGTTAAGAATTTATTGGTGTATAAAAATTCAGATATTAGTAATATATGACCTTTAAATTTACGGGAGAGACTAATGTAAATGTGCCTTTTAATATTTTATAGCAATGATAATTGATTTGTCAACACTCACCTTTCCACTTTTGTTTGATGAAGTCTGGGAGGTTTTCTACAAATCGTTTTATTTATAATGTATTCATTCTAAACCTCTACTTTTCACTATCACTCATAAACGTAGTTCTACCTATCTACTTATTATTTTCAGTAAAATGCAGCTCTGTTGGTAAGTGATGGCGTGGAAAGTTGTTGTGATGCTGTGATCACACGGAGCGGCTGACGACTGGAAGATTTGCCAAAACTCTCGCCAAACGAGAGTAAACCCTTAGCCAGGAGACACACTGGGGACGCTAACTTAACGTAAACTCTTACTTACGCATCATTCCCAAATAAATTGACCGGTATGGAATCTGGATCCGGTTTTTTTTTGTTGGAAGTAGGTAATGGTAGTGATAGGTTCTGTCGATGTCTCCACACATCACCAGGAAGCGCTGCAAGCTGCAATAGACTATGAAATGTACAACGGCGTGACCGATTCTCATCCAGTGTTTTATGGAAAATATGAGTCGGGAGCTTTCAATATGTTTTATTGAAAGCTGTTTTATTGAAGCCTTATATTAAGTTTTTTTTCATAATAATACCTCTAATAATGAAATACATAGGAAAGTACTCTTGATGATTCAATCTAGACAGATTTAGTTTGGATTTAGTTGTGGAATTCGGGCGCAGAACTCGCAAGTGAGTAATGTGTCCTTGGCAGTGGTCTCTCAGTGTACCGCGGGCCGGCGTCGGCAGCAGGCGCCGGAGTGTCGCGGCGACATCGATCCCGCGCCCCGTGCCGTAGATCCACTCCACTCCACCATACACACTCCACACATAACTACCTACCTACCTACTCCATTCCATACTGTAGGTAGGTGGCTTGCAGAGTGTATCCTATAGCATGACAATCAAACCTATGTAGTGAAGATTATGTGGGTTAATTGCCTTTGGGGGATGACAGTAGTATATTGGAAATAAGTTCGGGCTACTGACTGAACCTAACTGAAAAAATTAACTATGAGCTGGCTGGGGCGCAGCGGCCGAGGAGCTGGCTGGGACGCAGCGGCCGAGGAGCTGGCTGAAACACAGCGGCCGAGGAGCTGGCTGGGATGCAGCGGTCGAGGAGCTAGCTGGGATGCAGTGGCCGAGGAGCTGGCTGGGATGCAGCGGCCGAGGAGCTGGCTGAGACGCAACGGCCGAGGAGCTGGCTGGGACGCAGCGGCCGTGGAGCTGGCTGAAACACAGCGGCCGAGGAGCTGGCTGGGATGCAGCGGCTGAGGAGCTGGCTGGGATGCAGCGGCCGAGGAGCTGGCTGGGATGCAGCGGCCGAGGAGCTGGCTGAGACGCAGCGGCCGAGGACCTGGCTGAGACGCAAGAGGTAGGTATCTACGTACCTACTGGTTCAAACTGCGAGATCAAAACGTTAGCATGTTTTGCAGATATTTTTTTCCGGGTCTGATACCCATGATTCAGGGAAACCTATCTTGTGGTCAGGTAGAATTAGGTAAGGTTAATGGAGAACACGGGTGGTATCGTGTCCTCCATTTTGTAATAGGTAATAGGGAAGATTTTCCAGCTAGCTGATCCATCTGATCCATTTGCTTGGGCTCCTAGGACCTAAAATTGTATTATATTATAATAATGTTCTAAATGCGTTAAAACTTCGCTTGTGCGACACTTCGATGCAATGCCATCTGTGCATTGACTGTGGTAGCTCTTCGTTGATGTGATGAAGCGTTGTTTAATCACGTGACGAGAGGTGTCGCTACAGGTATAAGTTCCTATTTAAGTGAGTGATCGGTGGGTGTTCTGGGACTAGACAAATACCACTTTCTGTTGGAGTTAACGCCTGCCGAAAGATTGAATTGTATGGAAGTGACATTCGCTGTGGAAATGTCACTTGACTGCTGCCTAGTTTTACCATGACAAATTTGTGTTAGCGTGAAAGCCCTTTGATGATTTGTTTTGTTTGTTTATTTTATTGAGAGCCATTTATAAAAACATACTAATTTATACCTACAATAGTTTTTTTTATCTACCATCGAGTAATTCAGTATTAGGTAGATAAGTACCTACCTAGGTACCTATCTAGTACATAATAATTCGCCGGGAGCTAAGTAGTAAGCTGTCCTCTCGCCGAATGCACGATTTTTAATTATCAATGGTTCATCTAAATCGCTCGTAAGTTATTTGCATCCAGGAAAATAACCTAAGTAGCTAGATACCTACCTATTATTATCTACCTTCGTTCGATTAACTCACAAGCACTTGGGCACACCATGATTCCATCGGAGCGCGCATGCGCACTTGACAACCGGCGCGACGCCGACGGTACAGGCACCGCACCCTTTTCGCGAATCTGCGCGAGTAACAAAGCGACCCAAAACAATATTTCACCCATATCTATACAATTAAATCATTATAATTGCAAGCAAATAGTTTTGTGCAATGTAAAACTGTATCGGTGGGTATAGATCAATCCGCGATTTGAGTGATAGGTAGTTGAAGCTCGGTTGAAGAGATTTGATTGTCGTTTTCAAGCTACCCGGAATCAAGCTACACAGAGTTCAGTAAGCGCATTTTGTTTATCATTAAGAAAGCTAAACAGAAACTTGCATATGTGCCACCGCAGCAGGTGAGTAGGTTCGTAGCCATGTGAAGGACCTTATAGATACCTAGACTAGATAGGTACCTATTATAGAGAAAAAGTCTACCGCTTGTAGGTATTTGTTTCTGTCATGGAGTCTGCAACACGGCTCGAAAGATCAATATTGCACAAAGTAGGTAACTAGGTAGGTACCATAGGTGGATTGTTTGAAATAAGAGTTTACCAGTTACCTACATAAGAGTGATAAGATGTTCTAGGCAAGTGAGAGGTAATATTTAAGTTAGACAATTTAGTAAGCATCGAGCACATAACCCCTCGTTTGTAGTAGGTAGGTAGGTATTCGTAAGTTCCTATGCACCTAGGTAGGAAGGTATTTTGTAAACAGATATTTATTTTTTGATCCAGGTAGGTATTTATTTAGGTTACAGGTCATGGCATAGGTCGAAAAAGGACAAAAATAATGTAAAAATAACAGACTGCCTGGGGAAAGCTTTGCAGGATTTTATTAAAATATAGGTACCTACTTAAGTTTTTTTCTTGATTGTACCTAGGAACCAAATCTAGTGCCTGAGCAATACAATGTAATACTTACCTAGTTATTCCGTTGATGTTGTTTCCTTTACACCCTTTGTTACCTATACCTACCTACCTACCTACCTACCTAGATATCTCATCTCATGCTGACATTCGAAGGCCCAATGCCTTCGATTTAAATTGATCTATCAGTCAGTTTGCATTTGGGTGTAAATTCTAAATTCAGAAATACCTACCTCATCTCATTGAATGGGTACCAGGAGGAATACAAAGCGAAATAAGTGCAAGGAGGACTAATATTAAGAAAACAATAGATATTTCTGTTTATGCGCAGCCTGCTCAACTACATACCTAGATACAGTCAAGAATAATGTTTTTTTAAATAATCCTGCCTAGAGGACAAATGATAGGTAAGGTAAAATGAACTTTAACGAGCTTAAAATACAGATATAACAACTTTAACAAGGTTCATTTTACGTTATTTTGTGAAAAAGGACTCTTTCACCGCAGTCACAATTAATCGGGGAATAGGTTACGTCTCGCTCGTCTTGTCAGGTATGTACCTACTCTTTAAGTCGAGTTACTATAATATATATAGACACCTACTTAGTTTACAATGGGATAAAACAGTTGTATATTATGATATTTTAGCAATGAATCCGGGCACGCTACCGCCGTGGCTGTCTCCGTGGTCGTCGGGCTTGGTGTACGGACAGCGCGTGTACCGGCCCGGAGCTGGAGCCGGTGCCGGAGCCGGAGCCGGTGCCGGAGCAGCGCCGCGCCCGCGCCCGCGTGTCACCATCTTCACCTACGGACACGATGACGCCGCGCCAATCATCAGGTACGCTTGCGAGACATTCCTCAGTGTCTATCTGACAACTATCTCACACTCGTAGTTTACCTTTCGCGCTAATGCAAATTCGTAGAGGGACAACTTGGCAGCAGTCACGTGACATCACACAAGCTAATGTCATTTCCATACAATTCAATATTTCCGCAGGCGTTAACGCCAACAGAAAGTGGTTGTTGTCTAAGGGGGTTATACGAACCTCATGTAGATAGGCTGTAGTGTAACTTTATCAGAGATACCAGCCTCCTATTTCCAGCTTTCTTTACTCAGGTACATCGTAGTGACCCATTGATGCTTTTCGGGTTGCAGATTCAGCAGCTGGTCTGAAGGCGGCAGCGGCGGGGGTGCGGATGACGAAGGCTCGGTGGCCCCCCCGGTGGGGGGAGTGGAGGACGCGGGGGGAGCGGGGGGCGCCCCCGTGGGCTGGGAGCGCGTGCCGCTGGAGCGGGCGCCGTGGCATGTCGATGTGCCCGTGCCACTGCGCCACCGCCCCCCAAGATACGACCTCTCCGTCGTGAGTATTGCCTAGCTTCAGGTTGTTTTCCACGGTCCGTGATTTTAAGGATGATATCACACACAACCAATAATAATGTGTTCTTAATAGTGAGTATAAGTGATGCTCTCCTCCCCAGCAGCCGGACGTGCAGTACACGGGGCAGGGTGCGGTGGGGGGGGACGCAGGGACAGGGGTGACGGGGGGGACGGAGGTGGCAGGACTGGCGGTTTGGAACGGCGTTTTGCGGGGGTGGGTAGCGGGCGCCACGCTGCTGGTGCTGCTGATGCTGGTGGCGAGACTCGTGGAGAGGTTCCTCGACTGGAATCACTTACTGCGTGAGTCCAAGCATGCTTCTATCAGATAGACCGTTGACTGATGTGACTGTGTGGAAATACATTGTAAAATAATGGACAAAAAAAGGCATATTACAAGTAACTTTTCCATGAAGCTGGATGTCTGTCCATTGAGGAAATGATACATGAGGCGAAACATGACATTGTACTTTTACGTTATTTTGTCCTCTTTAACTCCTGCCCAACTGCGTCCAGACTGCGTTCTATTACTTTTTTTGCCCTCTTTCACCTCTTCTGTGACTCGACCATATAATAATGTAGGGTTGACGACTGCGGCCATCTAGTCGACTAGGTGAAGTTATTACCAAGTTTCTTAGGTTCAGAGACGTTTTTGATTGTTTTCACAGGAAATTTCACGTAATAATATAGTAATTGTGAATGTTTCAGGCCAGCGTCGGAGGCATCGCGAGTGGCAGAGAGCGAGCGTACGCGCCACTTGCCGTAAGTTACTATAATTGTTATTCGTTTCAACCAAAAATAGACTTCCAGGCCCCCCATTCTATACACTGTATAGGTACATCCACAATGTATTTTTGTATCATCCAAAATCTTCCTCTTTGTCTTTGTGTTTTTTTTTTAAATCTTAAAATAATCTTATTTATCAAGTACCTAAATTAACCATGAGAAATAACCATTGACTCCAACTCATCAAGTTTGCACAAGCGTAAATAAAAAACAAACACGATTATTTCGATAATCAACCACCTTTTACTTTGTAGACATGTGAAAGCAATAAATGTATTGAGTAAGGTTGCAAGCACAACGCTTATTGGAACACTAATTGATGCCTTCGATTTTTTCTTTCTAGGGCATACCGTTTGAGCACGTGTTAATATGCATCTTATTAACTTATGTGTTGCTTTCTACAGGAATGGTGGATGAAGGCTGTTTCATTCCGGGGCTGGAGGGGGAGCACCCCCTCCCGGCGGAGTTGAACGAGCTGCGCAGCGTGGACCTGCCGCCGCCGTATTCGGCGCGGGGACCTGAGGGGCACGGGGGGCACGGGGCAGCGCGGGGGGACAAGCCACCGCCCTACTCCGCGTGCTGCGAGTCGTCCCCCGGCACCTTGTTCGTAAGCGACCCCGCTCAGCGACTCCGATTCTGGAGGAGAATCTTTTTCGCACGCCGGAACAACCTCGACCTACAATTGCCGTCGATCCAACCCAACCCCAACTCTCTACGAACCATCGCTTCATTCTCGAACGTGACTCAGGTTATGAATATTGTAAACAGTAACGCTGATGATGGAACCGATGCTACTCCAAAGGATACTAATGGTACTCCGAACGACGCTGGTGGTGCAAACACAGTTGATGACGCTCCAAATGATACAGACGCCCCAAACGACCCTGATGTTACTTCAAACGACACTGATGGTGTTCCAATCGTAACTGATGGAGTCGCGAGCTTCAGTAATATTACTTTAACATGCCCTTATGTTGCTCAAATTGAAACTGAGGTTTCACAAAAGCCAAAATAATCATCCACAAGACGGATCAGTAAAGTTGTAGTCTGAAGGGCGAATTGTTATTATAGAAGAGTCTTATCTTTTTGTTGTTCAAAAGAAGAAATGTGGTGTCTAATCAAGAGATATTCTAATTTGATCTTGTTTAGAACCAGAGAGGCCCTTTGTTATAAATATTCGTTAGTTGAAAGATCAAGTTTGTTCGGATGTGATCGTAACACAAAATGGTAGGTACCTATTATAAAACGAATTAGTATACTATTCTATTTATTATATTCGTAGGTAAATAATTAGATGTGACTTAATTACTTTGCTATAGAAATGAGCTATGTAGATTGTTTTTCACAATTAATTCTACTCACTACAATACTCTATATCAAAGATGAAAATACTTGTTAATTTGTTGAAAATAAAAACCTTAACCGTGCAGTACTTAGTAGTTGTTAGCGATAGGAAATCCACGGTATCTATTGTATTGATCATACCGGTCTAGTTATGTCATTATTTTCTAATTCAATACTAGTAAGTAGGTGTAATAGCTAGTCGATATATCTATTTTACTTCTCTGATTAAAATCTGTAGTGCTCAATAATATTAGTGAAATGAATAATTTTTAGATTTTTTAAAACCTATCTCACTTTCGATGTCATTTTAATGAGTGTCTATGGAATACACGTTCAATCAAATATAAAGTAACAAGAGTAAATAAAATAACCAATTCACTGTATTTTAATTTTTTACAATTCTGTAGAGGTAAATAATAAACTCTGCGAGTTCTTAAAATAACAAAATAATCCTTACATTTAGACTTAAGCTGTTTAATTATTTAATTCAACTTAATTAAGAATTCTTAGAACTAAGGAGAAAACTATTTACTTAAATAGATAAATGCAAACTGAGCTGGGTTGACACTACAAGAATTCTATACGTGGTTAGGTATTCACCCTTTTTAGTAGGTAAATACAAATAATTTTACGGGACGTAGTCTATAGGTAAATGCTTGTTCTACGTACACTATTTTATTCAAAATCAAAATCAAAATTTAAAATAATCGATGAAACTACAGTTATGTTATGAAATAAATAGACACCTACTTAATCTGCCTAAAAATTGTATTTATATCCTACATATCATTATTATGATAAAATACAGTCTTGAGAGTCGCAACTTTAAATGCTTTAGCACCAATTTATTATTTCCTATTTATATAAAAAAAAGTAACCTAATCTTATACATTGTAAGCATGCCAAGTCATGGCAGTGTTTCTAAACTTTTTTTTACTTGCCTAAATACATTTATTTTGCTGGGCTCGATACATCAAAAATGTAACTTCAAATCGAACAAGTGAGATCTCAAGCAGTTATTTCAACAAAAATATTTATTAATGCTGTTTTTTTATTTACTATTAAAATATCTTAATCAAATGAATACTTGATTCATTTTCTGTTTCAAGCAAATAATTATAATTCATCATTTATTCTCAATCCAATTAAAAAGATTTGGTATAACTCTGTCTATACATGGACGACATTATCTGCGGTTACAGTCAGAATCTAGAGTTCGTTGTTCTGTCGGCGCCGCACGTAGCGCGCGAAATAGTCCGGTCGCCAGCACTTGCAGGAGCCGGGGACGAGGAACCAGTCGTAGTACAGACGCACCTGAAATACATGGGATTCTTAGTTAGCTATTTAAGTAGGTTATGTAAACATAATTTTGTTTACTATTTCAACTTGAAGGCATGTGCATGAAAGGGGCATTTTTGCGGAGCATCTTATATAGAACCACTCGTTGCAATTATGGCAGCACTAAGAAAAGTAAGTATTATAATTTTTCCTCTTGTAGGTTACCTACTAGCAATTTTTTATCTGTTGTAAAATTTTTCAACAGGTCTGCCCGATTAGCAGTACAGGTAATTTTTATCGTGAATTTTTGTGAGTTTTGCTTTCCACGCTTTAGAAGACACAAGGCTCCAGCTTCAGCAAAGGCTGGCTCTTCCGATATTGGGCAAAAGTATTCAAACCTTGCTTAAGCTTGCGTTTAATGTACGGTGGGGTGAATTTCACGCAGTAGATGGTATTGTAGCATAGTTAGTTCTGACCTGGAAGCAGCCGAGGTCGTCGTGTCCATCGCAATGCGGGGGTTTGTCCGTGCTGGAGGGCGCCTCCGCCGCGCCGTACTGAGGGAAATCCTGCGGGAGAGGGACACCGTCAGATTACGACGCCCTGATCGTATCACCTCGAAGTCAGTTTCCATGCGTTATGAATGGTTGAAAAGTGTGAGTAGTTCAAGTCAGGCAGGTGAGATGATTGAAAACGGTAAAGTTGCTTCGGGGACGTCCATTAATCACGTTACGTAGCTTGGGTATATTTTTGATGTTGTTAGGTACCTACAGAACTAGTTGACGTAACAGTAGTAACTTTGCAACTAGTTGATAAAATTCAATCCACTTTCTATTAATTTAATTTACCTACGTAACATTTACCTACCTGAATGTAAAATGTTGTACGTCAATATCTCAATTATAAAGAAATTAACAGTGTTTAAAATACCTACCTACCTAGGTTTGTAATTACTTATGTTCATGCAAATACTATTATCTTTCATTCATATCTTTGAATTGTTGGTTAGAGGATATAACGCGCTGGCTTCCTCACAAAGTTTACCTACACTGTTTGAGAAAAAATTTTTTTTTTTTTTGCAAACAACATTATTATTTTTTTGCTGTTTTGAGTTTATTTTATTACCCACGTAATTCTGATCGAAAGTTAGGGACTCCAACTACTACAAAACTAGTGGTCTCGTCTCTTAACACTCGACGACCCCTTCCTAAACAGCGTCGAGTGTGCCCTGAAGACGCCCCCTCCTCTACGGACGGGGAGAAGGCAGTGTCAGTGTATGTACCTGTGCGTTAGCGGGTGCGGGTGCGGGTAGGGGCTGCGCGTGCTGCGAGGGATAGTGCAGCTCAGCCACTAGCAGCGAAACCCAGCGCGGGGAGCTCAGGCAGCCGCCTTCCAGGTAGTGGCAGCGAGACTGCATGCATCTGAAGACAAATACTATTTTCAATTTTCCTGGCACAAGCTTCTTGTTACAGACCCTGAAGCTATCGGGATGAATAGCCCGCTTGGTACCTACCTACCAGGGTAAGAAGGTACTAAGCGGGTGGTCATTTATAGATCCTGCCTTTTAGACTTACTTTGAAACAATAACCTAGTCCTAATTTACCTGCCATAACTAAGGCGGCTGTTGTAACACAGCCGAATCGTTGGGATAATAATAAAAAAGGTATGTAAACGTGATAAAGAACCGTATATAACTAAAATAAAACTATAGGTTTGCAGTATTAATGTAATTTTAGAAGATTACTGCCACATTCTCCCTCAACAATAAAAAAGCTAGCTGGCTTACCTGGTGACCTCCACAGTCTGCGTGAAATATCCTTCGTAGGGTATCTGTACCACGTAGCGCCACACGCCTTGGTAATTCCGCGCGAACACAGGCGTCGCGTACTCCACGCGTGCGGGGCACGGGGTGGGTGGACCCTGGTTAAATAACATGGAATAAATACCTACTACCTTCTACTGTTTAACAGTTGAATAAGATAATAACTTACTTCGTATCGGTGTTGGGGCGGAACGTGGGGGTGCCCGGGGTCCTCTCGCCTCTCCACGTTTTGTGCTGGCTCGTTATTACCGTTGAATGCGCGGTACAACATGCAGAAACTGTAAACAAATTAGTATTTCTAAAATGAAAAAAACGTTAGTTGTACAGTCCATACGCTGCCAATGCTGCTGTAATAAGTATGGTAGTGGTAAAACCTTTTTGACATTGACATTTCATTCATATAATATCATCAATTGTTTGGCATTGACAACTCATAATCAAGAAGTCAACTGTCAAGTCAGTCGACTAACCAACCAATCAGTCGGTCGGTCAATTTTATTTTGGTTTTGAGAGGTTAGAATTTTGTGTTGATTTCTTTATAATTCATAAGATAAATGTTTTCAACACGAATTCATGAATTAAAATGTCTGCTGCATTAGTGAGGCAAGCTCTTGAGTTCGTAGATCCTGACGGTACGTGTTCTTCAATAAACATCGAGTAGTTGGGCGTTCGTGTTGTGAATCAAGTTTGTTTTCCAGAGAGCAGTGGTAAAGGCAAGAAGCGTGGGGCGGCTCGCGGCCGGCTGCAGGGTGCCGCGGTTCAAGGTGAATTATAGCATTTTATAATGATTTGCGTCATTTTACTGCTTCTTATATGAATCAGTTGTGAGCCGTCTAGTCTCATCTACTCTGTCTGCGCTATCGCTTACACATTTAGCTTATAGAGAGAACCCCTTCAATAATTAAAGTACTTGTTGAAAGTGTATTATTCTAAAAACCTACTAACCCTAGCGATTTTCTAGGTAGAGTGCTAAATATGTCTAATTTTTAATGATTTTACCAAACAGCAACTATTGTTAATTAATTACTTGATAATGAAACATCAATAAAAAAAATATTCACAACAATAAAACGTGCATTAGGTACAGATAACTCTCATGTATTTTGATAAAATACTCATTATTTCATTATTGATCACCAGCTAAGAAACCGCTGAAGAGAAAGAACTCGAACGCGGATAACCAGGGACTGCAAAAAGCCAACGAAACAATTAAAAAGTTGCTGAGGCTCTCTCAGCCGACCGTGGACACCAAGATTGCTGAAAAAGTGAGTGCCTTGCTTTTAGCTCAGCTAACACATAAACTGAAACTTAAATTTGTTATTTCACTATCAGCGAAGATACAAGATAAAAAAAATATGTTTTTATGACTGCTGATAGTTAGAACATTACATACATTGTTCTAATCCAGTCATATCTTCACACCGCTACATGGTTATAGCTGTTGAAATATTCATGTCAGGTGCACATCTTATCTTGACTGGTCTAAGTTTTACTCAGTTTGTATTAGTATTTTCAGTTACATAAACCTGTGTGGCTGAACTGGACATATAATATTTACATCATTATTATTTTATTATCTTTGTTAGTTTGTTATTTATTGGGTTTGACCATCTTAAGGTTGTCCAGTCTGCGGTAAGTGTGCAATGTTGAATGTCAAAACATGATATTATGCTGTTCATAAATAGTACAGTAGATAGACAGCAGAAGGCCCGACTCACCACCACCGTCCATTGTCTGCAGTTTATTGTAGACTAGCTAATGCCCACAGCTTCACCCGCATGGTATTATACAATACAATAGTAAAATAATAATAGGATAGTACCTACCTATTGTTTTGTATGTCACCTTACCTATTGTTGCTGTGCATAGTGAATAGGTATAGATTAAAATAGATTTAAATTTCTTTCTCTTTCTTTCATGAGGGGTGAGAAGTTTTTACCTTGCCATAATGTCAATTTAATTTTTCTTATGATGAGAATATCGACATATCGCTTGTCGATCTTCATAAATGAAGAGTTTTGCCTGAAAGGCGTCAAGTTCAGGAGGTTCAATGGCCGCCTGTTACAAGACGCCATGCAATAATAACCTGGATAAAAAGTAGCCTATGTGTTATTCTGATGTATGATGTCTCGCAACTCCAAAACAACCTTAATGCGTAAAAGTATATTCTGCTCAGCACCTTTCACATTTAATAAACTGCCAGAGTCCATACGAGAATTACCTTGTACGTTGTTTCGGAGGAAAGTGACTGAACTATTGACAAATAAATGCTATTACTCCTTTAATGAATTTTTGACTGATAAATTGTAGGTAGGTATAATAACATAGACATTTTTTTTCTCAATGATTGTATTATTATTATTATTTATGGAATTTTTATTTTTATGTGATTTTTTATGTATTTAGAATTGTATTAGTTTTATTGTAAATTTTAAAACATTGCACGCCCAATAGGGCAGAATACACTGTGTCTTTCCATTGCTTTTTATCAACTTTTTAAACATGTATTTCATGCAATAAATTAATTTGATTTGATTTTGATTTGAGCTATATCACTATAAAGTTTAATCAAAATCCATTCAGTAGTTTTTGATGAAAGAGTAACAAACATCCATCCTCACAAATTTTCACGTTTATAAAATTAGTAGGATTTTTACGGTAAATATTACTACGTAAGCAGAAGTGTGTGGTATAGTTGTCACTTAAAAGTTCATATTGAACTATTTCCTTATTAATAAATTAATGGAAAACCCATTAATAATGAATCAGGAACCTTCACAGGATCTCATACATAATCAGTGGTTTCTAATTCCGATATAATCTTCCTACTTTCAGATCGTCGAGCGAGCGGTGAAGGGTAAAGCTCTCGCTGACAAAATCGAAGTCAACAACGAACCTGAGAAGTCTATCCTCTTCCCTGACGGAGACGAAGAGTTCGACCGGTTCGAAGAAGAACTGTTCTGCAGTTAAACTGGTTTCGGCAAGACTGAGAGAAAACTGTCCCAGTATCGGAGAGAAGATAGTAGTGATAGAATTGAACAGTGCAGTAAATCTTAGATATCTGTATCCAGTGTTACTCGGTCCCTGTAAGCGAGGAGCGGCCGCATCCCGCATCCCGCAGCACGCCGCATGCTGCGCCGGGAGGAGGCGTGCGGACGCGCGGGGTGCGTCGCCGCTGCGGGACTCTGTCTGCTGCTCGCTGTCCATCTCAACACTTACCCCTTCTTAGATAAAGGTAACTATGTTTCTCAGATTCAATTAATTTTACTGTCACCAACTTTTATTCATGCGGCAGGGCCCAAAGAAAAGTCATCTAACTATAAGTTTTTTATGGGTCTTTACCCTTTTTATTGTTTTCCCAACGTTTCGACTGTGTTGCGACATCCGTGGTCACGGAATGTCCGATCGCGAAAGTTTGAAAAATACAAAGGTCATCTAACTGATATTATAAATACTTAAGTTGTAGCGACTGAATTTATTTGGGTTAAAATTTGAATATAAGTAATTCTGAAAAGTCACATTGGGTCCGGACACCCGATGAGTGAAGCTATAGGCAAAAGCTATACATCTAAATTCCAACAAGAAAAAATATAATTGACTGCATTTATGCATTTCATCCTATTTCGACTGTCGCCTCCCGTTCGGTCCCGTTTGGGAGCTGCTGAGAATCCCCCTGATAGTATTAAATTAATCATAACATAATTTCTTATAACTGTCACGTTATCAGTACCTTGTTATTATTGTTCTTGATACTCTGGCAGCCATTGAGCTGATGCGTGTACCGGCTCCCTTCACTGTTTTTTTATTGTTAATCTGCTAATCAAGTCTGTTTTATTGTATTTTGGCAAGTTATATATCTGTGGTGTTTGGTATTTACATGATAAGTCCATTGGTCGTCTTCTGATTTTCATCACCTGTACTCAGTTTTTTTTTCTTTCGTTTGGTATATACTACGTAAGTCTGCTGCTGCTGCTAGAAGTATACGTTATGGTTTGATAAGTGACAGTTAAATCACATAAAAGAAGAATCTCGTTTGATACAGTTTTGATAAAATAACTTATCATGTATCTGCAATACAAATAAGTAAACGGCACATGTTCCACTTTAGATAAGTGTTACTTATCATCGTTGTACCAAACTTGTAGGTGTCAAATTTGCTTCATTAATCCTACTTGTCTTATTTGTATCAGATATTATCCAAATACTTATTTACATAACTGCGTTTCGTTTCAAATAAGTCGGCCCCAAGACGTGTCACCTTAAGTGGATTTAGAAACACCAAATTTGAATTTAAAAAATGCAAATTTGGCTGCAGTGTCTTTTATGAAAGGAAACTCTGAACATTACATTTAGCAATTCGTAATACAACCACTAAACGTGCATTTTGATATGTGTGGTACCAAGGAATAGCGCATCTGCGCACATATGAGATTGCCTCATGCTTGTGGCATTTCATTAACGGTTTGCCAGAAGAAGTTGAAGAGCTAATTTTATATTCCGATGTCCTGGACAGAATAAAAACAACATCTCAAAAAAATCCATCACAAATTTCTCGTGCCAGGCCACACACACTGAGAAAGCTATTACAGATCATGCTGTTATCGAAAGATTTGTTAAAAAAAGGAACTGCACCATTTCAGTTTCTCAAGATTGCGTTTCTGTGATAAAACTGGCAAGCAATCGCTACGATGCACATTTAATAAGATAATCCGATTTCTTTAGATTTTCTAAACAATTGACGACTCACTTAATAAAACTTACTCCTCACTTAATTTTAAAGAAATATCTCAAAATATAAGACATCATTTGCATTTAACAGTAATTTTCGGCTGAGTTATGAAAGGTCTAAAAACGTGGGCTTTGAGTAAACATTAAAGAAGAAGAATCGTTCTGGTCGCTATACAGAGAAGAGGGAAAGGTTCACTGCCCATGGCTGAAATAGAATTGCCGTTGGCGTATAATGAGCCTATTATATTGATGTATTAAAATACAGTGACATCCAAGACCGACGCGGCATCATGCGGATTGTTTAGTCACGATGTCGCAGTGGACCAGTGAGCAACGCGCGTTCGCAGTAGAAGCGTACTTTAAAAGCAACGATTCGTGTACCATTGCCCGTCGACGATTTTGTACACGTTTTGATATTCGACGTTTAAGTGACGGACCCAGTGTAAATTTAATTAGAAGGTGGGTGCAGAAGTTCCGAGCAACAGGTTCAACCATTAACGACCCACGGCCAGGCCCTAGTCGAACGTTAAGAACCGAAGAAAACATTCAACGTGTTGAAAGCAGCGTACTGCAAAATCCGCGTCAGTCTGTGCGCAAGAGAGCATCGTCTTTGGCGTTGCCAAAAACGACGTTGCAGCGAATTTTAAGCAAGGATATAAAACTTCACCCATATAAGGTTCAATTGGTGCAGGCTCTTAAGCCAGATGACTTCATAGCGCGTAAGGAGCTCTGCGAAAACATGCTAAGGCGATTTCAAACTGTAAACACAATTTGGTTCAGTGACGAAGCACATTTCCACTTAAATGGGTTTGTCAACAAACAAAACTGCCGGTATTGGGCACCAAAAGTACAAAACCCACGATTAAAACACCAGCAAGCCCTGCACAGCCAAAAGCACCGTATGGGCCGCTTTATCCACGAATGGAATAGTTGGACCGTTTTTCTTTTAAAATTCCCGTGGAGCAACTTTAACTGTTGATGGTGGTGCTTACCGCGGCATGATTAAATAATATTTTTTTCCGAGACTTCGAGAACACCAATCGTACAGTTCGCACACGTGGTTCCAACAAGATGGCGTCACATCTCACACGGCGAGAACCACCATAAGCCTCCTCCGTGAACAGTTCCCCAGAAAACTGATAAGTCGATATGGTGACATCGTGGGGCCACCCAGATCGCCGGATCTCACCTACATAGACTTTTTTCTGTGGGGGTACCTTAAGGCAAAAGTCTATGATAGCAACCCAACAAACATATCGGAGTTAAAAGAAAATATAGTGCAAGAAGTGAACGCTATTCCTCAATCACTATTGCAACGCGTCGCTCGAAATAATGTCGAGAGATTCCGTGAATGTATACACCGCGACGGAAAACATTTAGACGGCATAATCTTCAAAAAGTAAAACTCGCATGTATAAAGTTTGATTTAGTATACAGTACATAATTATATTTTCCATTTAACATCTATTTGTTTCATTTACAAATTGTTAATCTGCCACGGGACACCTTTGTTGACTGGTTTTATAACTTTTTATTATATAATTATAAAGACTGTACTGAAATAATCTAAGACTGAAGACTGAACTTCGCCGTTGAAGTTAATGGTTTTTTGATGTGCCAGTTGGTAACTAAGATGTAAGAGAAGCTACGTTGTAATAACGATTTGTGAAGAGGTATAGTCATTCGTTAATATTAGCGGTAATCAAACATTTAATTTGATAAGTGCGCAGTTTCGTTTCAATTATTTTTCTTTCTGTTTAGTACAAAGTTGATAAGTAAGAGTAACTCCTAAACCAGCCCATATTTTATACTTTTTTCAAAAGTAATAAAAACCTAAGAACAATAAGTATATGACTACAATAAATAAGTTTCACTTAGTGTCTCTCCCGATTTGTAACAATTTTTAAATTTTTTACAAACTTTATATGCTCATACTGTAAAAACTGTGTTTTGTACCTATCATGTAAAAATACCAAACACCACAGATATTCTTTGTTTGTTTTCCAGAATCCGTCATCTACTCTTACGTTCCGGATCCGAAGTGGGTGTTACTAGCGTGCGCCGCCTGGGGGTTCTGCTTCATCGGGGGCCTCATGCTCTTCACCTTCTACCACATCTACCCTCATTTGTAAACTACATATCCTCACTTGTAAATTAGAATCCCTATCTTGTAAACTTATAAACTTTAATAGCTTAATTGTAAACAGATCTTATCGAGACGAGACGTTATCTTATCTCTAGTGAACCACTTTATTTTATAGTAAGTTCATTTCAGAACCTAAAATCACATTCCGAGTATTCACCAACATACTTGTAAAAAAAAACAATGTTAACCCTCTAATTGTAAAAAGAGCGCAAAGTGCATCCCTTTTAATCAAAAGTCGGGTTCACCCCTCACTCGTAAACAACACAGGATTTCCTATAAAAAGAGTTACATTTTCTCCTTTCCTTGTAAACAAGTTGACCATCTCATGTGTAAGTTTTAGCCCTTCATGCACAAGAGCTTACTTTAGTTCCTCCCTTGTAATCAAGTTTACCTCCTCATTCGTAAACCGAGCTCGCTCTACCATGAGCAAGCGCGACGAGTGGATTGTGGTCGGAGTTTCCGGAGTCACGTGCGGGGGCAAGACAACCTTGGCCAACAGACTCCAGCACGCTTTGAGTCCCGTCTACGTGTTTCATCAAGACAAATACTTCTATCCCGACGACAGCCCGAAGCACATCAAGTGTCATGGTTTGGATCATAACAACTATGATATTCTGTCGTCTCTGGATATGAACGCTATGTATAGAGATGTACTATCCACGATAGAGGGGGACAACAAGTCGCACGCACACAGCGAAGAGAGAGAAGGAAGATTGGAGATCGAAGGGAAAAAGTTCCTAGTGGTGGAAGGATTCACGGTGCTCAATTACAAGTCGATTTTGGAGCTTTGTGATCTGAGGTGAGGGTATTGTTTTATGGTATTCTGATGCTAAAATTGAGTCAATTCGTGTACGAGATTGTTCTGAACGATGCGATTGATTTATCAGATATTACTTCGTGCTGGAGTACGGAGAGTGCGTGTCGCGGCGCTGCCTGCGGCTGTACTCTCCGCCGGACGTCGCGGGGTACTTCGACGGCTGCGTGTGGCCCGAGCATCTGCGGTACCGGGCAGAGGTACGCCGCATATCTTTACTTTGGATCCTCAAGTATAAACGTTACACCTCACGTCACCCCCTCATCTATTCATTTTCACGGTAGCTATCAATAGATCAAATATTACCCTCACTCGTTTCTTTACCTCTATCATCACGCTATCATCTGAAATTAGTTTATGCGTATGCAGTTACGCGTTAAGTTTACTCCTTAAAAAGTTTACGAACGAGAAGGTAATAAAGCTGCAGAGTTGAGTGACAGCCACCTCGAAAGTTTCTTAACATCCTCACGTGTAAACTATTCATCCTCGTATATAAAAGTTGCACCCTCTCATAATCTCACATAAAACATTGCGCTATCACGTGTAAATTTCACCCCCTTTTGTGGTAAGTAGGTACAGTTTTGACCAAAGTATGACCCTTATAAAAAAAAACAAATGACGACTTCGATGGCACGGCGGGCGAGTAGCCAGCTGCAACGCAAGAGGTGCGAGTTCGATTCCAGCTGCGGTAAAAATATTTGGTCTGGCTGTGTGGTACCACGGTACTCGTAGTTTCTGATACCCACAGCAAAGGGAATTCTATTGTGTGGTCAGGACTATGTGTCTGTTGGATGTTTATATTTATGTTTATAAATAAGCGTGTTGTAAGTTTTGTTTTTCTATTTTTCAGATACTAAAAGACAAACGGATAAAAATACTCGAGGGAACACAACTCGACATCTTCGAAACTGTGATGGCGGATATTAGATCGCTGACCACGTGACCATTACTTGATCATAAATAATATGTGGTCCATTCATATTTAGACAATCCTGTTACAAACCCAGCCTTTATAAAGTAAAATGATTGTAGAATTAGCCATTAATAAACTGCTGACCGATAATTATATTTGCATCAAGAAAAAATACGCAATTTGTTCTACACATTGTGATGTATCAGCTATTCTACACATTGTGATGTATCAGCTATTCTACACATTGTGATGTATCAGCTATTCTACACATTGTGATGTATCAGCTATTCTACACATTGTGATGTATCAGCTATTCTACACATTGTGATGTATCAGCTATTCTACACATTGTGATGTATCAGCTATTCTACACATTGTGATGTATCAGCTATTCTACACATTGTGATGTATCAGCTATTCTACACATTGTGATGTATCAGCTATTCTACACATTGTGATGTATCAGCTATTCTACACATTGTGATGTATCAGCTATTCTACACATTGTGATGTATCAGCTATTCTACACATTGTGATGTATCAGCTATTCTACACATTGTGATGTATCAGCTATTCTACACATTGTGATGTATCAGCTATTCTACACATTGTGATGTATCAGCTATTCTACACATTGTGATGTATCAGCTATTCTACACATTGTGATGTATCAGCTATTCTACACATTGTGATGTATCAGCTATTCTACACATTGTGATGTATCAGCTATTCTACACATTGTGATGTATCAGCTATTCGGTTAGTAGTGCTACCTCTATCCATAATATAACGATATCTTCGTCCAGCCGATTAAGTAAGTTTATTAAATATGAGCTCGGAAGGTTATTTTGTATTCCTTTTTTTGTAGCGTATTCACAATAACACATATTATTCATTTTCTCTATCTGTCATTCATTATACGTTGATGTATCTATGATAAAAGATCAATTTAAATGTGGTAACACGATTAAACTTGAATCATAGATGGATGAAAAAAAATCGTCGGAAATTGTGTCTCATACAAAATGGATATTTACCTAAATTTAGGCAAAATAGTTAGGAAAAATATTGTTAGTTAAAATTATATTTTGTAATTATGTATTTGTTATGAACATAGTTAACCTGACATTAGCTTGTGTGTTGTTGGTTATGGAAATATTTATTAAGCTGAATAAATTGCTTGACTATGATACAATTTTTGTTATGTAGGTAGGTATGCTTTTCGAACAGATTTATACCATCCATCTTGTTGATCTAGGTACTACAAAAGCTATGTTTCACCAAAAAAACTGCATCAAAATCAGTCCAATAAGAAAAGGTAAAATAGAAAGAAAGATTGGAGTGTGTCTGCGTCTGCCCACGACTTGCAACGACGCGACGTTCAGACAAATGGTTCAACTCTCTCTGCGTCTGTGATGGTGATGGTGGATAGTGGAGGATACTCACACGCCGCCCTCGTCGCAGAACTTCCTGCTCTCTCTGGGCGTCTCGTGCGGCGCTGCGGCGCGATGCTCGGCCGGCAGCGCGTGCGACGCCACTGACTCCAGCTCGTCCTCCACTGACCGCTTACTGCGCTCCTCCAGCCTGCAATACATACACACATACATACATACATAATAAACAGGCTCATAAACCGTCTTCATACATATGTAGATACATTAGCTTCTGCCCACGGCTTCGCCCGCGTGCCGTAAGAAACGCATTCGTTCGACCGTTTTTCCGTCGACTTCTGTTACACAATTTGTATACACGAATAGCATGACGGAAGGTCCATTCTAAACATGGGTGAAAGAGTTTTTGAAATAGAATGGCTAGTTTCGTGGATTACCTCTTACATCCAAACTTACAAATTTACCTATGTCTTTTTAATATTAGTGTAGAATCCCCTCACATAGTTCCAGTGCCGTGGCTATAAGGACCTATGAGTATGTACCGTTCTCACACGTTCTTCGTACGGGGTAGTGACCAACTCTGGTGACGGAATATTTCAAGGTTCTCCGCTGATAACCGGGATGATAGACTGAGTATAATCCTCTGCAAATTTTAAGTTAATTTACATAATCGCTACCCTGTTACGAAACTTTCGTAATAGGGTAGCGATTATGTAAATTAATAGAATCCTATTTAAAGGATCGGTACTAAGTGACAGTTGGGACCTTATCATGACCAACTTTATAGACAGACAGATAGACCGGCGACTGGAATCGGGGAGTATGATAAGTAATGAGGTTCCCTTGGCACCCTTCGCGTACGGAACTCTTCGGAAGTTTTCGGTATAGCTGTATATTGTTAAGCTGCGTAGGTATTCCGCGTTCCAGCGTACGTGACACATAACCGACTCTGCGGACTCCGGAACGCAGCTTTGTGTTACCTGTTGTGGTGCATGTCGGGGAGGAGATGCGCCACTCTGCGGACTCCGGAACGCAGCTTTGTGTTACCTGTTGTGGTGCATGTCGGGGAGGAGATGCGTCACTCTGCGGACTCCGGAACGCAGCTTTGTGTTACCTGTTGTGGTGCATGTCGGGGAGGAGATGCGCCACTCTGCGGACTCCGGAACGCAGCTTTGTGTTACCTGTTGTGGTGCATGTCGGGGAGGAGATGCGTCACTCTGCGGACTCCGGAACGCAGCTTTGTGTTACCTGTTGTGGTGCATGTCGGGGAGGAGATGCGTCACTCTGCGGACTCCGGAACGCAGCTTTGTGTTACCTGTTGTGGTGCATGTCGGGGAGGAGATGCGTCACTCTGCGGACTCCGGAACGCAGCTTTGTGTTACCTGTTGTGGTGCATGTCGGGGAGGAGATGCGTCACTCTGCGGACTCCGGAACGCAGATTTGTGTTACCTGTTGTGGTGCATGTCGGGGAGGAGATGCGTCACCCGCGGCACGGTGTCGTCCGCGCGCAGCACGGGCAGCGCGCGGGAGAGGAAGCGCAGCGTGTGGTTGCGGAACAACGCACTGAAACAACAACACCTCTAGTGTCAGCCGTCTCCGCACTACAAATATCTAAGTGTCAATGGACTGGAGTAAGCCCTGATTTTAGACATTCGATAACTTTTATCGGCTCTGCGAGCTATATGGCGTTAGGTACCCGTTGTTACTTCGACTTGCAAATTTTAAGAGCTACACAATAGACTCCATGCCCTTAAAGATTTTATTTCAGGGTACCTATATTAGGTTTAGGAGAGGTGATAACGAACTCCAAAAAGACCCCCACCCCATAGACCGATGACATCTTTTAAATTGTGGGTAGTCTGTGAATAGAAGTGTTTCGATAGGTATCTAGGTACCATTCGTTATTCCATTGACGATGGAATCTAAGAGTAGAATCGGATGATTCTCATCGAACCCTGAGGATAAAATGTCAGGACATGCATTGAAGGATCCTCACTGAACACTGCGGATAGATTGACAGGACATGCGATGGTTGTACTCACAAGGGATAGGGCTCTCCGTTGGGGTTCTGCCCCATGGGGTTCCTGGGGATGGTGCCGCGGTTCAGGTCTCCGCAGAGGTTGTCGGCGGACACGTGAGGCCGCGACGTCTCCAGCTCCGCGCAGTCCGACGCGACCTGCCGGTACGGCGGCGGACGGACCCTGAACCACAAACACACTGTTCACACCATGACCATTACATGTACTGGCGCATTCAACTTGGTACTTTTTGCTCAATCAATCACACTCGTACTCACCAGGCCTAGGATTGTCCAAAACTTATAAAACTTGTAAAATAATTTCTCGTACAGAACTTGCATTTATTTAAGTTTTAGACTTTGATCAACCGAACTAGGTACCTGCATAACATAATAAGTGAAATTCTTACTAATCCGATATTAGGTACTACCTACTCATAGCAACTTGCTTCACATTGTTCTCAAATTATAAAAAAAAACTATTCCCCTTGAACTCATTAGAAATAGCAGTGGGGACATCGGGAATAAAGGAGTTTGAATTTTATCGATTCCCCTTATCTCCACAAGTGGGCTGGAGCTAGTGGAAAGACACGTTTAAAACCCCTCAACTTGTCTTATTCCTGTGACATGTGGCTATAAAACTCTTGAATTAAGTACGTTTTGTCAGACAAAAAAAGAAACAGATTTTGTCTTCGGTTGGGTGCTAAAGCAAGCAGTAGGTATGTAAAGTGAGAGCTTACCTTGGCGGGGTGGCGTTCGGAGACTCCATAAACGCGTAGTATCCTTCCGGGTTCTCCTCCGCGGGGTCGGGGCTCTCCGTGGAGGAGGGGGGCGGGGTGGAAAGTGGCGGCGTCTGCGCTAGCACCGTCTGTGCCAGCACCGCGTGTGCCATCACGGACAGGTACATCTGCGAACAAAGAAGGTGTCATCACCAATCTCAGTGGCACGACAGGCGAGTATCCAGCTGAACGCGAGTAGTGCGGTGCTCAAGTAGTCTCAAATCGTTGTGGAAGCATGGTCGTAGTTCCTGATACCTATGTCACAGCGATACCCATGATCTAGTGCAGGGTCAGGACTATGTATGGGACAAGTCACAGTCATAGGTAGTCACAGGAGTAACCCAGGGCTAGATCTCGTCCCTTTGGTTTATCTTTTTTAAATATATTTTTTCAGCCTTGTTTGTTATGAAGGCTTATCCTTATAGTTATTTCAGCTCTCTGGAATGTACCATCTACCTATTTTGCACCTACGTACCTACCTACCTACCTACCAAGCTATAGATCCTTTGATATAATCGCGTGGGCCCGTTACTCGCAACTCGACAATAATATGATGTAGGTATATAGGTAAATAGGATTCTAGTGTCCGGTAAAAGGGCTTGAGGGCAACTCACTGCTTAAGTGCCTGAAGTCGGGATACATTAAGAGTTATTGTTTAGACGTAGAATAATAAAAGCAGTAACGTGTCTGGTCAAGTCTGGTGTAACTTAGTGTTAAATTGGCGAAGTTTTTATTGCGTCCAAACGTCAATAAGAACTAGAGCAAACGGTAGTGGCCCTTTATTAGGTGTCTACTCGTAGTTGATTCCGCTTCCCGTTCCGAAAACTTCCCGTTGTCCCGCCGATGGGGGACTCGATGCTTTAAAAAGGAAGACTTTGTCGCTATACATCTCCAGATCAGAAAAAAAGATAAATCTACTTTTCTGATCTGGAGAAGTAATACATAATATCAAGAAAAACTAAATTAGGTATATTATATCCTACTGACTAAACATAGGTATAGCAGTCGCTAGATTGTAAAATCTGTGGGCTTATCCCACAAAAAAAAGACAATAGGTATGTTATTGCACTGACCAACATCAAACATTTTAGGATGTCAAAAAAAGTTTTTCTTTCAACGCATCTCTATGATTTTGTCGTTCAAAAAACCTTTCGTTTTTCTAAAAAGAATAAAATAAACATTTTTGAATGCACAAAATATGCAAAAGTTCTACTGCCTAGAACTAAATAGATAGTGTAGGGCACTGGGGCATGCCACATCATGTCTCCCATTCAATAGTTGTGTCGTGCTGGAGCAGAGCGAGGCGAGCGTGCGATTCCTAGCCATTGAATGCGGAACCAAGTATCCAAGCATCCGAGCATCCGAGCAGGGCTGACACAATCATTGCCCATTCACTTTTTAGTAAAACAACGCCAGGTTGTCAGGTGCAGATTTCTTTGAAATTCGTTAAACAAAAACTTTAAATAACTTAAAGTACAATGGGTGGGCTTATCACTTAGAAGCAGTCTCTTCCAGGCAACTTTTGGATGGAGAGGAATATAAGATGTATTAGTGGTCGACGATGTATGCATTCATTTATAATGGGGTTGGGGGGAGTCATGGAGAAAAGTTTAAACAAAAAGTAATATAATTTCTAGTTGTAACAGCCCTATACCGACGCGTGCCGGTCGCCGCCCGCGATGGACCGGAAACTACAGTAAATTAACTAAAATTTAATTTCACCGGCCAGTTAAAATGCGTGAATAAAAATCTAATTTTCACTGTATCTATGCATGTCGTGTTAGGCCTTTCATTTTGACTTTGAAATTGTGCAATTTTTCTGTGTTGACCTGGTTGCATGGGCTCATGATATAGGTACAATAAATAGTGTGCATTCCAATATCTTCTAATTTTCCTTCCGATAGTCATTTACTATAGTCCGGTCTGTAGCCGGTTCCACCCTAGCCCTGCATCGCAGTTTTCTTAAGAAATCACAATGATTTGTTTTGGTCATCATGACAACCTTCACTATTTTCTTTCTTAATAGCAACGATTTGTTTTGGTGATTTTCCAAATCACGGCTAGCTCTTGTTCGGCAGAACTCCGCGGCACCGACCGTTAGCGCTGACCCGAATACCACGCGCGTGTCAAATATGAAATTATTATAAAACGCTATCCTTGTATTTAAGCTTTGTAAACACTGTCATATATTTTGTATTGAAATATGCTCTGTGGTTCACGAGCATATTTCTGTACAACAACACTTCACACTTACACACTGGCAACACTTCTGAACTAAACTCAAAGTACCGAACAAAACATTGTGATGTTTGTTTACTCTTAGTAAATTGATGAGATTTCTTTAATATTTAATTACAGTTCATCATTATAAAATAATTCATGATTTTTGAAATATTGTACATATATATACTTTGCTTTCCTGATGTTTTTAGTTTCTCAAGTGATAGTTCATGGTATGTTGTTGATGGAATGTTTTAACAAATATTGTAGTTCAAATGATTATAAAAATAGCACAAATCTTAGAATAAGTTTTAAAAGTATTTCACCGTATTATATTTAGCTATAGTTACCAATGTTCAGAGTTATTTTCGGTAAAATCAACAATCGTCTGTGATTGGTTTAAAATGGCGCTTTGCTTAATGAGGTTTGAAGTGTATAAAAGCCGAATGTAATTCTATGGTTGATCAGTTACGGATCCACTGCAGAATACGGCGCAAGTTAAGTACTTTGTTATTCACTATTGTTACCTGTTATTATTATTGTCTGTGATTATGTTTGATGTTTTCTTGGTATATTCTTATTTCTCTGTGATTATGCTTATTGATTATGTTTGATATTTTCTTTGCACCAATACCTACTTATTACTGTTCATTTATTATAATTGTTGAAGATCTTAATTGTTGTTCTTATTGCCATGTATTAATACAACTATTCTATAAGATGAAGTAGTTGTTGACTTTGAAATACACCATTAATAAAATTACTGTTGTTTACTTAAATTGACTGGCTACAATCTTTTATATAGAAACTTCCCTATCCACTCTGGTTGTAGGTTCTTAAAATGACAAACATATTTAGGTTTGTCATTAGTTGTATTATTCAATTTAAAAATAATAACTTTAATATTGGTAAAATCTCTATATTCTCATTGCTCTATCTATTTATCTAACATCAGAAGTGGGATGCTTTCACGCTCTTTAATACAAATTATCTAAAACCAATTATTTGTTCAAGGATGGAATCTGGAGCGGCTGATGTTCTTCTAAAAGGGATCCTCAACGTTGCCCGAACTGCGCACCTAGCACAATGACGTCATGCTACCCCAACGTTTCGACCCCAACAAGAACTACTATGGAGCTTCAAGCTGATGCAGCAGCACCGCGACTCCCAAGAATTTCAAATGGAGCAGTATCAACAGCCGCTTAAGCTGAAAGGTTGGTCAAACTGAATCATAATTCCATAAGCAGCAAGCTGAAGTGAACAATTATTTGTCAATAACAATTATTATTGTGCCATTATACTTAAATTGTAATGTTTTGTAATGTAATAGATACAGATAAGAATTAACTTAACCATGGTACCTTTCATCAATGACATATTAAAAACTCGTAACTACGTGAGTTAGCTTTAGTTTAATAGTGAATCAATAGGCAGACGATTGAATAGGCGTTTTATTATGACTATGTTTAACATGTCTATTCCATCCTACGACATGGTTCAACTCTTTAGCTTCCTCTTGCCATAGCTCAAGAAAATGCATGTCCTAAAATACCAATAATTTATATGCCGATAATAATATGCCCCAAACAATATATGGATTACATATCGATTAAATTCATATTTATACTTAATATAATATCATACCAATGATACGTACCTTCCTTTACTTCCGTCACTGGAAAACCCAGGGCCACCAAAATACAGGTTATGCCTAGTTTGGGACCCAATGTCATTTTTTTTAATAAACAACTATTTGTAATAATTAACCACTACCCACTTACCAAGTTTCATCAATATTAAATATATAGTTTGGCAGTTATCGTCGGAACAATAAACATTCAAAGTCAAAGTCAAGGTCAAAGTCAAAGTCAAAGTCAAAGTCAAAGTCAAAGTCAAAGTCAAAGTCAAAGTCAAAGTCAAAGTCAAAGTCAAAGTCAAAGTCAAAGTCAAAGTCAAAGTCAAAGTCAAAGTCAAAGTCAAAGTCAAAGTCAAAGTCAAAGTCAAAGTCAAAGTCAAAGTCAAAGTCAAAGTCAAAGTCAAAGTCAAAGTCAAAGTCAACGGCAGAGTCAGAGGCAGAGTCAGAGGCAGAGTCAGAGGCAGAGTCAGAGGCAGAGTCAGAGACAGAGACAGAGACAGAGACAGAGACAGAGACAGAGACAGAGACAGAGACAGAGACAGAGACAGAGACAGAGACAGAGACAGAGACAGAGACAGAGACAGAGACAAAGTCAAAATTCATTTTTTTTTCATTAAAATCACAAGGATTTTAATGATTCTTTTACAAAACAATAGGTTCTAGTTGGAGCATTTTCAATCCCTAGAGTTTTGTCATCTAAATAATCAGATTTTTTATATAGTGTTTTTTTTTATATAAAGTTTTTGTTAAATTACGTTTTTAAATTTGTTAAATTTTCTTTAAGTAGAAGATTGTTTTCATTGAACCATTTACAACCTTAGACATTGCATTGTTTACATCGTCAAAATCGGTTTATCGTCGCTTCAAATTAAATGAAAACAAATAGACAAATGCTAGATTGCTAATGAAAGACTTGGATATCTCAATTCGTTTAGCTTAGTCGATCATTTGTGGCTTTATGGCCCATGTTGACTTATATTTAGAGGGTAGTTCAAATGTAGCAAAAAAAAAACACTTAAAAAATAACGTTGTTTTGTAATAAAAATGTAGGTCTTTATCAAAGGCAAAGGATTTATAAAATTATTGGCTGTAGTTATTCCCAGCTGAAAATAAAATAAAACAATGGAATTGTAGTGTCATAAAAGATATAAAATATACCATTTAGTACTATGCCATCTCTGGTAATTTATTACATAATGGTTATATTCATTAGCTAATTTATTGCATATTGTAAACCATAATGTAAAAATCTTTGTTTCATCGATAACAACGAATTATTATCCTGAAAGCTCATAATGACCCCTAATATTAAAGTGTCGGATTTACACGTCTCTTCTATAACGATATTACTTTCAGTAGAATTCATAGTCGTAGGACTGAAAGGTTCCTCGATAACCTACTTTTGACATTCACATAAAGGCTGGATATTGAATCATTTCTTTCATAAACAATAACTGTAGAATTCTAGCATACCTGGTTTCGGTGATCTTGATCGACGGATCATTCCTGAACATTTCTCTCTTTGACATGATATTGATTGAAATAACTACAAAACAGTGTTTTGCGTGACTTTGTGGAAAGTTTCTAACGTTTTGTGTTGTTTTATTTAAATTTAATAACAATCAACTTGGTTCTATTCTGATCTATTATTCTTCAAAACATATCCTTAGCTATACTCATGTAGGCCATACGCCAAGAAATCAAGACATGAAAAAACCATTCACTGTATATTATTGTAAAATAAAAAAACATTTCCCGTATAAAAACATTTCTCAAAATTTCCATTATAACAAATATTTCTATTATATGATTGGTTGGATGATGGCATTGGACCATTAAGTATCTTGACCCAGATTTTTCATAAATTAGAAGTTGGTTTTGTATGGGAAATGCATAAAAGTTAAATTCACCATACAGTGTCTGACTTGTTTCCTACGGGAGCCCCCATCTTGGCTATGAATTGCAGTGGAATGTAATGCCAATTCACTTATCATACCTAATAAAGTTTTAATATGAATCATGTCCACGGGACTACAGAGAGATAATGTCCACGTGTTTAAAAAAACAAACTCTACAACATTACCACAAAATAATTTAAAGTAAGATATACATCCAGATGTATATCTGCATTCAGTTGTTTGTTTTATTAAAATCAGATTGATTAGAAATATTGTCAGATTGGCCAAGCGGATTGTAGAAAATCAAAATTAAGAATTGGGCGTTTAAAATCTACAGTTCTACAGTTCAAATCTATCATAAATCTTCTCACTGGTTGTATTACTAAATTGAGTTAAGAATCTAAGAAAAATAGTGGTAGCCAAAGCTAAATTAAGGCATTTCTCTGATCAATGAAACATATTGTAAATTAATAAATCCTCTTTATAATAAAACCTTGTACTTATAATGAAATAGCCTTATATAGTATAATAAGTGAACTGCTGAAGTCTTTTGCTTTATTCTAGTCCGTCTCATGCGCAGCAGGTGTGGGGCTAGAAAGAACTAAAGCGATTGACCGTTGTTATGTCCTCTTAATGTGAAAAGTTGGACAGTAGCAATGTTATAATGAAATAAGTGAACTGCTGAAGTCTTTTGCTTTATTCTGGTCCGTCTCATGCGCAGCAGGTGTGGGGCTAGAAAGAACTAAAGCGATTGACCGTTGCTATGTCCTCTTAATGTGAAAAGTTGGACAGTAGCAATGTTATAATGAAATAAGTGACCTAGGTAATTATGAATTTATTTCGTTGATTAAGTATTATATTTGTATGTATTAATGATTAGGTTAGTAATACAAATAATGTTATTGTCTCATTGACAAAAATTTACAAAACTTTAAAATGATTATTTAGATACTTCGGGACGAAGTATAATCAGAATGGCCGTGTCAAATATGAAATTATTATAAAACGCTATCCTTGTATTTAAGCTTTGTAAACACTGTCATATATTTTGTATTGAAATATGCTCTGTGGTTCACGAGCATATTTCTGTACAACAACACTTCACACTTACACACTGGCAACACTTCTGAACTAAACTCAAAGTACCGAACAAAACATTGTGATGTTTGTTTACTCTTAGTAAATTGATGAGATTTCTTTAATATTTAATTACAGTTCATCATTATAAAATAATTCATGATTTTTGAAATATTGTACATATATATACTTTGCTTTCCTGATGTTTTTAGTTTCTCAAGTGATAGTTCATGGTATGTTGTTGATGGAATGTTTTAACAAATATTGTAGTTCAAATGATTATAAAAATAGCACAAATCTTAGAATAAGTTTTAAAAGTATTTCACCGTATTATATTTAGCTATAGTTACCAATGTTCAGAGTTATTTTCGGTAAAATCAACAATCGTCTGTGATTGGTTTAAAATGGCGCTTTGCTTAATGAGGTTTGAAGTGTATAAAAGCCGAATGTAATTCTATGGTTGATCAGTTACGGATCCACTGCAGAATACGGCGCAAGTTAAGTACTTTGTTATTCACTATTGTTACCTGTTATTATTATTGTCTGTGATTATGTTTGATGTTTTCTTGGTATATTCTTATTTCTCTGTGATTATGCTTATTGATTATGTTTGATATTTTCTTTGCACCAATACCTACTTATTACTGTTCATTTATTATAATTGTTGAAGATCTTAATTGTTGTTCTTATTGCCATGTATTAATACAACTATTCTATAAGATGAAGTAGTTGTTGACTTTGAAATACACCATTAATAAAATTACTGTTGTTTACTTAAATTGACTGGCTACAATCTTTTATATAGAAACTTCCCTATCCACTCTGGTTGTAGGTTCTTAAAATGACAAACATATTTAGGTTTGTCATTAGTTGTATTATTCAATTTAAAAATAATAACTTTAATATTGGTAAAATCTCTATATTCTCATTGCTCTATCTATTTATCTAACACGCGCGATCACCACGCGCGCGATCACCACGCGCGCGTGACCGCTCGCTCGATAACACGCTGTTAATTGTTATCCATCTCCTTACACTCAACCGTGGACTGAATGACACTAGGAAAATGATTTAACAGCTCGACCACTCCCGCTTTCTTATTCTTATTCTTTATTGTACACACAGATAATACAGACAAAAGACTTACAAATAGGACATGTACAAAGGCGAACTTAACCCTAACAAGAGTTTCACACAGAGACCAACAACTTACCTATACAGTAAATAGTATTTGAATCACTAAAATTACTTACGAGCATAGTTTTCCTAACAAAATGAATGAAAGCTGTCCTCACGAGCAAGACTGGAAGAATTACACTTATCTAACTCTACCAATCTATTTCTGTCGCCAAGCAGCAATGCTCGCAACTTCCGGTTTGAATGGTCTGGGTGCCGGTGAAATTACAGGCAAATGAGGCTTTTTTTAGCCGTTGTCTCAAGGTCGGTGAACCTATGGACGTTTGAAGAAGAAGAAAGTGATTTATTTGACAAAATCAAAGCACAAAAAGGCCAGGTATACAATAAATAAATAATTGCATTAATAAACAACTTAACATTTATCAACTTAACAAGTACCTATCAAATCAAAACGAAACTAACTAAATGGTTACTAGAGTTACAATACAAATATACTGAAGAACTTTTAATTTGCATCAAATGAACTAACTGGTAAGTCTGTTTGATCAAGCATCAATTAATAATTTTAATGTAGAGACAGATCATATAAACACTACACCGACACACAAACCCTCACATACACGACACCCCTACCACACCCACACACCCACATACACCAAACTCACCACCACACCCTCTCACACACCTGAATACACTCGTCTAAGATAATCGTCTTATGTAGATAATACTAGGTACGTACCTACTTCATATTGTTCATTTACAATACAAGCACCTACTTAAGTTTGTATAATGACAACACGCCCGACTAACTTTGTTCTCCGACTAACTTTGTAGACTCCATAAAGTTGGTAAATCGTTTAAAGGGCACGGTGTACGCTTTTATAACAAACTCCCAAGAGATATACAAAAATTATCAATTAACAAATTTAAAAACGTAATTAAACAAAAGCTTTATAAAAAGGCATTCTATAAAATATCTGATTATTTAGATGACAAAAACGCTTGGGATTGAAAATGCTCCAACTCGAACCTATTGTTTTGTAAAAGGATCATTAAAAAGAATAACCAGCCTTGTTTTCTTGCCTTTCTTTCCTGGCTTGGTCGCGGAGGAACAGGCACCTAGATAAAAACCGACGTTTCAAAGTGGTCCTTGTGATTTTATTGAATAAATGAATTTTGACTTTGACTTTGACTTAACTATCCGACTCAACGTCAGTGAAGGCTCTGCCGCGTGTTAGTGAGAGCTGTCCACTACTGTCCAGTGAGGATGTAAACTCGCCTCCGAGATACAGTTTCCGCACTAGTTCGGGGGATAGCGGACAAACAACCGGGCAGCTTCGCTGTTAGCGGCACGTCTTATTACACAACCTTAGTCTTAGTTTTAGTATAGAATTATACGAGTCTGGAAGCTCACTACCAAGGTTGTCTGGAAGAAATCACTACTAAGGATAAGACCGCCCATTGTACTTTTAGTTATATTCCGTTTTTGTTATTTTATTACCATGTGGAGTACAATTGTGATAATAGGTAACAAAAGTAAACAAAGTAGGTACATAGGTAGTACCTAATAAGGTAAACACATTTATTAGGTAGGTACCTATATTCGATTGAGGCAAGCAGGTACATTATTATGTGATATTATAGAATAGATAGAATACAATAGAATAATCGTTTATTGTCTACACACAAAGATGGAATAAATTGGTTACTTCCATTTATTTCTAAGTTTATTTTTATACCTACCTAGGTAGGTACCTAATTATGCAGGTAAGTTGGTATAATTTTATTTTATAACGATGAATATTTGTCTTCCAATTTTGACAACAAAACTAAAATATTTTGGCCAACATACATACCTAGAACAAACCTATAAGAGTTCAGCACAAGTAGGTAGGTACCTATCTAGGTAGGTAGGTATTGAATTCACAAAATGCAAAAGTGCGGGGCTAACTTCTCGCACTCCATTTTCTTAACATTAACTGTGAGAAACTTTTTCTTTCACAACGGTTTGTGGGTAACTAAACCACAAAATACTATTGAGTTGAAATGGTGTCTCATAGTAGTAGGTAGGTAGTTACCCACCTGGTTAAGTAGCCTGTCACTTTTCTCAATGATAGGTAGATAGGTACCTACCTACAGTAATCAGTGTGCAATTTTGGCAATGATAGTCTCTGATTCTTCCTGTTATTATCTACCTATTTATGACCATTTGGTTTGGCCTCTAGCTGTGGGTCATTTGTGAGTCATCATAATGAGAACAAGATGAAGTTTCTCCCTTATCCTTAGGTACCTACTATTCTTTGATCTCATTAAAATCTTCGAGTAGGTACCTAAACGAAAGACATCTTTATGCATTATTTTGTTAAACAGGGTGAATCGGCCAGTACCTACCTAGGTACCTACCTAGTTGATACACATTACACAGCTCACAGCTGTCACACGCCGTGTCGCCAGTTATAATTGATCGGCAAACACGTTCATTTATACGATCTTATCTCAGCACGGTAAGGCCTAAATTGAGTTGAGATGTCTTCATACTGTGATGAGTGTGGCGTGGTGCGGCGATGTGAATAGGTACTTAGCATAATTTGTGTTATTTGCGTACAACTAGGTAAATGATTTCCTCTATTTTGTCACACTACCTATTTAGTTTGCAACAGCTTCGTTAAGTAGACTAGACATACCTACACAGTTTTTATTGCGAGAGATTCTATGTTCTTGCTATCTGAAATAGTTTAGTAAATGCACATAGGTTACCTAGGTAGGTAGCTACCTACCCTTTTCCTCGGACAGAAAATAAATAATACCCAAGTACCTAGCTTATGAATTTTGCTCATAAAATAAACAGGTCCGAAAACAGAATCTAATCATTGCGGTTTCAACCACCATAAACAAGAAATTCTGTAGGCAGGTAGGTAGATACCAAGGTAATAGTTGAGTAAATATTGACCTACCGATAACCACATCATAATGTAACCCACGAGTGATATTACCTATGATGAGCAAACGGAACCTTGCATGACGCCGCCCGCGCCGTGTCCCGTTAGCGGAACCAGAGCGGGACGAAGACGATACAGACACGGCCACGTTCAGATACTAACTATTGATTTAGGTAGTAGGTATGGAGGATGGAGGAAAGGTTTGTAGAGGTATAGAACAGTAACAACTATCGAGAAATAAAGCTCATGTCTTATAGCATGAAGGTATGGGAGAAAGTGATAGTGAGACGAATGAGGGAGGAGAGTGAGGTGACTCAGAACCAATTCGAGTTTATGCCTGGACGTTAAACTCCAATTATTTACGCCATATTTTCACTTCTCCAACTTTGCGAGAAATACAGACGTGCGCACAAATACTTACACATGGTGTTTATCGATCTTGAACAGGCATACGCTAGGTTCCCCATAGATTCTCTGGTAGGCTTTTAATGAGAAAGGAGCGTCTGGGAAATACTTGCAGCTCATTCGAACTATGTATGGTCGATCCAGCACACACGTTCGGTCAGAAGCTTGCGTCACTGGCAAGTTCAATGTGGCTGTAGGCTTGCATCAGGGATCGGCTTTAGGTATGTCCTTATTTTTCCTCCTGGTTATGGATGTCCTGACGTTGGAGATACAGGAGGAGGACAGGACATACCCCCTGGTGCATGCTTTTTGCATGACGTTGTTCTTGTCAGAGAAAATGCACTTGAGGTACAAAGCAGGCTGGGAAAATGCCAGGAAAAACTGGAGAAAGTCGGACTGAAGATCAGCAGGACGAAAACCGAGCAACTGTTCTGTGACTTCATTCCTGTAGCCTTAGATGGTGTATCCCTTCTAGCCTGCTCCGACTTTCGGTACCTAGGTTCATTTATCCAGAACGATGGTGAGATAGACCTGGACGTGAAGAATAGACTAAATGTGGGATGGATGAAATTGCAACAGGTCACATGCACCACGAATACCCCTTGTGCTCAAAGGGAAGATTTACAAAACGATCATAAGACCGTTTATTGTATGGATCTGAAGGTACGGATGAAAGAAGGGCGCATGCGGCTGAGATGCAAATCAACATTCAGATGGATGAGTGGAGTTACAATAATGCACAAGTTATGAAATGAGTATAACAGGGGAAGTCTGAAAGGAGCACCAGTGACGGAAAAGTTGAGGAGTAAAAAGTAAGCTTGGTAGGGGCATGTCAGGAGGAGAGAAGAAGGTCATGTTACGAAAAGAGAGTAATATAAATTTGGATGGATATAACCTGCAGGCTACATACGGATAGGCTAAAGAAAAGATGGATGGATTGCGTAAAGGATGACATGAGTAAGAAAGGAGTGAATGTAGAAATGACCGCTGATATAGGACTATGGAAGAAGAAAACTGTTGTGCCGACCCCACATGATGTGGGATAAGGGCGAGAAGAAGAAATTGGTAGGATGTTGTCTAGGTAGGGTAGACCGGGGGCAATAGTAACCTGACCTACACATTACCTACCTACACAAATACCCTCCACGTAATCGGTAGGCTACCTACCAATAAAATTGTAAGCTATCAGCTACCATTCCGCGTCATAAACATTATCATAAACGAGTTACTTTGACCCACTGGTAAAGGATTCAATAGGAATGCGTACACAGTAGGTCAGTGACCTTACCGGCCTGCCGCTGTGAAGTCAGCGGACGATCAGTCGGAGTTGGGGCGCCAATACCGGACTCAGTGGGTGAAGGTCACGGGAGCTAACGGTACGCGTGACGTCACTGAATCACTACGCAGGTGCCTAGGTAGGTATGCATCACACCTGATTCGTTGTAAACGGATATGTCGCAGTTCGTGCGTCGTCATTTTGGAGTAAACAAGTAAGTTGCAGTACGTGCGCTCTGCTAAAGGGCGAAAAAAAAACCTAAACATTTCGTGCGTCGAACAGCTAATTCTTCATTTACTAGCGCCGCCGCCGCCGTGGCCAACTATTGATACCTACCTACCTACTGTGTTCAGTAAATTGTTGAGTCATTTCTACTTGTCCGTGCTGTGCTGTGTCTGAATGTGTCGAATAAACAAATTTTCTATATAAGTATATATCTATCTAGGTATCTATTTCCTAGTCAATTAGTGACCTTAAACACTTTTTGAATCTTTTATTTTCTCCGCGTCCAATTCTAGACAAAACTTTAATGTTCTAACTTTCTCCACCACACCATTAATCAATTTTAGAGAGCATTTAAAGTCCTTCCACAGCTCCATAACCTTAATTCTAGGAAATTCCTAAAACAATGTGGTCGCAGGTAGGTAGGTAGGTGAATGTGTAGGCAGTTAAGAAAGTGTGTGTAACGGGATTTTGTTTTGGACATAATCCTATTTGTCAATGCCCCCTTGCCCTGAATATAGACGAAATGAGAAAAATATGCGATGACGAGCGAATCCACCATATTTTGGGCAAAATATCTAATAGGCATTGTTCGGCAGTTAGTAGGTAGATATGACATTATTTGGACCCGAGTTCACCAACACAGCAACGGATAGTGTCTCTGGCTATCCCTCGAAGATCTCAGCACTAATATATCTGAGGATGGAAATCATGGGGAATACAGTTGCGAGCAGTTGTTTTGTTTTGCTTATTAGACCTACTTAGATCAGTAGAGTTGTAACATAGAGCGGAACTTTCGGGAAATTACCTTGTATTGTAGGTACCGTAATAATAAAAAACAACGTTTTTTGGTTACCCCTTGGTATTGCGTAGTTCTATAGGAACTTTATACTAATATTATAAAGAGGTAAAGATTGTAAGTTTGTAAGTTGCAGGTAATCTCTGAAACTGGGTACTCTACCGATTTCAAAAATTCTTTTAATAATATTTAGAATGGACTTTCAGGTTGGACATACGCTGTCGGTATATTATCCTGTTAAAATTAAATGGGTTTTCGTGGAGACCAAAATTTTGCGAGTCGACGGCGAGCATCGTTTCTTACGAATGGTACTTTTCATCGGCTACTTTTTATACATGTACAACCCGTACCTATAATTTCAGCTGGGTACCTAGGTAGGTACCGTTACCTGTGAAAAACTAGAACTCTCATCAAAAATTACACTATCATTGTAGATAGGGTCATTTTTCACTGTAAAGTGCTTTCACTACTGCATTATCCGCGCTCGCGCGCTGCGCCGCCGGTCTGAGGGTGAGGGTTTCGTTGGAAAGACACGGTCGCATTGTTTTCCACTCTTATAGTTCTGAACTCACTTTTATATTTCAGACATGTCCTAGGTTTGGTTAACGTAGCTGTAGCGTCACTGTCGTTACATAGTATCAACGAAGAGCAACGAACTTCTGTAAAAAAAAGAGCTACCACATACAATACACAGATGGCCATTGAAGTGTCTACCTCTATATAGATCGCGAAAGTGGAGTTTTATCGCAACCTGAACATATATAATACCTCTGATAAACCACTATCGGTCCGAGGAGCCCGGACAAGCGGATCAGATCGATCAGCAGATCAGGACACCCCACCAACCGTGTTTTTCATAGTGGCGTCTCGACTCTGCTCTCATCAAACTCGTGCTAGAATGTTCTATGAATGACATTTCCGTGGATGCGTTTCGTCAGTGGAGCATGCAAGCATGGACTGGACGTGGCTTCATGCAATATTAATGCATAACGGCGGCATCACCGGAACGGTATAGCACGCAGGCGGGCTAACAAGCCGGTACAAATACCTTCGGTTGTCGCATCATTACTGCTGAATACCTATCTACTAAATGTAAAAAAAACTTAGAAATCATGTAACCTAAGTCATATTCTGATATGTTTTTCATAGTTTATTTATTTGCCTGAAAGTGGTAGGTACATACAATGTTCTCATTACATGTTAGGGAGGCAGGTGGTAGCCGGCTGCGACGCAGAGGTGCGGTTTCGATTCTGGTTGCGGGATAAATGTTTACATGTTCAGCAGATATTTATTCCGGGTCTATGGTTATGTTTGTGTTGAATCTAGTGCTCTACCAACGATCAGGAAAACTTTCAAAACGTCTACAACAATAACAGAATAAAATAACACAGTGATTATCTCAGATAGTGCATTACATACAAATTTCAAAATGTACACAGTCCACTTTGTAAAAATATGTACATAAAAACAACAGTTTTTAGGCAATGAGCCCTGAACTTGATTCAATAGTAGCTAATATCGTAACGAGCCTTGTTTGATTTAATCTTAGTTTCAATAAAAACATTATCCTATCCTACTAGTCTCACTGACGCACTGAACACGCTTGGAGCGGCGGCGCCCTGGACTCCTGCGGGTTGTGTCCAGAAGGCGATATCTCTTGTCAACGCGTCTTTCGCTCCTTTCTGCCCCCTGTGAGTGCTCTAGTGTCCATCCTCAGGTCCACGCGAGTGGATCCGGCAGCAGCTCCGGTCGCGTCTACCCTCGCACATATATCGCATACTCTTACTGAGGCTCTCATCGCTCTGCTTATCCTGGTTATGTTGTTTGTTGGTGCAATGTTGGTGGTTGGCGTTACGGTTTGAGATTGTAAAGAGTAGATACTATTAGGACTGTTGAGAATACTGGAAAAGCTTTGAAAAAGACAAGGAACAGAAATGTCAGTGCCACAGAGCTCCTCATAATCATCCAAGGTGGAAAGTAACTTCCAGCCCAAATCAAAGACAATACCTATTTATTTGAAAAACAAAACCCCGGCCCCGTCCATAAAAAAACAAATCAAAGTCAAAGTCTATAGGTATTGATGACAAGGAGCTTGTCAGACTTTTCTTTTTTACACGTCTATTAACGTAAAGAAGAGCTGTATGTCTGATACTTTAATTTTTAGAGATGTGGAACTGCAAAGCCTAAGTATAGTATACTAGCTAATATTCTATAAAGGTTCAATCCATTTCAAATAATTTCAATCAATTCCGGCTATTTTTTCACAGAATTTTTGCTGCCATAACAAAATATATAAGAATTTTAATTTATTATTTTTCGACATTTGCTTGTATGAGTAAATCACAAAATTTCATTCTTTTAAGAGTAATTTGCCAGGGTTCCTACGAATACAAAAAACAAAACAAAACATTTTATAGCTGTCCTTTGACATAAATTTTATATTATTTTATTTTTAATTGTATAATTTTGTACGCTACCCTCTGTGACAGAAAATAGAGGAGCTCTACTAAGCACCCTCAAACCTATATTTACAAAATTTACAAATTGTACTTATTTTGTAAGTATACCTATATTTACAAAATAAATACAATTTGATTGGTTCGTTAGGGTTTTATTCATTGAAATAACAAGGATCATAGGAACGTCAGCTTAAAAACTACGTGAAGTTATGTTTTTGAAGTGGATTTACGGCGATACCTCGCGCGCCAGGGCAAGCCAGGGCAAGCCAGGGCAAGCCAGGGCAAGCCAGGGCCATTAACTCTGCTTGGTTTTTTTATGATCTTACAAGTGGTCTAACATACTCGTAGAGCACAATATTTCGTCTAGTTTATCAAATGTCAGTTCTCTGTATAATCTGCTACTCGCGTTGTATAATGTGCGTTTCTCCGGCTTTAACGAGGCTTTTTGCCGCCACTTTCTACGATTCGGAGATGATGGCCGATTGTACATAATAGCCGGTGTTTTTGAATGTCACTAGACTGGAAATTAATTTCACTTGCCTACTCAAAACTATCTGTACTTGCTCGATGCAATTTCATGGTATGCAAGTAGATATCGCATCAATGTTGTAAAATTTATTGGATTTATCCAAAACTCTTGATTTCACTTGTGAAACATAACGCGGAGAAAGATGTGTCAGACGTTTATTTTAGAAAATTACGATAAACGTACCTAAGTATAATACAAATTATCTTAGTACTAGCTGTGTATTTTTCTACGAAAATACTCTAATTACATAGATATTAGACAGGTTCTTTCAAAGCACCGATCGCCACGTTTAGTAAGTTTAATAAGCCATCGGTCATAGTTCCAAGTACTATTTATTTAGTCCTTTACTAAGATTTTCGTAGGGAAAGCCAACGGAACTAAGCATAGCGAGCCAAATTGCGAAAGTCTTCTAAGATCCCAGGGTGCGTTCGAGTCCTATTGATTTAAACATTTTGTGCAAACCTGGTGGGTTATATTTTATTGTAACTAACGTTTACACTAATGTTTTTTACGCGCTTGTAGTCTTCAAGATCATAATTTTTGGTAGGACTTAGGAGGAAATTAATTTGTAGGAGGAGAATATATGTACCTAGCAGCTAGGAAATATTTGGTAGGTAGTGTTTTTGAACTCCTAAGTACCTAGCTACTCGTATAATGGAAGACCTTTGCCCTGCAGTGGGACACCATAGGCTCGTAATTATAATCATATTTTTATGAAAAATAAACACTGTTTTATGGTGAAAATTATGGAATAAAAGAACTTTCCTAATTATGGAGTCCATAAAATAGCTGACTGGGCCCATAACCCGCAGTTACATTCAATTGGTCAACATTTCAAAAGCTTTTATGATGTTTAGCTAAAAAAAGTATTACTTACCCAACTAACAAGTGAATGTCGCGCCATTTTCGCTACTATAATTTGAATCGGACACACACTTGACCGAAAAGAAACTCACAAAATCACCTGTCCATTAAAAACTTTTAAAATTGTCGTGAAAATAAAGGCGATTGGTCGCGTTTCTTCCGATTTCAAGTTTTATTTAGTTTTTCGGCACAAGTCGCGTTCGTTCCGGCGCGTCCGCGAGACACTGGCGTGGCGCGTGGCTGTAGCGGGATGTGAGAACGGGATATCGTGACGCGCTGGTGAAAGGATATCACATAGAGATGGTAGTACCAGAGTTCATATATTATATTATTATTTGGTGCCATGAGGATTAAATTAGATAGATATTAGATAGATTGTTTCAAAGTACCACCACGTTTGATAGATAACAGATATATATATAGATATTTTATAGGTCACAGATAACTACCGGTACTATTATTTATTTTGGATTTTTACTACGATTCTCGTAGGAAAAGCCATCGGAACTAAGTAAAGCGAGCCAAACTGCGAAAGTCTTCTCAAATCCAATAGAAATAAACTATAGAGTTTACGATGACACTCTCTCTAAATTTTTTTATGTCTAGAAAAATATTTACATACCGATGCGAAATCATTCCAATTTAAGTACGCTCTTAGTTGACTTAAGAAGCGAGAAATTTCAATAAATGTCTATTTATTGACGCATTGGAGCCGTATATACGAGTATATGCTCGCTCATACAGCGCATCATAGTTCTTGCAATTTGATATCTATAAAGGGTTACAGTAAGACACGGATTTAATATTGTTTTATTATATGAAAGTGACATTGTGTATGTGGTTGTTGTTTCAAACTCAAAATGTAAATACGTGTTAAAATAGGTTGTAACAGCTCTGTACGGTATCCCGGTAGTGGTGTTGGTAACCAGGCCGCGGGCAAGGCCACACTTGTCTTGTCTTGTCCTACAGGCGTTCTAATTTCGAACTTGGGACACTGGTTTCACTACCTAGCCTAATAGAGTTATTCTACCGGTTCAGCATTTCCAAAAGGCAACGGATGGTCGCGATAAACAACAAAAGGAGAAGAACATTTAAAATATTTTATTTCTAAAACATATGAGCTCTGAAAATATTGTATTCTGTTCATACACTTAATACTGTTTAAGAAAACGGTTCCTCCAAAACGGCTTTTCTTCAAATGGTAGGTGATTTCAAGTTTACTAGCTTGCCGTTTGATCTAAAGATGGTCCTGGTGAAGAGACCACTCTCAGTACTTTATAGGGTACAGTTCTTCCCACAGCTTGTACCGATCTTCGTTCAGATTCTCGGAGACGGTCAGGTTACTTCCTACTCGTAGGTACTTGCGAGCGGAGGGCTTCATCGCCGGCCAAGATAGGCCTTCCAGTTCGGGAGTGTCGCTACGCGGGTTGGGGTCCCTACAGATCAAATAACGAAATATATACATCCAACAGACATAAACATAGTCCTAATCCCACTTATATATACTTTCAACTACTCTTGTACCTATGTACAAGTAGGTATATACAAAAATACAAATGAAACATCCAGCTTTCTAAAGACCGTTGAAAACCACCTATAGATAAGTCAACTGATCCAGACTACTAAAAGACGGAAGCGTTCCCAAAATGTTGGCTGCATTTCCTCGCTGAATGGCAATGCTAATGCGTTGACCGAGATAAGACTCTCTGGGCACGCGTTGTTTCGACCAGTCCCCTCTGAAAGAATTTTGAATACGTGAAGGGCCCCGGTTCCCCACGGACCCAGAGTCCCAACCCCAAAAGGCTTAAATTTAAGTATTTACAAAAAATATCCATAATTTTTTTTATTTATTTTGTAATATTTCTCTGTTACTATTGTTAATAGGGAAATATTCCTAAATATTCGTACGTCTGAATGCAAGATTTTCCATCAAAACTAAATATATTATCAACATGAGATATCATTTTTTCTCCCCCGTACATATAAACTGTGGAATGAGCTGCCTTCTGAGGTATTTTCGCTGAACAAAAATATCGCCTGCTTGAAAAAAATAAATAAAAAGAGTCCTTCAGAGCAACGCATCAGCAATGCTGTCGGTGGGCCGTATGACTGTTTGTTTCGTTATAAAAAAAAAACAGAATAGACTTGCTTTTCCGCTAATATTTCATATATGTCTACCCAGAAGTGTCCGAGTCCACGATTCTTACCCATATCTAGCAAAGTTGTACCACATCCCTGTCATCTGATCGACGAGCTTGGAGTCAGGGCTATCGACGGAGATGGTCGGGAACCGGTAGCTCAGCGAGAACAGATAGATCAGGTCATCGTGGTGCGCCGCCCCTGGGACGAGGATGGAAAGGAAACAAATGGTTAGAAAGTAAGCGCTTTGTTTCAATAGGACTCAAACATAGAAGTAAATAAAGCCTCATGGTGGACCGATACATCCTCTGATTTTTATTCGGTAAGTCGATAAGTTACAACTACCTTTCTCTCTATATATCTCTCCCTCCTATCTTCTTATAATCAAATTGAGGGACTGAGTCATCAACCAGAGTAAACACGCGTGAATTCTATTAAAAACGTGAAGATTCACGTTTCAAAAATTAAATAATCATTTTAAATTCAATGTTTATATGACTTTGACTTTGAGAAGCAAGTTCTAACATCGCTATGCTATGCTCACCGGAATCAGACATTCTGCTAGATAGACAGTTACCTAAGTTATTTCAAAATTGACCATAGGTAATTAGGTAGGTAGACGTATACATAACATAACATTAAATATTTCACGTATGCCCATTTAACTAAAAACTTTTAATTACCTTTTCGTTAGTGTCAATTTGCCATGCTATGACGTGAGCCAATGGACTTAACCTTTTTTTATATAACTTAACTCCGGAACACAGTAATGCTCGCATAACTGCTAACAAACTGAACTTGACTAAAGGCTAAATTTCAAATTAAAGAATTACATTGCTTAGTGCATCATTTTTGATAATGTGTGTTGGTGCCTTACCTCAGACCCTCGGACCCTTATCAAGACCCTGCTAATCTGCGATAATTAAACACATAACCCATTACCCGACTGCGGGTGATCAATTTACTCAGACCCTCGGACCCTTATCAAGACCCTGCTAATCTGCGATAATGAAACACATAACCCATTACCCGACTGCGGGTGATCAATTTACGTGAGATGTGTAGGTAATGTACATTGAATGAAGATTGCAGAGTTGGTTTAGCTGATTGACACTGATCCATTCGGAGAGTGAAGTGAGTCACTCACCGACTGGCTTCTTGGTGGTGGGGTCCTCGTAGTGGCTGTGCTGGCCGATGTAGCTGAACTGGTAGTACCACACGGGACTAGACGAGTAACGACACATCAGATTGGCAAGTCTGTTGGAAAATAGCACTTTTAAGTCATGTTTGTAGCAGGAACGGGTAAAATAACCCTTCTACACCCACCCTCTTTGATTTTAAAACGAACCTCTTTTTCATAATCAGCATTCACAAATTAGTCAACCGTCGTCTTATTAACAAAGTTAAAATCATCAAAAAATAATACCTACTTTCACTAAAAAATATGAAAATTTGTATGTAAATAGTTCAGTTCAACAGCGATGTGCTAGTGGACTTCTTTCGGCTAGCAATTATGATGAATCTACTCTTAAAAGCAGAACAAGCAAGCATTTTATTTGACAACAACCATTTGTAAATTATGATTACTTTCCTGAGCGTATGCTTCTACTCTTAAAATACTTTATTGCACACCAAATAACACAACAGCTTAGATATGTACCTACTACAAACTTAGTCAATTTTGAACAATCGGTGGTCATATTGCTAAGTAGCTATCTCTACCAAACGAAAGTTAACAAGGGGGAAAGAAAGTTAACAAGGGGTTTAATTTAACATACAAAAACATCACAACAACAAATAATTAAAAGAACTGCACAATGGACGATCTGAACAAGAAATACGCTATCTAATATTCTCCAGCCTTACCTATGAGTTGGAAAGCCAATGATAGAGTCTCCATACAGCTTGTTCAAGCCCCTCACGCTGGCTTCATCGTTTCTGTTCAGCTCCTTATTCTGAAGGTAGGTAGCTCTGAGCCTGCGAGTGTGTTCCTGTGAGCGGTCGCGCGGCAGCATGAAGGAGACGGGCGCGACGCGCTCCCACTCCGCGTTCATCGCGCTACGCAGAGTCTCGTTGCGCAGGACATCTGCAGAATAGTGAGGTTCTTACTCGTAGATACCATCCTTTCGTTGTTTATTCATTGATTATGAATACAAACTAAACCTAAATACTAAAATTAAACACTTTTGAGTGGATTAATCGATAAAAAATATGTTTAATGAGATTGTGCAAAAATCGAAAAAACATGATACCAGCTGTGCGTTTAGTTAGTGTCGATATTGTTAGTGTTGTGTGTCGGAGCCGAGATGTACTCGAATGTGACAGTGGAACCGGTGGTGGTGGTATTTTTCTCAATAAAAGAGTGAGAAAGAGGGTAGATCGATTTGTCTGCCACTAACATTGATAACCCGCAAAGACTTCAGTTCCTCCCGTGATCATGGAACATGCAACTGTACTGAAATATCGGGAAACATTCAAACTCGCAAATCATGGTAAATATCCCGTTTTTAAGTAAAAAATTTGCAAACTTTGTTTTACAAAGGAAACAAAGTTTAAAATTGAATGTAAGAATAAAATAGCCGACAGTCTATTCTACATTTCAAAAAGAGAGTTGACCACAAATAACTGTCTCGGGTTTTTAATTACGATGTAGTTTCCATAAATACAAGCTCTGCTTATTTGAGGCCTAGATGATGCTGTTTGAAAAATGTCCAGCATTTTTATGATTATTTTTGTGTAAAGTTGGTGATGAATGAATGGAAATGGAACTCACTGAAGGCGAACCAGAAGAACTCATCCTCGGTCTGGCTGATGATGTAGGGAACGTTATGCATCTTCTTCTGCTTGATGGCTGTCAGAGGGTCGAGGGTCAGGAACCGCTCCTGACCGAAGTCGGGCTCCACCACGGGACTCCAGATGCCGACGGGGTCGTAGCCGAATTCCTGACCATCAAAATAGCATTGGGTAATATAAACAAACAAACTCACAACTGTATGATGGATATCCTCAGATACATACTCAGTGTGTTGATCTTTGAGGATACCAAGTATGGGGTAGTCAGAGGCACGTACAAATATTAGGTACATTTGGCACATGCCCGCGTTTTGCAAGAAGTTAGCATTAAACGTGACAGGTTGTAAGACCATTGCCTATTGGAACACTAACCTTGGCACATGCTTTCTACGGTAGGTTTTAGGGTAAGTAGGTTTCCACGCGATGTTTTCCTTCACCGTTTTGAGTACGTTTTAATGCGTACATGTTTTTTTCGAGGGAAAACATTAAATGGTGCACGACCGGATTCGAACCACCGACCTCCAGATCGGAAGTAAGCGGTCCCCCCTGACCGCCCACTAGGTCAACACGGCTCTATAAATCATTAGTATTTATGGTAATATTGTCTGAACTCTGCAAAAGTTGCTTTTTTGTATCAGAAAGATGGTGCTTGTGTCTCTGTGATCCTAAGCATCATAATCTGTGCTCACATAGAATCCTCGCCAGTCTCCAAGCTCCTGCCAAGTCTTCTTCTTCAGACACTCCATGATGACGGTTGTATTGTTGTCGGGACACTTCAGTAGTTGCGCTTGCTTGACCGCTAGATGGCGCTGATGGTGGGGGAAGGGCTCCTTACCGACGGGAGACGCACTCATTGAAATACCACGGTGGAACAGACCTGTATAGGTAAGGAGATAATCTTATCCTAAGTTTTACTAACGTATATGGATCAAGATATTTGGAATAAGTTATTACATTATCTTATCTTAAACTTGCGACGGTAGAGTAAGATCTTTCAGGAAAAATCTAAGCTAGCAAGAGCTCAGCCTTTTGGCTGGCTAAAGGGTTTACCTAGAAACTGTGATATATTGTAGTTTTAAGTCACTGTTTCTCAAAGTGGGCGATAACGCCCTCGTGCGGGCGCTGGAAGCCTTCAGGGGGGCGATAGAAGGCTCTAGAAGATATCGGGGGCACTAAGACGGTCTAGAGAGGAAAGGTTAAAGAAAAAAATAGGTTGTTATGTTAATAAACTTTGGGGAGCGCTAGGATTTTTTTATTGTCATAGTGGGCGGGGTGGAAAATCAGTTTGAGAACCTGTGTTTTAAGTAGTATATCATTCATATAGTTCCCATAACACAAGCTCTGCTTACTTTGGGACTAGATGTTATGTGTGATAATAAATGTCCAGCATTATTTATTGACTAGCTTCTGTCCACGGCTTCGCCCGCGTAGTACCCGGATAAAAAACAAACATGCGTCCTCACAAACTTTCGTTTATTTTATAATAGTAGTTTCATTTGATAAAAAGAAAAGAAGTCAGAATGAACGCTAAGCGAGGACGCGCGGGCGATGCCACGCGGACGCGGTGCCACTTTTCTGCCTGGCTCTAGGTGGGTCTGGCTGGGTGTGGGTGGCACAGCGGCATTGGTAAAGTGATTGATACCTTTGGACATGGGTGATAGCATATGCAGCATAACGCTGATGGAACCGGCGCTGCAGCCCGCGATGCTGACCCGGCCGGGGTCTCCGCCGAAGGAGGCGATGTTCCGCTGCACCCACCTCAGCGCCGCCACCTGGTCCTTCATGCCGTTGTTGCCGGCAGCCGCCGCCTCCCCCGTGCTCAGCCAACCTGGACGACACGGATCTACTTTAAGACTACTAATCCTAGTAGACTACTAGTGGTGATCCGAACACGAATCCGAAAAGGAACTTGATTAGCGATATCGAATCTAGTTCGGGACTTAGTCGATAGATGATTTAAAACCCCGCATCATAGTATTCTATCTTTTATCTGACCTATTTGGCTGATGATATTCGTATTCAGACTCATGTTTTAGTGATATTGGCCTCAATTCTGTAGTACACTAACTGAACTAAATTTAAACTATCGCTCTTTCTTACTGATAGTGTACGCAAGAAAGAGATGGCAAGAATTTTACTGCTGTGTGCTGCTGTCAAATCAGATTACGTGCTGCTTTTCTTCGTGTTTATAGTCAGCATGTTTTGAAACCACGACTAAATTTGTATGGAAAACTTAAATGTGAGTAATTTGACTGCACTAAAATTGTAGCTATCTCTTTCTTGCTTGCACTATCGGTAAAAGAGAGCGACAGTTAAAATTTAGTTTAGTTAGTGTACTACAGAATCGAGGCCATTATCATATTAGCTACGACAAAAAGGGCATGATACTATCTCGCCTGTTCATTTCCAGTAGATGAATAATGATGACATTAGTAAATTGTTTGTGATTTTGATAAATGTGTAATAAGGAATTGTCCTAACATGTTACTTGCGTTTACCCAGATGTCCCAGAATGTGTATATGAAGCCGAAAGGCCATATACACATTCTGCCATACATGCCATTGACACATTGTTTCTTCTACGACTTTTTGGATTTTAATGTTTTTCATTCAAAAAATGACCATCAAAGTTACCATCCTACCTGTTTTGTTTCTAGCTGTTTTATTGATTTTAGAGGGCACATCCCTAAAATCAACAAAACAGCTGTTTAGTTGACTTTTGAGTGTGATGTCACACGAGGTAAACATATAAATTATTTTATTCCAAAAAATATCGTGAACTTGACTATTCATATTGTAAAAACGGGAGTTTTCACGTACTGCACTATCGGTGATGGCACCGACTAAGTTTCGACTCATTCTGAGAGTCTTCATCAGGATGAATTATTTCCATCTGTCACCGATGAACGATCGCGACTTGCTCCCTCCGCGTCGCGCCGTGCTTATTATTAATAATTGTAATAATAAATAAATTATTACAATTATTTCACTCAATCAGATGTTTGAACGTATGCATGGACGAATACACCAAAAACATCATATGTAGATATGTTTACGGAGGAGATTGGTATTAGACTCGAGTTCTTGACTATGGAGGATTACGATGATGTAGTAATGTTGTGGTTGCCTGGAAGCAGTTACCGAGAGCGCTGAGCCGGTAGTTGATGGTGACCAGCACGAGGTCTCTGTCCAGCAGGTAGTGCGGACCCGCCAGGTCGCTGCGACCCGTCATCGAGTAGAACCCGCCGGCGTGGATGAAAAACACCACGGGAAGGGGCTTCTTGCTGCGAACATTCAAATGTTGAATTCTCAACGATAGCTGTTAGTAGAAGAGCTTGTTTTGAAAAGGCTCGTCCGGGGCAATACTACCTACTACCCAGTAAGTGTCAGTACTCCCTCTATCCGCGCGGCTACCCTCGATTGAGGGTATTTTATATGTAGGTACTTATTAATAACGTGGCAAACTAGCATACCCACCTGTTTGTACATGGTTACCGTAACCTATGGTCGCTTGCAACAGCCGAGCTATCACTCGCGCGTTACCGACCCTGTGATATAACGGGTGAATGGTCTGATGTGTGGAGTGGGTATGCGTACACCAGGAGTGAGCAGTGTGACACGGAGGGTGGATCCATGTTTGGTGGTGGATCTCACCTCTTGTTGTCGGGAGTGTACACGTTGAGGGTGAGACAGTCCTCGGAGACGGGGTAGGCAGGTGGCGCGGGCAGCGGACACGCCGGACCGTCCGCCGTGGCGTCCACCACGCCCGCGTACGACAGGATCGCCTTCGGTGGCTGCGGAAAACATGTAGACTTTTTTATCATAGCCTTCTGCCCACGGCTTCGCCTGTGTGATACCCGGAAAAAAAGTAGCCTATGTGTTATTCTGATGTTTAAGCTATATTACTGTAAAGTTTCATCTAAATCCGTTCAGTAGTTTTTGAGTAAAGTGTTTGTTTAGTAACAAACATCCATCCTCACAAACTTTAGCCTTTATAATAGTAAGTAGATAAATGCTATCTGTTTGAATGAAAATATAAAATTTCAAAGTGTTTTTACTGCGTTTCCTTATGTACCTGGAACCTGAGTTCCCCGACGGGTGCTTCTGCATACTTGATACCGCGATATGACTGGAAGCGCCTCCCCCTCCTGGTGTGGTCCCAGCTTCCGCGGAACACGCCTGATGGAGACGAGCTGGTCGGATTGTCAGCTGATGGAGACGAGCTGGTCGGATTGTCAGCTGATGGAGACGAGCTGGTCGGGTTGTCAGCTGATGGAGACGAGCTGGTCGGATTGTCAGCTGATGAGACGGGACCTGGCGAAGAGCTTGCAGGTGGTGATGGCGTCGGAACTGCTGACGAAGAAAATATTTAAAACAAGATGCTGAATCTTGTTTTATTTGGTTTGAACGCGCCGATCTCCGGAACTATCGGAGATTTCATTCATCGGCTAGTCGGATTTAAACATTTCTGATCGATACCAGACGGATCGTAATGTTAAATAGCCTATAAGGAAGGTTATAGGCTATTGAAAATCACGCTACGACTCTAAGGAGCCGAGTAAAAAAGTAATAGCGCGGGCGGGCGACGCGTCGCGGTAAGTCCGGGACCGAGGACGGCTCTGCTAGTGATTTTTATAAAAAGGTAAAGGTCTCGGCTCGTGTACTACTTATTTAATCTTGCAGCGCTTTCTAGTCACGTGTGGTATCAAATCTTAGAACTTTCCTTGAAGTCATACAAAACGATAGCTCAACTACCACATTATAATCGGTTAAGTCGTTTTGCAGGAAAATAATAACAAACAAACAAGGTAGGTACTACTACTAACTCCTACCTCACACACAATATGCCGGCTCCTTACGTCACGTCCAAATATCAATTTGATAAATACCACAGATATTGACCTCGATTCTGTAGTACACTGACTAAACTAAATTTAAACTGTCGCTCTCTTTTACTGATAGTGCAAGCAAGAAAGAGATAGCTACAATTTTAGTGCTGTCAAATTAGTCAGATTTAAGTTTTCCATACAAATTTAGTCATGATATCAAAACATGCTGACTATAAACACGAAGAAAAACGGCACGTAAACTGGTTTGACAGCAGCACACAGCACTAAAATTGTAGCTATCTCTTTCTTGCGTACACTATCAGTAAAAGAGAGCGATAGTTTAAATTCAGTTAAGCCAGTGTACTACAGAATCGAGGCCATTATGATACCATAGGCACTAGTTATCAATACCAAGCTTCTTATTTATTATTTTACTCACACACATAAAAACAAAACACGTAGGTTGTAGGTTGAAATAAATGAGTACTTAAATAAAATAATGTTTAATATAATAAGTCTACGTAGTTCAATTTTACATGCATCAGAATTAATCGAACGTCTAATAAAATAGTCTACAGACGCATTTCAGACCAATTAATTTGAAATTAAGGAGAGTAGTAGTAGTTTACCTGGTGGTGTCGCACTGGTCGCACCGGTCGCACTGGTCGCACTGGTCGCACCGGTCGCACTGGTCGCACCGGTCGCACTGGTCGCTCTGGTCGCACTGGTCGCACCGGTCGCACCGGTCGCACTGGTCGCACTGGTCGCACCGGTCGCACCGGTCGCACTGGTCGCACTGGTCGCACCGGTCGCACTGGTCGCACTGGTCGCACTGGTCGCCGCTTGGCCGACCCCCTGCCCTTGCACCAGAGCTAAGGCCGCGGCCACACCGACCACTGCTTTGAACAACATCCTCCCTCAAACACACAAGGAACACTTGATCAAATTAACCTCGTCTGGACAGCTTTATACGTGTTTAGTATGAGGTATGAATCGTTCTAGTTCGAGAGCAGGTGGTGATTTTCTTACGTCATACTTATACCGCTCTGCTGCATCAGTGCATCAGCGTGCGTGAACTTCGGCTACGATAAACTTAATATGGTTTATTTACCGAATTACTTTTCTCCGAAATAACTCTTCGTCGATGTCTGGATTGACGAAAAAGTCCTTCTTAATTGACTATAAGCACAGATATTATAGGACTTATAGCTTACCTAAAATCCGATGTAATTCCGTTTGTCCACCGCATGGTACCTACCACGGATGAAGCTAATGAGAATGGTACAGTTTGACTGACTTTATTAGCCGTTCGTCCCACTAGATTTGTTAGTACGACGAATGGGAATCTAAAAATAACTAGGTAGGTAGAACTACCTATTATTAAATTTGAATTCATAGCGAATGTAAAAGTTATTTTATTTTTATTTTTTTTAACTTTTACATTCTGATTAAGAACAAATTAGTTTTACAAAATATGAAAACCACTGATATTATTATACTGATGTATTATTTGATCACGTATATATAAATAAACTCTATAGTTTTGATTGTTCACTTTTATTTGTGAATAGTTTTACCATTTGTTTATCATGAATATCTCAATGAAGGTCTCATTTGACCATAATCTCACCAGATGGTTACGTCATTATTAACTTCACGCAGGATATGAAGTAAGAGACTTCTCACGAGCTCACGGGCTAGCGGAGATGAGCGTTGTGGTGTGTTCTTATTTTCCCTATTCTTGTTGTCTTGATAGATACCTACTGCGGTGGCGTAGTGGGAGCTTACCCATGTATCATCTGGAGCGAAGGTCGTGAACTCTGCCCCGTGCGTCTGGACTCTCGACTTATCTCGTTTAGGAATGTTATTGCGATGTAGGTAAATACAAGTTACGTTGAAGTACGGGCATCTTCTGTAAAGTTCGTGGGTTCGATAGCCATCAAATGCCATTTTTGTTTTTTGATAAAATGCCGAAAGAAATCGGCTTGGTCTAGAATGTTTATCGCCTGAATTCGCATTAAAATCGGGAGTTGTTGAAAAATCACAAAAAAATATGCTGGTCATTCTTCACACAGCATCATCTAGCCCCAAGCTAAGCAGAGCTTGTATTATGGGAACTACATGACTGATATGAAACGTCAATTTTACTGCCTGTTCCTCCGCGACCAAGCCAGTTAAGAAAGGCAGGCTGGTTCTTCTTCAAAGTAAAAATCAGGTATGAAAGTATTTTTTTAGAAGATATCAAAACCATCGACTTTTATCACGTACCTATTGCAGTTTCGTCTAGTGGCGTGTGAAACCTTAGACCCTATCTGAAGTCATACAAAACGATTACAAAAAATGCCATGACAATGCGTTTCGCCGTTTCACCTTCCATCGCTATTGCATAAAAAGACACTTGAAAATTGTTAGCGTGGCGGGCGAGAAACAGGCTGCGACGCAAAAGGTACGGGTTCCCACAGCAGGACAAATGTTTGCATTTTCCGCAGATATCGGTTCCGGGTTTATGAGTTGTGGTACCACGGTAGGTACTCATAGTTCCTGATACTCACGATACAGGGAATCCTAGTGTGGGGTTTAGAGTATAATAATTTGTGTCTATAGGATGTCAAAAAAAATATCACATTTTAATTCATAAGCCGTTTCGGAGATAAATGATAACAAAAAAACAAACAACATGTATCGTCAAACGCATATACGCACTCCTGCAGTCGCGGGTCGCGGGAAAGACGACTGATCCACGCGAGTACTAAGTAGGTACCTACTCTAGGTATTATCTTGATTAGCAAAATAAGGAAAACCTTCATCCGCGCTGCGCTCCGGCAAAACCCACACTCGTCGTTAGTGTTAGCTCATACTAGGTAGAACATAGGATAGTTATTTTTAGTCTGGTGGGTTATCAATGAAAGTATTTATCGTACACTAGCTATACTGGCTACGGCTTCGCTCGCGTGGGACCCGGATATAAAGAAGCTCTTACCGTTAAGGCTGAAATGCATTAGTTTGACCGTTTTTTGTAGACTTACCTACGTTACAAAATCGGTCTCCACGAAAATCCCTTTCATTTTAACGGGATAATATAAAGTCTACGTATGTCCAACCCGCATCTGTTCTAAATACTATTGATAAAATATTTTTTGAAATCGGATGATAAGTTTCCGAAATTTCCTCCTATAATTCTCCTTTAATAATTCCTTTCTAGATGTCCTTAATTTTTTTGTTATTTGCCCCAGTTTTTGGGCGGTTACTGTCGCCGTCGCCGTCGCTATGCGTGTGCATGTGTCAGATATGAAATTATTATGAAAAGCTTTCCTTGTATTTAAAATTTGTAAACACTGTCTTATATTTTGTATTGAAATATGCTCTGTGGTTCACGAGCACTTTTTTGCTTTAGTTTTATCTGCGATCAGTTCTTGAACTATGAGCAAATTGTTTGTGGGTTTTGTGTCGGGCAGAGTTCACTCCTGTGTTCTTTCGCCAGTAGGCACTCTTCGTTGTTACAGTCTCATGCAGTAAGTTGCATGATATCTTTCCTTTTAAGTTGCCTCTTGTAAGTAGACTTTGTGAGTAGCTGTGCAAGTGGATTAGGATGGCTTCTCAGTTTTTCCTGGTACGCTTGAGCAGAAGTCTTGATCTCTTCAGCTATGTTGACTTGAAGTATGTCATGCAACTCTGTGTTCCTTATGAACTGTTGCACTGTATTTGAGGTGCTAGCTGAAAACCCCACAGTTAGTTGCCGACAGTTTTGAGTTTCTCCCAAGTAGCCAGTAGAGGTATTTTATGCTGAGCTGGTCCCTTTTGGTTTGAAAGTGTTTCTTCCATGCGATAAGACGGCGATCTAGGTCCATACCTAGATACTTTACAGAATCACTGTGTGGAAGCGGGTAGTTTCCTAGATTGACAAGTGGACAGTCACCTCGTTTCTGTGTAAAGGTAACATGAACTGACTTTGAGGCACTCGCTCTAATCCTCCACATTGTCAGCCAGACATCCACCTTATTAAGGCTCTTTTGCAGGAGCTCTGCTGCCTCAAGTGCATCACTGCTATTATATAGAATTGCTGTGTCATCAGCATAAGTGGCTATAGGAATATTCTGAGTTTCAGGCACATCATCTGTGAAAATAGTGTAGAGGACAGGTCCCAGAACGGAGCCTTGTGGAACACCTGCAGTTATGTTGTGGAAACCAGATGTTTCCACTCCTTCTTTGATTTGGAATATACGGTCTTTAATATAGGAGTTCAGAAGTGTATAGTAACTGTGTGGCAAAAATGTTTTTATCTTGTACAAAAGTCTCTCGTGCCAAACTTTGTCGAAAGCTTGCTGGATATCAAGGAAGGCAGAGGAGAAGTGTTTCCTGTTTTCCAGAGCACTTCGAATATTGTCATAGACTCTATGGACTTGTTCTGTTGCTCCATGTTTTTGACGAAAACCAAATTGATGTGCCGGAATGACCTTTCCTTCTGCCAAGGCTGGGCACATTCTTTTTAGCAAAACTCTTTCAAATAGCTTGGATAGCACAGGTAGAAGGCTTATTGGTCGGTATGAGCTGGTTTCGTTAGCTGGTTTGCCTTCCTTGTACACCATTATTTTCTGTGATACTTTCCACAGAGATGGAAAGTGTTGCACTCGGAGTATTCCATTAAATAGTGTGGTTAGGTACACAATGCCTGTCTGTGGGAGTTGTAGTACAACTTCTTTTGTGATCAAGTCAAACCCCGGTGCCTTTTATTATCCAAGTATTTTATTTCAAGTTCTATTTCCTTCGATTTTACTGGCTTGATTGGTAAGTCCAGTTGGAAGTCCTGGTTCAATGCCCCCTCAATGTCTACTGGCGTAGTACTGGGATCAGCTTCGTTTGGTGTGAAAACTTTCTTCAGATGGTCTGCAAATGCTTCAGCCCTTTCTTGAGTTGATTGGACTCATTGGTAGTTACTTTTATAGGTGGATTCACTTTCTGTGGTTTGTTGACATTATTTTTCATTGTTTTCCATAGTGAGTAGTTTGTTGCTCTGGTGGCAGTTAGTGATTTTATGAGATTTTGTGTGTCTAGCTCTTCTGCATTATGTATCATAGTTTTTAGTTCTAATACAGCTCTATTTAGAGCTCTTTCCTCAATAGGACACATACTGGTGTGCCATACACGACACATTCTCCTTTTTTCTTGTATCTGTTTTCGTATTTCCCAAGGAACATTTTTCTGTCTCACTTCATCTTCAGATTTCTGAAGGGTACATTTCTAGCAGGCTATTTGTGATGTATTTGTAAGTTGCATAGTAGCGTTATCCACCTCATCAGGATTTTTCAGGGCGATTTTAAGTTTAAGTGTTTCATCTACTATGTCACGGAATGAATCCCAATCCGTTTGCCTATTATAGAGAGAAGATCTTTTGTCACATTCTAGGGCTCTTGAACTCATCTTAAGTATTACAGGAACATGGTTGGATGATCCATACAAGCAAGTTTCCGTGCTGAATGAGTATTTAGCCAATCCTTTACTTATATAGAAATCTATTGTATCTGGCATCTTGTATGACTCAGTTGGCTAGTGTGTGCGTTCAGTTGGTGAGAGATAGGTAAGGTGGTTATTTTCCATGCTGCATTTTAGCACTCTTCCTCTAGTTGTAATGAGTCTGGAATGAGTGGATGTGTTTAGCGTTCCAGTCACCACCAGATATGAATCGCTTGTCCAATGTTGCAAAGTAAGTATACAAGAGGCTTTGAGAAAATTTATGTTTTGGAGGACAGTATATGGCGGAGATATTGAAGCTACCATTTTTGTCTTCCACTGTTACTGTTGCAGCTTGTATTTTATCTGTTTGGAAATTACAGAAATAGTGATGTTTAATGAACATTTAATGATAACTGCCGCACCTCCGTGGACTGTGCCGTCAGGATGATTAGTGCTGTATATATTGAAGTTGCGTATTTTGACGAAGTAAGGTGGGTTTCTGATATTATAAGATATCCAACTCATGCACATTTATCAGCATTTCCACCTCTTGTTTATTGGGAGCTAGGTCATTGATGTTCCAGGTAGCTAGCTTTAGAGTTCTTACCTGAAAGATTTTTCTACTAGAGGCACTATAAGTCTCATAAGCGAGCTTATTTGCTGGAGCAGGAGTTCTATGACGTAAATGTCGTAATTATTTTTAAGTTTATTGTAAATCGGGTAGTTCAAGAATCCGTTATAAGGAGGAGCAGTGTTAGTAAGTGCAGAATGCGCAGTTGTAAGGCCTGTACAGTCGCTCCCACAGATGGAACCTGTCCTCGAATAGTCTCTCCCGCACAGAGCAGCGCGAGGGCGGCCCGGCCACGCGGAGGTAGCGCCGCCTCGCGTGCGACATACGCGGCCACCACCCGCACCCCCCTCCGCACCCCCCTCCGCACCCCCCTCCGCACCCCCCTCCGCGGGGGGAAGGATCCCTGCACACACGGATCAAGAAAGACAATTAGTAACAAGTCGTTCAAAAAAAAAAATCCTCGTGAAGCCGGCGCTCACGGATGGATGGATCAGCTCAATGGAAGATCTTCCTCACAGCAAATGGAGGACATATTACCAACCGTGTTCTCCATAGCTCATAAACGGTTAGGTTTTTATATGTGGATCCTTGGATAGCTCACCCGAATCTCGCGAAGTTATACAAGATGTCGGCCATCTGGTCCACCATCTTGGAATCGTCGGAGTCTGATACTTGGATGAGCGGGAAAGAGGCGTTGATGCTGAACAGATCGTCTTGATGAGCCGCGCCTGCAGATAATGCAGTTAGTAAACACCAGCTACTGCCCCCGGCTTCGCTCGCGTGCTAAGCGGATAAAGAAGTAGCCGATGAAGCGTAGCTGTTACCGTTAAGGCAGCGTTCCTAAGAAATGCATTCGCTCGACCGTTTTTTAGTCGCCTTATTTTGCAAAATTGGTCTACACGAAAATGTCGGCTAGTTCCGGCCAACGCGATGGACTACCGATAGGAGCCGAATAAAAAGGAATCGTTTTTTTTCGTTTGCGATACAGTGGATCCCTCGATGTGGATGCGGTATTTGGGTGTTAATTTTTGGACTCACTTGGTGACAGGGTCCTCGTAGTGACTGCGGTTGTTGTGTGTTTATGTTGGATTCACAGACTGGTTTTTTGGTGACGGGGTCCTTGTAGTGACTGCGGTTGTTGGGTGTTTATGTTGGACTTACCGACTGGTTTCTTTGTTCGGTGTTTATTTTGGTCTCACCGACTGGTTTCTTGGTTACGGGGTCCGCGTAGTGACTGCGGTTGTTGGGTGTTTATGTTGGACTCATCGACTGGTTCTTGGTGACTGGGTCCTCGTAGTGACTGCGGTTGTTGTATGTTTATGTTGGACTCACCGACTGGTTTCTTGGTGACGGGGTCCTCGTAGTAACTGCGGTTGCCGATGTATCCGAACTCGTAGTAATACGTGTCGTTCGTGGAGTACACAGACAACGCATTCGCCAACCTGACAAACAAAATAACAGAAAATAATCTTTCGATGCATCGATTAACACCGGGTTCCAATTACATACGCCTCGTTCTCTCTTCTCTCGGGTGAAGATCTGTCGGGCGATTTGCAATCTGTCAAGAGGAATGCTAACTACTTGCAACATGCAGGCATTAGTGAAATGTTATGTTTGGACGAGCCTCTAATTACCCTTTCCTTGGTATACTCAAAAATCTGCGCACTGAGTATGATATCTGAGTATGTGCATCATTCATGATGGGAATGCAACTGTGAGCGTATTGTTTGAGTATGACTCACGAATGCGCCCCGAATCCTATGTTAGCGTCGCTGTATAACATCCCCAAGCCCCTTCTCGTGGCGGAGTCATTGCGGAGTGGCTGGTTGTGCACGTAGAACTGCCGCAGCTGGTCCGCGGCGCGCTGCGACCGCTCGGAGGGACCCAGGCAGAAGGCGATGCGCGCGATGCGAGCCCACTCCGCCTGCATTGTGTCTGTCAGGCTCTTATTGTTGAGGATTGCTAAAGACAAAGTCAAAATCAAAATTAATTTGTACATTAAAATCACAAGAATCATTTTGAAACATCAAATTTACCTACTGCCTGTTCCTCCGCGACCAATTATTATTACTGATTATTTTTTTTTATAGAATACCTAATAAACAAAAATATAATGTATTAATTGTCATTAAATTACATTAAGGACATTTAATAAATTATAAGTCATTAAATATCAAAAAAACCCACTTCAAATAACGGGAAATTGATAAAGAGACAAAGGTTGGTTTTTTTCATAATATTTATATGGGACCAATCTTGAAGTAAGTATACCCTTTTTTGAAGTCGGTTGATAAAATGGTATTTCTTTACTTATCTACATTAAAACAAACATACCTAGCCTTGGTATGTAAAATAATTTTAAAGGTGTTATAATTAGAAGGTATGATGTTTGTAGGAAGAACTTCCACTTAACTTTTTGGAAGTTCTGAAAAAGTTTAGGTTAAAAATGAAATAATTCTAAAATCTTTGGAGCCAATATTTGAAATTGAATTTGGGAAGATAGTATTTTTCAAACTTTCGCGATTAGATAACATAATTATTATAAGTTTAACGGGTCTTTATCGCGTTTACCTTTTTTATTATTTTCCCGACGTTTCAACTGTATTGCAACAGCCGTGGTCACGGGATGACTGGAGTATACGGAGCTACCGTCGACAAATAAAGGCAGTAGCCGCAACTACCCTCATTTCATCTTTGGAATCAGAAAAGTCCATGTTCACATTACGGCAAACTACACTAACCGTATCACCGCACTGCACAATTGGATCGCGACGCGAACACGTCTGCGTCGGGATTCCAGGACGCAGAGAGTCTATAGCCGTCTTCACGATTAAAATTTGGGTACTTCTTTATTTCAATCGCTTCACGAACCATTATATTACAATATTGGCGTTCACTGGATAGCACCTTAGGGTCATGAACGTCGGGAAAATAATAAAAAAGGTAAACGCGATAAAGACCCGTTAAACTTATAATAATTTGGGAAGATAAATAGTAATTTAGACAAACTAACAATCTCCGACTCCAGGATGATAGAGGTATAGTCGCGGGTGAGTGTAAGTGAAACTCACAAAATGCTTTCGAGAAGAACTCGTCTTGCGTCTGGCTGACGATGTACGGCACGGGCTGCATCCTGCCTTGCTGCAAAGCATCCAGTGGGTGCTGGGGGAGGAACCTCTCCTGACCCAAGTCAGGCTCAACTATCGGCACCCAGAGGAAAGTGGGGTCTTTGCCAAACTCCTAGATGAAATACATTTCCCATCATACAATGCAATGCTTTAGTTTTGATTTTGGCGCAGATTCCCTTGCGCCAACTAAACTTAATTTTATCAATCTCTCTGTTTGATTAACATTAAAAAAAGAAAGAGACATCAACAATTTTACTGCTGTCAAATTAGTTAGATTTAAGTTTTCCATACAAGTTTGGTCGTGATTTCTAAACATGCGGACTATAAATACGAAGAAGAAGATCGTAAACGACACGTAAACTTATTTGACACGAGTGAAATTATTGCCATCTCTTTTTTGTGTGCACTATTTGTAAAAAAGATTGACAGTTTCCATTAAGTTGGTGTACCTACTAGGCAATGGACGCCATTAGTTTGTATCTTTTCTGTTCCACCGTTGGCTAGTGGATGATAGCAGTTAGTGTGGTTTTAAAATATGTCAACTTTTTGTAGGTAAACAATGGAAAACAACGAATTTACAAAAGTACTGGTTCTATACTAGTTTCGCTTTCACTATACCTCTATACTCCCTGTATAGTGATAACGGACCCCTGATGTAAGACTTATTTTATGAACTTACAAACATGTTATCAAGCGAATCACCCAGCTCCTTGGAACTCTTCGTCTTCAAGCAGTCGAGGATAGCCTTGGAGGAGTCAATGGGGCAGTTCATCAGCCTCGCCTGTCTGACCGCGAGGTGCTTCTGATGCGAAGGAAGCTGGACTTGAGAGATCGGAGATCCACTTATGGAGACTGCGCGGTGGAACAGACCTGGAACGAAAACCGCCCATTGTATAGCAATGTTAAAGTTTGTACTATTTATTTAAGCTGAAATATTTGGTGTGCAACAAAGTATCTATCTATCTATCTATTTATAAACACGAAGAAGAGCGACATGTAACTAATTTGGCAGGTGTAAAAATCTTGCCATCTCTTTCTTACTTGCGCTGAAAGAGAGTAAAAGAGTATCAGTAAAAGAGAGTAGATAGTTTAAATTGAATACTCAATACATTTATTGCTTTCACATGGTAGGTAGATACTCGTAGATGGTGCTTATAGGTAGGTATCGCGTATGAACAATGTGTAACAGTATATAAACAGGTAGGTAGGCAGGCCGAGGTTTTGCGTTCACAAACTAGTACTTAATATAAAATAAATTTAAGTTGGTAGGTTAGGTATCTAATCTGTATACCAATTAAGTAGGTAGGCATCTCTTAAGTTTAGTTGATGTACAATAGAATTGAGGCGTCAGGAACGTCTGACCTTTCGACATGGGTGAGACAGTGTGCAGCATCACGCTGAAGGCTCCCACACTACATCCGGAGAGGGTCACCAGACCGGGAACCGTTGAAAGAGGCGATGTTCCGTTGGAGCCAGCGCAGTGCCATCACTTGGTCCTTGAAGCCGTTGTTGCCGGGGGCTAGAGCATCGCCCGTGCTCAGAAAACCTGCAAGGTAGACAATCTGAATTTAATCATTATGTTACACGAATTGGTACATCTGAGCGGTCGTGCTAAAATGAATCGTAGGCTTCTCGATGCGAATAATCTTTTACTGTAATAATGTAAGGAGTTGATTTTGAAGTTATTTAAGGCAGTGAATTGAAGTTTTTTTGATCGACTTAACATATTATTGTGCCCCACATTACGTGGGGCACAATAACATATAATTAATAACGTCTTGTTAATAATGATGTATTATTAATAATGACTATAATTATAATGGCGCTCGGTTTTTGTTCTTGTAATGCAATTTATTAGTTTTGGTGTACACTGTGTTGGTATTTGCTTAAATAAATAAATATGGCGTGAATTTAAGCAAAGCAAAGTTACTTGACAACCGTGGCGCAGTGGACGAAGACCCGATCGAGAGGCAGAAGGTTACGGGTTCGATTCCCGCCGCGGGACAAATCTCTGTATGATCTGTAAATATATGTCTCGGGTCTGGGTGTTTTTTATGAATAATATGTATTAATTTTCAAAAAAAGTACGAATATCAGTCATGCCGTTCCCATAATACGAGTACATGTTCTGCTAAGTTTTTGAAAAATATCCAGCATTATTTATTCATTTATTTACTTTTACATAAGCATAACTCTTTTTAGGGAAAGGCCAGCCTTTGTATATGTAATAACATTCTGTCTTTTGTTAGTGCCAAGTGTAAGTTTAGATTGAGTCTCTTATTTGTTATATAAGCGTCTGCCCACGGCTTCGCCCGCGTGGTACCCGGATAAAAAGTAGCTTATGTGTTATTCTGATGTATAAGCTATATTACTGTAGTTTCATCGAAATTCGTTCAGTAGTTTTTGCGTGAAAGAGTAACAAACATCCTCACAAACTTTCACGTTTATAATATTAGTAGGATAGGATTATGTTTTTTGCAAAATAAACTAAGTCCTATCGGAAGTTTCGCCTCGAAGTCTAGCTGAGAGTCGTCGGGTGCAACTAACCGAGTGAAGCGAGCCGGTAGTTGATGGTGACTAACACCAGATCCCTGTCGAGCAGGTACTCCGGTCCAGCGTCGTCGCTGCGACCAGACAAGGAGTAGAAGCCGCCCGCGTGGATGAAAACTACAACGGGCAGCGATGTTCCACTGAAAATAATGTTCTGCTTTATTTTGGGGATAAATGCTTGAAGAAACACACTTTTGGGGTGTTATATCGTCATCATAATCATCAACAGATTGTCACTGCTGGATCCATCCACCCACCTCTCACCTCCCACCTCCATCCACCGACTTTCAGTGGACGCCATTTTGAGAACATTTCATCTCCAGCAGTTGTCGTTTCTGCGAGCAATATGACCTGCCTATATCCAACTTGCTATTTCTAAGAGCTCCTCATCAGATATCCTCGTTTTATGTTTTATGTTATTTATAAAGCATGAATGGTGACGGTAAAGTGCGGCATGCGTGTCGGCATGCCCTAGAACCAAAAGTTCGAAAGCATAATACGTCATCAGTTAGTGTTCCAATAAGCGCGATGTGCTTGCAACCTGTCACGTGGAACGCCAACTACTTACTTGCAAAACGCGAGCATGTATTTAATGTTTGGACCTGCCTCTGACTACCGCCTACCTGGTAGATATCCTGTAAGATCTACTCGCTGAGTATGTATCTGAAGATGTCGATCATGCGGAATACAGTCCGCCTGAGACGCAGAAGGTTGCGGGTTCGATTCCCGCCGCGGGACAAATATTTGCAGATCATACAAACATTTGTTTCATGTTTTCTATGTATAATATTTATATATTTACAAATAAATGCATATAAGTAGTATATCAGTCATGCAGTTGCCATAACGCAAACTCTGCTTAGTTCGGGGCTGGATGATGCCGCGTGAAAAATGTCCAGCATTATTTATTTATTTCTTACAGTCGTGGGTGTTGTTTTTTTCCAATTCATCCTACCCCACTTTCCCCGGAGTATAGACGTTGAGCCGGAGACAGTCCTCATCCACGTAGTGATCTGCGATCGTGGGCTGAGGACACGCGGGACCATCTCTGGTAGCGTCCACCTCGCCGGAGTACTCGGTTATGGGGCTGGGCGGCTGGGAAGTACAAATCATTCATGAAATACCATTAATATTAGCCTGGTTTGCTATCATTTTGGGATATTATTACGATTACACCACGTACTTATTCTCCAGCTGAGGTTTCGTTGGCCGTTTAGAGGTCCTTCCTCATGCGCACCGTCCGCGACCACGCGACCACGCGACTGAGACGGGAACTGACTGACGAAAAACTGACGTTAAGAAAAACGTCAGAGTAAAGTAGGTAGGTGGTAGGTATAGTCGTAATAATATCCTAGAATTTTAGAATGAAAGTACCTACTTTAGTGTAAAGAGAATGCTAATTAATTGCGAGTATGTATGAGTATGTAGCTGAGGATGTCCATCTTGGAGAATACAGTCGTGTGCGTATTTGTTATTATTTGTAAAGGTGAGTCTAGACTATGTAAGAACTTATGTTCATATTTAAATCTTTTTTTGTAGCGCCCCCTGGCTTGACATGACATAAAAAAACCTATCCAAGAGCAACCCTTGAAGACATAAATCGATTGCAAAAACCTAAAAAATACATAGGAGATAGATGGAAACATTCAAACAAACAATCTCTTATGGCAAAGGCATGTATGAGCTGCTACTGTCGCGGTTTTTCCTTGAAAAAATTTTGACAGGTTTCTTCAGAGAAACGTCAATTATCTGTATATCTACTAATTAGCTTAAGATGGGCTAGAACGTGATATAACTAGGATACATTTATTGATGAGTAGCTGTGACACGGACCCCTCGGCCCTCGACTCACCGCGTCGCATCGCCCGACCGCGCTATTACTTCTTTTGGTCGGCTCCTATAAGATTCGTAAGTAAAGTCCTATACCTAATAATCTTCCTCGAGATTGGGCTATCAAATGCAAAAATATTTTTTCAAATCCGACTGGTAGTTACAAAGACTAGCGCGTCCAAACAAATTCTGCAGCTTTATCATTCAAAGTCAAAGTCAAAATTCTGCAGCTTTATAATTCAAAGTCAAAGTCAAAGTCCAAATTCATTTATTCAATAAAATACAATGATCACTTTGAAACACCGTTTTTATCTACTGCCTGTTCCTCCGCGACCAAGCCAGGAAAGAAAGGCAAGAAAAAAGGCTGGTCAGATAGACAGATAGAAAATTATTTATTGCACAACTACAAAGTACTGTACATAGGCGAACTTAATGCTAGATAATATTCTCTTCCAGCTAACCTTTGTGTTATTGGAGAAGAGTCTTGAGGTAGTGCATGAATATAAGAAGAGTTATAAATTATACGCTAGTTTTTTTTTTTTTTTTGCTGGACAATCCACACAGCATCATCTAGTCCCAAGCTAAGCAGAGCTTGTGTTATGGGTACTAGATGACTGATATACCTAATACAATACATTTCATAGATAAATATTTTTTTATTATACATAGAAAATACTCAGAACACCCAGAACAAATATTTGCAGATCGTACAAACATTTGTACCAGGGCGTGTTTATTATCTAGCTGGTTATTCTTTTTAATGATCCTTTTACAAAACAATAGGTTCGAGTTGGAGCATTTTCAATCCCAAGAGTTTATTAGAATAGATAATAAATTCTGTATATGAAAATGAAAACTGTATATGGTTGTCTGTCCGTAGAATCTCACCTGAAACCTTAGTTCGCCGACGGGCGGGTCGGCGTAGCGGATGCCGCGGAAGGCCATCAGCGGCCTCCCGCGGCGCGTGCGCAGCCACGAACCGCGGATCACACCGGAAGGGGTCTTTGCTACTGGAGCCGCCGTCACGTCCGGTTCGGGACCTACACGTATTGAAAAACTAAAAATAGCATTATTTTTAACAATACGAAGAAAGATACTGTTACGAGCTAGGGTTCGGGATAAAATAATTAAGTCCAATTAAACACCAAAATTAACACTGTATTAATAAATCACTCAATAAAAATGACAACAAAACAAATATCACAACAAAACTACACAATAACAACGTCTCGAACGTTCTGGAAACTACCGTCCTTTTCTAGCGTGGTTTGTGCCAGTCGATACTAGATGGCGGTAATAAGTAGTGCGTCCATTTGATAAGAGATGGCGCTAGCGTACCGTAGTTAGCTAGGACGCGCTCGTCACAATACTTTGGTTTGATCTTGTTAGTAAGATATAAATATTGAGATTTATTTAATACTAGCTGTACCCGCGATTTCGTTCGCGATTGCCATCCCTGCAGACTAATTATTCGCATCTGAGCTCAGTTTGTCTCATATAAAGCAACAGTTAACAGGTATGATCGACTTGGTATTTTACTGATTATATACCTATGTAGGTATACTCTGAGATTATGACAATATGTTCGTAGAAAACAGATATTAACATGTAAATCTCTATTTTCTAGAAGCTGTACGACCTGCTACCTGTTTACTTGTCGATTGCACTGAGCTTTCACCTTTTTAAGGTAGGATTTGGCCGTCGCCGATAACAGCTCACAGAAATAATACAAATGTTACCACCATTATGAACTTGAATACATTTAACAAATAATTTAATAAAAGAAGTTAGAAAAAAAAGTAGTAAAAGTAGTATTATTTTATACTTAATAAATTTAGGTATAATTTATATAAGAATAATAAACACATTTATCTTTACTGGATTTGAAGTTTAACAAAACAATAATCACTTCCGCTAGATCTCATTATTTATCTAAATAGAACATCTAATTCTATTTATATTGTAAAAACGGGAATTTTCACGTACTGCACTATCGGTGAAGGCACCGACTAAGTTTCGACTCATTCCGAGAGTCTTCATCAGGGTGAGTGGTTGCGACTTTCTCCTTCCGCGTCGCGCCGTGCACTACGCGTGTAGTGCAGTACGTGAAAATTCCCGTTTTTACAATATGAATAGTCAAATTCACGATAGTTTTTGGAATAAAACATTTAGATGTTTTATTCCAAAAACTATACTAAATAACATTTCCAACACTTTGTAAATTATTATAAGGCATAATATTAATACCTACTGTAAACCCATTATAGTATTTTTTTTTATATTGACATTATGGTCAAATAAGAAATCATCGCAAAATACTTATATATATATAATAACGGACATCTTAATGTTGAATAAGATTCAATAAGATTCATATTGTAAATATCTACGCTTATCGCAGACAAGATATTGAGCAGATAGATAGCGAGTGACATGCGGGGGGCAAACTTAAGCAGATTAGTCGTACAGTTGGGCACCTCTACATGTATGTAGAGGTACATAAATTCAAATAATAGATACATAAATTCAATTTCTGTAATGATTGATTAATCTAGCCAATGATTGATTAATCTAGCCAATGATTGATTAATCTAGCCAATGATTGATTAATCTAGCCAATGATTGATTAATCTAGCCAATGATTGATTAATCTAGCCAATGTAATTTCCATAATTTCTATTAATTATTTATTTTTCTGCAAGACGTACTAGCTCCCTTCACCCGCTGCCGGTCAGATAAACTAACACCAAAACAGTCGACCAGCGAAATACTAATAATGTTTAGTGCACATTATTTTCATTTTGTACATTTGATTATTCAATCACTTTTACATAACAAAAGATTTCACATATACATTTACATAGTTGGATCATAATAATTATGTAAGGGCATTTTCAACAACTACATTTTCGTCGACTAACTCTCCCGGCCAATATCTTAATTTTTCATTAGCAACGGTAATATTTCTCCGCCTGTACCTACCTCTTAGAGAAAAACGTTCATTAGGGAGAAGAGATGAAATTTCATAAGGACCTTTAAATTTTGGCTTTAATTTGCCATTACGTCGGTGGTCCTGGTTTACAAATACCAAGTCTCCTATTGCAAATGTTAAATTATTTCGTCGGGTGGCATCGAATCGTGTTGATTTTTTCAGATACGTGAATCAGACGTTGATCGGGCAATGCTCTGTCGACTTGTACATTCATAGGAGAATCATAAGGTTGCCATCACGAACGTCATTCAAACGAGTTTGTACAGGTGGTATATTATAGCATCAACATCTATTAATAAGCCAAGTGGTGAGAAACCAGTCACTTCTGTTTGGTTTGTGTGGCTGTTTTGCTGAACTTTCCACATTTCGCTCGGTCAATCTGACGAACTATTGTACAAAGCATATCAGTTATTGTAGACACATAACACTCTACCTGACCGTTACCCCATGGAGTGTCCGTAGGAATTAAATTTGTAAATCCCTAAATAGAGACTGGATTTGATTAGAGCTTGATTTCGTGCCTCGATCGGTAATCACTAGCGAAGGAGTGCCATAAGTAGTTATGGTTTCATGTATGATAGGTACCAATTCCTGAGCATTCAAAGTTCAAGAATACAAAACTTTGTAAACCCGTCTACAATGAGTAAAATATGTCTAAACATACGTTTGACTGTGAAAAAGGTCCTGTACAATCCAAGTGAATAGTATGAAAAGGTATAGCAGTTTTTTGAATAGGGTGTAATAATCTCTGTTTTGGACCGTGATGTAACTTTCTTTCAACGCAAATTAAACAATGCTGAATATATTTTTTTACAAATGCTGCCATACTTGGAAACCAAACAAAGCTCACGGATTTTACTCAAAGTTTTATCAAACCCTACATGACAGTTATCGTCGTGAAATAAACGTAGAATACTAAAACGGGTACTTTTAGGTATCTATATACAATTTGGGGTCACTAGCGGGACTTATTATATAGTGTAGTAAATTGTTTCTTTCTAGATATTGATTTGATCAAGTACTTGATGTATTAATGACTGGGTTTGAGAATCATGATGTTGTGCTAATTCCAACCAAGACTGAGGGTCATCCGTTAAATGAACTGGACACGGTATGGCGGGAGGTGTCTCAACAGGATTACGACTAAGAAAGTCAACGTGGGCAATATATTTTCCTTTTATAGTCAATTTCAAATTGAAAATCTTGTAAATATGTCCACCACCTAGCTACTCGCACTGATAAATCTTTTTAAATATCTGTACGTTTAATAGAATTAGAATCAGTAATGATTTTGAATTTAATTCCTAAAAGATATACCCGAAAGTTTTTTAAAGCATTATCAATGGCCAAGGTTTCTAGATCGTAAGAACAATATTTAGATTCAACAGATGATGTTCTTTTACTGAAATAGGCAATTATTTTTGCTTCATTAATTTTTTTGTATCAAAATAGCACCATAGCCTATAGAGTCGGATCGAAAATTGATAAAGTAGGGGGAAGATGCGAGGTGATCGATTAAGTACATATGTTCTGGCCGCATCCTGCTCAGGACCGCATCCTTTCGTTAACATGGTAATACAAGCTGTACGTGTAGCAAAATAGGGGATGAATTTGCGAAAATAACTACCAAGATCCATGATTGTCGATTTTGCTTTACGTAACGTGGGACAGTTGAGTTTACTGATGCAGACACCTTCGTTATGCTAGGCCTGAATAGAGATGCGTGAATAGAGATTTTGATTAAACATGTTGTACTTTTAGTAGAATGTTTTTCATCTACCCTCTTATTAATAAAATATGGTCTTGGATCGGCTGTGCTTTGTTTTGACGCTTCCGATAGTTTATCCATAAATAAAGCGAGATATTAACGGTATTAATTATCTATATTAATGTAATATTTAACAAGCTCATGATGTTCCTACTGGAGTTCAGACGGCGAGGTCTGATGACCAGCAAAAGATAAACAGGATCTATGGTAGGTACTACTGAGAATGTACTGGCGAGACTCTTGGTCAAATGGTCGGGGTAAAGGTTTTAACTTTTGATAAAATAACTTGTGTCCCTATAATTCGCGGCGCCCGTGCCGTTTGTCGTGGCCTCTTTTTTACTATATAGTGAGCTGTTATCAAGTGAATATAAATAGTTAGGCCACAGATATTATAATATTATAATAATCTGTCAAGCACCTTTGTCTTGATAACTTCTTATCACTGGGATATCTAGAACTAGAAGTAGGTACTTACCTAAGTAGATATACAACATTACAAAATACATACCGCCGACCTTTATGTAGTTTGGTATATAAGTCTCTTATGTCCAGTGAAGAGAAACTTCGTTAGGAAAACGGCATGTTTTAGAATCAAAATTCGAAAACATTGACCTCTGTGGCGCAGTGGGCGAAGGCCCGCCTGAGACGCAGAAGGTTGCGGTTTCGATTCCCCCGCGGGTTATATATAAGTATTAGTCATGTAGTTTCCATAACACAAGCTCTGCTTAGTTTGGGGCTAGATGATGCTGTGTGAAAATGTCCAGCATTATTTGAATTTATTTATATTTATATAAGATCTGAAAATATTTATCTCGGGTCTGGGTGTTCTTTATATATAATACAAAAAAAATATATAAGTATCTAGTATAACAGTCATGTGTTCCCATAACATAACACAAGATCTGCTAATTTTGGGGCTAGATGATGTTGTGTGAAAATGTCCAACATTATTAGATATTTAGATAAACTCTTTATTGCCCACCAAAGAAAATACAAAAACACAGGAATTCATAATCATGCTAGGTACAATGGGCGGTTTTATCGCTAAAAGCGATCTCTTCCAGACAACCTTTGTATGGACAGGATTATTACTACTTAAATGATTATATTTTATAACTAGCTAAACTATAGGTACCTTACAGTTTAACGCAGGTACCTATAGTTTAGCCTATTTACCTAGGTACATGCCTAGGTAAATAGGTACCTACCAACCTGTAGTTGAATGTTGATGAAGTGCGCGCACACTCACAACCACTGCACAAAACAACACGAGTCTATACATTTCCTTTAAACTCTGTAAATGACGCACTGACGACAAATAACTAGAATCCGCTCAGAAAGAGAAATATATAGAAGTTTATTCTGTTTACTTTGCTAAGCGACCGTGTCTAGTGGAGCCGAGACCGATTACTTGCAAAGGGCTGGGGTTCGAATACAAGATCTGTGTTCGTTTTTGTATGCACATGCATTCTTGCTTATTTCATTTCATTTTATGTACAATTATAAAGAAAGATAGAAGGAAAATACATATATTTGACACACACACACACACAATTTTACAGAGAGGATACAGGCAGAATAATAATAATAATATAAATAATATAATAATATAAAGTCCTCTCCGTAATACGTGGGCCAAATAGGTCCTGTCTCAGTATAATTAAGCAACTCCACATCACCTGGGTGTGAAGCTACGCTGGTTTTCAGTTATTTCAAACCTCAAACTTCAAATTAAAATAGGATATTATCAACAGGTTTAAAATTATAATGAATCATTATCAAAGTCATTATTAATTAGTCTAAATTATCATCACAAAATTAAAATTCAAACGTTAAAATTCTTCGTTTGCAAACTAATTTGTGGAATAACCCGAATATTCAAATACCTAATAGATTGTTAGATAATAATAATTAAGATATTGATTAATATACCCTCAATCTGTCTGTCTGTATTTGTACCCGCGACGACGTTGAATGGCGCGTCCTTTATTTGGTGTGGGGAAGCTCTTCCACCGAGCTGATCCATCTGATCCACTTGCCCGGACAGATGTCTGTCGGAAGTACTCTATACTAATCTAAACTAATATTAGAAAGAGGAAAGATTTGTTTATTTGTTTGTATCGAATAGGATCCGAAACTACTGGACCGATTTTAAGCATTTTTTCACTAATAGAAAGTTAAATTATCAGTAACATTGGCTATAATTTATTTTCATAAAAAATAGAGAAAAAAAAGAGAATTACCAAAATTTTCAAAAGTAGCAAAATTTTGTCTTATTTGGCGTGCACTGAGAAAACTGTTGATGATATATAAAAATTATGTACTACATGATTAAAGTCCTCATTACAAAAAAACTCCTTTTTTGTAGGTAATAATTTTTAAATATTTATCTAACTATCATAGTTAAGTCGCAATAGCAGCTTTTGTGTTCTAAAATTTAATAAGATGGCCGCCGCTAAATCTCGATCGTTACAAAAGTTGGTTACATTCGTATACAAGTACCTATTAATTCTTATTCAAATGAATAGTTTTATGATCAAGGGTATTTATGTAGCAGTCAAATACTTTTAAATTATTAATTTTTCACGCGGTTGAAACCGCGGGGCGCAGCTAGTACAATATACAGTTCAGAGGGCTAGACAATTACCTCACGCTTACTTTTCCTTTCACGCTAACACAATTTTTTCAAGGTAAAACTTGGCAGCAGTCACGTGACTTTTCCACAGCTAATGTCATTTCCATAGAATTCAATCTTTCCGCAGGCCGTAACGTCAACAGAAAGCGGTATTTGTCTAGCCCCAGATTACATTCAACTTCACTTGCGCGATCTAGATAATTCAATGGCCATCTGTGTATTGTACATGGTAGCTCTTCGTATATCAGTGTTCAGTAGTTCGTTGCTCTTCATAGATGTGATGTAACGTAGCTCAGTCATGTGGCGGGAGATGTCGCTAAATGCGTTTGCATTAAGAGGTTGTTTATTTATGTCTGTTATAATTCATCTCCGAAACGGCTTCTGATTGAAATGAAGGAAGCAGTAATGCTGGCATTGCTGTATTCCATTTTGAAGGGTAGGTACGGGTGAATGGGTGCCGGTGGCATTATTTATGAGACTTTTCATCCGTTATGTTATGCTGGCAACAGAAATACAGAGACAAAACCAAAGCTTTTTACATGACACGTGTTGTGATGACATTTCAGTGAGGGACCTTCACTGAAGGCTGCGCTGCGAGGGCAAGGACTAGGGCAATTCCAATGACTCATTTCTAAATGATCTCTTGGATTATTTACCTTACACCATAACGTTAGAGCTTACTATCGATTGATCAACCATCTGAAACGAGAACATGAAGTTGGAAATTGTATCCTTTCGTACTAACAATACGGTGCTGTTTTATGTCGGTCGACTGATACAAATTTACATACACCCCTTGCGCATGCGTTAAGTAAAAGAGGTACTCATGCCTAAAAATAGTGAGGGGCATTTTATACATCCGATAAAAGACGATACAAATATCATACAAGATAAAATCATGATAAAAATATAATTAAAGTCCGGTGAAACTGGAGCGTTGGCGATCAAGGGGGAATGGTTGTCGAGTGGTTGTCAGAGTTAGCGTGAAAGTACCTACCTACTGATAGTCACCTCTACCGTCAGGCTAGTAAACCTCACTTATTTGCCAAGACCTAGGTGATGACAACTGATATATCTACCTACTTATTAACCTTGTAGTGATGTTGTTCTCGTAACTTGGTAAATAGTACTTGTTGTAATAGTATTTTAGTTCAAATAAACGAATTATTATTATTATTAACGATACAGAATAATCGAATAATACCTATCGATGCCTGGTGCACGCAGGACAACACTAGTTTTCCCCGCCATCGCCACCACGCACGGCACGGACGGAGCTATCGCGACTGAAATCATTTACAAAGTTACAGAATAAACTGTAAAAATCGTCACCTCTTGGACTGGTTTTCATGTAAGTTTCTACTTTCTATTATTTTATATACCCTAAAAAATGGAACATACCAATAAGGTAGGTAAGTATACCTTACATTTCTAGGTAGGGTGGGTACCTACCTTATTACCTTCCTACTTTTTAGTCCAGTGTGTCGAATATTCATTTATCTGTATTGCACATTCTTTTTAAATTACTAGTATACTTTATTATTATGAATCAGTGATGTGCCACAGATATAATACTATGATGTGCGTAGGTAAAGCTTGAGCCTTGAAACCTCTCTGGAGCAGCAGGTATCAGTCTCGTTAGCAAGGCGGCAGGCAGTTCAAAGTGTGGTTCCCTCTTAAATGAGAAAAACTAAACTTTTAAGTACCTATAAGTATCTACTTAAATTTATATTTTAGCACGAGTGTGCTTACCTGTTAACATAATGTACTTACCTATCTATTAAAAAACAAAAGAAAAATAACAGAAAAAGAAACAAGAAAAAAAACAGTAAAAATTAAGTAACTTAATCTCAACAGAACACAAAGGTACCTATGAATGTTTTTCTCTGTAGGTACGTGCGTTTCGATTGTTGATGTCAACCTTCATATCCGTTCGCTTTCACAAAACCATAACCATTAGACTCGTAAAACTTATAATTATGTTAATTAGTCGCAAAAGTTTAAAAAGTAATAATTATTGTTCACAAATTTAATGCTTTAATTAAGTAAGACTTTGTTCAAAAGAACATTCCTTACGCTAACATTTTTATTTTTTTTAGGTCCGTGACCTCCGCGTTTTATTTTTTATACATTCCCAAGATTGGGTAACCACCAAAAGCCTTTAAAATTTAGAATTAACCATTCCTCATGCTTTCAGTTGAATTTGTGTATTGGGATCGTACAAGCATGGCGATGTCGGCGGCGTGCCGAGATCCTGATGAGCCGGGTAAGATTATTTTGGTAAAAATATAAGCAGACCTTCGTAGATCTTGCACAAATGTGTGTGCAAGTGTGTGTTATCATCGCGATCATCATCGACAGCCAGAAGATGTCCTCTTAGGGACATTTAGGACAGTCAGTTATGGCCTTATTATTGGTTGGCTACTGGTAAATGACTTTGAAGGTTGATTGGTTCACTTTTAATGCTCTACTCAAAGCTGTGCCATCTGTTTTTAACGCTTAAAGCTTGATCAGCGAGATGGCCGTGACAACCGCTTATTGCATGAAATTGAAGTCTGATGTTCTTTATCAGCACCTGACGGAGAGTCTCCCGGCGGCAGCAGCAGCAGCAGCAGCAGCAGTGCTGCGCGTGTCATGTGGCAGAGTGCGTGCGGCGCACTCGGAGCGCCGGCGGCGGCGGCCGAGCCGGCGTGGACGCAGATCCTGGACTCCTCCGCCTCCGACGGCATCTGGCATTCGCTGCAGAACTGCGTGACTTATCAGGTGAGATCACAAACTGTTGAAATAATAAATAAATAACACCCAACAGTCACATACGTAGTTCTGACCCCAAAATAGGATTCCCTGTAGCGTGGGTATCACGAACTACACCATGGTACTACGGGAAAAAATATCTGACCCGGAAAAAATATCTGCAGATCATGTAAACATTTGTTCCACATCGGGAATCACTACTCTTGCGTCTCAGCTGGCTACTCGTCCACCACGCCACCGAGGTCTAGACTGTACACAGTAAAGCCAACATCTCAAATTAGTGTAAGGTAGGTTACTGGAAGTGAAGTATCGGCCGCCGGCGTTTTTCGTTAAGGAAATAATAAATGTATTTCTAACTCCATAGTTATCAGCTTCTAGAATATAAGATAGAACTTGCAGTCGAAGAAAAGTAGGCTGGTTGAGTCTTGTGTTCGACGGTCAGTTATTTTTAGAGTGTAGATTTGCGTTGTTATAAGTCGCGGAATGATTTATCGTTGAAAACTCGCCGTGACAAAAGATGGTATTCTCTGAAGGCTTTCATCGTATGCGATACGATATTCACTTTAGTCTCGAAGCCTCTCATATAAGTAAATACTAAAGTACCTACTTTTTCATGTTGTCCAGGCTGCAGTTTGGGAAAACCTGCTTGCAAAAGGTATCTCTGACGTTATGCAGCCGGCCGCGTTCAAAATGGCGATCGTACTCCGACACACCCCATCGGATCTAGCCGTGAAGATACTTAGTGAGATGCTTCAATCACATCCGCAATGCGTAGGTTTAACAAGTGATTTATAAGTTGCTTATGTAAATATTGGAGAATAGCATAGCATGCTATTCTTAGCAAGTTGAAGTGAGGCTTATAACCATAGAAAGCTTAGGTACAGATCTGTTCGAAACGCAATAGATTTTGGATCGCACGATGCGAGCTGAGATCTCTGTGTCTACCAAACATACTGCATACGCCGCATTGACCAAGTGAATACTGCGGCGGCGTCAGTACCTATTATGTATAAATAAATAAATAATGCTGGACATATTTCACACAGCATCATTTAGCCCCAAACTAAGCAGAGCTTGTATTATGGGACTTGACATGATTACATGACTGATATACTACTTATATACATATTTTTTTTGTAAATACATACATATTATACATAGAAAACACCCAGACCCGAGAAAAACATTTGCTATTCATACAAACATTTGTCCCGCAGCGGGAATCGAACCCGCAACCTTCTGCGTCTCAGGCAGGCGTTCGCCCACTGCGCCACAAAGGTTGTTGTATGTTAATTTAATAGGTAGGTTATATAATAGAACTAGGTAGCAACTCACCGCGAAGCCTGCGAAAACCCCCTCTGTGTTTACGAGTATGTTAGGCGGACTATCTAGCTAGCCAGAATATAGACAATTAACCTACCAAGAGTTCGGATGTGGAAAATGTAGTCCACACACCTAAGTACATCCTTCTAGATAATATTATAAACGCGAAAGTTTGTGAGGATGGATGTTTGTTACTCTTTCACGCAAAAACTACTGAAAGGATTTTGATGAAAATTTACAGTAATATTGCTTGTACATCAGAATAACACATAGGCTACTTTTTTCCGGGTACCACGCGGGCGAAGCCGTGGGCAGAAGCTAGTATTATTATGCTTATAGAATTTTTATGTTCGAATACGAACTTAATCGGTAGGTATGGGGTTTTTGAACTTTCGGATAATTCGGTACTTCGTGAGATCTAAGATCCCAGTATCCCTAACTAACTGCGGTTAACTCTGTCTACAGCGTGACTTGAGCTCGTACGTGCTGGCTCTGCTGACGGAGGAGTGCGCTTCGGGCTGCGCTCCCCCCTCCCCCCGCTCCCCGCGCTCCCCCCGCTCCCCGCGCTCCCCCCGCTCCCCCGCAGGCCCCGCCCCCCCGCGTGATCTGCAGCTGTTCGGTGACCTGGAGCTGGCGGTGCTGGCGGCGCCGCGTCCGCAGTACGCCGCGCACGCCCGCCTCGTGCGGGAGGAATACTCGCATCTGACACAACCTACCTACTCGGAACTGAGGATCAAGGTGACCTCGCTAACATGCACACTCTGATAGGAGCCACACGAAACGTTCCTTTATCTGTTAGAAAGAACCTCTCATAGATATAGTAGGTATTAATCTGGGCAAACAAAACTCAGCCCGGATTTATTTTATTAAAACTCGTCACGCCTACGATCTTGCAATTTCTGACAGCTGGAGAGTTGAACGGTGAACTTTGAATGGCCTTAAAGGGGCGAAGAAAATACAAGTGGCGATCACAACAGAACTGTAACCAGGCCTGCCACCGCGGCCGCAGTAAAAACAAAGCTAATAAAAAAAATAAGGTGAATGCATCATCCACTGCAGCACAATAGCATGAGCATCCATCGATGAAATTAAGTGGGCACTTGGGATGGCTCTTTCCTTACTCACACCTGCACTCGGACCAAATCTGTAAATCTATAAATAAGTATTTAACTACCGACTCCTTGCTTTTCAGATTTTAAACCAGTTTTCACTCATCCCGAAACTGTTCCGCACGTCGGAGTTTGAAGCGATGGAAGCTGCTGCTAGAGAAAATATCGAAAGAGAAATAATATCCCTGAATGAACGAAAGTAACAAATAAAATACCTACTAAGGCAATGTAAAAAAATGTGAGGAGGTATACAAGACAGAAGAATGTTGATCTCAATAATGTTCTGATAAGGATTGTTCTGATGATTATTTCTGATCTAAAGCCATTTTATTTCAAATTTTATATTAAAATTGATGATTTTGTGAGAAGGATTACGTAATCTTTTAAATAATATAATACCTACCTACATTTTAATTTGCGAGGCACTTTTAGGTAGTACGTATAACCAACTAAAACCTGAGGTACGCAACATACCTCATAATAAAATTATGGTATATCACCATACACCGCTGCTTGTTACACTTTTTAAAATAATTATCTAGTTATATACCTACCTATTTACTTACCTACCGATCCCATATTAATGTGCTAGAAACCTACAACTTTTATATAGTTTTTTTCACAAACCTGACAAAGTTTTATAACAATCACAAAACTTTAGTAGAACCCCAATTTGATTTCTGAGAACATACATATTTCCATCTGAGCCTGGAATACTTAAAACATTTTTGTAGGTAGCTGTAAGGTACTTTCTCAAGCAAAAGTAGTAGGTATTATACTGTTATACTGTTTTTTACTCGTAGAGGCATACTTTGTTTATTTAGTTATATATATATATATATATATACCCAATAAAACATTTTTATCTATTTTACATAGTTTTAATTCACTGTGAAAATCAAAATTTATTACCCATATTGTAAAACTTTCCTAAAACAATCCTACAACGTAAAACTATCGAAATAGAAGAAAATGGTAGAATTTGGGAACGCGTGCGTGTGATAATGGCAAGTTTTCTGTAGACGGCGCAGTTTCCTCAACTCAGTCGTGATACTAGGTCCTTCACAGATGTACCTGATATTGAAATATACCTAAAATACTAGGTAGAAAATATCGACAGATATGTATTATAATTTTTTAAGGTAAATTACTGTTATGTACGTACTTACGTGCTTAGTTGAAAATGGTACCTACTTTCTAATACAGGGCACAGTACCTACCACGTAATTAATAATATTAATTACGTGGTAGGTACTGTGTTTAGACGTACACCAGTGAATAACTTACATTTTTCTATATTTATGTCCAATTTATAACTTCTTATTACACTCTTGGTTCGAAATATAAATAAAGAACTTTGTTATTCCAAAAACAACTTCTTGATTGCCTCCTTATCGATGGTTGCGTATCTTTGCTCAACTTCATTTAGTTTTTTACTTGCAAAAGCAATTGGCTTCAACACACCATTTTTATCTCTGTTTGACAGTATAGCACCCAGACCTGTGTCTGAAGCATCATCAATTTAAAATCAATGGTAATTCAGGATCGTAATGCCTTAAATTGCTTGCAGATGCTAATTTTTTCTTGATCATTTGGAATGCTTTTGCGCATTACGTTGTCCAACTAATATCCCCCTGCCGGAGATACGTAGGGGTTTTAAGTGAAATTTTAAAATTTCTAAATTAAAAAATGAAATTTTAAATTTAGATACCTTAACGATACCTGATTCCCTTGACTTGTCTTCTTTTGAGTAGGCACACAATATCAAAACATACCTACGCAGAATACTCTACATTAAATTCGAATTTTAATACACATGCCCAAAATTCTTTAAACATGATTAATATACACACAAACTTAATACATCACATAAACTAACTGTAGCTTTAATTAAAATGTTCATGTTTTTCCACTTAACAAAGTACGTCCTTCCATTCCGTCCTTCCATTTTAAATTGAAACTTTCCAAAAATCCTTTCTTAGCAAAAATGTTAACGTTATAAAATAAACCTATGTTCCAAATTTCAACTTTTTAGACTTAGTAGTTTTAACTGTGCAATTATAGATCAGTCAATCAGGACAAACTATTTTCTACTCTGTTACTTTTATGTACCTGTTACGACAATAGTAGACCTGTGAACTACCTCTACAAAAATAATTTGACACTGACAGAGAGGCTTAAAAATCTAAATGGCGTCCTTCCTTTCTCCAATTATGCATGTACTCTGTAGATTTGCGATGAATGTTATTTTTCGTTGATTTCTCATAATCTTACCTTGAAATATTTCCAATCCTTTTTTAAAATCGCAAAATAAGAATCCTTCGTTTCCTTCCGAGTATAATCCGGGCAGTGAGTACAGCAGGTAAAAACATTGGCAAGGAGAAAGGTTATCGAGTCGAGTCGACGTCGCGTCGTCTTCGGAGACAAGGGAAGATGTATCGGTGAGTAGGTTTCATCGTGCGGGATGTTCGCAGAATGTCGTGGAGGCACGAGCGTGGCTCGCGGTGGGGCGACGACGGCCGGGAGCGTCGCGAGCGCGACGCTCGCGACACTCGCGACACTCGCGACCCGGTGTGGGAGCCGCGGCGCAGCGCCAGCCCCGAGTACGCCTCGCCCCGCGACCGCCGCGAACGGGAACGGGACCGCTTCCGGCACCGCGAGCTGCGCGAGGACCGGCGCGAGCGCTACGAGCGTCCCGAGAGACGTGACCGAGACCGGCGCCCTCCCCGCTCCTCCCGCTCCCCGCGTGCCGACGATGAGGACGTCCCTCCGCCCCCCTCGCCGCCCAAGATCAGCGACGGCTACCGAGCTCGCTCCAGGAGCCGCGAACGCGACCAGCGCCCGACCTGCGAGGACCGAGCCTTCGACGCCGAACGGCGACCGAGCGATGATCGGCAGGAACAGAAGGAAGACATGCTGCAGATCAATTGCTCTCCGGGGGATTGGTTCTGCAAGTGCGGACTGTACAACTTCAAACGTAGACAGGTCTGCTACAGACGGAACTGCAACAGGAACAGATCCGAGGGTGTAGTGTACGGGGGAGATGAAAAGAATGGTTTAGCTGAAGGTGCAGGTATTACCAAACGCCTCCTGTTCAGAAGGCTCGACGCCTTGACCACTGAAGAAAAAATACTAGAAGCAATCAAGGAGAGATGCTCGAAGGAGATCCTGGATTCCATTGCAGGGATCACAATAGGTCGTGAGGCATTGACCGGAGCTTCGAAGTGTCTCGCTTACATCAACTTCAATTCCATCGCTAATTCCACAGCTGCTCATTCTGAATTGTCCAACTTAATGCCTCCGTTGGAGATTGACGGTCGAGAAGTTCTGGTGAGCTTCTACAATGAGCCTAAGAAGGCTCACAAGCCGCAGACTCAAGACTATGCTGCATATGCAGCCTATCAGATGGCACAAAGCCAGTACTCGAGTCAGCAGCAAGCATTGTCAGAAGCGGATCGAGTGAATGCAGCTGCAGCGGTTGCTGCCTCTGCCATATCACAATCGAAAGCCAGGAGTACCACCTGGACCCCGGTGAATGCCCCTACATTCAGCACCACCAGCACTCAGGCCGTCTCCAAGACCAACATTCCTACTGGTGATGGCAAAACTACGTACACAGCACCTGATGTCAGAACTTTCATGTACGATGATACTTCTGGTTACTACTATGACCCAGCCACGGGTTTGTATTATGATGGCAATACACAGTACTTCTTCAACAGTCAGTCCAACCAGTACATGTACTGGGATGGTAGCATTAACACATACATAGCTGCGAGCCAAGCTCAACAAAAACCTGAAGAGCCTCCCAAGCCTGTGACGCCCACTGAAATAGCCCCTCCAGAGGAAAAGAAGAAGAAAGAAAAAGAAGATAAAGTAAAAGTAGCTAAGAAAATAGCCAAAGATATGGAACGGTGGGCTCGCACTCTCAACCAAAAGAAAGAGAATGCCAAGAGCAATATTGTAGCTGAACAGGTTTTAGACACGGCAGCAAGTAAAGGATCTGTGGATATTGGGTTTACTGTGCTCAGTGCGGGCCCTGCACAGTCACAACCCATCATGGTCAGGGAATTATCCCCCCCACCTGCCGGAGAGGATTTCCTCATGAAGAAGGTAGCTGAACCATTGGCAGCAATGGAAAACGATGATGGAATCATAGACTGGGTTAAACTAACATGCTTACTATGCAAAAGGAAGTTCCCTTCCGTTGATGTACTAACAAAACACAAAACATTATCAGATTTACACAAACAAAACTTAGCAGAATTTAGAAAGAAGAATGAGCTTCTACCACAGACAAGCAGTTACAGAGACAGAGCAGCCGAGAGACGAATGAAGTTCGGTGAAGATGAACCAATCCCGGTGAACAGTAGAAAGAGGTATGAGCCACCGGAACCAGCTGTGATGTCACACCCTCCGCCTTCAGTGGTAGACACAATCGGAGGCAAAATGCTGCAGAAAATGGGCTGGTCTGAAGGCAGAGGCTTGGGCAAGTCTGAACAAGGCAGAATAGCTCCAATCGAGGCGGAACAGAGGCCAGGGTTGGCTGGCTTGGGGCAGAAACGAGGCATCTACACACCAACCCCCGGAGAGACGTACCGAGACACGGTTAAGAAGCTGATGATAGCTCGGTACAAGGAAGTGGTCGGCAACGAAGACTAGGTGGGTTCCTTTCTTTATTTATTCCTACTAATCGCTTTTTTCACAGATACAGGATTTTACAGGTTGGTGCAATTTGCCTACTAGATGTAAGTAACTGACTTAGACTTAGTTCTTAACTGACAGTAACTTCGGACAAATACGCAATTTTCTACCAAAACACTAGTCACTTCTCTTAATTTAATAAATCCCAAAACTTTAGTTGATAAGAGTCAAACATTTTCGTAGGTGAAAATAAACACTGATGAAGTGTTTAAAAATACTGTTTTTGAAAGAACTCCAATCGTGAAAGAAAATGGCTCAATTTGTGGTGTTTTAGGTTGGCTCCTGAATCCTTTCCAAAAGCACTAAGTTAAAGGAAAAACTTGCGAGATTATGAAAGGGTAAACATGCAAACATTTTCTAATGTCTTGATTCTGATTTCAACAAATAGATATCGATGGCCGCGCTCTGACGACCTTCTCTCGAGGCTGCCTCTCATAGCGGTAAGTACCTATTCAAACCTGCTCAAAACTCCTTTAATCTGTGTCTTCTTAAAAGGTGGACAGGTATGCATAGTGTCCGCGATGGAGTTATGGCGTCAAAGTTATTTCATTTATTGCAAAGGAAATGGAATCAGACCCATTTAAGATTAATTATTTTAAATGAAGTCATGCCAATTTCAGCTTGTTTCATCTGGATAATTATTAAGGTGATTATTACCTATCTAGAAAATTTCTAGTTTAATTATTTGAAGTTACAAAAATGAGTTTTTATCAATGTATAGGTAAAATTTATCCATATGAAAGAGGAAGTACTTTTTCTGTCTGTTATTTATGTGACTTTTCAGCATTTTTTCCCATCCTCCAGCGATTTTTCCTACCACTTTAGCTTGTTGAGCTTTTGGTCTAAAATTCAACGGTTTGACAAGAAGAGATCTGAAGAAGTTGTAAAGACTGTGACTTGCCTTCGTGCTAGTGAATGAACGGTGATGCACAAACTATAGTGTACTGATATCTGTGACCATTACTTACAGAGACCCCGCCGGTGCTGACTGCGTGCCAAAACTAACATGTATACTCGTAGGACTTAGGGCCTTCGTCCATTAAAGCGTTGCGTTTACTTTACTCATTAAATTAGACTTTTCTTTATTGCCTACAAAATAATAAAAAACATTTTTGATTGTGTTTCCAAATGATATATAATTTTTAACAACGATGAAACTCCTGAAGTTAACAATACTTGTCATAGGAGATTTCGTTCTTGCTTAGGTCTTTTTTAACAGTTAGGTTTTAAGACTAATAACGTTTGAATTAATTACATAAGTTAATCATTCTAGTAAATTGACTAATGAGGTTTCATAAATTACATCGTTTAAGCTGTGGCGCTTCAGTCGACAGTGGTCCTTAGTAAGTAAGTGTAGGTACGCGGTTGTAGGTAAATAGCTTTTAACTGTTTAATATGTGGTTCGGAAAGAAAATGATTGTTTTCAATCAAGTACATTTTTTAACACCATCTATAGCCTTAATGCATAAATACCTAACAAACAAGACAAATATTTTTATTGTTATTTATGAGATTATTTAGGTACATGGAGAAAAGTGAAGTTATAAAGTAAATGATCAATTAAAAATTAAGTTGAAACTTGCATAAAGTCTTCTATTTATAGTAAACTTATTAATATAGTAAGTAAATAGCAATAAGCAGGAACAAAATATTTGAAAGAGACATTTAATAGTAGTATTGCATTAATGCCTGGTCCAAACTTCATTTAACTATTAGGAATGGATCTAGTTTAGGTCCAAATTAATAATGTTGCTTCCAAAAAAATCTGTTACAAAAATAAACATTAAATTTTAGCTTTTAATCTATTCATCTATTTACATTGTTTAAAATTTGTCTAGTTTGTATTCAGCGGTAAGGATGACAATATTCAACAATTATTATTTTTGACAGATTTTTATGAGTAGGTTCCCGAACTAAATTTATTATTGTGATACACTTATTAGTAGCTATGTCAGGAAAGTGTTTCTCTAACTATCTGTTCCATCAAGAGTTTTACAAGCAAACTGACTGAAGGGTAGGTATCAAAATTTCTTGCACTATGTTTCTGTTTAAAATGGAGCTTCTAGTTTTGGAATATGTACCAAAAAAATCGCATGTTGGCAAGATTTAATTTATCATTGATCTAAAAGGTTACATTATACACTTCTGCTTCGGTCTTTTGCCTATGTTTGATGACTCTTAATATTAATTCTTATGAATTCATATATATTATAGAAGTTCCATGCTTTTTGTTACAATTGAGACAAACATATGTTTTACCATAGCTTAGAGTAAAAATCTGTAGTAATTATAAGACTTAATTATGTAGATACTTAAGTAATTAGGTATGAGTTACTCCATTAGTATTAATATTTTTTATTGAGAATTCCCATTATATTAATGTTAATAAATATATTGTATTATTTACAATTTCCTAGTAGATATCTATACCTATAATTAGTGATAAAAAAAAAAATGGCATGAAATTGAAACTGTCAGGAAAGTTAGTGTAACATGATCCAGGAGGTATAGTTTGTACTCGAATATTCAGCAAGAAAATCAATGAATCTTAAGTACATATACTTATAACTATGCGCACTTGAAATTGAGTTGAGTTAGTTGTTTTGAGTGTAAAACATTTTGAATAGTAAAAACCTATATAAATAGGTGCCTTTACATGATTTTGGTCAAGGTGGTATTTTTCTTCTAACATCTATTCTATACTACCCTAGACTGCCCCACGAGGGTACACGGGGTAAATAATGGATTTCTAGCCGTCTTCCCCCTGTGTTTAACTGCCCCTGTAGGTAGAGTATCCATAGGGGCTGAGCAGTAGGGGGATGTGGTAGTGCTCGTTTTCCTTTGTTTTGAACACTATCTGAAACACATGTCATCATTAATTCAACACATTTGCTCTCATCATATCACTCAGTAGCGAATCCAGGATATTTGTTTAGAAGGGGCTTGGCCCAGCTAAGGTAGGTTTTATCAAGGTAAACAGTTTTGTTTGTCAGGGGGGGTTTGGATCCACCAAATGATTTTGGGAGGGCCTTGAGCCCCTTTTGATAGATAGATGGAGTAAAAATCTAACAGAAGATCTAGGGACCTACCTATCTGACGCAAGAAATTCTTATCTGTAAGTCGTATAATTACCTACTAGATAGGTACCTACTTTTGTATCAAATATGTGGGTAGGTACCTACTTACTCTGGTTACCAAGAAGTCCGAAAAAAGCTACTAGCACAGATTATAATGCTACTAGAACTATTTAGTACTAGATACTATAATGTACTGATTCCCTAAGTGGCTTACCTCTACATAGGGGTAAATGGTCTCCTTATCCAAAGTTCTGTAATAATCCTCTGTCTTGAACACGAGCCTGTACGTCCCCGGCGACATAGAATCCTTCGAGAACGGGAACAGAATCCGTCCGTCTCCATTCGTAGTTGTGTTGTGCCACAACGTCCAAGAATCATCTCTCTTGTACAATTCTACAAAGAGACCGGCGGCTGGTTTCCCCGTGGAAGTGTCCAGAACATGACTCGATAGCACTGGCCTAGACATTGCACTGATTTTCTACTCTTTAAAATAAATTTTGTTAACGATAGGTACCAACTGTAGTCTGTGAGATTCTGGGGTCAATTGAGTAAATAAGTAACTTGTATGATAAGTTTATCTTGGTTAGATAACGTGAGTTTGTTTTGGTTCTTTTTGTGGTAGTTTAGGTTCATTGTTCTCAGTCTATTGTAACGACTTACCTTATGGTAGGTAGGTATCTACATAATTACCTACTTAAGTACCTAGGTACCTACTTAGCTTCCTACTTGCGGCTATCTTTAGATAGGCAACCAAAAAGTACGTTTTAATTAGCGCCTAACATCAAATTGCTAGGATCTTATGCTCTACGCTTTTGCTCGAACATTTTGGTAATGCGTATGAGCGATATTAAGACGGACTAAACTAGATACCCCGTCTTTTAAGAGTATTATTGCTTATATGCCTGTACCTATCTAACCTAAGTTAGGTAGTAGTGCAAATCAGTAGATTTACTATGTTTATTTTTACAAATGAATACTCCTCCACTTAAAGTTATTGGCTAACATATTTAACTACTCAATATCTTCCGAGTTCATATCTGCAGCGCTTTTCCTCACATAATTCTTCTTAATATAAACGTCTGGATGGAGCACGTCCCTTCTCGCTGCTTGTTCTAGAACGTTCTCGTCCAGTATCACATTTGGACCTGTTTTTATGATCTTCCCCTTGAGTGTTTCTGTCTCATAACCGAACATGTTGAGGCTTGGCTCCCCGTGCTTCATGTAGTCTATCCGCCAAACAGGAGGGTCGGCAGGATCATTCCTGTAGCTAAAATGTCTCCTTTTAATCCCGGTGTGTGATTCGGGCACCTCAACAGACATCGATAGCTTCTCATCGGAGTAATCTCCGAAATCTTGTTTAACATGCTTGTCCTTATATTTAATCTTATGAGGATAGAACTTTCGAATCTTCTTTCTTCCATTGTACACGGAGGTTTTAGCTTCTTTCTTCTTGGGCTGCGCTTCGTGTGACCAAAAGTTTTTCGCTGTTACGGATTTCTTGGCCTTCTTTCGCGGTTTATCTTTGTTCTTATGGCTGAAAAAACCTGTTTCGCGGACTTTGAGAAAGTTGGACAAGTCTTCGCTATTTAAGACTGGGAATAGAGTTAGCTGATAGTTAGGGTGTAGTGTTGTCTTTTCCATCGTCATTGTTTTGTATTTTATTTGCTGGACAGACTTTTCTATCAGATTCCGTAGTGTGGGGTCTTTCATGATAATGTCACAGGGTATGGACGGAAAATTCCTGCACAGAACATTCTGCATCATGGATATGACACTGGGTTTTCCATTCTCAGGCTTTTCCGGTTTCGGTTCGTTTGAAATGTTTTCGTTCGGTCTGTCCTTGATTCTGAGATCTGTGGTCCTCTCTTTGCCTTGGAATTGAGATACCATTTTGGACATGAGTGCGTTGTTTCTCATTATCATGGAGTTAGTGTGGGTCAGGAAGAATATGAAGTAGAACGATATTGAGATTATTCGCTTCAGCATCTTGATCTGAAATAGAAGGAACACATTTTAGATAGATAAATCATTTATTTACTATGCAAAGTACACAGAAAAATCGGGGTTCGCCTTCTATCTTATCCAAAGGTCTAAAGGCAACCGGTATTTAAAGGACCTAAACTTCTGCCTTGACTGACACTCTTGTTTGCAGTCTCGCTAGCCGAGCTTGAGTAAGTGGATATATGTTCGGAGGAACAAAGGCTTTAGGTACAGCCTCAAGGAATTGTTGGGTATACTGTCTCACCTTTTAGCAATGCATGTGTTTCTTCAAGAGTTGGTTGAGGACTGAAGAAATTCAAAGGATGTTTTGCAAAAAGTCGGTAAAATGTTTGTAAATAGAGTTCAAATATTGTGGGAACTCGTCCGGTGGTTGTGGTATTATGGCTCGCTCACTGTTTGATAAGAAATTATGTTGAAAAAACTTACTTACAGAAAAATAAATAAGTAAATAAATAATAAGTACCTACGTTGATACCTAACTAGGTATCTACCTAAGTCGATAAATTACCTACTTATTGTTATTCAATTAAGAGAGAGAGAGCTGCAAGTGTTTTTATTAGTAGTAGTAGGTAGTGCTTGCTTTCAAACAGAGCGACACCTATTGAAGTTTTGGCAGTTCTGATGGCGCCATCTAGCATCAAGTGGCGGTACTGCGTCAAAAGTGAACTAAAACTTCTATAAATTGTTGCACTACTTGCCGCTAGATGTAGCGACAAGTAAGTAATTTTTTATTAATATTCCCCAAAATCAACGGAATTTACGTAGATACATGTAACAAGCAATTGTTTACAACGTTCAACTTAAACGTGGGTTAAATGTCTTTCTGTCAAGCTGTACCTACTCACTGGTATCAAGGAGACAATTTAACAAAAAGTTGGCTAGTTTTCTGTTTGGTTCATGATAGCATGCATCAGTATTCCCTGACGTCAAAAACAAATCCGTCAAGCTATGGTTATAGTCAGCCCAAAATTATGTTTCCCAGTCTAGCCTAAGCACGTCCTTTGCCAAAGTCCGACCGAATCCGACACGCGACCACTTATATCCAAAAGGGTTGGATAAAGCCAACGTTTTTCTGAAACGCTGACGCGGGCTCTCGATCAAACTCAGTGGCAGACAGAACTGAAAAATAGAGGAGTTGGTAAGCTCGGCAGCGGCCGGTCGCCGCTCGCCAAAGTTGTTTTTGTTGGTCAGCGAAACTGCACACGTGAGGACAGTGTGGATGAGACGAATATTAGATATTTTTCAATTGAGATGCAAAAAAGCAGGCTATCTTGATTATGTAAGGGATCCACGTTTTGGGTCGCACGTAGATATTGCTAATTGGTCGTAAAGTAATTTAAATATTGTTGATAAATTGGTACCTAAACCTTGTATTCTATTGTCTGTGCTGAAACCTACTTAAATTAGTGGATGAGCTTTTTGAAGAAGTAACGATTTTTTCCCCTTTATTTAATTATTCAGAGGGATTTTAGGTATTTAGATTAACATTATGTTAGTAGTTAACAATTTTCTGTAAAGTAAAATATTTATTTATATAACAATACATTAGCACAGATATTATAATCGTTAGTGACCTAATTAGGAGCTTACAGAAATATCATTCCCATGCGAGACTCGAACTCGTGACCGAAAACTCTATGGAACGAAAGCACAATAATCACTGCCATTGGATTCAACTTATTTTAAAATCTTTATATTTACCACTTTGAAAGCACGATGGGGTTCGAACCTCTCTTCGGATTGGAAGTCAGAGAACCGTCCACTAGGCCAACACGTGTCCTGAAATAATAAGCACCTAGATAATCCTGAAGCTAACTGTATGTAAAAGTCCTAATTACCTTTATTCCTGAAAATAAATATGATTCATTCATACATTGTTACGATCTCTGTGGCGCAGTGGGCGAAGGCCCGCTTGAGAAGAAGAAGGTCGCGGGTCAAATGTTTGTATGATCTGCAAATAATTATCTCTTTTCTGAGTGTTTTCTAAATAAGTAAATATTATAATATGTATTTATTCACAAAAAAATATATACGTTTTATAAGAAGTAGGTATATTATCCGTCAAGTTCCCATAACACAAGCTCTCTTATTACTTTAGGGCTAGATGGTGCTGTGTGAAAATGTCCATCATTATTATTATTATTATTCATTCATTCAGCGTCAGTTTTCCGATCACGGGGATGACAGCCGACTCGTCAGCGATGTGGTCATATCCACAAGTTGCTTTCTCGCCAGAGCGGGCGCGTCTGACGGAAAGCCGCCGTTTGCCCACCGCCACGCAACATAACTCCTCGGCACTGACAAATGCGCACAGTACCTACATACCTTCCTACCTATACCTATCTACTCCTACCTACTCCTACCTATGCCTGCCATCTATCTCCAAACGAGAGTTGGCGTTTTTGTGCCCACAAAATGCCAACCTATAGGTACCTAGCAACACAACTTTGGTAAAGAACAAAAAAAAACAAATGTATTCCCCATGATGCAGATTCTGAGATACATAGACTTGAGTAGATATTTGAGGATACCAAGTAGGGGTGGTCAGGGGCACGTCCAATCTTTACATTTGGAACATGCTCGCGTTTTACAGGCTAGCGTTCTACGTGACAGGTTGCAAGCCCATCGCCGCTTATTGGAACATCAACTGAACTGATGGCTCATGCCTTCGAATGTTTGCCTCTATGGTATGTCAGTTTTGAGCACGTTTATTTATTTATTCATCAATTATCATTAGATAATTTTGTTGAACATTAAAAAAAGTAATCTTAACCTAGTGTTAGTATTGAAATAACATGTCAATAAGTCTAAGATAGAATTAGCATATACATTTTTCGAATGGAATAATCCATTGGTGGTGTTATAGAAGATCGGCTCAAATATTTGGCACATACCGAGTGCAGAATTGCAGTGCGAATCTGCAGTTTTCAGAATAATGCGAGAACATAAAAATAGCTTGTTAAAAATCGACCATGTTGGTCTTACATCAAAATACCTAGTCATATTGAACTACGTATCTCCGTAAAAATAGGCAATTTGAAGAAGTTTCTCGAACACTGCCCTTGTTCCTGAAGACTGCCCGCTCTCTACGCTCAAGAACACTGCCCGTGTTTCTTGAGCGTAGAGAGTTTAAATATATTTTTAAATTGCAAATAAGTAGGTAGGCTGTATTTACTGATGTTTAGTACCTCTTTGCCAGCACTGCCCTGCTTTATCAGCAGCAGTTTATTTTGTATAAAAGCTACAATGTTAAATATAAAAGATATCATAGTTAATTATCGAATTACCATGATATCTAATATTGCAGCTTTTTAAGATATTATTACGACTAAGTATACCACGCACTTTACTTTCCTTCAGCTGAGGTTTCGTTGACCGTTTAGAGGTCTTTCCTCATGAGCACCGTCCGCGACCACGCGACCACGCGACTGAGACGGGAACTCTCAGAAAGTACGTGATATAGTCGTAATAATATCTTAAAAAGCTACAATGTTCTAGGTATTTAGAATAGTAAAAATAGGCACATTTCGTCCGACAGTTTCCGCGGAATTGTCTCATTTCCCCGTCCAATGGGAGCGCTTGCAACAGTATCGACAGTTTTCCCGACCACCCATTCGTCGGTTCGCAACTGTATCGAGCGCCTCCATTGGCTACATTGCAGATTACAGGCGGCACTTCATTTAGAGAAAAGGCTTTCGAGGGAAATTGTAGGTATTTCTACAATACCGTAGGTATAAAAAAGGCTACTATTTTATTAGTACTTTATGCATTCACACGGGCGTATTCCTGTTGTCAAGTGTGAACTTAAGTTCTATATGTGTTGCATCTATACTAATTTTATAAAGAGGTAAAGTTTGTTAGTTTGTGTGTAGGAGGTAATCTCCGAAACTACTCGGAGACTACTCTCTACCGATTACAAAAAATCTTACATCAATATTAAGAAGACCTTCAGGGTCGACACAGGCTGTAGATAGTTTAGCAAATAAACTACAAAATCTAACACGATCACAACTCTAACGGCAGTAAAATAATGGTAACGGCATGTTGCCTTTCTAAATACATCATATTAAATGCTGGACATTTTTTTCAGACAGCATCACCAGCCCCAAACTAAGCAGACATATTAATTATATACTTTTTATATAGCATAGCTGATATATTAATTATATACTTTTTTTTGTAAATACATACATATTATATATAGAAAACACCCAGACCCGAGACAATAATTTGTAGAACATACAAACGTTTGTCACGCAGCGGGAATCGAAACCGCAACCTTCTGCGTCTCAGGCGGGCCTTCACCCACTGCGCCACAGAGGTCGTCATAAAATAAAATAACAATAATTGGATGCCTAGTTTATATTAGTTTATATTATAAACTAGGCAACCAAATGCTTTATCGTGAATCTATGGCTCCAGATTTAAGTATTATTTTTGATGAAGCAAAGGTTGTCTGAAAGGGATTACTTTTAAGCGATAAGACAACCCTTTAGGTATACCTTTAATTTTAATATATTGTTTATCTTGTTTATTTCATAAGGTGTACCTACATACAACTACAAAAAGGTATCTTTTTTAATTCGTTCATTCAATAATGAATGATCATTATAAGATTTTGCCATAAACTTAGTGTCACAATTTTAAAAAGAACTAGATTCTGTACTTTGATCATAACAGTTTTATAAACCAAGATATTTAAACGAGATATTTCATAATTTCATTTATTCATGCTTAATGTCCTACATACAATGGTTAAGCTTAGGTCTAGTGTAGTCCCAAGTAGGTTTATTTTAATTTAATCATGCTAATCGTTATGTATCTACATCAGCTTAAGTGCTACCTACTTCATGATAGGGAAGCGCAGGGCGCTGCTAGTTTTAGTTAGTATTTAAGAAGAAATAGGTAATAATATACTCGTACATAGTTAGTTAGTCGTTAGTTGTTTAAGTCATACCAATTAAGTATATAATCTATTTTTAACTACATCAGTAGGCGAGGCTGAAAAACAGCGTGGCTGAGTCCTCGACCTTTTTACTTCCATACAGACATACCTTCTTACTATACCTACTATATAAATTACCTACTTATTATTATATTGTATTTAGGCTAGGTATATTTGTTTAAGTGTAAGTAAAACAATGCCCTTTTATTTATTTATTTACATTGGAAAGGTACAAAATTAATAATTACACATTTAAAATGTTAAATAACACTTGAATACTTAACAGAGTCTTTCTTCAAATTCAAAATCTCACTCAATCTTCTAAGAGTTCAATAACTTCTTCAACGGAGCCCCGAGACCCGAGGTAGGTACTAACAAGGTACAAATTGATATAAAGCAACAGCACACGATCATAGCGAGCGAGTGTCTTCATATTACCACAGACTATATAATATAGCTACCTACACTACACCTTATTACAAAGATATTATCCCGGATGAGACTGCCGGACGGAGAACGTAACGGAACACGGTGTCCGAACCACGGAATTAGGTACAATAAGAGTAGGTGCAGTAAGCTATCCTACCTGGATAGCTCCAGGACCTCCCTCTCCTCCTAACTCCCTCTTGGAGTGCAAGAGGCCACCAAGTAATGGGCACATGCCCACGTTTTTGCACTTGTTAGCATTTCATGTGACAGGTTGCAAGCCTAACACCTCTTAATATAGGTACAGTCAGTGATAAAAGCAAATTTACAGTTTCGATTTTAAAAACTCAAAAGCTTAATTTAAATATCGGAGTGGCTCTTAACTATTTGCAATCTAAAGTTTCAATTTACTTGTTAAATTTAAAGAAAGTGCATCCAAGAACATGTTAGGCGGTTAGTGTTTGAATGTAGCACATAAACTATTTTGTTTTTTGTAATGATATGGATATATATCATCTATATGTATTGTACCGTAGGTATAGTTCAGTATAATACCTACTCTTAAGAAGACACATAGGAACTATATTAACAGACCTATTTAGTAAAACACTAAACATAATACTGAAAATGATAACATTTTATTGAGTACTAGCTGTGACTCGACTCTCGACCTTTAGATTACAAGTGTTACCGTGTGCAAACCACAGAAAAGAGGGGACTCTTTTAATACAGGTTTACTTAAACTCAAATAAAGAGATCCCAACCCATTTATGTTACGTTACTTAGAATTTGGAATAAAATATATTTTTTTTACTACGCAGCGCGTTGCAACGCCCGCCCTGTTTCGTCTAGATAAACTCTTTATTGCACATCAAAGCAAAATATTAAACACAGGAATTTATAATCATAATAGGTACAATAGACTTAGCGTTCTTTCTGACTTCTTTTATTTTTGCCCGGCTCCTAAGCGTCGGTAGCGTGATGTTGAATAACCTAACCTTCCTCAAAAATTGGGCTATAAATGAAAAAATATTTTTTCAAATTTGACTGGTAGTTCCAGAGATTAGAGCGTTCAACAAAAAACTCTTCAGCATTATTTATATGAATACCTATAGATATAGATTAACGTAGTAAACCGAATAGTTGCCTAACTTGCCCTTAATTGACACAATTAAACTATGTATCTAAAATAAATACCTACCTTATAGTACTTGTTTTAATAAAACCTAGTATCATGTAAAGTTACGTTCTATCGCAGTCTTCTCCCGGAGACGCGGGTGGGGGAGGGCTGGAAGGGAGGGGGAGGGTAGAACGATATTCAAATTGCGAACATTTCATTTTAACGCTTGCGAAGATATTTGCTCGCTCCCACGCTATCTAGTGCGGGGAAATGCTTATATGGAAAGTTGTAATAAAATTATACAAATTATCGATAATTTACTCCATTTTTTTTGAGCTTCAGTTGTGTGTAAAAAGCATTATAGATTTTGCGATTTGTCTGCAGCGGTTCCGGGCTGTGTTTTGTCTGAATAGTTAATTCAAGAGCATGTATTTTTTCCCTATCCAGAACACATTATTATACTAAAATAAATAGATAAATGTAACCTTAGTAATTTAACATAAATAAAGCTATAAATACATGAATAAAATACATTATAAAATACATTGCTTAAATTGTGTCCATTACACGTTTCATACAATCTCTATATAAGAGAAAGACACTTTGTCCGTATGTTCTTTATAGATAGCACTTACACTGCTTTTGCTACATTATTAGGTACACTATTATTAACACTATACTTACTTATTATTAACAAAAGGTCTTTCTCTTATAGTCTTTCTCCCTGGAGTCTTCTCACTATATCCGTGAATGTTGTATTAAATTAATATAATGGACATTTTAACTTTTTTTAAAGTTATGTCTCTGCAAACAGGCTTATAGCCCACTTGATGGTGCACTGTTACCAAAGTCAAATGTCAAAGTCAAAATTCATTTATTGATTAAAATCACAAGGATTACTTTGAAATGTCGGCTTACCGTATTGACCGTATTGAACCTATTGACATTATGTAACACCTGAGGTAATATAATCGATAGCGATATTTATCGCGCAAAACATCCCATCCCTACGCTAAGTTGAGACGTTTGCGCAATGTGAACATTTCGCGTGTTGATCGCTCCGCTGCGGAATTTTCATTTACTTACCCCCCTCTACCCCCTTCTGGGGGGTGGGGGGGACCTCACACCTGTGAGCGTATAGAACCTACATTATTGTTGGGAGATGTTCTTAATTTATGGCAAGAATTATTTTATTTGGTTTTTATTTGGTTTGTAGAACCAGGTAAGAGGGGTACCTAGTTAGATGTTTTATATTACTATTGTTTATTGCAGTCGAGTAGCCTGCGAGTATCTGCGACGCAAGAGGTGCAGGTTCGATTCCCTCTGCGGGACAAATGTTTACATGTTCTGCAGATACTTAAATATTATTTTTGCGTCTGTGTAAGTATTAGTACCACACAACACTCGCAGCTCTTGATTATTTATTACTATGCGGTTTTATAGAATCCTCTTGCAATTTCTTTCAGAAAGGTTTTTCATTATGTGGTTATTGCCAAATGTCGGTGCAGTACAAAACGGGATAAATATCGGGGGTTTTTATTATGTACCTAAAAACAGTTTCTGTGCTAATTATGTTAAAAAAGAAACATTTAATTAAAGGTTCCAAGAACAGGAAGAGAGGTTCTGTGTAGCGAGATGATCAATAATGATTATAGATGCGAAAGCATGCTTGGTTATTCCGGCTCGAAGGATCTTCGTAACGGCTGAACCGGTGAGGGTACTTGGCTCAAAGATCTACTCACTGAGCATGTAGGTACCTATCTAAGGTATTTGTTTATTTTTTTGCTAATAATGCTATTAATATTGTTTTATAATCCCTTCCTGCCTGGCCAAGTTGTCGGATTTGCTTTTTTATGAAAAGCTTAAATCCTACATTTTACAAATTATCACAAACAACGTAAATATTTACAAATTATCACGATACTATTTTAAAAGGAATCAATCAATTAGCAATATTCATCGTACTACTAGAAAAGTAAGTAAATACCTTGGTAGGTACCTCTCAATAAGGTGCCAAATACTTAAAAATATTAATTGAGTACATTAATAATGAAGTTATCTCCTCCCCGGGCGGCTCCGACTCGGCCATTGTAATTCAAATCGAATTCCCGCGACAAATTGAAATATCTCAATTCGAACGCACCTTCCCGCCGTTCGGCGTTCGACGTTTGAATTTAATTTAAATTGAAGATGGCGGATGTATCTTTGAGACGGCTCTATTGTTGGAGAATTAGAATTGAATTCAATTTAAATTTAATTTGGGATGGAATGTCTAATACCAATATTAAAAGATAAATTACCTAGTTAATTTATTCAGAAAACTTTAAATTAGGGCAATGTTATCAAACAATATCCAGTTTTAGTTAACGAAAAAAAACCACAAATGATGGTTATTTATGCTAGATATATTTTGGATTTCATAGAATCAAAGATAACAAAAAGTTATCCCGGCTGATAATTTCAATGATATGGAAACATAAATTAATTGTGACAGAAATGGAAAGACCTTAGCGCAACATACAATGCAAAAGGATGAATTTAATTCAAATCCACTCCAGAGATATTATCGGAAGACAATATTGAAATAGGATCATCAGCGAGCAAACAACGTCAAGATCAATCAACGGATAGCCGCCAGAATGGCCAACGATCGATAGTTAACATCTCATTATCAAATACCATCCACAATAAAGAAAGAATAAACAATGAACGACTAAAGCCTCACAATAAAGCGGAACACGCGAACCGAATAACAAATATAATTGTGTTTTTTGTTCATTGAAATAGCTTTGTCCGTAAAAACTGGTTCTCAAAAAAGTCACCTTTATAAATTAAGTTTCAAACGTTTCGACCAATAGCGTCGCAGAGGCGTGCTCCCGACCGCCCTATTGGAGCAGTCGCCGCTCTCATCTTACAACATTTTATATAACCGGATGATACAACATATACAGTTAAAGCTGGCGTGCGAGCGAGACGCGGCTATAGCTGAAACTGTGTCTCGTTTCGCACTATCGCCGTCTCTCTCTACCAGCCAGCTACTGTCAGCCGCCGAAAATGAAGCAACAGTGTTCATAAAATCGTGGAACGGAACGTTGGTGGAACCGATGCGGTTGAATTTGGAACGCGAACTTTTGTTGCGCTTTTTCGTTCCTTCGTCGGTGCATTCCAACAACTTGACATTTCTCTTGTGATTTGTTTCTGTATATTTTTGGTACTTTTATAAAACATTTCCGTGGGTTTATTGCACTGGCAATGATAATGATAGTTTGAGTGCGTGTCTACAAGTTTTATTGTTAAGTTGGTTATAAATGGAGATGTCGCTCCCCAATGGCGTCGATGTGTCGCAGTTGGTACAGCACCCTGTGTTGGCGGCGCTGCCTCCGTTCTTCCTGAGAGCTTCGGAGAGATATCAGGTTTGTTTTATAAAGACTAAAATTAAAATTTATTATTTATTTAGACGATATAAATTTAACAGTTAACACCAGACATAACTAAGGTCATAACAGTTCGTAAATGTAGTATTTTTTTTGCATTTTTATTATTCTAATCTAATGGGAACCATGATGAAATAAGGTACTCTGAAAATGGAGTAAAAATATATTGAAAAAATATCAGTAGATGCTTTTTTGGGTGAATAAAAATTTATAGCTATTAGATACCAATATTCTTAAGAGTTTTTGGCTGTATGGAACATAACTAAGTAGGTTTCTAAAATACATTGAGCGGAAAGAGTTTTTGTTCTAAGGACCTAAATCTTTATAAAACACGCAAAAACACGTAACGATTTAAGAAACCTTTTTTCAGGTCTAGAAAGTACAGAGACCTAATCTCAGGTGAAAATGTAGACCAGATGCTCGGAGCCGACGGCAAAACGGCTTCTAATAAAGAAAACAAAATAATTATTTAGTTGTTTTTTATTCAATAGGTTAAAAATAAATCTGACTGAATACACAAAACGAATACTTTCTTATAAAAATATCTTTACGATTTTCAACATTATTCTCTTTCAACATCTTTCTTATAAAAATATCTTTACGATTTTCAACATTATTCCAATAAATAGCACAAAAAGATTCAAGTATCACTTCCTCAACTCAATTACATTATAAGCCCCATAATTACGCAAATTACAATCGCATCACAATTACAATTGTGGACCCCTGTAACACCCCTGTCTGTAATCGACACGCCAATATTGTTACAGAATGTAACAAAAGGTGTAATAACACACAATGTATGAAATCATGTGTTATAATATCCTAATGAGTTTATTATGGAATAATTCTATCGTAATTTTTAACGTGTTTTGTTACTTTTTGTGGGGATTTCGGTACAAACTTCCTGCCTACCGTTTCAAATTACTCAGATGGTGCGGGAATATAACGTTTTCTAATAAACCTATAATTCAATTCAGTTCTTTATTTCTTGTAAGTAAGTGAATTAAAATAATAATAAAGTAAATGTACATTTTTGCAACGTCAACGAATTTAAATGAGATAAGACATTTTAATGCTTCTAATGTTTGAGTACAGGTCAAATAAAAAAATGCAAGTTGGGACTAAACAATTTTTTTATTTTCTCCACAAACGTGAAAAACATATGTTTAGAACATATGTTTTTAGGTTTAGAACCTCAAAAGCACTGATTTTTTCAGATATATATATGTTTAGTAAAACCTTTGGCAATTAAAAACACAATAACTTTGACTAGTAGTGACTAAACTGGTAGCTATGAGGTTTTTTTTATTTAGAGGTTTCCACTGATAGTCTCATGTAGATAGATTCCTTTACAATTAGATTAAGTTTAAATGTAAACTATAGTTAATAGCGTTGTTATAACAATGCTTTTCTTTTCACCCGGCTTTGCTTGTTGTTTTGATAGAGTTCACAAAAAATTGAGGATCATATATTATGGCACCAAACGTAGGAACCTTCGGAATTTTTAATTCCGAGGTCCTATCGAATAAGCAAATAATTTTAGCGTAGAAAGGTAGAAACAGACAAAATTTCTGAAAATATATTTTTTGGATTCACAGATCTGAAATAAAACTAAAAATTTAATATTTCAAAAAATATCTTTCAAGAAACTTTTGCTAGGACTTACCGCGTTTTAGTCACGAGAATATTGTAATTGTAGTCTGTGAATCCAAATATATATTTTGAGATTGTGTGTCTGTTTGTTTCAGTATCATGAAAAAAATACTGAACGGGATTTGATGAGATTATCGCTGTTGGAAGGTTTTGAGTCCAACTTTCAGCACAGGGTATGTATAATCGCTTTGTAGTACCATGTCTTTACCGGCGACGATAGGAGTCCGTTTATGCGTTTGCCATAAGAAATTGATCGTTTGTTTGTCTGTCTGTTAGTATTTATCGTCGAAATGGTTTATCAGAGTGTAATGCGTTTTTTTATCTATTTGTATATGTCTTCAAGGATGGTTCTTATATAGGTTTTATCTTAGAGGGCGATGCATATTATGGCGAAAAACGCGAATAACAGATCATCAAAAAATAACCAAGCAGAGTTTGTCGCCTGATTCTTCTAGACTTGGTCGCGCGCGAGGAATCGACCTAAATTCAATTCGTATAATTCAATGAATAAAAAGCTATTGACTTTGACGTTGGTGGTTTTTTCATTATTTTGAAAAAAAAACCACTTTTTTTGTTTTATTATTTTTTATGATTGAATTTTAGATTGCTTTTGGAATGTTGAATATTATAAACGTGAAAGTTTGTGAGGATGGAAGTTTGTTACCATACGGGCGAAGCCGTATGCAGAGGTATTTCGACCAGTCTTTAAACGATCTCGTGGCTTTTTCGTATTGAATTGATTAAAAATGAGATATTATAAAAATCTCTTGCAAAGTGTCTTTACGTCGATTCCTCGCGCGCCCCCAAGCGTAGAAGAATCATGCAAAAAAACTCTGCTTCGTTTATTTTTAATGATCCTTTATTCAGCTATTATAGTGTGGAGTCAATCGAACAAGATGAATCCATTCATTGTGAAAGAGTGTGCATTATCCCCTGTGTGTTGTTCCAGCGCACTCCGAAGTGCGCGCGCTGCCGGAACCACGGCGTGGTCTCCGCGCTGAAGGGGCACAAGCGGTACTGCCGCTGGAGGGACTGCGTCTGCGCGAAGTGTACGCTCATAGCAGAGAGGCAGCGGGTCATGGCAGCGCAGGTAATGTTCCACCTCCTCCTCCTCCTCTCACCACACTACTTCAGTAACTATATGCTCCATTTTATGTATGTGTGTGGACTCCCTTTTCCTCATTCAAACTCTAGTGAGGCTAGTGAGATAGTCAGGCTAACTCCGCCCAGAAGCACAGAAGTTTCCTGGGATCTTCGCAGGCTTCGCGGAGTGACCTTGGGTTGCCTAGGATTTGTACGCGGTGAGTTGCTACGCCCACGCATTCCAGGACTACGTTTTTCTACAACTATAGTTGCAAACAAATATACGGCCCATCTGTTGGTAAGCGGTTACCGTAACCTATGGACGTTTGTAACACCCGAGGTATCCCTCATGTATTGCCAACCCTAAGACATAAAGGGTGAAAAGTCTCACGTGCCTGTAATTTCACCGGCACCCTTATTTTTCAGCCGGAACACAGTGATGCGAGCGGTACTGCTTGGTGGAAGGAATAGGTATGGTGGTAGTACTCCCCTGGACGAGCTCTTTCACATGGAGCATTACTACTTCCAGAGAAGACTGCCTCTTCATAGAGATACTGTGTTGACGAACTCGGCAGCGCGGCCGTGATTGCTAGCTGCGACGCAGGTGTCGGTTCGGTGTCGGTTAAACATCAGACTTAGGGCGATACAAAAACCAAAAATGAACAAAAAATTACCGAGAAAAAATAGTTATTGTAAATTTAACCTTTTTCAAGAAAACGATCACTTTTATTCCAAAAATTATCGTGAACTTGACTATTCATAATATAAAAACGGGAATTTTCACGTACTGCATTATCGGGAAAATTCCCGTTTTTAAAATATTAAACGATCACTTTTTTGGACAGAACGGTCTTAAAGGCACTAGTCCCTAATAATGTCTATTGATATACAGTTAAAGTGTGGTGGAAGGACTCAAGTTGGTATGACAAATTGACGGCGTAGGCGACCGCTACGCCCCGTAGCAGCTGCTACGCCACTCGCCACATGTAGCATTTCTACTTCATTTTGCAACTTACTGAGTAAATCATGATTGACTGCTGTATTTTGAACATACTTATCATTAAGTATGTTCAAAATACACGAGTCCTTACACCACACTGGTTCTTTGCTCGTATCTGTGATTTACTTGCGTAAATCACAGATACGAGCAAAGAAGAGCTGTGTATGTATGTAGCTCTTACGAGCTACATACATACACAGTGAAGGAACTAAGATCTGATGTTATATGATGGGTTTTGAAATTTTGTAAAAATTTTGATCTGCATCAGTTACGCTATCTATAGATAGTTTGCAACGGTCTTTAGATAGCTAGCTGTTTCATCTGTATTTTTTGTATAAACCTACTTGTACGTATTTGAATGAATAGCACAATTAACAGATTAATAAATCACAATTATATGAATGTCTAATAAAAAAAAAACAGTTATCAAAAACAGAATGTCATATTTTTTGATGTTCTCTATGACGCGTACAAGTCCCCTAACAAACTACATCGTCCGCCAGGTGGCGTTGCGGCGGCAACAGGCGCAGGAGGAGAACGAGGCGCGGGAACTGAACCTGCTGTACGCGGGCCCGGGTGCCGCGCCTCCACATCACTACGCCGACATGCCCGAGGACTCGCCCGGTAAGATATTTACCTCTATACTAGCTTGTACACATGACTTTACCCGCGTGATACTCTGATAAAAAGTAGATCTTACCATTAAGGGAGCGTTCGCAAAAAACGCACACGCTTGACCGTTTTTTCATCGACTTACTTAACGGGATTTAATATATAGAGCAAATGTCTACCTTGTAGGTCCATTCTAAATTATCAACTTACAAACTTTACCTCTTTATACTAAAAGTATAGATTTATGTGATTTCCGTTAGAACCACTCTAGCCTCAACACCTATCTACTTCTTATCTATAGTTGTATGTCCATAGTTGTGAGCGTGTTTGTTTTTTTGAACAAATCTAGAACGTATTTCTGTAACTTTTATGTTATAGTGAAGTTATTGACCTTTTTATTTGTGGTCGTTTGAATAAATCCCCTATCTTTTTGATAGAATTGAAAAGAAAGTGCTTTATTTGACACATTAAAAAAGCATTGAAAGGTCAGGTACAAAATAAATAAAATGTCACTTAACCGACTAAAAAAAAAGGAAAATGTTTTACGTGTATTTATATGCATAACTTTACGATATGTTTTACTGGAAATGATCCAAGTAAAAATGCCACGTTCCTTATTCCAAAACTCTGAGGAAACCGACTATTATATAACAGCGATATTGATCTTACAATTGTATACTTTCCGCTCCATCCCAAGGTTGTCTGGAAGAGATTGCTTTTAAGCGATAAGACTGCCCATTTTATATTTAGATATATTAAGTTTTATTCCAAAAACTATCGTGAACTTGACTGAGAGTGCACGACGCGACGCGGAAGGAGAAAGTCGCGATCACTCACCCTGAAGGCTCTCGGAATGAGTCGAAACTTAGTCGGTGCCTTCACCGATAGTGCAGTACGTGAAAATTCCCGTTTTTACAATATGAATATTAAGTCTTTGTTTATATTGTGGTGTACGATAAAATATTTTTATTCATTCATTCAATATTGCTGTTATATGAATGTTACGTTACATAAAAAGTATTACATGAAGTGTTTGAGTATAGTTTTTAGACTGTTGTTACTAAATGTTACCAATTTATTCCACCTTTGTACACACAGTAAGATAATAAACAATTATTCTATTAGATTTTCAACTAGAAATCAAAGTTCTAGAAATTGGATTTGCAGGAATTGAGTATTCTTAGTAAACTTAGTAATTCATGGTCAGTGTTAGATCTTACAAGACAAGACAAGACAAGACAAGACAAGACAAGACGTGGGTCCGAGACAGGAAATATACTAATTTAAGAACGGAAGTGCCCTCAGCTCCCTGAGATTAACATGAGGGTTTATTTTGGTAGAGCTATATGTGTTTGAAGCCCTGATAATGAAATCTAGACGAGTACAATTCCCCAATGGACCCCAATTTCTATTGATAACTTTATATTACATAAGTACCTACAACAGAATTTAAAAAAATACTTTACATAGGATCTCATACAATAAGTTGCAGTGATACAAGTGGCGTCCTTATCGCTAAGAGCGATCTCTTGCAGGTAACCTTTGGATGGATTGATTTAAAAGAATGTAACTGCAATAAAAATAATTTAGAGTATAATCAAATACTTATTTAATAAAATATATAATGTGATATAATATACATATATAAACAGGCTATATAAGATATAAATTAGTGAAGTTAATGCAGGAAGCGTCCACATAATCGAAATAAGACAAAAATCAACAGAAATCTAAAGTGTTTCGCCAAGTCGGTACCTGAAAAGGTATAGTAAAAGAACCACTGTGGTGAAAGAATAAAGTTCACTTCGCAGGCTTATTACATGCACCAAAGGATTCCTTTTTAGTAGATAATATTGTCATTGACTTCAGGCTCAAATTGGGCAGATCGGTAAGTAGAGTTACTTCATATTCATATTCATTTATTCCTGCTCAAATGTACATTCAGCTTAGTTCTTACATCATAGTAGCTGCAGGGAAGTACATGGACCCTGGAAGGGCGCTGCAAGTTTAAGTTTAAGTCAATATTTATTTAAAATGAAATAACTTAAGGGTACTTTATCGGTAATTAACTGATTTAATTAATACTCATACTCATTTATTAACCGTGGGAACTACATAGTACCTAAACTTGGTTTTGTCAAATTGCTTAATATAAGTCTATAGGTACCTATAATAAATCAGGTCAAATATCTACATAATAAATGTGGTCAGTTACAAGCCATTTCAACAGACAAGCACAGTTATTTACAAAGTGTTAGGGTCAAATTAAATTAATGTAATTTATAAAAGTATCATACATTTTGACGACCGATGTGGCGCGGTGGGCGAAGGTCCGCCTGCGACACAGGAGGTTGCGGGTTCGATTCCCGCCCTGGGACAAATGTTTGTACGATCTGCAAATATTTGTTCCGGGTGTTCTGGGTATTTTCTATGTATAATAATATGTATGTATATAATAAAAATATCTATCTATATAATGTATTGTATTAAGTATATCAGTCATCTAGTACCCATAACACAAGCTCTGCTTAGCTTGGGGCTAGATGATGCTGTGTGGATTATCCAGCATTATTTATTTATTTATCCTATATATCGATGCAATTCAATTCAATAAAATATAATTTCAAATTATTACGCTACTGTAAAGAGGTATTGGCCTCGATTCTGTAGTTCACTAACTAAACTTAATATAAACTGTCGCTCTCTTCTACTGATAGTGCAAGCAAGAAAGAGATAGCTACAATTTTAGTGCTGTCAAATTAGTCAGATTTAAGTTTTCCATACAAATTTAGTCGTGATATCAAAACATGCTGACTATAAACACGAAGAAAAGCGGCACGTAAACTGATTTGACAGCAGCACACGGCACTAAAATTGTAGCTATCTCTTTCTTGCGTACACTATCAGTAAAAGAGAGCGATAGTTTAAATTTAGTTTAGTCAGTGAACTACAGAATTGAGGTCATTGTCAAAGTATAATTACGAACTAGAATTAAAATAACGTAAAATAAATTATGTTCATGTCAAGTTATGTTTATGTAATATTTAGTTAATGTTTGAATTCGGTTAAGCACCAGTTTATTTTTCCACTTGATAAATTTAAGTCCGTAATACCTTTAAACGGTGAAAGAATTCATCGCAGGAAACCGGCATGCTCTGGAAACAGAAATTCGAAGGCATATTATCATCAGTTAGAGTTCCAATAAGCGGGGGGATGGGCTTGCAACCTGTCACGTGGGATGATAACTACTTGCTAAATGTGGCATGAGTCAAATGTAATGTTTGGACATGCCTCTGACTAACACTATATCTTCAAAAATCTATGCACTACGTATATATCTATCTACGTATATATATATATATTTTATAAATCTGATGATGTCTATCATGGAGATAACTGCCGTGTATGTACTAAAAAAAAACTTTATTTAATGGTGTTTATCTACTTACAATCTTTGTATGATGTACAAAAACCTCATAGATATTTTGCTGCTATTTAAAACCTCAGTCTTATTACGTTAGCGAAAAAACTCGAAAGATCAAAAGGCACACATTAGTACCGTAAAAAAAGTAAAAAGACACATAACAAAAAGTGAAAACTGTTTATTTTCAAGAAAAGAACAGTTCGGCGCTCGCTGCGCCCCGGTGTTGCCAATTAAAACGACAGCGGGCGAGTGTCGCGCCGGAAGTGGCGACAAATCGCTGAAACACGTTGAAAACTGTCGCAAAAAGCTAAAAGAGGCTAAAAAGTGAGAAACGGAGGAAAGTGCCGAACGTGGGTTGGTTTTACGACGCGGTGCCAATTATTTTAACTGAATGGGCTATATTTATTTATTTATTATGTATAACTTTATTATGTTAAAGTTATAACTTAGCTTCTTATATTCTAAGCATAGACTTATATAAGATAGATAGATAAATTCTTAGTGAACACAAATAAAAAATATAAAAACACAGGAGCTCATAAACAAGGTTAAATGATCGGTGTTATCGCTAAAAGCGATTTCTTCCAGATACAAGCTTTAGATGGATAAAATGGAAGATAAGATTCATTATTTTGGTCGAACATAATGCAAATACAGTAAATGCAGGGCCTTAAAAAAAGTTCAATTATGTTTTAACATGAAAAATCTATTGACATTTATTCCTAGGAATTATAAAGAAATGTATTTGTGCCACGGAGCAGTAATGTTCGCATTTCTGTGTTTCGATTCGAAGGGGAAGGTACCGGTGTGATTAAGGGCACATTCGTTTTTTCATCCGTACCTCTTGTTTGCCACTTAAGTTTTATAAAAAAAAAACGTATAAAGAAAGCATTGAATTCTCTTCAGTCAATAGTCTACATATTTGCGTAAGGAACAAAATATGTTCCTTAAAATAAAAACAGGAACGTGTTTATGATATCGCCACACCGGAAGTCAAACCTCTCTCTGCAGTAGACATTCATTCGATACATTTCTTTGCATACCTCGGGCGGGGGTAGGCAGGTGAGAGTAATTTACATGAAAGAAAACTTACCGTTTGAAAACGTTGTGTGGTCTAAGTTATAGAAGTTTGATGGACAGAAAAATGCAACATACATAGTCCAGAGCTACGCTTGGATTCAATGTATCGTGAGTATCAGGAACTAGGAATAATATCGGCAGAACATGTTTTTAGTGAATTAGTGATAGCGTATTTTTTGTGACAGTTTCTTTGTTTCTAATAATCAAGTGCTTAGGCTTAATCCATCCATTTGTTTTATAATTTCCATAAGAAAAATTATACAAAGTAATATTCTCGACATCCCCTATATTTTTTTGATGACCCATTTATTTTAAGTTTTGCATGATATAAGAAAGTTTTAGTACGAATTACTTTTTAATTATTTAAAACAAAAATGCCATATCCGCATTTTAAAGCTGAAAAAATTATCAAGTTTCGTAATAAAATATCCAGCTAGACTTTTCGCTCTATCTACGTATGTTTAATCCAAATGAATTCATTAGTTAAAACCCTTTTCATCCAAAATTCGGCTTTCATTCATTCAAAAACGTTTTCACCGCGAAAGCCTCACCCTGAATGGAAGCTCGTTTATTTTATTCATTTAATTGCTGGTTTTCTGTATACAAATGTGTATAATTCGCTTTGGTTCGTTTTTATGAAACATCAAAGTGTGGGCCCCTACTACGAATAATAGTCGAGAACGAATCCGCGCTCGTGATAAATCTCACGCTGTTAAATGGCATGTTAAATGGGCATGGATCGACTTATCTATTGGGACAGCTGCCGTGAAAATTCATTGTACAATTGCACTTAATTAAAAACAACTAAGGAAAAGACAGGTATGCCTTAGGCTTATGCAAAGATATGTCTTATAGAAAGTATACTTCGTCGTTGCTTCGTCGTCTTGCAGTCTAAATGTCTGCATTACGGCAGTTAGTAAATAAATTTTATTCTTATTATTATAAACTAAGATAATGAAGAAGATCTTCATTTTTAGGTAAATAAGTTTGCGCGTTTGTTCCTTAGTAGTGGCCACAGTTTGTTATTTGATTCGAGGGCGACGAGTGTGACTGTTAAGTTACTGCCAAGTTACTGCCTCTGAGCTCAACCTTGCTCATAATGAAACTGCTTCTAGAACTTGGTTTTAGGCTTAGTCTTTTGCATCAGAAACGTGTAGGTGTTTGGGATTTCCTTCAGATTATTTCGGTTTTTATATTGTGCAAGTTTATTCATATTGCAAAAACGGGAATTTTCACATACTGCACTATCGATGAAGGCACCGACTTTCGACTCATTCCGAGAGTCTTCATCAGGTTGAGTGGTTGCGTTTGCTGCGTTATTGTGAAAATCTCAGTCAGCTTTATTAGATCAAATCCATAGATCAAAGTTATAAATATATAATTTTGATCTATGGACCGACTGAGGTTTTGATTCATTCAAATCATCGTCCTGTAAATCAACTGAATGAATTTAAGTTTATTTTACATGACCAAGCCTAGACTCAGAAGCAGGATGAAATGATTTGGTTAAAAACCAAAAACGGGTGAGGTTATTCCCGGCTGTGACATTTTTAGCTTTTGTGAGACTTGTTTTTATCCTACTAATATAATAAATGCGAAAGTTTGTGTGTGTGTCTGTGTGTGTGAATGTTTGTTACCACGTATCTCCGTAACTGCTAAACCGATTTTGATAAAATTTGGATCTGGAATAACACATAGGCTAATCTAATTTTCGAAAATCGACCACTAAGGGAGTTCAACAGGGCGGTAGAGTTTTTATGAAAAAAAAATTGTTTGATTCGCCCAAAACTTTGTACAAATAAACTTTAAAGTAAATAATGAAACACGTATTTTTTATTTTTTCAAAACTACCCTTTGGGGGTGTGCAATTGAGTTCTAAACTTTGTATAAATTGTAATCCTTGGTTCGATTCATTCAAAAGTTGGTGGACATAGTTTGAAGCCTGAAGACGGTCATATGCTACTTTTATTAATATACCACGCGGACGAAGCCGCGGGCAACAACTAGTGTTACATAATTTATTTTTATTCAACTTCATTATCTACATTTTAGTGCATTTTTCTGTTCCCACTTTTATTACCTTTTCAGGAAGACACAAAGCCTTTACTCCTCACTCGATAGTCGACCTTACAGCTTTGATATAAGAACCCCTAGTGTGAGGTTTAATATCGAATATGTAAGGAAGTGTGAAATACAGTAACCGCGATATTGCGGTACATTCCGACGCGTGCCGCTCACAATATCGTAGCCAAGTCGACTGGACACGACACAAGCGGAAGCGATATTCTGTGAGATCTCATACTATGGTAGAGGCATATGCAATATACAATACTAAAATCACAGATGATAAAGCCTTTGTATCTTTTATTTATTTTATTGTTTATTTCATAAGATGTACAATAAAGTATTTTCATTCGTTCATTTAAAGCTGGATGATATAATTACACAAAAATTTCCAACAAACATATTATCATTTTACATTTATATTTATCCATGAAGATAAAGCCTGTTTGAAATCTTCTTAAACGTATCACTTCCTAAAAACAGTAGCATAGTATAAACTGATTCGCCAAAATAAGCATTACTAATGAACAGTACCGCTTCCTTATTTATTTAATACTTCCGCACAAACAATGTAGTGCTAGAAGGACTTAATGCTAAAGCATTCTCTACCAGTCATCCTGGGCGTGCAAAAAGATCCTTCCTTCAAGCTGTCAGTCTGACTGTCATTTTGCACGTAACAGGTCAGTAACAATTCGTTGCTTGTAACTGTTATCAGACAACCTCTGTGGCGCAGTGGTGAAGGCCCGCCTGTGACGCAGAAGGTTGCGGGTTCGATTCCCGCCGCGGGACAAATGTTTGTTTCAGTAAATTTTTGTCTCGGGTCTGGGTGTTTTCTATGTATAATATGTACGTATTTGTAAAAATGTATATAAGTAGTATATCAGTCATGTAGTTACATAACACAAGCTCTGCTTACTTTGGGGCTAGATGATGCTGTGTGAATATGTCCAGCATTATTTATTATTTTATCAACTTGAAGTTAATATACAATTATTGTTATCACAAATAATCTTCACTGATAAAATAAAAGATCAAATAGATCAAACAATCTCATATATTTTTTACGCATGATCTTCTTTGCCTTGTACCACGACCAACCTTGTGGTATGTGCTATAATGTGGCCACACTCACATACCGATAAACATATTATATTTTATGTTATAAACCTGCTTCGTACCTACTGCTTAATCTCTAGTTATGTTAAACAAGTCAGTTTTTAGGAATTAAAATGAAAAAGAACATTTAGTAGGTATGACATAAAAAACAACAAATAAGGAGTAGGATGTTTCTATAATGTTATATTGTATTTTATTTTTATAACAATACTTTACGTTCTTAAGTAAATATAATTTGTAAGTGGTTGTTTGAATAAATGATAGGGTAGTAAACTAAAATAATAATCAAGTGTTATCATGTGATTATTGGGCTTATATTTTTCTCTATATAGGTACAATATAGATACCAATATATCTATATTGATAGATTGATAGTTGTCTTTATGCAACGATATAAAATAAAACATGGTTTTATGTTGCAATTACTGAAGTATTTTTTTATAATTCTGATTTTCAAATGTCCCAGAAGTGATCGTGACTTTCAATTTGGCTTTGAATGTCGATAACCGACAAACTATGTACGCATAATACACCCCCCGGGGTGGAATAATAGAGATTTGGCGAGCCATTGATCGTGTTCGATATAAATAGATTGCTTCGATGTAATTAAGTTGTTTAATTTCTATTATAAAAATAATAATAGGGTATTTGTTCAGCGTGGAGTGAATGGGAAGTTTATGAAAGAGAAAATTCTGGGTTTTATTTGTAGAGGAGCCGTGTTGGCCTAGTGGACGGTGCTCCGTTTCCGATCCGGAGATCGTGGGTTCGAACCCGGTCGTGCATCAGTGGATTTTTCAACACGAAACATTAATACGCGCAAAAAACTGAGAAGGAAAACAGCATGGCCTAGCACCAAACATCAAAGGCGTGTACCATCCGTTAGTGTTCCAATAAGCGGCGATGGTATTGCAATCTGTCAAGCAGAATGCTAATTACTTGCAAAACGATATACTTACTTATTACTTATATTTATTTTGGATCTTCAGGGTGGGTATAGGCTTTATATTATATCGTTAAAAGAAAAAAAGGCCTTTTATTGGGGACAAATGTTTCTACGAAAGTTGACGAAAAACGGTCGAGCGAATACGTTTCTTATGAACGCTACCTTAAGGGTAAGATATACTTATTATCAAAAACTTTTTATTCAGCCGTACTTAGTATTTTATAAACCAGAATATAAAGATAGGTAATTTGTCAACAAAGAATATCACTTTGCTTCTAAGCTCCGAAATCTTTTAACCTAACAACGTCACCCCTGCTTAACCCCCGCGTCGCACAGCGTGATACCAAATCCTACCTCTTTGATACGTGACACCTAACGTAGCTGCACGTTTTTATTTAATGTTCTACTTTCTTTTACGATGGGCTTGCAACATGTCACGTGGGATTCTAACTACTTGCAAAACCCAGCCCAAATATAATGTTCGGGCCTCTGACTAAACAATTAGTCTTTCTCAAACATCTAAACACTGGCTATCGTCATCCACAGTTTTTTTTTTACAAATATTTTTGGTTCTAAAATAATAAATAAAGGTTCATTCGGATAGTTCGTATTTACGACAAAAAGCCCCAAATAACCGAAAGTCCCATCCCAAATGTCACCGGTATCAAGTTACTGGCCAACTGTTTGAACAATGTCACCGACCACAGATTAACAACCCACGATCAGGAACGTGATATCCCGATTAATGTAGAATTACTTAAATGGCGGCGTCTCTTTCCACAACGGGACTAAATACTTCTATTGTGAGAGTTTCAGATATTTAATTTGTTGAAATTACAAATTTTGTCTAATTTAAGTTGTAATTTTGGGACTTTCTGTTTGAAACGAGTAATTTTATATCTGGGGTCTAGACAAATACCTCACGCTTACTTTTCCTTTCACGCTCACGCAAATTTGTCAAGGTAAAACTTGGCAGCTGTCACGTGACATTTCCACAGCTAATGTCATTCCCATACAAATTAATCTTTCCGCAGGCGTTAACGACAACAGAAAGTGGTATTTGTCTAGACCCTGTTGTCGCTAAAAAAAAAAGAAGGGTGTCGGCGGAAGATTTATTTTGCTTAGGCTGTACATAACAAGCACATTAAACTTTTAACACGCTATGCCACAGGGTCGGCAACGCGCGAGTGATACCTCTGTCAAGTATCCACAGGTTACGGTAACCGCTTACCGGTGGGCCGTATGATTGTTTACTTGAAGTTGTATAAAAAAAGTTAGGTAATTAATTTAAATATTGTTCTTACTTGCCACTGACTATAGGTCCCTATTTGGGACCTTTACGGATCTACGTACTGAGAATGGATTCGAGGATGTCCCGATGGATGTCCTAATGAAGACGATTCTTATATCTTTTATATATAGGCGTGATAGTGTTTGTTTATCGTTTTATTTTACATATCTACTCAGTAGTCCGAGCATTTTCGCAAATATCAATGTAGACATAGACATAGACATAACATTTATTTCCTACCACAATACACACAATATAAATTAACAACATTTGAAATGAAAATTTAATAAGTACATAATCTGATAAAGATTAAAAAAAACACGTTGAAAAAAGGGTTTAACACCACGTAAAAATAAATAAGAAGGTGAGCAATGTGTACTGCAGTAGCAAATTGGCCTAGGCTAGACAAGTTCGTATTGTGAATATTTTCGAGTTACATACATACATACATACACTCACGCCTGTTCCCGGAAGGGTAGGCAGACACCACGGATTTCTACTTGCTGAGATCCTGACATACCTCTTCTGCTTTATTCGTCATTATCACATTTCTCAAACATGTTCGTCGGTTTACGACGAACATGTATGAGAGATGTCGGGTTGTTTTTCAACGTTTGTTTTTAGCGCTTTTGATGTTAAAAAAAAACTATCAATTACTTATATCGCTTTCTATGTTCAAAAAACATCTCTCTCCAGACATTTCTTCAACATATGATACGAGTACCGTCCCTTTCCAACCTTCGCATAACCCATCTCGTTCTACGAATCCGATACCTTTTATATTTCAAGTGGTACTTGATAAACATATCTATCCTGCTCACACTTGCTTGTAACCTTATCTCGTATCTCGTGTCCACTCACGTCACGACACAGAAGAATCAGTAATGACAGTGAAGAGAAGTTTCACTCTGACGGTACTAAAATCGTATTTTTTTGTGTCGAGACAAACAGATGTATAGGCCCACCTGTTGGTGCCGTTACCGTCGCATATTTATATCAAGCAAGACTTGGATATTGATTTTCAAAAAGCGCATTTTTTATTTTCAAACTTAAAATAAGCAGACAACGCGCAACGGCTAGATATTTTATAAAAAAAATGTTAGTGAGCAATCGTGATAAAAAAATGTGACTAATTTTGTAACGTAAGTCGACGAAAAAACGGTTGAGCGAATGCGTTTTTTACGAACGCTTCCTTAACGGTAAGAGCTACGTACTTTTCATTGGCTACTTTTTATTCGGTTACCACGCGGGCGAAGCCGTGGGCAGTAGCTAGCGTCATATAACAACGGAGTTGTTTGTTTAGCTCCAAATAACATAAAAAAATGACTGTTTTTTATTGAATTGGAAGCAATAAAGCTGATTTGGAGATTGCAAGCTGATGTGAAGTGACGTAGGTGTAGGATGCAACCGGCTCATTCTATAAAACGGTAATTATTCGCTTTTCAATTTGCTGAAGGGTTGCACTTGAAAAGGTTCAGCGTTTATTTACCGGTTCGTTGGCTTAGTTTCGCGGTTTTTATGTTCCCGGTTCAGTTACTGGTTATTTTGAAAATTGGTTGCAATACCAACCTGAGAACAGTTGGATCCAATTTGATTTTGTGAGGCAAAACATTTTTGAGCATAGATATGTGTATGTTGTCTGAAAACCAGCGTAGCTTCACATCCTGGTGATGTGGAGTTGCATAATATGCTGAGACAGGACCTATTTGGCCCACGCGTAGCGGAGAGGAACAACCTACTTTCTATGTACCTTCTGCCTGTATCCTCTCTGTACTGTGTGTGTGTCAAATAAATGTATTTTCTTTCTTTCTTCTATTCTTTGTGTTAGCAACAAAAATAACATGAAATAAAAACAAACTCATTAGACTCATTGGTCTTATCGCTGAAAGTTATATCTTCCGGCTCGTAGACAACACCTAAAGGTTGTCTAGAAGATATATAAGTGATCTAAAGATTACAGCCAAGATTTAATCAAGAATTAAAATAACTTACAATCCCAATTATTTAATATTATTACGAGCCTCTGCTCACGGCTTCGTTCTCGTGGTATCTACCTGGATAAAAAGTAGCCTCTGTGTTATTCTAGATCACGATACATATCTGTCATAAATTTCATTTATATCGGTACAGCCGCTACGTAGTTTTCCAAACTTCCGCATTTATAATAGTAATGGATAGTACTTAGAAGTTAAAATGTTTTTTTTGCACACGCACGTGCAGGGCTTAATATCCACTTAACAGAACAGCAACAAATGAAATTGCGTAATAAATTGACTAACATTTTCCGAAATCACTTGAAAATATCAACCAAAAGAACTCTCCGATCGGCCCCAAAATAAACCTATAGAATTACCTTTTCGAAACTTTATAATGAATCCGAAAAAACGGCACTTCAACTCTGACCAGTTATTGAAACCTTTTATCAGAAGCTCCATTCAAATAATGCTAGTAAACATCTATACCAATCAACAAACGAATTTCAACCTTATTTTTCCGACAAATAATTCAAATCGCATCTGTATCCCACGTTATCTTTGCCACACAAGATGTACAAATAAATCCCTACCGTATCATCCTCTGTATACAACATCTTTTTCAAAGTTCAACGTAAAATAAGTTAGGGCAGAAAGTTACAAAGAAAAACATGAGCTACCAGGACTAGATAGGAGATAGTTTGCAACGAGCTGTCGTCGATTTGAGTCAAGTGTCATAGAGTAAAAGGTCGAGATGGGTTAGTTTAATGGCTCAGTGATCGGCCCGGGGCCAGGACCGGAGCCGGGGCCGGGGCCGGGGGCTGCGTTTGATATGTTGGTATTGAAGTGGTTATTTTACTGTCATTGATGTGGGGGATTCGTAAATTGATACGTGTTTTTGTTACCTTGTAACGAGATAAAGCTAGCTAGCTGTGAATAGTATCACGATAAATTTCTGTTCCAAGTTATTTATTAATTTTCTTTTTGCACAAAGTAATAAGAGGTGGGTCTAATTCATGATTAGAATATACGCAAATCAGTCAGGCGTTTATCACAGATGATAATGGCCTCGATTCTGTAGTACACTAACTAAATTAATTTATACTGTCGCTCTCTTTTACTGATAGTGCAAGCAAGAAAGAGATAGCTACAATTTTAGTGCTGTCAAATTAGTTAGATTTCAGTTTTCCATACAAATTTAGTCGTGATTTCAAAACATGCTGACTATAAACACGAAGAAAAGCGGCACGTAAACTGATTTGACAGCAGCACAGAGCACTAAACTCTTGCCATCTTTTCTTGCTTGCACTATCAGTAAAAGAGAGCGACAGTTTAAATTTAGTTTAGTTAGTGTACTACAGAATCGAGGCCATTACTTTAATTTATTGTTTTATGTTAATTTATTTGCTATAAATATTGATCTCATTTTGTAAGTAAGTATATTTTATGTATGCAATAAGCGTATATTTTAAATAGCTTTGTGTGCTATAGATCCCTACATACAAGATGTTTTATGTAGGACTTGGGTTTATTAAGAATTTGTTATGTGACATGTTTAATGAATAATTAACATAGCTGTCACTGTCACTCCAAGCAAATATACGCGCAGTGCGATAAAAACAGATTCGGAGCATGAGAGAGAAAAATAAAAAAAGAAATACCTCAAAAAAAGTATCAAGTAAATACATAACATACTTGTGTATCGACAAATGTGATATTTTATTATTCGAATAGGTTTTGAGATTAGCTAAAGGTGTTTCCGTTTTTTTCCCAATTGTGTTTTTGTGTTTTATAAGACAGTTTAAATATTTTAAGTCTAAGTTTTATGAGTTCAAACTGAACCTGATTATCGCTAATTAGCGATAAAGCCCATTATTCAACATTTTCAAACTTTATAATACTTAATATAATTATAATGCTGGAATATAATTTAAATAGTGTGCAAGTATTTTCTATGTATTTATTTATTTAATACTTCCTCACGAACAGTGTAGTGCTAGGAAAACTTATTGCAAAAGCACCTATCTATATTGCTGAGATAAAAATCGCTAAACAGAATCTAATCAGCGATGGAGATTTCAAGAATGATGTCTGATTGATCTGTCGCCAAGATTGCATTTTATTGATTGCAAAAGAAGTATCACGTGATCTTTTAGAATGGTTGTTTGAAGATCGTCGCACTGTCAAAGTTCGATGGCGGTCTTATTTTCTTCCTACTTCAGTATTATTATAATGTTTGTTAGCTATCTATTAATTTGGTGATGTGAAACAATTTGTATAAAATGTGGAATAGAGAGTTTTTTGCTTGATTCTTCTAGGTACGGTTGCGCGCAAGAAATCTCCGTAAATTCACGTAGTTTATAAGTTGACGATTCTATATACATAAAACATAATTTCAATGAATGAATTTGACTTTAACTTTCATAGTTATAGCTCGAAATAACACAGTTTAAATATAATGTTAATATGACCTATCAACTTACAAACTACGACCAAGATAGGCTATACGAAAGCGCTTTATGTAAGCGCTTCCATTAGATCTATAGCTTCTGCTCAATTCTTTCCCTTTTTGTTTGCGAATGTAACTGATACACGTGCTCGAATCATTTATATTTGGCAGTGGTATTGTACGCGCTAGGGAAGGGACATACTCGTAGCTGCTACTTTTATCTCAAAATAAAAAATAAAAAACTGCAATCATAGTGTGTTGGTATGAGGTTCGGTATTAATCATATTAATGTGAACTGTAAACTGCGGTATTTTTTAGAAAGAATACTGCTGTCTTGATATAATAACAGTTATGGAAAGTGGTTTTTAATAATTAAGTAACTATTTTAGCAGCTTTCTTTCGTAAAAACAATCGCTCATAAGATGTGAATTTTCCACATAACTTAAGCATGAGTGAACGATTTCTTGGCTAGACGCTTAAAACATGGTACGGTTTATATAAATAGTAAAACGCATTTTTATACAAATTCATACAAAAACACTCTAGATTTGCCTCATATCGATATCTAATAATAGCTGCCAAGTCCTCAGCTGAATTCTCTCAAAGCCTTTTTTTATTGTAAATAATGTCTGCTTTATTCAACAAAGAAAATAATAAATTGTATTGTTTCTTGTCTTTTCCCATCTCTAGTCCTCGAGTAACGCAATATCAACAGTTAGGTGGCTTCGTTTTTTTATTAAATTCGAAAAAACTGTTTGTCTATACGTTACAACGGATTGATTAAATCGTGAGCGGTGTCAGGTGGCGCGTGTAGTGAAGTGAGGCTTCAAGTGCCGACTGAAAGTCACTTTACCCGCCTTTTGGAGGAAACACAAGAGGCTTGATTTCATTTGTTTGTTTTGGGTGAATCGATAAAAGAATATTTCCCTTCTTACACTAAAAGGTCGTTAATCAACGAAATCAGAAAAAACAATTTACGTAACTACTTTAAAAAATATATTTCTTCAATATTTAGAATGAATCTTTACGGTAGACATAGGACGGTGGACATTATCCCGTTAACTTTAATTTTAACGGATTTTTCGTTTAGACTAATTTTGCAAAATAAGTCGACGGAGAAACGGCCATCTAAATGCGTTTCGTATATACGAATACTGTCGTAACGGTGAGAGCTCCTTTTTATCCGGGTACCACGCGGGCGAAGCCGTAGCCAGTAGCTAGTATAGCATAAACTGTTTGCTACGAGAGCAACCCCTAATCAGATGCATCGCCCCTTGCAACCCTTACAGATAATGAAAACTAATTAACGATTATAGATGCAATTGTGTCGAGTGGCGTGCTGTAGGCACTATCGTGGGCTACTATTGTGTTGATAGGGGAATGTGATGAGGCACTGAGAGGTTATCTGGAGTGGAAACGGTGATGGAAAACACTGTGGAAATGGGCGTCATTAGCATGACCATTGTTTTTGAAATGATCTGTCTAGGCTCTTATTAATAGATCGAACTTAGCTCTGACTCTTATCTTTAGTGCACAATGTAAACTTTATTATTAAACTAGCTACTGCCCAAGGCTTGGCCCGCGTTTATCCAGATAAAAAATAGCCATTGAAAAGTAGGTCTTATTGTTAAGGCAGCGTTCGTAAAAACGTATTCGCTCAATCGTTTTGTTGTCGACTTAAGTTGCAAACTTGGTCCCCACGAAAATAGCATATTTCAACGGAATAATATACAGTCTATTGGTCACCCTGAGGGTCAATTCTAAACCTATTAGAATCCCTAAGAAAAACATTTCTAGGGAACCTAATGCTTAAAAAGTTACAAAAAAATATCATTTCTCTTCGTATAAGACAATACTTTCATGATTGCATATCGATACCTAATTATATCCTTTCGTAGCAGACGGGGTTTTCGTTATCTACTGTACCTACTGGCCAGATAAAAAAAGCTACACATGTAACTTAGTACTGAACATATTTTACATTTTCCGATTCCATCTTAAAACGCCTTCATAATTATAAAATATAAAACAAACTCTCCTTTTGCCACGAAAAAGAATAAACAGAAAGAAAAAATAACTGTGGTTAATGATTACCCGCACATTTCAGTCATTTCTCGTAATTATGAGTTTTGTGGATTTTAGTACGAGTAGGCGGAGAGCACTTTGACGGATAGTTTTATTTCAAGTGGAAATAATAAAATCCAATCCTAGTAGGATTAGATTTTATTTATAATTTGTTGCTGGCTACCCGGCTCATAAACGGGCTTTTCTTTCTGGGATTAAGTTTATGACTCTTTAGTGAAGAATTTAATTGCCTGTGAATAAAAATCTTCAGAAATAAAAAGAAGTATAGATTATAAAATGGTTTATTTATATTCTAATTGTTGTATTTTAAGAAGGAAACAATAAAATTAGTTACCAAAAATTATGGTTATATTTCAACATATCAAAAATTTTCTAAGTTTTCAAACGGACCGCAAAAAATTTTTTGATGTGGGTATATCGAGACAAACCTACCTTTTATTAAAACCTACACGAGCTAAGTGGTTCAAGCACTAACATAACTCAAATAGAGAAAAAAATAAAAGCCGTCAGTGGCGTTTCACCGGTCAAAGAGACCAACTCGGAATTTTTGTTCGTAATGTTTGTTTGTTTGTACGTTTTCGGATACGAATGACCATGTAGGGTTATTTGAAGTTGATTTGTCCGTTTCAGAAGCTAGTTTAGTTCTCTTTGCATTAAAAGCTTTTCTTTTTTTCTGTGGAAGGCGGGATAGTTCCATGAAGTAACATAGATGTCACTGTCCTGTTTATCTGCGAGGCAAGGAGCTGGTCACCTATTGTTAAGTTTCGTATGAAGTTATCTGGTATTGCAAGCGGTCATCGGTTACGGTAACCACATAGGTGGGCCGTATTCTTACCCGTGTGCGCTTAACTTGTATTAAAAAACGTATTATTTTATATCTGTAAATTGTTTAAACTCTACCATTAAATTAATACACTACAAATGACTTAAAAATTAATAAAACCACCCCCGTTTCATGTCAGAACCCCTAATTCCTGCCCTCGTCCATTCTCAAGCGATTACCGATCGCTACAATACGGAACCCTGGCCCGAGCTCCAATTGTTTGCGACACCTATTATTTATAACTACCAACTATATAAACCTTACCACCATGCAAATAAAGCATCAATTTGAATGGCGCAAATTAAATTTCCAAGCTCTAATCTCAGGGCTGTCGAGAATCCAAACTTTAAAGCTATAGAAATATGATTGGTTTTATAATGTTGTAAAGTTTTTGAACGGAGTAACTTTGAATCGGCGGGTGGTAACAATACAGCCGATTGTTGGCGAATTGTATTGTGGGGGTGATTAGTCCGATTTTAAGTTGTAGGTGGCGGGGATAGAGTTGAATTTTAATTGGTAGGTCAGGGGTGAGCGTGCACTCGATTGAGGAATTAGTGTTCTATTGCAATCATTCGGCTTGTTAGTAGGGTTGTCACGGATAAAAAAATAAAATAAAAAAAACGCTCTCTTCTGTGTATTCTCTATGATAGACATCCTCAGATACATTCTCAGTGCGTAGATAATTATGTATACCACTCTTTTTTACAATTTGTTTAAAATGCTTATAATTTTACTTTATAATTTTATTTGTTGCCATTGTTGTTTCATTAATATTTTTATTTATTCTTTTAGTGTATTTTGTATTTAGTGTGTGTAACTGTAGAAGAGTGTGTCTACAATAAACAATTATTATCATTATTAGGATATAACGACAAAATCACATACATACATACTTAAATATTATCTTGCTGAAGTTTCTTTGATCGTTCAGATTCTTCCTCATGTTTCTCTCTAACAACCTAATACGATGCAAATCATAAAATAATACCAAGCGTACTGCGGTACCTTACCTAATGCTTTTTATTATAAGAATTTTTATTATTTTATTTAATTCGGAGATAAATTTGGCTAAATAAAGCATTTGATTATTAGGTACTAGCAAGCCCCACTCTGCCCACTTCGCCTTAGTGGTACCCGGAACAAAAATAGCCTATGTGCTATTCTGATGTACAAGCTATATTATTTTGAAGTTTCATCAAAATCCGTTCTGTAGTTTTTGCGTGAACGAGTAACAAACATACATCCATCCTTTCAAACTTTAGCTATCCTCAAAAACGAATTCTATGAAAAGAGTGACAACCCTAATCTGACTGAGCGAAATTAAATTACTCCCTGAGTCTGTATTTTATATGATCCTATTGTGACGGATCACAGAATGTAAATAAATATCATTTGGAATGCGACGGTGCGTCTGTTTGTAGTTTATTAATATGGGGTTACTTTGTGGATGATGGACTGGTAGCTAATTATTCGTGTACGAGTGAACTTGTGTTTCTCTGAAAGATTATTCATATTGTAAAAACGGGAATTTTCACGTACTGCACTATCGGTGAAGGCACCGACTAAGTTTCGACTCATTCCGAGAGTCTTCATCAGGGTGAGTGGTTGCGACTTTCTCCTTCCGCGTCGCGCCGTGCACTACCACTCACCCTGATGAAGACTCTCGGAATGAGTCGAAACTTAGTCGGTGCCTTCACCGATAGTGCAGTACTTGAAAATTCCCGTTTTTACTCTGAAAGATTATTTATACTTCTAAAGAGGTAACTATACTAACGGAGCACCTGGTGATCAGCGGTTACCGCAGCCTACTCACGCGTTGCCTCCCTGAGATATCAAGATGAAAGATCTCACGTGCCTAAAACTTTCCCGACATACAAAACCTTCAATCTGGAACAGAAATGAGAGAATTACTGCTTGGTGGCTGAAATAGCCATGGTCAAGTAGCACTTCCCCAGACGAACCCTTTTACAGAAGCTCTACTACTCTTTATATGTTTGTTAATCCGAAACAACTTATCATATTTGAATTGATTTGTAAGACAAGAATGGTTCTAACATAAGTTTTAAGTCACTATGTGAATTGACGACTTTATGAAAAATGACCAGCATTAATTAATAATAATTAATGCTGGTCATTTTTCATAAAGCATTATTTACCCCTAAAGTAAGCAGAGCTTGTGTTATGGGAACTACATGACTGATATATTATTGATAAACATTTATTTTTGTAAATACATACATAGAAAATACTCACAAAATTTGGCAGAACATAGAACTAGTTTCCTTCTTAGGCCCTGTCTGAAAGTCTCACTACTGTGCGGAGCAGCACTAAGCTAAGACAGGACCTGTTTGGCCCACACGGCACGGATAGGACTAATTAGCACAGGAAAATCTTCCTCTTTATCTCTGTGTTTTTTGATAATTAAAGTGTCTATTTTATTTATTTATTTTGTAACTGTCCTTTCTGTGCTGTGTAAAATGTGTTTTACACACGATAGACACTGTGGTTTTCAGTCCTCGCTCTCCCTCCAGTCAGTTTCCGATAGCCATGTAGCGTTCATGTTCATTTTGTATCGACGTGTACCAATCGTAAGAATATACATTTTAGTAGAACATTACATCTTTCATTCCCAAATCTTAGTAACTCAATATTTAATCCAAACAATAATTCCAATAGTTGTTGTTAAATAATCTCTTCTAGTTGAAGCTAATGTCATTATGATCTCATAGGATAGTAGGTACAGTCATACACAGATGCTATTAAATCTCCGACACAATGGCCGGCGGCCGCCATGATGCCGCGCCGCCATTGTTGGGAATGTATGCCGATACATTATAGGGAACACTTACATGAATATGTGAAGTGTATTTTAGTGTCACTTCTAGAAAATTCATCACTTTTTAACTACCAGTGTCAGCGGACTAATTTTTAACGTAATTTTTCATAGATAGGGCAGATATATATAAAATGCTTTATTGCAAAAGATAAAACAATTACATAGCAGTATCTGTTGGGCGTTTATTTATTTATTATTAAAAAAGAAAAATGGCGAACTTAATGCTGAATAGCATTTTCTTCCGGTTAATATATAAATGAATGAATACCCAACATTGTTAATAGGTTCTATGTGCGTCATCGATCATAATACATCGACGTATTTACACCAGTACGGGGCCAGTATTATAATCAGAAACGTAAATCACTACGGAACAATGCAAAATGAGCACATAACTACTTCTAACTACATTACCGCATTTGAGACAGAACTACGCGCCACACAATACATCGCGGCTTTTGTTCGCGTGTGCGGTCAGTGTTATAAACAGAAGCGTAAATCAACTAGGAACAATGCAGTGTCCGTTGCAATGCCAATGTGTACCGTGGTGGATGTGGTTATTGATTTTTGTGTGTCTACTTTTTGATCAGTGGCAAGTGCTATTTAGTTCTAGACAGCTACAGAGAGGGCGCGTTACGAAAAAAATGTGCTTTATTATATCCTTGATATAGAGAACCATCTCGCCCGTTTCAGGGAACTAGACATGGATCCACAGATAAAATACGTCACATTGAAATGCAATCGATTTTGTGACAGTTCAATTGGACTTGTTACGTCATGAACTTTTCTAAATAACTAAGTATTTAACATAGAAGAAATAATGAATACACAAAACACAATAAATCAACTGTTATTGAATAAACCTCAATACCAATAAAACCCTTGTAATGTGCATTTACATAATAGCCAGATGGCAAAATTAAACCATATATACAAATTAATTTAAATATGCCTACATCGCATCATTTACAAGCAGATGTCTTTATTAATTCAACTCTTTTCAATGCATCCCTTTCATTCGCAAACAAAACCCTCTTTCATCTCGCTCACACATAATGATATTCAAAAATGGCCAGTATTATTTTCATTGTAAATTGTAAAAGAAAAGTGTTTGCTCGAAAATGTTTTTTTTATTTTTTGTGAATGCGAGGGCGTATTCTTTGAATAACGAACACATTTTTTCTTTCTTTGTGGTTTTTATGCGTTATACGAATACATTGATGGTTTTTTTCATTCAATTGGTTCACTTTAACTCGGTGTCTATTCAATGCAAGCGTTTTCGTTTTTTATTGAGCGTTGTATTCTCGATTACATTTTAATGGTTTTGTTCCTTTTGCGTATTTGAAGGAGGCTCTTTGAGATTCACGTCAAGATTATGAATCATTATAATAAACGATGCTACCTTTCTAACCAGCCACTTGTGTTTCATATCCTTCCACATTTTTTTCTGTTAGAAAAGGCTAACGCGGTGTTCAAGACAGTTTTTTTTAATAGTCTATCTCTATTGGTTGTCATCGCAAGGTTACGTTTTGTAAAACCCCTACAAGTAGTTTTTTAACACATTAATTGAGTTTCGGAAATTCCTTCACTAGTGCAGAGCTACATAGCAAAGCAAACTTGTTATCCAAATCTGCAAATATTTGTCTCGGGTCTGGGTGTTTTCTATCCTACTAATATTATAAACGTGAAAGTTTGGGAGGATGGATGTTTGTTACTCTTTCACGCAAAAACTACTGTACGGATTTTGATGAAACTTTACAGTAATATAGCTTATACATTAGAATAACAGATAGACTTTTTTATCCGGGTACCATGTGGGCGAAGCCATGGAGTGAGGCTAGTATATTATAAATATGTATGTGTTAAAAAAAAGTATCAGTCATGTCGGTCCCATAATAGAAGCTCTTCTTAGTTTGGGGCTAGATGATGCTGTATATAAAATGTCCAACATTATTTATTTCGCTATACTTCTAAAGGTATCATTAATATATTTGAAACCTTCCCATATTTATAGTAGATCGAACTGTAATCGAACTCATATCGCCAACGACGCGATACGTCTGCGCTGTGAAGTCCCCTTCAGATGCTAAAATAGTTGGCAGGGCTGTCTCAAGTCAAAGTTTTTAGAAATTATATTGTCGTAGTTTTTTATTTTTATTCTTATTATAAATAATCGGGATGTGGTCATAACCTGATTGACTTACAATCAATGCACTACCTAAAGTTGTACGTTGAAAGATCTGAAATTTTGATGATATAAAATTCAACCACTAGATTATCAGCGAGTGAAATTGGTGAAAAAAATTCAACGCGGTCTAAGTCGCGGTCTTTCTATATTTTTTGAATATATCAAGAATAAGCTTCTGTTTTTTATATTAATCTCATTCCAAGACGCCATCATGAAAGAGGTGGATAGGAGAGTCAAATCAAAATATCTTTCAAATCAAAAATATCTTTATTGGAACAGTTACATGTGATTGACAACAAAGTGAAAACGATGAATCTCGCAAAAGTAAAATATACTGTATCATCATCAACGCCTTTAAGTCGCCACATCATGAAATAAATATTGGTCTCACAAATATATCTTTAAAAGCAAACTATCCACCCCAAAAAAAACTGATTGATAACACTTTCACTACTCTATAGCTGTCAAAGTTGGCCTCTGACGCCTACGCCCAATTCTGGGTGCCAAAGTGAAAAGCAATTTTGAATCAAGAATGTGTGTAGATTAGATTAGGTCACAGATTATTTTGGAAATAAAGGCTTTATTATTATTATTATCATCAAGCATGTAATTTCATTTCACGGGCTTAATGTACCGATATAATATTAAGTGAGCTGTTGCCAGCCCTAGGGCCCCACCACGCGGCCGTTTAAAAAACAATAACTTCCCCATTAAATTCGCACACGCGACTGCCGCCGTCCTAATTGCACGAATACAATGAATTGTTCTCGCGACTGTACCGTGCGTATTTACTCTCTCATATCCAATACGAATGTACTGTTCATTTACAAATTCAAATGGTAATATAAAGTGTTGAAACACTGGTTACAATTTTATGTCTCTTCGTGTGTGTAGAATTTTATGAATATATTTTTTCTTGCGACTATACTTAAACTAAGATAATTTAAAGCTAGTTTTTTATTAGAAAAATGCTCTGAAGATCAAAAGCTCGTTATTCGCAACTCATACATTTTTATTGAGTGAGTTTCCAACAACTGAGAGAGACTTAACTTTATTTATTGCAGATATTAATAACTAGTTTGTTTACGCAAAACCTCGGCCTGCCTACCTATCTATTGTTATACCCTTAGACAGGGTTCATGTGAGATACCTACTTATGAACACCATCTATGTACCTACCATGTGAAAGCAATAAATGTATTGAGTATTGAGTATTGAACTTTGTTTAAGGAATCAATTCGACAAGACTTTTCACTTGATACCAAACACTATAATAATTATCTGTCTAACTTGTCTTTTTGGTATATAATAATCTTGTATGCCATTCCACAGATATTATCCTATCCTACTACTATTATAAACGCGATAGTTTGTGAGGATGGATGTTTGTTACTCTTTCACGCAAATACTACTGAACGGATTTTATTGAAACTTTACAGTAATATAGCTTATACATTATAATAACACATAGGCTACTTTTTATCTGGGTATCACGCAGGCGAAGCCGTGGGCAGAAACTAGTAATTCTATAATTCAAAGCCTCAGAGCACATAAACGACACGTTATTTGGTAAATAACATGCACCACTATATGAAAAAATATTATTTACGAACAAACATACTACTTAACAGACTCATTTAGACTTAAATCATAAACTTCACTATAATTTGATATTATCAATTAAAATAGCTTCCTCTCTAACTGTATTTTATAAGTAAAAAACGTTAAGAAACTACCAGTCATATGTGTGCTACATGTATATAGAATATGTGTATACCGCATACAATTTTGTATGTTTGTACCTCATACAATATTGTGGCTTAAAATAAAACAAAATGTATATACAATCACACAGTACCTCCACGTCTCAAAGAATCCCCCTCCACTCGAGGCGAGCCTTTTTGTTCATTTGTTTGCACTTTTGTCCCCGACTGTATTCCAGCTGAAGAGCTGTTTATTTTTAAGTTCTTTGACGCAAAAGTGTTCTTTGTGAACTTTAGTAAGTCCTTAAAGTAAATGTTGGCACCTATTGAACTTGTACATTTTATGTCCATTTACACCAATTCTATAATGTATTAAAAATATCTCCACGCAAACTAATGGCTTTATTTAACTAAACACTGCTTTGTCTCTTTCTTATATTTGTCATTTATATTCAACAGAAGGAAAGCAAAGACTGCTTAGCGAAGGAACTGTTTAAAATCTTTATAAGTAAGGTCCTAAGACTCCTGTATCCCACAGATTTTGTATCAGTTTATATAATATTGTTGGATTGAATCTAACCAAAATATATCTTTGTCCACAGTTCAGAAACGGGCTCGCATCACCGAAGTCAGCTCCAGCCCTTCGGATACACCTCAAGAACCAAAAACCACCACTCCCACCCCTCCTCTCACCACCCCTCCACCCCGCTCACCCTCCGATCACGAGCTGAACGTAGAAGAGGAACTAGACGAGTCAGAACCTTCACTGACCCCAGAGAATCTGTCGATGAAAGAGGGTGACAGCGCCACGGTAAAGAAAGAGCAAGAAAACAAATGGAACGAAGATTATAAATACAAGATGTTCAGAAGAAAGGAGGACGAAGAATCTACTTACCAAAAGTCCCCAGTGGATGTCCTGATAAAGGTGTTCCCGAGAAAGAGTCGGCAGGAGATCGAGGGGATCCTCGCCCGCTGCAAGGGCGATGTGGTCGCAGCCATGGATACGATGATCAATGGATCGGAAAGTTCTACTGCTCCATACAACTTGACTCAAGAATCTCCACCGTACCTTCAGAGTTACCAATCCAAGTCTGCTTTCTCCCCGTTATCCAATCAAAGCTTCAAGTTCTCTCCGTCGAGGCGGTTCCTGACACCGCCGTATTCTGGCACGGGATACCTGCCCACGGTGATAAGACCGCCTCCGGAGTACCTGTCCTCTTTCATGCCGCCGACTGAGCTGATGTATGGGAGGCAGCTTCAGGTCCCTTCACCAGGAACATCTCCAACATCAGACAATACTAATAATGAAGGGTTTTCAGACTAAATTCTAAACAGGCATTTTTGTTTTGGAGTATGGAGTCTCCAAGGTTATAACAAGCTGTATAGTCCGAGAGATGGCAGTGATTTGAGGACGAAGTCTCAATGACACGAGTTTTTCAGAGTTATAGAGGGACTTCTAAACTTATATTATTATTTGAGTATGACTCCATGGCAATAGTTTTGCCATGAGTCATATTAGAGACTAATATTACAAACAAGCTTTATAGTCCGGAAGATGGTAGTGAATTAAGTACAGTGCAAAGTTTTTTCAAAATATGGAGACTATATAATATTTTCCGAGAGGTGGTAGTGAACGAATCTCGATGACGGACTTTTTTCTTGTAAAAATATTTATATTAGAGTAAACTGTTGCATCTAAGTAGATTATTATAAAATTAAATGTGTAGTTAAGCAGTAAAATTTATTATTTCTTGTTTTTAGATTACTACTTTAAATAATGATAAAATATTTGTAAATATGAATTTCAATGTTATACCTGCATGTATACGTACCTAATTGGTTAGGTTTTTGTGAATATATAGAAATTAAGTAGATTTTATTTAAGAAAACTATAAAAAAGTGGCGTAGGACGCTAAATTTATGATTAAATTTTAAATAAGTAGGTATTTTTAACTTAATTATGTCCTTATTAGGTAAACATAAAGTAATTCCTTATACGTAGTTCATAAAAAAAAACTAGTATGAACAATGTACATTGTTTTCTGTACCTACATAATATTAAGTAGACTTTTCCAAAAATTATCTTATTGTATAAAACTTTAAATACTCGATTACCTACTTAAATAATAATTAGTGTTCAATAGTTAGTAGAAATAAGCTCAAAACAGCTTGAAATTTACAATTTTAGATGTAATTTTTTTTAAACATAAGTATAATGTATCTCCTAGATGCTATAGACATTGTAAAATATCATAATAATAAACAATAAATATTCAAATATCAAAAACATTTTTTTTTACTAATTATTCGCATTCCAAAGTTCTGCGAATTTTAGCACGCTGCCTCCTAATCTATAACAAAGTAGTAAAATTTAATAACTCTTTTCTTCAGAATTTAGAAATTTGAATTTATTTATGTATGTTAGATAAGGTGATCCTGGTTGTGATCTATAGAGATCACCTTATCTCTCAAACATACTTTAATTACATTAAGGAAATGGTTATGAGAATCGACTCTACAGACTAAGCAATGTTCAAAACTTAATAAAAAAAATCTCCTAAATATATCCATTGTCAAGTTTTAGAAGTTTTGAACTTTACAAAGCCTTGAAAAATTAGTCTGCTATCTAGTTTCCATAACCATTTTGATAGTTTTATTAGGTAAGATCATTATAGAGGTACATTAAAAATGGTAACTATCCAGACAAACACACATTCTACAGTCACATACATATTCCTGACCGTACTAGCAATCCCTGTGTCGTTGGTACCAGGAACTAGAAGTACCATGGTACAACATAACCCAGAAATATCTGCAGAGTGTATACTTGTGTATGTTTGTATAAATATTTGTCCTGCAATGGAAATGAGCCGGCTATTTGACCACCGCGCCACCAAGGTCAAGGTCAAAATATAGGCTGCTTGAGACGGAACAGCTGTTAGAAAATAACCACTTTCTTTTGGTGTTACGGCCTGCGGAAACATTGAATTCTATGGAAATGCTTGCGAGATTTCACGTGACTGCTACCAAGTTTTTCCTTGACGATTTTCGTTAGTGTCAAAGGAAAACCAAGCATGAGGTATTTGTCTAGAGGCCTAGATCATAAAGCAAACAATTCATCGATAAATTTCAGAATGGTCTAACAAGCTAAAGGCTCACTCAGGCATTGCTAAAGACCGACGGACACTGACGTCTATATCTCGATGTCAGTGTCCGGCCGCTTTGTGCGGCGACGTCGAGTGACGTCACTTGTGTCCGACTGTCCCGCATGTGACGCTGGAGTGGACAAATCTCCCGTATGCGACGCTGGAGTGGACAAAGAGGGAGTTAGTACTTGCAGCGCCGAGAGATGACATCGAGAGATGATTATATTGGTGTATTTAAATATTTGCGTTATCTAATCACTACATATTCACTATGTATAATATGTATGTATTTATAAATGTATAAAAAAATGTATATAAGTAGTATATCAATCAAGAAAAGAAGTTCCCATGATATAAGCTCTGCTTAGTTTGGGGCTAGATGATGCTGTGTGAAATATGTCCTGCATTATTTGTTATATAATTATTTTTGTTTTAATCATTCTGTGTACTACCGACACATCTTTTTCCACAAAGGTTATCTGGAAGAGAATGCTTTTTAGCATTAAGTTCGCCTATTTACGACTATTTTGGTACAATAAAGAATTGTACATCTATCTACGACAGGAAACACAATCGATTTTTATGCGATTAATTTTATTGGTAAGTATGTATGACAAATATCCGTTTGCACTAAACTTTGACATTTTCTATAAAAAAAATATCACTAAAACAAAGTGTCTAGGTATGCTTTTGTGAAAGCGTAAATTACACTTAGAGTATACAGGAGTATATGATTGTATACTATATAGGAACTATGTGCATACTTTCCCAACTGGGTACACATATAATAAGTAAGGGCCCGGTCAATTTGATACGGTGCGGTGGCGGTGGCGGTGGCGGTGGCGGTGGTGGTGGTGTACAGTACATTCACGAGAATTTTGACAACCATTTCCTTTTAATCGCCACTTTAATAATTTTCCGGTACTAAAAAATAATAAACATCAAAATACTGGTCATTTTCACACAGCATCATCTAGCCCCAAACTAAGCAGAGCTTGTGTTATGGGAACTACATGACTGATAATTTTTTTATTTAAATATATCCATTCCTCTTCGATTTAGATGTCCTTAGCGAATTTAGCAGTTCTTCATCATCAACTAAGGAACCAAATTTGACAAAAAAAACAGTCAGAATCTGCCGTATTTTTATTTCTTAAATATGATCTTCTCCCAACTATATACATCAATCAATTATGTAAGTTAAAGAAAAGTTCTGTTAGGAAATGTTTTATTTTTTCATGAAAATCCCTTTCAGATTAATATACTTACATGTTCAGAGAATTAGTCCGGCCAGTCAAATTATCCAAATTATTGATTACCCCGCACTCAGAGTGGTCAATCAAGCATACAAAGCCGAGATGAGATATACCCACATAGTGATAGTCTACTGAAAGCGATATCGTATCTCACACCCGACACCGATTACTGACTCTACTGTCTATCAATGTTAACCTTAGATAGATAGAATTAAATATCAGAGCAGTGGGACAAATGTTTGTAAATACATTGACCTGTAAATATTTGTCTCAGTTCTGGGTATTTTCTATGTATAATGTATGCATTTGCAAAAAAAATGTATATAAGAAGTTTAACAGTTATTTAGTTCCCATAATACAGACTCAGTTTGGGACTGCTTAATTTGGGGTTAGATGATGCCATGTGAAAAATGTCCAACATTATTATTTATTATTTTTTTTATGTCACCTAGGTAAAAAAATGATAAGGTATGAAGACAGGTTAGTTCATTTCCAAATTGTGCAAACTTGCGGATCGAAGACGAATGCTTGACACCGTATTTCTGTCAAAACTTGTGAATTGTGCCCTCCAAGCTCCCAAGCTTCCATCTCTATTTCTGCTCCCAGTAGATTACCCGGAGCAACTAGATTCAACCTATTCCAACTGGATGGATCAAATTATAGTGTAGGGCACCACCCACTACTGATAAGAACAGCCAGGCAACACAGCACCCACTCCGATATTTTATACTCGATATTTTTGCCGACAGTATCAACCAAAAGAAATCCAGTTTCTTATTCTCCAAACCTTCTGTAAAAAATGTTTTTTTTTTGATTTCGTTTAAATTTATGAGGCTTTATTTAAATTTTAATTACATTTCTAATGACAATTAATTATAATTGAATTGGGATTATATCGAGGGTCAAGGGTAGCCCTGCTGGATGCATTTGAGTCACATGACCTGTCCAATCCCACTTAAAGAGCAGTCAAAGTCAAAGTCAAAGTCAATAGGTTTTTATTCATTGAAATCACAAGGATCATATAGAAACGTCAACTTAAAAACTATACGTGAATCTAAAATGTTAAAGTGAATTTCTTGAAATTCTTAAAAAATAAGATACCACAGATATACAATTCCACAATTAAGCTAACGAAGGAGCGGAGCGACGACATCGGGCCATGCAGTTTTATCGTCAATATAGGTATTTAAGGTGTAATACGCCTTCTTTATTAGATTGTTCTTTATATAAGATTTAAATCTTCGAATAGGCAGCTCGGTTACATTTTCCGGAAGCTTATTATAGAAGCGTACAGAGTTTCCCATAAAAGACCCATTGGACTTTTCTAATCTAAATTTCGGGATGAGTAATTTATTTTTATTTCTAGTATTAATGTTATGGACATCACCCTTTTAAATAAAACAAGCGTTATTTTTATGCGTGTACATTAAGTTTTCATAAATATACTGTGAAGTTACTGTCATAATGTTTATTTCTCTGAATCGTTCTCTCAGAGAATCACGAGGCTTCATATTATAAATGGCACGTATTGCTCTTTTTTGTAAAATAAAAATTGTTTGAATATCTGCTGCCTTCCCCCACAGTAAGATACCATATGACATAACACTATGAAAGTAGTTGAAATATACTGCAGTCTTCATGCCTACATCGGTTATGCCAGTATTTTGAATGAATTAATGTATGAATGAAAATACTTAATTGTACACCGTAAGAAAAAAGATACGATTTAACAAATAAAATAAACTTAATGTACAATGGGCGGTCTTATCTCTTAGAAGCACTTATACGTATACTTTATAAATTTGGCAAGTGTGCGAGTAGTTAAAAAAGATACTAACAAATTAGCAAGTAAGTAAGTATTTCTAATTATATTTGTTCGTTTGACTCCGATAATGATGCAGTAATTTAAGCAAAATCACCAAACAATTACCAAAAATAAATTCCCACGCAATTTAATTCCAATCCACACATCGTTACCCTAATCCCCTAAAAACCGACAAACAATACTTTGAAAACGGGTTGAAGTCCGCCATCTTGGGTTGGTCACGTGGCTTCTAATCTGGTCGTTTTAAATTTAGAACAGTTGACGTACTGCTCTTAATACACTGTGACATTTGATTTTTGGTCAGATTATTTTGCGCGGATGGATTGGGATGTTTTGGGCGTAACGCGTGTTGCAAATGAAGAGATTATAAATATAACATAGATTATAAAATATTCAATTTTTTTAGGGTTCCGTAACTAAAGCAAATAATAAATTAATAATAATACTTATTATAAGTTTTGTCGCGTTTACTATTTTTGTATAAAACTTATAATTGTTTGCGAAAGTTTGAAAACTAATAAATAGTATATGGTATACTTATACCTACTAATGTCCAAAGGGTACAAAAGGGATAATATTACTGAGCTAATCTCTATCTCTCAAGGCTGCATCTTTTCTCTTTGCTTTTTTTTTGTTTGACTACTACTAACAAACTACCTACCTATTCTTGAACATTTCATTCTCTGACTCCGACATTTTTACCTAAAAAAATATGACGTATCTACTGATCTGTAGAATATCCCAAAACCTAATCTAATTTGTCATTATTTAACTACCTACTTTCTTCGTGATATTTTTAGTATTTTAATATTGACAATTATTATAATTTTTGACATTTTGTATGATTATTGACATTTTTTTTGTATACTTACCATTTTTATTATCAAAACTTTATATTGTTTTTAATTATTAAAAATACCTACAAATAACCTATTTACAATACCCTGACAGGGCCAATGTACCTACTAACCTACTTGGAGCTACACTAAACCTAAGTTTAGCCATTGTATGTAAGACATTAAGCATGATTAAATGAATTGATATTAAAATTGACCATTTATTTTTCAAAATGGCTTATCCGATTGAGATACGGTTTCCTTAATTGATTAATATAGTTCTTAGATAGGTTTTTTAAATACAAGTCACAAAAGGGTGCTACAATAGACGATGGAATGAATACAAGTCGGGAATTTCAAATGTTTAAAAAAAAGCATTTGTTTTTGGATTGGCGTTCATTTTGTGCAGAATCGAGAGGGCGCAAGTTGACTCGCACTTGTCTGTTTTTATTTATAAGAGTACCTTTAAAGTATTTTAAAAGTTTTTAAGAGGGAAATGTGACGCGAAAAACCATCATAAATTTAATGTATTTCGTAGAGCTTGCTACGATGCCTACGCCGTAGCAAAGCGGTGCGTTGAAATCTTTTGACTGAAAAAGAAAGGCAGCTATGGCACAAGCTAGTGATAACATAAAAAAATAAACTCTTATGGCAAACGCATATATTGACTCCTTACGTTGTGTGTAATAATTTACATAGATTCCTTGCGACCAAGCCTAGAAGACTTAAGGCATACGACACGAGATATTCTTCTGATGATGTCTCGTACAAATCTACCTAATAAATTGAATTGTGAAGTTATACGCGTGGGTACAGTTAGCGACAGATCGGAACAGTGCGGTTGCGAACAAAAGGCGAGTGTACATAATTGTACAAGTTGGTGAGTAACTCACAGCGACACGGACGCTGTTTCGGATTCTGGACGGCGTCATACAAGATGTGATTATGCAAATTAACTAGTAAAAAAAACAGGTCAAAATTTATAAAATATTTTTATATTAGTTCGTCATTGTTTCACCTATGATTAATTTTAAAACTTTAGTTGGCAGTACAACTTATATTTAAAAACTAGTTATAGTTATTAGCAGCACAACGGGAAAATTAAAAAAAAATACTCGCGACTTTAATACATGTGGTGGCTACTAGATATATAATTAGGAGGTAAATCGTAATCTGTGAGGAAACCAAGTGAGGGGTCTAAGGCAAGACTAATTTGGGTATGGACATGTTTGGAACATACCCATGTTTTGCATAGTAGAAAGCATTCCACGTGATTGGTTTCAAGCACATGGCTGCTACTTAGAATTTTACGTGGGGTGAACAGAAAAGCTTAGGGTTTGTTCCCGTTCGTCTCATCCAATGAAACTGGTGAGATGAACTGACGTCATGAATTGGGATACCAGTAAAATCATAGACACAACAAAATTGTGTCAATCATGTTGCTAGCAGACGATAGACGGTGCACGATTTTTTTTAGAAGTATGTACCTATCATCCCATTACTTGTGTTTCACAATAAATATATTATGAACTGATGAACAACACTACAACCTAACCAGTGTTACCACCTAGTGTGAGTGGTCCTGCTGCAGTTGTCTGATGTTGCGATGTTGCAAACACATGTTGGAATGTATTTGATTTTTCCCAAAAGCAGACAGCTGATCTATGTAATTAAGGGCCCGGTCAAACTAACGCAGTGTCGATCATTGCTGATTGGCTAACTTATATTGCATATCACCATCCTCAACCCGCCATAATTCAATACTTTCTTCACAGCTTCCACTATTACAATCGCTGTGGGAACGAGATGGCTATAAACCACTGAAAACACGCTTGGGAATGAGAGGGAAAGGCTTTTGTGCCAAGTTTCAGTCGCAAGAGGAATTCGGATTGTAAAATTTCAAAGTTCCAATTTCAATTTATTGGAGAATAAAATAAAATCTGGTGTAGACGGAGAAAGGAGTCAATTTATGTGAAGGGAAGTGTTTTTAGAATCAAACTTTGGTCATAAATGAAATGTGTATGCGATTGTACAACAGTGCTTCTAAGTACGAGTATATGTGACAATTGTTTCATTCAGAAAGGTTCGTATCAACAAGTTAACAAAGTTTTTTCACATTTTGAAAGAATATCTTGGTCGTACTAAACACTTCGTGCGTTCCCTAAAAAATTGACCGTTGGATCTTTATTCAAGAACTCAACTCTTTCGGATAATAGTCATCTTCAATAGTCATTTTAAGTTATTTTTACAATCACAGATAATATTAAGTTATTTAATATAATCTGTGATGGCTACAAAAAATGTACCATCACAGATTATATTAATGTAGCTTGTAGTTTTTGCCTCAGAAAAATAAACAAAATAACAAAAAGCATATGAGTAAAAAATTCAAGAGAAAAAGGAGGTTTATGAAGCTTACTTTATATGTAAATTAGATTTTTAAAAGTCGCGATTTTTCAATGCGTCATAAAGAAATATGAACATAATTTATTTAACACATTATTTATAATTTATTAAACGACAAAATATAAAACTCCAATCAAACCGCGCACTGCCCCGTCCAGACGCGATAAATAAAACAAAATAAAAATATTAAAACAAATACTAGCGGTTAGAGGGGTAGGGGGAGGGGACTGGAGGGGGTCAATAATAAAAATAATTACCGCGAGTGTGGCGATGACAGCGGTGCGATGTGGAAAGTGTGGAGAAAGCTTATTTTCATATATTTTTATAGATTACAATACATGCACATTCATATATGTATATTATAGTGGTCATCTGATTGAAAAACTTACACTGTGATGATATAACTTATTCTAATTTAACCATTCGATTTCACATTACATCCTACAAGTACATATACATTGTGCTTATTTATATACACAAATAGGTCACCTTACTGTTCATTTGTTATGTGTTTGTTACGTCTTAAAGCTTTACTCATATATTTTTTAACATTTGAAAAGTTATTCAAGCAGTGTTGATTTATAAACACTGCTTTGTCTCTTTCTCATGCGTGTAATTTAAAATTCAACGTAGAAAACAAAATACCGTTTAGCTAAAAAAACTGTTTGAAAAGCGTTAAAATTGAGTATTGTGGACTTTACTTATACATTTATTTTTACAAGCAATAACGAATGGGGCAGAATATCTAAAAAGATATAATAATAAAATAATATATATAATATAATATGCGTTTTAAATATAGGTGTAATACAGTGAAACAGGAGACGAAAGACAGAAGAGGGTCAATAAGAAGAAAGTTTACTAGTTAAACAATGTACATGTAAAAAAACGAATTCTATGTAGTGTTTCGAGCAAAATATCATAAAAATCATTCACAAAAATGTATAGAAAAATCTGCATGATATGCAACATATTTAGATAATATTTTCAGAGCAAAGAAAAAACCATTTGCAATTCAAGCAATAAACATATTGTCTTTTATCACCATTAAAAATATGTCTGAACACATTTTCACGGCACGAACGTAGTTATTTCAAATTTAAAAAATATCTCATCTTATTTAGAGAATTCTGACCACTCCGGAATCATTCGCTGCTATTTAAAAATGAGTAAAACCAACTATCACGGAGTAATCAGTATATGTATATATTTATATATATAAAAACAGAATTAAGAACCTCCTAATTTAATTTATTTGAAGTCGGTTACGAAGCCCTCTCCATATTTCAAGCTTCTGCGTGAATAATACACCAGCGCGAGGTCGCACAAGTATTGCGAATTAATCGAAACACAACTACCCTCCTCCTCTCTTGCCCCACCCCTCTGCCAGAGAGGGTTAATTGAGAAAAGTGCGTCTATTGATACGTTGGAAATTAATCTGTTTATTAACGGAGCTCGATCTTTGAATCATTATTTTTTATTTTTAAAATCGGGTGACGTCGACTGACCTCATTCATCAATTGATGGCAACGACAGTCAATTTCTCGATCGATTCATTGGTGTGGTTTCGTAAATAAATAAATAAATTGTTAATAAATAAATAAAATCATTTAATTACTGAATGTTTTTTTTCTCATGTATTAAGTATACATGAGAAAAAAAAACATTCAGTAATTAAATGATTTTATTTATTTATTAATAATAATAATAACCAACGTTAGCTCTACGCTGCCTATCGTTGGCGGCACTTATGGGGCCCGTTTAATGGACGGCAACTCATCACCTGCCTATGATTTAATCTGAATTTCAGTAAGAATTGGCAGATGTCGTTTCCTCCTACATAGCCCAGCAACCATTCCACAAGCATATAAACTAGGTAAACTAGGCAATAGCCTCATATTTCCAATCGTTTACATCAGTCGCCATCCGCAAGATTACGCTTTTTATAATAATATGATAATGTACAAAGGGCCTCTCAGTGTTAGCTTTGGCTCCACTAATGTCTGTAAAATCCCCAGGCCCCATAAGCCTGAGATTTGAAATAAATAAAGATAAATAATAATAATAATCATTTATTTAGACGACCTCTGTGGCACAGTGGGCGAAGGCCCGCCTGAGACGCAGAAGGTTGCGGGTTCAATTTCTGACACGGGACAAATGTTTGTATCTGCAAATATTTGTCTCGGGTCTGGGTGTTTTCTATGTATAATATGTATGTATTTACAAATAAAATGTATATAAGTAGTATATCAGTCATGTAGTTCCCATAACAAAAGCTCTGCTTAGTTTGGGGCTAGATGATGCTGTGTGAAAATGTCCAGCATTATTATTATTATTTTTTGATTTTTATTTAGGATTTAACACCATTATTATCAATAACGACTTAGACTTAATTGTTAGTAGATTCATTAATAACTAGCTTCTGCACACGGCTTCGCCCGCGTGGTACCCGGATAATAATAATAAAGAAATAGTATTTGCGTGATAGAGTAACAAACATCCATCCTCACAAACTTTCACGTTTATAATACTAGTAGGATAAATAGTGGATGTCACAATACATTCACATCTAATAGAAATACTTTAATATTATTTTTAGGAAAACGCATTGAGTGACAGCACATTCCCCTTAGTCCAGTGTCTGAGTAAATGACCGTCCAGCCGCTCAGCCACCTTGCTCAGGAGGCGCACCCGCTGCATCAGGGATGGCCTGCTGGTCATAGATCAGGGATGATGGCGTGGAAGCCCTCCGTGTGTGCCTCCGCGAACATACCTGATGCGCTTTTATTAAAAGTATCCTTTGAGATATTGAGAGAACTAGAACATATTTTATGTTTAATATGTATGTATTTATAAAAAAAAAGCATATAAGTAGTATATCAGTCGTGTAGTTCTCATACACAAGCTAAGTTTGGGGCCAGATGAAGCTGTGTGAAAAATTACCAGCATTATTTATTTATTTTATTTAGGTAACTTCAAAGTTTATTTAAGTTTCCGCCGCGAGACCAATGTTTGTATGATCTGCAAATTCTTGTCTTGGGTTTGGGTGTTTTCTATGTATAATATGTATGTATATAAAAAAAGTACATAAGTAGTAACTAAGCTCTGCTTAGTTTAGGGCTAGATGATGCTGTGTGGAAAATGACCAGCATTATTAATTGATTTTATTTATAGGTAATTTCAAAGTTTATCTAAGTCAGTTCGGCTTAACGTGCACTATGAGTTAATAGGTAATTAGGTAGCCACAAATTGAGATAGGACTCAGCATAAAGCGCCACAGACCTGTTGTAGGTGAGTAGTGTGCTGATCTTTCCAGATATTTCCTTTCCTCTTTTCTCTTTGTCCCCTGGCGTCGTCTCACCGCGTGGTCGCGGACGGTGCTCATGAGGAAGGACCTCTAAACAGTCAACGAATAGTAAAGTACGTGGTAAGTCGTAATAATATTCTAAAAATGATACCAAACCACGATAATTTCAATGCTTTAACCCTAAAAGCTTTATACAGATAATTGCGCTACTTTTACCTTTCATAGAGTATCAATATCGTGTCTATCTCCGATCTCTCCCACGCAAAGGCTTGGCAGGTGTCCCCCGGGGGACGTCTCACGGTCCTTTGTGGTATACTGTATACGGTGCCTTTATTGTGGTGCTCTGTGAGGTTGTTTGGAAAGCCGGTAAACTTGGGTTAAAATCTATTATTGAAGAGTTGATATTTGTTTTTATGAATCACCACTATTAAAGGTTGTAGGGTAAAACGGGGAAAAAATACACAGACTCGTTTTAGCATTAAGTTCGCCTATTGCCACTATGTTTATAAATTGTTCAATGGTAATTGTAAAAAATAAAAGTATATTACACCACAGATGAGTTTTTGCGTGTCTGTAATATAGTTTTACATTGTATATTTTATTTTCTATCATTTATTTTAATTGCAATATTTTGACATACTTTAACCCAATATTTGTAAGCCTAAGGGCAGGATTTAGTGACAAACAGTTTTATTTACCGCCTTGATATAACACTTACCTTATTTCATAAACAATAAATGATTTGATTTGTGTCTATATTCTATCTACCAGTCGGATTTGAAAAAAACTTTTTGCATTTGATAGCCCAATTCTTGAGCTACGACTTTTAAGAGCCGAGCAAAAGAAGTAATAGTATTGGCGTGCGATGCGACGCGGTGGGTCAAGAACGGCCGTAGCTATTAAATAAATAATAGTTAATTTTTGCAAAACTGTAATACTAAAATTTGGTATTCATTGTATATTTCTGCGCCCCCTAAGAACCATATATAAATTGGCATATAAATTGATTGTAAAATACCGCATCACATTCCGATAAACTTTATTGGAGATAAATCATAAAAGACAAATAAACAAACATGCAAACAATCTCTTACGGCAACCGGCATAAACTAGCTCTCGACATCGCGGGTGAAGGAATTCTCACAAGTAATTGTTTGTGCCTTTTTGTAAGTTATCAACTAATCTCGGTGAACGTTGCAGAATGCCAACAATGCCACATGGTAACAAGTAGATCTAATCCATTGTTGCGTGGGAGCCACACTTGTTATCTTAAATCGAATCGTAATCTATACTAAAAATAAAGCTGAAGAATTTGTTTATTTTTCTGTTTGAACGCGCTTACCTCAGAAACTACTAGTCGGATTTGAAAACTTCTTTTTGCATTTGATAGCAAAATTCTTGAGGAAGGTTGTTTGCTATTTAACATCACGCTACAGCTCTTAGAAGCTGAGCAAAAGGAACAATAGCGCGGACGTGCCGTGAGACGCGGTGGGTCGGGGCTGAGAGCGGCCGTGGCACAGATAGTCTTAAATAAACTCTATTTGCTAAGTTTGTTGGTGAATTGTTTTTATGACGGTATGCTTGAAATCTGTCACATTAAATAGTGTTTTGACTTCTCTGCCAAAAGTCAAACTTTTAACTTAAAACGTTAGGTCAAAGTGACGTAGAGGCGATGGCGCTTAATACATTCACGGGAATTATCATAACTATTTCCCTTTGATCGCCATTGTCTCCGTGTCAGTTAGATCGGGTCACTAGCCTCTGTCAAACTCCCGTTTGTACGTGCCTCTGACTACCCTATTTTGTATACTTACGGATCTGGTTAAGATCAGTGAATGTCCAGCTTGGAAATTAAAGTTGAGAGTTTGTTTGTTTAATTTGATGTAGGTAAACCATTGTTGAGCTTTGATCAATTTGGTGAATTCTTCGAATAGGCTTCCTTCCCGTCACTCTCATACAAACTGTAACAGCTCAGGGATGCACTCACGCGCACTAAACACATTTGCAAAGCCAAAAAACATGTACAGCTTTCGACTCTTGTTATGGCACATTGTGGAAAACATCCGAAATAGTCTAACTTCAGTTTTTAACTGGATTCAATGCAAGAATCACCGGCGTCATGGAAGACCAGCGTTTCAGTGGCACAAATTGCTTCTATAACATAGTGCTGAGTGGCGGCCGTTTTTGTTTTCAATCTCAACAAAAACGGCCGTTTTTAATTTATTTTTTAATGACTTAAAATTGTACTTCTGTATCATTTATATGGCACAAAATAATCGATTTTGATCTTAATCTTTAAATAATGTGTAAACCAATTACTTTAATATTAATTTGAAGCATGTGCCACATGTTATATTTGGACGTGCTTCTGGCTACCCCCTACTTAGTATCCTCAAGATCTATGCACTGAGTATGTATTTGATAAAGTATATAATGAAGATATATAGGTACTATCGTGAGTGAGTTATATACTTAGTCTTCCTCGCGGCCATGCTACATGGAGGACGTCAAAAGCATTAAATATTGAAGTTAGGAAGTTTAAAAAAAAAATGCTTACCTAAGCCGGGGCTTAAACCCTTTTTGTTTTCTATGATACCGATCGAAAGGGTAAATTACAAGTATCAACTCCTTCTCAATAACATAGTATCAATAATATCTCAAATTAAAGGAACGAGACGAGGAGTTACCTTGTGCCAGGGCAACTTTTGCAGACTGTACAGCGACTGGCCTATTAAGGCGAAACCACACGTGACGGGCGAAGCGGAAAATCGCAAATTGTGCAAACAGCCTCATTTTCAATGGAAGTTTTTTGGAAGTGTCAAAATATATCGAGTTACTATTATTTGATTCTCTGTATCCGATTCTGAGGTTTTTTTTTTATATTTTCTGCCTGTTTAATATTTAAAAGACCACGTATATTTTTCCACTCCCCTTGAACGAGAGTGTTTGGAATGGTTAAATTCAAATTGTGGTACCATAGTACTAGTAATCCCTGATACTAATGACACAGGAAATCCTATTATGGGGTCAGGAGTATGCACCTATGTGCCACATTCCCCTTTTCTTGTTTTAAAAGCTATGGACATTGCTTGTAATTTTATACCACCTCACTTTACAAAAAGGTTAGCATGAAGTTAGTTAGTTATTCGCCTTGATACTTGTTAATTCTTGTTTTTTTTTTATAAATTGATAACTCTTGTAACTATAATATTCTATTTTTACTGTACTTTTAATTTTCATTTGCTTGAAATACCTTTTTTACATTAATTCTGAAATAACTTGACATAAATTAATTTTGTATGCTTGTATGCTGAACATGGCTACTTTATTTTTTACCACAAAATGTAATCCGTGTGTCGTTATTAAACAAATATGAATCTGGATGTTGGAATCAAATCTTAAATTGAAATAAAGTATTTTCTACAAACATATCTATTTGTCTATTTATTGCTATGACTTTCAAAATGATTTCTAAAATGTATTATTCTATAACCCTTGTATTTGAAAGGAGGCTGGTTTCCACTGTACTTTAAATTGGTACTTTTCATTCACTTGCAAAAAAACACTTTCTTTCCTTCATTACTTTTTACAATTTCCTTGATTCAAGATACGATAGACAACTTTGCTCAAAAACACATTGTCAGTGCTTCCTACAGACGAAAAGAGTTGTTTTTTTTCATATTTGAACAAAGATTGTGTCATTCAATACTCAAAACGCCCAGATGTGGGCATTTAACCACAATTCGATTTTAATTGTAGAAAAAAATGATTCAATGAAATCAATAGAATTCAATGAAAAGCAGGTAAAACCATAAACCTGTCTATAAAGACCTCCACCACTCTTACTATCTTCGATAGTTTTCATAGATTGTGCGTTTGTAACAGGATGGTAGAGGTCTAGTTATATTGGTCGTTTAGTTATTCGAAACCAGTGAAGGAGTATCAATTACGCTTTGTTGAATGGACGGAGAGCAATTGATTTTTTTTAAGGTTGCCAACTCATGAATTTAATGTTTGAACCTTAAATCATCCATATTTGAGTGTAAAATCAATTGTCTATGAAATTTAAGCTTTTTTAAGCAGATTGTTAAGTTGTGAACAAAATTGTTTGTAAAAGTTTTTATTTCTTATTGAAATGTTAAGTTTGACTGACAGATTGTTTTGCTTACTTGAAACGAATCAATTATACATGTATTTGTTCAGTAAACCCTTTTCAATAGCTTTCATAAGGCAACTTAAAAATACTATAAATAAATACCTTTTCAGGTATTTCGTTAGAGTTAAAATTATTTAAAGTTAGAGATTAAAATTACTTGAAATTTTATTCAGTGAAAAACTTTATTAGTTCTTTACATTTATTGATATATATATAAACTATGTACAAGTAGGTGTTTATAAAAAATGCTACCTAAAAATCGTTGCAAACGATCTAGATAGGTAGGTCAACTGATCCAGATTACTAACAGACAGAAGCATTCCCGTTTTCGTTAGCGTTTAAAAAGCTAAGTATGATCGCAAACTCGTAAAAACATTTTAACTATCGGGTAAAACAACAGAAAATCAATCTAAAATTGTGGGAATATTTTATTTAAAATAAACATTAAAAATCAATTTGAACCAATTGGTTTGAAAATGAACCCGCAATGCCGTGCAATCAGTGTCCCACTGGGCTGTTACCACACCCGTTTATTTTTAAACCAATTTTATTTTAGTGTTGCCCCGCCCTTCATTCATAACCTTTTCAGATAAAATAATAAAAGCAGAAAAAAGTTTTTTTCAAATACTTACCCTAATTTCATGTAATTATTTAGAAACCGTTGATCTGTTTTTTATGAGTTTCCTAGTTTACCTGCAGAATCATTTTAATCTACAACTAAAATTAATTAAACGAATAATAGAGAGCTATGTCAAAATTTGGAGCAGACCTTCACACGCAGCAAAGTCCCAGAATTTAAAAAAACTAAAACAATAAAAGAAAAAAAACTATATTAGCAAAAAACATAAAGCAATCATTATTATTGAAAATGCTATCAGTAAAAGCGATATAGTTATTGAATTGATTTAACAATGAATTTGGTAATTAAAGAAATGTTTATATAAAAAGCATGAAGATTTTACCTAATCGTACAAATAGTAGGTACCTATATAATATTACAAATAGTAAATGATAAAGTTTGCATACTTGTATTATGTTCCAATCACGATGGCTGGACGATGAGACTTGGACTTAAAATAGCATAATAGGTTACTTTGATCTGGTGCCACGCGAGCGAAGCCGCGGGCGTAAGCTAGTTACACAATTCAACTATCAAATCCTACTTATATAATAAATGCGAAAGTCTGTGTGTGTGTGTGTGTGTGAATTTTGTTACCACGTATCTCCGTAACTACTAAACCGATTTTGATGAAATTTGAAATGTAGATAGTTTAGGACCTGGAATAACACATAGACTAAATTTCGAAAATCGATCCCTAAGGGAGTTAAATAGGGCGGTAAAGTTTCTATGAAAAAAAAATTGTTTGCTTCGCTCAAAACTCTGTACAAATAAACTTTAAAGTAAATAATGAAAAACGTATTTTTTATTTATTTCAAAACTACCCTTTGGGGTGTGCAATTGAGTTCTAAACTTTGTATAAACTGTAATCCTTGGTTCGATTCATTCAAAAGTTGGTGGACATAGTTCGAAGAAGGTCATATGCTACTTTTATTAACATACCACGCGGACAAAGCCGCGGGCAACAACTAGTAACAAATATCGTTGCCTCAAGTATGTAATCCAATAACAATTACAAGTACCCCCATTAAAACACTAAAGAAAACAATAAAACAATTAGTAAGTACCTACTGTTGAAATAAACGCACTCTAGCACACAATGAGAGGTGAACAGGCATCGTGTGGCGACCCTGTTTACCCGACTGCGAGAAACAGGAGGGTTATTGTACGTGCACTCAAGGGCGGAGTTTTAACTGTGGGTTTAATGAGAATAGACCCTTTTGTGTGTAAGTTTGCGGGTATCCAATGATGTGATTGGGAATGACGTCTTGTTTCTGAGTTGTTCTCAGTGGCAGGGTATCTTTGTTGGAAACTCTGCTGGAAAATGTCCTACTGTTTTGTACAGCTGGACTTCGAGGCCGTTATGTCTCAGGGTCGGCAACGGGTGATACTTGGTATTGCAAGAGTATAGGTTACGATAACTGATTACGAACAGGTAAGACGAATGTTCGTTTGACATTTTAGTTTTATAAAAAAAAAATTGTTTCCTGCCTTGAAGACTAAGATTTGTCATCCGTTACGTAACAAATATAATCGTCAACTAGAACACAGCAATAGAAGCATTGCTGCTTGGTTGCAGAAATAGATGCAGTGATAGGTAGCACTTCACTAGACGAACTCATTCGCAAAAATACTACAAAACTACGTTTATAAGATACGTGGAAATATAATCATAATCATAATTTTTATTTATCTTTTTAAATGTTACATGTACTTAGAATCGTCAAACATAAAATTAAAAAAGTACTTAAGGTATGTAAAAAATGTAACAAATCAGATATTAATACGATTATTATGTAGTTAACACTTCGTCTTATTGTAAAAAAATTGTCATCATCACAAAACAAACTTTTATCAGCAAAAGCTTCGTCAATTTTGTAATAGCTTTTAAATAATAATTTATTTTTTAGAATTCTATGTCACTCTTATTTCTTATGTCAATAGAAATACAGTTATACAATTTAATAGATATAGAAATAAAACTTTTCCATGTTTTTGCAAGTCTAGTATATAGTAATAACGATGAGTGTCCTCTTTTAATGTCATATGGCTTAGGTTTTCTCTTACGTATACTATATTTTGGTATATAAATTCACATGTCATGGTAATTATTCCCAACTCTCTAAATTGATCTCTATATAAATAACAATTCAAATCAACACCTAACCGAAATAATACATAGTCCACACTACAATTCTCTGTGTCGTAAGTATCAGAAACTACGAGTACTGTGGTACCACAACTCAGCATCCAAATAAACGTGATACTTTGTTGATACTTTTTAGATTTTATATAATTCTTATAGGGTGCTTATTAAACAGACTTCTTTTTAATAACATTATTCGCATTATTCGCCACAATTAACGAGCGTCTGAATGATACTATCTTAGCCACTAGTTATCTTCTATGTACCACTCTATATACAACTCGTCATGCTGGTTATTTTTTAGCATCTAAATTTGTAACATACATTCAAGCAGTAAACTTTTAAAATATTAATATATGACTAACCGGTCGGTTTTATTTATTTTGAACCCAAGTTTGTTGGGTAAAGTTCGAATAGAAATCCTTCTTTTCTGAGTGGTAATTAAAAAAAGCTTATAACCTAACCTATCCAAGACGGAGATAATTGATCTATGTATCTTTCTATCAACGGCAGATTCTGCAGTTGGGTAAAAACAATTTCGAGAAGGAGGCCAAGAGGAGGATCCAGCTAGGCTGGGCAGCGTTTGGAAACTACCTGGAGTCTTCTCGTCATCCATACCGCAATGCTTGAAAACTAAAGTTTTCAATCAGTGCGTCCTACCAGTCATGACCTACGGAGCTGAGACGTGGACACTCACGATAGGACACTCACTGGTCCACCAGTACACAGTCAAAATTCAAAGCGAGCTATGGAAAGAGCTATGCTCGGAGTCTCTCTGAAAGATAGGATTCGTAACGAATACATTTAAAGAACCAAAGTTATCGACATAGCTCAACGAATTAGCAAGCTGAAGTGGCAGTGGGCCGGTCATATCTCGCGAAGAACCGATAACCGCTGGGGTTCTTGAGTGGAGACCGCGACTCGGCAAACGTAGTGTAGGACGCCCTCCGGGCAGGTGGGATGACGATCTGCGAAACACTGCAGGCAGATGCTGGATGCGACAAGCTGAAGACAGGGCGCTATGCCGCTCATTAGGGGAGGCCTATGTCCAGCAGTGGACTAGTATAGGCTGATGATGATGACGCTTTCTATAGAATATTTAGTTGGTGTTGTAAAAAAGACGAATTAGTTTATTAGAGGCTATCTCATTTTCCCGTTGCTCAGTTATAAAATGAGAAGTTTGATCACGTGGCCAATAAAGAAATGTGTGGCTTGACTTATTATTTCTCATTCTTTAAGTAATTCCATTTTTCTACGTGATGTGGCTGTGTTTTTTTGTGAATTTTTCAGTTCAGTTTATTAGTTAAAGGTGTGTTGCAGGTTGCGGTGTGTCGGCGAGTACAGAAGGCAAAGCGGGCAGTGAAGTGGGCACATGCATACTGGCGACTACACAGAGGACAGAGTGGACGGACTTGCCTCAGAGTGGAGCCATTTTATAAGTTATTGGAGAAATGTGTTTACCAATACATCTATGAAAATCTGATGTATATTCACAAAAATATTAATTTGTTTAGAAAAAAAGCGATAATCACAATGTTAAAAACTAGAAATAAAGATAAACTCGCAGTTGCCACTTGTACACTCCAAAAAGTTAGTAAATAGTTTAAAGGGCACGGTGTACGCTTTTATAACAAACTCCCAAGAGATATACAAAAAGTATCAATTAACAAATTTAAAAATTGTAATTAAACAAAAACTTTATAAAAAGGCATACTATAAAATATCTGATTATTTAGATGACAAAAACTCTTTGGATTGAAAATGTTCCAACTCGAACCTATTGTTTTGTAAAAGTATTATTAAAAAGAATAACCAGCCTTGTTTTCTTGCCTTCCTATCCTGGCTTGGTCCACCTATTGGTAAGCGGTTATCGTAATCTATCTACGCTTGTAACACCAGAGATGCGTGTTGCCGACCCTGTGACATATGACACATTGAATCCATTCATCACACTTTTACCACCATTGATTGCCAGGTTATGTTACAGGGCCTTCATGCCTGACCCAGCCTTAGGTAAAGATCTATTAAACTAATCAAAAGGCAAAAGGAAATTACTTCCAAAACTTCTTCTCAACCTAGAAAATTCCTGTTTTCTTAGTTTTAGAAGTTTTGAACTTAGCTTAGCCTGACATAGTTAGTGTGACTGTCTTGTATTCATTGCCATTTTGCTAGTGTGATTACGGGACGAATGAGGACATTAACTTAACGCAGGGTCTTAGAAATATCGGCCCCCTAATTACACCACCAAAATGGCTATGAGGAACAACTCATTTTAGGTCTAGCAATGCCCAAAACTTTTAAAACCTTGAAAGGGAAAACCTTCGAACTAAACTTTTGTGACGCGCATATAGCTTGGAACCTCCTTGAAGAAGCGGGTATCGGCAGTCCAAGATCTCTAGTATCCAACCTACTTCGGATCTGGGCATTTTCTATGTATAATATGTATGTATTTTAAAAAGAATAATACAAGCTCTGCTTTGTTGGGAGCTAGATGATGCTGTGTGAAAAATGTTCAGCAATATTACTTGGAGTTTAACAGAATTATAAGCATGTGGTGATATACTATCTGTGAAATGCATGGCTGGGATCTATTCAAGATAGTGCATGAGAATTACAATGGAAAATGAAGTTAAATTGGTGTTTTATTCGATCTTATTATACAAAGCGGTGGCAATCAGTAGAACCATTTGAACTTGGACAGCCAGTTGACAACCCTTTGCCACCGCCACCGCCACGTTTTGGACATTGCTAAGCCTGGCAAAGTAGGTGCTATTGCTCATTCCCATTGCCATTATGTATGTGTAATTAAAGCTCCAGTGTCGAAGAAATATAAATAATTTCTGTATTTAATATTTATTCTAGTTTCTTCGAGTCCATCCCTGCAATACCACCGTGCTAGTATTTTGTTAGTCGGCCGCTTTGTGTCAACCTCGTGTCCGCGCCCTCTCGCTCGCACACTGCGAGTCAGAGAGAGAGAGAGAGAGAGAGAGACAGCACGTCACGGAACACCGCGCATGTCCAGTGTCACAATATTTGATCAGTTATTGGCTACAATGCGTCGTTATTTGTACACTTTACATTTTTTAGTTCTGTACTGGCTTTTTAACTGTTGATTTTTGTAAGAGTTGGTTTAGTAAAAAGCTACCCTTTTAGAAAAGTTGGAGAATGTGATGTTGGTGTTATTTGATGAGAATGTATATTTATGTATAATATTGGGTTGTGTTGGCCTAGTAGGCCGTACCCCGACTGCCGATCTGGGAGTAGCGGATCGAATCCGGGGGTGCACCGAATTATATTTTGTTTTACCTGTCTTTTCTGTCAAATCGTCAGGTTAAATTACTCTGTCAAATCAAATGCGTGTTTGGTTCTGTCAAATAAATAATTTTTATTCTACCAAAACTGCAAAACACACAAACACAACATTTTTGACAAATTCGGTGATGAAAATCATTAGGAAACCGGGGAGAGAGTGTCCTAGAAGCTAAACCAATACAGGTTGATCCCCAGCTACTATTGACTTTGTAATTAAAACAAAGAGTATATTGTCACGTAGACGCTATCAAGGCCGACGGACAATTCTTGGGCAATATTTGCGGATGCCTGCAGCTTTTAATCAAATTAGGTAGAGATAGCAAAACAGTGCACTGTCACAGAATTATAGTCAAAATTCTGATTTTTTGATCACCAACCATTTACCTTATTTATGAAGGTATCTTTATAAATAGGCTTATATTTGTTTAAACAGCTAACCTTTTTTTTTTTTTTTTTTTTTTTTTTTTTTTTTTTGCGATGGGAAAATGCGCTTATGCATGTCCTCCGACCCGAGGAGAGCCGGAGGGGTCTGTCGGACTCACCAACTAATCCACTAACAGGGAGCTAGTGGATAGTGGCATACCGACTAAAAACCCATCGATTTTCCGACACTCACCTTAGTGCTAGTGCGTCGTCAAACCACTCGTCGTCAGACGATTCGTTTGACGGCGCATCAGCACTTGACAGGGTTACGGGTTCCCGGTCGGATTCGACCGCGACCCTGTCGGTGATTGTCCGCTTTACGCGAACCCTACGGTCTCCCCTTTGGGGGGGAGGGAGATTCCCCGGAATATTTAATATATTCCCCAGCACTGGAGGCCCGTGCAATGCAGGGCTGGGGCTCCTCGCACCCATACCCTGCTGGCCTCCATCAAGCGGTAAAAGACGGTGGAATTGCCGCCGCCTTCTTCCAGCCCTTCTCCTCCGTTGGAGGGGAGCAAGAGGGTCTTGCTCCCGTATACGCTCCGCGGTCTCCTTCTTTAACATGACGTCTTCGCAGAAGGAGACCACGGCCTGCCAGGCTCTGTCACTATCAAGCATGGCTTTGACCACGCTCGGTAGCGAGAGGTCCTGGCCCACGTTTGCTTCAAGTACCTGGCGCTGAGATATCCAGGCACTACACTCTTGCAGCGTATGCTGCGCCGTGTCCTCGGCCGCACCGCAGTGCTGGCATACTGGACTCGGTTCTCTCCTGGCTATGTGATGCAGGTACCGTCCGAAACATCCATGTCCCGACAGCACCTGCACCAGTCTAAAAGTGAGGGCACCATGCTCTCTTTCTGTCCATTCTATTAGGCGAGGCCCTATGGCGTCTAAGGTCCACCGACCATATGTGGCGGACACCATATCCTCAGACCACTGCTGAAGAGCGACTCTACGAGCCTGCTCTCTAGCGTGGCCAACCTCCAGAGGAGCCAAGCTGTTTCCTTGCGCACGTCTTTCTACCTTATCGTGGTAGGCCTGGGAAAGCACTGTGGCTTCTCTGTCCCATGGCAGGGATCCCGCGATGGCGCAAGCAGCGCCGTGCGATACGGTGCGGTAGCCTCGTATCGCTTTAACCGCCATAATTCTCTGCAGTTTTCGCAGAAGTGCCCTATTAGAGGAGGTTAAAGCGTCCGCCCACACCGGTGCACCGTACAGGGCCATCGACCGTATGACCCCTGCAAATAGGCGACGACATAGAGCGCTGGGGCCGCCCAGGTTGGGTAGAAGACGCGCAAGGGATCCTGCCGCACCTTGCACTCTGGGCATCAACCGTTGAAAGTGCTCGGAAAAATTCCAAGCTCTATCTAGGGTGAGCCCCAAATATTTCATTTGCGGTGCCACCATGACCCGCTCGCCATCGACATATATGTAGGCACCAGCTGGTGGCCTACCTCCCCTACCGTGAAACGACATGGCCACAGTTTTGTTCAGGGCCACTTTTAGTCCCAGCAACCGTATGCGGCCGACCAATAGGGTTGATCCTATTGTGGCCAAGTGTGCAACTTCTTCATGGCTGTTTCCCCGAGCGACAAACAGCGTGTCATCCGCGTAACATAAAATGTGCGTTCGGGGAAGCAGTGCACCACGTAACGCCCAGTTGTAGCCGATATTCCAAAGCAAGGGGCCCATCACTGACCCCTGCGGAATACCGGCTGTCATGCGCCTAGTGCAGACCTCGCCTTTGTAGTTAAGGTAGAGCACATCCCGCCCTCTCAAGTAGTGCTCTACCAAGTTCCGGAGATATGCCGGCACGGCGTGATACCGTAGTGCCTCGTCGATACACTCGTAGGGGAGGCTGTTAAATGCATTGGCGATATCTAAAGATACCGCCAGTACGCGCTCCCCTCTCGCTACTGCTTCCTGCGAGATCCGCTTAAGATGAAGAAGTGCGTCAATGGTGGAGCGTCCAGTTCGGAATCCGTACTGCTCATCTGCCAAATTAGGGCCCTCAGATGTCAAGTGTTCGACGATACGGGCAGCAATTATGCGTTCGAGCATTTTGCCTATTTCGTCGAGAAGAATTATAGGCCTATAGCCTGAGGGAGAGTCAGCTGGCCGCCCTTCCTTTCGAAGGAGGCACAGGCGGCCATCCTTCCAAACTTTAGGGAACTGACCGAACTCGAGGCACAAGTCAAAAAGCTCCACAGCTCGGCTACCCAAGTGCTTCAGAGCAAGTGCAAGAACGCGGCCCGGCACACCGTCTGGTCCTGGAGCCGTCTTCTTCATCCGTAGATGGAGTAGCGCGCTGCCAAACTCTCTTTCGGAGATAGGGGGAATCTCTTCAGAGTGATCATGGGCTGGAACAGGGGAGGTCATGCAAGGTGGCTCATGGGGCAGGCAGGCGGGAAACAACCCCACAACTATATTATCAAGAAGTTGGGGGTCAAAAGAGTCTGTGGAAGGCGCCTGATTGCTTAGTTTTTTTCGCACTGAGCGGTAGGGACGCCCCCATGGGTCCCGGTCGAGGTCTTCTATGAACTCCTTCCAGGCCTCAGACTTGGCCCTGTAGATAGCAACTTTGAGGGCCTCTTTGGCCTGGCGGTAGTTCTCATAGAGTCTGCTCTCCTCGTCAGTGATGCGGGTCCGCCTTCTGCGACAACGCGTGTATGCGCGACGCGAGATATTGCAAGTTGACCGGAGAGATGCGATGTCACCGGACCACCAGTATACCTGCTTTCTTTCCGGCAACTTCCTTGCGCGGGGCATAGCGGCATCGCACACCGCTATCAGGGCCTCTCGGAGCTGAGCTGCTCTATCATCCACTGCAAGTATTCTAGAAATAGGGCACCAAGCCTGTACAATTGCGGCTTCTTCTACTTGAACTCTGTCTATGCGTCCCAGAACCCATCGTGGGAAAGCCGTTGAGCTGCTGGTTGGAGTGAAGGTTCCTCCAAGTCCGGAGGAGGAGTAAACCTCGAACCTTATGTAGCGGTGGTCTGATAAGGTCTCCTCACTTACAAGTACCCTCCAGTTTTCTGTACGTGCTGCTAAAGCAGGAGTTGCAAAAGTAACATCGACTATTGACTCCCCCTGCTGTCTAACGCACGTGCTTGTAGAACCCTGGTTCAGGAGGGCGAGGCCAGATGCAGATGCGAATTCTAGAACAGCCTCACCACGTCCGTTGGTTGCAGGGCATCCCCAAGCTACAGACTTGGCATTGAGGTCCCCCATCAGCAAGACCTGCGACGGTGAACTCCTTAGCACAATACCGTCAAGCACCTGTAAGAAGGTTTCAAGTTCTGCTAAGCTCTTGTTTGGGGAAAAGTATACCCCTATAATTATAATTTCACCCCAGGCAGCTGCTATATAACCCGACCCCTTTTCTCTTATTATAAGGGGAAGAGAACGGACAGTATAAGGGGTATGTATAGCCACCAAGCCGTCCGAGGCGCCGGCCCAGTTGGGACCGTCAGGGACGGTGTACGGTTCGGCAGCAACAGCAACATCAATAGACCACTCTGCCAATGCCTGAACAAACAAGCTCTGGGCACAAGCAGAGTGGTTCAAGTTCGCCTGGAGGAGGTTGTGATGCCTTGACCTAAACATATTAGTCTGACATCAGAACCTCCCCCACCTCAACGTTTTGGGTCAATCTTGGGGTTAATCTTGGCGCAACAGCCAATTTACCCTTAACAGCTGGGGGGTTGCAATTTTTACCACCCATTATGTGACCCGCCGGGCGTCGCGCATCCGCACACACGGCGCAGCGAGGTTCCGCCGTGCAGGTCACCAATTTGTGCCCCTCCTTACCGCAACGGAAACAAAGCTCACCGCGATCCTTGTCCGACGGACATAACGGTCGAGTGTGGCCAACACCCAAGCACCTGAAACACCGCATCGGACGCTTATCAAGCGCTAGGACCCGGGCCGAGCTCCAGCCCACAAGGAGTCGACCTTTTTCCAGCATCACTTTGGCCGCTTGAACGGGGCATTGGACGATCACAACGCCCGAGTCCCCAGGCCCCGCCCTAATCTTTCCAACCTTTATGCTTGCACGCGAGCACTCTGCCATGCTAGAGATCGCTGCAGCAACGTCTTCCTCACAAATGGTGTCATCCAACCCATTGATGCGCAAGCTTACACATTTTTCGGGGCGAGCAACTTTGGCAACATCCGCAAGAGTAGACCGTAGTCTCTCTGCAAGAAGGTCCGCCTTAGGACCACTGTTAGCGCCTGGGAGCTCCAAGACCCTAGCCCCAGTCGCTGTTAGCCGTGAACGAACCCCCTCGATTCCAAGCTCGGCTAGGTTTATCGAGTCCTTTGCCATGGTCAGGGCCTCCGTGTACGTCACCCCCTTCTCCAGAGCCTCTGGTTGGAGGGTGATTATCACTGCCGCTGACTTTGGAAGGCTAAGGCTGGGCTTTTTATGCTTTTTGATCTTCTTTTTTGACCTGTTGTTATTTTGGGAAACCACTGCAGGCTTTGCAGGCTTCGGGTGAGGAGTGTTGGCTTCAGAAATAGTGGCAGCCAGCTTCTTTTTACGACCTCCTCTCTTAGCCACAGTTAACCATCCCTCCCTGTCGATGGATGGCTGGGCGTCGCTATTAGAAAGAGCCGCTGATAGGCAATCCCGGCTGGTGGAGAGCTGTGCATTAGATGCAAGGCCCGGCTTTCCAACTTGCTTGCGAGTTCTAGAGGCCACTGGAGCAGGCGGTAAGATCGCCTCAACTGCAGGAGACCCTCTTCTCTTATCTGCCGCTAGCGGTGGACGCAGCATCTTTTCCGGCAGAAGGCGGTCCTCTATACCGGCTATGCGTGCATTGACAATATCTCCCACAGAAATTGTCACTCTACGCACAACCTAACACCTAACCACTGCTTTGTAGACATAAAGCAGTGTTTAGTTAATCAGAGTTAATCAGAAAGACTTCTTATGTGTGACATTTAAAATTGAACAATAAAAATAAAACACTGTTTAGATATCTTTACAAGATGGTACGGTTGCGTTTCTGAAAAAAAAAGAAAAATAGAAAGAAAGTCGTTAGATAGATGTTATAATGTTAGGAAAGAATAATGAAGCCTTATTTTTTTAATACTTTTTCCTTTCGGTAATAGGAAAAAGTATTAATAACTTAAGCTCAATAGAGTTATTGTGTTTTTTTTAATAATAACGCTTTATTGCACTCCACAAGATAATAAAATAAACAAAAACTGACTATAACTAAAAGTACAATGGGCGGTCTTACCGATTAATAGTGATCTCTTCCAGACAACCTTGTTGGTGGTGAACTATATTCAATATTGTTCAAAAACAATATTGAATATTGTTTAAATTAATAATAGTGAATACGGCATAAACTATTTTTGTTTTTTGGTGTTTGTGCTGGAGTTAGAACGAGATGGTATTATTATAAAATTAAATAATAAAATTTAAAAATGAATAATCGTAATTTCTTGGCTGAACCGAGTTACAAGGAAAAATACAGATTTTAACATAAAATAACATTAAGGCTAACCTTTTCATCCTAGTGCTATACGACTGAATACGTGGGCAAAAGTAATTTAAAGTTTTAAGGACATTGATAATGATATAGTTGGAATCTGTTTTGCTGTCTGTACTAAAGTCACTCCAAGAAAACAACATTTAATCTCACCAAAAACTGGAAATAACATTACGATGACTAACACACACATAAATATTCACAGACAGGCACACAGACATAATGTCTTTATTCCAGATATACAGACACTTGTATACAGCATGTCCCGGAATACTTATGAAATTATAACGAGGGAGTTTTATATTCAATCTAAAAACAATATCAGACAAATTAAATTTATTAACTTAATGCATTCCTACGAAGGGAATATCCTACTACATCCTACTATTATAAACGCGAAAGTTTGTGAGGATGGATGTATGTTTGTTCACGCAAAAACTACTGAACGGATTTTGGTGAAACTTTACAGTAATATAGCTTATACATCAGAATAACACATCGGCTACTTTTATCCGGGTACCACACCGACGAAGCCGTGGGCAGAAGCTAGTCCTAAATATACATAGCTTCTACCCTCGGCTTGACCCGCGTTGTACCCGTCACTAAGTCACGAAGTATACCTGTTCCGAATTTCATTAAAATTGGTTTAGCTGTTACAGATATTATTAGCAACAAATATTCAAACGTGACGAGCTCGGTGAAGCGGCGGGCGAGAAGCCAACTGCGACGCAAGGTGCTAGTTCGATTCCCGCTGCAGGACAAATGTTAACATGGTCTGCAGATATATGTTTCGGGTCTGGGTGTTGTGGTACCACGGTACTCGTAGTCCCTGGTACCCATGACACAGGGAATCCTAGTGTGCGGTCAGGACTATGCAGCGACGCGTGACCAGAGAGCTGGCTCTTATCTGAGTCAACGCATTAGCATTGCCATTCAGCGTGGCAATGCGGCCACTGTTTAGGGAACGCTTCCGTCTGCTAGTGATCTGGATCAGTCGAGCTATCTACAGATCGTTTGCAACGGTCTTTAGATGGCTAGCTGTTTCATCTGTATTTTTTGTATATAGATACCTATTTGTACATAGTTGTAGGATGTTATATTTTTATTATTTAAATAATCTAGTTCAACGGGTACCACGTTTGTTCTGTATATCGTGGACTTTGATATCAGATGGTATATCCTACCAAAGCCTTTGCATGCCAAGGCTTTGAAAGAACGCTTAGTTTCTCCTTTTGGAAGAGTTTCATAATTACATCAGCCTGTAGACAGACACACACACATACGCATTGTGTTATTCTAACTAATGACGCAATTATAATCGTGGGCTCACTTCATTCCACTATTTATCCACAATGAACCCGTTTCAAAGACATTGAGTACAGGCAGGAATAAAAGTGATTTATACTTTTTTTTAATCAAATAATGCGAGTTTTGCTATCTTGTAAAATAAGTTGCCAAGATTCGAAATCTCATAACACTTTCACTGTTAAAAGTTATCAGATCTCATGAAAAGTCTGCCCTTACACTAAAAATCTTGCATCCTGGAAAAAAATATGGCTTAATGTATATCCCTCTATATGTATTATAGAGAGATATACATTAAGCCATATTATGTATAATGTTATATGTTATAACGAAATGATCAATAAATCAATCTGAATCTGAATATGAATCTTGGCCGTTCCATAGAACTATTGCATGATACAAAATGAAGGATCAGTGACTTAATTTCTTACCATAGAAGTCCATGGGAGTGTATTTGCGATGGTCGCTAAACAGCTGGAAACCATAGGTAACATGGCCTGATGGTGAGAAATTAACCCTGCGAAAAGACCACCAAAAGCGGATCTGATTTTGTTAGTATTGATATCGTACAAAAAATGTTTTTTTTCCTAGGAGTACAGAATGCGATAAATCCTGTCCAAACCCTCAGGGACTTTGAGACAAAATCTGTACCCCTAGGGTACAGAACGAAACCTAAACAGCATAAACAATCAATGCCGTGGCTCTGAGGCTCTGAATGCCGACAGATCGAATGCTCTAGAACTCCAGCTGACACTTGAATTGCAGTTCAACTGTCACACGAGACAGACTAATAAATCATCACTAACTAAGTGCTATGCAAGGATACCCTTAGTCATTATGATCATTAATTATTTAGTTGACGTTTCTAAATGATCCTTGAGATTTCAATGAGTAAAAAACTATAGACTTTAATGACATGGGCTTGCAACCTGTCACATGGAATGCTAATTACTTGCGATAACGCGGGCATGTGCCAAATATTATGTATGGACGTGTCTCTGACTACCCCCTACTTGGTATGCTCAAACATCACGCACTGATGTATCTGAGGATGTCCATCTCCCATGATTAAGTCGTGAGCGTGTTTGTTTCTCTTGACGCTAACACCAAAAGCCGATGTAAGCTTAGCCGTAGTTTGAAACGTATCCGCTTTCAATTCGTCATTATCAGCGTTGTTCTCCGGCCGTCGACATCAACATTTCCAGAATGAAAGCGATTGAACCAATAGCGCATTGTTGTTCGTTCGTTGGTAGTGGTAGGTCCATACACCTCGCTAATATTGCGTGCCGTTTGAGATGCATTATTTCCTCATCGTAAGTCATTTCGAAAATAGCGGGAGTTTTCTCTGAGTCCATGGTTACATATGTAATGAAATTGGAGGTAAAATCAAACCTAAAAAAATAAATGATTAACTGATTTTTTAAATAAAAATTTGAAATTAGGATTCCAAGTCAAACCGCAGATATTTCAGGTCAAAGTGCCCAGTTTAATAAAACGGAAATTTCATAGGTAGATACCAATTTTTTTCCTGTGAATGTAATCTTCTTCTTGTGCAGTATACAACGCGTTAGCGCACGTTGACATATTGCACATGTCAATGGGTCTTCAAATCAAAAAGCCATTAAAAATGACCGATTAATACTGTTTACAAAAGTGCTACGTCGTAGCAGGTCCTCTTGGAAATAAATGTTAATTTTATCTTTTTGAGATGAAGTTATTTTGATTAGTAACAATGTATTGTTTTAGATTTTTTTTAAAATTTTTAAATAGAGTTTTGTGCGCGTCAGTACAAAGCAAGTAACATGATCAGAGCCCCGCTTGATCGCCTAAATACTCAATATATTTACACTCACTGTTTGACAGCGGACAGACAGACAGACAGACTAAATACTCAATATATTTACACTCACTGTTTGACAGCGGACAGACAGACAGACAGACTAAATACTCAATATATTTACACTCACTGTTTGACAGCGGACAGACAGACAGACAGACTAAATACTCAATATATTTACACTCACTGTTTGACAGCGGACAGACAGACAGACAGACTAAATACTCAATATATTTACACTCACTGTTTGACAGCGGACAGACAGACAGACAGACTAAATACTCAATATATTTACACTCACTGTTTGACAGCGGACAGACAGACAGACAGACTAAATACTCAATATATTTACACTCACTGTTTGACAGCGGACAGACAGACAGACAGACTAAATACTCAATATATTTACACTCACTGTTTGACAGCGGACAGACAGACAGACAGACTAAATACTCAATATATTTACACTCACTGTTTGACAGCGGACAGACAGACAGACAGACTAAATACTCAATATATTTACACTCACTGTTTGACAGCGGACAGACAGACAGACAGACTAAATACTCAATATATTTACACTCACTGTTTGACAGCGGACAGACAGACAGACAGACTAAATACTCAATATATTTACACTCACTGTTTGACAGCGGACAGACAGACAGACAGACTAAATACTCAATATATTTACACTCACTGTTTGACAGCGGACAGACAGACAGACAGACTAAATACTCAATATATTTACACTCACTGTTTGACAGCGGACAGACAGACAGACAGACTAAATGTTTGGTTACTTTACTAACTTGAAGTTTCTCACTACGAATCCACTTTGAATGTGAAATAAGCATTATTAATCTGCTTAAACTTAACTTTGCATGTGTACAACATTATTGCGTGAAAATAAATATGATTGCAGGAAGAAAAATATTAGTCTTATTTATATTGTAAAAACTATTTAGTATTAATTTAGTCTGGAAGAGAATGCTTTTTAGCATTAAGTACGTCTATGTACTACTATTTTGTGCAATAATTTCTATCTATTTATTTTAAAAAAACTTGAACTTGAAAAACTGGAACATTTTTTTTTGAAAACAGTGGAGTCGTGGTTTCCTCTGGGAATAAGCCCAATTTTGATGTTATTAAAATAATCCAAGGCATTACATAAAAACATTTTTTGTCACTAAATTTTCCTTTTTTTCTGATATGTGTAATTTTAAAGTAGAAAACAAAAGATTGCTTAACTAACTTTTTCATTTGATTATAAGTAAGGCCTTTTATAAAGTGCCGTTTCTGATTAATCTGAATGAATCTTTCATGATTTTTACGAATATTAACTTAGTGACTTTGACTTTGAGAGATCTTATCTGATCTGATATTTCTATCTATCGGCCTGAAGTGCATTCCAATAAGCTACTTTTATCCTATTATTATTATAAACGCGAGAGTTTGTGAGGATGGATGTTTGTTACTCTTTCGCGCAAAAACTACTGAACAGATTTTGATGAAACTTTACAGTAATATAGCTTTTACATCAGAATAACACATAGGCTACTTTTTATCCGAGTACCACGCGGTACGCGAAGCCATGGGCAGAAGCTAGTAGTAAATAATATACTTCAGGAAATATACTTACTATTGTATACAGTATATATATATATTATATATATTTTTTTACACATTCAAGATCGCTTCCAAGTTGAGTTTCTCGTCAAGTGAAACTTCTATACGTAGCTCTATTTATAATCTGTGCCTCGAATTTCCATTTTTTGGAAGCACGTTTTGAATACAAACTTTGGGTTTCCCAAAAAAATGATAAATTTCAACTTTATACCGACTGAATACCAGTCTAAGTAATCGAATTGCTTTTTGTTTAAATTAAATAGGTATGCGTCTCGCAAATACGAATGTAATATTTTAATGGTTTCTACTTAGGTAAATACATACTTGTATTAAGAATTCTAAGTTGTTTCTAAAGAACTTAATAGCTTTTGGGTAGGTACCCAGTACTTAGATTTTCGTTCATGGCCAGAATTTTAAATAAAAATCATCATAGTCTTTTTAGTTTTTTTTGTGGCTCAAATATAAGATATGATTCATAATGACAGGTTTAATGGTTTTTGAAACACAAGATTCGCATTTTGAGTTATATAACAATACTAGCTTCTGCACACGGCTTCTCCCTCGTGGTACCCGGATCAAAATAAGCCTATGTGTTATTCTGATGTATGCGCTACGAGTACATTACTGTAATGTTTCATCAAAATACGTTCATTAGTTTTTGCGTGGAAGAGTAACAAACATATAAATAATAAATAAATAATGCTGGACATCTTCACACAGCATCATCTAGTCCCAAACTAAGCAGAGCTTGTGTTATGAGAACTACATGACTGATATACTACTTATATTTTTTTTGTTCATAAATACTTGTTATACATAGAAAACAGACCGAGACAAATATATGCAAATCTTACAAATATTTGTCCCGCAGCGGGAATCGAACCTGCAACCTACTACGCTACAGAGGTCGTCGATTATCCTTACAAATTTTCGCGTATAGAATAGTAGTAGGATAGTAGCTTTAACTGTTTTTTTTGTATGTAATTATTAGACAAACAGTCATACAGTCCACCTGCAACACCTGGGCCGTTGCTGATGAGTTGCCTGCGCTAAAGGATTCATTTTTAATAAACATTTTTCGTACCCTAAAAGTTCATCCTCGGCGGAACACTATATCCGTCTGTTAGGTGTTTCTTTAACTATTCTTAAATAATTTTGGTAACTTTTCACATCAAAATTAGCACTTCCCCAATGCATTCAGAATTCAGACCTTCCTTATTCTCAATAAAAGGATATTATCTGCAAGTAATATCTCCTATTGCATTCCTGGGCAGGGCTGTACGTGACTGATGACCCCTTCTTAACGTGCTAGGGTTGTCACAAGGGATCAGATTCGATGACGCAGCGGGCATGCAGCCGGCTGCGACTCAAAGGTGCAGGTTCCATTCACGTCAAATTATTTTATTTTATGCAACTAAAGTGACAAAAAAGCATACGGCCCGCTTGTTGGTAAGCGGTTATCGTAACCTATGGACGCTTGCAACACCAGAGGTATCACTTAGTCATGGGTAGCACACTGTTTGAAAAAGAGGATCGTGCGAGGGGCTCAGTTTTACAACTGAGCCAGCACACTGTGGTAACACAATTGAGGCGAGGCAGCGAGGCAGTCTCTGAAAGTAGTTGAGTGAAGCAGTCTTGGGAACACAGTGTGCACTGTGCGTGTTGTGTGGTAATGGAGTGGAGTGCTGTATGCGAGGCGCATTGTGCGACCCAACACGATCGCGCCTCGCGCCTCGCGCCTAGCACGATTGTGCAACTGTGTTGGTGTGCAGGTGTGCTAGCTCGTCCAAACGAAAAGAGTGCGGCCTCGTTTTGAGAGAGTGTGTAGCTACAAAAGTGGTGCCACACGTGCTGAGGATCCACCACTAGTATGACTCGCACGTTGCTGACCCTGAGACATAACGAGTGAAAAGTTTCATGCTATATACATGTGACGACCTCTGTGGCGCAGTGTGCGAAGGCCCGCCTGAGACGCAGAAGGTTGTGGGTTCGATTCCTGTCACGGGACAAATGTTTGTAAGGTCTGCAAATATTTGTCTCGGGTCTGAGTGTTTTCCTATGTATAATATGTATGTATTTACAAAAAAAAAAAGTATTTAAGTAGTATATCAGTCATGTAGTTCCCATAATACAAGCTCTGCTTAGTTTGGGGCTAGATTTTGCTGTGTGAAAAATGTCCAGCATTTATTTATTTTATTTATTTATTTACCTATTCAAAGTCTAAGTCTAAAATCTATAAAATTAAATCCTCAAACGTATCACCAAAACGTTCAATAAATGGTATGTTACCACCCCCGAGGCACCCCTACATCATAATAATATCAATATCTGACCCTAGAGCCGTTAAAAAGATATAAAAAAGTAATAAAATGCAGGATAAAAACCACAATAAGGAAGGGTTTGTGGTACCCTAATTTTGTAAGCACTTAATGTCAAAAGAAGATTTTCTTTTGAGAAAAACTATAATTCACCCCTTTCTGTTGCTTTTTTATGGAAATACAAGGTCAAGATAGTTTCAATCGAATAAATTACCAGTGCGGAAAAATACTGTTCATTCTTTTTAAAAAAATCATCTCCTAATTAGTAACGAATAAAAATAATTAATGACAGGTACAAGTACTACTATAGTTGGCCTCGATTCTGTAGTACACTAACTAAACTAAATTTAAACTATCGCTCTCTTTTACTGATAGTGCAAGCAAGAAAGAGATATCTACAATTTTAGTGCTGTCAAATTAGTCAGATTTAAGTTTTCCATACAAATTTAGTCGTGACTTCAAAACATGCTGACTATAAACACGAAGAAAAGCGGCACGTAAACTAATTTGACAGCAGCACATAGCAGTAAAATTCTTGGTATCTCTTTCTTGCGTACACTATCAGTAAAAGAGAGCGGCAGTTTAAATTTAGTTTAGTCAGTGTACTACAGAATCGAGGCCATTATAATATGCATATGTGGTAACTTCTCGACATTTTAAAATAAATAAATAAATAAATAATGCTGGACAATCCACACAGCATCATCTAGCTCCAAGCTAAGCAGAGCTTGTGTTATGGGTACTAGATGACTGATATACTTAATACAATACATTACATAGATATATATTTTATTATTATACATAGAAAATAGCCAGATTTTCAAGGAAATATAGACATTGCTTGGCCTAGCAAAATAAGTGTCATTGTCGAGTTTCATCGTCATTTTGCTAGTGTAATTAGGGAGCTGGTGCCGTCATCAACATTGTTAAGATCATCTAAATGATGATCGATTTCTTCGGAAACTTTCTTTAAAGTCTATAATTTAATTTAACGTATCAGTCAGTACCTACCCAAGTTTTTGCTGCTCATAAAAGAATAAAAGATCACTTTAATATAATAAAAGCTTTATAAACCGCAAAAAAAAAATATATTTTTTTGTTATAGTGAACAATTGGGAATTCAATACTTTTGTATTGAATGTACTGTATAGAAAAGTATAAGGTTTATTTTACTGGTGGTTGCATTGTTCAATATTTTTTGGTTGAAGATTGTTTTGCAAATACGAAGTATTAGTGCGTGAATATTTAGGGACGACAAATAATCAAATTAGGATAAAGATTATGATTTCGCTCCTCCACAATAAAAAAAAAACTTACTACTTATGTACCCAATAACTGTGGTCATCCTAACAATGTTACTAACAGAATAACCAATCCCAGTTTTTGGCGCTTTTTTTATACAAGCGGTTACCGTAATCTATGGACGCAATCTGGGTCTGATGAGAGTATGGCCACATGAAGTATATCCTTCCTACTAATATAATAAATGCGAAAATCCGTGTGTGTGAATGTTTGTTACCACGTATTTCCGTAACTACTGAACCGGTTTCGATGAAATTTGAAATGTAGATAGTTTAGATTCTGGCAAACACATAGGCTAATTGAAAATTAACCTCTGAGGGGTTAAACAGGGTGATAAAGTTTCTATGGAAAATTTTATTCGCTCAAAACTCTATACAAATAAACTTAAAAATAAATAATGAAACACGTATTTTTTATTTTTTCAAAACTATCCTTTGGGGGTGTGTAATTGACTTCTAAACTTTGAATGGAAAATTGAAATCCTTGGTTCGATTCGCTCAAAAGTTGGTGGACATAGTTTGAAGCCTGGAGATGGTCATACGCTACTTTAATTAACATACCACGCGGGCGAAGCCGCGGGCAGAAACTAGTTATTGATAAAAAACCGCTTTCTGTTTCCGAGGTGAAAACTATCATGTGCTTGTAATTTCACTTCAGCCAACTCCACAGGATCACATCAATGTACGGATTGCTACTTGGCGGCTTCGATACGGTCGTCAGGAATCCGCATGAATGACATTTTACACTTACCGACTAGCCTCTGCCCACGGCTTCACCCTCGTGGTACCCGGATATAAAGTAGCAAAGGTATTGTTTTGAGTCACGAACTATCCTTATTCCAGATTTCATGAGAATCGGTTCATCCGTTATGGAAATATATGTATATCAGCTAACATATTAATGTACAATTCGCCACCGCTACTGCCACCCCCTTTAGGCGACACTTGTAATTAGAAAGATCTATAAAATATCTGACGAGTCTTTCTGTCTGTTTGTACATCTTTCTTATTATTCATGAGTGGAGCGGCAGGCGTTAGCTAGTATGTACAAAACACAACAGAAGACAATTTCCTTTTCACTCAGCAAAAAAAAACAAATTAAAAGAAAACCACAGCGAGCGGAAATCTTCAAATTGGATTTCCAAAGAACCCGTGAAAGAGACAGCATCACACACCTACAGAATGAGTAAGCAAGAGATATACATACATCAGAAGCCACAAAGACCAAGTAATTGTAGACAATGGCACTGAAAAAGACATCTCTTAACAAGATTTCTATCAGTGTTTTGCCTTAGGACTTTGCACAAATTGTGTTTACCATCCCACGCTACATTCTTTATCTTTATAAAAATAGCATTACGGCTCAAAACAGCTTGATAAACCTTTTTGTGATGCTCGAAGTATATTTGTAAGGACTTGGAACGTATGTCTACCGTGAAAATAGATTTGTCAAAGTATAATTTTCAACCAGCCACCCCTGATCTCTGCTGAAAAGGTGGTTTTTGATAGAAAGGGGCCTAAGTAGTGTGGCTTCTGAAACGTTTGATAACTGAACAGAATGAACAGTTTGTTTCAAAATATGTCCCGCATTTAGAAATAGTTTAAACTTTAAATTCTATAGAAAATTGTTGAGCCACTTTCCATACAAAAAGGGGGAGATAGCGAGCTTACTTTTCCTTTGCAAACACGATATATAATAATGATATATACAAAAAATAAAAATAGGTAGTAAATACTGGTTGAAGCAACCAACGCTAGTCTTCTTTAGCTAGTAAATATGTATGTACCGAATAGTGGGTTCAGTTTCCGTATAAATGAACCTTTTTAATACAATGTCTACTTACTGCTAAGCAAAGAGAATATTGAATCAGTGTTATGGAAAATAGAATGAACCTTGTCAGATTAAAGTTTCTCGCAAAAGTTATACATATGTTAATGTTTACGGATCTAAATCCTATCTATGCACCAGTAAGCCACTTCCGGTTTAATAATATGTATATCCAATTACTACAACTTTCGAGTTCTACCCTTTTACTCTGCATACTTCCTTCATAAAATGTATTTCAAATTACTTTTAACAATAAATCAATCACCATAACAATTTAAACAGAATTATCACTCGTCAACCCACCCCCAAACGTCATTTGCAAAAGCGAAGTTTAAAAACCACCCCTATTAGATATCACCTCAGCGTAAGAGAGCAAACTATGGAAGAAGCTTACGAACAAACAGCAGAAGCGAGTATGAACACCACATTAAACCTACCTACTCTCTAAGCAAGCCTTTTTCTAGGGATCTAACTCTGATAGATAGGTAGATAAATATTTACTATACATAACTCATTTTACAGCACAAAATATAGAAACATAACTAAGTAAAATAAAAGAAATGCACAATGAGTGGTCTTGCCAGATACGAACAGTTTATAAAGGGATCCTTATTAGCTACGAGAAGTGTTTAACAGTAACTTTATCAGCTTCAAAATTGTTTAAAAGTAACATCAACGGTTACTAAAAGAGCTTAAAGGTTACTCTTTTTATCTGTCTATCAATTTTCCGTACAGGGTTACCTCATCGGTGAGTATAAACAAAAATCAAAAAGTATTTAAATCACATCATTCGCACCCCATCTCGTAGCCAAAGAATTCTGTAAACAGTGGGTTTTTGCTTTACATGTAACAAAACAAACATGCTAACAGTTGTATTATATTCCCCGTAATGAACACCTTAAGTTACATACTCAGTGCGAAGATCTTTGAATATATCAAGTAGGGGTTGTCAGAAATATGTCCAAGAATTACATAATGCTTTCGCTGTGCTGGTAGTTGCATTCCACGTGACAGGTTGAAAACCTTCATTGCAACCTGTCAATGTTAGGCTTGTAACCTGTCACGATCGTATCTGTGTTCATATCTAAGTAGGTGTGTGTGATAAACATACACACCTACTTAGATATGAACAAAACATTTTATCGCATTGTTCATGCTCCACTGCAATCAAAAGAGCAGACCTATTTTGCGCCCTACACAGTTATTGTTACTCTTCTAACGGGCACCAAATAGGTATTGGAATAAAATTATATTTTTGTGTATCTTCACGACTGCGCGTGTTGGGGATTGGCAGGGTCGTGTTAATTAAGATTATGTCGCGGGGAGAGGGCAAATCGAGTGTGACCAGTTTAATAAACTTTTAAAAGGGGCGTGGGATTATTAAGATGTGCAGTTAAATTAGATTGAGTAAATTTGTTTTTTTCCTAGGACATTAGCAGTGTTTGGAACAAAAACAAATCTCGCTTTAGAAATAATTTTCTTTGACGAGATATAGATCTATTAGATAATTAGAGGCACCTTAGAATAAATCATTATTCTACAGAGAAACTACTGGTCTTGATTAAAAAAATAGAATTATCTCTTTAAAACAATTATCTCAACAAATTAGGTTGGCTGGTAAATAATTTTTTAGCATTAAGCCCGCCTAATATCCCTTTTATAAATTGTGCAATAAAATAAATTTCCACGCTCGCTCTAAGATTTCGATTTATACCTACGAGGGGCTGTTTTTTTGGGAAACTCCTCGTTCTCCTACCCAATTAACGCCCATATTTTTTGCAAAGTTCTTCGTATAATAATATGACTTTAATCCTATCCTACTTATATTTTAAATTAGAAATTTTGGATGTTTAGGTGTTTGTTATTAATAATCTCCGTAATGGCTGAATCTATTTTGATAACATTTCGAACAGGTCTAGATGACAACTATAATAATACTGGCAAAATGAAATCACAGAAAACTTACAACTGATCAACGCCATCCATCGGCGCATAGAATAATGCTTACTTTTTAGCGCCATCTGTTGTCGAGTGGAAAAATGGTAGCGAAAGGGTTCTACAGCATTGTGGTTAAAGCAATGGCAGTCAACAGACTGTACGACGAAATAGTGGGTAGAGAAAATAACAGATGGCGCTATTTCTTCATTCTGACCTGTTTTAAAAATTGGGTGATCTGATTATTAACGATATTACGAAAGTGATTCTAATAAATAAAAAATCATCTTATTAAAACATTTTTATTTAATACAAGGCACTTTGCATTATCTTTTATTGATGTATACAGGTTCTTAAGATAAATCTACGTCGTAACTCACATTTTGTTCCACTATACTAGCAACAAGTTTAGTTTATATAACCAAATGATCTATTTTTTAATTTATTCGTAAATTCTATAAGCTTCGAACAAACCAACACTGAATGAACTTATTCGAATATTATTATTTTATAATGTTGAAAAAAACGCAGGCTCAAAAATAAATTAGAAAAAATACTAATTTTCAAATACTATCAACAAATGGCGTTATCCGCCTAGCTCTTAGTAAGATATTCATTGGCAATAGTCTTCCAGTCGGTCGGGTCTCCGTTCTCATCGGGCTTGCCCTTTCTGATGCTGCGGAGTATGTCCCAGCCATGAGCCTTCTCCGTGGAGTTCACGTACGTGTTCTGAGGGTCGTTTTCCAAGGTGTAGGCACCGAGGATCAGGCTTTGGACGAGACGAGCCGATATGAGCGTCTGGGAAAGAAAATTGAAGCAGTAAATTAGAAAGTTCATTCGTCTGAACAACTAAATTGCTTAAATAGAGAATTAGGGATCTGTTTTTTCTGCGACTGTGTTTATTTATCAGCATTTTTTTTTAATTTTAATGGTGCCCTGCTACAACGGCTACTATTGCAGCCTTCGTGGAGTTTCGGGCTGTGGCCAAGCCAAGATATAGTGGTCGATACAACTTTATTTCTATGTATAGTAATGTATGCGTTTACAAATACAAGCTCTGCTTAGTTTGGGGCTGTGTGAATAATGACCAGCATTATTTACTATTATTATTTCATTTCTACGTCTTCACGGCCCCCGGCGGCACCGACTAATTTACTTGTTTGCAAAGGTGTTCAATAATATAATACCAATGCACCAGTATTGCGACGTCTACCTTCAACAATCTATAGTTATCTATTCATCATGAGGTTGTCTGCGGTTGTCAACACGGTAGCCAAATTCCTAGCAAAATCCCGATCCAATAAAAAAAGCGTTGATCCAAGAATCAACCCCTGTGTAACCCCGGCATACTCCATACCTATAGCAGGACCACCGTGTTAAAAGCTTTAGCATTGTCTAATAACTTTTGTAGACAGGTAAAAAATCGCCTATATACCTTCAACAGCCTGTATTCATCGTCAGGCAGGCGTCGGTTGACCGTGTACCCGGCCAGCACGAGGCCTCCGGCGCGGATGTCCTGCGCGACGAGGATGGCGTACGTCATGGTGATGGCCAACTCGAACACGTAATACGAGTACTGAATGTCACCGAAGTCGATGATGCCTTCGATGCGGTAATCAGTTTTACTGAAAAAACATAATGGATGTATTTAAAACAAAGCCTTATATAAGTATATTTTTCAAACTTTCGCGATTATTAAACATAATTTGATTTTAAGTTATATGCGGGTCTTTATCGCGTTTTTTTTTCATTTCTCGACGATAGCTCCATATACTCTAGTTAACCCATTATCACGGCTGTTTTAATACAAAAGAAAGACAGGATAAAAAAGAAAAGTTAACTTTTGCATTGACCTGTAAGTTGCAGGTTTTTACAGCACACATAAATGCCAATTAGATTCCAGTATTGTCTCGCTATGGTATTATTCACAATTAACACAGAAAGTCAGTCAATATAATTATATCCCTTTCAAGCTGGCTTCACGTTCCATGCACCACTGTGTTTTACTTTTAAAGTTACGTAAATCTTAAGTCACATTTTAGTTATTTAAATCCACCATTTCCTTCCTTGTTTCTTTTATTTAATTCAACAACAGATGTTATGCAATAAGTTATACATTCCGTTTCGTTGGTTTAGAGAGGTGAGCTGTATCAAATGCGCTAATTGATTTATATTACAAGGGTTTTATATTCAAATTAGTGACAATCCCAGCCAAGTTCCAAGCTATAGGTTCAGATGGATTTACTTGGCTCACCTCAACATGATGCCATCATAAACCTGGCTGCAAACTCTCAGGAGGCGCGGGCTTAGGAGCGACCTACTGATGGATCGAAATTATTTATATGATTACATTCACCTTACAATTGATTGGAATGGAGACGAGCTTCGCCCTCGTGGTACCCGGATAAAAAAAGCCGATGAAAATTAGCTTTTTCCCTTAGGGCAGCGTTTTATTTTAACGGGAAAATATAGCTTATGTCCTGAAGGTCCATTCTAAATATTGGTGAATGTATTTGAATGTAGTAGTTTCGTAGATGACTTCCTAAATCCAGACTTACAAACTTTACCTCTTTATAATATTGGTATAGACTTAAGCTTCTAGAGAGACAAACTAGCGATCACATATCCCCCCGCAGCCAGGCACTATGCAACGATGACGTTGTTTGTTACAACCGCTGGCAGTCAGTGGATGGAGTTGATTCATTCGTTTGTCGATGCATTCCATGGGAGAAGCCTATATTCTGTAGGTAGATACTCGTAAGTGGACTTTTCTAATTACAATAATCGCTATCAAGTTAGCCAATGCCCTCCTATACTTCAATTCTTTCCTTGCCCTTGGTCAAATACATTTTCACACTGTGACGTGATGTGATATGCTGTTAATGTTGTCAAGTGTGACTCTCCTGTTAGCGATCGTGTCGTGCGGAAGGCTTTATCAGGCATTTCATCATTCCCAAAACAAACAAATCAGATGACTGATAACTTGATAAGATTACATCACTTGATCGTGATGAAATAAAAACAAAATTGATCTGAGTTGCTAAGAAATATTGTGTGCGAAACTATTTTATTAGTTATTTTATTTTCTTTTATCTTGTAATTGATTTATGTACTCCACTAACATGCCGTTTTAGTATCTAAATTGATTATTTGTTTTTTAAGTGTTAGCCCAATCTTAAGGGAAATTATTTCATTTTATTCTCTCACATCATCTAGGACTGATGTTGGATTAGGGACTCTCTTGGGTCTCTAAAATTGAACTCTTCAACATAACGCAATCATTTTAATGAAGACCTTGCAATGAAATTTAATTTTTTTAACGCACATTTATAAATTGGTAATAGGTATGAATACCAGCCTCTCTAAGTTGAGTTCGATTATAAAAAAAGAGCTTAAGATTTATATAATTATTTATCTCTATTTTAGTGGCTGTGTTTCTGGTGTATCTTTTTTGTACCTATATTGTGAGTCAAATAAATAATTTTCTTTCTATCTATCTTATTATTGAGTCTGCTCAAGTATCTAAATATATTTACCTTTTCTGATAAGTTGGCTTGGTGGCCGTCTTAGTTCTACTGCTAAGTCGGTACTTTACGTTTTTGGGTTCATATCAACATATTTTCATTCTTTCTTTATTCGTTCTTTCAAGCTCCCATCTAGTTTACATTTATTTTGAGTTCCCAGCTTATTTACCTTATTCATAACACAGGTATTTAATAGTCGCACTAAGTGCATATAGTCACATGCACATTACGTATTATGCATCTGAAAATCACTGAGTGCCAAACGTTTCACAAGTTAACAAATTCAAAAGTTTTTAGTAGCACATAGTTAATATCAATATGGCCTCAAAATACGGGTTTGTGATGATTTTTTGATTCATCAAAGGTTCAAAAGATACAGAGTAGGTAGTTCCTTTCAATTCAATCGAAGTTGTCTTACCTGCCACCAGGCTTCAATCCAACGAGTACATTCTGTTCGTTCACATCTCCATGAATGACCCCCTTCTCCAACTCATCCAGTTTCGGCACGATCGCATATTTGTACTCCTCGATCACCTGCAGATTGAGAGTACATATTACCAAATTCACATTATTGGTTATTTCAAGAGCTTTCCTACACTACGACGCCTGATTATCTGATTTATTTATTTAAACGATCACTATCATAATGTGCACCAAAGCTAATTTAAATTATGTTACGTTAACGTAGAAATGAACTTGCATTTCAGCTTCAAAAAGTTGGTACCTTTAATTCTCCAGACTGAAGAGACATGACTCATCTCTGAAAACGAGTCAAAACCCGGACTTACCATGAAATCGGATTAATGTTGTATAAACAGATAACCAAAAGCATAATAGAAAAAAATATACGTTACAAAAACAAAAACCGAGTGTCATTATAATAGCTGGTGAAGAAAGCATGCAAATATTATTGAGTATCATACTCATACTCATACTCATACTCATACTCATACTCATACTCATACTCATACTCATACTCATACTCATACTCATACTCATACTCATACTCATACTCATACTCATACTCATACTCATACTCATACTCATACTCATACTCATACTCATACTCATACTCATACTCATACTCATACTCATACTCATACTCATACTCATACTCATACTCATACTCATACTCATACTCATACTCATACTCATACTCATACTCATACTCATACTCATACTCATACTCATACTCATACTCATACTCATACTCATACTCATACTCATACTCATACTCATACTCATACTCATTTATTAACCGTAGGAACTAAATTGTACACTTGGTTTTGTCAAATTACATAATATATATAAGTCTATTGTATAAAAGAAAAAATCTGGTCCAATACCTAGGTCCATAATAAATCTGGATAGTTAAAACAGACAAGCATAGTGATCTATGAAGTGTTAGGTCAAAGAAATTCCTGTAATTTATAATAATATGATATTATAGCTATACAAAACTGAACTTATATAAAAAAATATTGTTTCTGAATTCTATTTTTTACACAAAGAATAAAAAGGAGGTTTTTATAAAAGTCCAGGAATCAAACAAATTTTCAACTTTTCAAAAAGCTCACATTTTTTTTATATGTCTGTTGGCTATTTATTTATTGTTCTTGGTATTTGGGTGTTATGTCAATAAATAGATACCTCCTCAGCCAAATCCAACTTCTGCGATTCTTTGATGGCAAACTTGAAGTTCTCCAGCTCAGGAACCATCGATAGCATCCAAATGTGCCGCCGCGTCAGAAGACCAGAGTGGTTGAAGTTCTACAAAAGAACAACATATCTTTACCATAATATATCCTACTTATTTATCCTTATCTATCCTACTAATATTAAAAACGTGAAAGTTTTTAAGGATAGATGTTTGTTAGTCTTTCACGTGAAACAAACGTGAAAGTTTTTGAGGATGGATGTTTGCTACTCTTTCACGCTAAACCAACTGAACAGATTTTGATGAAACTTTACAGTAGTATAGCTTATACATCAGAATAATAGATCACGCTACTTTTTAAGCGACTACCACGCGGGCAAAGCCGTGGGCAGAAGCTAGTATACAACTAAAGATGCAAACAAGCATACGGCCCGCCTGTTGGTAAGCGGTTACCGTAACCTATGGACGCTTGGAACACCAGAGGTATCACTTGCGCGTTGCTGACCCTGAGACAAAGTGTAAAGTCTCATGTGCGTGTAATTTCACTGGCTTGGCGGCAGATATAGGTGAGGTGGACATAGTGTAATTTCACTGGCTTGGCGGCAGATATAGGTAAGGTGGACATAATGGTAGTACTTTCTCGGACGAAATATACTAAAATGTATTGATTTTGAATAACCTGCACGGCCGGCGGCGGTCTGTAACATTACCAAAACTTACTTAGAAATAACTATTCATATTTTAAAAACGAAATTGGTGCCTTCCCCAATAGTGCAGTGCGTGAAAATTCCCGTTTTTACAATATGAATAATCAAGTTCACGATAGTTTTTGGAATAAAATAGAAATAACTACTTACCTACTTATTTTTAAAAGCATCATAATTGAATTATTAAAAACTCTTCTTAGAAGTACCTTTGTTCTCCAAAATAAGAATTTTGCAAAAAAAAAAACTTGTTTTACTGTACGATATCTATAAAATCGTCATACACAGACCAAGTTTTTTGAAAAAATATCTACAAAATGTATGAAAATTGTAGTATCTACTATATATACTATATATCTACTATGTATCAGCGAGTTCTGTTGCAGTTGTTAGTAAGTACATATCCACGCTTTTCGTGTCATTCTATTATTGAGAAAGACCTTGAATAGTAGGTATGCATTGTATACATAGTAGGTAATGTATGTTTGCTAGTACATTATGTAATGATATTGTACTGTAGTTCAGATTCATTTGTATTCAGCTCATGAAATGCTGTATTAGGTTCTGTTATTGTTATTTTTACCCGCGATACTAGGAAACGGTATTTGTGATTGGGATACGAAGTGTTCGCCTGTTGTATTTTGTTCCTTTAATTGCCACCTCACAAAAGTAGGTTGATAAAATAATTAGATACGTTTATGGCCTGATTATTCTAGGGTTGATTTTAAGCTGTCAACTATCGCTAAGGGCCCATTCAAACTAATGCGATCGAGAACAACTTTGGCCCGGTTAAACTGATGTAGCGGTGTTAAACAAAGTAAATACATATATATGATGAAATACATTAGAAGATTATTATTTTAATTTTGTAACAAATATCTACATATTTGACATGAGACAGACTCGGTATTAAAAAGAAGACTACTTAATGAATGTCAAATTCAACCATAGTTACGAAATGAAAGGCGGAAGTACTAGGACTTTATAAACGTGTAGGATCTGACCTGTGGCTTATAAGATCTAAGTTTATGCTTCGACTAGCCTTTGCCCACTGCTTTCCTCTTATGATACTCAGATAAAAAGTAACCTGAGTATTATTCTATACATCCAAATCGGTTTAGCCGTTACGGAGATTAGCAACAAACATCCAAACTCATTATTTTTTCATATTTGTAGGATAGATCTTCAAATTAATATAAGCTTACGATGGTAATTAAAAGTACCAGGACATTATAAACGTGTAGGATCTGACCTGTAGCTTATTATCGAGGTTTGCGACGAACTCTCCCAGCTGGTAGAGCAGCGGCGCGGCGACCGGTACATCGCTGAGCCTTGCTCCTGGTACGAACTCCAGCAGGCGGACAGCATGCTGCTTGTTGCTTATGCTCTCCGTGGAGTAGAGGTGACCGTACACATTCCTCACTGGCTTTGGGCAGACGATCGACCGAGCATCTGATGAAGAACACACAACTGGGCGTCTATCTAGAAAAATAACTCACACTTTTCCATTCACGCTAACGCAAATTTGTCGAGGCGAAACGTGGCAGCAGTCACGTGACACATTTCAACAGCTAAATGTCATTTCCATACAATTTAATAGTTCCGCAGGCGTTAAAGCCGCTAGAGAGTGGTTGTTGTCTAAGGGGCCAGGGTCTAGACAAATACCACATTCTGTTGGCGTTAACGCCTGCGGAAAGGTTGAATTGTAGAGAAATTACACTAACTGCGGAAAAATCACGTGAGAGCTGCCAAGTTTTACCTTGAAAATTTTTCGTTAGCGTGAAAGGAAAAGTAGGCGTGAGATATTTGTCTAGGCACCTGGACATTTTAATTCGACGCTCTCGAATTAATTTTAAACAATGAGTGCCGTAGTACCATAACAGCAACCCGGGAATCGTTCCCGCACCTCTTGCGTCTCAGCCGGCTAATCACCCACCGGGCCACTAAACTTATGGTGGTTATAGTAATTACCTAACCAGGTTTATGACATGTACCTCATTAAACTATATTTGTAAGTGAGAATGACCACCAAAACTCATTTAAAGTTACGAGAATCGAATTTGAAACCATATTCCCCGTTTATCGCCCATCACATAAACATTTGGCGCTACTAATAGTGCTGAAGTGACCACAATACCCAGATGCACACATTTGTTCTCAGCGGGAATCGAACCCGCACCTTCATAGTTCAGTCTTGCATGTAGGTAGGGACGATCTTGTTAATTTTCTCGTCGTTTTGTTTTGAATTCGATCGATTAGTGTTGTATTAATCTCGTTTGTGCGATGCCGTCGCAGACTGACCATTTCAATTGGAACATCCTGTGATCCTCAGTCACTGGTAACAGTGTCTTGGTCCTGTTGCCTATAACTTTTCCCAAAGTTATTGTTTCACAATTTTAAACACATTACCATTCAAAATTTCACGTGACTAAAGAAGGACAGATCGACATGGCGAAACAATTTTGACTTTGCTTTTTGACTGTAATGCTTTTTTGTTATAAGATTTAAGTAGCAAACTAGCATACGGCATAGGTTACAGTAACGCTTGCAACACTAGAGTATCAAAGGAGTACATTCAGAATAAAAAAATCCTTTTAAACTCACTCAAATAATTCATGATCTCGTTCTGCGCCTCCACCACACTGGGATTCTGCGTGTCCATGGAATTCATGATCTTGAGGACGTACCCGTGAGGACAGTGGTTCGTGATCAGTGGATTCTTGACATTCGGGTCCTGAGAATTTAAAAGGTATATAGAAACATGATTTTCCTAAAACATGATAGAGCAAAAATTTTCAGATTCTAAAGTTACAAGAAGATAAATATAGTTTTTGTTTAGTTTCACTATATTTATATTATACTGGGTTAAACTTATACGTTTATTTGTTTCTAGGTAGTGAAATACTGAACCGATTCCAAATAAAATATTTCATTAATAGAAAGCTACACTATTAATGATTATAATCCCGTTACATATTAAAAGAAACCTTTTCCCTGGAGACCTTATTTTGCAAAGTCGAAGAAAAATCGGTCGAGCGAATTTGTTTCTTACGAACGGTAAGAGCTACTTTACAGGCTACTTTCTAGCCGGGTACAGCGCGGGTGTAGCCGTGGGCAGTAGTGTTAAAATAAATTGAAAATTATAAGGTGAGGCATCCACTATTACCTCAATAATCTTGTAGTTCTTGTCATCGTATCCATTGAGCTCTGTTAGTTCCAACACGGAGATACCGTAGAGGCGCTCCACCAAGAGTTTGACGGCTTCATGGTCGATGACGGCCTTTATCACCTTACCCGGCTCCAATGCCGGGCTGTCTGACATTTTGAAACTGCAAATTAAGGTATTTTTAGGACAAATAACACTTTATGTTGGCGTTAACGCCTGCGGAAAGATCGGAAATTACAGTAACTGTGGAAATGTCACGTGACTGCTGCCAAGTTTTTCTTTGACAAATTTGCGTTAGCGTGAATGGAAAACTAAGGGTGTATTTATCTAGTCCCAGGTCTATGGTTCACGATATCGTAGCGGTTACCGTCGCAACAAAAGGATTTCTATTGCTGATGCCTTAACTGCTATATTTACGGACAAAATTGAAGTTTCATATGCCTATTATTATACTTAATTAAATTCCTTTTCCAAAACGCTTGCATTTAAAAAAATATTAGATTTAATAAATCCACATGCCAAATAAATTAAGTATGTCAATTAGTAAAGTAAGTTTATAATTTAATTTAAATTAATTAGCATGTTATTTTAATACTAATGCTTGATTATTGATGAATAAATAAATTATTACCTATTATAATCATTTATAAAATATACATGATTCTTCTTTATATAATACATATAAACTTTTACGAACACATTTGATATTAATAATATATTTGCTTTCTTTAATCTTATACCCTAGCCTTATGATATCTGTGCCCTAGCTGAAAGATTAATATTTAAAAGTAAAAAAGCTAAGTATATTTTTCGGTACCTTTTAATAATTATTATTAATGTGATATATCTAAAAGAGTTCGTATATAAAAATACGAACTGTTTTAGAAGTATTTACATATCTACATATTTTTTTTCGTGCAACCTTTTTCATTCACGTAGACCAGTGGCGCCGCCTGGCGGTAGCTTGGTGACATTATCATCACATGATTGCAAGCCCGGCGTACAATGTTTATTCTGCTGTCATAATTAAGTGCATTCGATAAAACAGTTTATTTATAAGATAATTTATTACTTTTGTGTCAAGTTTCTCTTCACAATTGGTAGTAGGTAAATTCCAAAAGATCTCAGTTACTTGATAATTGTTAAATAAATTACCTATTAGGTTAATTACCTAATGAGACATAATCACATTATGACAATTAACATCAATATTAGGTACCCGTTCTTGAATAAATTGAATAATTTCATTACAGTTTTTTTGCACTCATTATTTGAAAAAAAAGGTCACGATATACTAATCATAAAGTAAATTATATTAGAAAACACTCAATTTTGGTTTGAAGAAAATCTTAATTTTAGCCATTACCGAATCAAAAAAACCACTCAAAAAAACTCACCTCAAACACAAATTAAAAACAAAATAAAAGGACCGAGTGTATCCTCGGATGTCCACAGTTCAACTGAAGAACAGCGGAGCCGAACAAACAGATTGACTGATAATGCAGATGATGCATACGAGATGGGAACGTGTCGCAATGGAAACTGTCGGCTATTGCCTTGTTGCTAAAAGGACGCCTATCAGAACTGATTGCCTTATTTATTTACTTAAATATAACACAAGTGGGCTCAGAGATTTCTCCAAATCGCCCAGATGTAATGAATGCCTACGTGCTTGTATAATACACAAACATTAAAAATAAAAAGTTGATATGAGACAAAAATGAAAAAGTAAAGAGAGAGGTAGAAAATATTGTTAGTAGATTTAATAAAATTAATTAATATTATATAGTAGGTACCTATGCTTTTTTCTTTATTGTAATTTTAAATTCAACAGAAGAAAACAATTCGCTGTTAAATGCATACCTACATGTAAGTTATCAAGTAAGTAGGTATAATATGCCACTTAATAAGTTACATCAAAAGCTTTATTCATTCGCTATTTTGTAAACAATAACCGTTTTATCGAGTTTTCTCAAAAACTCAACAATTTGATTGACGAAAGGACTAGAGTTATTTTAATTTTAATATCTTTCATGTCCCAGTATTTAGCCCTATAAAGGATATCCTGTATATCCTTTATAGGGCTAAATACTGTCCCATATTATGTAAGATATGATGATATGATACAGAGTGTCCAAATATGATATTCTATCTGTCCATCGAGAACTACAAAAACAAGTAAAAATGCTTCTTTTAGACAAAACATTGTATACTATAAATGAGTACCTAGAAAATGACTATTCCCATTTTGAGAATGGGTAATTAACATATTGTTATAGGTATATAGGATAAGCGTATCAATTTAATTTTACTGATTATTATTTACTATTTATTGACTATGTCGCAAATGTACAGCGCAGACTTAAGATATCAGATACCTATCATGTTTATTAGGAAGTAGAGTGATCTAACTAATAGTCAACGAAGACCCCTTTTTACAGCGTTTGGTCATTTCCATTTTATACTTACTTATTTAATTTATTGCCAAAATGTTTGACGAGTCAAGGATTGCTTACCATTAAGTAAATCTTAATATGTATTAGTAATGTGTATCATCTTTGACAATAAATAATTCTAATTCTAATTCATACTCTGATGGTAGGTATAATGCCGTCCAAATAGACACTTTATAGGCAAGTACTTACATAGGTATATAGTAATAATAATGCTGGAATTTTTTCACACAGCATCATCCAGCCCCAAATTAAGCAGAGCTTGTGATATGGGAATTACATGACTGATATACTACCTATGTACATGTTTTGTTTGTAAATACATAGGTTCATAATATTACGCATACGAAACACCCGACCAGAGACGAATATTTGCAGATTATATAAACATTTGTCCCGCGGCGGGAATCAAACCCGTAACCTTCTGTACTCAGGCAGGCCTTCGCCCACTGCGCTACGGAGGTCGACAAACTAAAGGAGGTTTGTCCACTTACAGGTTCAATTTAGAACTTTCTTTGCTCAATCAGTCAGCCGCTGTCAGGATAAATAGTTCTTTATCTCAAGGTTCAATGACATCTTGACATTGTCGTGACAAGTACCTACATAGTACCGGTAAGCGTGACTATTCTATTTGAACATTGGAGCATATCTCTCCTACCTACTCTGCCTAAGGAAGGTATAGCAGGTCCTAAGTAGGCAGGTACATACTTAATCATTGTATGAATGTAATCATTGTAAGCTCCTTGCGCCTGAGTTCACTAACACACTAATTATGTCCTAATCAAAGCTTTTTGACATATTTTTTCATAGGAACCTATCAGGAACCTTTTTTTTTTGACGTTGGGGAAATCTGCTTACAGATACCCTACCACATTGAGGGTGTGATAGGTTCACGGACCCGTGGACTCACTAAAACCCCCTGGTGGCCGGCCTCGATGCATGTCAAGGGGCTCCGGGATCTCCAAAGGAACGCACCGGTGCCCCTCTCGCATAACGCCCTTCGCACGTCCTGGGGCAGTTAAAAAACCACCCCAGCACCCTCGCGGTGCCAACGGCGGCACATGCCACGATGTACCGCCGCCCTTCCGAGGCCCGCTTGAGGATAGTCAGAGCCCTCACTCCGACCACCCACGGGCCTGAAAGGTCCCCAAAATGTGGAACGCTTCACGATTTTGCGTGTCATCCTTGCGCAGGGGCCATGCTAATCTTCTCTGTATCGTTCCAATTTTAGTATATGTACTGCCGAAGCAAGTAAACCTATCAGGAACCGATCCTAGTAAAACTTGACCGTTAGTTAATTTTGTTGGTGAACTCAAGGCTTAGTTGGTTTTGTATTCAATTATACCAATTTAGAATTAAAATTGCGCCATCTATTAAGTTTATTCGGAACTACGCGATACAAGATTTGAGCACAGGCGATTCGTATGACATGACTGTTAAGTCAAAGGCTAAGCAAAAGTTTCAGTTAATTCTCAAAAGTTAAACTAGATGGCTCTGATGCTAACCTTTACTTCTCTGGACATAAAACATATTATAAAATCTGTTAATAAGTTTGAAGTGTAATGCGTGTTTCAGGTGTTTGTGTGTGTTTTGAAATGAAATATTAGTGTTTCAGGTAGGTAACTGATGCCCGAGATATACGAGGCTAGATTCTCAAACTAGCATAGAAAGCTAAGTAGTGTTAGTAAGCTATAGCAAGATAGTGAGAAAGCTAATAAGCGAGCGTCTCAAGGTAGGATAGTTTAATAGGATGGAGTTCTATTTTTTGGACTAGTACCACCTGATCAGGGGTTCTACCTGATTTCACTGTCCTGGCTTGTGTACTAGCTTCATGTGGCCGACAAAGCCTATCTATCTATGTAATGTATTGTATTAAGTATATCAGTCATCTAGTACCCATAACACAAGCTCTGCTTAGCTTGGGGCTAGATGATGCTGTGTGGATTGTCCAGCATTATTTATTATTATTATTATTTTATTATTATTAAAGCTAACAGTAGGTAACCTGTTCGATTGTTTTTTTACGAATGCAGTTCAATTTACTTCTCGGGCGTATTGTTACCTTTAGTCAGTGCAACTGTACTGGCTTATAATCATCTGGCTTCATATAAACAGCACTAGCATGTGCAGAGCCAGGACAGCAAGCCAGTAGTATAGAGAGGTTCTAGCTTGCTAAACTAGCCTCGTATATCTTGGCCATTAGTTCAAAATATCTTACTGCTGACAGTGAAGTGAGTTTCTGTACCTTACATTTTTTTTACAAGCTTTTATTTAACTTGCAACGTTTGTAGGTATGTTAGTTTGTTTGTTTAGGTCATATCTTGCAAGCTGAACTAAAACCACTTCCTCTTATCCTACGGATTTTTTTGTAACATTCCCGGCTTGACATTGCAATGTATTCTGCAAGTACGTTGCTGGATTAGATGCAAGATGTAGTTCCTGGCTACCCCGACACTGAGCGATGGGCAGCGCGAATGTCTCTGCCTCCAATTAGTGGTGTAACAGTAGTTATTTACATGTAGAAATGGTAACAGCTCTTGTAAGCCACTTGTAAGATTAGCATACAATGGCGACAGGCGACGGTTAGTAGACTACATGTTAGAATTCAATGCCCTTTGTAGATTGCAACTATTTATATCTATGTATCTATACTAATACCTAATAATAAAGGTTTTTTTTACAAGCTTTTATTTATTTTGCAATGTTTGTATGTTAGTTTGTTTGTTTAGGTCAAACCTTGCAAGCTGAGTTAGGACCACTTCCTTAGTTGAATTTTTACATGTTGGTTCAGTTCCGATGACAATGCATTTTTATAATAAGCATGATCTGAATCGACATCCAGGGTTAGCTTCAGATAAAGGAACTCTTCAACGGACATTTTTACAAAGCATCATCCCCAAACTAAACAGAGCTTGTATTATGAGAACTACAATATGACTGATATACTACTTATATACTTTTTTTGTAAATACATACATAATATACATAGACCCGTGACAATTATAAGCAGATCGTATAAACATTTGTCTCGCGGCGGGAATCGAACCCGCAACCTTCTGCGTCTCAGGCGGGCCTTCGCCCACTGCGCCACAGAGGTCGTCAGCCCCTTAAGTGCCACTAAAACTGAGCGCTGCTCTGCTTCGATGGGGATGTTAAGATATTTAATAAAATAACGTATATTAACGTTCATATTAATTTATTTTCAGAAAAATTGAGTAAAACCAATATCAATTAATCAAAGCACCTTTTAGCGTAATTATTTAATTAAATTAGCTATGGGTAAGCATTAATTGCATCTTGAGTAAGCTCATCAAGTGAGTGATATGGTAAGAGCTCATGTGTCAAATCGTGAACACGATCACGAGGGAATATATGTACAGTAAGCACGGTATTTAACGATACATATTTTATTTAATAATACATTTTTTAGGAAGAAATAAAAATTGACTTCCAATAACGGGAAGTTATTAAAAAGTCTAATATCGTCGGCTAGCTAACAACACCGCTCAAATCAAAATTTTAGGCAAAGGGTTTTCTCTGTGTGGGGGCACAGTGTCGGGCGTTTGGCCCCTTACTGCGGTGTTCTAACCGCCCCCAGTATCTACTGGGGGGTCATCGGGTCGGCTCGAGGGAGCCTCACGTATGGTCCTGTGTTCCTCCCTCCTCCTGGTCGCTGTCCTCGACCAGTTCTCGAGGGTAGGCCTTGCCACTGGCGGTCCGCTCGTACGTCGGCGCAAGCATTCGCAGGTGCGGGTAGCTGGACTCCGACGTCCTGGCGAACATGCTTTTGGCAAGGCGGCCGATGAATTGGTCCAGGGATTCTAGTTTCAGGTCAAAATTTTGCGGTTTTGACATTTTATGCCATTGGATAGATCTTTTCACTGCGCTTCTGTTCACCAATACAAACATTGCATTTCAACCAATCACAGTTTTAATTTCAGCGTTAGCGATTTCAATTCTGTGGACTTGTGCGGAGTCGATAAAACAGTTTTTTGGTTCTCCTGAAAAGTTAGGAAAATCGATTTACGCGGTGTTGTTAGCTAGCTGATGATATGTAATTTCATCCCCCATTTTTTCACTCTTAGGGGTTCATAATAATTAGCAAAGATATCGCCGTAACATACAAAAAAAAATAGACAAATAGACCTTTTTTGAAATCTTTTGAGTATTTTAAAAACACATCCATAGTCCCAACCCCACACAAGGGTTCCCTGTGTCATGTGTCCCTGTGGTATCAGGATCAGGTGATGTTTGACTATTGCTCATAGCTAGCTGGAAATATGTAGAATTAGGTATATAGATAAATTTGTATTTTTACGTGAACTAATAAGAGAAATAAAGGTTTTTTTAAAGGTTGGGAAATATAAAATTCATAGGTTAACTTAATCATAGTATTAAAATATAATAAAAAATATCCTCCTATTTTAATAAATGCGAAAGTCTGTGTGTGTGAATGTTTGTTACCACGTATCTCCGTAACTACTAAATCGGTTTTTATGAAATTTGGAATATAGATAGTTTAGATTCTGGAATAACACATAGGCTAATCTTATTTTCGAAAATCAACCCCTAAGGGGATAAAACAGGGTGGTATAGTTTCTATGGGAAAAAAAATCCTTTATTTATTTTAAAGTTTATAACAAATAAACTTTAAAATAAATAATGAAACACGTTTTTTTTATTTTTTCAAAACTATCCTTTAGGGGTGTGCAATTGAGTTCTAAACTTTGTATGATAATTGTAATCCTTGGTTTCGATTCACTCAAAAGTTGGTGGACATAGTTTGAAGCCTGGAGACGGTCATATGCTACTTTTATTAACATACCACGCGGGCGAAGCCGCGGGCAGAAACTAGTAAAAAATAAATAATGCTGGACATTTTCACACAGTATCACAGAATCTAGCCTTAAAGTAAGCAGAGCTTGTGTTATAGGAACTTTATCATAATATCCTATGATATTAAGATGTTAAGGCATTTTAGTGCATTCAGTGTTACCTACTTGAGGCTGAGTGTACCTCACCATGTAAATCCATCTCAATCAGTCAATCTCACGAGTCAATCAATGCGGGACCTATCAAGAACACCACTCACCAGCACAGCACTACGCGAGATGATACCTCCTTAGTTGGTTTTTAAAATGTTAAACCATACTTAAGGAAAATCACAAGACGCTATTATAAACGCGAAAGTTTGTGAGGATGGATGTTTGTTACTCTTTTACGCAAAAACTGGTTAATGGATTTTGTTGAAACTTTACAGTAATATAGCTTATACATCAGTATAACACATAGGCTACTTTCTATCCGGGTACCACGCGGGCGAAGCCGTGGGCAGAAGCTAGTAAGCTATATTACTGTACAGTTTCATCAAAATCCGTTCAGTAGTTTTTGCGTGAAAGAGTAACAAACATCCATCCTCACAAACTTTCGCGTTTAATATTATAGACGCGAAAGTTTGTGAGGATGGATGTTGGATTAGATAGTTGGATTAGAAGGATTATAACATTGGTTGTTATACAAGACAAGTCAATTCTATTTACAAAATTGGATTAAAATAATACAAATAAGTTAGAAAATTACGCTTTTAATTAAATAAGTTCATAAAAACCCTATATCAAGTATTTGTGAAGAGCTCACACGATCCAACCTCTGAGGATACCAAGGGGGTAATCAGAGAAACGTCCAAACATATTATTTGGATATGCCCACGTTTCGTAAGTAGGTACGGTTAGCATTCCACGTGACAATGTATGATGATCAGTTAGTTGGCACATGCCTTCAAATTTGTTCTAGGGCATGCCCGCGCTAAAAAGTAAAAGTCTTTTAACAACAATCTGTATGAAACATTTTGTTCAAAAACATAACCACGCCAGAATTCGTTATAGCTCGTTCTATAAAAATGAAGGCCCTAATGAGACAAATAAGGAAATTCCGGACATTAATGTATGTACATAAAAGGATTTTTGTATATTTAAATGAATCCATTTAGTGCGATCACTGTTTTAAAGAGGATTTTATTTTGTCGTTACTATAAGTGCAGATCAAGGAGCTATAGCTTAATGGAATTGAGTTGTTTTATTTTTTTTGAACTTTGTTTTTATTTTTGTCTTTTAAATTATGGGACTTAACTAAAGTAGGAGGGATTTCATTAGACATGCCTCATAACACCCCCCCCCCCTTACTTGGCAACTTTATGGTTCTACGTTGGATAAACAGATCTTGGGGATTTAAAGTTGAGAGATATTTTTTTCATTTGGAATTCTGTCTCTTCAATAAGTGTGTTATTGTTCATTGTTATTGCATTTTTTTTAATTAAAAATTGTTTGTTTTGGACTATAAGGAACCATAGAACCAAGAAGAAGAACCATCAAGAACCTTGGGTAGCCCAAGGTTCCATCGACTCCATCCATCGATACTATTATTGATTGAAATCAAAATCAATTAAATCAGATCATCATTGATCATTCAGATGATCTTTTTTATTCCAAAAAAAAATAGTTTTTGGAAAACTATCATGGAACTTGACTATTCATATTATAAAAACGGGAATTTTCACGTACCGCAATATCGGTGAAGGCACCGACTAAGTTTCGACTCATTCCGAGTCTTATCAGGGTGAGTGATCGCGACGTTCTCCCTCCGCGTCACATAGTGCACGAAATTCCCTTTTTTACAATATGAATCAGATGATCTTCTTATTCATATTGTAAAAACGGGAATTTTCACGTACCGCAATATCGGTGAAGGCACCGACTAAGTTTCGACTCATTCCGAGAGTCTTATCAGGGTGAGTGATCGCGACGTTCTCCCTCCGCGTCACATAGTGCACGAAATTCCCTTTTTTACAATATGAATCAGATGATCTTCTTATTCATATTGTAAAAACGGGAATTTTCACGTACCGCAATATCGGTGAAGGCACCGACTAAGTTTCGACTCATTCCGAGAGTCTTATCAGGGTGAGTGATCGCGACGTTCTCCCTCCGCGTCACATAGTGCACGAAATTCCCTTTTTTACAATATGAATCAGATGATCTTCTTATTCATATTGTAAAAACGGGAATTTTCACGTACCGCAATATCGGTGAAGGCACCGACTAAGTTTCGACTCATTCCGAGAGTCTTATCAGGGTGAGTGATCGCGACGTTCTCCCTCCGCGTCACATAGTGCACGAAATTCCCCTTTTTACAATATGATTCAGATGATCTTCTTATTCATATTGTTTTTAATTTTTGGGAATTTTCACGTACTGCACTATCGGTGAAGGCACCGACTAAGTTTCGACTCATTCGGTGCAGTGCACGGTGCGACGCAGAAGGAGAAAGTCGCAACCACTCACCCTGATGAAGACTCTCGGAATAAGTCGAAATTTAGTCGGTGCCTTCACCGATAGTGCAGTACGTGAAAATTACCGTTTTTACAATATGAATAGTCAAGTTCACGATAGTTTTTGGACGTCCAACCTGTGGTCGCCATTCGAACACCTTTTTTCCCCATTAGTGGCCGCTTCTGCGAGCTATATGTGGTACATGGCTTGCTCATTGCCACTTCAATCTTAATGTATTAGGTAGGTATAATGCTTATATTGCATTCATGATGCCAATGTGTTTGGTGAAATATCTGAATCTATAACTACTTAATATAAGATCTTTATTACCATATTTCTCGAAAATTAAACCATTTCATTTATTTGAGACGACCTCTGTGGCGCAGTTGGCGAAGGTCCGCCTGAGACGCAGAAGTTTGCGGGTTCTATTCCTGTCACGAGACAAATGTTTGTAAGTTCTGCAAATATTTGTCTCAGGTCTGGGTGTTTATCTATGTAAAATATGTATGCATTTACAAAAAAAAATATAAGTAGTATATCAGTCATGTAGTTCCCATAATACAAGGTCTGCTTAGTTTGGTGCTAGATGATGCTGTGGGAAAAATGTCCAGCACTATTTATTTTATTTATTTATTTATTTCATTTATTAAGTTGAAATTCAAGACGCATCAATATAAGGAGTTACATCTAGTGATATGAGTATCCTTGTAAAAGACATTATATTTTCATACGGTACATCGTTGTCTCTGAATGCAATTATCGAAAGGATAGCTAAAAATTTAAAAATACTTAAGTACTTAGCTGCAGTCATCATCAACATATTTTACTTGTAGATATATAATTTGTTTTTAAAACTTTGTTTATTTTTCTGAAGCAAAAATGTAGCTATTTTATTAGCAAAGATTAGATAAATATAACGCTTGTGTTGCACGAGGCGTCATTTACTAAACTAGTGATGAAACGTAATTAAAACCGGCTAAGTGCGAGTCGTATTCGCGCACTAGGGGTTCCGTGTTTCCGTACTACTACGTTATGTTTATTATGTGTAATAAAATGATTGTGTAGTGTTAAAAAACTAAAAAACTTTAGATTTTTACGCATACAGTCAGCGTCGCCATCAAGTTACCTTCTGAGGTTTAAATAATAAACTTTAACGGTCTCATTATGAAACGTGGCCTAATTCTGTCAAAAACACTAAACAAAGGTTTAAATACACCTTAACGAAAAATTAATATTATAGCAAAGCGAATAAGGTCTACAATCGCGGGATGTCAATATGATTTACAAACATTTTAAAACCACAAAAAAAATACACATAATTTTGATTGGCTACCAAAAGAAAGTAGGTTCTCAAAAAGAGGTTGAGTTATGATAGAAATAAACTAGGTGACCGTCTGGTTTATCTTTTAGCAGTTATTTACCATCAAACCTTTTTTTTGAAACATCAAATAGACTGGCGGCAATTTTATTTTAACATTCAATTTTAAACCTTGTATGCTTTGTTATAACAATTTGTCTTGAAAATCAGGATTCAAAAGTCTGGTCTAACTTTGAGAGATAAACCACCTATTTAAACCACGTTTCGTAATGAGACCATAAGGGTCTCATTACGAAAGGTGATTTTAATCGGTGGTTTATCTTTTAGACTTTTGAATCCTGATTTTCAAGACAAATTGTTGTACAAGGGAAACAAGGTTTAAAATTGAATGTAAAAATAAAATAGTCGAACGTCTATTTGACATTTCAAAAAGAGGTTTGACCACAAATAACTGCTAAAAGATAAACCGGACAGTCACCTAGTTTATTTATATCATAACTCAACCTCTTTTGGGAACCTACTTTATTTTCGTAGCCAGGCAAAACTATGTTTCTTTTTTTATTTTGAAGTATCCCGCGCAAATGGACATCCCGCGGTTTTATTTTATATTAAAATTTTAGAACTTAGTTGGTTTGCAATAATACTCTTTTTTCGATAAGATATATTGAACATTGGTTTAGTGGCTCTGACAAAATTTAAGTTGAACTATAGTTTAGACCACGTTTCGTAATGAGACCGTTAAAGTTTATTATTTAAACCTCAGAGGGTAACTTGATGGTGACGCTGACTGTATGCGTGAAAATCTAAAGTTTTTTAGTTTTTTTAACACTACACAATCATTTTATTACACATAATAAACATAACGTAGTAGTACGGAAATACGGAACCCTTAGTGCGCGAATACGACTCGCACTTAGCCGGTTTTAATTACGTTTTCATCACTAGTTTAGTAAATGACGCCTCGGGCAACACAAGCGTTATATTTATCTAATCTTTGCTAATTCCAAATAGTAATTATAAATTTCATCACTAACAAGAGTAGATTGGATCGAGTGACGCCGCCGGCGACGGCTAGTCAACAGCGCGAGCATATTATTGTCAAAACACTTAACCTCCTTGCTGCCTTGTTGGGTAATATTTACTTGAAGTCGTGCTTAAAAAGAACTTTATGAGGAAATCATCACTTTGCCCGTAAATTTTTCCGATGGTTTCTAAAAGGGTGCTGTCTGGAAGAGATCCCTATTAGCGATAAGACCGCCTATTGTACTCCTGCAATTAGCTTGTATTTTTTCTGTTTAGGTATACTTTTTGTATAACAAAAAAAGTGTTATAATATCCATCTAGGGGCTCATTTCATACAAACGTACTTTAGCACGTTTTGATCGTTGCTTTAAGAAATATCTTAGACATTTAGGAACAGGACTATATACATATATTGGCCTCGTTAACAGTATTTTAGCCTGTCCGGCGTCAGAAGAAGTTAATTGCTTGTCTAAGTTGGCAGACATAGCATTAGATATGCGTTAATTTTAGTTTTTATTCATGTTTTGTGTTGATTTGTTTTTGTGGTTAACTTAACGGGACGATATGGTTACCCAGTGATAGAGTTCTCCAATAAAAAAAACCTCAAGATCTTGTCAAAAGCGAAATTCTTCGTAAGTTATAAACACCCCCAGACACGTACGTACATAGTCCTGATACACTAGGATTTCCTGTGTCGTGGGTATCAGAAACGACGGTTACCGTTGAATCACAACACCCGTAACAAGTATCAGCGGAACAAGCAAACATTTGTCCCGCTGCGGGAATTGAGCCCGCACCTCTCACATCTCAGCCGGTTACTTAACCGCTAAACCATCGAGGTAGCCACTAAGAGATGCCTAACTAAAGTTCGGTATCAATTAGTGATATCAATCTTTATTTTAAGCAAGTTATTCACACTTTTATAGATTCATGTGTGATATAGAGGTAGACTATCACTCACTAAGCTTTGAGAAGCTTGTTAGTTGCGCGTGCGCATACAATGTGGATACCCGTGTCGCGTGGCCCGTGCCTAGTCTTTATGCCAGTGGGATAAGGTGCAGTTCGGTGTGGCAAAGTGAGAGTGGGAGAAATAAAAGTGAAAATTATAGTTATATGAATAAATTAAATTATAGTAGCTGGGATTTTAGATTTCGATAGAAAATAATGATAAAGTTTTCATTGTTTAAGAAGAACGAACTATATAAAGGAGAAACGCACAGTTTGTCCGTAAATTGATAAATATTTTGGAAAATTTTAGGATAGCTTGCTTGATGCAATCAAGCGAGCTATCCGCTTGATTGCAAATTAATTAATTAATTTTGCGCCATTTCATGAATTTTATCAAAATATATTAACTTCTTATAAAAATAGTGAGTTCCATAGTGTTTTTTTATGAAGCTTTTGAATTTCTTATTAAGAGTAAATCGTTTTTTAGTATCTATAGGTAAATTATTGTAGATAGCTTGGTAACCAGAACAATTACTTAAAAGTTTAAAAAGTTACTCCTTGCAAAGTAATAAGAAAACTAAACGGTTTGCTTCTTGTCATCACAAGAATTCTTAATATTGTTAAACGAAGAATTAAACGAGTTTCTATTAATATTTCCAGTTATTCATAGTAATACAATTTCCATTTATTCAAACTATAAGACTAGTTGCACCAAATTCTAGTCAACAACTCAAGATTACGATAAAAGTAAAGAATTATACACAATTTTCTTGCAATTTGAATGAAATACATAAATTATCAACTAAAAAGACCGTAAGCACAATTAGGCCGAATAATATTTTTAAAACAAGTTAGGGATGCTCATTATAACACTCTTTTCATACAAACGTATCTACATCAAACTCAATGAATTTGATTGTAGTTTTCAAATAAAACTGCAACTACTTATCTAAAGATTGTTTGCAACGGTTTTAGTAATTTTTTTTTGTATGAACTTGTACATAGTTTTATGTATATAATTATATTAATGAAATGAAATGAAATATTTTATTTCCGAAAATGGGTACAATATACGATGTTATAAAATAATGTTGTGTCCTCCATCATCTACTTTTAAAGTATGCAAAAATTTTGACTTAAAACTATTTAAAATTGCAATTAAACTGCAACTTCGAGAAATATATCTGTTGATGTCAGAATTTTCACAAGTCTTAAAATTATGTTTGTAAAATCGGTGTCATGGTGTCACTTTGAGTGTAAGCCTAAGCTGTCAAAAGATTATAAACGCTTCGTTTAACTTAACCCAATGATTGACAGTGGTGTAACCGGCCGCACTTCGCGATTACCATAACTAGAATGAAATAAATCGGACGATGAGCAGAATCGATTTACATAAATCAATAAATGATTTCCTGTTGATAAATCATTTATATTAATCCATCGCTATGGCTAATATGTATGTATCACTCAAATATATTTAGTGGACTTAAATCATGTCAAAATGTATGTGGACTAGTTGAAAGATGGTCCAAATTTTTATGTCTTGAGAACCGGTCAAATTGACGCGGTGGCGGTGGCGTTAGATAATATAATTAATAGTAATAATGCTGGACATTTTTCACACAGCATCATCTAGCCCCAAACTAAGCAGAGCTTGTATTATGGGAACAACATGACTGATATACTACTTATTAATTTATTAAAAAAAAAACACACAGCTCTCAAGGAATGATAACTTTAACAAATAAAAACTTTTCTTACAGACTAATAAGGATTTACATATTACTACTTATATTTTTTTTGATGGATGGCGATCAGTACCTACTTTCACGCAAACTTTGACACTACTTGGTAACTATATTCTTTCGATTGACACTGCCATCACGTTATTTAAGGCCCTGAAAGTAAGTCAATGTACTTTAATAATGTCATAATACACAGGGTGTAATAAGACTACTCCCGAACACTTCGGGAGGTGAAAGTACCCATCAATATGAACAGATTTTACTACGGAACCAACACGGTGAACGCGAAAAAAAATCAGCTGTTCCATACATTTCTGCCAAATAGGTATTGAACTTTAGTATGGAACAGCTGATTTTTTTTCGCGTTCACAGTGTTTGTTCCATAGTAAAAGTTGTTCATATTGATGGGTACTTTCACTCCCCGAAGTTTTCGGGAGCAGTCTTATTACACCCGGTATGTGGACCAGTTGGAAGATGGTCCGAAATTTCATAATCTCTTAGTGTTTTGATGAATACTGAAATTCAGTCAGGACATTTTTAATAGTCAACGTGTTCATGTATTAAGTTCAGTTTTATTACAATAAAAAAACAAATATTAATAGATAACAATTTAGTGCTTGGAGACTTTTTGTAAATATTAGTTAATACTTAAAAAAACGTTCAAAAATCAGTATTTCAATTACCTTTTCAACCATAATATAGGGATTTTTGAGTGATGTATTTTTTTTACTTCAAATCCTAATCAAAAATTTTGGACTAGGCGACTGTGTAAATAAGAATTTATCAAAATCAATATTATACTTATTCATAAAAATCACTTAAATCAAAAACTGTTAAAAATAACGACTATTAGATTCCTTATGATAGACCTCCTTATAGATCTTTGAAGGTACCAAGTAGATAGTAGTCCAAATATTATATTTGGCACATGCCCGCGTTTTGTTAGAATTTCACGTGACAGGTTGCAAGCCCATCGCTGCTTATTGGAACACTAACTGATGACAAATGCCTAGATTCTAGGGCGTGCCGGTTTTCTTACGATGTTTTTCTTCACCGTTATGGCGGATAAATAGAGTGGAAAAATTGATTCACAGCCTTAATGTAACTAGATATCTTACAGTCGCAATACACAGAAATGACTGCGTAATAAAATCAATTTGGAAAGTCTTTAGAAGCGTACTGACTTGCCCAATAAATAATAAATAACTTAAAACATGTTTATAATACCTATTGATTTTATTGGGAGCGGAATCAAAATTTACACTTTCACTGTGTATAGAGATTTAATTTATTACCATTACCTCTTTTGAAACATTTGAGATTGTGGTTCCGCGGGTGAATTTGAAAACGGATTTACTTCATCAATACTTTTTGGTTCGAAAACAGAAAGAGTTAAAAAACAAGTGAACTATGAAAAATTGCTCATGATTGAAATATCTAGGCAGCTTCTTTAACGATTGTTATTTTTGTTTAATTATTATTAAAGTGCAGCACAGACTACTAAGCAGCTGAATTTAAAAAAAACAACACCGTCAAAGTTTTTTGGATATTCCACTCAAACTTATGATGGTTTCGTTTTCTTTTATTTCACTTAAAGTTTTATGTAAAGTAAAATATCTCTATTTTAAAGTAGCTAGCGAGCGCGTTGAAGTCTTCTGTATGAGAAATATAATAGGTCTTGATGTCATTCATAACAACAAGCAACATAGATAGAGAGATAGATAATCATGAAAAATAAAAACTAAAAGAAGACAAAAAATAAGGTGCAATGGTTGTTGGTGTTTTTTTTTTATTTTATCCCTTTCTAACTTATCAATACAATCTCATAATTGTGATTTACCTAAACACAAAAAACCTTTCAACTTGACAGTACGGAACCCGATTTATAATTCTATATTCATAATCTAGTTCACTCCCACGTTGAATACATTGGTTACCTTTATCAAACAGAAATCAAACAAGATTGCAAGTATTTTAAATCTTACACGTAATTATTCGTACGAAATGGCGTAAGTTTAATTTTATTAGTGTTTGCTAACGTTTTATAGACTTACGCAATAACTGAGTTAAATAAAACCAAACCGATAGTGATAGGTACATGAATAATCTACCTACCAACATAACCAATTAAATCATGCAATCGATATTTTTACACATATCTATGGTTAGAAAAAAAGGTTGGGCCTATAACCTGAATTAAATTACAAAAGATTATGATCGACAAAAGTCTAATTAAAAAATGACTGATGAAGTAAAAGTGAAAACGCATTTGACGAAGTAAAAATAAAATAAAATGGCTACGAAAAGTGATCTAAATGCAATACCTGAAAGTTCAAATGCCAAAAATGATGAGAACTCAAATGGTGACATTCGTAACGGAAACGTTATCATAACGGTCGATAATGAAAGCGATAGCTGTCAAAATGACAGTATCAATGGCGGGTCGAAAAATGAAAATGGCGGATATGAGACCAAGAAACTTGAAAATGGAAGCATGGGACCGATGCTAGAAGTTTCGAATACGTTGCTGACGGTTCCTACTAAAAACAGGCATAGGATGTCGTTTATGGAGGAAGAAAGTGCAAAGGAGAAGTTACGGTTGGCACTACTGAAGCAATGCTCCGCCATCTTGAAACAGGGGGACCAACGGTACACGAAGGAGTCTTTACATCGGACTTTTCAAGATGTGGTAAGTTTATTTAACTTTTTTCTAAAAGTTTAAGAACCTATGTCATACGTATACCGAAATATATAAAAATTACAGTTTCTCATTACATTTTTGACTAGGAATATCTATTTTAATGGTACAAACATACGTACTATTTAATATTTGCAAAATATGCAAACATTTATCCTAATGGCGTATGCCAACAACGGGCGGTCTCATCGCTTAACAGCGATCTTCTACAGACAACCTTTGGATGGAGAGGATAATAAAAGATTTTAAATGTAATATCATATATACGAGTAAATTCGAGAAGTTAACCTTTTAAATTACATATTTAGGTAGGCAGGTGAAATTATGATTACCACAAAGACGTTATCCAATTGAATATAGTTTAAACGTGGTATCTGAATCCGCGCATGCGCGTTGTGACCTCTTCGAAATGAATGTTCACGATCTGATTTTGCGATCCACAGAATTCGCCTTGAAATTTGCAGATATTGTCGTAGGTAAAGGTCGATACGTATCTACTTTATTCAGAGTGGATTTCCATAAAATTTTATATCAAATTATTATTATTATTATTTTACGACCTCTGTGGCGCATTGGGCGAATGACCGACTGAGTCGTAGAAGGTTATGAGTTCGATTCCCGCACTCATGAAGTCGTGTTTACAAAAACATACTCTCATATAAACTTTCACCCCCCATCCCCCCTTAATATGTCTAAATTCGCAGACCCTGAAACACGTCATTATTTATTTACCCTTGATGAGTAACTACAAGTTCAATTTTAAAGTTCCTACTTGAAAAGACTCCCCATTTCCTCCTCTTTAAATATAAAAATCCAAAATCCCTAAAACATGTAAATATTTATTTATGCAAAGTAGCAGTTATTAAAAATTTACATTTTTCTAACTTCAATGAACAAAGACTTTTATACAAAGTCCAACCCCCATTTTCCCCCCTTTAATTAAAAATATATACAATAAACGTGTGTTACAAATTTCAGCTTTCTAGATTTTCTAGTTCCCGTAACACAAGCTCTGCTTACTTTGAGGCTAGATTACGATGCGTGAAAATGTCCAGTATTATTTATTTTTATTTTTGATTCATATTTTTATATGCAATGGCTATTTATTTGCTTACCTGATTACTTGTCTAAGATGGAGTCCAAGGTTTTTGTCACCAGCGCCGAACTATAAGTAGGGAGTGGAAGAGGCATATTTTTTTAGTTAGTTATGTAATATTTTTAGAGAGTTTTAGATTTACTCTATTTTAGGATATCATTATGACAATACCCCGTACTTTACTAATCTTCTGCTAATATTTCGTTGATCGTTGATGGGAACTCAGTTCCTCAGCAGGACAATAAATAATTAACTAGACTATACGTAGGTAACGTATAGTCTAGTTTGTAATAACATCCTAAAATGATACCAAACCATGATAATTTAAATTCAAAAAACTCACCAAGAAACCTTTTAGTATTAGATTGATTTCATCAGTAGGTATAAAAATTACCGTCATACCTACAGTATTATTGAGTAAATAGTTATGTAGAATCTAGGCCAGTTACCCATTGGCTATTTTATAAAACCCGGTAGCCAATAGATACTCGGCGCTGTCAATGTCATCTGTCAGTTTTTATAGATCGCTATCAGGTGTCAGTATCTAGTCTAAGGTCGCTAGGATCTGTGTATGCTTATGTTGGTGCTAAAGGTCAGATCATTTGTACTAGGACCTAAATAGATAGATACATTTTTAATTCGAAACTTCTAGTTGCACATACAAGCAGAATTGTAGGTTTTACAAGAACATAATTTTTATTATAGTCGGGATATATAGTTAGTTAGTTAGTTTGTTTATGATTTGTTAGTTTGAAAGTTACCTGATATTTTGTACAGTTGTATGTACCACGATCACGGGAGGAAATGAAGTATGTGGATGTTAGTGGCAGACGAAACCATCGATCACTAAGCTTTAAGCCACTATTATTATCTCAGTCGCCGAAATATCGTAGGGTGACCAAAACATAACAAGTTATACGACTAAAAACGAACGACAGCTATCATAACATCTGATATAAGGGCCACTTAAATTTCCTTTTTTTACTTCATCAAAAATGGTCACAATATTCGTATCACTCAATCTAAACTATGTTTGTTTCTCCGAATGCGGTGGAGATAGAAAGAGACGGGAGATTCGTATGAATTAATGTATGAAACGGCGCAGGTTTGCCGCCACTAATGATGTGGTGTCTTATAGTGATGAATGGTGTGAGGTGGGTGACCATACGCTTTTATTTATAAGGATTCTTATAAAAAGTAAAACATGAGTCCCAGGTCTGGGTGTTATTCTATGTATAATATGTATGTATTTACAAAAAAAAAAGTATATTAGTAGTATATCAGTCATGTAGTTCCCATAATACAAGCTCTGCTTAGTTTGGGGCTAGATGATGCTGTGTGAAAAATGTCCAGCATTATTATTATTATTATTATTTGGTTTTGACTAGTTAATAAATAAAGGTGACAGTGAGAAATAGCTTGCTTTTTAGACCTTTGTAATGTTTATGTATTTTAGTGAATAGCAGACACCCTACAAAATATTCGTGTCTCGGTGTGATTCTTGCCTCTTAAGGCTGCATTTTCAGCGTGCTTCCTTCAAATCGGTTCGTTTGGAATAGAATCCGTTCATACATTATTACTGAGTGCCAAATGCAGTCTTACAGCCTTATACGGTGTTTGGTTGCACTCGCAGTACAGAGACTTCATAACTCTAGAAATCATCTATTTTTGTTAAGTTAAAGGAGGGTTTCAGACTAACGACTTTCCGACCACAACCAGCGACAAAAATGCGGTTATTCCACAAAACCCCCTTAAAATCCCGCATAGAGGGAAAACTGGAAACGAAAAATACTTATTCCACTTTTCGCCCTTAAAAATCCACCCTAGGGGGGAAAAGTGGTCGGCCACAAATTTGTAAAACTCGTAGCTAGTTATATCACACGGTCTACATGTGGAGTTGCGTCAAGCAACTTTAATCGCCAAACCGACCATAACGCAGCTACATCGCAGCTTAAAAAGCTGCGATGTAGCTGCATTGCGGTCAAGTGAATATATTAACTTATTCATTTGGCAACATTTGAGGCGCAACATGTAGCTTAACATGTTGAGCGACGAGGCGGAACTTTTGTTTGGCAGCTTTGTTTGTCCATACATGATTAGTTACGTGAACGGAGACAAACAACTAGACGTCATGTTGCGCGACATTTGACAACATCGCCGCTGCTGTGCAACTTTCTAAGGTTTTTGAACGATTTTTATAAACTGCAACAGCGACGTTGGTGATGTACGAATTTTAGTTTGGCAAAAAGTTTTGAAACGGAACTAAAATATTCTTATTACAAATGAATAAATGAATTGATGTATCGTATATAAAGTGGTACCCTCAATTTTTCCTACATTTATGCCAAGCAATTGCTATATCTTTGTACCTTTACTTTTAAATTTATTCGAGAAACTTAAGTAAAAGATGGTAAGAGATGCTCGTATCTAGCTAGACAAATAGATAGGGCTGACGGTGGCCTTTATATCAAAGTTCACACCTGTACCACGCCGTGTTTCGTTTAATTAATGTCACATGGCACGCTCTGTCCTGTCCATCTGTAGCACCGATACGGGCCTTTGCTCTAGATAGAGTTATTTATACATTTTAGAGTGTTACATTGTACAGAATATACCAAAACTCCGTCTGATCCGAATGAGCATTATGAAGTATCAATAGTGGATATTTCCTACATTATTTTCCCATAAAATTAAACATATATTTTTCTTAATTATCTTATAACCGGCTTAGAAATTCACCAATTCTTTTAAAATAATTTTGAAAGAATGCTTATTGAAACAGGAACACGCCTTTAATAGAACATACAGGATTTTTGTAAAATTCTATGTAGGCTATGGAGCCGCGTGATCCTTTAAGAAAAATATAGCATGCAGCTTCTTCCAACTTTCCAACTTGATAAGATGATGCGAAGCGATGATCTCATAACACAACCGTCACTTTTCATAGTCCTGATTCCAAGGTTCCCCTGTGTCGTAGGTACCAGGAACTACGCGCGTAGGTATAAGTATTTGTCCTGATTGTCCTGTAGCCATTTTAAATTCACGAGCAAGGACTTGTGAAGAAGACGCGCTAGTTGATGTATGAAAACTGTCAAATTACATACTAAATTACATACATTTCTCTTTTAAATGTATGAACGCTACTCGCAACACAACTACAATGATTCGTAGGTAGGTACACTTGCAACTCGTCCTGCTTGCTCTCAACAGGTTTTTGGCTGAAAATCAGTGTTTTTGCTTTTAAGCAAAAATGTTTTCACTGAGCCATGGCCTTTTTGTTGTGCTGCAACACACACAAACACAAACTTACTGACAATAAAATGTATATTGGTGTGTGTCTGTAGCAACGAATAAATGTTTTATCTATCTATCATATCTATCTAAATATTAAAGTCACTAGTTAGGCATAGGTTACCCAAAAACTTATCATCGCTCAACTTAACTTAATCATTAAAACGTTTCCAGCAAAGCCGTGTCCTTTAGTTAGAGAGAAAATTAATTGACTTAATTCAATTCTCGGTATAAGCATGCAAAAACCATCCCTAATAGTCTAATCAAGATATGAAACCGTTTATCCCTTATAGATGCTGTAAAACCTAGTTAATTACGTTTGATTCGTCTCCTTACAGAGTGTATATTATCATACCAGGACACATTTACTGAGTATTTGCATTGAAAGGGGTTCCGACGAAGGACATGATTTTATTAGTATAATCTCGAATTGTTGCTTAGTTTCATAGACAGGGCTGTTTTAAGAGAAAATTTATCTAAACGTGTATAAAAACGAACGTGTAATAATCCTACGAATTAAAAGGGTTATAGGAAAAATGGGGTACTGGATTTTTAAATACGACAGTCTTCTATTTCCTTTTATTTAGGTAGTTTTGTAAGGTGTTTAAAAGGAATATACATTGCAGTTCTTTAATTTTAATTTGCTTTTTTTTATGGTTAGCGTCATCTATACTAATATTATAAAGAGGAAAGATTTTTTGTTTGTTTGTTTGTTTGTACCGAATAGGCTCCGAAACTACTGGACCGATTTCAACAATTTTTTCACCAAAAGAAAGCTAAATTGTCAGGAAGTAACATATAATTTATTTTCCTTAAGAAAATTGCAATAATGTAACCCAAAGTAGCAAAATTTTGCCTATAAAATTCATTATTTGGCGTGCGCTGAGAAAACTATTGATGATACATAAAAATGACGTACTACATGATTAAAGTACTCATTGTTACCTACAAAAAAGTCCGCGAGGGCATATATCTTACTATCATAGTTAAGTCACAATAGCAGCTTTTGTGTTCTAAAACTTAGTTTAAACTAGTTTTATCATTAAGGGTATTTATTTAGCAGTAAAATACTTTTTCATTCGAATCGGACATTTAATTACAAAGTTATCACGAGTATAAAAATGCAATACGAGCACCACCGCCGCGACGTTCCCTGCTCTATAGAGCGGGTGTTGCGGAGGAGCGGAAGAGGTTACGTCTATGAGTAAGGTACCCGCGCGGCTCAGACGCATCAGTATGTATGTACATAATATGTTTGTTACTTCTTCACGCAAAAACTAATGAACCAATTGCGATTAAACTTGATAGGTACAGTACATAGCTGTTACTTTTTATCCCGATATTCCCACGGAATTGAAACTTACGCGAGTGAAACCGCGGGGCGCAGCTAGTAACTAATAAAAACAAATAAAACAGTGTTTTTTTATTACAACATTTTAATGTAGTTATGTATGTACCTATATAAAAACGAGCTAAACACTTGACCCTGACGGATATGTAATATCTAAACAGACGGAACGTATACATAAAGCTTTTATGTCTACATACATAGTGTACCTATTAAATATTTTTTTTTAATAAGAGGACAGGCGGGAATAAATAGTTCTGTCTGTCCCCCCGTCACTAACAGGGGGACGGATAGAACTTTTTAAAATAATAAAAGTTCTATCTGGCCCCCCGTTTCTAAAAAGGGGACAGATCGAACTTTTTTGTCCCAACTGTCACCCTAGGGGGACAGAGCTGGGTGACAGATGGGAATAATTCGACGGAAGACAGAATGGGTCACTCAATGCAATACATTTTTCGGTACTTAATTTAACATTCATGTTATCTTAAAGAATTATTTAGCTTATTAGAATCAATTGCAAAAACTTCATTTAGAATAGCGAGTAAATCATTATTACATAAAAAATATGTAACTGTCAGTTTGTCTTGTCAAAAGCGACGTAAACATAGTAATATTCTACCCCCTACCGTTACTTAGTCCTTTACCGTACTTAAAGCAACATAATCACACTAGGCGGTCGGTTCTCTGCGACGTACAAAGTTTAAAAAAAAAGTCTGAACTAAAAAGTTTGCCAATTACGCGTCCATAAATACAGAATGGCGACTTTTTGTCGCGCGACTTTAAAGGCACTAATTACGGTTTCCTGCCGGACGCGAGGAATGCCACGCGCGCGACTAAAAAGTCGTAGAGGTGTGCGTGTCGCGAGCGAAGCGTGCTCACTCGAATAGTTGGAGCATGGTTGCCTGTTAGATCATAATCATAATTCATATTGTAAAAACGGGAATTTTCACGTACTGCACTATCGGTAAAGGCACCGACTAAGTTTCGACTCATTCCGAGAGTCTTCATCAGGGTGAGTTGCGACTTTCTCCTTCCGCGTCGCGCCGTGCACTACCATTTTGCAATATGAATAGTCAAGTTCACGATAGTTTCTGGAACATAATAATAATGTTTTAATAATGTTTTATTTATTCCAAAGAAGTTTACAGACTATTTTTAGTAACAAATACTTAACTTACGTCACAGATATGATAAATTTATAATACTCTATCAATATTTAGGTTGTATTTTTTTGCACAACTAAGTAAATAAATAAATAAATAAAACGATGCTCAGTTATTACTAATCTCGATGGTACGGCGAGTAAGTAGCTGCAACTCAAAGAATTAAATAAATAATAAATAAATAATGCTGGACATTTTCACACAGCATCATCTAGCCCTAAACTAAGCAGAGCTTGTATTATGGGAACAACATGACTGATTATATACATTTTTTTTGTAAATACATACAAATTATACATAGAAAAAACCCTATCTGGACCCTGATTGTCTGGAAGAGATCGCTTTTAAGCGATAAGACCGCCTATTGTACCCATAACATAATGTGTTACTGTTTATTTTGTGTAGAGGTATATCTTGAGGTGTACAATAAAGTATTTTTATTCATTCAAATATTTGCAGATACAAACATTTGCCCCGCGGCGGGAATCGAACCCGCAACCTTCTGCGTCTCAGGCGAGCCTTCGCTCACCGCGCCACTGAGGTTGTCAAGTGCGGGTTCGATTCCCGCTACGGCATAAGTTTGCATGTTCTGTTGATATTTGATGCGGGCCTGGGTGTTGTGGTGCCACGATACTCATAGATCCCAATACTTATGACACAGGACACTAGTGTGGGGAAAGGAATAAGTAGGTATATATTGATTATGCTCCTTTAAACTCATGTAAACTGTTGTAGGCATGTACAGTTTGACCCAAGCTACATACTTCTTTGATTACTCTCCTTTATGTAGTTATAATATTTTGACTCATCATGCTAGGCAGGCACTTTAATATATATATATATATTTACAAGTTGTTGCCCGCGGCTTCGCCCGCGTGGTATGTTAATAAAAGTAGCATATGACCGTCTTCAGGCTTCAAACTATGTACACCAACTTTTGAATGAATCGAACCAAGGATTACAATTTATACAAAGTTTAGAACTCAATTGCACACCCCAAAGGGTAGTTTTGAAAAAAATACGTGTTTCATTATTTATTTTAATAGAGTTTATTTGTACAGAGTTTTGAGCGAATCAAACAATTTTTTGTCATAGAAACTTTACCGCCCTATTTAACCCCCCCCCCCCCCCCCCCTTAGGGGGGATCCTAAACTAAACCGATTTTGATGAAATTTGGAATATAGATAACATTCCAAATTTCATCATTTAAAAAAAATCGGTTTAGTAGTTAACGACATACGTAGCAACAAACATTCACACACACACACACACACACACACACACACAACACAGACTTTCGCATTTATTATATTAGTAGGATAGGATAATCGAACACAGAACCCAATAACATCTTTCGACTCACACTTGACTCAAAACTTCTATAATCTAGTTCGCACACACATTTAAATCGCCATCATCAGCTCTCATAAACTTGTCACATGTAATAATTATTGGGATTTGCGCCATCTAGTTTACTCAACCTGTCAGTTTTAATAGTAAAATTGGCGGCTGCCAGCCCTACTCTTTCTGCCAATAAATAACATCTCATTGGTAGTTTTCTCACGTACCTATACATGCATAGTGTCGCAATGCTATGTTAGCTTAGGACTTGTTTTTTTTTTTTGTAAATACCCACTTCGAGCTGTCAAAATATAAAGATAGATTTATGATATTCACAAAATAAGCCTTCAGTGTGGCGTTGTTTTTAAATGATGTATGTAAATTGTAAATTATGAGATGTGCGGCGTTATCGTGGTATATATAACTCATATACAATATAATAAATTAATTTTGTAATAAAATTAATATAATAATTATGTCATATCTCGCGAAGAACCGATAACCGCTGGGGTAAACGTGTTCTTGAGTGGAGACCGCGACTCGGCAAGCGTAGTGTAGGACGCCCTCCGGCCAGGTGGGATGACGATCTGCGAAACACTGCAGGCAGATGCTGGATGCGACAAGATGAAGACAGGGCGCTATGCCGCTCATTAGGGGAGGCCTATGTCGTTACGAGCCCTATATTATTTTAGGTACTTCATGAGGTCGCAACGATATACCAATCTATGTTAATCATAAGCATTGAAATAATAAGTTTCATACCTGATGTCTTCTAGCATGAGGACTCTGTGTGTTTGTTAGTTTACTATTCAGCTTCATTCATGTTATGGTTTGTTACTATAATCTTTGATTCAACTGCTTCATCACAAATCCACCTCCTGTAAAAATTTAAAGCCCATGATCTTGCCAGTAGCAAAATCATGGGATGAAGGATCTTACGTCTTATTTTGTTCTCTTAAATTCAGCCTACTAATGCTTTGACCTTGCAGGGCCACATGCCGACTCAAAGCTCACGGGCTCCGATCAATCAGCCAGGACACTCGAAACCTTTATGTCTTCCCATGCTGACTCAAAGCTCACAGGCTCTGATCAATCAGCCAGGATCCTCAGCCCTTTATGGCCTTCCTGCCGACTCAAAGCTCACAGGCTCTGATCAATCAGCCAGGACACTCGAAACCTTTATGTCTTTCCATGCTGACTCAAAGCTCACAGGCTCTGATCAATCAGCCAGGATCCTCAGCCTTTTATGGCCTTCCTGCCGACTCAAAGCTCACAGGCTCTGATCAATCAGCCAGGATACTCGAAACCTTTTATGCCTTTCTATGCCGACTCAAAGCTCACGGGCTCTGATCAATCAGCCAGGACTCTCTAAACCTTTTATACCTTCTATGCCGACTCAAAGCTCACGGGCTCTGATCAATCAGCTGGGATCCTCAGCCTTTTATGGCCGTCCATGCCGACTCAAAGCTCACGGGCTCTGATCAATCAGCCAGGATACTATGACCTATCAACTTGTCAACCTGGATTCCGCTTAATTGACCAGGTATCTTGGATTATCTTTCTTTCACTACTCGGGATCCAGATTCTTAGCTGGGCAATGGCCTTATGACTACACCTAACCAATTAACTCTTATAATCACTGGGTCATTAGATCTGGTAATTACTCCAGACCTAACGACACATGTTGGTCATGATTATCATTCTTGAAGGTCGTATGTAATTATCACTATTATGCATTTGTTCTAGGAATTCCTCCAAAACCAAGTCTATTATCATTTAACACTGTAACCACTTTAACAGAAACGTATTATTCTTTAGAGCTTTAGAAACTTGGATTTAAACTTAGCTTTTGTGTGCACAAGAGAATACGAAAAAATCATGCCCGCCATAATTATGTAGAGGAAGTCAATAGAATTATCCAAAGTATCTTACCATAGATATTAAAGACCTTTTCAGTGTTGCTATCCACAATATTTACATTTCGCGGTAATCGCGACAGCCTATGTCCAGCAGTGGACTAATATAGGCTGATGATGAATAATTATGTAGAAATACAATAGAGAATACAGAATCAAACATCCTACGAAATATTGTATTTTTTCTCGACAAACAGACACACAACTGACTCCACACTAGAATTCTTATTCACTAGAAGTCTTTTAGCAAATGTTAAAAGACTGCATTTTTCGCGTTTTTTTAACAAAAACTTAAAAAAAAATGTAAAGCATTCTTTTAGAACGAATGCCGCCAGGATGCAATCACATACTACAAATCTAGAAACGCCTATCCGTAAAGGAAAATTAATGACAGATCGATTATTGAAACCCTATATAACTATTTATTATGCTTATCAATCATAACATCATCAGCCGCTTCAAAATCATACATAATCCTCTCCATCCAAAGGTTGTCTGGAAGAGATCGCTTTTAAGCGATAAGACCGCCCATTGTACCTTTATCATATGTGTTACTGTTTATTTCGTTTGTATCTTAAGGTGTACAATAAAGTATTTTCATTCATTCATTCATTCATTCATTCATTCATCATAAAATATAAAATCAACTTTATTCCTTCATGCACAGTACTCATTTCGTTATAATAAGCTTACCTAGATCAATTTTCAATGTTTTAAATTGAAACATGTTACTATGACGTAATTATTTTTATTTCTAAGTATCTATAGAACATATTCGACGACCTCTGTGGCGCAGTGGGCGAAGGTCCGCCTGAGACGCAGAAGGTTGCGGGTTCGATTCCTGTCACGGGACAAATGTTTGTAAGATCTGCAAATATTTGTCTCGGGTCTGGGTGTTTTCTATGTATAATATGTATGTACTTACAAAAAAAAAGTATATAAGTAGTATATCAGTCATGTAGTTCCCATAATACAAGCTCTGCTTAGTTTGGGGCTAGATGATGCTGTGTGAAAAAATGTCCAGCATTTATTTATTTATTTATTTATATTCTAGTATCTACTTACCTAGAAGGTCTACTTGACTTTATAAATTAGTCAATAAAAGTAGGTATAAGAGGAAATTGGCTTCCTCCGTAGTGTAATTGACATAGTTATTTAGTAACATTTTGTAGAACATAATAAATCACAAAGCGTCAGCTCTTATCCGCTTCTATTAGTAAAGTTGTTTACGTCCACTCTGATAATTTATAATTCTATTCTATCTTTACATTCCATTTTCAAATAATACAAAAAAAAACAAGTCCACATTTAACAGAAGCTGAAATAAATCCAAAGTTCCCCGCATTCGCTCGGCCTCATTTAAAATTTCAAAAATGGAACACTCATAGTGTTGTGCCGCTGTCACAACACATCAATCTGTGATATCGATCACGGCATAGATAGTAGATTATCTACAGCCGAGTGTTATAATTACCACACGATGCAATGATCAATTACTGCACAGAGATTAGGTAATAGTGCCGGGAGGAAATCGATTATTTTAATGTAAAATGAAAATAAATAATTCTGGACATTTTTCACACAGCATTATCTAGCCCCAAACTAAGCAGAGCTTGTATTATGGGAACTACATGACTGATATACTACTTATATACTTTTTTATAATTACATACATATTATACATAGAAAACATCAAGACCCTAGACAAATATTTGCAGAATATACAAACATTTGTCCCGCGCAGGGTATCTAACCCGCAACCTTCTGCGTCTCAGGCGGGCCTTCACCCACTGCGCCACAGAGCTCGTCATAATGTCGTCATGTGTTTTTTTTATACAACAAAGAGGCAAACAATCATACGGCTCTCCTGTTGGTAAGCGGTTACCGTAATCTATGGACGCTTGCACACTATAGATCACTCGCGCTTTGCCGACCTTGAGACATAACGGGTGAAAAGTCTCATGTGCCTGTAATTTCACCGGCACCCATACCCTTCAAACTGGAACACAGCAATGTGAGCTAGTGGTGGGTCCTCAGCACGTGTGGCACCACTTTTGTAGCTACACACTTTCTCGAAACGAGGCCTCACTCTTTTCATTTGGACGAGCTAGCACACCTGCACACCAACACAGTTGCACAATCATGTGAGGCGCGAGGCGCGAGCTGTGCCGCAAGGTAAGATCGTGTTGGCTCGCACAATGCGCCTCGCACATAGCACTCCACTCCATTACCACACAACACGCACAGTGCAAACTGTGTTCCCAAGACTGCCTCACTCAACTTCGTTCAGAAACTGCCTCGCTGCCTCGCCTCAATTGTGGTACCACAGTGTGCTGGCTCAGTTGTAAAACTGAGCCCCTCGCACGATCCTCGTTTTCAAACAGTGTGCTAACCATGACTAAAGTGAGCATTACTACTTGGCGGTAGGTTTTAAGTCGTAAACTTATGTCGTCAAATCTTGATTGTACTCAGCTCGTACAATTTGTCTATCAGTTATCTAGTCATTTGTCTGAGAGAAATTTGCCCACGGCTTCGCCCGCGTGTTACCCGGATAAAATGTAGCTTATGTGGTATTCTCATGTATAAGCTATATTACTGTAAAATTTCATCAAAATCCGTTCAGTAGTTTATGCTTGAAAGAGTAACAAACAGAGTCTAGTAAGGATCTTAACGCAGAACGTAGGTACCCACGTTAAAGTGATGTCTCTATTTTATATACTTATGTATTGTAAATAGTTGTTAAACATAATAATTTCTTGCTTCGAGCATTGAATTCCATCATACTCTTAATATAATAAATGGCTGTTCTGACAAATTGCCTTCATTTTACATCGTTCACATTCTACTGCACTTTTATTTTTGCTCGCGAAATTGCTTGTACCTGTTCGTTCCTGTTTATTCTGAAATACTTACATATACTTTTCCTGCTAAACAAGTATATTTCTTATGACTGTTTAAAAAAAACAGAATCAGAATTAATTTATTGTGAAACATGGGTGAATGCAGATGTCACTGTTCTATGTATTAGTGTATAAATAAATAAACACCCAACAGACTCATAGGTACATAGTACTGACCCCACACAAGGAAAACCTTTGGTGTGGGTATCAGGAACTAAGAGCCATAATTCAATTCAATAATATTTATTTCTGACGTTATTACACAAGAATAAAACACAAATTAATATAATATATACATATTTATAGTCCATAATACAAGCTCAGCTTAGTTTGGGGCTAGATGATGTGTGAAAAATGACCAGCATTATGTGTATAGGTACTGAGACATTTTATTTAATGAAATTTAATAATTAATAATTTTTATCCTGCTATGTATAGTGTTAAGTTTCTCTATAAGTAATAATATTGTATGGATTTTTATAATCTGAAATAAATGAATAATAATAATTATTATTTATTTATTTATTTATTTATTTATTTATTTATTACTATTATAAACATTTTAGAAACTACTAACCAAATACACATGCAGTGAATTTAACTACCAATACACATATCTTAAAAATCAATTATTAATCGGAATGGCATCAATTTCAATGTCAGTAATCGAAAGTTGATCGATAAAGTGTCGATACAATCTCGTATTGTGACATAAAGTTACCTCTCTAGTTTAGGGTTCTGTCGAACAAACTATGTAGTTGAAACCACTAATTTTAGAACAATGCCGAGTTCAACAAACTAATTATAACAAACTAGCTTCTGCCCACGACTTCGCCCGCGTGGAACCCGGATAAAAAGTAGCCTATTTGTTATTCCTATGTATAAGCTATATTACTGTAAAGTTTCATCGAAATCCGTTCGGTAGTTTTTGCGTGAAAGAGTAACAAACATCCTCAAAAACTTTCACATTTATAATATTATAAGTAGGATACTATCATATCCTACAATATTATAAAATAATGTCAAAGCCTTATGATACTTGGGATTTTAATTAATAAAAAGCTAAGGCGAAGCCGTGGGAAGAAGCTAGTAGTACATAAGTTTATTCTCTATATGAGTGCAGTCACACCATCCCAGACCACAGTTACACCGTACGGAACTTTAATGAACGTTCATGCATTTAACATGATATCGCAGATAACTGGTAACTAACTAGTTATGAGATAACTCGACTTATAATGATACTAATGGTCGAGACTTTATCGTCAGATTATGTTGACGAGGACTCACGGGAGAAGACCAAATATATTGCTTATTATGTTCGATATTTCATCATAGATAGACGTGGACCACCTATTAAGAGTGCTATGACGAACGGTCTACTACATATACTACATACTACATCGCCGGCGTCGTCGGTCTATCAGATGGGAGGTCATTCTATACTGCGTCAGGTGTTTCGTAGTCGTTTCTTGCAGAACATTTGTTCCGCAGCGGGAATTGAATCCGAATTTTTCGTGTCGCAGCCGGCTACCCGCCCGCCGCACCTCGAGGTATGGCGTCATTGTGTAGGTTGAACCTCAATGCCTGGTCCACTCTTGCATGGGTGGATCTAGTATTGATAACCTGTTGAACAACCAAGCACATAATAATATAACTATAAAGTATAATATACTAGCTTCTGCCCACGGCTTCGCCCGCGTGGTACCCGAATAACAAGTAGCCTATGTGTTATTCTGATGTATAAGCTATATTACTGTAAAGTTTCATCAAAACCTGTTCAATGGTTTTTGCGTGAAAGAGTAACAAACAATCATCCTCACAAACTTTCACGTTTATAATATTAGCAGGATTAATGCTGATTTATGATGGTATTTATGCAGTACAGATAGATCATAAAACATAAACAGATTCGATCTATAATTTGATTTTCACTAATCACCAATATAACTAATGTACAAGCTAGTTGAAATCTATATGCTAATAATGAAGCTGAAGAGTATTTTTTGTTTGAAAGCGCTAATCTCTGGAAGTACCAGTCGGATTAGAAAAAATATTTTTGCTTTTAATAGTCCAATTCATGAGGAAGGTTATAGGCTAATTAACATTACGCTCCGACCCTTCGGAGCCGAGAAAAAGAAGTAATAGCACGAGCGGGCGATGCGTCGCGGTGGGCTGCAGGCCGAGGGCGACCGTGGTACAGCTAGTCATAGAATCAAAATTTTATACTTCGAACTTCATTTTGACACCTTTTTATCTCATCTAGATTTTTCGTACTCAAACTTGCCAGAATATTAGATGAAGTAATAATCTAATTTGTTTTATGATTAGTACCTAGAGAGTATTTATTATTAATTGTAGGTCTGTCAGTCTGTCACTTCCAGCCTTGCATTCTCAGGTCACGCTATTGGTTGATCCGTGACTATTCTAGCATTTGAGGTCAATAATGACCAATGAAATGTCTGTATTTTTATTACCTTCTATTTGTTACGAATGGGTGGAATATGGTTCGACCTGTACCCTAGGCCGAGTATATACAGGGTGGAATCTTTTAAGCAAAACAAAGATAGTATCTTTTACTTTACAAAACATTGGCTAGCTAACAACATCGCGTAAATCGATGTTCGTAAATTTACATGTTACGAAAAAAAAAAAAAAATATTAAGCCCACAAAATAAAAGTATCTAGGATTAGAGACATATGCGGTGTTTGAAAATCTTTGTCTGCGTTTGAAAAACTGCCTGTGATTGGTCAAAATTCACTATTCTGGTGAACAGAAACGCTGCGAAAAGATCTATCCAACGGCATTAAAATGTCAATAAATATGTAAATGCGGTATTGTTAGCTAGCCGACGAAAGGGCATTGTTCTATTTCCGTCTTATGTCCCTTTTTTATAATTTCTGATCGTTTTTTGTCCATTTTGCCTAACTACTATTTACTTATTTTAGATAGCAGAGTTAAGTTTATCATCTATTTAAAAATAACCTTATCTTATTACTATTCACTTATATTTTTTACAAGTATTTAATGAAGACGGGCTATGTCTTTTAAGTAAATAGATTGATGAAAATTAAATATTATTTATACTTTATTAAAAATGAGGCAAAATGTACGTCATTCATTACTTTTGTACAAATAGTATGCGGGTGGGAAAAGTGTATGAAAATATATTGATAGCGTGCTGAGTTTTTCTTTGGTAATATTTTAAAAATACCAAAAATACTACTTAATCTTATCAAAGGTTAATATCAATGAGGCGCTTGCTGCTATCAGCAAGCGCCTCATTGATATTGATATTGAGAGCAGGCAAAGGATCGACCCAAGCTCTATAGCTTGGGTCGATCCTTTGCCTGCTCTCCAAATATTTGCAATTAGGTAGGCTATAATACTAGCTGTTGCCATCGGTTATGCACGCGTGGAGTCGTGTTTAAAAAACCCACTCTCACCCCTATACTCTCTCTTTGAATGTGAAAATCTAAAAACCCTAAAACACGTCATTATTTATTTATTATTATTATTTAGTATCTACAATTTAAATTTTCAAGATGCTACCTAATACTCCAATACAAACTTTACCCCCATTTTCTTATATGACAAAATACAAATTTCTGAAACACTATATTATTTATTTATGCTCAGTAGTTGTAATTCATGTTTCTACCAAGAACATAGACTTTTATGCAAATTTCCTCCCTCTATTTCCCCCCCTTAAAGTGGATAGTTCTAAAAAACCCTTCATAGTACTTGCTTATGTTACATAATAAACCTATGTATCAAATTTCAGCTTTCTAGACTTAGTAGATTTGGTTGTGCGTTGATAGATCAGTCAGTCAGTCAGTCAGGACAAACGATGTTAATTATAGATTACTCGTATAAAATTGATATAATTTAATTAACGAACATAGTTTTAGGTAACCTATTTATATACTACTAACTCAATATGGATCTTGGTCTGAAATAAAAATTTATCATTAATTAACAACTACTTTGATCTTAAACTAGGTAGGTACATTAAATACCTTATACTGGTGATTATACCATATGCTAAGCTCGGTAAGGTATCAATAGCAAGGCTTGCCATTTGCATAAAGATTAATGGCTGAGCCGCTATTGATAATAACAAAATTACAGGCAATCACGCACTTATGATCTATAACCTCATGTGGGTTACAAAATTATCTATTAGAGTAAATGCCATTAAATGAAATTCAATTGAAATACTCACGAGGAATGAGGGAATGAGGAGGAGGTGGCTGTTTCGATTCCCATGGTCAAGATAATATTTTGTTAGTAGTTTTTTATTAGAACGGCGATTCTAAGCAGACTTATTTACATAACATAAAACTAAATTGCAAAAAAAAACGAGCTTATAACTTCATTCTCCAAGACGTTCTCAGATCTATACTCAGTATGCAGGATACCAAGTAGGCGGTAGGCAAGGGCAAGTCCAAGAGTCTAAATATTGTAAGTACATTGCACATTCTTGTGGATATAATATAAGTGGGGAGAGTATTAAGTGGCGATAGGCTTGTAGCCTATCATACGGTATTCTTAATAATACTATTCAAAACGCGTACATGTGCCAAATATAATGTTATACTTCTACTCCTTGATATGCTCACAGATCTGCGGACTGAGTATGAAACTGAGGATCGCCATCATTTATTTATTTATATAATAACTTTAATTAACACAGCTAAGGGCAATTACATTAATTAAAGACTAAAATTATAACTAGTTTCAAATAGGTCAGACTATTCTATAACTATTAAAATAATGAAATTATGGAAGATCAATAATTAAAATATAGAATGTCAATAGTGAAAAAGAAATATAAAAGAATACTAAAACACAAATTAATGACGCTCACAAAAACACATGCATACATTTAGATATTTTTTTTTGTTTTATATGTATTACAGTCGTAATCGTGTTTGTTTTGAAGTACAGAAATTTTACACACCCTGTATAGCTCCTTGAAAATTTTTTCTTGTCTGATCGTTCTTAGAACAACTGTCGTTAGTTATTTATAACCGGCAGTTAACGTCTAACGAGCCGTTAACTGCCTTATTCATTACATCGCTGGTAATTGGCAGATTTCTAGTTACTTCAGCTTTCGTCGTAAATTCGATTGGACAACTTAATCAAGGTGTCAATGGCCTAGGACATGCCTTATTGGGTTGGTCGTGGCTTCAAATCCGGAAGACTGTAGTTTTATTTTTGTTTCTGTGGGATTAAGGTGAAAGAAGAAATTATTTTTCTTTAGTCTTTGCTTAACAATGAACATAATAAAATGCAAACTTTCTTAATTACTTAAAATAATAAGTGTTAACCCATACTTGAAGGAGATAACAAAATTTATAATATTCTATAAATTCAACCTCAGTGGGACTCGAACCCGCTACACCAACTAAGCTTCGAGATATTTACCAACCATCCGTGTACTTGAGTACTCTTGAATGCAAGGGTCATTACCGTTAGGGACTGCGAATAAAATGGACTGCGGGTCCCTAGAGACACTTTAAAAATTGTTATTCAATTAGTTACAAGTGAATCTAATATAAGCGTGTTAAAAATAAACTTAACCAATTTTAATTTAAGTGACAACAAAACTTATCCTTAATAATTTAGTATTTGGTCAAAATATCGTTTCCACTGAAGAATTGCATTGCTTTGATGCTCAATACTCAATACATTTATTGCTTTCACATGGTAGGTACATAGATGGTGTTTATAGGTAGGTATCTCACATGAACCCTGTCTAAGCGTATAGCAACAGATAGGTAGTCAGGCCGAGGTTTTGCGTAAACAAACTAGTTATTAATATCTACAGTAAATAAAGTTAAGTCTCTCAAATGAACTTTGTATTAGAGTACGGCGGCAGACCGAGGTTTTATTTTCATTGTAGGTAGTCAAAGTAGGTACTTTAGGAGATGGGTATAAGTGCATGTTTTTTGTTGATTATGCTGAAACTTGGAAACTGTGCCATAAGATCAGCCGAAGACTGTATCTATTTACAATAAGCAATAGCTATGCTGTCAATCTGTATCAAAATAGCCGAGTGTAATTCTTACAATATGCTTGCCTAACTTTCAAACATCCATCTTGTGTTGATTACCATTAGAATAGTGTTCTGATAAATGAGTGGTAGGTAGGTCGCTGAGAGAGTATATAATGCATAGATGGATGGATAAAAAGTTATTTATTGCACAACTAGCTACCGCCAACGGCTTCGCCCGCGTATTACCCGAATAAAAAGTAGCCGATGTCAAGTAGTGCATTCGCTCGACCGTTTTTTCGTCAACTTTCGTTGCTAAATTTGGTCTCCACGAAATACTATTTTATTAGATAATACATAGCCTATGTCTACCCTGAAGTTCCATCCTACTAATATCACAAGGATCACTTTGAAACTCTGAGGAAGTACTCGTTGTTCCTGATACCCACGACATGGGATCGGGCTATGTATGTTGGTACTAAGCGCAACTATTGGTATTAAGGATCCGGCGTTCACCGCTCATAACTTAAATTCGAAGCGCGTCCAAAAATATAGCGATCTTTTTTTGACTGATGCAGGCCCGCCCGTGCTTGCGCGATTGAATATTAGCCGTTCAGAATTTTTTATAAATTTGGTGATGTTCCGTAATACCAAAAAAGATGAATGAAAACTTGTTGTATTTTTCACATTGTATTGTTATTCTGTAACTAGACTTTATAATCCATGTACCTAACCGAACGATACGTAAGGTATTGTTGTTTTTAATACGAAACAAATATGAAGAAAACATGTCATTTATGACGTAAAACTATCAAAAATGCGATTCGTTTACATTTCATTTTAGGTAGTATTTGGAAAAAATATATAGCAAGGTACGTAGATAAATACAATTCGAATGCAAATAATAACATAATATGGTGAAAATAAGCTCTAATTACAAATGACTATGGTATTACGTTTGTATGGGCAATTCATCCAATGCAGGCCTCTTAAGCCCAACAGTCACAACGACTCTCTAGATGGGGGGCGACTGGTCTTAGTAACCGTGTGGCATTCTTTGATAGAGATCTTTGCACTGTCATCTACCCACTGATGATGATAGGGATGAATGACTGATTCGTCAACAATGTGCTTTACATCAGAATGTAATCAGTAAACATATTTTTCAATTGGCCGACAGCACAATGCTATCTATAGTCGATTGGTCAATAATCAATCATAAAATAACCATATAATCATTTATTCTGCGAAAGTGGGTTTCATGAGATATTATAAATTATATAAAGCCCGCTTATCATGAAGAACCAAGACAACAATTTTGTCTACCGCCAAAAAAAAAATCCCTCCCTTTTGTTTGATAGAATAGGCGACAGAAATACTTAGTTTTTGTCTTCTCTTTCGTAGACAAAACTTTGTCTCAGGTGTTTGTGCGTAAGCGTCCATGATCATTAAAGTCTGAATTCATAGTCGGGGGTTGAACAGTCTTCCAAAATCCATCATTCAGCATTCGCCTTATGGCTGGGTGCATAAAAATGAATTCGCTCTTAAATTTTCATCTATCGCCTGAATAGTCCCCTAGGGGAGCATTCGGAGGGGGGGGAATTCGGGCCTAAAGCATGCAAAAATAAGATGGATAAGCCAAATTATAATACATTCATTAATTATTAATATCTAGTTTACAGAAATCAACAATTTTGATGTATGATATGTATGTATTTAGAAAAAAAAGTATATAAGTAGTATATTAGTCATGTAGTTCCCGTAATACAAGCTTTGCTTAGTTTGGAGCTAGATGATGCTGTGTGAAAAATGTCCAGCAATATTAAATTTATATATATATATATTTTTTCAGGTAAACCAACTATGTAGGAATTAGTAGGTAAAAATAATTGAAAACTAGATACATAGTCAAAATAAATGACAAATTAATTATGATGTTATTGCCGCCCTTTGTATCACCACAACCTAGTTTTAAGATCCTATGTAAAGTGTGTTTAACCCTGTTATATGCAATAAAGAGTTATATATCTGTCTATGTATAAGTTAAAGTTAAGTTAATAAAAAACCAACACGCATATACAAAGTCAAAACCCGAGGTACCCCGGTACCCGAGTACCGTGGTATAGAACATGAGCACATTCGTCCTGCAACAGGAATCGAAGCCGCACCTCTAGCGTCGTAGGCGGCTACTTGCCCGCATCGCTGCCGATGTCAATTGGTTTTGTTTCTTCTTAAAATACACATAATAAGTCTTTACTACACGTATGTTACTTTTGAATAATAGACCGGGAGGCGACTGTTGCCAAGCCTACCCATCGAGTACTAAGATTAATTATAACGAAAGAGGACAATAAGCGTTAACTGCCTGGACACTGCTGTTTAGAAGGATTTTTTTAACTGATCTTAAAGCCCAGTCAAACGGACGCTGTGGCAATAAATACAATCACGCAAACTTTGACAACCCTTGCCTTTGATTGCCACCGCCATCGCCACTACGTCTGTTTGTCCGAGCATCAGGCCGACAAATTTTAGATACACATTTTTATTTTCTTTACTCTTGTTAATCTAGCAGGCTGCGACTAGGCAACCCAATTTAGGTATCTGCTTTACGTTTTTCATTTTTTGTATTTTTTTTCCCCATATAGGTTTTATGCTGATATTGGAAGGCATGGAATAATATTAAAAAATAATAATCATCATTAATGTATTTTGAAATTGACGAGGCCTAGCATGTATAACTTGACTAAGTAACTACCTAGTTATAATATTTTGTTAATGTGTTACTTCTATGCCAATATTCTATATAATATAATATATTTATTCTTTCTATTGACGACCGATGTGGCGCGGTGGGCGAAGGTCCGCCTGCGATACAAGAGGTTGCGGGTTCGATTCCCGCCCTGGGACAAATGTTTGTACGATCTGCAAATATTTGTTCCGGGTGTTCTGGGTATTTTCTATGTATAATAAAAAAATATCTATCTATGTATTGTATTGTATTAAGTATATCAGTCATCTAGTACCCATAACACAAGCTCTGCTTAGCTTGGGGCTAGATGATGCTGTGTGGATTGTCCAGCATTATTTATTATTTATTTATCTATTCTATTCTATTCTATTCTATTCTATTCTATTCTATTCTATTCTATTCTATTCTATTCTATTCTATTCTATTCTATTCTATTCTATTCTATTCTATTCTATTCTATTCTATTTATTAAGTCGACAATTATTTAGATCTAACTGTTTAGAACTTTCCATGTTATTTGGTACGACCAAAAAATAAATCCAGCCCAAGCAGCAACCAGGCAGCATAATTACGTTCAATCTATGATATTTTGTGTCTTCTTTCACCCCGTATATGATTCATCTTGGTACTTGATAGGTATGGTTAACAACGGTGGTATCCCGATCTAGTGCTTATGTCTACGATACTGATACTGTTGTGTTACATGTAACTATAGTGACCTTATTAAAGTCACATGGGCTTATAATTTCTCAGTATAATCCCTTTGCCTTGATATCCTCATGACCTCTGAGAACTAGATCAATGTTGCGCAAGTGTCACTTACCTACCTACCTATCTCTAATACGAGCTCCGTGACACACAGATTAGCTATTGTCTATCAGGGGTAAGGTAGATTGGCGACTTTTTGCAGCGACTTTATGCTGCGTGACGCGGTGATCGCGTTTTTGGTGAAAGCACATAGATACTCTGAAGCTGTGACTGGATCTCAGTGTCTATATACGACTGAACAACTTCAGTTTAATTAATTATTTATATATTTTTGGCATTCATTTAACTGTAGGTGTTAAATTTGATACAAATAAGTTCTTTGATCCTGAACAAAAAAAAACTAACCATTTAAAGGGTGTCTGGAAGACATCGCTTTTATAACTGGAATTGGAATTATTTATTAAAAACTTAAATATAATCTTATCGAATTAAATATTGATGACAAGCTGTCATAAAAAAATCGACATGCTGGAACTTGAGCGCCCTTAATGTCGGCGAATTGTTCGCATGTGGAGTATGTGTCGCGTGGCCAGAGCGGAGGTAATTGCCAGGGACATATCATAGCAGATTGATCAATATAGTCAGATTATTCACTTCGTTCTTTTGTTTTAAGCGATAAGACTGAAATAAAAAAGATACAATGGGCATATTTTATTAAATAAAATATGTTACTTTTTTTTTGTTTACCTATTTCATAAGGTGTACAATAAGGTTTTTTCATTTTTCATTAATTCAATCAAATTTAGATTATTCCGGTTATTTTTAGTCAATCTCTACAGTAACTTCAGAGAAAAGCAGAAGATTTTAAAAATTATTTTTGGAAATAGCAGCCATGTTTAATTTTTATATAGTTTACAATTAAAACTACAGTAAAGAACGCATTTATAATACTAAAACTGCAAGCAAGCTACGCCCCACCTGCAGTTGGTAAGTGGTTATCGTAACCTTTGCACGTTTGCCACACCAGAGGTGTCACTACGTCGAAACGCGACTTTTAATCGCCCGTCTGCACAACTCATATTCTAAGAAACACGTATGTGAATTGTGGCAGTGGTGTTATCAGATCGACCTGACAATGGCTTTACTGGATCAATTGGAAATATTACATTATAGAGCCTGTATTAAAATAATAAATAAATAATAACGACCGATGTGGCGCGGTGGGCGAAGGTCCGCCTGCTACACAGGAGGTTGCGGGTTCGATTCCCGCCCTGGGACAAATATTTGTACGATCTGCAAATATTTGTTCCGGGTGTTCTGGGTATTTTCTATGTATAATAAAAAAATATCTATCTATGTAATGTATTGTATTAAGTATATCAGTCATCTAGTACCCATAACACAAGCTCTGCTTAGCTTGGGGCTAGATGATGCTGTGTGGATTGTCCAGCATTATTATTATTATTATTAATAATATTGGACATTTTCACACGGCCAATTATTTGTGTAAATATATACATTCTATTCTATTAATATTATAAACGCGAAAGTTTGTGAGGATGGATGTTTGTTACTCTTTCACGAAAAAACTACTGAACGGATATTGATGAAACTTTACAGTAATATAGCTTATACACCAAAATAACACTTAGGCCAATACTAGCTTCTGCCAACGGCTTCACCCGCGTGGTACCCGAATAAAAAGAAGTTTATGTGTTATTCTGATGTATCCTACTAATATTATAAACGTGAAAGTTTATGAGGATGGATGTTTGTTAATCTTTCACGCAAAAACTACTGAACGGATTTTGATGAAACTTTATAGTAATATAAAAAAAAAACTAGTATTCAGTGCTCGTTGATAAGTCGTGAAGATAATTTACAAATACATCGCCCAAAGCTTAATGCAGATCGCAGTATATACGGTTAATGATGATATTACTCTGGTGTACGCAATACGCGTAAACATGTACATGTGCAGTATCTAACTAAAACCCTGTGCGATCCATCAAATGCGTATTTATCCTTAAAAAATCCCTAAACAAGTTTAATTAATCAAAGTCGACATTTATTCAATTGGTAGTTAAAAAAGACGTGAATTTACCAAAAAAAAATTGTGAGATATTATGAATATCTTGTGATTTCACTTATGTGGGGTTTTTATTTCATGATATGAATATATCCCATTTTAAATTGTAATAAATTACTTTTCAGTGTGGGTTACCACATTAAAAACCAGATAACCATGGGTATGCATCTTCTTTGTCTACTTGCAATACTCAACTCCACCTTGATACTTGACAGTGATAAACCCCGAGTTTGGTTAAATATATTGTATTGTAATTATTTAGTGAACAAATATTTACAGAATATCCTTTTTAAATAAGCACAAATACTACACAAAGTCCCTAAGCTTCAAATAAACAATAAAAAATAAGTTTTTTTTTTCATTCTTAAAAGGAAAATAATAGTTATCCCATATTACTTACCAAAGTTTATATACTTGTAAGCTGAAATTTTATTTAGTGTGCAAAAAAAGTATTTAGTAAATAAGTTATATACATCTAATAATAAATAATAAATAACGCTGGACAATCCACACATCATCATCTAGCCCCAAGCTAAGCAGAGCTTGTGTTATGGGTACTAGATGACTGATATACTTAATACAATACATTACATAGATAGATATTTTTTTATTATACATAGAAAAAACCCAGAACACGTGGAACAAATATTTGCAGATCGTACAAACATTTGTCCCAGGGCGGGAATCGAACCCGCACCCTCCTGTGTCGCAGGCGGACCTTCGCCCACCGCGCCACATCGGTCGTCTACTTAGTACCCTTTCGGATCGGACGAGGTTTTTGTTTCTTAGTATACATTCCTTACTCACTGTGAATAAGGAATGGTATGAAGTGTGCTGTCACCTACAAGGTGCGCTTAATGGCAATACCTATGTGCCTACATAAAATAAGAACGGTGTCTACATAGTTTGGTATATAAGTGTGCATGAGCTAATAACCCTGGTTTCGAACGTTACCAAAAACCCCGACATAGTTCAGCACCTGGCCTACGTGCAAATGCCAATTGCCATTTTAACGGTCACCCATCACCATATTCTGCTTACTTAGAAGGAACTTATAAAAAACAAATTGCAGTTGCGTTTTTGTATGGTAAGTAGGGTCCCGTGCGGTATCGATTCATTCATTTATTCACATCCTTTGGCGTTCTTTGGACAAGTCAAATTATCAAAAAAATTTTACATCATTAGCATGACATGAGGTGATTTACAAAATAGTACAAAACATTAAAAAAAACATATATCTTACACAATACCTAGTATCTACACAACATAAAAAAAACTGAGCTCAATAACTTCCGGATCGGAAGTCGAGGTACCATCCACTAAGCTAACACGTCGCACTTGTATTATAACACTAGCTTAAGCCCACGGCTTTGCCCGCGTGGTACCCGGATAAAAAGTAACCTGTGTTATTCTGATGTATCCTATCCTATCCTACTTCCTACTAATATTATAAACGTGAAAGTTTGTGAGGATGTTTGTTATTCTTTCACGCAAAAACTACAGAACGGATTTTGTTGAAACTTTACAGTAATATAGCTTATACATCAGAATAACACATAGGCTACTTTTTATCCAGATACCACGCGGGCGAAGCCGTGGGCAGAAGCTAGTAAGCTATATTACTGTAAAGTTTCATCAAAATCCGTTCAGTAGTGTCAACAAACATTTATCCTCACAAACCTTCGCGTTTATAATATTAGTAGGATTTAATAACCAAACTTAATTAAGCTGATATGTTATTTGGTGTTCAATAAAGTATTTTCTATCTTCTATCTTTCTATCTAGGTGTCTTAAAACGGATGTAAAATGTCATATAACTATGTCGGTACAAGCATCCGCTAGCCCTCACCGTGGATATATATCTTAATAATTATAAATAATATAATTATGTAATAATTATTATGTATGTCTTAGTAACCGTTCTCACGCCCTACGGGTTTACTGCGGGTAGGTAGGCAGTGTTTGGATGATGTTTGCAAGGTTTGTTGGGACACACGGCCAGAAGGTTCGTCGAACGAGAACAACATTTATCCGTGACGCAAGGAACCCGTATATGCGGTGGCCGAAAGAAGTTGTCCGTTTCTATGTTTGCCTGTTACCAATTATCCGAGGTTTTTTGTAATCGATTTGTGTTAAGTACTTTAAGAATAGTTTTATAGATAGGTTTTTTCGACATAGGTCGGGACGCTGCAACAGACGATGAAAAACACGTCGAGGATTTTAAAATTAAATTATAATATGTCTTTTTAAAATAAAATAAAAATTTGAAGCCACAGAGCTTATATAAATAATAAACATGAATGTACAATGTGCATTAAAACTCATAAATGGGTTTATTCGGTTTTGAGTAAAAAATATTTTACCGATCATCTTCGTAATTGATTCGTAATTAGGATTACTGTAAAATAGGTCTTCGACTTTTAACTTCTACGCTTTGAAATCTATAGATTTTTATAAAAAAAACTACATAAATTTGTACAAAAATAAGCAGACAACTGAATTAATAATTTTCTAATTGCAAAACAGTAATTTCTAAAAACGAGTTCACACGTTACGAGGTACCTATGTCACAGTACTCGCCACTTTTTTGTCCGTGTGACAAATAGGTAGGTACTCTCCACATCATGCCATTGGCACTCTTATCTGCCATAGTCCCGAGTTATTATTTATTATATTATTTATTACTATAAAATGTGAACGGTTAAAGGTATGCCTTCACAGCGGTGTGTCCCCGACCCCATTACGAAACGTTATAGCTAATAGCAATTATGCTAATAGCAATTTCTTCGGAGGCCATACGTAATTGAGCCGCGTGTAATCGAAGCCTTACTAATCGCACGACAGATTAATTACTCAAATCCATGTATGGTAATCAGCTGGTCTCGTTGATAACTGACGGACAGACTTTGAATTCATATTGTAAAAACGGGAATTTTCACGTACTGCACTATCGGTGAAGGCACAGACTAAGTTTCGACTCATTCCGAGAGTCTTCATCAGGGTGAGTGGTTGCGACTTTCTCCTTCCGCGTCGCGCCGTGCACTAGCAACCACTCACCCTGATGAAGACTCTCGGAATGAGTCGAAACTTAGTCGGTGTCTTCACCGATAGTGCAGTACGTGAAAATTCCCGTTTTTACAATATGAATAGTCAAGTTCACGATAGTTTTTGGAAGACTTTGAATTTTTATAACTAGCTTCTGCCCACGGGTTCGCCCGCGTGGTACCCGGATAAAAAGTAGCCTATGTGTTATTCTGATGTATAAGCTATATTACTGTAAAGTTTCATCAAAATCCGTTCAGTAGTTTTTGCGTGGAAGAGTAACAAACCCATCCTCACAAACTTTCGCATTTATAATGTATGATAATAATAATACCGCAAGGGTGAACTTGTGGCGAGCGTTTTGGTGCGTGGTGACACCGCGGAGCCCCATTACTCCCTGGGGTTGACAGAGACCCCTGACCCTCGGCTTAGCCGGCCGATCGGAGGTGGAGGCGCAAGAGCGGAACCTCCAAGAGTGGAAATGTTAAAGGCATAAAGCCGGGAGTAGCGTCTAGTAAAACTGCAACACACCTCTCGGCACCCTTTAGTCGTTCACACCAACGTTGCCTCTAAGCTGCCTATCGTTGGCGGCACTTATGGGGCCCGTTTTATAGACGGCAACTCATTATCTGCATATTAACTGAATACAGGGTTGGCAGGTGCCGAATTTCATTTTGCATGACATAAAAAAAAACTCGTATAATTTTTTTATTCCATAAACAATCGTAAACTTGTCATTTTAAATTGTAAAAACGGGAATTTTCACGCACTGCACTATCGGTGAAGGCACCGACTAAGTTTCGACTCATTCCGAGAGTCTTCATCATGGAGAATGATCGCGACTTTCTCCCTCAGCGTCGCGTCGTGCGCTACTGCTATTTATACGAGTTTTTTAAATAGCGAAAGTTTGAAAAATACCATCGTTATTATAGAATAACAATGGTATTTTTCAATCTTTCGTGATTAGCTACCTAACATAAGTGTTTTTATCGCGTTTAATCGTGATAAAGAAAAACTTATAGAATAACGATACCCATATCAACATTAACAAAAAGAGTCCATTTTGAAATTTAAAATGGCGCATTTTTATTTAATTTCCATGATCAGCATCCTTAAATTAGTCAAAACTGAACTCTATTACCAATTTTTTTAACATAATTTTCGTTCGCCATCTTGATTTCAAACTGGATAACCGAAGTGCGAATCGGGAGTCAACGTTAATAACTCAATTTCGCGACCTCATTGAAGTGGTTCACAAATTAAAGACCGCAACTTAATTAAGAAATCAGCTCAAAACAATACTCGTATCCCATACAGCAACTGACTGAAACAAATGAGTATCCAATTAATCACTATACACAATTTTTCTCAATAGCAAGTGTGTTTGTAACCTGAGATAAGTGTACACTGATCGCCGAGCTGCCTTGAGTATCTAGTGTAGCCACGCCCTAACATGGACCTACTACACGATTTATTAGTTGGAACAGCCTATACTTTACTACCATGTAAATAGGTTAAATATTTCTAGACGGCTGCAAAAAGTATAGTATTCTGAGTCATATAGCTGAGATACGAGAAAAACTCGTGCACGAAATTGTGTGAAAAGTCAAATGAAAACCATTATTAAATGTCACATTGTCGAAAAAATATTTACCCTCCAGCTTTTATTTAAAAACTAGCTGTGCCTCGGTTTCACCCGCGTAAGTTTCTATTCCGTGGGAATATCGGCGATCTAATTAAATTTTAGAACACAAAAGCTGCTATTGTGACTTAACTATGATAGTACGATATATTCCCTCGCGGACTTTTTTGTAGGTTATCATGAGTACTTTTCATGTAGTACATTATTTTTATGTATCATCAATAGTTTTCTCAGCGCACGCCAAATAACAAATTTTATAGTCAAAATTTTGCAACTTTGGGTATGTAACCCAATTTTCTAAAGGATCTCTATTTTTTTAAAATTAAATATAGCCTATTACTTCGTGAAATTAAGCTTTCTATTCTTGAAAAAAAATTTAAAATCAGTCCCGTAATTTCGGAGCCTCTTCGATACAAATAAATAAAAACATACAAACAAAATCTTTCCTCTTTATAATATCAGTATACATAAAAGGTCTTGCGTGGTCAATAATTCTGAATAATTCAATACGAGGGTAGATGAAAATATTATAGAAATTGTGTCATAGTTTTGTTTGTAGTCAAACATCGACTGTGTTCAATTGCTTGTATGGTAGACTGTTTATGTGATAGAAAAGGTAATTTTGTGTGTCTTTCATACTTATTTATTTAAACATAAGGAACTTAGTGTACACTTGGTTACGCCGATAAAATTATTATAAAACTTACATTCTGTGTTTGGGAAGGTGCGAGAAACAGGCAAGTGTTTTACTTACTTAGAGAAATGTTCATTATCATGAATAAGGTAAAATTTTAAACTATACTATACATTTGATATATCACTGCTGTAAAGATGCATCGTCCAGTAAATAACACAATTAATTATGTAGGTACATGACTAGCAGGATCCTCATTTTCGCAAAACAAAGATATTGGGTAATGTGTTGATAAGAGAGTGGGTAATGTGTTGATGAGAGATTGGGTAATGTGTTGATAAGAGATTGGGTAATGTGTTGATGAGAGATTGGGTAATGTGTTGATAAGAGATTGGGTAATGTGTTGATGAGAGATTGGGTAATGTGTTGATAAGAGATTGGGTAATGTGTTGATGAGAGATTGGGTAATGTGTTGATAAGAGATTGGGTAATGTGTTGATGAGAGATTGGGTAATGTGTTGATAATAGATTGATTAATGTATTGATGAGAGATTGGGTAATGTGTTGATAAGAGATTGGGTAATGTGTTGATAAGAGATTGGGTAATGTGTTGATAAGAGATCGGGTAATGTGTTGATGAGAGATTGGGTAATGTGTTGATAAGAGATTGGGTAATGTGTTGATGAGAGATTGGGTAATGTGTTGATAAGAGATTGGGTAATGTGTTGATAAGAGATTGGGTAATGTGTTGGTAAGAGATCGGGTAATGTGTTGATAAGAGATTGAGCAATGTTTTGATAAGAGATTGGGTAATGTGTTGATAAGAGATTGGATAATGTGTTGATAAGAGATTGGGTAATGTGTTGATAAGAGATTGGGTAATGTGTTGATGAGAGATTGGGTAATGTGTTGATGAGAGATTGGGTAATGTGTTGATAAGAGATTGGGTAATGTGTTGATAAGAGATTGGGTAATGTGTTGATGAGAGATTGGGTAATGTGTTGATAAGAGATTGGTTAATGTGTTAATGAGAGATTGGGTAATGTGTTGATAAGAGATTGGGTAATGTGTTGATAAGAGATTGGGTAATGTGTTGATGAGAGATTGGGTAAGCTCTTGACAAATACTTGAATATTTAGGGACTTGACAAGTTATTCTAGTCCTTCAATTATTTATTGATTTCGAATTTCAATTATTTCACTATATTTTAACATTGTCATAAAATGCAAGTCATTCCGTTCTATATAGAAAACTTATGTGTATACTGAAACTGAATTTGTAAACGGAATTGACTTGAATAGCAACCAGTGTTATTATATTATGTTAAAATAAATGAAATCATACAAAACAGAAGTTTAGCAGGAACACAGTAAATTTATAGTAAAAAAATCATTTTTAAAAAGAAGCACATTGAACCAGCTATTTTAATAAAATGCGTACATTTCGTGTTTATGCTGTTGACGTTGAAGAGTTCCTTTATCTATAGATAGTCAACTAACAAACATTGCAAGTTAAATAAAAGCTTGTAAAGAATATTAACTGTTGTAAAGGGGCAGAAAATACATTTATTTTTCCCATTAGACACAAGAGTTTTAAATAATAAAGTAAATAAATCAAAACAGACAAATTAAATGACTAATTTTGTCTTGTGTTGAGTCAAATAGGTTCTCGTCTCAGCATTATGCTGCACCTTAAACCTAGGTAATGCAGGTGCGGCGCTGATTTTACTTTTAGTTTTTAAATAAGTTTTGTTATTGTTGCAGGATCTTTTGGAGAGGATATATCGGCTGTTCGACGTGGAGGGAGAGGGCTACTTAGTGCAAGAGGACTGGTTTGAGTTCTTGAAGCAGAGGCTTACGTAAGATTCTTTTTTTTTTATATAACGACCGAATTGGGACGTTCTGGAGAAAGGCCAAGTTGAGTCAAGAGCTTGTATGAGGAATGAGATGAGGATGAATGGATCGAAAGAGGTATAAGGGTAGAACCCTCTGGGAAATGGGCGATTTTATGTATGTATGAATTAATGTATTCCATCTGAGATAATTAAAACTGTATTAAAAACGCTAAAAACTTAATGTCAGGTCAAAGCAAAAGTAAAAATTATGTACCTTCATCCTACTAATATTTTTAACGCGAAAGTTTGTGAGGATGGATGATTGTTACTCTGGCATGCAAAAACTACTGAACGGATTTTAATGAAACTTTTCAGTAATATAGCTTACTAGCTTCTGCCCACGGCTTCGCCCAGATGGTACCCGGGTAAAAAGTAGCCTATGTGTTATTCTGATATATAAGCTATATTACTGTGAAGTTTCATTAAAATCCGTTCAGTAGTTTTTGCGTGAAAGAGGAACAAACATCCTCACAAACTTTCACGTTTATAAAATTAGTAGGATAGGATATACATCAGAATAACACATAGGTTACTTTTATCCGGGTTCCACGCGGGCGAAGCCGTGGGCAGAAGCTAGTATTACATGTAAATAATATCTTATAGCTGCACCTTGAATCCCCAATAAAAATAAGCGATCCCTGAATTGTTCGTTTCCATCCCTTCTCATATATAGAAAGAAAGAAAGAAAGAAAGTTATTTATTTGACAACAACAAAGCACGGAAAGGACAGGTACACACAGAGAAAATAAATAAATAGACACAATAAATACATTAGATTTTAACAAAAACATAGTGACAAAGAGAAGATTTTTGTGCTAATTAGTCCCATCTGTGCCGTGTGGGACAAACAGGTCCTGTCTCAGCTTAGTGCTGCTCCGCACAGTAGTGAGAAGCAGCGCTGATTGTCAGACAGGGCCTAAGATGATCTCACAAACGCGGAAGACTCCAGGGCTACCACCATTTAAATTGTAATAATAACAAGAATAAACAAAGTAGGAAGGAACTGGATGTCGTCATAGTTCCTGATACTCACGACACAGGCAATACTAGTGTGGGATCAAGACTATGAATGTCTCATTTGGGTATTCAACATGAAATTACAGAGAAAATTCAATTTCAAATTATAAATTCACGTCGTTTTTAAGTTGACGTTTCTATTATGATCCTTTATGATACAATTTAATTGAGTTTTTTTTCTTTACTTTTTAAAGGTCTAATTACGAGATAAAACTATTCTAATTTACAATACTAGTGTAGATTTAATCCTAGGATGTACAATCATAATATTTAACTCACTTAAAAAACCTTAATACCTTATACCTACTTTGATTTTGACAAAAATGCCCCGCGCACCTTACTGATCCATCTAGACAGTTCAATGGCGGCCCAAAAAGTTTATCAGCAATGCTTACCTGCTCAGGTTTACTTAGGAATGTAGACTTAAGATTATTCTAGTGATTTTTGTCTTAATAAAATGCTGGGTATTTTTTCACACAGCATCATCTAGCCTCAAAATAAACATAGCTATAGGAACTGCATGACTGATATACTATTCATATACATCTTCCCATAAATGTTTGTAAATCGTTAGGGTGGGAGCGCGTTTATGTCTTTTGTAAGAATAATATAGTAGTGATGGGTTTTTATAGGTTTTTTTTCATTTTGAATAGCTTTTATTTGATGGAAGGTCTTCTTTAAAGTTGCTGATTTGTCGAATTGGCTACTTTTAACTTAAATACTTTTTTAATACTGCGGTTTTACTTGGAATTCAAAATAAAAATAAACTTTTTTATGAGGCATGAATTGCGAAATAGTTACTCTACATGTTTTGGTTTTAAATATCCTACAATGTTACCAAATCACGATAATTTCAATTCTATTGTTTACTAGCTTCTGCCCACGGCTTCACCCGTGTAAAAAGTAGCCTATGTGTTATTTTGATGTAATATATTACGGTAAAGTTTCATCGAAATCCGTTCAGTAGTTTTCGCGTGAAAAAGTAACAAACATCCATCCTCACAAACTTTCACGTTTATAATATTAGTAAGATATTTTTACATACAAAACGGCAATTTCTTTGGTCTCTGGTATGGTAATATAATTTTCTGTATCGTAGTTATCAGGCTACGAGTACCATGCTAACATAACAACCAGACCCGGAACAAATATCTGCAGAACCTGCAAACATTTGTCCCGAAACGGGAATCGAATCCGCACCACAATGATAGATAGAGTTATTCGATTTGTTCCAGTGACGACAAGCAGATCGACTTTGTTGAGCAAGTGGAGAGTGTTGCGTATGTACTGTGCGGAAATGACGTCATCTCCATCGATGCTTTCCAGCACATCCTGCAGAACAGAGTAGTAAGTACACAGTCATCATCAATAGCCTGTAGAACATCACTGCTGGACCTGCGTGCCTAGACAAATACCTCACGCTTACTTTTCCTTTCACGCTAACGCAAATTTGTCAAGGTAAAATTTGACAGCTGTCACGTGACATTTCCATAGCTAATGTCATTTCCATAGAATTCAATCTTTCCATAGGCGTTAACGCGAAAGAAAGTGGTATTTGTCTAGACTCCATGAGCCTCTACCAAAGAGTGTCATGACGAACGATCTTGAGCAATACCCGGAAAACTAGTAATTATAATATGGCTTATATGCAAAAATTCGAATGCATGTGCCATTGGTCAGTGTTCAAATATCATTGTCCTCCGATCTTCCATTGGTTAGTGTTCAAATATCGTTGTCCTTCGATCTTCCATTGGTTAGTGTTCAAATATCGTTGTCCCCCGATCTTCCATTGATTAGTGTTCAAATATCGTTGTCCCCCGATCTTCCATTGATTAGTGTTCAAATATCGTTGTCCTTCGATCTTCCATTGGTTAGTGTTCAAATATCGTTGTCCTTCGATCTTCCATTGGTTAGTGTTCAAATATCGTTGTCCTTCAATCTTCCATTGGTTAGTGTTCAAATATCGTTGTCCTTCGATCTTCCATTGATAAGTGTTCAAATATCGTTGTCCCCCGATTTTCCATTGATTAGTGTTCAAATATCGTTGTCCCCCGATCTTCCATTGATTAGTGTTCAAATATCGTTGTCCCCCGATCTTCCATTGATTAGTGTTCAAATATCGTTGTCCCTCGATCTTCCATTGATTAGAGTTCAAATATCGTTTTCCCTCGATCTTCCATTGATTAGTGTTCAAATATCGTTGTCCCCCGATCTTCCATTGATTAGTGTTCAAATATCGTTGTCACCCGATCTTCCATTGATTAGTGTTCAAATATCGTTGTCCCCCGATCTTCCATTGATTAGTGTTCAAATATCGTTGTCCCCCGATCTTCCATTGATTAGTGTTCAAATATCGTTGTCCCCCGATCTTCCATTGATTAGTGTTCAAATATCGTTGTCCCCCGATCTTCCATTGATTAGTTTTCAAATATCGTTGTCCCTCGATCTTCCATTGATTAGTGTTCAAATATCGTTTTCCCTCGATCTTCCATTGATTAGTGTTCAAATATCGTTGTCCCCCGATCTTCCATTGATTAGTGATCAAATATCGTTGTCACCCGATCTTCCATTGATTAGTGTTAAAATATCGTTGTCCCCCGATCTTCCATTGATTAGTGTTCAAATATCGTTGTCCCCCGATCTTCCATTGATTAGTGTTCAAATATCGTTGTCCCCCGATCTTCCATTGATTAGTGTTCAAATATCGTTGTCCCTCGATCTTCCATTGATTAGTGTTCAAATATCGTTGTCCCCCGATCTTCCATTGATTAGTGTTCAAATATCGTTGTCCCCCGATCTTCCATTGATTAGTGTTCAAATATCGTTGTCCCTCGATCTTCAGCCCCATCGGGGGACAACGTCAATTTATTTTTAATCTACTCGTAGTATGTTATCATCCTTTTGCCATCTAGTATGAAATCAATCAAAACATATTTTTATATGGAAAAATTAATTGGGGATGCTGATTATGACAATGAGGTTCAATTTAAAATCAAAGAGGGCACATTTAACTTTAATTTTTAAAATTTTATATGAGTGTCGTTTTCGACTAATTTGGGGATGCTGATTATGTAAACGAGTTTCATTTTAACATTATAAATGGCGTAAAACATTTTGCCAATTTTGCAACTTGACTATTCTATTTGATTATGTTTGTTTCTAGGTGACGAACAGGCTATTCCGAGTGCTGGATGCAGATGGTGACGGGTACACCACAGCTGATGAAGTCATGGAGTTCATATCAGCTGTTTCCAGCAGCAGGTAGCTTCATCAGAATCAAACAACCAGTGAACTGGTCTTTCACTTTCATCTTTTTGCACTGAAGCATCTCTTTAGACTGAAGTTTAAAGAGATGCTTCAGTGCAAAAAGATTACTATTCAGTGCTACTATTGCAGATATTTTTAACAACCAAAGTAAAAAACAAACTTAGGGTCCCAAACAAGTTACAGTAACCGCTTACCTGTTGGTGCTGTAACTATATACTCTTGAAACACCATCACTATCATTCATGTATTTTGGTCATTTCCATACCTTATTACTCTTTATTGTACACAGATATATAAAAATATATATTTGGTAAAGCATTTACAAAGACGAGCCTAAAAACCCCAAAAAAGAATAACTTAAGAAAGAAAGATTTCTTTCTTTTTGACCCTAAAAATAATTTCCATCCAACAAACCTTTTATTTCCTTTATGATGTTCATTTTGTTTATTTTATTTATTTCATTAAATCATCAATTTAGGCATTCCGGCGTTATGTGGCCCATTTCATTCTATCCATCGCAAAATTATACTCAACTCATGAGCAAAAACCAATTCTGAATAAAGTATAAATTTATTTTGACAATAACTAAAGCATAAATCTCAACTGGCAATCACGTAGATAAATAGATAGATAACACCTTCTTATACACAAAAAAATATGCTGTTTCTATTTAGTATCGTAATTTTTCAGGCCTAGAGTGGGCTTCGACAAGAACAGCGTGGATAGACTAGAACAACTCTTCATGAAGACAGTCGGAGACCAGAAGGAGATCACCAAGGAACAGTTCCGGAAGATCATGGAGTCTAAGAACGTAGGTATTGAAATGTTTCTCTTCACGGTTTGGTGACTTGAGTCAGTTCGTGTCGTGGCTTGGGTCAGTTCGTGACTTAGGTCAGTTCGTGACTTGGGTCAGCTCGTGACGTAAGTTGATAACTGATTTCAATGAAGTGATACATGGATGGATGTTTGTTTGTTGCTACAAATCTTCGTATTTGGTTGAAATATTTAAGTTGATCATCGAACAAATTCGAGTCACCTGGAAGTGACTCGATGATTGTTCGATGATTTACTGGGATTTAATTTTTATTTACAATTATTTTTTCATGGACCACGTCTTCCAAATATTTGATGAGGATAACAACGGCGCCATCTCCCTCCAAGAGTTCATTGCGGAGTCACTAGGGTGACTCGAATTTGTTCGATGATTTACTGGATTTTAATTTTAATTTACAATTATTTTCAGCCTTTTTTCACGGAGCGCGTCTTCCAAATATTTGACGAGGATAACAACGGCGCCATCTCCCTCCAAGAGTTCATTGCGGCGGTGCACCAGTTCGCAGGACATACGCCTGAGGACAAAATCCGTTTCTTGTTCAAAGTCTACGATATGGACAGTAAGTAAAACTAAATGTTTGTTCACGTTATAGTGGTCCACTTTAACTGGTCTGATTTTCCATAAAATTAGGTCATAGCTAACTCGAAAACTGCTCCGTAAATGCTAATTAAAGTTGGGTGGAATTAAAATTGAAAATAGAACGAGGCTCATTACATTCATAAATACTCTCATGAAATACAATCTTCATGACAAATCCTTATTTCTATTAAAATTGGAACTGGCAACAATAAAACAAGGCGGGAAACCAAGAAAGTAAATTTTCTTTTTAAACTTTTTAACTTCAATCCACCGACTTCGCTACACCTCCTATCTATGTATTTGTAGATTATTTGTGTAGCCAATGTATGGTTGAAGTCTATTGAACGAGTATGTTTTTTTTTAATAGTCTTCGTGTATTAGTGTTACTTATCTATAAATTTTAATAGCTATAGTTATATAGTTAATTTTAGTAGACAACCTCTGTGGCGCAGTGGGTGAAGGTCCGCCTTAGACGCAGAAGGTTGCGGGTTCGATTCCCGCTGCGGGACAAATGTTTGTATGATCTGCATTCATTTGTCTCGGGTCTGGGTGCTTTCCTATGTATAATATGTATGTATTTACAAAAAAAAATAGATGTATAAGTGTTATTATATATGGCAATATCAAAATATGTTTGTAGCGCCCTCTGTCACGGCGTCTGTAGAACTAAAATAAAAAATTGAGATTACTGTTTCGAAAGTCAATGTGTGTTTTACTAATAATAAGTAGTATATCAGTCATGTAGTTCCCATAACAAAAGCTCTGCTTACTTTGGGGCTAGATGATGCTGTGTGAAAATGTCCAGCATTATTTATTTATTTAATTTTCACGTACTTAGTCAATGCCTTCAACGATAGTGCATATCGGTGAAGGCACCGACTAAGTTTCGACTCATTCCGAGAGTCTTCATCAGGGTGAGTGATCGCGACGAGGGAGAAAGTCGCGTCGTGCACTACTGACTGAAAATTAAAGAATTTTAATTGGCTCATAGGTTGACAATACTTTAATTGTATTTTTGGTATCCAGACGATGGTCTAATCCAGCACAGAGAGCTCCAACACGTGATGAGGGTCTGCATGGAGGAGAACGGTATGCAGTTCAGCGAGAGCCAACTCCTCGAGCTGACAGCGGCAATGTTTGAAGACGCTGATACACAGAGACGCGGTGCTATTACATATGAAGCATTCAGGCATATGCTGGAGATGCATGGGGGGTTGATGGAGAACATCACCACCAGGTAAGACCTTCCAACGGATAAACTTGTTGTTTCACTTTGCTCGTCCATTTAGCGTGGTTTCGGCAACGCGCGTTTGATGCGTTTGGCGTTACAAACGTCATGGCATAGTGGGAGAGTAGCCAGCTGTGGCGCAAGAGGTGCGGGCTCGATTCCCACTGTTCCCACTGCGGGACGAATGTTTGCATGTTCTACAGATATTCTAGGTCTGAATGTTGTGGTATCACAGTACGATACCCACGATACAGGGATTAATTTATTACTAGCTTCTGCCCACGGCTTCACCCGCGTGGTACCCGGATAAAAAGTAACCTATATGTTATTCTAATGTATAAGCTATATTACTTTACAGTTTCATCAAAATTCGTTCAGTAGTTTTTGCGTGAAAGAGGAACAAAAATCCCAACAAACTTTCACGTTTATACTATTAAAAGTAGGATAGGATAATTTATTAACGTATATTTCTTCTTCTGTTTCAGCATAGACCGCTGGCTGGTCCCTCCGAAGGTAGACTCGGAACCCACCAACTTCATCCAACAGCTGGCTAGGCTCAAGCCCTATCAGCTTTCTCTGCCCTACGTGAAAAACAACTATGCTCTGCTCTCTTACTTGGGAATATTCTTCTTTGTAAATATTGTTTTATTCGTGACCCGGTGCTATGAGTATAGAGAGAGCAATGGATTTGTTATTCTGGCTAGAGGATGCGGTAAGTGACAATAATCAACTAGTAATATCAATTAGTGGCGAGAGTCAGTTAGTTATAAAAGTCAGTTTGCGACAAGAATCAGTTTGTGCCACGAGTGAATTTATGACGAGAGTCAGTTGTTAGTCACAAAAGCCAGTTAGTAACGAGAGAGTGAGTTCGGGACGAGAGTCAGTTAGATACGAGAGACAGTTCATGACGAGAATCAATTAGTTACGAAAGTCAGTGACTAACGAGAATCAGTTTGTGCCAAGAATCAGTTTGTGACGAGTGTCAGATTCTGGAGTCAGTTAGTTACGGGTATCATTTTGAGATGCGATTAGTTTGAAACTTGTTTACAATAATGACGAGCGAAGCATTGCACCAAACGAAAGCGAAGATAGCTGCAAAAAAGTTACCGTTTCATTATTTTTTTATTGTGTCAAAGTCAAAGTCTTAGTCAATAGTATTTTAATCATTGAAATAACAAGGATCTTAGAGAAATGTCAGCTTAAAAGTGAACTCTGTTATTCATAATCACTCCCTAACTTAAGCAGCGTGATAAAAGTTGTCTGCCTCTATCCTTTGTTTAATGTTAGAAAAGGACAGGGCTAGAGTAAGCGACCTGATATGTTAATGAGTGATTATGAATAAGAGGGTACGTGAATTTAAAATTTTAAAGTGAATATTATTTAAAAGTAGTATTTTTTATATAATACATAGTAGTATTCTTAAGCTGTCAGACCGCGTGAGGAACGAAGTATGCTGTTACTTCGTTCCAAAACTCAAATCGCTGACGTTGGTCACAAAGCTGCTAGCTTGAAGTGGAACTGGGCCGGACACGTTTGTCGTATGTTAAGAGACTTGTGAGCAAAAATAACTACAGAGTGGATCCCACCCAATTTTAGGCGACGACGTGGAAAGCCCAGGATGAGATGGAGGGATGAGCTCCACTCGCACCTGACAACATGGTCTGAAAAGGCGTTGGATCGCGATGGTTGGAAGAAAGGAAGGGAGGCCTTTGCCATGCTTTGGAACAGCTATGGCTAAATAATAATAATAATAGATACTATTTAATAAGTTGTAGGCGCGATCCTATGCCTAGCATAACCAGGATTTTTTTTTTAATGATTTTTATTCAGCTATAGTGTGATGCCAATCGTGTTTTCAGGTCAATGTCTAAACTTTACGTGCGCTTGGGTACTAGTCCTGATGCTGCGGCATTGCATCACAGCCCTTCGGGTCCGTGGTCTTGGCTCCCTCCTTCCACTGGACCACCACATTTATCTGCATAAGGTAACATGAGATAATGGCGGAGGACGAGCGGTATAGTACCACGTGCTTCTGGAACATCATATTTTAGAAGTAGAACTCCTTGTGAAGAGCTCGTCCAGGGAAGAACTACCACCATGGCTATTTCTGGCTCCAAGCAGTAATGTATCGGGTATGTTTGCGGATGCACGCGTAGATAACTTCTACGCGATCATCCGCAACAGAACAGCATCCCTGATGCGGCGGATGCGGAGCAGCACCAACAGCTGCCTGAAATGAATAGTGGCAGGCTGGATGTAGGCACAGTCTTCATGAGGCACTGGACAGAAGTGCACACTGCACAGTGTGCGCCTTGATCAGGTGCTTCATGAGGAGTGCTTATTTTTAAGGTTTATTAGTATTTAAGTTACGGTATTTATCATTTTTGTTAAATGTTAAATTATGGCTATTGAATGCTGAAATAAAAAGCTTTGAATTTGAATGGTCGCAGATACTGTGTTCCGGTATGAAGGTGAAATTACAGGTGCATGAGACTTTTCACCCGTCCATAGGTTACGGTAACCGCTTACCAATAGATGGGCAGTATGCTTTTTCGCCACATTAGTTGTAAAAAAAACAGTTAGGTGTCAACCATTTTTTTGCTGTAAAACTTTCATTTCATAGACTCTAATTCAAATAAAAATGCGGTGTGGCGTTTCCAAATTATATAACTTTAAAACCATGGGTGTCTAGACAAATACCTCACGTTTATTTCCTTTCACGCTAACGCAAATTTGTCGAGGTAAAACTTGGCAGCTGTCACGTGACAATTCCAGAGCTAATGTCATTTCCATACAATTAAATCTTTCCGCAGGCGTTACCGCAAACAGAAAATGGTATTTTTTTGGCCAACCAAATCATATAAGATTTCACTTAAGCATGTTTATTTCCTTTTTCTGACACAAATTAAAAGCATTAAACGGGTGATGGTCGAAGTCGCGTCGAAGAAATCCTGGTCATCCGAAAGCGAGATGGGTTGATGACATCATAACAGTCTAAGGAACAGAGGAAGCTGACAGAAAAGAAAGGAGGCCTATACCCAGCAGTGGGTGTTCTGGGCTGAGATAATTGTGATGATGATGATGAAAACGTTTAATTAATGTTTATCTATAGGGTAGTGTTAAATTCGATTCGTTCAAGAGAAACTATAAACAAATCTTTATTATAGGTGACTGGCGTACTGATAGCGGGGTACAGTCTTCTGCACACAATTATGCATCTGTGTAACTTCAGTAAGTTTTTTCTTATCAGTTAACTTGTGCTTTTCCCTCTTCTTTCCCTTTTTTCACTTCCGTTCTCTCTTCTTTTCTCTTACTTTGTTTTGTGTCTTTCGTTTCTTTATACCTTGTCTTTTATAAGTAATATCATGTTCCTCGTATCTTTTCCCCAATATTTTACTTGACCCTCATGTCTAGAATACCTATCTCTCTAATATCTCTTATTCCTTGTCTCCTAACATCCATCTCAAATCCTTTTCCCTAGATTTTATTTCTTGCTTTTTGTCCCTCTTTCAATTATTTCTCATGTAAAAGATGTTTCTTAATAACTATTTCATGGGACATAATGACACTTTGTTTAAAATTTTTCTTCACTTCTTCCAGGTATCATTGTCGTTAATGACCCAGTGCTCAACAAAGCAAACTACACTCTCTCTGAATGGCTGCTGACTGCGCGGCCTGGCCTGTTCGGCCTAGTGGGGGGATGGGCGAACCCAACCGGAGTGTCACTGCTACTAGTGCTGGCTGTGATGTTCGTGTGCAGTCAGAGCTTTGTGAGGAGACGGGGGAGCTTTAAGGTGAGAAAACGCTTTTGGGGCACATGAAGTCCCATTACCTAACATAGTTCTCTCCATTCTTAGATTGTCACGAAGAAATAACTTTCAGTGATAGTTAATTTGTTCATCAAAATCCACCGCGACCAAGCCAGGAAAGAAAGGCAAGAAAACAAGGCTGTTTATTCTTTTTAATGATCCTTTTACAAAACAATAGGTTCAAGTTGGAGCATTTAAAATCCCAAGAGTTTTGACAAAAACTCTTGGGATTGATGACAATCTAAATAATCAGATATTTTATAGTATGCCTTTTTATAAAGTTTTTGTTTCATTACGTTTTAAAAATTTTTCATTGACAATTTTTGTATATGGGCCTTGGGAGTTTGTTATAAAAGCATACAGCCTATTATCGCCCTTTAAATGATTTATAACTTTATGGAGTGTACAAGTGGCAACAGCGAGTTTATCTTTATTTCTAGTATTAACATTGTGATTATCGCTTTTTTTCTTAAACTAATTAATATTTTTGTGAACATACATTTGATTTTCACAGTCGTTGGACATTGACTATCGCAAGTTGAAAGTTCCATAAAAGTGAAACTAAATTTCATTTTAGATATTCTATTGGACCCATCTGTTGTACGTCCCATTCTGGGTGCTCCTCATTCTGCATGGACCGAACTTCTACAAATGGTTCGCGATACCGGGGGCCATATACGTCACCGAGCGGATACTCAGATACGTGTGGATGATGTAAGTTTACATTAATGTAGGTACTCATAGTCCATACATATATACATAAATAAAAAAGTTAGCGTCATTTTGAAATGTTCAAATATTTTCATATTTTTTATTATTTATTTACGTATTTAAATTATACAGAAATAGGAGTTATCTGAACCCTGTAAGGGCGCTGCAGGGTTCAACTCAACCTAATTGAGTTTGAGTTGAATTTCTTTACCTACTCTTTATGGATATAGTTCATTAATTAATTATATCCAAATTATTATTTTCCTTTGAATCGCTTTTCTATAGGAATTGATTTAAATTTATTCAATACAGTATATAAATAAAATAGTTGGTTCATAATCTAAATGTTGCATTTTTAAAAAGGAAACAATTTGTTGTAACTATCATACTAATAATAAAACTGAAGAGTTTATATTTTTTTGTTTAAACGCACAAATCTCTGGAACTTTAGGTAGCTCCTTTCTTAAAGAAGTTTATAGGTCAACATCACGCTACGGCCCATAGGAGCCGAGCAAAAGAAGTAATAGCGGGAGTGGGAATGCGACACTGTTGGCTGGGGTCGACGGCGTGGCACAGCTAGTATTAATAATTCATAGTAAAAACGGGAATTTTCACATTGATTATTATTTATTTATTAATTAACAACAATAACATAGCATAACCGTATACACCAATGCGCTATGTAATACAAAAAAAAACAAGAATAATAAGAAAATAAAGAGATTATATAAAATTAACAATAATCGACAGACAGAACTAATATGAATTCTATCAATCAACTCACAATACATTGAATTCTATCAACATTTTTTTGTTTATTTTTACTACTGTATAATTGTTGTATGTGTGTGTCTGAAGTTCAAATAAAGTCTTTTATCTATCTATCTATCAATCAACTCACAATACATTCGTCCATTGGTCAGCAAACAGATCACACGATAGTGTTGATGCCAGGACCGATTTAGGTAGGATTCGATTTCTGATCATCTAAGGCCCGAATTCACAGCCATATAGGGGCTCCCCTAGGGGATTGCTCAGGCGCTATGTGAAAATATAAGCGCGAATTCTACCTTTATGCACCCAGCCGTAATGCGAATGCCAAATGGATTCTGGGGGATTGTTCAAACACCGACTATGAATTCAGTCTTAAGAATGTTCATGATGATGTCTCCCAGGTCTGAACGCAGCAAGACCTACATATCATCAGGGATCCTCCTGCCGTCGCGCGTGACGCACCTCGTGGTGAAGCGGCCGCCGCACTTCGAGTTCCACGCGGGAGACTACGTATTCGTGAATATACCGGAGATAGCGTTCTACGAGTGGCATCCCTTCACCATCAGCAGCGCACCGGAGTTAGAAGGTTAAATTAATGGGGCTGGTTAATTGGTTCACCAACACAATAACGGGTGGTCCTTATCAAAGCCTTACTCATCCTACCTTACTAGTACTTACGTCACTGCGCAAAGTCAGCACAACACCAGCGCTAAGTAGGTAGCCACCTACCTAGCATTATGCTGAGCTGATACCTTTTTGGTGCGACATTGAACTGTCTAGGTAGATAGATTAGGCAGTAAGGTGCGTGGCGCATTTCTGTTTCAGTCATACTTATAAGTAGGCTATTCTTATTATATATTATTATTCATAACTTATCGTGCTAAATAAATGTTTTCTTTCTTTCTTTCTTTCTTACTATCTACTGTTCGTTTGTACTAGTACACATCCAATGTACCAGGAGCAAACTAAGTCCATTAACATTTCAACTTTGTACCTACCTAGACATTAAAAGCCTTATCTAAAAGAGTCTAATGTTTTTGGAAGAGACTAGCCACCCATAACTGGCAATCTGGCAATCTGGATTTACCCAGCCATGGGTAAATCTAACTTGTTTGCCGAGTAGGTGATGAAAACGGTTTTGTACCTAATTTACTACTAATTGAATACTTTTGTTACAATATAACATTTATTCATACAACTATGTAAAGTAGGTATATCCAAAAATACAGATGAAACAGCTAGCTATCTAAAGATCGTTGCAAACGATCTATAAAACCACTACCAGACGGCAGCGTTCCCAAAATTATTGAATGTTGTATTGATTTATTTTCGTAACTTAGTTGGTAAGTAACATGGAGGGTTATCTCATCGATGGTAAATAATCACCTGTGTAATAGTATTTTAGATCAAATGTTTTCGATATATGTTTTCATATGGATCATCATAATTAATAGTTAGACTTGATAGGCCTTAGCGCCCCTTTCCCCCCTTCATGATCCCATGTCTCCGAAATGTGAGGTTCTAAACGGCACCTGCCAGTTCTGACTCAAAGTCAGATAAAATCATAGGCAGGTGATGAGTTGCCGTCCATTAAACGGGCCCCATAAGTGCCGTCAACGATAGCCAGCGTAGAGGCAACGTTGGTGTGAACAGCTGAAAGGTGTGGAGAGGTGTGCTGCAGTTTCACTAAACCCTACTCCCGGCTTTATGCCTTTAACACTTCCACCCTTGGAGCATAGGTTCCGCTCTTGCGCCTCCACCTCCGACCGGCCGGCTAAGGCAAGCCGAGGGTCAGGGGTCTCCGTCGACCCCAGGGAGTGATGGGGCTCCGCGGTGTCGCCGCGCACCGAACGCTCGCCACAAGCGCGCCCTGCGGGATTTTTATTATTATTATTAAGTTACCAACTCATCTTATAACTTTGTTTAAAAATAAGTATGACTATGTTAGAGATCAAGTCTTCTACGAAATATCGGGAAATTCAATTGCAGGGTACATCTGGCTCCATATCCGAGGAGTGGGAGAGTGGACGAACCGTCTGTACTCGTACTTCGAAGAGGAACAGGCCAGGTTGCAGGGGCCGCCTCCGCCGCTGCCCGCGCTGGACAACGGACATGAGTAAGAACAGCTACCGTTATAACCTCCATATCGTCAGCTAGCTAACGACACCGCGTAAATCGATTTTCCTAACTTATCAGGAGAACCAAAAAACTGTTTTATCAACCCCGCACAAGTCCACAGAATTGAAATCGCTAACGCTGAAATTAAAACTGTGATTGGTTGAAATGCAATGTTTGTATTGGTGAACAGAAGCGCAGTGAAAAGATCTATCCAATGGCATAAAAAAGTCAAAACCGCAAAATTTCGACTTGAGCGGTGTTGTTTGCTAGCCAACGATATGTCTGCAGACGAACAGTATACAAGTCGCAAACAACAACGTTTTGACGTCCTCTGTGGCGCAGTGGACGAAAGCCCTCTGTGGCACAGTGGACGTAAGCCCTATATGGCGCAGATGGTTGCGGGTTCGATTCCCGCCGCGAGAGAAATGTTTGTAAGATCTACAAATATTTGTCTCGGGTCTGGGTGTTTTCTACGTATAATATGTATGTATTTACAAAAAAAAAGTATATAAAGTAGTATATTAGTCATGTAGTTCCCATAATACAAGCTCTGCTTAGTTTGGGGCTAGATGATGCTGTGTGAAAAATGTTCAGCAATTTTTTTTTATACAACTAAGTCGCAAAAACAAGCTTACGGCTCACATGTTGGTAAGCGATTACCGCAACCTGTAGAAGCTTACAACACCGAAGTATCTAGACAAATACCACTTACTGTTGGCGTTAACGCCTACGGAAATATTTAATACTAGCTTCTGCCCACGGTTTCACCCGCGTGGTAGCCGGATAAAAGTAGCCTTTATGTTATTCTGATGTATAAACTATAATACTGTAAAGTTTCATCTAGATCCGTTCAGTTGTTTTTGCGTGAAAGAGTAACAAACATCCACCCCCACAAACTTTCGCATTTATAATAGTAAGGAGGATATGGAAATGACATTAGCTATATCTTCTCCAATTGTAAACCGATTTTATTTTTATTTTTTTAAATCCTGAGTTATTGTTTTTTGAGATAAAAAAATATAAAAACAGTAACTTACGAGAAATCCTTTCTTGATAAGAGTGCTTCACCGCAGACTACAGCGTTGCTTAAAATCAGAAAAACTGTGGTCAAATGCGATAATAAGTCTGCAAGGATGACAGTCGCGAAAGAAGTCGCGGGTTAGCTGTACCCGCGACTTCACTGAATAAAGCAATTCTTATTGTTGATCAAATTATATTTATTTTTTAAAGTGATTATCCATATTCCGTATAACATAAATATGCCATCATTATCCTTTCAGAAAACTGGCTCGAACCAGCTCGAACCAGAGCAACAAAAGCAACAAATCCAAAACCCTCAAGTTCGGTTCGTTGCGAACCAAGCGCGTACTCCTCGAACCCGCCAAGTACATAAACCACGGCTTCGAGAACGACACGCACTTGGCAGGTCAGGCTACTCCGACTCCTCGACCTGCGCCGGACGTCCAGCTGTTCTCTCCGCAGCGTCTGCTCGAGAAGTCCAGGTCTATGCCCGACGTTCAGAAGAAGACTAAGAGGATTGTGTAAGTATATTTATATATAATATATATGTTCGCACATAAAAATTTGACTGTTTTAAAACTTTATGTAGGACTTAACAAAATAGCGACGTTTTACCTGCAATTAAAACGTTTATTATACATACTTACCTTATTATAAACCTATATATTATTTATGAGAGTTGGTTTCTTGACTTTTTAACTAGTACTTAGCCGTGTTCCTGTATTGGTCCATCCGCTTTTACACCTCACTTCCGCTTTAACAGTAATTCCCCCCACCATCAACCGCCGGCAGTTCGTGCGTTGAGCGCGATTTCTGATCATTGGTTCTCTCAGGGTTATGCCACCAGGCAGGGATTTAAAATATATAGGTTTATAATAAGGTAAGTATGTATAATAAACGTTTTAATTGCAGGTAAAACGTCGCTATTATACAGTACTGTACCGTTATTATAAACCTATATATTATTTATGAGAGACATGTTTGTTATCGTCTGGTGGTGATGGTGACGCCAATGTGATTCGATAGTTCAAGGTTTATTTCAGATATACAAGTAGATGTCTAAACAACAAAATCATTTATTGCAAGAGTAATAGTACCCTAAGTTCTTACATATAATTAAATAATGTATTGGATCATGAATTATTCACGTAACGATAGCCATCCTTAGCTCTTAGTTATACATAATCAAAAATATTACATTAAAATTTCAACACAGATATTAATCAATCGGTTCAAAATATGAAGTAATCAGACCTGGTGTTTTTATAGTAGGCATTATTTCTCTACAGTAAAACTTCTTAAATGTATTTGCTGATTTCCAATTTCCTCTAGAAAGAATGTCATCCAACGGAAAGTGTTCTGTCCAGTTCTTCGAAGCCACGGCAGACCTGACACTGCCCGGCGTGGCTTCAATGCCTGCTTCTTGTAGGAGCTTTTTAATCCAACCGGAGATTATCGTTCTAGTGGCTGGTTTTGGTTTACCGAACGTGCTAAGGAATAAGTGATCCATCGTTGTATCAGTCCTTTTTGATTGAGATAACTGGATCAGATGCTTTACCCAGTAGGCTGGATCTAGATTCTTGTTGTCTCTGTTGTGCATTAATTTCCATCCAGACTGCCGTCGATTTGCTGTGTCTGTTTTTGATCCGTAAGCCGGCCAGAGAATAACACTGTCGTCTGAGAGAACAAGGTGCTCAGGGGAGATTTTCAGCAAGGTTAGGTCATGCACTCGACGGCCAGAACAAAGAAGTAGTAGTACCGCCGTGTGTCTTGAAGCTTCATAAAAGCTTGTAGTCTCCGCATTCTTTTGATTTAGGTGCGAGGTAAGTGTATCAATATCCCAGATTGGAGCCTTATGTTGTCTGGGTTTGGCTATAGATATCGATTTCAAAACTTGTTTGACCAGCGTATGTGAACTAAGCTTTGTGTGATTGTTGGGGTCAGAGAGAGTGGATATTGCCGACTTATGAACCATTATTGTGTTTAAGGAAAGACCTTCTTTTTGGTGTAGATCAGCTATGTACCTTGCAAGTTGAGACCCAGTTGGGTTTCGTACGTCAATTCCATTATGAGTAGCCCACATTAGCCATTTCTTCCACGCTGGTTTGTACGTATTTAACGTAGACTGGCGCCAGCTTGACAAAAGTAGAGCTTTCTGTTCGTCTGACCACTCACTTAAGCATAGATCCCACCCCCACATCGCCATATCTCCAATGTCATTTCTGTTACTTTGGGTGGCGGGAGGCCTGTTGATATGTCTACTAGGACTTTCGGAAGGTTCTCTAGAGTGAATGGTGGTCCTATTGCTCTGTTCTTCAGGTCTGCTCGCCAAAACACCTTTTCCCATCGCGGTACCACTAGTAGGTATACACCTCTGGCTTTGTTCATGTGTGCTAATACTTTCGGTATAAGGTATGGTGGTGGGAACACCCATGCTAACGTGAAGTTCCATATTATCCCCAAGGCGTCGTGATGCCAAGCCTGGGGATCGTTCGCGTCCAAAGTGCAGTATTTCTGAACAACATGTGCTCTCCGGGAGGCAAAGAGATCTACTTCGGGTATGCCCCACTTTGTAAATACGATCTCCGTCCCTGTTGGGAGCAAATGCCATTCTGGTGGCTCTCGCTGACGTGACAAGCAATCCGCGTCGAAATTGTATTTTCCTGGGAGGTGATAAATCGCCATGTGAATGTTGAACCGATCCAGGATAAGAAAGGCTTCTGTTGCAAGATCGACGTATGGATGGGTCTCTGTCCTCTTAGTATGTATGTTAAATAAGCGTACCTACGTAGATGGTTGTAGCGGGTCCAAGCAGCAAATAAAGCAGTCCAGAATACGATCACAGAAAGTTTAATGAGTAGGTAGCATAGAATAGTTCACAAGCACACAGTTTAAAGGAGAAAGAACACACCGATAGATTTAGATAGAAGGAGTACGAAACGAGTGAAATGATAGCAGAAAGATTAGACACATAAAACAAACGAAATGAGAAGTATTAGTTTTGCGAATTCGCGCGACACGGGAACCTTGTCAGAGGTCTGTTGCTAACTGCCGGGCGGACTCGAGCACAGGTATCTCGCTTGCGCTTGTGAGACGGCTCAGGTGGGCACGTCCCGTTCGCACTCGCGGGCGGCCAGCGGTTGCCTACGCGCATCGAGTAGTACAGGATTCCATAGCACAGCGCGCTCAAATGACCAGAGGCGCGACGTTAAAATATCGTACGCGCAAGTACATAGGTAAGTAGGTAGGTATCTACATGGTACAATATTATAAGTATAATATATATTTAATGGTGTGTATCTGTATGTGTGTAAATAAAATATCTGTGTAAATAAATAGATGAAATATATAATGTAAATTATAAATAAATGTAGGTATACTAATAGGTAGGTAAAGGTATAGTTCCTACATCACTCCCCTCCAGAGACCGTCACTACGGTCGATAGTAGTCAGGAAATCGAACTATGCGGCCAGAGCGAGTTCTTCTGGCGTCTCCCTGAGTCGGGGCGTCCAGCTGTGCTGGAGGAGGATCGGGTAAGGAAGTCGGAGTTGGAACGGTAGGAGTAGGGTTGAAGGGGGTAGGAGATGGGTCTACGAGTAGATAGGCCGGCTTAAGGCGGTCTATGGATACCGTGACGCTTTTTCCCTTGACCAATAACTTGAATACCTTATCACTACGTTCAAGTACTTCGTACGGCCCGATGTATGGAGGTTGCAAGGAGCCTCGTAATGCATCGTCCCTTAGGAAAACATGGCTTGAAGAGTTCAATTCTTTATAGACGAAGATTTTATTTTTATTATGGCGCGCTGCGGGTAACGGACGAAGCTTCGCCGCGAAGTGGCGTAGACGAGTGGTAAAGTCCGAAATGTCGGTAGAATCGAGACCAGTGGTCGCCTGGAAAAATTCTCCAGGAAGACGTAGCGGCTCGCCATAGACCAACTCGGCAGACGAAGCTTGTAGATCGTCTTTAAAAGAGGACCTGATGCCCAAAAGCACGAGGGGTAAGGTGTCTACCCAATTACAGTCAGCGTGGCACATAATGGCGGCTTTCAGCTGACGGTGAAAGCGTTCCACCAAGCCGTTGCAAGCCGGATGATACGCGGTCGTTCGACGGTGTTTGAATCCAATCATTTTTCCAAGATATTGAAAAAGTGTGGATTCAAATTGTCGACCACGATCAGTGACGATATCAGCTGGACATCCAAATCTGGATATCCACGATATCAATGCCTTTCCTACTGTTTCGGCTGTCATATCGACCATTGGTGTGACTTCGGGCCATCGAGTGAACCTGTCTACTGCCGTAAAACAATAGCGGTAGCCTTGAGATGGTGGAAGTGGGCCAACAATGTCCACATGGACGAAAGAGAAACGAGCGCGGGGTAAATCAAACGTGCCCAATGGTGAGTACACATGGCGGTTTACTTTGGCGCGTTGACAGGCCAGGCATTTTCGTGACCACTCACGACAGTCTTTGCGCATCCCAGGCCAAACAAACCGCTCAGCAACCAATTTAGTAGTTGCCTTGGCGCCAGGATGGCTGAGACTATGAAGACTGTCGAAAAGTTGTTTTCGCAATGGCTTTGTCACGAAAGGTCTTGGTGATGGAGTGCTCACATCACAATATATCTCAAGGTTGCTGTTTGGGATCTTAAGCTTCGTGAGTAGGAGTGAGAATTCACCACCAAGAAATTGAAGGAGCTCCTGATCAGTAGCTTGAGATTGTGCAAGTAGGTCATAGTCGATTGGTATCTGCAGCTCATCGATACGTGACAATGTATCGGCTACGACATTGTCTTTGCCAGATATGTGTCTGATGTCGGTCGTGAACTGCGAGATATAATCGAGATGACGGTACTGACGTGGCGAACAGTTGGCTTTCCTTTCATGAAAAGCAAAAGTGATCGGCTTATGGTCAGTGTATACCACGAAATGCCTGGCCTCCAACATGTGCCGAAAGTATTTGATGCTTTCGTAAATGGCCAAGAGCTCGCGGTCATAAGGTGAATATTTTTGTTGGCAAGGGCTTAGTTTTCGCGAGAAAAACGCAAGAGGCTGCCATTCATCGTCTTTTAATTGCTGCACAACTGCACCCATTGCAAGATCAGATGCATTTGTCACTAGTGCAAGTTTGGCATTGCAATCTGGGTGTGAGAGTAGCGCAGCATTAGAAAGGTTTTCTTTACATTGCTCGAAAGCAAGAAGAGTGTCACCAGCAATGTTGACGGGATGTGATCCCTTGAGGGAACCACCAGCAAGAAGAGCGTTCAAAGGAGCTTGGATTGTAGCAGCTTGAGGCAAGAAGCGTCTATAAAAGTTAAGCATTCCTAAGAAGCGCCTGAGCTGCTTAACTGTCTTTGGGACTGGGAATTCCTTGATGGCTTCGACTTTGGATTCGAGAGGCTTAGTGCCAGATTCGGAGATGCGATAGCCTAAGAAGGTTACCTCACTGGCTCCGAAGACGCATTTGGAAGTGTTGACAAGTATACCGTATTCCTTCATGCGAGTAAAGAGTTGTTGGAGATGGATTTCGTGTTGGGACTCGTCGCGTGAATACACTAAAAAATCATCCAAGTAACAATACACAAAATCGAGACCTCTCGTCATCTCGTCGACAAATCTTTGAAACGTTTGGCCAGCATTTCTTAAGCCGAAAGACATGAATGGGAATTCATACAGCCCGAAAGGGGTTGTTATGGCAGACTTCATAATATCTTCCTCGTAGACCGGGATTTGATTATAGGCTTTGACCAAATCTATTGTGGAAAAGACTTTGGAACCAGCAATACTTTGGGCAAAGTCGTGGATGTGCCTAATGGGATAACGGTCTGGGATGGTCCGTGCATTAAGCATCCTATAATCACCACAAGGCCGCCAGCCGTTATCCTTCTTAGGTGCGAGGTGCAACGGCGAAGCCCAGGAGCTTTCGGAAGGGCGCGCAGTGCCGTTTGAGAGCATGAGTTCAAATTCCTTCCTAGCTATCTGGAGTTTATCGGGGGCGAGTCTACGGGGGGTGCAAAATATGGGTGGGCCGGGTGTGGTTCTAATGTGGTGAACAGTGCTGTGCTTTGGAATCCACGGTGTGCCTGAAGGGCGTGTAATTTCCGGGAATTTACTCAGAATGTCGTGGTACCTCGTGTCGCCCGATGAAACTTTAACAGAGCAAACATTAGTTTTAGCAATGGAAGCTACAGCAGATAATGTGGTAGTATTATCAATAAGGCGTTGATTACGTACATCTACCATTAAATTGCGAATGAGTTCCTCCCTCGTTGCGCAAATATGAGACCACTGTTCGGTTGTCGCACTGGATCAACAGGGCACTCGAGCTCAAGTGATGACCGTGCTCGTGTAAAACTTTTATGATGGCAATCATTTCTTTTTGGTTGCAATGCAGGCTTTTTTCTGCAGCGGACCAGGTTCCCTGTAGGCTCATGCCGTTCAACTTTGCGCCCCATCCAATGTCGCTGGCATCCGTCGTCAAATAGTGCGATGGTAGAGGGTTGTGTATCGGAGACCCCGTATCGTGGTTGGTTAGCCACCAAAGCAGTTCGCTTTTCGCTTTCGGGTTTAGGCGAGTTTTGGTTTCTGGCGGGGCTTTTAACAGTACATTGGCATGTCTTTGTACAGCCCGATAATTTAGTCTTCCTCTTGTGATCGCAAAACTGGCAAAGTTCATCATTCCGACAAGTCTTTGAATGTTTTTGAGATCCACCATAGTTTTCTTCGTTATTTCCTGAATTTGACTTTTCAGTTTGGAAACTAAACGGTCTGGGAGATATTTGATATTCTGCCATGTGTCCCATACGATGCCGAGAAATTCTATGGACTTCTGCGCAGTTAGAATCGATTTCTGCTTGTTTAATCTCCAACCAAGGTATTCCAACAAGTTTACTGCCTTTTCTGTGTGATTCTGCAGTGCTGCTTGGTTCTGATGTACTAGGAGAAAATCGTCTAAGTAAACTAATATGCGAAGGCCTCTTCGTCGTAGTAGCTCGGCCACCCAGTTTGTTAACGTCGCAAAAGTCTTGGGGGAGGTACTCAAGCCGAATGGTAGGCAAGTCATTTCGTACAATTTTTCTTCGTATACTAGCCGTAGATAACATCGATGGCTTGATGCTATTGGCAGATGAAAGTACGCTTGGTGAAGGTCTATTTTTGTCATCCAGTCTTGTGGCTGGAGGAACTCCGATACTTTGTGAGTGTTTATTAGCCTGAACTTGTTCGTGCGAACATATCTGTTTAAGTTTTTCAAGTTGAATAGCGGCCTCAACGTGCCATTGCTTTTTGGCCTCAAAAAAATGGTGGAAATGAAGCTTGGAGATTTTCTTGCCAATCTTATTACACCGGTAGACTTCATTTTCAGAATTATTTTCGACATTTCTGCCGAGTATGCCGTTTGCATGTTGTTTAGCGTTGGCATCTGCAAGGGTGGTTTCATTATGAAGGGAATACGGTAACCCATAATTATTTTGATGATGTAGGGCGGGGCCCCAAGTATTTTCCACCGACTGTGGTAATTTTGCAGTTGCCCGGCACGAAAAGGCTCCATCCAGTCAATATTTTTGTTTATAATGGCTTCTCCTTTCCCGACGGGATGAGGGAGAGCCGGTCTTGCGACCTTTTTGCTGTTCGTTTTGTGGGTATTGTTTTTGGGGTCTGCCCCCTTTTCCACGAAATGGCTGTTGCCTTGGCCCAGCTTTGGATGGCATCGATTGCCCGTCCTTATATCTTTGAAATTTTTTCGAGTTATACTCATATGTAACTTGCGGTTGCGTAGATGGACCAGGATTATTTTGGGGTGCCGCGGTCGGTCGACCCCTGTTTTTCGGCCAGAAAATGTTTTTGATACCTCCTGCTTTCTCTAATACTGCAGTGAATTTTTCCTCAGAAAACAGCATGTCGCAGGAGGGCGGAATTTTCTTCAACGCCTCTTTGTAAACTGGGTCTTTAGTTGCGTTCAGTATGGAGTCCCTTCGGTATTTGACTAACTCGGCTCTGTGGCCGCACGTTAGTTGGAACAAATCACTCGTGATTTTAGGGTACTCGCTGTCAGAAAATATCTTGTTGATTTTCTGAAAGATATCCGCATAATTAAGCTGTTTCTGATGCTGAGCCCAGTTGAGGAATTCACTCATTTCATCTCGGATTGTCTCACTTTGCTTAAGCAGGCCGAACGTTAAACCTGAAAACGCTGTTTCCATATGTGCTGTAAACTTGGACATATCATATTTTTTTATCTCTGCATTAACCTCAAGGCTGGTGAAGCCAGGTTTATGTAGATATTGTTTCTGTACTTCAGCGTAACGTACACTATTCCATTCAGGTTGTTCGAAATGTTGCAGTGCCTTCAAATGTTCGAGATATATTGAGGAAGTAGGTGGCACAGAAGGTTCTTTAATTTTGGTACTGACCAAGAAATTAAACTGGGGGTCATCAGGTCCGGCAGTATCAGTAGGGGCAGAGAGTCCTGGAGTTGACGTACCGACGGGTTCGTCGTATAATTCCCCACTAATGTTTGGGTCTAGATTGCAGTCACGCAATTATTTTCGAACTGTCCTGATTGACCTACCGGGCCTTGAAACTGCTGTCTTTCTAGATTAGATATCTTGTTCAATAAGATGTCCCACTTACTTTTATGCTCACGACGGCGCTTGTACTTGCGTCGCTTTCTCCGTTTATAATCATGACTTGAGCTAGAACTGGAGCTAGAGCTGGAACTGGACTCGGAGCTCGAGTCTCTTGTTGCTTTTCGTTTTTTCGTTTAAGTCCCCGAAACAGCTTGTCCTTGATCAGAAGGACCCGCTTCTTCTAGATTCGATGGACCGACACCTTCCTCCATACTTCTAAAAAAGACGTAATGTTCAAAACCAATTTTTCATTGGTGTAATTAAAATAAAAAACGAACGGTAACACCGTTTAATATATAGGGTTCTTACCCTCAATAATAATCTTTGAATATTACATTTATTAATTTAGTTGTAAAAAGAGTCGAAAAACTACAAAATGAACGGTAATACCAGTGAAAATGATGTAAAACTGGTTTCTACCCTCAAATCGCTTTTGACAAAAAGATTTGAACGTGAAAGTAATAAAGCGATTAAAAAGAAACAAAAATCGATACTTTCGACGGTAGTACCGTCGCTAGCGAAAAATCGAAATTATCAGACCTCGATCTTTTAATATAGGTACTTACGATTACCAATAAGTATTCCGTTTACACTTTTTCGAGCTCTTTCCACTATGCTGCCACGGCTAAAGAATATTGAAACTTGGTCTGAGGAGCCAAGCTCAACATTACTAGCGACCGCTTCGGTCGAAAATCAAAACGCCAATGATCAGAAATCGCGCTCAACGCACGAACTGCCGGCGGTTGATGGTGGGGGGAATTACTGTTAAAGCGGAAGTGAGGTGTAAAAGCGGATGGACCAATACAGGAACACGGCTAAGTACTAGTTAAAAAGTCAAGAAACCAACTCTCATAAATAATATATAGGTTTATAATAACGGTACAGTACTGTATAATAATATATATTTACATAAACTCGCGCCTGTTTACCGGAGGGGTAGGCTGAGACTATGGCTTTCCACCTGCTACAATCCTGACACACCTCTTTTGCTTCAATATTATATAAAAAAATAATATACATATGAAAGAATCCATGTTTAAACAAAATACGCGCATATAAAATAACGAATTTGTCGATTTTATTATCTCAATGCACTATTAAAATGTGTAATTAAATAAAAAACACGCTTTTATCCCGCACTAAAAATTATAAAAAGAATTCTACTATCCACCTCCTTGCTTCATCATCAGATCAGCTTATAGTATTGTCATCCGAACTAACATACAAAGTTTCAATTCGATACGACAATTAGAAGTAGGTTAAAATTGACTTCCAAGATTTGCTTGTTTATTAATTAGTTAGTTATTTCTTATAAAAATCTTATTTATAAAAAATTCAATTGTTTTAACGCGCTATTTTATTCGCACCAAAATTACATTTGTCCCGCGGTGGGGACAAATGTAATTTTTATGATCTGCAGATTATATCGGGTCTGGGTATTTTCTATGTACACATAATATGTATGTATTTACAAAATTAAATACATACTCTTGTACCTAGTATATCAATCATGTAGTTCCCACAATACCAGCTCAGCTAAGCTTGAAGCTAGATGATGCTGTGTGAAAATGTTCAGAGTTATTTATTTATTTATAGCCTCAGAGACTTCCTTCGCTCAGAATCAGAGCGCAGTTTCGACTCCCGAGGCGTGTCACTCCTGAAGCCAGAGCTGACTGCTGACGTGTACAAGTCTCCTCAACACAAGGACCTTGAGCACAGATTCCGGTACATGAGGACCAAGCCACCAATCATAGCCTTCAAGACGCCCAGCTTCGAGGACTGCGAGAGAAGACGAAGCAATGAAAGTATCATCACCCTGGGTGAGTGCTTCTTCATAGATTCATTTCACTGCTTGCTCTCTGAAATTATAGGCGCAGAGACTTTGCAACAGTTTTTTTGTGTAATGTAACCAGACATAAGTCTGGTAATATAAATATTTCAAAAAACTCATCCGACTTACAGACTGCCTCAGAACAAACTCACCCAAGTCAAAAACGCAACTAACTCACTAATTCAATATCACCAACTAATCCAAGTCACTGAAGTCACCGCTCTCAACTCACCAAAGTCATATCACCCAAGTCACAAACTAATGCTAGTCACCTAAGTCTCCTGGTCACCAACTAATCCAAGTAATTGAAGTCACCTCACCAAAGTCATTAAAGTCTCCAAGTAGTCACCAACTAATGCAAGTCACCGAAGTTTCCAAGTCACCAAATAGTGCAAGTCATCAAAGTCTCCAAGTAGTCAACAACTAACCCAAGTCAACGAAGTCTCCAAGTCATGAACTAATCCAAGTCACTAGTATTATCTTACCCAGGTCACCAACTTACCCAAGGCATAAAGGTCACCTTCTAAACCAAGTCATCAACAAATCCAATTCACCATCAACAAATCCAATTCCAACTAATCCAGGTTACCGAAGTCACCAAAGGCCCGTAGTTACCATCTCACCCAAGTCACCAATAAATCAAATTCACTAAAAGCCAAGTCGGATTTGCCTTGACGGACGACCCTGGCTTACCTTTTTGCTTTATTCATCCTCATCATATTCTTCAAACAGACTCTTCGCTTAGACCAGTGTACTCTTGACTTGGCTTTTCTCTAGAACGTCTCCAATTTGGTCAGAGTACGTTCGTCGAGGCCTTCCCCTTCCAACTCTTGCATTCACGCTCGCCTCATATACTTGGTTGTTAATCTTCTACATTGATTCCACAGGCTTATTGTTTTATATAATTATACAGAAGATGAGATAATCAGGTTTCTAACATTATAGCGAGAAGACGTCTCTCGAAGACCATCTCACCCGACAAAGACGTGGAGTCCATAAAGGAGAAGTCCATAGCAGAAGACAAGGACACAGGCGGGTCTTCCTTGCAGGAACAAGCTTTGGCCAACTTGCCAGTTGGGAAACCTTTGGAGGTATGGATTTTTTTATAGAATTCAAGTGGAGAACAAGCATATTTACGGCTCACCTTTTGGTAAGCAGTTACCGTAACCTATGGGACGCTTGCAACACCAGATGAATCACTCGCGGGTTGCCGAACCTGAGGCATACTGGGTGATAAGTCTCATGTTCTTGTAATTTCACCGGCACCCATACCCTTCAATCTGGAACACAGCAATTCGAGCATTACTGCTTAGAGGTAGAAATGGTATGGTGGTAGTACTTACCCAGACGAGCCCTTCAGAAGGAGCTCTACTACTACTAATAAAAGTTGCCTGCAAGCTCTTTTTTCCCTTCATTTGTCCATAATCTGACCTGATGGTAATATTGATATGGCCGACAATAGAGCATGAAGGTCTAGAAGATACCTATTCAAGAACCATATAATAAATCTACCAATACCAATACCAATACCTACCATAGAATATACCTTGAAGAGACCCAGATTGTATTTTTCAGGAGAGACAGTATGGTAGTGTGTTCCATTCCTTCACCGTTCTCGTTATAAAGGTTGAACCAAAACGTTAACTACTAATGGCTGTTATACTGACATGATACTCATTATTTAATTGAGCCTTTTGGGGTCTGGAGAACCAAGGACCTTCGTAAAATTACGCCACATGATTGAGCTACGTTACATTGCAACAATGCATAGCAAAGGCAAGGAAATACTGTTATACGAAGAGCTACAAAATACAATACACAGATGGCCATCGAAGTGTCTAGATCGCACAAGCAGAGCTTTATCGCAATCTGAACTTATATAATACCTCCGACAGACAGTTGTCAGTCCGGAGCCCATCTGACCTGGGTCAGATGGATCAGCTCGGTAAAAATCTTCCCCTTTTCAAAATGGAGGACATACATACCAACCTTGTTCTCCATAAATGTATTTTTGTAATATTTGTGTCCTCAGATCTACATAGATGGTCCATACGGCGCGGCCTCGTCCCACATCTTCCACGCCCAGCATGCGGCGCTGATCGCTGCTGGGATTGGGGTGACTCCCTTCGCATCCATCCTGCAGGCCATCATGTACCGGTACTGGGAGGCGAAGCAGCAATGCCCCAAATGCCAGCACACCTGGACGGCTAGTCTGCATAGCCATAATATGAGGCTGCGAAAGGTAAGGTAACCTCTGACAACCTCCGCTCTCAACACATTCTTCATGTATGCACGCCGGTTTAAGGTATTCTTGACCTGACTGAATACTTAGGTAATAAGGTAAGTAGGTACCTAGTTAGTACTCACCCGTCTGACAACCTCTGTGGCGCAGTGAGCGAAGGGCCACCTGAAGTGCAGAAGGTTGCGGGTTATAACACCATAGATATTAAAATACTAGTACCCACACTAAGGGCAGTAAGATCGATAGTAGTTTAAACTAAAAGAGCAAGTTTAATCTTCGATTATTTCATAAGTTCAATGGTAGTTGATCCACAAATTTGTTCATATACGCCAGTAGATCAAAAATGTATGAACTCCTTAGTTTAAACTGCTGTGTCGTGGGGAACAGGTATTATGAATGCCTACCAAAGTACCACAACACCTAGATCCAGAAATAACACAACGGACGGAAATGAAGCCAGATAAATACTTTTGAAGATATTTATCTAAAAGATATTTGAGCGTTTACCATTTGTTGTTCGCGTCCCTAGGTTAAACCTGGAGTTTTCAAACAAAGTTTAGTGGTTGAGATGTGTTCAAAAAAATCAGAACAACGAAATGACAGTTGGTCTAGCTAGTCTAGTCAGTCGCGATGCTACCTCGGAATATCTTTCCCTGTATAACATTAGGGTACTTTAATTCGCAGGTGGATTTCTTCTGGATAAACCGCGAGCAGCGTTCGTTCGAGTGGTTCGTGAGTCTGCTCTCCCAACTGGAGATGGAGCAGGCAGAGCTCGGGAAGGAATGCGAGAGGTTCCTGGAGATGCACATGTATATCACAAGCGCGCTGCAGCGGAGCGACATGAAGGCGGTGGGACTGCAGCTTGCTCTGGATCTATTACATGAAAAGGTACCTCATAATGCTCCAACATTTCAGAGGTAGTAGAGTGAATGGGTCAGTGAAATTACAGGAGTTGCCAACCCTGACACATAATTGGTGAAAAGTCTCATGTTCCTGTAATTTCACCGGCACCCATACCCTCCAGCCGGAACAGACGTGAGCATTACTACTTAGCGGCATAAATAGGTATAGTGGTTGAACAATCTCGCAGACTGATTCCGGGTGCTACCTACTGGCTTCAAAAATTGATATACCACAAAAGATTAATATATTGCTGTATTCCAGTAGAGTAGACGGAAGACAAATTCTCTATGCACAAGCTAGAACGGATTGATAGCGCGGCTTTAGTCACATTTTCTAACGCCATCTCGTTTTAAAAACAACTACTAAAACCCTTAATCCTCCCAACAGTGGTAGTAGGTTCTTCTCTGGACGAGCACTTTACAAGAAACTCTAGTACTACTCGCGGACATGCCTAAGTCACCAACTGACCCGAGTCATAAACTCACCCAAGTCGTCTATTCACCATAGTCAGCAACTTAAGTGTGTCTAGAAGAAATCGCTTTCAGCTATAAGCCTGCCCATTGTCCATTAATGTTTTATTATGTTTTTGCATGTTGTACTGTATAATGGTGTTATGTGTTATAATAAATAGTTTATCTATGTATCTCACCTCGAGTTACTAGCTGGAGTTATTCAACAAAGTCAGTTTTTTTATTCAGTTTTTATTTTATTCAGTTACAACTAAGCTTAATTTTATTTTCAGGAAAAAAGGGATCTCATCACAGGTCTGAAGACCAGAACAAACGCAGGCCGTCCAAACTGGGACAAGGTAAAAATCACCTGCTTCTATTACTTTCATCATTGTACACATATGAAAAAATGGGTCAATAAATTTTATATTGTACTTTTTATCAACTTCCCGTTATGTTTCGTCTGTTTTTTGGCATTTAATCCTACTAATTATAAACGTGAAAGTTTGTGAGGATGGATGTTTGTTACTCTTTCACGCAAAAACTAATGAACGGATTTTAATGAAACTTTACAGTAATATAGCTTATCCATCAGAACACAGGCTACTTTTTATCCGGTACCACGCAGGCGAAGCCGTGGGCAGAATCTATTGTCTTATAAATGATTGTATTTAGTGAGGACTGTCCGAACTAAAAAGGTAAAAATCTTACAATTGTTTGAGACATGTTTGTAAATAAAACTTTAATTATTTTCCAGGTTTTCAAACAGCTTCAAGAGCAAAACAAGGGCAAAGTCACGGTATTCTACTGTGGACCGCCCCAACTCGCCAGAACCCTCAAAATCAAGTGCAGCCAGTATGGATTTAATTTTAGGAAAGAAGTGTTTTAGATATATTTTATTTTCTATGTAGGTAATGATAGTGGTATCGATTCTATCGCACCATTTATTTCAGGATGCTAAATTGTTCTCGTGACCAATTTATGTTCCAAGTTTAGCACATTATGATTAAGTTCTTTAAAATGGTACTTAAGTTAAAATAAAACAGTAGATTCATATAAGTAGTATATCAGTCATTAGTTCCCAGAAGACAAGCTCTGATTACTTTAGGACTAGATAATGCTGTGTGAAAAATTACCAGGATTATTTATTAATTTATTCATGTAAAATATATGTGATCATCATCATTATCATGTACAGCCTGTAAAAGACCACAGCTGGACATTATGTCTTTGTTAATGTCATCGGTTCATCGGGTGGGGGTCCTTCTTAAACTGTGTCGTCCGGTCCCGTCAATGTCGCCTTTCAAAATCCTTTCTTCTTTAGCATTTGACAATAAAATAAAATAAAATATTTTATAAAAATAATAACTTATACAGTAGAACACAGATGATATTAGAATATATATTTGTTATAGTTTGTGCCATGTAATTTAGGTAGTTTCCAACGAAACCCAAATCTCTTATCCCAAGTTTTGCGAATTCCCATCCAGGGGTCTAGACAAATACCACTTTCTGTTGACGTTAACGCCAGCGGAAAGACAAAAGTATATGGAAATGTCACGTGACATTTCCGCAGAAAATCATTTCCATACAATTTTATCTCTCTGCAGGCGTTAACGATAACAGAAAGTGGTATTTGTCTAGACCACCTGTACCGAGCCGTATTCCCATCCATCCCACAAAGCCATTCAATTTATATTTATCGAATTATTTATTCAAACAGTAGAAGTTACCTATCTATACCTAATTAATCGAGTATGTAATTAATATAATAAATTTTTTGTGTAAAAATAATTGTAACTAACTTAATTGTAAATGACTTGTAACAATAGTTACCAAAATAGTTACCAAGTGATATTATTTGTTAAAGTTTTGTTACTGCCATAAAATTGTATATTTATTTAATTATAAATACCTATTTGTTTAACCTGTTTTCATATTTTTACCACTTAACACCATGCCTGCATGAAGAAGAATGAAGATGTAGTAACGAGAGTTGAGAAAGGTATGTTGAGATGGTTTGGGCATATAGAAAGGATGGATGAAAGAAGATTAACAAAACAAGTATACAAGGCGAGCGTGAATGAAATAGTTGGAAGAGGAAACCTCGACGAACATACTCTAACCAAATAGGAGACATTCTAGAAAAAGTCCAGGTCAGAAGTAGACTAAACCGCCGAGCTTGTATGAAGCGAAAGAGGTATGCAAGGATCGAAGCAAGTGGAAATCCTTGATCTCTGCCTAACCCTCCGGGAAACAGGCGTGAGTATATGATATAGGAGAGCCGTATCCTTGTATCATTTTATTTATATTAAAAAAAAAACAGCTCTGCAAACAGTCCGGAAGTTAAATATCTACACGTCAGTTCCTGACGTCAAAATAATCGCCCGCTTCGCGTCATATAGATACGTCACAGATAACACGCGGAAATCTCCGCAAACCTTGAGCCATTGAGGTCACCCGTACTAGGAAGGTCAACCTTGGAGCGACCTCACAGGCAAGGGCGAACCTTGAGGACGAGGCCGCGTCCTTTAGAACAAGGCCAGAGATCATTCGCTAAATTCGACCGCGAAAATAGAAGGTCGGGAGTTTGGCCGCGAAACCGCGTTGATATTTTGGCAGTGCTCAGGGATTTCTGCTTTGGCCTCGGATGAGGACGGGTGTCCTCGTTGGCGGCCATTTCAGTGCTTACGATTGGTTTATTTTCCCGAAGTATTTAGACTACGTAGGTCAGTAATTTATTGATAAATTAATGACGTAGGACTTTTGTAATTGTAACAGCTACTTATATATTATTATAGGTGCCTAGGTACGTAGGTAGGTATTGTTTATTTTAACAACATAAGAACGTTAGTGATGATTAGATATACCATGTATCGGGATAGATACGTACGAGGATAAACGACCTCGATGGTGTGTCGGACGAGTGGCCGGCTGCGACGCAAGAGGTGCGGGTTCAATTCCGCTGTGGGACAAAAGTTTGCATGTTCTGCAGATATTTGTTTCGGTTATTATATCTACCTAATACCTTTTCTGGGTCTGGGTGTTATGGTACCGTTCTGTACCTACTCGAAGTTCTTGATACCCACGTTACAGAGAATCCCAGTGTGGGCCTGTGGGGTCAGGTAGGTACCTATGTAGCTTATATGTCTGTTGGGTGTTTATGTAGCTACATAACACATTACAGTCAACAATTTATACCTACCCACCTACATACCTACCTACCGAACATAAATAATGGAAGTATGAATCATACCATATCATAGAAGGTAGGTAGGTATGATGTGTATTACCTGTACCTGATTTACTTTTATCTATATGTTTTAGATACCTGTACAAAAAAAAAATGAGACGTGCCGGTGAAAGACAACTCCCGCAGACACGAGCATAACTACCACTTAAGTAGGAACCAAATTTTTAGGTAACTAAATGCTCAAAAGAGGGTTAAAAAACTCCCAAAACATATTTTTGGTACCTACTACAGAAAGATTTTCGTGAAATTTCTTATAATTGTAAATAGCGCCATCTAGGTACTACACAAAGAAACTGATTGGGAACTGTGATTCAAAAATCAAGAACACATTCATACCGCGACTAATGGTCATCTGTTTTACAAGATGCACAATATGAAATAGTCTTTACAAGTCTCAGTAGATGGCGTCGATCGTGATTTTTTTGTGTTTCAGTAGATGCATTATTGATCTTTTGAATTTTCGAGTATTGACAAAACGAGTTATGATTATGAGTTATTGAAAAACTAGGGTTCTATCTGCTTCTGCGTTTTATCTACAACACTACCGGGAACTCCCTGCGCCGTGGTTATAAAGAAGGAACTACGAATAGGTATGGTAGGTATTTATTAGGTACCTACCTACCTATTATAATTTTCTTCTACCTGGTAGGTAGGTACATACAAACCACAATACCAGATCACCCAGACCAGACTAACCTACCTACCTACATAATTGTTTCGTGCGGTTCATGATCACAATAAAATTCAGATCACATTTGGTTTCAGTCGACTTTCAGTCAGTGTTCAATCTATTTCACGTTTTTCTATGGTAGGATGATCTATCATTCATTTTTTAGTTGAAATGCCTAGGTATTTTGATGTTAACGAGATCATGACTGATTTTTTAAACCCAACAGACACAGTACCTACCTACATAGTTCTGACCCTACACTAAGTAATAACTGTGTTGTAGGTATCAGGAACGAGTTATTCCACAAATCCCCCTAAAAAATCTGAAACTGAACCCTGATGTTTAAAAAGTGCAAAAATCCCCCTCATCACTATAAAGTACCAGGCCAGACCAAGTTTCACTCAGACTGTGATTTGCCAAGTAGGTACATACCTACCTACCTAGCCAGGTAGGTATTTTAACATTCCAGAATTTGCCTGATCTTGTGAGTTTGTGCATGATTATACTAGCACATAACACATCCTTTTATCCTACACAGTCAGCTAATCGCTCAAAGGGTTTGTCATAAGTTTTGTACCTACTCAGTAAAATTAAGTGAATATCTAATAAAACAATTTTATTATCGTGTAAATAGGTAAGTATAAGTGCTAACGTACACAGAAATGTGATAGGGTGATAAGGAAATTGACAACTGTCTTCGGAATAGTGAGTGATACGACAGAACTGAGTCGAGTGACTCATAAATACTCAAAGATTTGAACAAAATTGAACCGGATGATTTCTTTGTTTTCAATATCAGTTATTAAACCACTTATACAGCATTAACTAGGTAGTAGGACCGATACCTACCTACGCTATCTATAGGTTTTATTATGTTAAAGGTATGATTAAGTACCTACTATATAATTAGGTACTTACATAACTATTAAAAAATATAAGTAAGTAGGTACCAAAAAGTCATAGTTAATATTGTAATACCATAAGAGGAGCGCAGAGGAAGAGCGTTGCGATCATTCACCCTGATAAAGAGTCTCGGAATGAGTCGAAACTGAGTTGGTGCCTTGGTACGTGAATATTCCCGTTTTACAATATGAATTATTAGTACTTACTTAAACATTAAGATTTACATACCTAAACATTATTTACGTACAACTAACATAAAAACAGTCGTATGTTTGCCGGTAACACTAACGCTTTGCCTCCCTGAGAAATCTTTTTTTTTTACTTTAACTCTATTTTATAACAAACTTAGAAAACAATTGTATGCACTAAGGTTATATTAATGGACTTAAAGAAAAAAAAACGCTTAGTAGGTAACACAATCAGCAGAATAAACATAACAATGTTTGACGATCTCTGTGGCGCAGTGGGCGAAGGCCCGCCTGCGACGCAGAAGGTTGCGGGTTCGATTCCCGCTGCGGGTAAATGTTTGTCTCGGGATCTGGGTGTTTTCTATGTATAATATTTATGTATTTACAACAAAAAAAATATATAAGTAGTATATCAGTCATGTAGTTCCCATAATACAAGCTCTGCTTAGTTTGGGGCTAGATGATGCAGTGTGAAAAATGTCCAAGATTAAAAAAAAAAAAAAACAAAAACAAAAAAAAAAAAAAAGGTAGGCAGGCAGGTAGGTAGGAAGTTAAAGATCTGATGTGCCTGTAATCATGGCGTTCAAACTGGAACACAGCAATGAGGACATTACTGCTTGATGGAAGAAATAGGCATGGTGGTAGCACTTACCCGGACGAGCCCTTTGTATTGATAAAGTGTACCCAAAAACTAACTTAAAAAGACATAGGTACTATAGCTTTAAACTTAACTGATTATTTAATTTAATTTGATAAAAAAGAATGCGATTGAAGTTGCTCCAACTCGATGAAAAATATAATAATTTAAAAGTCCCTAACGATTTTTATTTATTATATCTTCTTTTGTTTTTAAATTGTTTTTTACCCAGCAGACACAAAAATATTCCTGACACCACAGTAGGATTCCCTGTGTCGTGAGTCTCAGGAACTACGACCGTGGTAGCACAACACACATACCCGGAACAAATATCTGCAGGATATGCTGGGTTATTCAACAAATCCCCTTGAGAAATCCCCGTTAGGGGGAAAAATGAAATCTAATGTTAAAAAAGTGCAGAAATCCCAATTATCATTTTTTTCTTATTCCACTTTTCCCTTCTAAAAGAATTGCCTTAGGGGGGAAAACAGAACTCTGATGTAAAAAATATTCAGAAATCCCCTTAATCATTTTAGCTTATTCCATTTTTTTAACATCTGTCCCTCAGCAGGGATCCCGTTCAATCCCGCACCTCTCACGCCGCAGCTATACGCACTCCTCGCCACCTACGTCATTTTACTGCACAGATGTCCCGGCTCACTCATTTTGTATCACTCAATGGGTCAGTAAGTGGTCAGTACTCACCACTATCGAGTACAACACTAGACTAGTTTTCGTCAGTCTCTTCCAGAGTTTGAAAAGGTCGCACGCGCACGATATTTCGTTCTATTTTAACATTGTTATTGTGCTGTGATGTTTTAGTGGCAAAATGAAGTTGTGTATGTGTTTGTTGCTCACTACAGTGGCAGTTTTAGCCGCAGGTATGTTATGCCTTTAAACCTATTTACCCATGCAGGTATAATATGAGTGGGTACCTACCTATGTACAAAACTTGAGTGTTGATTCATAGATTATTAGTTTTATATAATAATCATTATTAATTATTTATTTTTTCATCAATCATCATTGGATCATTTAGTTAGTAGGTACAATTTTCGTAACCTGGCGTTAGTATCAAATTATAATATTAATTTTAAATTAGTTATTAATAATCTAGAATCCAGATCTACAAGACACGATAAGTACCCACCTACCTACCTAGGTATTAAGTTCTAGATATTTATATCATTGCCTACCTACAATAGAAGAAATATAGGTAGGTACTTTGTAGATAGTTAACCTTACTTGTTTATGTAAGTAGGTACCTATATATAATGTATTTATCGGCCCATTGTTACTTCACGTGATTGTTAGGTAGATAATGAAAACGAAAATATATTTTATTACTTTCGCGATCAGTGAACAACATACCTACCTACTTACCAATGGTTAATTTTATATCATAGCGTTTTTACCTTTTTTATTATTTTCCCGACGTTTCGGCTGCCGAAACGTTTCACTGGAGTTAAATTTCCGTCGAGAAACTAAGGCAGTAGCAACTAGTCATCATCAGATCACAGATATAATAATACTAGACCAGATTAGTGGTGGGTCCTCAGCACGTGTGGCACCACTTTTGTAGCTACACACTTTCTCGAAACGAGGCCTCACTCTTTTCGTCTGGACGAGATAGCACACCTGCACACCAACACAGTTGCACAATCGTGCTAGGCGCGAGGCGCGAGCCGAGCCGCGAGGACAGATCGTGTTGGGTCGCACAATGCGCCTCGCACATAGCACTCCACTCCATTACCACACCACAAAACACGCACAGTGAACACTGTGTTCCCAAGACTGCCTCACTCAACTACGTTCAGAAACTGCCTCGCTGCTTCGCCTCAATTGTGGTACCACAGTGTGCTGGCTCAGTTGTAAAACTGAGCCCCTCGCACGATCCTTGTTTTCAAACAGTGTGCTATGTATGACTAGACCAGATTTAGAAATGCCCATGTTTATATTACGATTTACGACGCACCGCACAAACCGTATTACCGTACCGCAAAATCGGAGCGGCTCGAACGGGAAAATAATAAAATGTTACCCTATTAAGACCCATAGAAAACGTTCAATTACGGAGACAATATAATTATTACTACATGAACAACATATTCATACCTAGGATGATGATAGGTTTTGGAAAAATAAAATTTTTCAATCGACTTATAAATAGGAGGTGGTTCTCAATTCGTCTGTACGATTATGTTTTTTTTGTATGTTACGTGATATTTTCGCCATTGTTAACCGATTTTAATAATATTTTTAATGGTAGACTATTAACCTACCTACTTATTAAAATAAGCATCATTGAAATAAGTAGAAATAGGTATCTATTATATAAATTTTATTGAGAAAAAATGGGGGAAGATTCATTTTGTACTTTTTATCTACTTCCCCATAATTGAAGTCGGTTTTTATTCTTCCCTGAAAAAAATATGCTTGACATTCAAAATATTTCATGAACCTTTTAATTTCAGAGAAATTTTTTTTTTGGTAGGTACCTTTATTTAATTTTCGTTGAGCGAAAAGCGATTGATCTACGTAGTAGCTAGCCTTTGGGAAAGCTTACGCAATATTATGAAATTTGTCTGTTTGACGTAAACATTATGTATGATACATAGGGCAACCGCGTAACGAACTGTGATGGATGAGAAGTCGGCACGGCTTTATGATTAATCAAGGTATCATCATCATCATAATCAGCCCACATCAGTCCACTGCTGGGCATAGGCTCTGCCAACAGGCGCCGCTAAGCCCGGTCTCTTATCATCCACTTTCTGGCTAATTTTTTTCCTAAGTCATCGCTCCACCTAGCCGGGCGGCGCCCCACACTACGTTTGCCTAGATTAATATCTTAATCTAGTATACAGGGTGTAATAAGACTACTCCCGAAAACTTCGGGAGGTGAAAGTACCCATCAATACGAATGGGTACTTTCACCTCCCGTGAACGCGAAAAAAAATCAGCTGTTCCATACATTTCAGCCAAGTAGGTATTAAACTTTAGTATGGAACAGCTGATTTTTTTCGCGTTCACAGTGTTGGTTCCATAGTAAAAGTTGTTCATATTGATGGGTACTTTCACTCCCCGAAGTTTTCGGGAGTAATCTTATTACACCCGGTATATTTTATAATATTTTTTTTTTATTTGCAAAAATGGGTGCAATACAAGATATTAAAAAATAATTTTGTGTCCTCCATTATCTATTTTATTCAACATACCTAATTGAACCCGCAACCTTCTGCGTCTCAGGCGGCCCTTCGTCCACTGCGCCACAGAAGTCGTTTCATCTTTTAAATGTTATTATTTTGTTCCTTTGTAACTTCGGGTCCGAGGATCGTGGGTTCAATCCCGGTCGTGCTAAATCGATTTATCCATTCTTAAAATGTATGTGCGAATTACCGCGTATCTAAAACAATAAAAAAAATATCGTGAGGAAATCGGCATGCTCTAGAACCTAAAATTCTCACGCATGTGCCAATTAGCGCGGTTCGTGTTCCAATTAGCGTCGATAAGCTTGCAACCTCTCACAAGGGATGGATATGTTTCAAATATAATGCGACTACCCCCTACTTAGTATCCTCAAAGATCCACGCACTTAGTATGTATCTGAGTATGTTCATCTTGAGGAATATAGCCAAGAGCGTGTTTTTTTGACGTACTGATTATAAGTACATAAGGAATTAAATAGGTACCTACATACAGTATGTAAATAACTTTTGTTATCGTCTGGGATGTTTTTCCGAGTAGCTGCTGCCGGCTAAGTGACTCACTTGAGATATAAATTCACTGAAATATTCTACCTATTCATAAAAACCTTATCATTATTTGTGCGGTACTTTACTTTGTTCAAATAAACATGTAGACGGTAGTCCTGTCCATAAAAGAAAAAACCCACAGAGATATGATATCTAAAAATAAAACCTCGTTGAAGGCGTGTGAGTATTTTTTGAACTTTTCAAAATTCTACCACTCTGAGGGTAGAGGAAGAAAATTATGTTTGTATAAAAAAAACTTAACATAGGCGAAGTCGCGGGCGTTTTACATATGTCTAATAACCTATTTGTAATTCGAATATAGCTTCCTGAAAGTTAATTTATTCCAATATCTAACATTTTAGTAGACAATTTTCTATTTTTATCCGCGACCCAAATACCTGGTATAATGTGTTTGCGAGAAGAGTTTGTTTATTAGTACGTCAGATAACAGTTTAATCATTTATATTTAAAAAAATAGAGATTGCGTAATTTTGCAGAAAAACTTGCTTACGAAAGCTATCCCACATAAAAATGGGGTGAATGGAGCCCCTTTCGGGATTGAACAATACAATGCATATTCTGGGGCAGCTTGTTTATTACCTTAAACCTCCCATTATTCCCGATGGGGCTGAAGATCGGGGGAAAACGGGATTAGCCCGTTACTATAAGCAACGTAAGAAAACAAATTGACAATGTTTTTCAAAGAAACACCAAAGGAAATTACTTATCAATAATTATAAATAATGACTTATCATTATCAGTTAGGTATCGGTATTACAATCAGATATTAGGTGCCTATAATCTTTCAGTGAAATTGTTTCAGTACTTTTTTTATCCATTATTCGTTATTGTACACATAGAATACATACAAAAAACATACATAATTATACAAAGGCAAGCTTAACACTAACAAAGTTTTTTGTTTCAATCATTTTACCTTCTTAAATTTGAATTGAATCAAAGATACTTACTAGGTTACTAGATTTACTAGATTAATAATACCAACCATTCTTTAAGCATATACTCCTGCAATAGCCCAGTTTATCACCCAATATTTCCAATAGTTTCATCAGACGCCATCCACAAAATAACGTTTTTTTATATATTATATTGTACTTTACAAGCATTAGTGGAGCCGAAGCTCCAGGCATAAGAGATTTTAAATAAATAAAGAGGTATAATAATAATACTCATTTAATAATAATATCAGATTCAATACCATTATTGTAAGTTGCGAATTATTCGATAACTTCGATTATTTTGTTTTGTGTAAGTAAAATAAAATTTCGTGATTAATAAGTACCTTCAGATACGCGAGAGTGGGGTGAATAGAGATGCAGGGATCAATAGAGACAATGCGGAGGTTGAATTTCTATAATAATTCCCTTTACAACAAATTATTTACTTTGTACGTAAATTAGTTGACTTATTTAATAGTATCGTATATAAGTAGTATATCAGTCATATAGTTCCCATAATACAGGCTCTGCTTAGTTCGGGCTAGATGATGCTGTATGAAAAACATCCAGTATTATTATTATTATTTACTAGCTTCTGCCCACGACTTCGCCCGCGTGATACCCGGATAAAAAGTAGCCTATGTGTTATTCTGATGTATAAGCTATATTACTGTAAAGTTTCATCAAAATCCGTTCAGTAGTTTTTGCGTGAAAGAGGAACAAACTTCCTCACAAACTTTCGCGTTTATAATATACAGATTTTACAAACAAGACTAAGTGACAAAATCATTACCAACTAATTCATAAAGTTGGGACATTAGGGCTATCATAATACTCGTACCTATCAAAATAGTTAAAACAATAAAGTTTTTAAGTTTTGTATATATTTACTGTTATGAGATTAGTCGGCTGAGAAACAAGAGGTACGACTCAGCCCACTTCTACAGGCTATAGATGATGATGATGACGAGTGCTTCTGACTTTGACGTCATTGTTATTCTAGTCCGAGAAGGACGGATTCGGGATGAAAGAGCCAAAAACCAAAATAAACATTATTGTACTTTGACGATGACGGTGACGCAAGGGTGCATGTTCGATTCCCGCTGCGGGACAAATATTTGTAAGATTTGCATATATTTGTCTGGGTGTTTTCTATGTATAACATGTATGTATTTACAAAAAAAAATATATAAGTAGTATATCAGTCATATTTAGTTCCCATAATACAAGCTCTGCTTAATTTGGGGCTAGATGATGCTGTGTGTAAATTTCCAGCATTATTTATAATTATTTATTAATGTAGTGGCGCAAGGTTCGATTCCCGCTGCGGGACAAATGTTTGCATATTCTGCATGTACTAGTTCCGGGTCCGGATGTTGTGGTACTACGGTACTCGTAGTTACTGATACCCACGATATAGATCATTGTGTTGAGTCAGGACTATGTAGGTATGAGACGAGACAAATGAGAATTACATGTTTGTCAGAAATATATAAACTTAGTTCCACAAATAGATAAAAGTATGACACACACTTGTTACTGTCAGGTTATTTATGATTTACTAGCTTCTGCCCACGGCTTCTCCCGCGTGGTACCCGAATAAAAAGTATTCTATGTGTTATTCTGTTATATAAGCTATACTGTAAAGTTTTATCAGAATCCGTTCAGTAGTTTTTGCGTTAAAGAGTAACAAACTTCCATCCTCACAAACTTTCGCGTTTATAATATTAGTAGGATTATTGGACACCATAATTGTCATTGGACCACATTCTCATTTTAACAAATGAGAATTACATGTTTTTCAGAAATATGTAAACTTAGTTCCACAAATATGTAGATAAAACTATGACACACACTTGTTACTGTCAGGTTATTTATGACTAGCTGCGCCCCGCGATTTCACCGGCGTAAGTTTCGATTCCGTGGGAATATCGGCGATCTAATTAAATTTTAGAACACAAAAGCTGCTATTGTGACTTAACTATGATAGTAACATATATTCCCTCACGGACTTTTTTTTATGTAATAATGAGTACTTTAATCATGTAGTACATCATTTTTATGCATCATCAATAGTTTTCTCAGCGCACGCAAAATAATTAATTTTATAGACAAAATTTTGCTACTTTGGATTACATTATTGCATTTTTCTTAAGGATCTCATTTTTTTTTGAAAATAAATTAAAGCCTATGTTACTTCCTGATAATTTAGCTTTCATTTGGTGAAACAATTGTTAAAATCGGTCCAGTAGTTTCGGAGCCTATTCGATACAAACAAACAAACAATAAAATCTTCCCTCTTTATAATATTAGTAAAGATTTATTTATGTACTGTCACGGTCTACACATAAACATTACCTTCTGTTTATATTATTGAAAACGTAGGTGTCATTTTACTTACGTCAAAACACGCCCGGAGACAGAATTAAAAATGTTTATTTGTTTCAACGCGCTTATCTCTGGAACTATCAGTCGGATTTGAAAAAAAATATGCATCTGATAGCCCAATTCTTGAGGAAGGTTATAAGCTATTTAACATCACGCTACCCATAGGAGACGAACAAAATAAGTAATAGCGCGGGCGGGCGATGAGACACGGTGTTTTAGGGGGCCGAGGACAGCCGTGGTATCACCTACATAGCTAGTTAGGTACTAGCTATGTAGGTATAGTCCATAATTAACACCCAACAGCAGTCATATACAATTCTCTACAGACCAGAAGAGCGTATGATCAGACAGCAACAATGTGCAAGGTGCTCCGTGGTATGATCGACGTCCCTGATCTGCACAACCTTCTGTTTCGGCTCTACCTTCCCAATAATTACCTTCGCAACAGAAGCCACAGACTTTTCTCTGTGCCTTCCAGTAGAACCGTCGCTCGTGCCAACTCCCCACCGACTCGCACCCTCGCCGGACTCAACAGACTTCTTGACCAGAACCCAGACTGCGATATCTTCGCAGATCAATGGTTGAGTTTAATGTTGGTATGCCTGAGGTTTTGCGAGAGTGACTAATGAAAGGATCCTTGTTTGTGTTGTATTATTTTAATTTGTATTAGTCATTTCAATATTATGAAAATCTTTTTATTTATTTTTTATTTCAATTAATTTTTAACAATAAAATTTTTAAGGCTATTAATTCTGTACTGATTTGTTTATAATTTTTTTTATTTTAAATAATTTTAATTTATAAGATATAAATGATGTTTTTAATTTTAAGTAACTAGTGTAACTGGTTTAATTATGTTAGTTACTTAATAATAAACAATAAATTAACTAAACAAACGCACTTCCGCCCACTCTTCTTTTCACAAAGGTTAGCTGGAAGAAAATGATAATTTAATTTTAATGATAATGTATTCTGAATAAATAAATAAATAAATAAATAAATTAGCATTAAGTTCGCCTATATACTTGTTTTACCGCATAAAGTATTTTCTATCTATTAGACACATACATAATCCTGACTCCACCTCCACACTAGGATTCCCTGTATCGTGGGTATCAGGAACTTCGAGCCCCGTGGTACCAGACAGATCCAATTGTCAATACAGACAAAATAATAAGCAGGGTTTATTTGAGTGAGACTTTACAACATCAGAATACCTATTACGACCTCTGTGGCGCAGTGGGCGAAGGCCTGCCTGAGATGCAGAAGGTTGCGAGTTCGATTCCCGCCGCGGGACAGATGTTTGTATGATCTGCAAATATTTGTCTCAGGGTGTTTTCTATGTATTATATGTATGTTTTTACAAAAAAAAATATAAGTAGTATAACAGTCATGTAATTCCCATAATACAAGCTCTGCTTAGTTTGGGGCTAGATGATGCTGTGTGAAAAATGTCCAGCATTATTTATTTTGTTTTTTATTTATTGCCAACCTATTTGGTGCTAAACTAGGTCTAAGCTTAACCATTGTTATGTAGGAAATTGAGCATGAATAAATGAAATTTAAATTGAAATAATATGTCTCGCCAACAAAATAACTTATTAGACTGACCAATTAATACCTACTACAATTTAACTACTTAGGTAGAAAATAACTTGTGGAAAGTAGACTAACCAATTCACTTATTTATTTACAGAGGTGACTGAATGTCGAATTCATCAACAATTTCTGAATGAAACCGCATACTAATGTGTAAAATTGATGATTACGGGATACCTACATAATTAATTAAATCCTACTAATATTATAAACGCGAAAGTTTGAGGATGGATGTTTATTACTCTTTCACGCAAAAACTACTGAACGGATTTTGATGAAACTTTACAGTAATATAGCTTATACATCAGAATAACATAGGCTACTTTTTACCCGGGTACCACGCGGACGAAGCCGTGCGCAGAAGCTTGTAAATAATAATTCTTAATTCAGAAATATATAATTAATAATTAGATTAGACGGAAATATATAGGAAATAATGAGATATCATTAGACGAGCCGTGTTGGCCTTGTAGGCTGTGTCCCGACTTCTATCTGAAGATCGTGGGTTCAAACCCGGTCGTGCACCAATGATTTTAAAATGTGCTTTAACACGTGCTCAGAACAGTGAAGGCAACATTGACCGGCATGCCCTAGAACCAAAAAATCACTAGGTATGTGCCACCGATTAGTGTTCCAATAAGTGACGATCGCTTGCAATCTGTCACGTGGAATACTAACTCCTTCCAAAACGTGAGCATGTGTGAAATATAATGTTCGTGCCTCATGAGTCCCCTCTACTTGGTAACCTAACATATCTGCGTACTGAGTATAAATCTGAGGATGTGTATCATGGGGAATCACAGTCATGAGCGTGTTTTTTTTGTTCTAGCTCAAGGTGCGCCGGCATCTCATGAAGACTATGATAACTTCCAAAACGACTATGATGACTCCTACGACTACGACCCACTAAAAGAAGAAGATGAAAAGATTGAAGCTGAGTTGGACAAGCTCAATGCTGAAAGTGATCTTACAGTAAAGACAGATATAGACAAGTTCAAAGAAGAACATCTAGAATATGCTGATGCTTTAGACGACAATAACCCTGTAGCTGGCATCGATGAATATCTGCTCGAAGACAACAGGGATGGGGCTAAAGACATTCAAGAAGACAAAGCCATTGATGGAGGCTTCCAAGCTGATGATAATGAACCTTTTAACAATGATGATGCTGCCAAAAAGAAAAATGATCAAGCTGATTATGCCTTACTGTGGGGAGATGATAGCGTAGCTCCGTTACCAGTCCCAGAAGTAGAACTTGAACCCGAAGATAAAGATATTTTAGAAGAAACACAGAAGATTTTGGAAAATGACGCTGATGAATTTGAAGAAGACATCAAGCAAGCTATTGGTATTACTAAAATATCATCAGATAATAAACCTGATGATAAAATTATAGATGAAACCAAGAGAATTTTAGAAGAAACAAATGATTCATTTAATAATGATGATCAAATTAAGGCTGCTGAAGAAGATATCGATGAAACTAATATAAAGTTGGAAAAAAATAACGATGCTGAAGACCATCCAAATAATTATGAAAGTTTAATCGAAGATAAGTCAAAACCTGTAATAAATGACGATATTCCGGTCGAAAAGATTATTCAAGAAAATGTGAAAGAAACAGACGGACAAGATAAAGAAAGCGTTGATGAAGAAGCAGATAACATTAAACATGATGTTATTGTAGAAGAAGATACTGTGGATAAGGTTTACGCAGATTTGAATTCAGACTTAGACAAGCTGCTCGATACTCTTGACAAGCTAAGTAGTGATGGTTCTGACAACGACGAAAAAATTGAGGAAGTATTTGACAAACTCGATGATCATTTCTTCAAAGAAGATAATAACAACGTTGAAGGATCTGAAGAATTAGCTGAAGACGTCAAAGGAAACGCAGACTATGTTGAAGTTGATTTTGATAAAATTCTAGAAGATATTAAAAATGAAGATGATTTGAAGGCAGATAATTCAGCAGCTAACGTAGACTTAAACGTACTATTAAACGACGAATTGAACGAACCCAATCCTGATGACGCATTCGAAAGAGACGTCGAACCTTTACCAGATATTAACGCTGAACCTATCCTTTTCCTTGATGCTATTGTTGACGAACCAAAAAAGACTGAATCTATTGAAAACACTAATGATAATGACAATAATGTAGCTTCAATTGATGCCTCAATTGAAGCTCAAGAACCGAGTTTATTCGGCAAATCCGATACTAAAGCTTCAAAAGAAGAAGCTAATGAGTTTGAAACTGTAGACGTCAATAGCTTGAACAGTGAAGAATTAGAAGGCTTAGTCAAACAGTTTTCAAATGCTCACAGTGAAGTTCTGGATGCACGTGACACTTTCGATGATAACGTTGCAGAACATATCAAACTCAACGTAGATAGCGCAGAAGTGGTCACATCACCAAACTATCCCAGCCCGTATCCGACCAATACTATTAAAGATTGGGTTTTCGATGGAGAAGGCATGGGCATTGAACTAAACATCACTGACTTTCTCGTGAATGGTGCTTTGGGAGACTATCTTCTTGTGAAACCGGGTAAGTTTGATACTTTATTTTCTTCTTTTGGCCAAGCATCTAACCCTCCCACCGAATTAGCAATATTAGTTAGATTTCAGAACGAAACAAATATGTAGGAAGTCTTGTATGCTCATTAGGAAGGATCTCATAACAGTCAATTAAACGTCAGTTGGAGAACAGTAAATTACCTAGACATAATCTATACTAACATACGAACTACTTATTTAAAAAAAAACAATATTTAGGGTTCATTCTATATTGGTAAAATATTTTTAATAATATTTTTTTATAAAATATTTTATTCAGGCTAAATATAGGCTATATATTATTTCGTTAAAATAAAAAGAATTTTTGTGAAGATAAAGTTTAGTCGTGATTTCAAATCACTTTTAACACGAAGAAAACGACACGTAAACTAATTTGACAGGTGTAAAATACTTGACATCTCTTTCTTGCGTGCACTGTTGTCGGTGTACAAGAGAATCAACACCAATTGAAATGTTACGATTAGCTTGCATTCCTCAGGTGGAGTGGATGACTCAGGGCATGAAGGTCTACTCTTCACGTACCGGCTGAACTCTGAGAAGCGGTTCCGTTTCACGGACGTGGACCGACTGTTCGTGAGATTTGAGTCCAAGCCTGCCTTGATGGCTCAGAGAGGATTCCGATTCAGCGTCAAAATGATCGGTGAGTTGGAACCAAGAATGTATATTTCTATATCTAAGCCAATGAGATATTTACAGCCAGGGGTTAAGACAAATACCACTTTCTGTTGGCGTTAACGCCTGCGGAAACATTGAATTGTATGGAAATGATATAAGCTGTGGAAAAGTCACGTGACCGCTGCCAAGTTTTACCTTGAAACCAACTTTAACCATTTTAATAACCATAAATTTTAACCAACCACCAATAGACAAATAAATTATCAGGAAGACACATAGGCTCTAATTTATTTTCAGTAAATTTTGAGAACTTTAAGAAAATTGCAATAATGTAACCCAAAGTAGCAAAATTTTGCCAATAAAATTCATTATTTGGCGTGCGCTGAGAAAACTATTGATGATTGCCGAATGTAATATTCGAGCGTGTTTCTTTCTTAATTTTTCTATATGATCCTTGTGATTCCAGTTATATGCACCCTATTTATAAATATAAATAAATAAATAAATGCTGGACATTTTTCACACAGCATCATCTAGCCCCAAACTAAGCAGAGCTTGTATTATGGGAACTACACGACTGATATACTACTTAAATACTTTTTTTTTGTAAATACATACATATTATACAAAGGAAAACACCCAGACCCGAGACAAATATTTGCAGATCTTACAAACATTTATCCCGGTACAGGAATCGAACCCGCAACCTTCTGCGTCTCAGGCGGACCTTCGCCCACTGCGCCACAGAGGTCGTCATTTACTTCGGCATTCTATCGAAGTCACTTGGCATTGTTTCTAGAAAAGCGTGTTGTTGTTTTTTCCTTGTATTCGATTCAAAATGTTTTCACTGAATTTGAATTTGTAGTTATTTTTAATGATCGAGTGTTTGTCGCATCGCTAGGGATTGCTCACCGTGTATCTACCTACTTGTATATTATTATCATCGTAGGTATAAATAAGCTTCTGCCAAGGTCAGTGTAAGCTTATTATAGATTGAATCAATTTCATTGTTTAAACATAAACAAAATCGAAGTCTCGTATTCCCTTGCTTTCACCGTTTAAACTTAACCAATTTAGTATTTTTTATTCATAAACTTAATCGCAATGAAGCGTTTGTATTGTTTTTTTTACAAAATCGTAAATTTTAAAGCAGTTTGAATAAGCAATTTTAAGGTATTTTGAAGGGTGTTTACTTCTTGTATGATTAATCAACGAAATCAAAAGGTAGAAACCGGTAGTTGCCATGTTAAAAAAATACCCTAGTGTCAAAGAGCCCTAGTCTATATTATTCTTAAGCTGTGGAAGGAATAAGCTGTAATGCACAGAACCATCGTTTATTTGAGAAAAGTATGGTAACAAAAATAAACATATACCTAATTTAGGTAAAGATAATGCAATTGGTACTTACTTAGTTTCAATAAATAGCTACATAATTCAGTATCTATTCAATATTCATTTATTTCAAACAATAGGGACTTTAGAACACTTGGTCACGTCAATTGACAGGTACATTGGCATGTCTTATTAAAAAAAAAACTTTTTAGGTTAGTTTAATCCTATCCTACTTAATATTATTAACACGAAAGTTAGTGATGATGGATGTTTGTTACTATTTCACGCAAAAACTACTGAACGGATTTTGATGAAACTTTACAGTAATATAGCTTATACATCAGAATAACACATTACTACTTTATATTCGGGAACCACGCGGACGAAGCCGTGGGCAGAGGCTAGTCATAAATAATTAAAATGTAGCTGTATAGGGGCTTTGTCAAAAATGTACATGTAAATAAAGTTATATAAAATCTTGATCAAAATATCAAGAGTATTATAGCAATCTAATATTAAATTAAAAAAAATATATAAAAAAAAAAAAACAAAAATATATTAATAAATGTAACGAGTAGCAAACTGTACAGGGGCTTTGTAAATCAACGTTGGCAAAGTCTCAGAGCTAACTACAGAATAATGTAGACAAAGCATTTTTATCGTCCAAGTAATCATTATTGGAAAATACGCAGTATTAGTTAAGTTTTGTTCAATAGAACCACAAACAACACGTCTCTAATTTCACCTTTATTCCCTAGCACCTCTTCCGGAGGAGCCGGAGCCTGTTCCCGAACCCGCACCGGTGGTGGAAGAGCCTCACTCGACACACACTATCTACCTCGCCACCGCTATCCCGCAGTTCAACGATCTCCGGGAGAACTTCACCCAGCTGCTGGCTGACATGGCTGAGCAGTACATCACAGACAACAACATACAACCCGGACTTAACAGCACGTGAGTTAACAAATGCTCAAAAAGGTGAAGGAAAACATCGTGTCGAAAAAGGCTGATGCCTGTCATAGGCCTGACATAAGCCTGTCTAGGGCATTCTAGAAAAAAATTAAGGCATGTACCATCAGTTACATGTTACCTTAAATTGAGGCATGTACCATCAGTTACATGCCTTAAATTAAGGCATGTACCATCAGTTACATGCCTTAAATTAAGTCATGTACCATCAGTTACATGCCTTAAATTAAGTCATGTACCATAAGTTACATGCCTTAAATAAAGTCGTGTACCATCAGTTACATGCCTTAAATTAAGTCATGTACCATTAGTTACATGCCTTAAATTAAGTCATGTACCATTAGTTACATGCCTTAAATTAAGTCATGTACCATCAGTTACATGCCTTAAATTAAGGCATAGATTCGTATATATTTTGAATCTTAGTAAAATTTATTCTAGAATTATTCTCCCAATCGATTATTTTACCAAGAAATGTTAAAATTAACTACAATAACATATAGGATTAGTCATAGTTGTGTTTGATATATTAATTTACCGTTAAATATATTAAATAGCATGAAGTATTAAGTATAGGCGTAAACCTACTTGTGGTTTGTCTATGGAATCTTAATGCAATGGTGTCTAAGATAATGAAGTCATTGTATTTAAGTATGAATGAATGAATGAATGATATTTATTTGCAAGAATATAGGTACATTAATATAATTACATAGGTATAGTCAGCTTCTCTATATTCGACATTTTGGTCGTGCAAATTTTTACATTAAGTAGGTAAATACCTAGTTACAATAGTACCTAGTAGGTAATTTTAGACAAACATTTCATATTTTTATTTATGTGTATGATTGTGTTGTGCCTAAGAAAAGGATGTTTACATTACCTACAAGCAAGACATTTTTTTAGGGTAAAATAAAACCAAAACAAATTGGCAAAAAAAGTTAAAAATGTTCGGGAAGTTGACAAAAAGTAAATATGAAATATGGTGGGTGTCCTTAGTGTTGGTTTTTTTTTAATGAAATTTATATAGGACTGCCCTTGAAGTATACTCTACCTATTAAAAAAGAATCATTAATATCGGTTCACAATTGGCGAAGATATCGCGTGACAAACACACAAAAACAAAACAGATTAATTGAGAAACTCCACCTTTTTTGAAGTCAGTTGAAAAAAACTTGTATGAAGGTATTTGACGAAAATCTCTGCAAATTTACCTTTGGTATTCCAACGTCATGTTTTTTAAAGTGAAAAAAATAGTGCCCTAGCAAATAAGTACTTGTGCAACCCTCATCATCATCATCAGCTCACATCAGTCCACAGCTGGAGGACTAGACTACATAGGCCTCTCCCAATACGCGCCACTGAGCCCGAAACACGGCTCTTCTCATACTTTCAGCCGCCGCCTTTCTTACAACCCTGAAAACTTAAAAAAAATAAAAGAAGTTGTTTAGATTCGTAAAATATGTTACACCAAAAAGTTGTTAGTGTTCCAATAAGCGTCGATGGGCTGGCAACTTGTCACGTCGAATTTGAACTACTTAAAAACACGGGCATATTCCAAATATAATGTTAAAACGTACTTCTGACTACCCCTTAATTGGTCTAATCAAAGATCTACGTATGTTCATCATGGGGCATACAGTTGTGAGCGTGTTTATTATGTTACTTAGTTACTTCTATTGAACTTAGATACAAATAGTAGAGCCATAGGTAGAAGAAACATAAAAATATTTTCCAAAATTTTTGAATTGTGTTTCATATGATACCTACGTAAAATAGACGGCCTTATAGCTGATAGGAATCGTCTTGTAAATTATATATCTATTGCTTTTGTTTTTCTTTATAATAATTAGGTACTTTACTTTGCAAGAATAAACGAAAACTATATAAGCAGTTTTGAACCATAAACACGAGAAGTCAGTAACATGAGACTTTTGAAACTGATACTTAGGTATGAACTTTTTGCAATTTCACCGTTTGTGGCATCAGAAAAGAAAGCCTTTTTAACCGACTTCAAAAAAGGAGGAGGTTCTCAATTCGGTTGTATATTTTTATGTTTGTATCTTGATATCTTCGTCAAATTGTTAACCGATTTTGATGATTATTTTGATGTTGTATAGAGAATGATCTCGAAGAGGTCTCATATAGTTTTATTCCTGAGGGGTTGCTAATTTTCTAGTGAAACTCAAAAAACATCGTTATCTTAAGGAATCACGACTAGCCGGAACATTTTTGTGGGCTATCTTACTTTTGTTTTTAATTCGAAAGAGTGTCATCCCGAGAAAAATAACGTAAGCACATGAGGAAGTCGGTTTTTTGACATTTAATGTCTTATATATTATTATGTGTTTCTAATAGAATTTAGAATTTCGTCAGTTAATTTATTTACTAGTTTCTGCCCACGGCTTCGCCTGCGTGGTACCCGGATAAAAAGTAGCGTATATGTTATTCTGATGTATAAGCTATATTACTGTAAAGTTTCATCAAAATCCGTTCAGTAGTTTTTGCGTGAAAGAGTAACAAACATCCATCCTCACAAACTTTCGCGTTTATAATATTAAATATTAGTAGTATTAAATATTTATAATATTAGTAGGATTTATACGGGCGAGGGTGGCTCAGGCACAGCTAGTATATTAATTATACACACTTACTATATGAATATAATAACAAATATCTACTTACAAAGTTATTATAAACGACATTATATTTCCTCGTACCTTTATCCTCAAATCATTACTCAGTGACCATAAATAAATAAATAATGCTGGACATTTTCACACAGCATCATCTAGCCCCAAACTAAGCAGAGCTTGTGTTATGGGAACTACATAACTGATATACTACATATATACTTTTTTTGTAAATACATACATACATATTATAAATAGAAAACACCCAGACCCGAGACAAATATTTGCAGATAATACAAACATTTGTCCCGCGGCAGGAATTGGACCCGCAACCTTCTGCGTCTCATCACCATGTACCTAAGGATGTACATCATGGTAAATACAGTTGTCAGCGTGTTTTTGGTTTGTATATAGATACATGCTATATATCTAGCTTACAGGTTATCTATATATATTTATATTACCACATTACTAAAGAATGCATGAAATATGATGCAAGGCCCTACGTGATTTTATATATTTTTTAAGCTAAGATTGATATATTATAGCATTGCTTAATTTTACCCACGTTCTTTTTGACTAAGTTACTACAACATATAATCACGCCTGTTTACCGGAGGGGTAGGCAGAGACCACAGATTTCCATTTGCTACAATCATGGCATACCTCTTCCTCTTCATTCATTCTCATCAAACTCTTCTTACAAGCTCGGCAGTTAAGTGTATTTAGTTACTGCGTTCCATAAAAACAATTTCAAATCCATATAAGTTAAATTCATTTCATGGTAAGTAGCCACAATTGCGATTTTCAAGTTTCCTATCTTAAAAAAACCGATACTCCCATACATACCGTTTCCCCCCCGACCCCCTTTAAAATGTAAAAAATTTAAAACACTGAAACACGTATTATTTATTTATGATGGGTTGTGTTTACTCCAATTTTCGCTTACGTTATAAAATAAAGCTTTGTTCCAAATATCAGCTTTCTAGACTTACTACTAAGTTGGCTGTGCGTTGATAGATCAGTCAGTCAAGACAAACAATTTTATAAATTTATATGATGATTATTATATATTAATTTATTAGTAATTGAGGTACAGACAGGTATGTATATAATTGATTAGATAAATATTTTTATCGGATTAAAAACGACTTCAAACAAATCCTTCTAGTATTATAAACGCGAAAGTTCGTGAGAATGGATATTTTTTTACTTTTTCAAAAACTACTAAATGGATTTTGATGAAACTTTACAGTAATAGCTTATACATCAGAATAACACATAGGCTACTTTTTATCCGAGTACCACGCGGGCGAAGCCGTAGGCAGAAGCTAGTATACAAATAATCTGTGCACCTACTTTGTTTCAATCTGCTTACATTATAGACTAAACCTAATTATACTGATTACGTCATGAATATACGTAGTGTAGGTACCTACGTACATACAGATATCACAGTGATAAAGTCTAACAAACATATTCAATTACTTTTAATCTATGCTAACATATTATGTACTTGCGGCGATTCTCTTTTATACAAACTAAACTAAAGTGCCAAATACAATGTTTGGCCGTGTCTCTGACCACCCCCTCATTGGTATGATCAAAGATCTAAGCACTGAGTATGTCTCGTGAGTAGAGTGAGTACAGTCGTGAGCGTGTTTTTTACCTGTACTCTCCTCCGTGTTAGATTAAACTGTGTTATGGCAGGGTACAAGCTTCAACCTCCTATACAGGTCTTGGCAGGGTACATGATTCAACCTCCTATACAGGTCTTGGCAGGGTACATGATTCAACCTGCTATGCAAGACTTGGCAGAGTACATACTTCCATCTCCTATACAGGTATTGGCAGGGTACATGCTTCAACCTCCTATACAGGTCTTGGCAGGGTACATGCTTCAACCTCCTATACAGGTATTGGCAGGTTACATGCTTCAACTTCCTATACAGGCCTTGGCAGGGTACATGCTTCAACCTCCTATACAGGTATTGTCAGGGTACATGCTTCAACCTGCTATCCAGGACTTAGCAGGGTACATGCTTCAACCTGCTATACAGGTATTGGCAGGGTACATGCTTCAACCTGCTATACAGGTCTTGGCAGGGTACATGCTTCAACCTCCTATGCAGGACTTCATTGAAGCTAACGTTATGGTATCTTCTTAAAAGACGCTCTCGGACACTAGATACCTAAATATGTAATAATACAATATTACCTATTCTCATGAAGACGACATATTATTAGATAGGTGCACTCACTGAGTCTAGTTATTTGCGTTTGACCTACTTTATATGACTGTCCGTACACACATTTCACAACGAAAATAAACATGTAACAAACAAGTCATTTTCAGTGCCTAATCATTTCAATGATGATGATGATGGTAGGACTAAAATAACCGTGATCGCTATAAAGGGGTTTCCCCTCGATCTTCGGCCCCATCGGGGAGCAATGTAAAGTTTTATACTAAATTTTTTTGTTGATTTCATTTTTTATTCCTAAAACTATCGTAAACTTGACTATTCATATTGTAAAAACGGAAATTTTCACGGGAATTTTATTTGGTTTCATATTTGTCTCATTGATTTCATATTTAATGAAAAAAATGAATCGTCGCTTTTGTTATCTAAAACTAGTTGATCTCCCAGTACTTTTCATCCAAAAGTTCTCTGATATCATTAAGTCGCGATAAGGCCGCCCATTGTACAACTTTGTCAAAGTTTATAGTATACTAGCTGTGCCCAGCGGGTTCACCCGCGTAATTTACGGTTTTATACTCGTGATAACTTCGAAATTAAATGTCTGATTCGAATGAATTAAAAAGTATTTTCCTGCTACATAAATACCCTTGATGATAAAACTAATTATTTAAATAAGAATTAATACTACGATACGAACTTTTGTTTCTACCAGCGATCTAATTACATTTTAGAACGCAAAAGCTGCTATTGTGACTTAACTATGATAGTTAGATATATTCCCTCGCGGACTTTTTTGTAGGTAATAATGAGTACTTTAATCATGTAGTACTTATTTTTAATGTATCATCAATAGTTTTCTCAGCACACGGCAAATAATGAATTTTATATGCAAAATTTTGGGTTACGTTATTGCAATTTCTTTAAGGATCACTAATTTTTTTTAAATAAATTATTGCCTATGTTACTTCCTGATAATTTAGCTTTCTACTAGTGAAAAATGGCTAAAATCGGTCCAGTAGTTTCGGAGCCTATTCGGTACAAACAAACAAACAAATAAAAATATCTTTCCTCTTGATAATATTAGTATAGATATCTAAGCTGTTGTATTATTTGGTGTGAAATAAAGTAATTTCTATCCTACTACTATTATAAACGCGAAAGTTTGTGAGGATGGATGTTTGTTACTCTTTCACGCAAAAACTACTGAACGAATTTTGATGAAACTTTACAGTTATGTAGCTTATACATCAGAATAACGCATAGGTTACTTTTTATCGGGGTACCACGCGGGCGAAGCCGTGGGCAGAAGCTAGTCTTCTATATTTCTATCTCTACTTTACTAGTTGTATTCTCTCACACTCTCTTTCACCACAGTGGTTCTACGAGCTACGAGTACCTATATGGCCTGTCCATTGGCACCTTCGGCTTGATAATTCTAAAAGCTTTGTTATGAATGATGCTGAATATAATATTACATTGATTATAAAAACAAGGTGTTTCAGAAAATTGGGTTTAATCTTGTACAAGTCGAGTCGGTAGAGCAAGTAAATTAGGCCAAACATTATTAAGGAGACGAACAACTTTTGCACCACAATCAAAATAACATTTTACAAAATCAATTATACCTACTAGGTAGCTCACAATTTTATTGTAAGCACCTTGAGCCTTCTTTATCTTTATCAAAACAATCACATAAAAATATATCAAGATATTTTTTTCTTAATCTAAACCGCATACCTGCAAACCGACTGCTGTAAAATATTGGGTTTTATAAAAATCAACCTTATTGCTACAGTCCTAGGTTGACGATTGGAAAAACCTATACCACGCATGCGTGAGCTTCGCACACGCGCAGAACAAACGGCCAGTCTATTTCAGTAAAAGCTCGAATTCGTCACGAGCTTACGCGCTCCGAAAAACTACAGGAAAAATAACTCAAAATCAAAAACAAACAAAACATGTCCAGACATGAGTGAAAAAATTCAAAAGTATCTTTGAAATGTAGAGAGTGTGCCCTATGCGTCAATGCGGGTGGATCGATTATCAAAAAGTGTCAAGCTAGATGTCAGAAATGGAGCCCCTGATAGACAGGAACAACTTCGCCATAAGTGCGATGGTGACTGTGGCCATGCAGATCCTGTTCTTCACCATCGCGTCGCTCTCCCAAAGTGACAAAGTGACGGATTTCACCGGAGGCGCCAACTTCATCAGCATCGCTCTACTGACCTTCTTTCTGGGACAGAGAGGGACCACGCTCAAAAGCTATGACAGCAGACAGCTCATGGTCACGGCGTTCGTATGCGTTTGGGGGATTCGTCTCTCCGGCTACTTGATCTACAGAATTTACCACATAGGAAGAGACAAACAATTCGAAGATAGGAAGAGTAATACACTCAGATTTGCAGTATTTTACACCTTTCAAGCTGTTTGGGTGTACGTAGTCAGCCTACCAGTTATCATAATAAATTCGCCGCATCATTCATACCCAAAATCACCGAAAACCATGACGACCTTTGACTCCGCTGGAGCTGGATTATTCGTGACAGGTTTGCTGATTGAAACGTATGCGGATCTGCAGAAATTTGCGTTCAGACAGGAACCAGCTAATCAAGGAAAATGGTGTAACGACGGACTTTGGGGGATGTCCAGACATCCAAACTACTTCGGGGAAATTGTTCTCTGGTGGGGAATTTTCACAATCTCTTTGAATATAATCGAAGGCGTAGAATGGATAGCGATACTGTCACCTTTATTTACGACTGCGATAATTCTTTTCTTATCTGGTATTCCTTTGTTGGAACGATCGGCCGATGCAAAGTATCGCGATAACCCAGATTATTTGTATTATAAACTATCAACGTCACCGTTGATACTTATTCCTCCTGCGATTTATGTCGAAGTACCGAAATTTATGAAGAGCTGCATCTGCTGCGAGTTCCCTTTCTATGATTCTACTAACGACGACTTCCCAACCACAACCATCGTCACTGAGACCACCAGCATTTCAATAGTGCAGTCGACATAGCTAGCAAACGCCGCGCAGGAAAAAGGCGCGGCTAAGACGGAACCGTCGAAGAACCCGAAGCAATTGTGACCGAACGAAAAACCTCTTCTGCCCAATTCTCTCCCACTAAAGCAGAGCAACACGGTAGATATGAATCTCCATAACACTTACATGGAAAACATGAGGAAGAGTAAAAGAGTAGCGTTAAGTATAATAGAAGATGCTAAAGAAGTGTTAAATAGAGCAGACGTCGATGTCAAAATAGACGTAGTAGGTGAAGTGCCAAGTACAAGTAAAGATAAAACCAAAAGACCTAAAGAGATTGTTAAGTATGATAGAATAACTTTTAACACTACCGCTGTGTTACATCATTATCCGCAAATATCTGAGAATGAAAACAAAAAAGCTTCCAAAAAATCTGACTTAAATATGCCTTTAGCCAACAGTGAGAATAATAATGGTTTGAAAGATTTACAAGTTACTACTAAAAAAGATAAAGTTAATAATAATAAAGCTAGAGTTGATGAAGATAATAAGATAGAAGTAATCAATGAATCTTTAAAATTCGCTGAAGAAAAGCTTGTTTAAACAAGTTAACTAGACTAGAAGTGACACCAAGTCGTCCATATTATATAACATTATATAAAAAAATGTGCAACATGTTCAATAAAATATAACAATATACATAATACAGAAGCAAAAACATAACTAAATAAATGAATATAATAAATCTAGACTTAACAGGGTGAGTCATTTGGCTGGGTTTAAGAAGAATAATTGACGTTGAAATTATGGTTATTTTTTAAAAAGATTAATGAAAACAAGGCTTTACAGTCGCTGTTTAATTGGCCGATTATGTTGGTTAAAATGTGACTCATACATAAACCGTATTTAATAACCAAATGCGGAACGAATGATATTTTGTGGCTTCGCGCTTTATAAAATCTCGCTAAACATATCGCTATAAGTAATGTAAATACCGAAGACTGGTAAGTTGTTTGTTATAAAATGCAATGACATTATTCATAAACTTCCAATCTTATAAAATTAAATGGTGTTCTAGTGAATAGTATCTTTTGAGTAAAACAATTTTGAAGTTAAGATTAGAGGAATATAAATCGTTACTTTTTGTGTAGTTTCTAAATTCATGTTAAATGTAGAAAAAAGGTTTAGGCGTTTTCGCAGATAGATCTTTCGACATAAGTAGGTTTAAAAAAAATAGCTACCTAAACGACGACAAATTGAGAGAATCGAAATATTTGAAAATTGAAAACTTAGACCCAAAGGTCCTTCGCCCAAGTCAAAAGATCCTATTTCCTAAGACATTGTTTGCATATACAAATAAAGTGCTTTAAAGTTTATCCTATAGAATCAAAAGTCAAAAATCCGTCTCAAAATACTCCTAGCTAGTTTAATTAAATATATATTAACTATTATAATAATGTTAGACATTTGTGTCAAGTCAGTTTTAATTAAAAAGTAGCTGAGTTGGATCAATAAAGCTTTTCATAGCCAATTCTGTGTTTACATTTCTGCAACATCTTCATTTTCGATATTTGTTTGTTTTTTAAAATGAAAATACTGACCATAAATGTGTATATTGGCTGTTTATTTATTCATTATTTTTATGGTATCGATTGAAAGAAAATTATAAGTAAAATAAGCGTCATTTTTAATTTTGTTTTATGGCTTATAGTTTATGAGTAATAACCAGATCAATTTCTATTTTTAGTACAAACAGACTACCTAGATGTCAAAATTCCCACCCTACGTTTGAAAAATGGAGCTCACAACTCCTTTCGGTAATCGGTCTCCACAAAAAGCCCTTTCATTTAAACGGAATAATATACAACCTCCTACCCACTCTTAAGCCTAAATTCATAGTCGGAGGTTGAACAGTCTCCCAAAATCCATCATTCAGCATTCGCCTTATAGCTGGGTACATAAAGGTTGAATTCGCACTTGAATTTTTACTTAGCGCCTGAACAGTTCCCTAGGGGAACTGTACCCCCTATTTGACTATGAATTCGGGCCTAATGTCCATTCGTAATAGGTATAGGTGAAAGAATTTTGAAAGCGGATGAGCAGTTTACTTACAAACTTTACCTCTTTATAATATTAGTGTAGGTAGATTGTGAAAGGAGTATTTGTGGGGAAATCTTGACAACATTGTACGGTCGAGTGACCTTCAAGTGTCTCGCTGCCTCGAGTTGACTTTGTTGATAAGCAGCTCACCACTCGTGGTCGCGGGTATTTATAGCGGGACGAGCAGCACGCTGCAGTTTCCTCCAAAAGAATGGGAGCGCGTGTTGTAACGTACTTTGTTCTTTTCCTACGGTTATTCATTTAATCATCAATTACTCATTTAATTGTGTACTTTTTAGTTGTTCAACTGGCACCATACTTCTTGATTTATTTTATAGTTCGTTCGTTTATAAGATTATCTCATTTAGTTGTGTACGCCAAATTAGGTACTTAGATTGTCTGTTCGTCTCGTTTCGCTTTTTTTATGTTAAGTATCTGTTTTGTGTTTTAATTATTATTTCGTGTTTAACTTTTGTTGTTGTTCAAGAGGACAAATAAATATATTTTCTTTATTTCTTTCTTTACTTTTTAGTTGTTCAATTGGCACCATACTTCTTGATTTCTTTTATAGTTCCTACGGTTCGTTTATAAGATTATCTCATTTAGTTGTGTACGCCAAATTAGGTATTTAGATTGTCTGTTCATCTCGTTTCACTTTTTTTTATGTTGTGTTTTTTTTATGTATCTGTTTTGTGTGTTTATTACTATTTCGTGTTTTACTTTTGTTGTTGTTCAAGGGGACAAATAAATATATTTTCTTTCTTTACTTTTTAGTTGTTCAATTGGTACCACACTATATTCAACATCAAAAAAACCAAGCAAATTTTGTTGACTGGTTCTTCCAGTCGCGCGCGAGTAATCGGCGTAAATTAACTTTATTTTTTTTTAATTTATGTGGTTTAAGTATATAATACTTGTGATTTCAATAAATAAAAACCTATTGATTTTGACTTTGCATTTGGAAGCCGTGTTGGACTAGTGGGCGGTACCCCGAATTTTGATTCGACGATCATAGATTCAAACCCGATCATACGACATCGTTTTGAACACGTGCTCAAAACGATGTAGGAAAACTTCGCTAATACGAAACCGATATGCGCTTGCACAAAAATTCAGAGGCATGTGTCAACGATTAGTGTTCCAATAAGCGTCGATGGGCCTGCAACCTGTCACATGAACTACTAACTACTTGCAAAACGTGGATACCAAATATAATGTTTAAACATGCCTCTGAACGAGATAAAAAGTCCGACCTCAACCTGAGATTCCCTGTGTCAAGGGTATCAGGAACTTCGAATACCGTGGTACCACAACACTCAGACATAGAACAAATATCTGGAAAACATTCATAATTCATGCAGAATTCGTTCAGACATAATTTGACATTATTTCAGAGCAACAAAATGTCTCTTTCTTTTCAAAAAACAAAAAACATATCAAAATTTCAAGGCAAATAGATGCAGCATAAAAAAGTTGCATAATATTCCAATTCCAATTTGAATATCTACGAAGAACACGTATTATTTGTTATTCTGATTTCTGAAAAATAAGAGCCCCAAGTCGGGAAACACCTTCGCATTGGAAATGAGCCAAAAGGAATGAGCCAAAATCGGTTTTAAATGCGAAACGCTACTTGGAATAAATATTTGCCCACTATCTGCATACCTAAAACTAAAATAGAATATTTTTCTCGGGTCTGGGTGTTTTCTATGTATAATATAACTCGACCTCTGTGGCACAGTGGGCGAAGGCCCGCCTGAGACGCAGAAGGTTGCGGGTTCAATTCCCGAGGACAAATGTTTGTATCAGCAAATATTTGTCTCGGGTCTGGATGTTTTCTATGTACCTCTATAATATGTATGTATTTACAAAAAAAATGTATATAAGTAGTATATCAGTCATGTAGTTCCCATAATACAAGCTCTGCTTAGTTTGGGGCTAGAAGATGCTGTGTGAAAAATGTAAAAAAAATAAAAATGTATGTATTTACAAAAAAAAAGTAAATAAGTAGTATATCAGTCATGTAGTTCCTATAATAAAAGCTCACTTAGTTCGAGGCTAGATGATGCTGTGTGAAAATGTCCAGCATTATTTATTTATAATATGCATTTTACCTTAGGTGCCTAGTTTATTTTAATGCTTGGAGCTAAAATTTATAAATAACAAATTAACAGGCTTTTCTAACAGACTTCAAAAAAAAAGACGATTCTAATGTATTTTTCGTTGTTATCGTTCACCAATTTTGATGATTCTTTTGTCGTTATATAGAGAATGATCAAGAAGTTGCCCCATAAAAGTTTTATATCTCAGGGATTGCTAGTTTTTCCCAAAAACCTAAAAAAATATATCATTTTATGGAATTACGACTAGCCGAAACATTTTTGTGGGCGATCGACTTTAGTTTATTATTTGAAAGAATGTCCTCCCGATTAACAAAATAACGTAAGAACGTGAGTATCTGATAGAGCACCTGCAGGATAGAAACCGTCAACTTGGTACTGCAAATGTATCGCGAATATTGCGATTTAATTATTTATTTATTTATTTAATATGGCACACAAAACAGAATATAATCAAACACAAGATAGAATAAATAAAAAACAAAAATTTCGATCTAGACAATATTCCAAAACATGTGTACACATCATAATTAATTAACATAGCAGCCAATATAAAAACTATATTAGGTAAGTAGCTTAATAAATAAATTCTACTAATATTATAAACGTTAAAGTTTGTGAGGATGTTTGTTACTCTTTCACGCAAAAACTACTGAACGGATTTTTATGAAACTTTACAGTAATATAGCTTATACATCAGAATAACACATAGGCTACTATTTATCCGGGTACGCGTACGGGCGTAGCCGTGGGCAGAAGCTAGTATCTATATAATATAATTGTTATCAACAGACTTCAAAAAAAGTGTAGGTTTTACATCTTCTGCAGTACCTCCGCCTCAAATCACTAACCTGACGTAAACATCGCAATGCAGCAAAGTATTGTCTAATCAGGTAATTTAAGCTGATGATCCGAATAGTGCTAAACAGATATATAAAATTATTTTAGAATATTATTAAGACTATACCACGTATTTTACTATTCTCCTGCTGACGTTTCGCTGACCGTTTAGAGGTAAGATAAGATAAATTTATTCACACAAAAACTTAGGGACTAATTTTCAATTTTTAAGCGTGCTTATATTTAAAAAAAGATGCTTTATAAGACGATCGTACTTAGAAGATATTTACATTTGTGCTGGCACTTGTGGTATAGTAATGTAATTTACTTCCCGTGCTAGTTAGTGTCTAACTAGCACGGGAGGTAAGTTACGGCGAGGTAGCACTTCACACCCCAGAAGAACCGTGTCGGTAAATTACGAGTAACGTGCGTCCTTCCGAGGTTGTTCCCGTCTCACGACCGTCGAGCGTGGTCGCGTGGTTGCGAGGTCGCGGACGGTGCTCATGAGGAAGGACCTCTAAACGGTCAACGAAACGTCAGCAGGAGAATAGTAATGTACGTGGTATACTCGTAATAATATTCTAAAATGATACCAAACCTCGATAATTTGAATTCTATGATATAAAATTAGATAAAAAGTAATTTTAAATTAGCTTCAAGCATGTGTTTATACACACCTGATTGATTGATACGAGGTTTTCTCGTACTCTTTACGTGATCCTTCCTTGTCCGTATGTAAAAACTTGGAATCCTTCTGGAGTCTTCCCGGTAAACAATAACATAACCCGCTTTAAAAAAGCGTAAAAAGTAGTGAAATGAAAAAAGCGTCCTTGAGTAACCGCGCACCATCAGGTGGGGCCGTAAGCGTGTTTGGGTTATTCCACAAATCTCCCCTGAGGATCTGAAAAACTTAACTCTAATGTTAAAAAAGTGCAGAAATCCCCCTCATCATTTTTTTCTTATTCCACTTTTGCCCCTTAAGATATATCTCTCATGGGGGAAAACAGAACCTTAATATAAAAAATGTACAGAAATCTTATCATGTTGGCTTATTCCACTTCTCCCCTGAGAGAAGACAAAGTTAGAGTTCAGGTAAAAAAAATAAAGAAATCTCCCTTTTCATACAAGCAATAAAAAACACTATAACATAAAATAAAAAAAGTTTAATTTGAAAAGTTTAAGTGGTAGTGCACGGCGCGACGCGGAAGGAGAAAGTCGCGACCACTCACCCTGTTGAAGACTCTCAGAACGAGTCGAAACTTAGTCGGTGCCTTCACCGATACATTCCAGTCTCTACCACAAAATCCTTAAACTCCTCTCCCATAGAAGCAGAGTCATTGTTAAAAGAAAACTTAACAGAATGTAAAATACAATTCAAATTTGATCATGTAAATAGTGATGACATCATAAAAGCTTTCAAACTCATAAATGTTAAAAAAACCACGGACCTCTGGGGCATCTCTGTTTGCGTTGTGAAATCATTGATTGGCATTATTGCGCCCGAACTAGCTTTAATATTCAACGAGTGTATTGACTGTGGTGTCACAGTCACCTTTCCTGATTTAATGAAACACAGTAAAATAACTCCACTTTTCAAATCGGGTACATGTTCTGACCCTAGTAATTTTAGACCTATATCACTACTTCCTACATTTAGTAAAATTTTTGAAAAATAATTTTAAATCAATTGCAAAGACATTTTAAATTAAATAATTTACTGCATAATAAGCAATTCGGATTTAGTAAGGGTCGTTCAACCACTGATGCTGGTATTGAGTTAATATCGCACATATTTGATGCCTGGGAGGAATCTCAACCATTTTTTGTGATTTGTCAAAGGCATTTGATTGCGTAGACTATGACACATTGATCAGGAAACTACACCATTATGGTATTAGGGGCGGTGCTCTAGACTTTCTCACTTCCTATTTAAGTGACAGAGTACAAAGAGTTGACGTGAATGGAAAACGGTCTCCGGGGTCTCTGGTTACTATCGGTGTACCGCAGCGATCAATTCTTGGACCATTTTTGTTCTTAGTATACATTAATGATCTACCCCACCTTGTAAGGGACGATCATGAGGTTGTATTGTTTGCAGATGACACGTCACTTTTATTTAAATTAAAGCGACGACAAACCAATTTTGACAATGTAAACAATGCAATCTCTAAGGTTGTAAAATGGTTCAACGTTAACAATCTCCTACTTAATGAAAATAAAACAAAGTGTATTAGATTTATACTACCCAATGTTACACAAGTTAAAGCAAATATCAAAATCAAAGATGAACAGTTGGCTCTTGTGGACACCACCGTATTCTTAGGTATCACCCTAGATAATAGGCTTCAATGGGGTCCTCATATTGATGGGTTATTGAAGAGACTTAGTTCTGCGGCATATGCAGTCAAAAAGATCCGTCTTTATACAGACGTTGACACAGCTAAACTAGTTTACGTCAGCTACTTCGCTACTCGCAACACAACTACAATCATTCGTAGCTAGGTACACTTGCAACTCGTTCTACTTGGTCTCAACAGGTTTTTGGCTTTTAAGCAAAAAATTTTCACTGAGCCATGGCCTTTTTGTTGTACTGCAACACACACAAACACAAACTTACTGTCAATAAAATGTATATTGGCGTGTGTCTGTAGCAACGAATAAATCTATCTATCTATCTACTTCCACAGCATTATGTCGTACGGTATACTGCTGTGGGGGGAGTGCTGCTGATATCAATACCATTTTTGTGCTGCAGAAGAGGGCTGTTCGAGCAATTTATAATATGGGCCCCAGAGAATCACTTCGCGAAAAGTTTGAAGAAATAAATATAATGACATTCCCTTGTCAATACATTTATGAAAATCTGATGTATGTTCACAAAAATATTAATTTGTTTAAGAAAAAAAGCGATAATCACAATGTTAATACTAGAAATAAAGATAAACTCGCTGTTGCCACTTGTACACTCCATAAAGTTAGTAAATCGTTTAAAGGGCACGGTGTACGCTTTTATAACAAACTCCCAAGAGATATACAAAAATTATCAATTAACAAATTTAAAAACGTAATTAAACAAAAGCTTTATAAAAAGGCATACTATAAAATATCTGATTATTTAGATGACAAAAACTCTTGGGATTGAAAATGCTCCAACTCGAACCTATTGTTTTGTAAAAGGATCATTAAAAAGAATAACCAGCCTTGTTTTCTTGCCTTTCTTTCCTGGCTTGGTCGCGGAGGAACAGGCACCTAGATAAAAACCGACGTTTCAAAGTGGTCCTTGTGATTTTATTGAATAAATGAATTTTGACTTTGACTTTGACTTTGATAGTGCAGTACGTGAAAATTCCCGTTTTTACAATATGAATAGTCAAGTTCACGATAGTTTTTGGAATAAAAAAGTTTAATTTGATTTCAAGCAAAACCTGAATTTAGTTTGGTATTTTGGTTTGTGGATTCTCGTCTATTGAGACTATATAATAGTCACCTATTATGCACCTGTTTTTAGTGAAAAGAGTTAACATATTTTATGTTGTAGTGTACGTAATTTTTTAAGGTAGATTATAACCTAAAGATATATATATCATGTTATCCCTGGCTTGCGCAAGGGACCTAGGTGACATCATACATATAAATTCTGTAATTCCCCGACATGGAATTTATGCTGTAGCAACATCCGCTTAAAATTATATGAAGGGTTGCTCAGCCACGGTCTTAACTTGAAGATAACTTTTCTCTAACTAGCATTTAATAATACTTCCGATACTTGTTTTTTTTTTTTTTAATTTGGCCAGCAGGCTTATCATGAACATCATTACATCAAAACAACCGTTTTGTCTACAGAAGAGAAGAGAAAATCCTTTCCGTTGATTTCCATGAGACAAAGGAGAGAGACAGAAACAACTGTTGTTCTTTCTTTAGTCGACAAAATCGTTTTCTTTGATACTCATGATATATAGATAGATAGATAGATAGATAAACTCTTCATCCTACTACTATTATAAACACGAAAGTTCTAAGTTCTTTAACACAAAAACTACTGAACGGATTTTGAATAAACTTTACAGTAATATAGCTTATACATCAAAATAACACATAGGCTTTAACTTTTTATCCGGGTACCACGCGGGCGAAACCATGGGCAGAGGCTAGTTGTGCATTACACCATTTTACAGTACAAAAAACAGAAACATAATAAAAGAACAATAAACAAAAGAAATGCACAACGGGTGGTCTGATCGCTGAAAGCTATTTCTTCCAAACTACCTTTGGATGGAGAGAACTAACTTAAAAGAATAACTGCTAACTGGACTCACTACTGGAGTAGAACTTAATCCCTTCATTATTTCATTTCCAGGGCCGAAGTTACCCAGATCACGTCAGTATCGACCTGTCCCGTCACCTGGCCCAGCTACCAGCTCTGCGCGGCTGTGACCTTCGGGGTACCTCTCAGCTACGAAGAAGGTATTCTGTTCTCATAGATTTTCATCAGACAAGTTTGTTTCACTTGTGGAGGACATTTATATTGACGATATAGATGGCGGGGCGGAGAAGCCAGCTGTAGATGTAAAAATCTAAAAATATAATAAATAAAATTGGATCAAAAAAGCACATCCAAATAATATATTTAGCACCTGTCCAAGTTTTATTCCAAAAACTATTTTCACGTACCATACTATCGCTGAAGGCACCGACTAAGTTTCAACTCATTCCGAGAGTCTTCATCAGGGTGAGTGATCGTGACGTTCTTTCTCCGCGTCGCGCCATGCACTACCTGTAGTAGACCTCTGAAGACTCTCGGAATGAGTCAAAACTTAGTCGGTGCTTTCACCAATAGTATGGTATGTGAAAATTCCCGTTTTTACAATATGAACCTGTCCAAGTTTTGCATAGTACCTCTGGTGTCAAAAGCGTCCATAGGTTACGTTAACCGCTTACCGACAGGTAGGCCGTATTGCTTGCCACTTTAGTTTTATAAAAGAAATCTGGCTTATAAACAAGCGGTTTTTTTTCTTATTCTTCAGGAGAAGACGAGATGTTGGATGGAGACGCTCTGCAGGATATGTGGAACACCTACAGCACACGGGATCCTTACGCGCTGAGGCTGATACAGATGGCTATTGCGGTACGTGGGTTATTAATTCATTACTAGTTACTGCTCACGGCTTCGCCCGCTTAGTACCCGGATTAGAAGTAGCCGATGAAATGTAGCCGTTACCTTTCGCAAAAAACGCATTCGCTCGACAATTTTTCGACTTACGTTCTAAAGTTGGTCTCCACGAAAAGCTCTTATTATAACGGTGAAATACAGGGTGTCCCGGAATGTGTATATAATGCCGGAAGGAGGTCATTGACACCATGGTGGGGAACATTGTTTGTTCTACGACTTTTTGGATTTCCATGTTTTTCATTCATGAAATGACCATCAAAGTTTCCATACTACCTGCTCTTAGCATATCCCTAAAACCAACAAAACAGCTATTTAGTTGACTTTTGAGTGTGACGTGACAATGACCACTTGTAACCCTGTATATAGCCTATGTCTACTCCGAAAGTCCATACTAAACATTGGTGAAAGAATTTTCGAAATCGGATGAGTAGTTTCGGAGATTACCTCCTATTTACAAACTTACATATTGCAATTACTCTCTACTGTAGTTATTCTTTGGAAATAACCACCCATCAGGCACACAAGGACTCCTGACTGGAATTCCCTGTATCGTAGGTATCAGGAACTACGAGTACCGTGGTATCAGGACACCCAGACCCTGAACAAATATTTGCAGAGCATGTAAACATTTGTCCGGCGGCGGGAATGGAACCAGAAAACCTTCTGCGTCTCAGGCAGGTCTTCGCCCTCGTCGAAACAGATTTAACTTAAAATATTCATGTTTCCAGGAGTTCGAACCACCAAGCAGTTCCGTCCTGATCGCGTGGCTGGTGATTGCTTCAGGAGTCCTCATATCAATGGTGATGCTGGCCTTCGTGCTGTGGAGGTTCAGCTGCTTCGAGGATTACACCAGGTATGCATCAGAACCTTCTAACAAAGGCACGTCAGAAACATTATATTTGGTACATTCCCGTGTTTTTGCGATTAGTTAGCATTCAATGTGAAGTCAAAGTCAAAAATCATTTATTCATTAAAATCTTGTGATTTTGAAACGTTGGTTTTTTATACTGCCTGTTCCTCAGCGACCAAGCCAGGAAATAAAGACAAGAAAACAAGGCTGGTTGTCCTTTTAATGATCCTTTTACAAAACCTAATTTTTTTATCGATTTGGAGCATTTTTAATCACAAGAGTTTTTATCATCTAAATAATCAGATATTTTATCACAGATAAAAAGTAGGTATACGTTTTTATATAGTTTTAAATTTCTTAATTGTTCATTTTTGTATATCTCTTGGGAGTTTTTTATAAAAGCGTACACACCTTACCCTTTAAAGGATTTATTAACCTTATGGAATCTATAAGTGACAGGTTGCAGGCCTATCGCCGCTTATTGGAACACTATCCGATGGCATATGCCTTCGGATCTTTGGTTCTAGGGCTTGCCAGTTTTATCATGATGTTTTCCGTCACCGTTATTATAATTATTATTATATTTAATGGACATTTATAGAACTGTTGCTGTTGGTACTCGTAGTTCTTGATACTAACGATACTGGGGTTCCTTATGTCAGGACTATGCATTATGAATTTACTAGCTTCTGCCCACGGCTTCGCCCGCGTAGTAAAAGCCTATGTGTTATTCTGTTGTATAAGCTATATTACTGTAAAGTTTCATCAAAATATATTCAGTAGATTTTACGTGAAAGAGTAAAAAACATCCTCACAAACTTTCACGTTTAAATAGTAGTAGGATAACTGATGGGTCTTTTTTATTTTATTTTTGTGATTAAAAACTACAGGTAATTTTTTATTTATATTATTTCAGAATGAAGACGTACAGTGACACGGACAGTCTTCACAATGAGAAGCGAGGGTTGGACCTGTATCCTACTCCTCATCAGACCCTGCCGCCGCTGTTCGTTGAGAACGAGTATAAATGGCCGGAAAACGAGGATACCGCCCGAGGTAAGCGTGTTTGATTGTTTTGTGACACATAAAAGTAAAAGTAAAGTAATAAACTCTTTCAAAACTACCTATTTTAACATGCTTATATTAGCTTCACTTGTAACTAAATAACGAAACAAATTATGTAATAAAAAAGAAACAATGTAATAAAATCTTGAAATTCAATTTTAACTTACTTCTAATTGTCGTATCGAAATGATACTCTGTATTTCGGATGAGAATACTATAATTTGGTATCTTGGACCTGATCTGATGATGGAGATAGGAGGTGGATAGTGGAACTCTTCAGTGGCTTCTAGTATACCCCTCGAGTTTGGGCTCATATAATTCGTTTTCACGAGTCGAATAGATTGGGCTTGGTAACGAGGGTCTGACGATGGAGCCAGGAGGTGTTATAGTGATTTTCTTTTTTATAATTTTAAGTGCGTGATTAAAGCGTGGTTTTAAGTTTTTTTAAACTACACATTTTATTTAACTCATAATTTTTAACCGACTTCAAAAAAAGGAGTGTGGTCCCAATTAGTCTGTGTTTTTTTGTGTGTATGTTACGCGAAATCTTGTTAGCTAATTGAATGAGTGAATGAATGAAAATACTTTATTGTACACCTTAAGATTGTACGAAATAAACAGTAACACATATGATAAAGAACAATTGTGAACAATTGTTACTAATTGTGAACAGATTTTAATGATTCTTTATATAATAGGTAGGATTTACTTCAAGGTTGGTTCGATATAAAGTTTATGGTAAAATTCCACCCTTCTTGAAGAAATAGGGGAAGAAATTACATATTGTATTTTTTATCAATTTTCCGTTGTTTGAAGTCGGTTTTTTGACATTTCAAAATGACTTTTTAAATTATTGTTAACTCATATTTTTTATTATTCTGTCTTTACAGTCGACATGAGTGGTCTTGCCAACAGGAGCTATGCACGGGACATGTACGACTTCGAGTCTGATGAAGAGACCGCGCCCAGAGACAGGTGAGGATCATCACCAGCTCATCACCCATCATCAAACAGTACATCCTTACCCAATAGACCACCGGTAGAACATTGGTCTTGGAATAGTGACCATGCTCTGCTCATGAAATAAATACAATTGCATAGACTTGGTCTCGAACGGTGAATGAAAACATCGTAAGGAAATTGGCTTTTCTTTAAACCAAATGTTCGAATACATACTTGTGAAGAATCTCATACTTTACCTTATACATCTTGTATAAGGTAAAGTATGAGATTCTTCACAGAGGTTGTTTTTTTTTAATAACAGTCGGAAATGCGCGTGTTACGTCTTTTGGTTACGGTAAACGCTTACCAACAGGTAGGCTTGATTGCCACAGTATGCGAGGCATATGTTTTTTATATATAATGTCATATTTGAAACTGGTCACTAGCAACAAAAGTGGTCAAAAAATCAGCAACACAAACACATAAAATAGAAGTTTTCTAAACGAGGGTGAGGCTTCCTTCTTCAATAAATCTGGTTTACAGGTACTCTTCAGACGTGTAAGGTGCTCGATACTTGCTTCTATACAGCTTTTTATTTATTGGTATGCATTCATCATTTTAACCTTAGTATATAGATTAACTAGAAGCCGCGTACTATACAAATACACTTACCAAAACTAAAGGATCAATTGGAACACCACAATAAAAAACCAACAGACACATACTAAGTCGTGGGTGGCTAAGAAAAGCATGGTATCACAATACCTATCCCTTCAACAAATATCTGTAAAACATGCAGATATTTGTCCCGCAGCGGGAATCGATAATAAACTATAGAAGATATCTTCATCAATAAAATAACATCGAAATAAATTGAGTTAAGCCAATAAAATAGTCTCATTTAAAAGGGACTTTAGCACTTGTATTTTCTGGTATTAGGACATCTTGAATAATTTTGTATTTCAGTAAAGCAGCTCATCAGTTTAATAAAAATTTTGACGTTTAAATGGTTTCCAAATATATATGTAAATAATTGTCAGAAGTAGCGATAGATGGTGTTTAAATACCATCGAACCGAACCCCAAGAGGCGTCATATTAAACCACGCTGTTCTGTCAACTCAACAGTCTTTTAGGACTGATGTTGGGAAACGAGGACTGTCATTGTCATTGCGTCATGTTGTCTGCTGTGCTCTGATTGTTTGAAACTACAGTTTCGACCAATCAGAGTACAGCACAGCAGGCGTGGCGGGACTCGCACGACAGTTGACAGAATTGTTTCCTAGCAAATTATCAAACATTGCGCCTTTTGAGGCTGTCTACTCTATGTTTAATAGAAACACAGACTGACTATTGTTTACAGATTGATGAATACGGCGGCACGCGCGATGCGCTTTCTGGTTAATTTATATTCTAAGATTTAGTCATTCTAAAATTTCATAGTGCACTAATTATCAGCATGCTTCTCATAAAATTTCATATAAGCCAGCGCTTCTGTTAATGCCGACATTAAACCGAGTGTCAAAATGTATATACAATGCCGTAACCTTTGTCAACACTAATGTCAACACTAGTGCTTATGGTGGACTGCACATTTTTTAGTTCTTTTAGACAGCGACACTGAGCAAATAGTGCTAATGTCGACATTAGTCTTGAGTGTCAATCTCGTCTTGTATAAGGCGTCTGTGGAACTTGAAAAATGCGATATTTTTTTTCTCATGTTTTTAATAAGTACTGGTAGCGACATCTCTATTCACATGATTGAGTTACATCGACGCAAAGCGAAGACCAACGAACTACTGACATGCGAACTAAACGAAGCAAAGCATAGCTAGATGATACTACACAAAAACCCAGAGATGGCGCTTCAATGTACAGCGAAGGGCAGCGATCGCGCTTACGTCATTTTCCAGGGTCTAGACAAATACCATTTTCCGTTGACGTTAACGCCTGCGGAAAGATTGAATTGTATGGGAATAACATTAGCAGCGGAAATATCACGTGACAGCTGCCAAGTATTACCTTGACAAACTTGCGTTAGCGTGAAAGGTAAAGTAAGCGTGAGGTATTTGTCTAGACCCAAGAGTTTAAATGTAATAGAACCTATATTAAGTCCGGTGATGCTGACTAAAGCCATCTGCGGTCCTGCAGCATTAAAGACCATTCATTAAAAAAAAACAGTATTAGGATCCGATGGAAGAACTTCCCTACACCAACGGAAGACACTATCTACCATGTTGGAAACATTCTATTTGATCAAATAAAAATGTCCGGTTTGTTTAAATCAGCACACTCACTACATACTGATACCCACGACACAGGGAATCCCAGTGGTTCGGACTATGTTTGTGACTATTGGGACTTTTTATATATTACGAGTATCTTTAGAGTACTTATATCTTTATTGTTTTCTAGGCCAAGCGCTGTGACTGCGAGGGACACGTACGATGGAAGCAACGCTTAGAAATTAACAAAAATACCAAATTTAAACTAAAAAAGTGATACAGGCTATTAGGTATCGTATATGTAGATAACCAAATAATAGAAATAACTAAATCAAACAACAAATAACTGAAATGTAGATCTATTCGTGACCACTTTAGAGAGAAAACTAAACTCATTTTGATTGAAATCGAAAAATTCATCGATTGAAACAATTTCTATTCCGCAACAAACGAGCGACACAAGGATACGTAAAGGGGCCTACAGAACTATGTACAACCATTTATTTTGTTATAAAATAATTAATAAGAATTATTCTAAGTTAGTTACTTTTAGCCAAATGTTGCAAAGTTGTGATTTATACAAACCTGTTGTATATTATTTATATTCCCCATATTTTTATATTTTGTTTTGAAATCTTATTATTAAATGGTTATTTTTATTTTATTATTTTTACTTGTTATTTCTTTGGTGGTAGTTTCATTAATGAAATCCTGAAATGATTCTTAATTTAGGTAAGTACCTACTACTGAAGAATATCACTAAAATAAAATAGTTGGACCAAAAGGCAGTTGCCAACAATCCTATGAATAAATAGAATCCAGATGGAAGCATCCCCAAAATGCTGGCTGCATTTCACGCTGAATGGCAAAGCTCGAAGCCAGCTCTAAGGTAATGCGTTATGTTTCCAGTTAATTAAATACTATACTTACTATTTAACTTTGTCAATGTAGTACAATGAGCGATCTTATCGTTAATTAGCAATCTCTACTAGAAAACCTTTGCATGTAACATACTAAGAAAGTATCTAGAGGTTAAAATGGCGTACATAATAAATACCTTATACATAGGTACTATGAATCCTATTAATATAATAAACGTGAAAGTTTCTGAAGATGGATGTTTGTTACTCTTTCACGCAAAAACTACTGAACGGTTTTTAATGAAACTTAACAGTAATATAGTTTGTACATCAGAATAACACATAATATAGGCTACTTTTTATCCGGGTACCACGCGGGCGAAGCTGTGGGCAGAAGCTAGTATACTATAATTAAGTTACACAATACATACCTATAGATATAAACCTATACCTACATTTTTATTTCCAAAAACTATCGTGAACTTGACTATTCATATTGTAAAAACGGGAATTTTCACGTACTGCACTACATACCTAGAAATATAAATACCTATATATATTATTTGACGACCGATGTGGCGCGGTGGGCGAAGGTCCGCCTGCGCCACAGGAGGTTGCGGGTTCGATTCCCGCCCTGGGACAAATATTTGTACGATCTGCAAATATTTGTTCCGGGTGTTCTGGGTATTTTCTATGTATAATAAAAAAATATGTATCTATGTAATGTATTGTATTAAGTATATCAGTCATCTAGTACCCATAACACAAGCTCTGCTTAGCTTGGGGCTAGATGATGCTGTGTGGATTGTCCAGCATTATTTATTTATTTATTTATTTATTTTTAACTGCGTTGCGTTTATCAAGGCAATATTAATTTCTAATATTGTATTTCGTATGTGCTAACTTTAGGTAGGTATATTTCGTGATAGCATGATAAGAAATGATTTCACGTAATGACGTTATCATTATGTGCATATGCATATATAAGTAGGTATAGCGATGCTCCACCATGAGAAACCTCTATCTAAAAATATTCTGGTGAAATGTGATGAGGTAAGGAAGAATCTAGAAGGCATTAGGTACCCGTGGACCCAGTAATGGGGCCATCTAAAAGGACCATGTGTCACACGGGGAAACTAGGATACCGACTAGATTATTTTACATGCTCAAAAATAATAAAGACAATAACTTTTTTTTATACTTTTTTTTTTTTTTAGGTATGTAAAAACTTATGTAACGTAAGTACGAGTACATGCAACTGTTCCAAAATATGGGGAAAAATTCTCACTTAGGTACAAATCATGGTAAATATCCCGTTTTTGGTGTAAACTATCATACTACTATCCTTCTAATATTATAAACGCGAAAGTTTGTGAGGATGGATGTTTGTTACTCTTTCACGCAAAAACTACTGAACGGATTTTGATGAAACTTTAAAGTAATACAGCTTATACATCAGAATAACTAGACTATCGACTATCGAACTAGACTAGAATAACACACGGCTTCGCCTGCGTGATACCCGGATCAAAAGTAGCCTATGTGTTATTCTGATGTAAAAGCTATGTTACTGTAAAGTTTCATTAAAATCCGTTCACTAGTTTTTGCGTGAAAGAGTAACAAACAACCATCCTCACAAACTTTCACGTTTATTATATTAGTAGGATGTATGTAATTAGAAGGTAAGTACCTACTTAGATGTACCTAGTTATGTACATAATTAAGACGGTATGATTCAACGCGGCTTATATTTTGTTGATATAGAGTTAATTTGCCTGCAGTGTGGCATTCTCCAACTGTATACTACGTATTTACCCACGATGCAAGAAGCTAGTATCTGTGTTTGGGGTAAGAGGTATGATTGTCTGTTTTTCAATTTGTCTGTTACAATTTTTTTCTAAAACATCTTAACATAAATAAATATATCCTTGAAGAAATACAAATCTGTTAATTCGTTTGGGACATAAATGGCAAAAAAAACAATCTCATGGCTCTCATGGCAAACGCATATACGGGTTCTTGTCGTTGCGGGTAATTATATGTTATTGAACTCAAACAAAAGTAATTTACAAGTTTAATAAGGTATAGTCGAAATGTTTTAGGAGGGGCGGATGTTTGCCATAATTTAAACATTAGGTACTTAAATATTGCAGTCTTTTTATAATCAATAAAATCAAATTATATGTATATATGATTATAAATTTTATAATCATAAAATTTATAATCAGTTTAACATCACACTATAGCTGAATGAAGGATCATTAAAAAAATCAAGCTGAATTTGTTAAAAAAAAATCAAGCGTAAATTCACTTTACAATTTTAAATTCACGTTGTTTCCTTGTGATTTCAATGAATAAAAACCTATCGACCATATAAAATTATTTATTGATATTAAAATGTCTTAACAGATAAATAAATAAATAAATAAATAGATCAATTTGGCGTCCATTTTGCAAAACAAAAGTATAGTTTAGTGAATGGTTTGCAAAAAAAATCCTATGAACGGTTCCAATTAGGTTTTAAAATCATTTTATAATTCTTTTTTGTCAAATTGAACGCTTCCGTTTCTTTTAAAAAGTATATATAGCTTGACAGAATGACCCAACATCTCACCGCAAGGTCACATCAGATTCTGCGGGCTTAGTTCGCGTCGAGATCTCTCATTTGCCGCTTGATAACGTGCGCTGATTAACTGACAACAGTTTTCTGCTATTACGACAAAATTTATGTAATTTTTAGGAGATACCAACTTGTGCAATATTTCGGTTGCCTACGCATTTACCGTGAATTGGAAGGTTTTCAAAAGTTTTGGTAAAAGTGATTATACCAATTTACGAGATGACATTTGGGATTGATTAAGCTTTTTATCAATCTATGTAAGTGGTCATAAAATTGTTTCAGAAAGTACCCATGTATTTTATAGTCTTAATATTAGTAGAACATATACCAAGTACAAAGCTTTTAAGATGTATACTAAAAGTATGAACATGCCTCATGAAATTATTTTAATTTAAAATCATCTCAAACAAGATAATTTTCAATAAATTACTAATTAGATAAACACAATGATTGATATGATAAGATTAGAAACAAGTGGTACTTGAATCATCAAAACTGTTGCAGTATTTAACCAACCAACTGATGTACTAGTGCAGTCAAAACATGGAGGAATACGCTACGATTACTAAACAAATAAGTGTCATAGAAGAAAAACCAGAAGAATATCTACAAGAACAAGAACTACTAACAAATGATTCAGAATTCAATCAAATTAACGAACTCTATGATGAATGTCTCACATATCTAAAACAAGAAAGCATTGATGATACTACAAATACAATTGATCCCGATTACGAAAGTATTGAAGAAAGAAATTACCCTGATACCGAAATTAATCAGTATTGTGTAAACGATATGGATCACGATGATACAATAGATGAAATAAAGAATAACAGTGAAAACAAAATGGTTTATAAAATAGAAAACGAACTGATATCGAACGAGAGTATAAATACTATTCAATCTGAACCAAGATCAGAGCGACTGAGGAAACTATCTCAACAACTACCTAAAATAATAATCACTCAGAGTAACACCAGTCTTAACATAAGACGTCATGGTGACGTATCTTTAGGTAACTATGGCTTCAAACGAAATGATGTGAAAGAATTTGAAGATAAGCATAAAAGTCTTCCTAAAATTTATCATAAACCTACAAATTATGATTTCAAACATATGAATGTAGAAAAGGATGAATACAAACACAGCAAAGTGAAATTAGATGGAAACAAATATTACAATGGAAAAACAGATGAAACTAAATTGATTGGGAAAACGAAGAAGATATCCACAGTCACTAAGTAAGTAGTAAAATGTATAGACTATTCGAAGAAAAACTTAACTATCAACAATCTCTATGCGTTCCCTAAAATTGCAGTTTTTAGGAAACGCATAGTTTTTGGTAATGATAGCAATTTTCTTCTACCCCCAAAATTTTGTGAGATTACATAAAATTTTGCAATCTCACGAAATTTGTGTTTACAACGGGGATAGTGAATTGAGAGAACATTTAATAAAGATCGGAAATATACAAGAGATTCGTTCCGAAAGTTCTATCTTTGCGAAACAGTGTTTGAACATTGGGCTCAGTGGCGCGAATTGGAAGCGGCATTTGTCCAGCAGTGGACTGATGTAGACTGATGATGATTATAGTTTCTCTTACAAAGAGACTATTTCTATCAACACTTATTGTAACTTTTAAATATATGATGTGTGTTAATTGTTCTCTTTGGCTTTTTGTCTTGTGTGATAGAGCAAGCATATTCTAATTGTTTTTATCAGTGACTGACACGTTTTATCCTTTATTGAATAAAGTTGAATGGTTCGTTCATTCATCTTGAAGGTCCTGAAGGTATGTTGCTATGCAAATAAGTATCCACTTAGTAGTGAAACTGACTAAGTTACGTTTTCATCCCATCTATTTCAATATGGAAGTATAATATCAGTCATGTAGTTCCCATAATACAAGCTATGCTTAGTTTGGGGCTAGATGACGTTGTATGAAAAAATGTCCAGCATTATTTAATTTATTCCAAAAACTATCGTGAACTTGAATATTCATATTGTAAAAACGGAAATTTTCACGTACTGCACTATCGGTGAAGGCACCGACTAAGTTTCGACTCATTCCGAGAGTCTTCATCAGGGTGAGTGGTTGCTACTTTCTCCTTCCGCGTCGCGCCGTGCACTCGAAACTCGAAACTTAGTCGGTGCCTTCACCGATAGTGCAGTACGTAAAAATTCCCGTTTTTACAACATTATTTATTTAAATTCTATAATAAACAATATTTTTCACACAGGCCCAACTAAGCTTGTTTTAGGGAAACTACATGACTTTTATACTTTTTTTGTAAATACATACATAGAAAACACCCGTATCCGAGAAAAATATTTGCAGATCATACAAACATTTGTCCTTCGGCGGGAATCGAACCCAGAGCAGATGCCCCGACCAGACGCAGCAGGTCTCAAGCGGGCCTTCGCCCACTGCGCCACATAGGATTCTAATACAAATTATACTTGAGATTATTAATTTATCTGTAGATCACAAATTAGAGCCGTGTTTGCCTAGTGGGCGGTTCCCCGACTTCCGATCCGGAGTCGTGGGATCGATCCCAAACATGCTCTAAAGAATTTATCAACTCTAAAAATTTGTGTGCTTAAAACGGTAAAGGAAAACCAAAAATTCAAAGGCTGCCACGTGGAATGCTATCTACTTGCAAAACGCGGCCATGTACCCATGTTATATTTAAACGTGCCTCTGACTACCCCCTATTTCCTCAAAGATCTAAACACTGAGTATATATCTATCTGTACACACCCAATATTCATCACGATTCGCAGTTCGTCTAAAATGTTTTTATACTTGTTTTCTGCTATTGATATAAGCTGTCTGGTATATTTTCTTTTCACAGTAAGCCACCTCAACCACCACGCAGACCAGGTCAATCTGAACTCCCGAAGAGACTGGTCTCCAAGAGAGGGATCGAAAATGTGGCCCTCATCACTAACGTACCATTCGAGAGGATCCGACTTCTGAATGATACATTTCATACTCTGGTAAGTGATTTACAGGAATTCGTCATTGTGGAGACAGGTGGTTTAGTGACTTAAAGTTCCGATCAATTTTGAACTCATGATCAAATCAGATCGTGGACCAATGGATTCTATCACTCGAAAGGATATTGTGTGAATATGCTCTTAAACGTTGAAAGAAAATCTGTAGGAAACTGCCATATTCTGGCACCGAAGGACCAAAAAAGGTATTAGAGGTACATGTGCATGTTAAGAGGCTAAGGGAACTGTACAATGAGGCTCATTTCCACGCTTAGCAAAAATACCAAAATTTCTAAAGCTTCAAAATGGGGAAGATTATGTCCAGAAGTGTCCCATTCTCAAGTTCCAAAAGAGTTTATTTGTTTATTTGTAATCAACAGCGTTAACTTATAAACTAGGAAAAAAACGATAACCCCCATTTTTATAAATAATGTAGTGGGTTTTTGAGGTAAGAGTCAGCAACTAAGTGAGTAGGCATTGCCATCAGATTAAGTAAATAGTAGTGTACATAGATGTAGTTTTATGACTGGTGAGATATGTACATCCAAGGTGGTCTTTTAGCAAGTTAAGTTTGGTCAAGTTATGGACAGTGGCGTCATATTGAACCACACTGTTCTGTCAACACATCAGTCTTTTAGGACTGATGTTGGAAAACGCGGACATTATCATTGTCATTGCGTCATGTGCTCTAATTGGTTGAAACTACAGTTTCGACCAATCATAGCACAGCATGCGTGGCGAGACTAGCACGACAGTTGACAGAATTGTTTCCTAGCAAATTATCAAACTTTGCGTCACTTGAGGCTGTTAAATCTATGGGCCAGTGTAACCAGAAAAGACAATGAGCTCCTAAGACCAGTGTAACCAGAAAAGACAATAACTCGAAGATTGCATGAAAGCTATACTACTGGACATATAAGCCCCCTCGAAGGAGCATCTTGACTTAACTTGGAGCATTCTTCATCCATCAGTTCTAAAATACACTGTTTCTTCAGATCAACCTTCGCTGGCGTTGGATTGTTACCGGTACTATCGTCGTACATTTCTCCATTTGGCTCGTCTTCGCCGTGTTCTGGTACATCGTCGCGCTGGCGCACTATGACTTCGAGCCGGATCCTCCGAAGCGGACCTGCGTTACTGGAGGATATGACTTCCTCACTATATTCTTGGCTAGTGTGGAAGCACAGGTATCGTATTTCAACTATCCAACCGTACTTATATTGTACTAGCTGCGCCCCGCGGTTTCACCCGCGTAAGTTTCGATTCCGTGGGAATATCGGGATAAAAAGTAACAGCTACCTATCAAGTTTCATCGCAACTTTGATATTTATTTATTTAACCATTTCGTTATAGTTACATAACATTGGCATGTCAAAGTTTACATAAGTTCTTAATCTAGAATATTCCACTATCCATGCAAATCAGAAAATGAACAACTCATGTATTCATTAATATGATAAAAAGGGTGACATTCAAGGAATTCCTTTAATTTCGTTTTAAATTGGTTAGGCGGAAGCCGTGTGATATCTAATGGCAATTTATTGTACATATCGAGCTTTTGACAGATACCCAGTTTATACGTCTTAACAAGTCTGGTTTTTGGAACATATAATATAACTTTTGTTTATACTGGCGATCTAATTAAATTTTAGAACACAAAAGCTGCTATTGTGACTTAACTATGATAGTTATATATATCCGTGAGGATATTTTTGTAGGTAATGAGAACTTTCATCATGTAGTACATCATTTTTATGTATCATCAAAAGTTTTCTCAGCGCACGCCAAATAATGAATTTTATAGACAAAATTTTGCTACTTTGGGTTACATTATTGCAATTTTCTTAAGGATCTCTATTTTTTTTCAAAATAACTTATAGCCTATGTTACTTCCTGATAATTTGCTTTCTATTAGTGAAAAAATAGAAAAAAATCGGTCCAGTAGTTTCGGAGCCTATTCGGTACCTACAAAGAAACAAACAAATCTTTCCTCTTTATAATATCAGTATAGAAAAGTTATTAACAATATCGGAGGCACGGTGGGTGAATAGCCGGCTTCCAGCCAGAATCCTAAAGTGGGGTCAGGACTACGTATGTATCTGTTGCGAGTTTATCTTTTACTGGTTCTGTCCACGGCTTCGCCCGCGTGGTAGCCGGATAAAAAGTAGACTATGTATTATTCTGATGTATAAGCTATATTACTGTAAAGTTTTATCAAAATACGTTTAGTAGTTTTTGCGTGAAAGAGTAACAAACATCCATTCTCATAAACTTTCGCATTTATAATAGTAGTAGGATTTATTGAAAAGCCAAAGTTTGTAAAAATCTTTGTAACGCCTTTTTAATTGACTTTTCGTTTGGTAGGTCGTAGGCTAGATTTTATGAAAATTCGTTATATTGTCTTTAATCATCATAGTCTACTTGGTGGATGGAGGAAGCCACCCAAAGATGACATATGTGCCAAATTATTATATGTTTTTATTTATAATTTAGCATATTGAAGGAGAAACTGTTATATAAGTTTGTCAATATTTTTTGGGAATTTCCCAAATGGCCTGTTATTATTAATTAAGTCTACTTGAAGAAGCGCTAATCAAGAGCTATACTTCAACTTCTTCAGATCAACCAGTGACTCTGGTTGACCAAGAACAAACCAATGACAAGGACAACGAACCATTCCACACACTGAGTCATTTGCTCTGATTCTCCGAATAAGAGGATACATAATGACAAATGGTCTACAACGACCATTACAATTTACAATCCCTTACCACCCACGAACCCAGGATTTGGACCTAATGAGATAATGGCTCAATTTCAAACATCGTCAGTGGTCAAATCGCAGTCTTGTTTCCGTTTCTCGAAAAGTCACAACTGTATACTCCCCTTCATCTCTATCCACAGACATCTTGAATCGGTTCCTTTATCACGGTTGAACGGGTGCGAGGCTTCCTATACTGTGTCTTTAAACTTTAAACAAATGCCCTAGTCAACGTACTCTACACCATTCCTAGGTTTGGTGCAGCATGTGATGAGAAAGGGACCTTTTAGATCCCTACATCTATTTTATTTCTGTAATGTTTAAACCTGTGGCAATGGGCTTGCAAAATATCGCATGAAATATTAACTGCTTTCAAAATTCGATCATCTTCAAACATCTATGCACAGAGTATAATATATACTGATAATGCCATCATGGGACCATCAGTGTTTTTTTTATTATTTATCTGTGTGTGTGTGTGTTTACTTGTTTTGTCTTTTGTCCTGTGTTGAAATAGTGTGTTTTTAATGTGTTAAATTAATGTATTTTCTTTATTTTCTTCATTCTTCACTAACTTCCAAAGTCCGAAAAAAGTCTGAAACAAACTTGAAAACTGCGGCCAATAATGACCACTTAAACGTTTTATCTTAATCAAACTCCACTCCTAAATTTAGAAATCGGGATAAGGTAATTCCTCAAACTGCATTTATCCAATAAGAGTCCCGTCGAATTGAGCCAATCAAGGCCGAGGAAGAACTTCCTCTTTTACGGAATAATGGAGACGGGACCATTTGAAAAGATTGAGCGGTCGAAAGATTTGTGAAGTCAAAATCAGTGATAAAGTATCTACCAACTTAGGAGCCTATATTTATTTATTATGTAATATATTATTTATCCTACTGCACTCTACTCTTGCATTTATTATTATTACGTGCACCGCAAACCATTCTTCCAATTACATAGAATCCGCTCCATCCCAAGGTTGCCTGGAAGAGAGTTTAAGCGATAAGATCGCTCGTCGTACTTTTAGTTCTATTAAATTCATTTATTCATTCATATTAATAGAAAACAGTCAGCGTCACCATCTGATTATCCCTCGTAAGTTTTTTAAGATTACCTATTTTTTCTCCTAGAGGTATATTCTTTTTATCTCTCTGGTGCAAATATGTAGCCTGACTAGACACCAACAATGATGGAAAAATCTTTAAATTCTCTTCAACATAGGTACATTAACATTAAGTTCAATATTTAAACCAGTAAACACTTACCTACCTATTCTGAGAGACTTAATTGTCGGTGAATAGAGCTTTTTTTATATTTCATGTGAATATTTTATCATGTTGGTAAAACTTAAATGAAAAATGAAATGGTTTCCTTTGCAGACAACTATCGGTTTCGGAGACAGAGCTATCGACGAAGAGTGCCCAGAATCAATATTCTTATTCATCATGCAGGTAATGTTTGGTTATTCCTATCTAATGTTTACTAAATTACTCTTGTCGTTGTTCAATAAAGTTTCATATATAAATTGTTTTCCGAAATATTCCTATATGTTCATATTGTAAAAACGGGAATTTTCACGTACTGCACTATCGGCGAAGACACCGACTAAGTTTCGACTCATTCCGAGAGTCTTCATCAGGGTGAGTGGTCGCGACTTTCTCCTTCCGCGTCGCGCCGTGTACTGACGCGGTAGTGGTGCCTTCACCGATAGTGCAGTACTTGAAAATTCCCGTTTTTACAATACTTTATACAATATTATATCAAACTTGGAAATTCAGTCAAGTTCACGATAGTTTTTGGAATAAAAATACTCCTATATGACTCTATAATGAGGACCTAATTGACCAAAACAAAACCAACACAAAATTAGGTAGGTACCTACTTAGTTTATCTGTTTTTTGTTTCGTTTTGTTTTACGCTATCTGTTTTGTGTTTAATTGGGAAGAATAAATAAATTATCTTTCTTTCTATCTGTGTTATACCGATGAATAAAAATCTATTGACTCTACTGAATTTCAGATTTCTATTATCCTGATTTTGGATTCTTATGTCTTTTTCAAAATAAATGTTTATTTTCAACCTGTTTGTGTGGTGTTATGTTTTATTCCAGCTTATCCTAGGCACAGGGCTATCTGGTGTACTGACGTGTGTGGTGTACGCAAAACTCACGCGTCCCGAGAAACTCTCCAGAGATGGCGTTGGTTTCAGCAAGAAAGCTGTGGTAAGATAAAAATGATTTTATGTCCCTTTTTAACAATTCAAATGTTATTGATTTCAGACTGAGATTGTGATTCAGAAACTACTCATCCGATATGAAAAATATTTTGCCAATATTTAGAATGGTCCTTTAATAACTAGTTAAAGTAAAAGGACTTTCGTGGTGACCAATAAAATTCTGCAACGTAAATCGACAAAAAAAACATGGAGAGATACTTTTCATCGGCTACTTTTCATCCGGGTACCACACAGGCGAAGCCGTGTGCAGTAGCTAGTCCTACTTAATATTATAGACGTGAATGTTTGTGAGGATGGATGTTTGTTACTCATTCACGCAAAAACTACTATAAATAAATAAATAAATAACGCTGGACAAATTCCACACAGCATCATCTAGCCCCAAAGTAAACAGAGCTTGTGTTATGGGAACTACATGATTGATATACTACTTATATACATTTTTTTTTGTAAATACATACATATTATACATAGAAAACTACTACTGAACGGATTTTGATGAAACTATACAGTAATATAGCTTATACATCAGAATAAAGTAGCCTATGTGTACTTTTTATCTGGATACCACGCGGGAGAAGCCGTGGGCAGTAGCTAGTTTTTAATACGTTTAAATCTTGCAGATTAGTACGCGTGACGGCCGTTTATGCCTGATGATGAGAGCCTGGGACCTGAACTACGACCACATCATCAGCTCCGAGTTTACAGCACACTTCGTTCACACGCACAGGTAAGCCAACAGTCAAAGTCAAAGTCAAAATTAATTTATTAATTTAAATCATAATCACTTTGAAACGTCAGTGTCGTCAGTATCGGAACATAGGCACTACAGAATTGGGACTTAGGAACATAAAAATCTAACATAAACTTCCCATATTTCCACGCTTGCACAGTAGTTTTTGGGAAATTTCTCACACTTTTACAGCATTCCACGTAAGGCACCGACTAAGTTTCGACTCACCCTGATGAAGACTTGGAATGAGTCGAAACTTAGTCGGTGCCTTCACCGATAGTGCGGTACGTGAAAATTCCCGTTTTTACAATATTAATAGTCAAGTTCACGGATAGTTTTTGGAATAAAATTCCACGTAAGTTTGCAAAGCCCATCGTCGCTTATTGGAACATGTGTAGCGACATCTCTTGCCAAATGATTGAGCTACGTGACATCGCATCAACGCAGAGCGAAGGCAACCAACTACTGATATACGAAGAGCTTCCACATACAATACACAGATGGCCATCGAAGTGTCTAGATCGCACAAGCGTAACCTGAACATAATATAATACCTCCGATAAAAACTTTCGGTCCTAGGAGGCCGAGCAAGTGGATCAGATGGATCAGCTCGGTGGAAGAGCTTCCCCACAACAAATGGAGGACGTACCACCAACCATGTTCTCCATACATGTTGACGGCGACATTGATCAGTAAATTAACGCATACTTTGTCAACTTCTTGACAACTTCTCTTTCTCTTTCTCTTTTTCTCTTTCTCTTTCTCTTTCTCTTTCTCTTTCTCTTTCTCTTTCTCTTTCTCTTTCTCTTTCTCTTTCTCTTTCTCTTTCTCTTTCTCTTTCTCTTTCTCTTTCTCTTTCTCTTTCTCTTTCTCTTTCTCTTTCTCTTTCTCTTTCTCTTTCTCTTTCTCTTTCTCTTTCTCTTTCTCTTTCCCTTTCTCTTTCTCTGTCTCAAACTCTTTAACTGAGGTCCTGTACCATTTTTGATTATAGGGCTGACTGATTTCCTCCCATTGTTATCTTTCATCGCTAACCTAAGAATTCAGTGCTGCTAAGAATATGAATTAGGAAACAAAACATGTTATTTCATTCTAGAACTTTTTCCCGCGTTTCAGGACCAAAGAAGGTGAAGTGATCCGCTACTATGCTCAGACCCTGGCGCTTCAGCAGAGGCAGTTCCTCCTGTGGCCAGTGACTCTCCTTCACGTGATTGACCAGAACAGTCCACTCTATGATTATGGGCCTGAAATGATCACAAAAATCCAGTAAGTTTAAGACCAAAAAACATCACATGCTTAGAAAAGATTAGCACATTTTTTTTATGAAAAAATAAAAACCTACTTCAAATAACCTTAGGGGTTTGTATCTTTAGGGGTAGTATTTTTTCATAAATTTATACTACCCATTAGAAAAATGAAAATTTAAAATTGTTCACAATTGGTGAGGACATCACGAAACATATACAAAAAAAAACAGTCGTACCTACTGTTAGATGTTTGTTGATTGTTATGAAATTTAGTTCGTGACCTAGACCTATTCATATTTAGTGGTGGCAAAGAATAACCTAAATCCTGTACCTTTCTGACTACATTAATGTTGTTTCAGCTACGAGATCACAGTCAGCCTGAAGGGAGCCTCTGCATCAATGGGTACATTCACGCAGAGTCAGACGAGCTACTTACCCAAGGAGGTGGTTTGGGGGCATCGGTTCCCTCCAGTTGTAAAGTAAGTTCCCTTACCTTGGGAAACTCCACTTGGGGTCGCAAATTCAGATCTGGAGAACTACGAAACTAACAAAAATCTGCACTAACCCTCTCTTAACACGCTACTAAAGTTAGTGAGTGATTTTTAATACTTAAGTCATTATGAAGAGGTAAAGTTTGTAAGTTATGATATTGGACTATTTTTTTAGATACGATAGCAGAAAGCAGAAGTACGTGATAGATCACAAAAAGTTGGATGCTATAGAACCTGTGGAAACTCCGCTGTGCAGTGCACGGGACCTCGCTGGTTCTTCTACAAGGTACTGATTATATTTCTAAGTGTGCAGCACTGATGTCCCACATTGGATTGTAGGTTCAGGATTTGTTTTTGCAGGGGGGAAAAGTGGAATAAGCCATAATGATGAGGGGGATTTCTGTACATTTTTACGTTATGGTTCTGTTTTCCCCCCTGAGGGCATTCTCTTAAGGGGGAAAGAGGAATAAGAAAAAAATATGAGGGGGGAATTCTGCATGTTTTAGTATTAGAGTTCAGTTTTCCCTCCTAAGTAGGATTTCTCAGGAGGGATTTGTGGAATACCCCCTCTTCTAACCTGCAACCAGCCCAACTCCTTGAAATAGCGGAGGATACTGGGTTGATGACAGCAGTGTTCCAGTAACTCTAAGATAATAATATTCTTTGTCAATTGTATTTGTTAAAATACGGTGTTACAATATTTTGTGTAAATAAGATGTGCAACGCACAATGGTTAATGAAAGCAATGAGTTGCATACAAACGAGTAGGTAGGTAGGTAGATACGCTTAATATAGACAATTTGCTCCTCGAAAAGTGGTAGGTGCTGCAACAGACGGAGGGCATGGATTGTTTAGGAGTAAAGTTGCAAGATTATTCTAACTTTATTGTCATGGAAATGAAATGAAACGAAATGGTTTATTTGCGAGAAATATGGTTACAAAGATCTTAAAGTAGTTATAGTTGGTCCAGAGAGCGAAGACATTGAAGGTTTGAGAAATTATTCTTCGGCCAAATAACGACTACGTTCGATAGTATCAGAATTGTCATTCGATATATTCGATAGTTTTCGACGACGATTTATTTATTTCTTTGAAGTGGGTAATTAAAACGGATCAAATAAAATGACAAACGTTGAAATACATTTAAATAATATGTAAAACATGAAATACTATACTTTACTACTAATATTATAAACGCGAAAGTTTGTGAGGATGGATGTTTGTTACTCATTCACGCAAAAACTACTGAATGGATTTTGATGAAACTATAAAGTAATATAGCTTATACATCAGAATAACACATAGGCTACTTTTTAACCGGGTACTACGCGGGCGAAGCCGTGGGCAGAGGCTAGTTTTATATAAATTACAAATACAAAATACTTTATTTACAAAAATAGTATATACCAAGTTGCAATTTTAACAATGATACAGACAGATGCTTAATTAATGCCTGTTTTTAAATAAAAGGAGAGGTAAAATATCTAAAAAGCTTAGCAAAACTTAACGTCACTCGATTTATGGTTAAACTAATTGGCCGATGAGAGGCGACGCATCTTCGCCGTTAAAGTCCCGCTGAATCGGAATTTATGAGACGAATTTAATGGCGTACATAGGTATTGTTTTCACTTATAATTAATTGGTTATGATTCTATGATTTTTTAATAGGTACCTAAGCATTATATTTTTTCAGGAGTACGATGGTGAAAGCTGATCCGCCGCCGTGCCCCGGGACTCCGAGCAGCTTCAACGATAGAATATCCTCATTTCATCTGGAACGATCTTCTTCCTTCAGGAGAAATGCTACGAAGCCTTCGTGACAAGCCTAATACAATAATTTAATTCAATTCAATCCATATCCTATTATCCTCTCCATTCAAAGGTTGTCTGGAAGAGATCGCTTCTAAGCGATAAGACCGATTCTTGTACTTTCTTTAGAATAAGATTATGTTATTTGTTAAAGGTGTATAATAAAGTATTTTCACTCATTCATTCACTTTTTTTGAGACTATTACACAACAGTAAAACAGATATAAACGTATAATATTTTCCATATCAGAGAAGACTATAACATTAACTAAGAACATTCAGCGTGGCAATGCGGCCAGAATTTTGGGAACGCTTCCGTCTGGTAGTGATCTGGATCAGTTGAGCTATCTATCGATCGTTTGCAACGGTCTTTAGATGGCTAGCTGTTTCATCTGTATTTTTTGTACCTCTATACTTGTAAATGAAGGCATGAATTAAAAAAAAACCACTAAGAACTACATTCCTTACTAGGTAGACACAACATGCTCTCTCGTCCAGCGCTCCATGAAGGCACAGTCGGTGTCCAGCCTTTTAATTAATTACAGTATACTCAATTCATTGTCTAGAAAATAGTGAAGTCTGGTAGTGGTTTGATGAATCCTACTTATATTATGAACGCCCTGACCCGTGATCCGCCCCGCCTCCATCGCGCCAAACTACCGAGAGATTTGACCATTTCTATAGATAGGAAAAGTCAAGCCACCCGGCACTCGGACACGCCAGAAACACGGAACGGACAACACTACTTTTAGACGCATAATATTCGCCTTTTGCCCTGGATCTCGGCATCTGCAGCACTGTAGTTCTCTCACGCAGTACCAGCGCCGCGGCAGCGTGCCTCCGAGACCCCTACCCTAACGTGCAGGAGTAAAGAAGGACGCACAGCTGCGGTGTAGACTCTACCGCGGACGAAGTACAGAAGCGGTCACGCGACGACGCGTGGCTGCAGAAGGTCCCGGGGAGGACGACTGTGGACGTAGATCGCGCGGACTAGCTAGAGGCTCTGCTAAGTAATTGTGTCCCGCCGGTGACACGCAGATGGTCTGTGATAATTAGGTATTTGTGAGCTACTGCCGTCACCACGGTAGTAGCCCGCCTTGACCTTACTCTAGCTTCCGCCCCCCCTAAAATTTTAGAAAATTTGCCCAACGTAAATTTCTAGGGCACTTCAATCAAAATACCTATCACAAGTAGGCACATATTTAAAATACAAATAAATACGTATGTTCTCCTTATCTCAGGATAAAGGCGCGTACCTTATCTTATAGATAAAATATTGTCAGTTTCGTTTTAGTCTTTAGACGCACAAGTGACCGTATGAAAACATTTTAAAATGTGCAAATAATATAAAAAATAAAATATGGTTCAAAACCAATGCTTAATTACCAATAAAATTGTAAAAGACAATTTATTTTAAGAAGTGCTCAGAGAAATTTGTGAATTAATTTAAAAAATAGTTTGCAGACACTAAAGTATGTACAGATTTTGAAACCGAGGAGTCCAAAATGGGATTACCCTCAAAATAAGAATTAACTAAAAAGCCTTTAAAGAACCAGTGACTTAAACATAAGAATGCTGAACAACTACGAGGTAGACAGCCGTAGAGGTAGCCGCAGTCGAGCTTTAGAAAGATCCCTTAGCTACTCTGAAGCTATTGGCAACAACTCCGGTAGATCTTCGATAGAAATACCTCGTATGGTCGACACTGACGTTTACACAAACGAGGAATTGAAGAAACAGTTTAGAATAAGTCAAACTTATGTAGAAGGAAAAGAGATTTCCTTTCCATATACCATAACAAACACGGATACAAAAGAGACCATACCAGGTAACGATGGATTGACGTCATCTCAGTATTCAAGCGAAGACGATGGATTGGTTATGACGATTGACGAAGATAGTCTAAACACGTCTGATTTGAAGAAGTTGTCAGGGCTGTCAAGCCCAATGGCGGAGAATGACTATGATAGGATTGAAATGTTGGAGTTTGATGATACGACGACTGGGCCAACTACGATCGGATATTCAACACCGTATAGTAGAAGAAAGAAAAAAGGTTCTAGACACAGGTATGAACAAATAGTTGTAAGTAAGACTCTTTGATGTTAACTACTCTTCTTTTTCTTTATGTATCACTAGCTGCGCCCCGCGGTTTCAACCACGTGAAAAATAAATAATTAAAAATTATTTTACTAAAAGCTGCTATTGCGACTTAATTATGATAGTTAGATATATTCCCTCCAGATTTTTTTGTAGGTATATGAGTACTTTAATCATATAGTACATAATGTTTATGTATCATCAATAGTTTTATGAGCGCACGCCAAATAATGAATTTTATAGCCAAAATTTTGCTACTTTGGATTACATTATTGCAATTTTCTTAAGGATCTAAACTTTTTTAAAATTAATTATAGCCTATGTTACTTCCTGATAATTTAGCTTTCATGGGTGAAAAAATGGTTAAAATCGGTGCAGTAGTTTCGGAGCCTATTCGGTACAAACAAACAATCAAAAAAATATTTCCTCTTTATAATATTAGTATAGATTGCTTTTGGGGTCAGTTCTTCTTATCGTCATCTACGCACGTGAGCTCAGGATCTACCATCGTCTTTAGGTCCGTTTCGTCGGTTCCAATCCAATTCATTAGGGGTCTGCCTAGTCCTCTTTTTGCTGATGTTATTGCCTTGTCCGTCTGTTTTCTTTACCTTTCCTTTAATACTAGGAACATAATATTTTAACTTAATAGGAGTATTGAAATGGTAAACTAAATCTTTGTCATCGGTCATAAGAAAAAATATCGATTTTAAAAACGATCTAAAAGAAGTTATTATTTTAGGTTGGTCATCCAGTTATCAGTACACAAAACGAATCATATCTCTTCCGATTCGATTTATTTCTTAAATTTGGATAAGATAACAAAATAAAACAAAAGTAAAAACATTTGATCTAAAATAACTTTTAAAACAATGAATCTTATCTCATAAATACAAAAAAACACGTCAGTTTAGAGCAAAAAATACATATACTTACGTCCTTCACTCTGCACTAGGATTCCCTGTGTCGTGAGTATCAGGAACTATGAGTACCATGGTACCACAATACCCAGTCCCAGAAAAATCTGCAGACCATGCTATAATTTGTCCCGCAGCGGTAATCCAACCCACACCTCTAATATCTCCTCCACCTCTATAACTCCAACAGGCGAAGACACGGTCGCCCTATTCGTTCACGCCGTGTGGTCCTGAAGGATGGAGAGGAGAATGTCCCGGTTAGAAGCCACATCTCATCGAAGTCCATCAAATATATGCGGGATATCGTCAATACTGTCGTAAGTATAATCTAAAGTATTACCAAATTCTCAGAACAGTGGAGAAACATAATGAGGAAACCGGCATGCCCTAGAAACAAAAAAATTAAGGCATAAGCTATCAGTTAGTGTTCCAATAAGCGGTGATAGGCTTTCAACCTGTAGCGTGGAATGCTAAGTATTTGCAAAACGCGGGTGTGTGAAAATGCAATGTTTGGAGGTGTCTCTGTCTACCCCCTATTTGGTATCCTCAATATACGCACTGAAATGAAATGAAAATAAAATGAAACGAAATGAAATTAAATAATTTATTAATAACTCACGTTACAGGTCACGTTAGGTATAAGTGTTACCTAATTAATCATTTACACATGATTAATTTGTTTGTTCGTATTTTGTGTCAGTATCCCTATTTTATATAGAAATATGGACGAAAGTAGATTAACAAAACAAGTAAGTATACAAGGCGAGCGTGAATGGGATAGTTGGTAGAGGAAGTCCTCGGCGAACGTACTCTGACCAAATAGGAGACATTCTAGAAAAAGGCCAGGTCAGAAGTACACTAAATCGCCGAGCTTGTATGAAGAATGTGATGAGGATGAATGAAGCAAAAGAGGTATGCCAGGATCGTAGCAAGTGGAAATCCTTGGTCTCTGCCTACCCCTCCGGGAAACAGACGTGACTATATGTATGTAAGTATCCTTTTCCACCTAACTTTCAGCTGAACCCTAAGGACATCAGTTACTGCCTTCTATGGCTATGTTAAATCACAGTTGTGATCTTGTGGGTTAAGTATTTAAAACTGCTTGCGATATTTATCACTAGTGCAGATAATCTAACGCCTGCTTGGTTACTAGTAGCAAAAACTAACTTAACTAACTAACTTGTGCAAATGGATAAAAATCCTACTTCTAGGTATTATAAACGCGAAAGTTTGCGAGGATAGATGTTTGTTACTCTTTCACGCAAAAACTACGTAAAGGATTTTGATGAAACTTTACAGTAATATAGCTTTTACATCGGAATAACACATAGGCTACTTTTTATCCGGGTAACACGCGAGCGAAGCCGTGGGCAGAAATTAGTACTATTATAAACGTGAAATTTTGTGAGGATGGATGTTTGTTACTCTTTCACGCAAAAACAACTGAACGGATTTTGATGAAACTTTACAGTTATATAGCTTTTACATCGGAATAACACATAGGCTACTTTTTATCCAGATACCACGCGGGCGAAGCCGTGGGCAGAAGCTAGTGGACAGATAAAAATATCTCGGCTATATCATTTTCATTTAATTTCACTGCAAGTTAGATGAAAATTACCGCTGAATTTTGACTTAACACCGCTTAAGCTAACCGCTGGTATACTAACTTCCAGATCAACAGCAAATGGAGATTCCTGATCCTCCTCATGGTGCTCAGTCACTTGGTGTTCTGGTTCCTCTGGGCATCCATTTGGTACGTCGTGCTGACTTCGTACGCTGACGACATCGGCGACGGGAAGACGCATTGCGTTACCGGCACATCGTCCTTTGCTGGTCTTCTGATGATGTCTGTTGAAACTCACGTAGGTATTGACGCACACTTTTCCTTTCTCTAGCATCTTGAGGTCAGCGACTGTTGGAACTTGATTAGTTATGACTTTGGAGTAGAAGGCCAAACTGTAGCCATCACTTACAATTGCAGTTCAGTGCAGTGGACGCAGGCCTGCCTAATGCAAAAAATATACAGAAATCCCCATCATTTTGGCTTATTCCACTTTTCCGTGCCGTATGAAAGATATTTTCTAAGCGGATTGTTCTGAAAAACTCTTCCTACTAGCATTTCTGCAAGCATCACTAGTTATTAACTATGCTTTTGGCAGTTTTATTAGGTAGTGGATCATCAGCCGCAAGAAGTCCACAGCTAGAACCGACTTTCTCTGATCATTATAATCCATCCAACACTGAGTTTTTCAGTTCGTTTATTGTAGAAAGTGTTAAACGAAGTGTTTCTGTTTTTGCAGATGACAATCGGATATGGAGTGAGATATCCGAACGAAGAATGTCCTGAAGCCATCATCATCATGGTTTTTGAAGTGAGTTAAATTATCAGATTCTTGTTATTGCACCTCTTTAGCTATTTAGCATCCAATGGGGATGTAAATAATGTGACTTAATGTACCTACTAATCTACTCTATTGTAAGAAACCTAATTGGGACTTCTACCGTTTGTACCCAAGATTGTTAAAATAATAATTTTATATTATTTTGTTAACCCCTGACGCCAACAAAAGGGTTTTATTATAAGTTTAAAGTGTGTGTCTGTGGCGCTATAATACCCAAACGGATGAACCGAATTCGATTTAGTTTTTTTTTTAGTTTGTAATGTGTCTCTTTATGAGTGTTCTTAGCTGTGATTCAAGAAATGCTGTTTAGCCTTTTAAATATCATCACCTCTTTTGTCTGTTGGCATTTGATGATGACGATAAAATGACCTATTCTATAAAACAAACTTTTTTAAATCGGTTTGTGTCTTTCTAAGGATCACAAGTCACGAGAAAGCCCTGCAATGATCGCAAAAATAACACAATTTTGTAAAAAAATACATATAAGTATATCTTTCAGTCTTTCAGAGTTAAATATGACTGTGGATGATCGTTCAGCCTTTCGAATTGAAACTGAGATCAAAGATATGGTTGAGATTAGAAATTATATATTGCAGATTGTAGCGGGTACGGCGCTTTCTGGAGGACTATCCAGTTTGCTGTTCACGAAGCTGATCAGACCCAACCGGCACGTGTCTTCTGTCGGCTTCAGCAGGAAAGCTACGGTTTGTTCTCTTTCCTCTATCCATTATCTCTTTTAACTCTTGCTTTTTTCATTCTTTCTCTGTTTATTTTTAATTTATCAAACATAGTTAATATCATAGCCCCTCTGATCTCTTGAGTATTGTTGTTCTGTTGCTCTGATCATGGATTGAACTGATGGATATTCAGTTAGCGAGCAGACGTCCCAGAGGATACAATTAAACGTTTTTTTTCAGGAAAATATAAAAACTGACTTCAAATAACGGAAAGTCAATTAAAAGACCAATATTAAATTTAAGGGAGGGGCCCTAAGGGGTGGGAATTATTTATAAAATTTATATGGAATATAAATTTTACCCTACCCATTAAAAAATAATAATTAAAATCGATTCACAATTGGCAAACATCGCGTAACATAAAACAAAAAAATAGACGAATTGAGAACCTCCTCCTTTTAGAAGTTGGTTAAAAATTATTTTAAGAATGGCTTACGCAAACTTTGAGCCCCGTTCATCTATTCTATAAGGACAAGTATTTAATCTACTCTGTGGATTGACATTGCAAATTGGTACATAGAAATAATGCTGGACAGATCATACAAACATTACATAGTCCCGCGGCGAGAATCGAACCCGCAACCTTCTGCGTCTCAGGCGGGCTTACGCCCACTACGCCACCGAGGTCGTCATGTTCTGTTGAATTGGGTGACCAAATAAATTTGCCCCCCCGTCACGGAGTACTTCCGCTGTCCCTGTATGAGCGAACAAGTGGGGCGAACGAGGAACGAATCGGAAATACATACAGCGTGGTGTTTTTTTTACTTCATTTCCAGGTCTGTCTCCGAGACGGTGAGCTCTGCCTTCAGTTCCGCGTGTGGGACTTCATGAACGTACATATGATTGGTACCAACATCACCGCCTACATGCTAAAACCCATCAGGTACCTTCATATATTCGCATTAATATTTATTCATACGTCTCTGGCATGGGGTATTCCCTAAACATCTCATTTTTTAAAAAACCTAGCGTATACCCAAACAGAGCTCCAGGGTGTCTAGACAAATACCTAACGCTAAGTTTTCCTTCCACGCTAACGCAAATTTGTCAAGGTTAAAACGTGACATTTCAACAGCTAATGTCAATTCCATACAATTTAATTTTTCCGCAGTTGTTAACGCTCACAGAAAGTGGTATTTATTTGTCGAGACACCCTGCTCAGTTTGGGAATAGTTTCACATAATAAAAACTATTTCCAAAAATAGCGCAGAGTAGCTTCTAGTGATGGGGTTTTCGTTGTTTTATTTACATAAAAGCCTTCATTAAATAAAAGCATATTATCAAAATTACTGGGAAAGAAACACTTTCGTAACGTTAATTCGAAAAACGATAAACTATGGATACTGATAAACGTTTATAGATTTTTAGCTATTTCCCCAGTCGGTGAGGCAGAGTTATGTTTCTATTTCTATCTCTCTCGAACATTGCAACTTGGAACTTTTTTTTAGAGTCTACTTTTCCCCGTAAGGTGAATTTGTAAGGAGGAAAAGTGGAATAAATAAATTTGTCGATTCCAGTTTTCCCCCTCAAGAAGGATATCAAGGGAGATTTCTAGACTTTTTTTAGATTAGTGGGGAAAACTGCCCCCTAAGGAGGATATCAAATGGGATTTCTAGACTTTTTTTAGATTTTAGTTTTCCCCTAAGGGGGATTTTCAAGGGGATTTGTGGAATAACCCCAAAAAACATCTTGCCGATCTTTACTACGATATTTTTGTTGGCTGTACTTTTGCTTGGCGTAGCTCTTGTACTGATATTGTATCCTGTGGCGTGGGATTGATTGAAACAAATAAGTAGCTAAATTATTATTAAACTATTTCGTGGGATTGGGAGGGGAAAATATTTACATTGAGTGGGAATGACCAATGCAACCATCATTTTGGGAACGCATTCGTCTGTCTGAAGTTGATCGTTTGCAACGGTAAGTATGGCGTTACTATTTCATTTGTATATACTTTACCTTTCCTATTTATTGTACTATTATTTCTGTAAATAAATATAAGATGGAAAAATGTAACACAAAATGCAAGACCCCAATTATCATCATTAATTTAAGCTTTACACTAATCTGTCGAAATAAATAACACCTAATAATAGCCACATAAGTAAGTAGTAGTCCTCTCCCCACATAAGGACCCCCTTATCCCCCTTATGTATCATGAGTGTTGGAAACTACGGGTTAATTAAGAATGTACAAGTAGGTTTATACAAAAAATACAGATTAATCAACTAGCTATTTAAAGACCGTTGCAAACGATCTACAGATAGCTCACTTAATCCAGATAACCATCAGACGAAAGCGTTTCCAAAATGCAGCCAGCATTAAGAAAAAATACAAACTAAGATATTTACATAAGAATAAATCTGAATATTTCAGAACTCTTGAAGGAGAACTGGTGAAGAACTACATCCACCAGCTGAAGCTGAAGGAAGCCCGTGCCTTCCTGCTGTGGCCCATCACGGTGGTACACGTCATCAACGCTGAGAGCCCCTTGTACGACCTGTCAGCACAAGACTGCATAGATTACAGGTATATAAAAAAACGTATATAAGTAGTTTAACAGTCATTTAGTTCCCATAATACAAGCTCTGCTTATGTGGCTTGATGGTGCTGCGTGAAAAATGTCCAGTATTATTTATTAACTAGCTATTGCCCACGGGTTCGCCCGCATGGTACCCGGATAAAACGTAGCCTATGTGTTATTCTGATGTATAAGCTATATTACTGTAAAGTTTCAACAAAATCCGTTCAGTAGTTTTTGCGTGAAAGAGTAACAAATATCCATCCTCACAAACTTTCGCGTTTATAATAGTCGTAGGATTATTACGAGGGTTAAGGATCAAGTTTAATTGTACACCAACGAACACTACATAGGTGCATACTTGCTAACAACATACATGCTAACAGATATAAAGTCACGCCTGCTTCCCGGAGGGGTAGCCAGCGACCATGGATTTCCATTTGCTGCGATTTCTTTATTCTTTACTAGTTGTTGCCCGAGTGGTATGTTAATAAAAGTAGCATATGACCGTCTCCAGGTTTCAAACTATGTCCACCAACTTTTGAATGAATCGAACCAAGGATTACAATTTATACAAAGTTTAGAACTCAATTGCACACCCCCAAAGGGTAGTTTTGAAAAAATAAAAAATACGTGTTTCATTATTTACTTAAGGTTTATTTGTACAGAGTTTTGAACGAATCAAACAATTTTTTTTTCTTAGAAACTTTACCGCCCTATTTAACCCCCTTAGGGGTCGATTTTTAGATTAGCCTATGTGTTATTCCAGATCCTAAACTATCTACATTCCAAATTTCATCAAAATCAATTTAGTAGTTACGGAGATACGTGGTAACAAACATTCACACACACACACACACACAGATTTTCGCATTTATTATATTAGTAGGATTGTACATACAAATAAACACTTAGAAAAAGGCAGAATTACTTTTATAGAATTACTACTTTTTATCCGGGTACCACGCGGCCGAAGCCGTGGGCAGAAGCTAGTATAATATAAAATGTTGTATAGAAATTAATCTGATTTCCTAAAATCGATTTACGATTCATAACAATTCAAGTTCTTGTTTTTTTATTCCCTACTATCGTTTCCTGATTTCCAATTTCAGTTATCCTTATCTCGTTTTCAGTTATTTGTTATTTATTCGTTTCAGATTCGAGATAGTGGTCAGTCTCCAGGGTTCCTCTAAGAACATGGGAACCGTCACTCAGAGCAGGACCTCATATCTCTCCAAGGAGATCCATTGGGGATATCGATTCAAGAATGTACTGCAGTAAGTTAAAAAAATATACCTCGTAAACACACATCAAAAGTTTGCGATCAGTTTGAAAAAAACACATATTTTTTTGATATGTAAAAATATTATAAAAACATAAAAAAATGTTTCCATGTTAAATTTACAACATTTCGAATAAAAACAATCTATATTATTTCTTTTATTTTTATGTTTCAAATGCATTTCAATAAAATCCTATAGAAAAGCGATTAAAAGGAAAAGGGAAATATTTTAACTTTTCAATATGATCCTGCTCCCTCAGTCAGTTCCTAATTTAACTCAGATTTGGTACAAATTTGTGCATCTACCAACAACACTGGTTAAACTTTTTTTGAATTGTATAAGAACTATAAACAGTTGTGTACTTCAATACCTATTGATCACTAGACACCATAGTCAGTGTGCCCAAGGACTTATTTTAAAAGCTTTTACGTAACTTACCGTAAGGGGTATGCCATGTCAAATGCCTTTGTCCAATATTACTTATGTCACGGGAATTTCAACGTACCATACTTACTATCGATGAAGGCACCGACTTAGTTTTAAACCATTCCGAGAGTCTTGAGACTTGTGTCCTTGTGTGCAAGGAAATTAGATGTTCTTGGATGAATTCATTAGTAATTAGTAAATAAGGTCAATTGTATGATGACGATATGCCTATATTTTATTTTACCACTAGCTTTGATCCCCTCTCCCAAGGGAACCGTGCTGGATTTCGGGATAAAAAGTATCCTATGTCCTACCCCGTAGTTTGAACACAAATTATCCCGAGTTTCATTTTAATTCGTTCAGTAGTTTCGGCGCTATGCGCTGCCCAGATTCTGACAGACAGAAAAACAAAAATGAAAAACATTTTTGGCTTCAGTATCGATTATAGAGTGCCCTCCAAAAAAATATCTTCAATGTACAGAATTTGACCCGTTATATTCTTATTATAGTATAGATTATCTTTACAGCTACTCCAAAGAACATGAAGCCTATGAAATCGACGACGAAAACCTGAATACGTTCGAACAAGTCGAGACCCCACTCTGCAGCGCGAGCCGCCTAAAGGAGTTCCAAACTGACATAAAGATATCCACCATCCACCTGTCAACTCCGACTGACATGTCCATATCCCCGACGAACCTCTCCATCTGTCATGAGGAGACTTCTTCAAGATTAGACTCCGTGCCTTCCTCTCCAAGTTTGAATAGAGCAGCAGGTACTCAGAGAAGTTTCGGATGGAATTTTAGAAGGTTCCATCCGGAGAAGTATGTTAATACTGAAGATACGGTGGAAGAGAGAAGAGAATAAGATGAGAGAGAGTTTAGAGAGAGATGCCAGTAAGCAGTTTACGAGCCAAGTTACCCAGTTCAAGATATTAAATGATAGATATATATGTAGATAGATAGATAAATCATTTAGTTGGAACTATTTATCAATCCTGCTTCCTACTAATATTATAAACGTGAAAGTTTGTGAGGATGGATGTTTGTTACTCTTTAACGCAAAAACTACTGATCGGATTTTGATGAAACTTTACAGTAATATAGCTTATACATCAGAATAAAAATAGGCTACTTTTTATCCGGATACCACGCGGACTAAGCCGTGGGCAAAGGCTAGTTAAGTATATAACTAAGATGGCTGGACAGCTGATTTGGTAAGTAGCCTCAAATTGTGATGGATGTCAACATAAAGCGCAGACCTGGTGAAGGTAAGAAGCGCGCTGATCTTCCGTCCTCTCCCAATATCAGTAGTAGATAGTTTTGATATAAAACAAAGAGTTTATTAACTAGGTACTTATATAAGCTTAAAGAAAAATAGTTCAATACATTTTGTACTGAATTTTTACAAACTTTGTTAGTAGTATGTGAGTACACTTTTTTATATACAAACTTTTAAAAAGAAATGTAGTCGCAATTTATATGCAGAAGCTTAGTTGGTTATAGTTATATATAGTTGACAAATAAATACAAATATAAATAGATACTATAGATTTACGGAGAAATTAATACTGAAGCTAATGTGAAAGGGAGGAGAATATAATAGGAGAGAGTTGACAGGTCCCAGTTTAAGTGACTGAATACTTAAATACATTTAGGTATTTACCAAATAATAATAAATAATGCTGGACATTTTTCACACAGCATCATCTAGCCCCAAACTATAAGTTCTATAACTAAACTAATAGATTAGTATATACTGAAATTTTCGTAATTGTTTTACTATCTAGTCGTGTTACATATAAATTACATTAATTACTAATAGTCAATTTTCGATCAGCTTTCAATCTTTTGAGGTTTGGTCAATCGCTATGCGTTCCGAAACGGCTGGTCGGATTGCATTGCGATTTTTACAATCGATGTAATGTCTTCAAGGATGGATGGTTTTTAGTTAAGTTATGACAATAAGAAGCGCTGCAATAGATGATGAAAATACAAGGTGGATTTTTAAGGGGGAAAAGAGGAAAAATCATTTTTTTCGATTCCAGTTTTCCCCCTAACTGGGATATCAAGGGGAATTCTAGAATGTATTTTAGATTCCAGTTTTTCCTACTTTAGATGATTTGTGGAATAACCTAAGTTGAGCATTGCAACTAGTAAAAAACTAGTTTTTTTTACAAATAAAAACACACTATCACGACTGTATTATTATTGTTTATTTAGATACATACTCAGTACGTAGATCTTTAAGGATAGGTACCTAGTAGGGTGTAGTTAGAGGCACGTCCAACACTGTATAAGGCACAATAGCCCATGTTTAACAAGTGGTTAGCATACCACGTGAAAAGTTCAATGGCAAATGTTTTGGTTTTTTTTTTCTAGTTCATGCCAGTTTCTACACATAAAAAATAAAAATATATTTCTATTAATATATTTTTATTGTTGAGTACAAACTTCGTGAGGAAACCATCATGCCCTAGAACCTAAAATTTGAAGGTATGTGCCATCGATTAGTGTTCCAATAAGCAGCGATAGGTTTGCAACCTGTCACGTGGAATGTTAACTACTTACAAAACCCTGGCATGTTCCAAATATAATGTTTTGACCTCTGATTGCCCCCTAGGTATTTGGTATCTTCAAATATCTAAGCACTGAGAAGGCATGTATCTAGATATCTAAGGAGGTCCATCGTAGGTTTGTTTTTAGGGTTCCGTACCTCAAAAGGAAAAAATGAAACCCTTATAGGATCACTTTGTTGTCCGTCTGTCTGTCTGTCAAGACCCTTTATCTCGGGAATGCGTTGAGGTTTCGAGTTGAAATTAAAACCATATACCTACTAGGTTTACAGTCTCTGGAACCTGTGAAAAAATCAACTTCTTAGGTAACATAAAAAAAAGATACGGCCGTTTATACCGCAAAAAAACGTATATTTCGACACTCTCAAGGAATAATAATTTATACGGTACTTTCCGTTGACCTAGAAACTATGAAATTTGGCAAGTAATATCGTTTTATAATACAAGTACAGGGAAAAATCTGAAAACTATACATTTGTAATTGCTCGTGGTTTTGGAACGTGGTTAACTGAACTCTTGGAAAAGCTCGGAAAAAAATGCGAAACTGGATTCCTGAACTATTTATATGTACCTACAAATTTGTACGGAACCCTCGATGGGCGAGTGCGACACGCACTTGTCCGGTTTTTTTATTACTTACTTCAAATTATTTCTATCTATATTAGCTCTTAGTCTACGAAATAGGTCACACGCAGTTATTTTCGCTATCCACACATGTTTACTATCAAGTACATATTTATTTTGGGTAAGCCAAACAAATGTGTGCGGTCAATGAGCCCATAATATCGATGACGTAGTGGCGCAGCGGGAGGATAGCCAGCTGCATCGCAAGAGGCGTGGGTTCCTCAGTCCAACGCGTTACAATGTAGAACCTAGTATAATATCTGTGGTAGAACTAACGCACAGATGATATCTAAGTAAACAAGTACAATGGCGTTGACTTAACCTACCTTTACCTACATTGAATTATTACTGCGATTTCTCTATTGGGTGTACTAATTTTTTTTTATTAAAAATATTGATTATGTTTATAAAATATTGGCCTCTATTCTGTAGTACACTAACTAAACTAAATTTAAACTGTCGCTCTCTTCTACTGATAGTGTACGCAAGAAAGAGAGGCAAGAATTTTACTCCTGTCAAATCAGTTTACGTGCCGCTTTTCTTCGGGTTTATAGTCAGCATTTTTTGATATTACGAATAAATTTGTATGGAAAACTTAAATCTGACTAAATTGACAGCACTAAAATTGTAGCTATCTCTTTCTTGCTTGCACTATCTGTAAAAGAGAGTAACAGTTTAAATTTAAGTTTAATTAGTGTACTACAGAATCGAGGCCAATGGCCTATTATTTAATGTATCTATTAAATAAGTTGATAAAATTATAGCACGCTTACCGCCAATCACAACTGATCGGGTTGGCTGGTAGAAAATGCTTTTAGCATTAAGTCCGCCTATTGTTCACTTTTATAAATGTGCAATAAAGTGTCAATAACTAAATAAATAGTGTAGGTGTACCTACTCCCGATACAAATTATTAATTTGTTCAATATGCTTGATACAAATGTTTTTGTCTAGATTATAAGTAAACGCTGTTGATTACCAATAAACCAATAAACAAATAAACAAAATAAACAATCTAACAATAAATAATTTAGGCACTTAGTTATTGAGAACTTAGTTACCTTATCAATCTTTTATCGAGTTATTTTTTACGGAAATGTACTTAAACAAACAGGAAAACAGAATATTTCTAATATACATAAACCGGTTACATAATATATTGATAGTAGAAACATACCTAACATAACTTTACGTTTGGTAAAATGAACCTTAGTTGGTTGGGCTATGGATTGTTTTGATAGCAAATTATACTTTGTTTTGTAAATTGCCTTCAATTGCTACAATGGCAAAATGTAATACCTAATGATAAAATGTACAATACTACACAAATTAAAGGAACCATCTGCTTGAATGTTCATTCATCTGACGTAAGGAGCCCTTACCTATATGCGTTGACGTGAGGCTGTTGGTTTGTCTGTTACGATTTATATATGTTATAGCAGAGAATACTACTGTGGCGGCCGGTTTCTGAACGAAACTTTCGCCTACACCCAGCGACCAATGAGAGATTCGGGAGATTTGACATGGCGCGCGAGTGGACGAAAAAAGAAGATATTTTTGGAGATTTTAGACTGATATATTTCTCACTCCTCCAGACTCGGTTTTGACCACGATAATTAACTTATCTTAGTGAATCCGACCAACAACGTGAGTTTGTGATCGATGATAATCGGAGGCACATTTCTTTGTAATAGGAATCTGTTCTTATAGTGTTCTGAGTGTAGTGAATAAAAGTTGATGGACAGAAATGTGTGTTTACTAGTAATGATGAACCTGCCACAAGTTCTCCAAACTACTAACAGAACAATTGTAACAGAAATGGTAACAGTATAAACTAAGAAAGGCAGGATCCCCTAAACTGGTGACCCCTAACAGAGCAGAGTCGAAGAAACCCTAACAGAACACAGCGAAGAAGCCCGTATCAAGAACAGTGGAAGAACAAAAGAAAACTGAGTTATCCACCGCATCTGCGCAACTGTGGTAATCTTGGTAATAGTTCTTCACAAGGTAACTGGTAAAGTGGTACGTCTTCTGGACGGAGGTATGGTAAAAGGTAAACACGTAAATATGTAGCGACGAAGCAGGTAGGTAACCGCTCGGTTAGGTAGGTAAGCGATAGCTACAAGATATTATGCAAAAGTTAACTAGTTCACATAATGATACTATGTGTATGATATAATGATACGTCATAATGTGTTGACGACCTCTGTGGCGCAGTGGGCGAAGGTCCTACTGAGACGCATAAGGTTGCGGGTTCAATTCCCGCCACGGGACAAATGTTTGTATCTGCAAATATTTGTCTCAGGTCTGGGTGTTTTCTATGTATATGATGTATGTATTTACAAAACAAAAAAATGTATATAAGTAGTATATCAGTCATGTAGTTCCCATAATACAAGCTCTGCTTAGTTTGGGACTAGATGATGCTGTGTGAAAATGTCCAGCATTATTTATTTATTTATATTTATACGAATACCTAGTAAATTTGTAAAAAAAACGATTATTCCAACAATCCTTACATAGATACCACTCCACTGGTAAGGATTGTATTCGCGGACGTAGCCGTGTGAGCAAAAGCTAGTTTTTTATAATTTATAAAGTACACGGTTCTGGAGCCTCTGAGCTACCACATACTGTAACAGTTTAAATGTTATTATTATCTACTACTTTATGGAATAAGGAAATGAAGGTAATTAGAGCATCCTTTACGGTTACCTACATCAATGTTTAAACCAGCTGCTATGGGCTTGCAACCTGTCACGCGGTGGAGAAGGTTGTGAGTTCGATATCCGCCGCGGGACAAATGTTTGTATGATCTGCAAATATTTGTCTCAGTTCTGGGTGTTTTCTATGTGTAGTATATGTATTTACATGTTAAAAAATAGAAGTATTATCAGTCATGTAGTTCCCATAACACAAGTTTGGGGCAGATGACGCTGGGTGAAAAATGTCCAGCATTATTATTATTATGTGATATTTGGACGTGCCCTGACTAAGCTCTATCCTTTCATTCATTACAAAACGTGGTTTAAGTCAAGTTTAAGAAAAAAATCGGGTTTAGACTTTGGTTTTAGAAAATTGATATTACGAAACGAGGTTTAAGCCAAGAACCGCGGTCCATCTGTGGTTTATAATTAAATCAGCCCCTAGTTTATCTCTGGTTTTAACTAAATCTGTCATGTCTTTCTACAGATTTGAATGTAATTGCTTGTGCACCTTCGATAATTCGTACTTATCTGATATTATTTTGTGTTTCCTAAATGACTAAGCTTTAAAATAGACTTGAATTTGATTGACGATATGTATTTTGATTGTTGCGATTTTGAAAAAGGACATTTTAGCGCCTTCGTCGCTTGCGTTACGTTTCAAGAAAATAATCGTAACCGGAAACTTCTTCGTAAAAATATATTTGGTTTTATTTTCAGAGTGTTACTTTTTATTTTAATAATAAGCTGACTGGTTATCGAGGCAAATAAATAATCATATGTTTTAAAAACTGGCACCTTTTTTTAAAATCGTGATATAAATAATAAAGCAAATCATTTTATTCAAGATTCTTGAAGGAATGGAACGTTTCTCGATGTTTGTGGCATGCAAAGTCCAAGCTCTTTTGCTGTTGTAAGTGAATGATTGAATGATACATGTAGACCCGAGTTCTAGTTGGGTTTGGTTAGGCCTCGGAAAAATCTGCTTTCGTAGTCTAAACCAAAGGTTAGACCACCTACCACCTTATAGTTCGAGTTTAGACCACCTTTCGTAATCATTCAATGACCGATACGGGTTACGAAAGATGATCTAAACTCGAGTTTAAGCCAGGACTACTAAGTCCAGTATATGGTTACCTCTCGGATCGACGTACAGGTTTCGTAACATGGAAACAGACAATGTTACGAACATGTCGTAACATTGTCTGTTTCCATTTATATGATTATTGGTTTATCGGATTGAAATGTTGTTTCCTGCAATCGATTGATGTCTTCAAGGATGATTCCTCATTCGCCACAAGTCCTTAAGGGGCGCTCTGATCGATGGAAATACGCGTTAAGGGTTTTAAATTTTAATAAAATACAAACTTATAACCGAAAGTACGTAAAGGAGGTACCTATACCAAGTATAAAATTGTATACTAAATATGTAAAGTATTATCTTATGCATGTACTTTTTTGGCTATGCACTCCATTTCTGTCCAAACAAATGTTGTCTGGAAGAGGTCGTTATCGAGATAAGATCGCTTATTGTACTTCCGCGATTATCTTTTAATTTGCTCTGTGTGAATTTTTAAGCAACATAATTATATGGTGTATAATAAAATGTTATAATCTTCCTACTAATATTATAAACGCGAAAGTTCGCGTTTATAATATTAGTAGGATATAAACGCAAACTTTCGCGAACGGATTTTGATGAAATTTCACAGTAATTAAGCTTATACATCAGAATAACACATGGGCTACTTTTTATCCAGGGACCACGCGGGCGAAGCCGTGGGCAGAAGCTAGTTATGTATATGTATGTAGGTACCTACTTTACTTAGTATTAATTTTCTCTACGTAACCCACGTTTGGTTACCCAGAACGTGATGCATAACCATAAACAAGCATTTTGCCTACTAAAGCATAAATTGCAATTAATGCCTCCTTGTTTAACGTAATATGATTGACTTTTTAAAAGATAAATTCATGTGTATGTTTCTATTGCGAACACCCAACTGAAACTATTAAGTCCTGACCCACACTAGGATACCGTGACGTGGGTATCAGTAACTACGAGTACCGTGGTACCACAAAAGCCAGAACTGGAACACATTACATCCGCAGAACATGCAAACATTTGTCCCACAGCGGGATTCAAACCAACACCTCTTGGGTCACCGCTCTTGCCCGGCGTGCTGATGAGGAAAAAATCCCATCTGTCACCCTGCTCTGTCCTAGGGTGACAGTTAATCCTAGTCACGTGACATTTCCGCAGCTAATGTCATTCCCATACAATTCAATCTTTCCGCAGGCGTTAACGTCAACAGAAAGTGGTACTTGTCTAGCCCCCCACGCCCTAAATCACTACCTACTCAACGAATCGTTTTGTTGTTCAAAAACATTTTTTAGTTACTAAATGCTCTGCCAGTCTCCATAAGACAAGCTAAGTCTCTTCCTATTTTCAAAAGCTTGATAAAGAAATATTATCTTTCATCGCTCTCTACGTCGTCTTAATATAATATATTATATATTTATATATATATATATATATATATATATATTTATATATCTATGTAGCTGTTAGGTGTATTTATATATGTATGTAATTTATTAAGTATTTTTTTTATTTTTAACTTCTATCATTCTCTATAATGTTGGTTGTACGCCGCCGTCCTTATTTGTTCTTACAGTTTCTGTCCATCCAAAGGTTGCCTGGAAGAGATCGCTTTCAGCGATAAGGTCGCCCATTGTATCACTAGATATAATTATAATTTCTTTTTCGTGTTTCTTCTGTATTTACTGGTGTACAATAAAGATATATTCTATTCTATTCTAAATTACTCGCCACTCGACTATATTAGTAGCTTAGTCGGAACAGCTAAAGGCGACGACAGACAGGCCGTTTTGAACCGGTTTAGTCCGTTCCGGTAAAAATAAGAATGGAATACATGACAAACATGTTCTACAATGCCGTTGTCCACCAACTCAACTTAACTTAAATGGTCACTCGATTTATCTAATAGTGCACGGAAGAATTTTAATCCTGTCAAATTAGTTTAAGTGACGCTCTTCTGCGTGTTTATAGTCAGCATGTTTTGAAACCACGAATAAACTTGTATGGAAAACTTAAATCTGTCTAATTTGACAGCACCAATAAATAAATAATGCTGGACATTTTCACACAGCATCATCTAGCCCCAAACTAAGCAGAGCTTGTATTATGGGAACTACATGACTGATATACTACTTATATACATTTTTTTTGTAAATATATACATAATATACATAGAAAAACACCCAGACCTGAGACAAATATTTGCAGATACAAACATTTGTCCCGTGGCGGGAATTGAACCCGCAACCTTCGGCGTCACAGGCGGACCTTCACCCACTGCGCCACAGAGGTCGTCAAAAACTGTCGGCTAGCTGTTTCATGTGTATTTTTTGTATATACCTACTTGTAAATAGTTGTATGAATAAATGTATTTTAGTTTAATTGGTTTTTGTACATCAACGTTCCGGATAGATATGAATATCTGTGCCAGAATTATTAAAACCTGTCTGTAGGCCGGGCGCCTTAGTAAAGCATGCATAATTGGATGAATGAATGAATCACTGAATGAGTCGATAGGTTTATGAGTAATCAATTGAGACTGATCTTTTCCGGTAGAATGTAGGGCTTCAATTAATTTGATCTTGACCTTTGCTGGCTGCCAGGAAGCTAGTGAAATACTTTTCACATGATCACATTAATGTTTTAGTTAAAATGTCCTCAATGAAGTTTCTACCCTATTGCATGAAAATGGGGCAAACATTTTGAAAATACTTACTTTTAAAATTTTTGCCCCATTTTCATGCGTCAAGCATATATTAAAAGTATCTACATAAAGGGAAGTCTACACCTAGGCTCTGTGGGTTTTGAATCCCTATTTTGGAAAAAGACAAAACTTTTTCTTTTCGTTGTTAAAATATGTTCTTATGTTTCTATGTAGCGTAGGTGAGTATCTGCAAATATAAACCCAAAATAATATTATTTCCTTCCGGTAAAATCTTAAAAAAATATCTGAAAGATATTACCAACTAGGTAATATCTTTCAGATATATTTCTTTTCAGATATAGGTACTTTCACGTGTTTGAAAAGTCTCCGTTTTCCTCTCTTTTAATTTTTGTATCTTCTATATGTTGTATCTAATAAAACATACAGATTAAACACAAAGCCTGACACTACTATTAGCTACAGGGTGTTATTATTTCCCCGGTTACAATAAAATATTCATCTCGGCGGATCAAAGAATTCAAAACAAAGGACTTGATTTGCATGTGAAAGTTCGTCTTTCGATCACGTTTACAACAGGGTTATCAAAACTGCAGACTTCATTAAAAAAAATGTTTATCTTTTTATGTCAAGTAGTTATTTCTTGAACATCTTGCTTTGAATAAACCAGCTACATAATAATTTACATGAAATGGCATTGAGGAACATCTTATTTTGACAGGCTAAGGGAAAACTGATGAAGGTTCTCGGAATTACTCGAAACAGACGTTAAATAAAACAATATATAGTTTGCAAAATACTGATGTCATATTGCTCACCATTCCAAAATTTGAAAGTGTCTCTAGGGCCCGCAGTCCATTTTCATTGCAGTCCCTAACGGTAATAACCCTAATTTTGCTGAGCACTTTATAGGCACAATATTAAAAAAACAGATTTAGATTTTTAATAAGTAGGTACCTACATCATTCAACAACACAACTACAATGATTCGTAGCTAGGTACACTTGCAACTCGTTCTACTTGGTCTCAACAGGTTTTTGGCTGAAAATCAGTGTTTTTGCTTTTAAGCAAAAAATTTTCACTGAGCCATGGCCTTTTTGTTGTACTGCAACACACACAAACACAAACTTACTGTCAATAAAATGTATATTGGTGTGTGTCTGTAGCAACGAATAAATGTTTTATCTATCTATCTATCTACATCTAGCGATATAACAGTTTCATACAATGTTTATATTGACTTTTAAAATACGTGGGAACCCTAGAAAAATACTGCCTCTACAAAACGCCGTAAAATGTACGCATAGTAATGTCACGTAGAGGAATTCCGCTTTAAGTGACGAGTTTATAGTACATACATAAATAATGGTGGACATTTTCACACAGCATATCTATATATCCCCTAAGTAAGCAGAGCTTGTGTTATGCGAACTACATGACTGATATACTACATTATATATACTATTTTTTGTGAATATATACCTACTTACATAATTACATTATTTTACATAGAAAACAGCCAGACCAGAGAAATATATTTTTTTCTGCAGATAATAAGGATTCCTATTTGTTCCGGATCTGGGTGGTGTGGTACCACGGTACTCGTGGTTTCTGATGCCCACGACACAGCGAATCCTAGTGTGTTCAGGACTATGAAAGTATGTGTCTGTTGGATGCTTTATTATGAAAATAATTTATATTAATTTATGATTATCTTGATGTTTCTATTGATACTTGTGATTTCAATGAAGAAAGCCTATATCAAAAATAAATTATTTTTTCTAAAAAAAAATGTTGATCAAGCGGATAATTTTCGATGAATCCTCACCAAAACGAAGGGGAAAATACATGTATTTTTTTTAATTCCGATTGTTGTAGGTATAACGATTTTAATAGTTAGCCATAGCTCCAAATAAATAAAAGTCCAAAAAAATACATTCTTTGAGCAATTCAAAACTATGCTAATAAACTGTTTCGCGGGACGTCGAAAAAACAAAAAAGGAAATTGGTAATAGTTATTTCAATTATATTAGGATTATAATTATTAGGTTTATTAGTTAAAGTTATAAGAATAAATTATTAATATTTTTCGAAAGCAAACATGGCTTTAAAACTTCACTATGCAATCAAAACAATCTAAAATAACTGAAAACAATATCTATGACCTACCAAGATACCTAGTTATAAATATAGGTACTTACTTAGTTTACAAACAATAGCCACAAATCTTTCAATAAAATTCTGTGAATGAAATACTAAACTCGCAACAAGTTCTCAAGTATTCATAAGTAAACATTATCAACGGGCTTCTTCTTATTCTGTGGTTCTGTTTCGATTTACACCACAATATTACAATACACTCGCAATAGTATTTAACTGGCCGATGGCCGACGCGCACGTTCAAACGTCGAACGTGCTTCGATAATTGCCGCGCTTTTTCATGCCAACGTCAAAAACTTTTTGTACAAGTTGACAACTCTTATTTTTGACGAAATAAATGAGAAAAATATGGGAAAAAAACTATTTTAGGAGTTTAAGTGACGGGAAATTACGTATTAATAGATTGTGTGCTTTTTGTTTTGAAAAATGATAGTTTTTTTGTTTGTGTTGTTGGCGGGGTATGCAGTGAGATGCGATGAAAATAAGTAAGTACCTACCTAGTATTTATTTAATTTAAATAATATATTGTTGTTATTTTTCCACATAATTTTACAGGTTAGAAAGTTACTACAAAGTTTTAACCTTTGATATTTTATGCTGACAGTAATTTTACTTCTTGGAATAAAATTATAAGTAGGTAGGTACCAAATTTGTTATTTAATAATTATTAATAAACTTTACAAATTAATGACAAATATACCGCAGTACCGCAGCGCCTGCTAGTGTGTAAAAGGAACGAGCTTTAAATAAAAATATATATTCTAAGTACTTACATATAGAATATAATAATTTAGAAAGTGGTTTATTTGACACAACAGCAAAGCACATGTACAAAATAAATAAAATCGACACTCTATATATAAGTAACAGTATTTTTTTTAAGACCAGAGACAAAGAGGAAGATCTTTAATTAGTCCAATCTGTGCTGTGTGGGCCAAACAGGTATTGTCTCAGCTTAGTACTGCTCCCAATCTTACCTTTTATACCTAATCCTACCTAATTATAGCTAATCGGTCCATCCGTTTGAAAGCCCAGACCAACAAAAGTTTCATACTTTAGAGAGGTGCCTCATTTTCATTCACAATGCGTACGCGTACTCTATAGGTACTAGAGACTAGACTAGTTATATTATTATTATTTTTTACTGTGTTTTGTTGGCAATTTTGCAAGATTTATTTTTATTTCGATGTCACTGACTCGTCAAAGTTCATTATGTACTTAAGTTTATTTCTGGATAAACAATGACAGCACTGATTTTATAATTTTCCTCTACCTTTATGACCTATCTAAATTCTGGACTAACCTCCTTAAATACCACTTAGTTCAAATTTATACAAAGACAATGACAAGTAAAAACACATAGGTAGGTACATAGTCCGATCCCACTGAGGATACAGGAACTAAGAGTACCGTGGTACCAGAACACGTAGACCTGGAACAAATATCTGCAGATCAAGCGTTCGCTCGACTGTTTTTCGTCGAATTACATTGAAAAGTTTGTTCACGAGAAGCCCTTTATTTTATGGGATAAATACAGCCTATATCCATTTAAATATAGGTGTAAAGATTTTTGAAATCGGATATGTCGTTTTGATTATTACCTCCTCTTCTATATCTAAAGATACAAATAAAAAAAAATACTAACCTCTTTTTATATTATCATATACTAGCTGCGCCCCGAGGTTTCATCCGCGTAAGTTTCGATTTTATTTATACTCTAGATAACTTCGAAATTAAATGTCCGATTTGAATGAATTAAAAAGTATTTTACTGCTACATAAATACCCTTGATGATAAAGTTATTTATTTGAATAATAATTAATTCTACGATATGAATATAACCAAGTTTTGTTTCTACCGGCGATCTAATAAAATTTTAGAACACAAAAGTTGATATTGTGACTTAACTATGATAGTTAGATATATACCCTCCAGGATTTTTTTGTAGGTAATAATGAGTACATTAATTATGTAGTACATGATTCTTATGTATCGTCAATAGTTTTCTCAGCGCACGCCCAATAATGAATTTTATAGGCAAAATTTTGCTACTTTGGGTTATATTCTTGCAGTTTTTTTAAGGATCTCAATTTTTTTATAAATAAATTATAGCTTATGTTACTTTCTGGTAATTTAGCTTTCTATTAGTGAAAAAATGGTAAAAATCGGTCCAGTAGTTTCGGAGTCTATTCGTTACAAACAAAAAAACAAAAAAATCTTTCCTCTATATAATATTAGTATACATTATGTAGTGTAGAAGTACCAACGCCTACTGCAAGTATTAAAAATGTTATTAATATATTTACTAATTCAATTATTTTTATATTTATTAGAACTATTTCAATTATTTTTAGCTGTGCAAAATTTTGTTTAATGTAAAAAAAATGATTTTTAATTTTATACTTATTGTTTGGGTTATCATTATTAATATTGTTGACTTGTAAATTGTATTTCTCAAGAAATTTACTATTCTGAATTTTCTTCTTAAAAAAAAAAAGCATTATTTTATAAGCAAATATTCGTGAAAGTATAGACACTGGTTGGTAGTAGCTACTCAGGTCGATCTCTCGCCCACTGTCAAAGTAGGTTAATGTGAAGTTTACATTATTTATACTGACCCGCGTTCACTAGCATAGTTTTATAAGTTATTTTTGTATATTAAAATATGGATTACTAGATGTGCCACGGCCGCCCTCGGACCCCAGCCCACCGCGTCGCATCGTCCGCGTTAATACTTTTTTGCTCGGCTGGCATTTCTCAAGAATAGGCGATCAAATGCAAAATAAGATTTTTCAAATCCGACTGGTTCCAGATATTAACGCGTTAAAACAAAAAAAAAATTTAGCTTTATTTTTAATATAGATTGGTCTGAAATTAATATTCTTATACTTATCTACAATACTAACATAGGTTTTTAAAGTCATCTTAACACAAATGGACTTATAATTATTTTCTGAATTAATATGTGAATTAAATTTAACTTTTACGTAGGTACAGACATTTTACTTACTAAGTATTTCTAGTCTATTTTAGACCAAAATACTCCCTTTTCCAATTCCACCAACGATATTCACTTAATGCCCTGCCAAACTGAAGCGGTGGCGGTGGCAGTGGCGGTGGAGATGGCAGCGGTGAATAATCCCTTTATGCGATCTTTGATAATCATTTCACTTTGTTCGCCACCGCATCAGTTTTTGCCCTTAGAGATGCAATTTGAATAAAACCAGAATCATATGATATTGTTTATTTTTCGTTGCTAGGCAACGGCGAATCCTACTTCCTACTATAACTATATAACTATCCTATCCTACTATTATTATAAATGAGAAAGTTTGTAAGTATGGATGTTTGTTACTCTTTCATGCAAAAACTACTAAACGGATTTCAATGATAAAACTTTACAGTAACATAGCTTATACATCAGAATAACACATAGTATACTTTATATCTGGGTACCACGCGGGCGAACCCGTGGGCAGAAGCTAGTAATATTATAAACGTGAAAGTTTGTGAGGATGGATGTTTGTTACTCTTTCACGCAAAAACTACTGAACGGATTATGATGAAACTTTACAGTAACATAGCTTATACATCAGAATAACACATAGTATACTTTATATCTGGGTACCACGCGGGCGAACCCGTGGGCAGAAGCTAGTAATATTATAAACGTGAAAGTTTGTGAGGATGGATGTTTGTTACTCTTTCACGCAAAAACTACTGAACGGATTATGATGAAACTTTACAGTAACATAGCTTATACATAAGAATAACACATAAGCTACTTTTTATCAGGGTACCACGCGAGCAAAGCCGTGGGCAGAAGTTAGTCATATCTAAAGCTATTGTTGCCTGTGGAGAATATTACCAAGCTGTTGTTGAGAGTTGTTAAAAAATTCACCAGAGTTCAATAACTCTGGAAACTGAATTGTATTTGTAAAGTTATTTATATCTACTTTCTCCTGCGTGCATATTTTTGTTTAACCCAGAAAACATCTTTATTTGCATGATTCAAATTCGCTTTTTAGAAAGATACCCTTTGTCTTTGATTTTGATTTAAAACGAATTGAATGATTATCTTTTATGCAACTAAAGTAGGAACTTGCAAGCAAGCATACAGTCACTGGAACATCTGTTGGTAAGTGGTTCTCGTAACGTATATATGCTAGCTGTGCCCCGCGGTGTCACCCGCGTAAGTTTCGATGTTATACTCGTGATAACTTCGAAATTAAATTTCCGATTCGAATGAATTAAAAAGTATTTAACTGCTTCACAAATACTTTTGAAGATAAAACTATTTATTTGAATATTAATTAATACTACGATATGAATGTAACCAGTTTTTGTTTCTTCCTTAAATTTTAGAACAGAAAAGCTGCTAATGTGACTAAACTATGATAGTTAGATTTATTCCCTCCAGTACTTTTTTGTAGGTAAGAATGAGTACTTTAATCATGTAGTACATAATTTTTATGTATCATTTATAGTTTTCTCAGCGCACGCCAAATAATAAATTATTAGGCAAAATTTAGCTACTTTGGGTTACATTATTGCAATTTTCTTAAGGATCTCTAATTTTTTGAAAATAAATTATAGCTTATGTTACTTCCTGATAATTTAGCTTTCTATTAATGGTTTAAATCGGTCCAGTAGTTTCGGAGCCTATTCGGTACAAACAAACAAACAAAAAATATTTCCTCTTTATAATATTAGTATAGATTTGCAATTGGCATCGTGCGTTGCCGACCCTGAGACATAACGGGTGTCTCATGTGTCTGTAATTTCACCGGCACCCATACCCTTCAAACTGGAACACAGCGAGCGTTACTGCTTGGCGACAGAAATATGAATGGTGGTAGTACTTCCCCGACGTATTCCACATTGGGCACTCGCTAATACGGCACCTGAGGTATTCCACATACGGCACCTACCGATATTTCTTACAGATGCCATCCGACGAGCTCTTTCACAAGAAGCTCTACTAGATACTTCTAAAATAATCTTTCAACCCTACTACTATTAGGACTATTATTATTATTTTGACGACCTCTGTGGTGCAGTGGTCGAAGGCTCGCCTGAGACGCAGAAGGTTGCGGGTTCAATTCCCGCCTCGGGACAAATGTTTGTATCTGCAAATATTTGTCTTCGGTCTGGGTGTTTTCTATGTATAATATGTATATATTTACAAAAAAAATATGTATATAAATAGTATATCAGTCATGTAGTTCCCATAATACAAGCTCTGCTCAGTAGATGATGCTGTGTGAAAAATGTCCAGAATTATTTATTTATTTATTATAAATGCGAATTTTGTGAGGATAGATGTTTGTTACTCTTTCACGCAAAAACTACTGAACGGATTTTGATGAAACTTTACAGTAATATAGCTAATACATCAGAATAATACATAGGTTACTTTTTATCCGGGTTCCATGCGGGCGAAGCCGTGGGCAGAAGCTAGTCGCTATATAAATGAAAGAATGAAAATACTTTATCAAATAACAAAATAAACAAAATCTTGTGTTATTAAAGTACAATGGACGATCTTTTCTCTTAGAATCAATCTCGAGAATAGGAAGAGATTGTAAAATTTGGATTAAAAATAAAAAAAAAGTTAGTAATATAATTATGGAGTAATCAGCAACCCAAGCGGTGGACTTCTACAGGCTATTAATGATGATGATTAATTAGTAAAGCACCTAAAAAATGGCAGACAGATGGGACATACCTATTTCTGTATTAGTAGTCGGCAAACACGCAAAATTGTATGACATTGAGCCATGAGACGACTTCATTCATCTTTATTGGTTTGGTGCGTTTTTGTCGAATAACAGCAAACTATGAATCACCGTGTGGCGAGCCGGGTTGGCCTAGTGGGCGGTACCTTGTCTTCCGATCCGGAGGTTGAGGTTCGAACCCGGTCGTGCACTAATGTATTTTTTAACTCGAAATATTTATGTGCGCATTAACAAGTGCTAAAATCGGTGAAGGAAAACATTGTGAGGAAACCGGCATGCCCTAGAACCAAAAGATCGAAGGCATGTATCAGTCAACTGTTCTAATAAGCGGCGATGGGCTTGCAACCTATCGCGGAACACTAACTACTTACAAAAAACGGGCATCTACCAAATGTAATGTTTAGACGAGCCTTTGATTATGCCCTACTCTGTAAGTATCGTCTAACACACAGATTCTCAAACTTATTTTGCCCTTCGCTCACTCTGAGAATTAAAAAAATCCAATCCCACAAAGCCTTAAATACCGTCTCAGCGTCCCCTATATCGTCTAGAGCCTCATACCGCCCCCCTGAAGGCCTCTAGCGCCTACAAGGGGGCACTATTGCTTATTGGGGGCACTTTGAGAAACAGTGGTCTAACATCTACGCACTGAGTATTTATCCGAGGATGTCATCATGATGTACATCCTCAGCGAACGTATCATAGTATGTTATCTAGAGAATATGTCAAGGTAGTTTTTTAATGTTAACCTTTACTTTCTAACTGCTGGACAAAAGCCTCCCCCAAATCCTTACAAACCGTGCGATCTCTTGGTTCACTCCACCAACCTTCCCAGAAAGTATCTAGGATTTATTAAAGCATATTTTAATTGAAATTCCACACATTGTTCTTAAATACAGACACAGCCTCATGACCGCATCGAGCAAAAACACGATAAATCACCGTCGTCTTATTATGTGTCCGATTCAATGTCAAGGTTCTGCCGCGCCTGAGATGTAGCGGATCCAGGGGGAGAGGGCAAGGGGCTCAAGCCCCTCCCCCCAAAAGCATTTGAATCAACCTTAGTGTAACTTGATTTAAGACCAATATTGTATGTTCGAAACGGGCAAGCTGTTAAAACTTTAAAAACAATACCTAAGACATTTATACAGTTGTTGCAATAAAAAAATACTTAACTTTACTTGATCCACCCCTGACAAATCTCAAATTAAACTTAAATATTATCCTACCTGTTTAGTACTACACTACGTACAGTACAATTTTCATCACTTCTGCCTACTTAATCCATTTTATGGAGGTATTAGTTTATTATTGGTATTAGTTTATTTAAAAAAAATATTTTCGTTTGGAAACAGTTCCGAAACTTTCGGTTAGGTAAAACAAACTGTTAAAATTTGAGCTTTTAATATTAGGAACATAATATTTTGCATCACACTTTTCCAACTCCCACAAGAATAGCATGGGAAAGGCAGATTTAGCGAGTTTGGAATTTTATAACCCAATAAAGCCAACCCTCAATTGGTTAAGCCCCTCTCAAACCAAAATCCTGGATCCGCCACTGCGCCCGAGTGCACCTACCTGCCACAGCTCTGCCTAGTAACATACAATTGCTATAGACTCGTATAATCTATATGCCATACCTTTGCCCATGTTCGATACGAGGCTGGCCCGTGCCATGGTCACGAGAAATTAGCTATATATGTGTATTTATTTATTATAAATAAATACACAAGAGATGGAAAGAGCTATGCTCGGAGTCTCTCTGAAGGATAGGATTCGTAACGAATACATCCGTCAGAGAACCAAAGTTATCGACATAGCTCAACGAATTAGCAAGCTGAAGTGGCAGTGGGCCGGTCATATCTCGCGAAGAACCGACAACCGCTGGGGTAAACGTGTTCTTGAGTGGATACCGCGATTCGGCAAACGTAGTGTAGGACGCCCTCCGGCCAGGTGGGATGACGATCTGCGAAAGACTGCAGGCAGATGCTGGATGCGGCAAGCTGAAGACAGGGCGCTATGGCGCTCATTAGGGGAGGCCTATGTCCAGTAGTGGACTAATATAGGCTGATGATGACACAAGAGTCCCGACCCTACACGAGGATTCTGTGTCGTGGGTATCAGGAACTACGAGTAAGTAGTGATCTGCTTCTGTTACAAACAATTATTTTTACCCGCAACGTAAGAGGCTCGTATATGTGCTTGAGGTTAAAGGTTGTTTGTATGTATGTTTGACTGTTAAGTACTCTGAAACGGCTTATCCTATTAAAATCCAAACACCATCCTTGAAATGATTTGTGTGACTTCAAGGATGGTGTTTGGATTTTATCGACACAAGTCAATAGGGGCCGCTTGAATAGACAATGGAAACACGTGGCATATTTTTTTTTCTAATTACCATTTCTTTATTTATTTAATTAAAAATCCATTGCAACGCCCCTTATTCACACGCGGCGTCACCATCTACGAATCATCCTTGAATATCTATCATCTTGAATATTGCATCTGTATTTTTTTTTACTTGTACATAGTTGTATGAATAAATGTATTCCTTGAATTCATACAAAGCGATTGCAAAAAAACCTCATAGATTTTGTATTATCTTCTATCTTAATTTTCTAACAAACCTGGTGTATACACACAAAAAAAATACCTAAGAAGTACTCCGAATTCAGAAATTCCTTTTGTTGAAGCAGACCTTTGGTTAAAAACTTGAGTCTAGACTTAACACTAACTGGTTAACACAGGAATCGATAAAGAATCCTAGGTATAAGTCGGATAAAATCAGTGTTATCCGGAAATTAAACGACTGACCTTTTTAACTGGCGACTGACCATTTGCCGAGATCCATCCGGACCGGTTAATATGGTTGGCATGTCATATAGCTCGCAATACAAACGCTGAGAAAGCAAGAAAATAAAACACTTTATTGTACACCACAAACATATACGTGTCTATACTATATCTATCTATGCTTTTAATAAAGCTGAATAGTTTTTTTTTGTTTGAACGCGCTATCACTGGGATTGGATTTGAAAATTCCTTTTGCATTTGATAGCCCAATTCATGAGAAAGATTATAGGCTATTTAACATTACGTTACGGCCCTTAGGAGCCGAGCAAAAGGAGTTATAGCGCGGGCGGCCGTGGAACAGCTAGTTTTTTATAACGAGAGATAGTACGTAAGAGGTAGATAATCTCCGAAAATACTCATCTGATTTCAAAAAATCTTTTATCAATATTTCGTATGCGTCATATCGCGATTAGGTTATCAAACATAAAATACCTTTGAGTGCATAAAGCAATTTAAAAAATTATGGTCTTTCGAATGAACCAAATCACCTGTGTAGGCAATCGATATCGCCTACTGTAAATATTTACAGCTTAATCGTGAAGCATGGCTCTTCGGCACCCATTATTTGTTTAAACTGATAAGTACTTAGTTATCTTTAAAGTGAGCAATAAGTTGTTTTCACTTACCACAAGACAAGAATGCTATGTTCGTCTGCACTACGCTTAGGCAAAGACCTAGGTGTATCTTACTAACAATAGTACAGGTAGACAAACAAATAGTTTTTATGATAAATCATGTTATTATTTTTATTATATATTCAGCCCTCAATATCCCACTAGTGGGCAAAGGGTATGATATCTGTGGCAAAGGTCTCAAAAACTTCAAATAACGGGAAGTTAAAGTTCAATATGAAGTTTCATCCCCTATTTTTTCACCTTTAGAGGTGCTATTTTTCGATAAAATTTAATAAAACCATCCTTTAAACCCCTACTCATTAAAAAAAGGATCATTAAAATCTGTTCTCAAATGGCAAAGATGTCGCGTAAAATACACAAAAACAAAAACGTACTGAGAACCTCCTCCTTTTTTGAAGTTGATTAAAAACGACCGGTACTTATTCTACAATTCCTATAACCTTCGTTTCTGTGTTCACAGTTCAATAGCCCGGTGATGTAATGCCACAAGTAGGTAGGTACTACAGCTCGCCCTAGCACCTACAGAGCAATGGAATCTCTGATGATGACACGCAGGTTTAAATCACACTTGAGTATCAAGTGCTTCATAAAATGTTGAATCATAAAGGAAATTAGACGATAAAATTATGAATGATTACTTTTGTGGATGTATTTTTTTTTATCCGCGACGTAAAAATCCCTTGAACGCGTTTTGCGTAAAGGCCTGTAAAACTGACGCGTGGAGATGGTGGACAAAGGAAAATGGTTGTTAAGTGGTTGTCGAAGTATGCGTGGATGTATTATTGACCACCTCGTCAATTTGGCCGTAAACTGATCTCCACCGCCTCCACCACCGCGTAGCAGCCTTTTGTATTTACCTACTCATCAAACTAATTCTCCTCACTTTCTCCTTCCAGCTACTATGTCATAGAGATGCTAGAGGACCTGCCTACCCCAAAGCCCTTCAAAGTCTACTGGAACGTCCCCACAAAGCAGTGCAAATCCAAGAAAATACCCTTCGAGAACCTGTACGAAAAGTTCGGGATCATACAAAACGAGAATGACTACTTTGCAGGAGAAGAAATCACCATTTTGTATGACCCTGGATTATTTCCCGCGTTGCTGAAGAATGAAACAAGTGGAAGGTTCAGGTTCAGGAATGGTGGGGTGCCGCAGGAGGGGGACCTGAACAAACACTTGGAAGCATTCAAGAATGAACTGGATCAGATTATACCAGATAAAAACTTTGATGGTAAGTTTAAGAACTAGAATCTTAGACTAGTGAAATGCCACACAACTTAAAGACCTCGATGGCGCGGTGGGCTAGTAGCTAGCTATTATGTAAGAGGTGTTCGATTCCCGCTGTGTGACAAATAATAAATAAATAATGCTAGACATTTTTCACAAAGCATCATTTAGCCCCGAAGTAAGCAGAGCTTGTGTTATGGGAACTTCATGACTGATATACTACTTATATACTTTTTTGTAAATACATCCATATTATACATAGAAAACACCCAGTCCCGAGACACATTTATTTGCAGATCTTTAAAACATTTGTTTCGCGGCAGTAATGGAACCCGCAATCTGCGTCTCAGGCGGCCCTTTGCCCACTGTGCCACAGAGGTTGGAGGTCGAGGATGTTAGTGACCTCCTCTGTGGATGACGACCTCTGTGGCGTAGTGGGCGAAGGCCCGCCTGAGACGCAGAAGGTTGCGGGTTCAATTCACGGCTCGGGACAAATGTTTGTATCTGCAAATATTTGTCTCGGGTCTGGGTGTTTTCTATGTATAATATGTATGTATTTACAAAAAAAAAAGTATATAAGTAGTATATCAGTCATGTAGTTCCCATAACACAAGCTCTGCTTAGTTTGGGGCTAGATGATGCTGTGTGAAAAATGTCCAGAATTATTTATTTATTTATTTAGTATGTTCTGCAGATGGTACCATTCGTGGTACTCGTTGTTCCTGGTACTCACGACACAGGGCATCTTAGTGTGGGGTCAAGTCTTTGTATATATTTGTAATTATGGAGGCCTATGCGAACCAGGGGACTTCTACCAGGCTGTTCATGGTGGTAATAATAATAATAATATTTGTTCCGAGTCTGGGTGCGGTGGTACCACGGTACTCGTCCTGCTACGTTTAGTGGACAGCAAGTCAAGATTTGAATTTCAATAAGAATCGGCAGGTCTCGTTTCATCCTACATAGTCCAGCAACCATTCCATAAGCATATACTCCTGCAATAGTCAGTTTATCACACAATATATCCAATAGTTTCATCAATCGCCATCCACAAAATAATCTTATTGCGCTAAAAGGCTTCTTAGTGTTAGTTTCGGCTCCACTAATGCTCCAGGCCCCAGGCATAAGCCTGAGATTTTAAATTAGTAAAGAAATAATTAATTTCAGATAACATGATCCATTAGGGTTAATAAGACATAAGCTATGTTAGACATGAGAATACGTGGGATCTTATTGTCGAGCAACTAATGGACCGACCGGAGGGGCCCCTTCGCGTGTCCCTATGAGCCGCATGGGGCACAGCGGATGGGGCAGCATGGTGGGCTCGTGGAGGAGCACCATGGGAGGGCCGGGGCGGTGTATGCTGCTCCGGTGGGAGGGGGCGCCTTTTTAAGGGCGCGGACGTGGGGTCGGCGTGGCCCTTTATGGGCCCGTTTGACGGAGTATGCCCTTTTCAGGGCGCACCGTGGAGGGAAGGCCGGGGCGGTTTTTGCTGTTCTGGTCGGCTTGCGCGTTCCAATGATCTTCGAGACTATACCGGCAGGGCTTCCCATACCGGTCAGGCTTGGAGTGAGGGACAGCGTAAGTTGGAGGGGGCGCCCTTTTCAGGGCGCGGATGAGGGCTTGCGCGTCCCAATGATCTTCGAGGCTATACCGGCAGGGCTTCCCATACCGGTCAGGCTCGGAGTGAAGGACAGCGTAAGTTGGAGGGGGCGCCCTTCTTAGGGCGCAAGTGTGGGGTCACTGGCGGAGATCGGGGGACTCCGCCGGCTTGCACGGCCCCACACATGGCCGGGGCCCGGGTGGTTCCTGGGCCACCCGTCGGGGTAAGATGGTGAATGCTAACGCGACCCCATCCTGCCCCACTACGGCGGGCGACGTCAACCAGGGGGGTTTTAGTGGGTTAGAGTCCCACATACCCCTTCCGCCACGGGGGTGGCGAAAGGAGGATGCGTGGCATCCCCCCTTAAAAAAAAAAATGTTAGACATGAGAAGGTTACTTGAGGCCGAGGCCCGGACCGCTTCCCGGGCCGCCCGCCGGGACGAGATGGTGAATGCGAAAGCGACCCCATCTCGTCCCACCATGGCGGAGGACTGCTCACCGGGTTTTCCCCCCCTAAAAAACTAAAAAAAATGTTAGACATTTTTATGTCTAACATTTTTTTTTTTTTTTTTATTATAAGGTATAATTTTACCATAAAATTAAGTGAGCATTCGTGTTGATGATAAAATAAGTAATTATTTAATTAATCAATCAATCTATTTATTTAATTAGTTAAGTAATCAATCATTAACTTATTTCACCATCGAACTCAATGTTTATAAAAGCGACTATACCACCGACTGTTCATTGGGCACCGTGTTCAGGATGATGTTGGTGGTGCTCCACACGCTGCTCGTGTAAAATGTCTGACAGTACGATCCGAATAGAGTAATTTTAACCTCATGTTCTGATACCAAATAATAGAATATAATAATTTACTTGCCAAAAAAAGTGTTATATTTCAAATTATATGTTTAAAGAGTTGTTGAAGGATGCCCGTAGTTTTTAAATAGCTGCGATATCCAAACTAGGCGTGTAACCTCTATTTTGTCTCAGGAGAGATTCGTTTAACGCAGTATACAATTGTGTGAATTTTGGGTAGTAGGTGCTTTGCCGGAATTATATAATACCTACTAGCCTCTGCCCACGGGTTCGCCCGCATGGTAACCGGATAAAAAGTAGCCTATGTGCTATTCTGATGTATAAGCTATATTACTGTAAAGTTTTATTAAAATCCGTTCAGTAGGTTTCGCGTGAAAGAGCAACAAACATCCATCCTCACAAACTTTCGCGTTAATAATAGTAGTGGGATAGGATATGATAGTAGGATTAATACGACGTTGAAGTTGAAAAACAATTAGATAAATTATTAATTAGGTACTGCTTGTCTACTACAAGGTTAAAAAGGATTTCTTTGAATAAGAAAGACTGATTTCTCGAAATATTTAGTTATTACAAAAATATATTTTCTTTGACTAATGCAATATTTTTAAAACAAAAATACTGCTTATCTTTTTTGAAGACAATATTTTTCTAAATTTTGTTCTTACTTGAAAATAAATATGTTTATTTCAAGACTTATTTTATGTCGTACCAAATAAATGTGTTAAATAAAACAATATGTTTCTTGAATTAAATATATTTATTTATCTCGTAACAAATAAAATAAAATGAGATTATTTTTTAATATTACGAAGAAATTATTGTCTAGCGTTTATAGGGAGAGAATCATTTTCTTGGAGGTAATAAAAATGTCTTAATGGAAAGCAATTTGTCTTTCTATAAGAAATCAGTTTTTACCGTTTAGAACTTGATCAGCTTTTCAGTAAATATCACTCCAAACTGTTTTGATATTTGACACCGAGCACGCCTAACATACTTAAATGTAGGTCGAAGTATTATTCGACTGATATCAGCTGAAGTTATAACAATATCCTTTGTTGCTCATGATAAGAACCCGTCGTTTTTAGATATTTTTTTACAAAGAATGAGGAATGGTTCATACATAAAATACCCGTTCAAAATACATAAAATAAATATGTTAATATAGGTTTAAATAACTTTATTCTCAAAAAGAAAAATAGATGTCGGTTGCTTGAGAACGATATAGTCTTAATTACTAATTAGAAAGTAGGTCGTTCAAGTTTAGGTTTTTAACGTGTCTTTAGCAGTGATGCGTCATTGATAATATGATGGGCTAATTTGTGTTTAAACACGTTAAATGAGCAAACACTTTTTATATTTGAGGGTAGTTTATTATACAGCTGTGCGCCTTCGAAGACTAATATAGGTACTATTGTAAGTTGCCTGTACGCAGTGCACGACGCGACGCGGAAGGAGAAAGTCGCGACCACTCACCCTGTTGAAGACTCTCGGAACGAGTCGAAACTTAGTCGGTGCCTTCACCGATAGTGCGATACGTGAAAATTCCCGTTTTTACAATATGAATAATCAAGTTCACGTTAGTTTTTGGAATAAAATTGACTGTAAGTATCTAAATGCGTCATGCGAACCACGAAATCGCGAGTTAATCCTTAGTTTACTAAGAAACTAGAATTATCTGGATCAAAAGGAATAAAGCTCCTTGTGAAGGGCTGGTAAGTACCACCATACCTATATCTACCGCCAAGCAATGCTCGCATCGATGTGTTCCGGTTTTATGGATATGGATGCCGGTGAAATTACAGGTGACTTTTCACCACTATGTCTCAGGGTCGGAAAGTTGTCAATAAAATAAATAAATAAATAATGCTGGGCATTTTCACACAGCATCATCTAGCCCCAAAGTAAGCAGAGCTTGTTTTATGGGCATTACATGACTGATACACTACTTATTTATTTTTCTGTAAATACTTACATAATTATACATAGAAAATACATATTAAATCATATAATCTTACTAATATTATAAACGTGAAAGTTTGTGAGGATGTTTGTTCCTCTTTCACGCAAAAACTACTGAACGGATTTTGATAAAACTTTACAGTAATATAGCTAATACATCAGAATAACACATAGGCTACTTTTTATCCGGGTACCACGCGGGCGAAGCCGTGGGCAGAAGCTAGTATTAGATATTATACCCAGACCTGGTGATATAGGTAACAGTTGTTACAGTAACCGCTTACCAGGTGGGCCGTAAGCTTGTTCGCCGCTATAGTTGTTGAAAAAATCTGCCACCGACCAGTATCTATTTAACGACGCTCTAAACGACTTAAGTAATTGAGAAAACAGAGCAGATCGCATAAAAATCCATCAGCCGAAGGTCGCTAGATTCCACCACAGTAACTAATTACTATCTATGGTTCGACCTTGACAGTACTCTAATTGAATTATCTGCAATGGACTAGCTGATAGTGTAAATTGGTTTATGTGTTCTGGTATCCTCAATAAATGGTATCGTCATCATTGAACTGTGATGTGAGCTGTGGAACCATCCGAAGGTCGAAGGTTCCAAGGTGTGCACTTATGCATTTTTCAATTTATGAGCGCTTAGACCCCATATCTAGACTTCAGAGGGCCTATAATAATAATAATATAAGCCCTTTATTTCAGATGAATTATACTTAATACAATATTTAATATTTTAAATGACATCGGCATTATCTATTTGCCCTTTTTTGGCAAAGGCCTCCTCCAACCTCTTCCATTCCTCTGTATCTCTCGCTTTCCTTGTCCATGCTTTTCCTGCAATTCAGAGGGCATATATATTCGTTCAAAACTTGCTGTAACGATAACCGTTTCGTCAATGGAAATCATGTCGATACGGTCAACGTTTTGACATGTTATAAACTCAGCATAGAATCTTAGATCAATGCTTCTTGCTTTAGAATATGGACGTAATATTTAGTATTTTTTATAAATTTCTCGTGGTGTAAAATAACGTTTATTCATCCACTAGTAACTGCCCACGGTTTCACCCGCGTGGTACCCGGATTAAAAGTAGCCGATTAAAAGTAGCTAGCTATTCGTAAGAAACGTATTCGTTCGACTGTTTCGGTGACTTGCATTACGAAATTGGTCTCCACGAAAAGCCATATTTTAATGGGGCAAGATATAGCCTTTTTCTGCCCTGAATATCTCTTCTAAATATTGGTGAAATCGGATAAGTATTTTCGTAGTTTACTTCCTACATCCAAACATAAAAACTTACTTATTGTATATAACCTATTAGCTTCGTAATATCCACGATAGTTGAGCTTTTTTATGGTAAGCTGCCTGCTGATGAATCCGCTAAATTAAATTTAACATAACTCGCTTAAAAATAGATAAAAATAGTCCTTCAGAGCAGGCAACTTATCGGCAATGTCCCAGGTTTTTCAGAAGATATGCCTGTTTGCCTCGACATAACATAAGAAAAAAAAACTGTTTCGATCTAGTAATTTCAGTAACTAACCCTGGCACCCATTTATCATGGGTGTATATCCTTCCTTGTCAATTTGAGTGATACGCATACAATCTAGATCCAATACGGGTGTCCATAGTTGTTGAACTATTTAAGAGACTAGGACATATCTAGGCCATTTGCAATGCGGGTGTATGTATATAGATGATAAGAAAATAAGTATAACGAGCTGATGGCAAACCCTGAAGTTGTTAGCGTGAGACACGAAACTCGTGGAAACATTAATAAATAATAAATATAAATAAACAATGAACATGCACATAAATAGTCCGGACCCCACACTACTTGTCGGTATTTATCGATAGGTAGGTAAGTAAAATAGTATACAAGACGTAACGAGAGTAAAACGGATATAATACTCTGTAACAAAATCATCTATTGAAATGTTCCTAAAAATCAGCAGTTTCAACACATCTTGTTATGATTACCTTTCATTTTATTTACGTGCAGTCAAAACAATACGATATGATTCATTCTTCAAAATAAACAACAACCCGAATGTACCGAAGATAGGTTAACAATCTGAAGAAAGAGTGCAGTTCCCTATAGCTTCCATGGCACTTAGGCCCGAATTCATAGTCAAATAGGGGCTCCCCTAGGGGATTGTTCAGACGCTAAGCAAAAATTCAAGTGTGAATTTAACCTTTATGTACCCAGCCATAAGGCAAATGCTGAATGATGGAGTTTGGGGGACTGTTCAATCCCCGACTATGAATTCAGGCTTTAGAGAAGTTAACTGCTGTCACCTTAGGGCAGGAGAATCAGGGTTCCAACTTGGATCTTTTGACAATACCAAAGTCACGAGCGGTATTGAGCCCTAAGTCTTCGGAGAGACTCCTCTCCATGCGTGTTCTACCTCTTGAATAGGTAATGTGTTTTGTTCTGAGGGATTAAATAATAAATAAATATTGCAGGACATTTTCACACAGCATCATCTAGCCCCAAACTAAGAAGATCTTGTATTATGGGAACTACATGACTGATTACTTATATACATGTTTTTTTTGTAAATACTTACATATAATACATAGAAAAACCCGAGACCCGAGACAAATATTTGCAGATACAAACATTTGTCCCGCGGCGAGAATCGAAACTGCAACCTTTTGCGTCTCTCTAGCGAGCCTTCGCCCACTGCACCACAGAGGTCGTCTTGTTCGATTGATGTAGTGATGTCGACATCTTAAACTTTTTTTTAAGGCACATCTCATGTAACAGAAACACACTACGAAGTAAAATTAGCAGATTTTAGCTTATTATCTCTCCTGTGTCACATTAACATTCGGCGACTGTAGGTGATTGACTTTGAATGCACAAAGAGATGAAAATTGTAAGATGTTTCTAATCTTATTTGTTTATCTAAGTACTTACACTTTAACACTTGTACACTTGAATTGAAGTCAAATGAACAATACATTTCCTTCCTATATTCTACTGATTAAACACTTTGTCAACCGATTATACGAGTAGATAAATCATTTATTTTATATGACTTCTATTACAATTTTAATTTTACTAGTTACCTTTTCTTAATTATAATTTGATTCGAAATGTTATTGACCAATAATAATCTAGATAATGTTATTTAATTTGATTATGATTGTGTATCGAACTCACGTTGCAGCGCCCTGTAGGGTTCATGTACCTACCTGCCTATCTAATGTATTACTTAGACCTATACAAACTATGTTATGTGCATGAAAGCAATAAATAAATGAATGAATGAATGAACGAACGAACGAACAACACACACAAACAAACACACAAACAAAAAAATACACAAATAAATAAATGAGGGCTCTGGAAGAAGCAATCACGTTATATTTTCATCCATCCATCCGCAAACAAAGCAAAATTCCTTCATGTTTGCATATTTTGTACTAAAAACGGGATATTTGCCATGATAAATAGAATCGATTTTGAGAAATAGTAGAGCTCCTTGTAAAGAGCTCATCCAGGGAAACCACCATACCTATTTCTGCCGCCAAATAGTGCTGTGTTCCGCTTTGAAGAGTGCCGGTGAAATCACTTTTCACCGGTTATGTCTCAGGGTCGGCAACGCTCGTGTGATACCTCTGTTGTTGCAAGCGTCAATAGGTTACGGTAATCGCTTACCAAAAGGTGGGCCGTACGCTTGTTGTCAAAAACTTATCAACCGAGCTATTAAGTCCCATTTTTTTCATATTTAATGAAATAGCATTTCAACTAGTCAACCGAGCTGTTAAGTCCCATTTTCTTCATATTTAATAAAATTAAATAAATAAATAAATAAATAATGCTGGACAATCCACACAGCATCATCTAGCCCCAAGCTAAGCAGAGCTTGTGTTATGGGTACTAGATGACTGATATACTTAATACAATACATTACATAGATAGATATTTTTTTATTATACATAGAAAATACCCAGAACACCCGGGACAAATATTTGCAGATCGTACAAACATTTGTCCCAGGGCGGGAATCGAACCCGCAACCTCCTGTGTCGCAGGCGGACCTTCGCCCACCGCGCCACATCGGTCGTCATTTCAACTAGTCAACCGAGCTGTTAAGTCCCATTTTCTTCATATTTAATAAAATAGCATTTCCCATATTTTTCAGGAATTGGCATAATAGACTTCGAGTCCTGGAGGCCAGTCTATCGTCAAAACTTCGGAGTGCTTCGCCCCTACAAGGACGTGTCTCTGGAAATCGAGAGGAAACTGCACTGGTGGTGGCAGAAGAAGTGGCTGGAGGCAGAGGTAATGTCCACAACTACAAAAGTAGGCTCTCGTCTTCGACAGCGGCTTTCGTTTAACACAACTTGAACGCATCACGCTTACAATACGACAACAGGCGCTCATTACATGATTTCGCTAATAAATTACTAGCTTCTGGCCACGGCTCCGCCCGCGTGGTACCCGGATAAAATGTAGCCTATGTGTTATTTTGATGTATAAGCTATATTACTGTAAAGTTTCATCAAATTCAGTTCAGTAGTTTTTGCGTGAAAGAGCAACAAACATCCATCCTCACAAACTTTCGCGTTTATAGTATCAGTAGTGTTTGGATATGTATAATTTCTTGACAAATATGTTTTAGTATCCGAACGCACTTGTTTGAACTTCCAAAATCTACATAGCCAATGTCACTTGTAAAACGTAGTGCATTTTTTCTCTGTGGTCACTTGACAGGAATAAAGAAAACAGATAGTGTGTACAGTAATGCCGGGTTTTTTAATTTACAAGAAAATCCAAAGAAATCGCTCTGTTTAACCGAACAGTAGGATTTCTTGCAAGAGTTCTGACATGTAGACATTTAAGTACAACTTATAGTCTTTACATGTCTTCTCTTCTCTTTCGCTATTTGAGAGTGTGCTTAAGTTTTAGTTTCTGACTAATGAAATTATCAAAATTATTAACTTTACAAGATAAAAAAATAGCTTTTTCACTTTAAAAGTACATGTTCGTATAAAGATAAACTCGCTGTTGCCACTTGTAGACTCCATAAAGTTATGAAAATTATATTAATTGATCGCGAAAGTTTGAAAAATTCCATAAAGTTAGTAAATCGTTTAAAGGGAAAGTTGCACCTTTTTATGATAAACTCCCAAGAGGTGTACAAAAAACTTTATAAAAGACCTAATATAACATATCGGGTTATTTGGATGATAAAAACTTTTGGGATTAAAATTACTCCAACTCGATAAAAATTAAGCTATTGTTTTATAAAATAATTATTAAAAAAACCCAGCCTTTGCTGACTTGATCGAGGAACAGGCAGTAGGTATAATTGACGTTTCAAAGTGATCCTTGTTATTTTAATGAATACATGAATTTTGACTTTGACTTTATCATCTTGCTAAAAAGGCTCATAGTCGGCTCACCGAATGGAGTTTGCTCACAGATATTTGTAGGCAAACGCCATTTATTTTGATTTCACAAATCTCCATCCGCCTCTCTACCTGACAGTACGAATCCAGTCCGACATGTTTGGCAAACAGAGACAAAATAAACAAACATCATTATATATTGGTTACATGTACATCTGCAACAATGCTGTGGTTTATTTATTGTGATCTAAATAGATAACGTATGCGGAACACTGCCCTGAATAACTGCGAGTATATTGCACATTGCGTGTATTTCTTGCACCATTAGAACTAATTAAGAGATGGTCGAACTGATTTAGAACATGTGTATGTTTCGTTTTTGTGTCACTGGATCTTTCGTGGTCACTCCAGTTTGTTATAAAAGTTGTAGGCTTTTATAACAAACTTCCAAGAGATATATAAAAAACCCATGAAAAGTAGCGTTCTCAATAAACGCTTTCGCTAGGAATATTTTTAAATCTGAAGTTTTGGATTTATTTACTTCTTATATTATCTATATCTATATTGATATTATAAAAAGGATTTTTTTGTTTGTTTGTATGTACCGAATAGGCTCCGAAACTACTGGATCGATTTTAACCATTTTTTCACCAATAGTAAGCTAAATTATCAGGAAATAACAAAGGCTATAATTTATTTTCAAAAAATTAGAAATTCTTAAGAAAATTTAGATAATGTAACCTCAAGTAACAAAACTTTCTTTATTTGGCGTGCGCTGAGAAAACTATTGATGATACATAAAAATGATGTACTACATGATTAAAGTACTCATTATTACCTACAAAAAAGTCCTCGAAGGAATATATCTAACTTTCATAGTTGAGCCACAATAGCAGCTTTTGTGTTCTTAAACTTTAATTAGATCGCGGGTAGAAACAAAAATTGGTTACATTCGTATCGTAGTATTAATTGTTATTCAAATAAATAGTTTTATCATCAAGGGTATTCAATTAGCAGTAAGATAGTTTAGACTCTGAATTGCAGGCAAAGCGTCGCTTCGAGGAATCAGCGCGGGCCTTCATGCAGACGAGCTTAGCGCTGGCCAAGCAGCTGCGGCCGCGAGCGCAGTCGTGGGGGTTCTACGGGTTCCCTTACTGCTTCAACATGGCCAGCAACAACATGGTGGAGGCCTGCGCCAACAATGTACCTCAGGAGAACGACAAGTAGGTATAAAGTCGACAAGCTGCTGCTGGCTATTCTATCATTTAGATGAATCTGTTTATTTTTACTAGCTGCGCCCCGCGGTTTCACCCACTTAAGTTTCGATTTTATACTCGTGATAACTTCGAAATGAAATGTCTGATGATAAAAGTATTTATTTGAATAACAATCGATACTACGATACGAATGTAACCAACTTTTGTTTCTACCCGCGATTTAATTACTTTTTGAACACAAAAGTTACTAATGTGACTTAACTATCATAGTTAGATATATACCCTCCAGGAAGTTTTTGTAGGTAATAATGAGTATTTTAATCATGTAGTACATAATTTTTATGTATCAATCAATAGTTTTCTCAGCGCACGCCAAATAATGAATTGTATAGACAAAATTTTGCTATTTTGGGTTACATTATTGTAATTTTCTTAAAAATATCTATTCATTTTGAAAATAAATTATAACCTATGTTACTTCGTAATAATTTAGCTTTCTATAAGTGAAAAAATGGTTAAAATCGGTCCAATAGTTTCGGAGCCTATTCGATACAAACAAACAAAAAAACTTTCCTCTTTACAATATTAGTATAGACTGACTACAGACAACGGCTTGCCCGCGCGGTACCCCGATAAAAAGTACTTCCCACACAAGCTAAAGCGCATAATTTATAACTTTTTTTCTCAACATTGTTTTAATGTTACACAAAGGTTAGCTGGAAGAGAATGCATTAAGTTCGCCTATGTGCTGTACTTTTTAGTTGAGCAATAAACGATTTTCTATCTATCAATCTGCTTAGTTTCAGGCTAGATGATGTTGTGTAGAAATGTCCAACATTATTAATATTATTATTGTACTAGCTTCTGCCCACAGCTTCGCCCACGTGGTACCCGGATAAAAAGTAGCCTATGTATTATTCTGATATATAAGCTATATTACTGTAAAGTTTCATCAAAATCCGTTCAATAGTTTTTGCGTGAAAGAGTAACAAACATCCATCCTCACAAACTTTCACGTTTATAATATTAGTTGGATTGTATGAATTTCTTGTCTTATTTCAGCATAAGCTGGCTCTGGCAAGAAAGCACCACCCTCTTCCCCTCAGTGTACAGCTCCGTGTCTCTGTCGACCTCCGAGCTGACGGCCCTCATCAGAGGGCGCGTGAGGGAGGCGGGGAGGTTCCACCGACGCATACTGCCGTACTTCTGGTACCGGTATAGAGATGCTGGGTTTCTTAGTCAGGTGAGAAGTCAAAGTCAAAGTCGAAATTCATTTATTCATTAAAATCACAAGGATCACTTCGAAACGAAGGTTTATCTTGAGTACTATTCATTCATACAACTATTTACAAGAAATACAGATGAAATAGCTAGCCATCTAAAGACCGTTGCAAACGATCTATAGATAGCTCAACTGATCCAGATCACTACCAGACGGAAGCGTTCCCAAAATACTGGCCGCATTGCCACGCTGAATGGCAATGCTAATGCGTTTACCCAGATAAGATCCAGCTCTCTGGTCACGCGTCGCTTCGACCAGTCGCCCTGAAATAATTACTTGAGTACTTGACTGTCTACTTAGTATTTTTTATTGTTTTATATACATACATAGACGCACACTAGGATTAGCAGTATCGTAGGTATCAGGAACTACGAATAAGTTTGTTATTAATAATTACGACTTTATATATGTCGGCAGCCCTGCGGCTCTGAACTAAGCCCAAACTAACTGTTAAATGTAATACTTCGTACCACTTAACTGTGGCTCTTACACAAGAGACGTATGATACACAAGATGAGGCCGAGGTTTATGAACGATAGAAGTCAAAGTCAAAGTCCAAATTCATTTCACAAGGATCACTTTGAAACGTCGGATCACTTTGAAACGTCGGTTTTATCTACTGCCTGTTCCTCCGCGACCAAGCCAGGAAAGAAATACAAGAAAACAAGGCTGGTTATTCTTTTTAATGATCCTTTTACAAAACAATAAGTACCTGCATATTTACTTTATTTAATTTGATCTGATATATAGGTTCAAATATATGGGTTTGTGTATGTAATATGTATATATTTATAATAAATAAATAAATAAATAATAAATAATGCTGGACATTTTCACACAGCATCATCTAGTCCCAAACTAAGCAGAGCTTGTATTATGGGAACTACATGACTGATATACTACTTATATACATTTTTTTTGTAAATACATACATAATATACATAGAAAACACCCAGACCTGAGACAAATATTTGCCGATACAAACATTTGTCCCGTGGTATATCGCATGTTACTAATGATAAAGCTCATATTGCCTACTCTAGTAAACCCAAGCACGCAGGTTATAAAGTGGCGACAATATATGACCTCGACACAGATATATAATACGAGCCTCGGGGAGATGGGGCGGCGAGTATAGCCGGCTGAGATGCAAGCGGGTTTGATTCCCGATACATAATCTGTATCTATTCGTTACTGGTCTGGCTGTGTGAAACTACGAGTACCTACTGTGGTAGGTACTCGTAGTTTCTGATACCCATGATACAGGGAATCCTAGTGTTAGGTCAAATAATGTTTGTAACTGTTGCGTGTTTATTTGATTTTGAAACGGTGAAGAAAAACATTAGAAATCTTCATGATTAAAACGAAAACTCGATGGCAGTTATTTTTCTCGCAATACATTTATTGAGTAGGTATCAATTACTTATTCTGTTCCAATAAGCGAGGATAGGTTTGGGGAATGCAAAACGTGAGCCAGCAATGTTATATTTGTTCGTGCATCTGACTACCCCTATTTGTTACTTACCTCACGAATGATTGAATCAATTATTTTTGTTTTTATCTACAAAGGTTTATACCTATCCTACAATATAAATAAGTAGCTCAAAGTCAAAGTCAAAATTCATTTATTCAATAAAATCACAAGGATCACTTTGAAACGTCGGTTTTTATCTACTGCCTGTTCCTCCGCGACCAAGCCAGGAAAGAAAGGCAAGAAAACAAGGCTGGTTATTCTTTTTAATGATCCTTTTACAAAACGATAGGTTCGAGTTGGAGCATTTTCAATCCCAAGAGTTTTTGTCATCTAAATAATCAGATATTTTATAGTATGCCTTTTTATAAAGTTTTTGTTTAATTACGTTTTTAAATTTTTTCATTGATTGTTTTTGTATATCTCTTGGGAGCTTGTTATAAAAGCGTTCACCCTTTAAACGATTAGCTAGCTAATTGGGTAGGTAAGTACATCATTGTTTAAGTATTTATGAAAAAATAAACATATGTAAGTAGGAACGAACCATATAAGTAGTATGTTTATAATGGGAATTACAGTCGTGATAGTGTTTGTTTTTTATCATTGCTAAATAAATAATAATAATAATAATAAAGCCTTTATTTCCAAATAGTGATACAATCTACATACATTATTTCTTGTTCAAATTTATATTTTTACTTTGGCACCCAAAATTGAGCGTAGGCCTCCTCCATACGGTTCCATTGTAGTCGGTCTTGTGCTAAATAAATAGAATATAAAAAATAAACAGCCATAACAGACACATACATAGTCCTGACCTAACAAGCCCACACTAGAATTTCTGTATCGTGGGTATCAAGAACTACGAGTACCATGATACCACGACACAAAGGACTCGGAACAAATATCTACAGAACATGCAAACATCTGCCCTGAACGGGAATCGAACCCGCATCTCTTGCGTCTCAGTGGGGTATATTATATAGTATGCTATAACTATATAATATAGCCGACTGAGACGCAAGATATACAGTAGCTATCCACCCTACTATTATTATAAACACGAAAGTTTGTGAGGATGGATGTTTGTTACTCTTTCACGCAGAAACTACTGAACGGATTTTGATGAAACTTTGCAGTAATATATTTTATACATCAGAATAACACATAGGCTACTTTTTATCCGGGTATCACGTGGGCGAAGCCGTGGGCAGAAGCTAGTTTTACCGCAGTACTAATTTATAACCTTGCCTTGCTCTCAATCTATCAATATGAAACGAATTCATATTACCAATGTGCCAATACTGTTCATATTGTAAAAACGGGAATTTTCACGTACTGCACTATCGGTGAAGGCACCGACTAAGTTTCGACTCATTCCGAGAGTCTTCATCAGGGTGAGTGGTTGCGACTTTCTCCTTCCGCGTCGCGCCGTGCACTACGTGCGCGGATCTCTGATGAAGACTCTCGGAATGAGTCGAAACTTAGTTGGTGCTTTCACCGATAGTGCAGTACGTAAAAACTCCCGTTTTTACAATATGAATAGTCAAGTTCACATTAGTTTTTGGAATAAAAAGTGCCAATACTGATTTATATTTTTTAAAGTTCCGTCTCGCTATTAGTAGGTACCTAGGTAGGTACATAGGACTCTGTCTTGTAGCCAAGCTAAATAAGACTTGTATTGTTATATACCTGTCAAACCTTTATCTGGATAATAGATAGTAGGTATATACAAAAAATACAGATGAAACAGCTAGCTATCTAAAGACCGTTGCAAATGCAAACGATCTATAGATCGTTCAACTGATCCAGATCACTAACAGACGCATGCGTCCTCAAAATGCTGGTTGCGTTGCCACGCTGAATGGCAATGCTGAAAGAATATGGAATGATCTCCCTGCTGAGGTTTTTCCAATTGACTGCAGCACGAGGTTCTTCCAAACGCGCGTTTGATGCCTCTGATGCTGCAAACGTTACGGTAACCGCTGACCGTAAGCCTGTTTGCCACCTTGATGGTATTAAAAAATGCGTTGTTAATTAATTTTGTTGCCAAATGATGAATCTTTGCTATGTAGATCCCATCACAACACATTTATTTTGATCTGAAATGATTTGAAATTTGACTGCCATTGGCAGCCGATACATACAAATTCGTTGGCAGTGTGAATAGTATTCAGAAAGGAGGTTATAACCCGTCTATAGAATGTCAAGTCTGATTGATGCCAACTACATCATCATCATCAAACTAGGATAATTACCACGCACGAGCTTGCGTATACGTTCTTAAAAGATAGGATAAAGCACTTGTCACTAGGTCGCCAATGGCGCCGATTCTGTAGTACGCCAACTGAACTTAATTTAAACTGTCGCTCTCTCTAACTGATAGTGTACGCAAGAAAGAGATGGCAAGAATTTTACTCTAAAAACTAATGAAGGTCTATCATTTGACAATATACTCACCTGATGGTAAATAATAAATATAAATAAATAAATATTGCTGGACATTTTTCACACAGCATCATCTAGCCCCAAACTAAGCAGAGCTTATATTATGGGAACTACATGACTGATATACTACTTATATACTTTTTTTTCTTCTAAATACATACATATCATACATAGAACATAGAATACTTTCTCACTCTTACCTTGAAGAGACCCAGATTGTATTTTCAGGAAAGACATATGATGGTAGTTTGTTCGATTCCTTCGAAGTTTTCATTAATATCACTAACCATCACTGTCGGTAGTGATCTGGATCATTTGACCTATCTATAGATCGTTTGAAAAAGTCTTCAGATAGCTAGTTGTTCTGTATTTTTTGTAGGTCTATACAAAAAATACAGAACAACTAGCTATTTAAGGACTTGTACATAGTTGTAAGAAGCGTTAAATGAAAAAAATACAATAAATCTTTTATTATTTGGAACCATTTTCACTCTCTTAACTTTAGGTGAGGACTCGGTGTACGGCAGTTAATCTAGCTCTTCTTTTAATTCTAGGTGGACCTAAACGCAGCTCTAGAAACCCTGTACAAGTCCAACGCATCAGGCATCATCATTTGGGGCAGTTCCAGCGACGTGAACACCGTACAGAAGTGTACCAAACTTTTAAGCTATATCGAACAAGTTATGGGCCCAGCTATAGCCAAATATACTAAGCCACGGAAGTTGCAAGATGCAGATGATATTACAACAGTAAATGATACAAGTAGTATTCCAGACACAACAAAAGTTGGTAACGATATATCAACTTATAATCCTACCAATGTTAGTACAAATAAGATTAAAGATCTCGATCCAGAATATCACTGGACACCGCCAGAAAACTACACACAAGATATAAAAGACCATGTAGCGGAAGAAATAAGTAAAAAGCTTTCTAATTATACAGGACCTGGAGATAAAAACACAATACTATATAACTATGTACTTACCGATTTGATACTTAATTCCATATTCAATAATAATTTTAGTAACAGTGAAGACAATACTTCAACTATTATGAATGTAGATAGAGAAATTACTACAGCAGGAGACAAGAATTATCCATCGAATGAATCTCTAAGCAGTATAACTACTTTATCATCTAATGTTCAAGTAACTGAGACTACTTCAGTCTCAAATAATGCAGATACGAATGACGATGAAGGTAAATTAATAGAACTTTTATTAAAAACTACCTCAAATATTGAAGGTGCTAACTTATTTGAAACCACGACTAACGATAATGTACACATAGAGACTTCATATTCTAATTTCTTAGATATAGACTTAACGGAATATGCTACTATTACTAGTATATTACCTGATAAGTATGAAATTATAACAGACATATCGAGAAGTAAAAACGAAAAGAAAACTTATATTTATGATAGCATGGAAGATTATTTCGATGTAACAACAGATTTACCGCTCACTACAGATTCTACGGAATCGATCAATCCTAAAATAAAAATAATTGAGACAACAGTAGGTTTCGGAGGCAATACAACGGACAGAGATCTTATATCCAGCGAAGAGTCATTCACACAAAATACCACAAGTATCAATAATATTGGAACTACGATGAAAGATTCACTTGATATACATGGTTATCCACGAGAAAATTCGGAAGTAAATGAAACAAAAACATTTAAAACAGAAGGTGAAGACTTTTATCAAAATTCTAGTAGAACCGCAACAATAACAGATAATAACGAAGCTGATAATAATTCAAATACGAGTACAACTGAATCAGATGTATTTTATGTTAAAACTGCGATAGAACAAGATATATATACTAAAAGCCCAAATCTCATAGAAAATAACGAAACTTTGCAAGCAAAATCAAAAGGATATACGAAAATTATAGACTATACAAGTACAAAAGCACCAGAACTAAACGGAATTGAAGACATAAGTACGATAGAAACGCAAAACGATTCTTCAAACGATGAAGAAAACACATCACTTGCGCCAACTTCGACGTCTCCAGAGCAGGTGGTTTTCTATGTCTAAATAAGGTGTTTGTTATTAACACTCGCACGTGTTTTTTGATGCACCTTGTTATGTTTGCACTGCACCATGTCGTCAAAACTAATTTTCTTTGCCTATTTTATATTTTATACATTCCTAACTTTGTCTCTGTTTTAAATTGTCACAGAGTGATGATATGTTTTACCTTTAATTTGAAACGTAATGGTTATAACATTATGTTTAGTAATTATCTTAACAATTTCTATTTGATTTGCTTTAACAATTTATGTATTAACATTTTTATTTATTCATATTTTGACTAATACCTATGGCATCAGGTACTTAATGTGTGTGTTCTTTATCTGTCTAGGTGTCGGGGTCGGCTCCACGCATCACTAGATCACAATCTTTATATTGTATATTTTATATTTATTCTGTGTCAAAATGTCTATGTTCTATATTCGGTCAGTGTTCTTGAGTTTATCTACTGTGACTAATATTTTTGTCTGTGATATCATAAAGTTGTAAATATTGTTAGTAGTTTTAATTTAAGAAATACTGTGAGTAACTATTTAATTAAAGAATTTAATGATTTGCTTTTGTATCATTTCTAGTACTTTTACACGCTATGAATAAAAAGGACTTAGCTCTCTTATCAATTTAACACCTAAATCTTTACGATAATACTCTGAATTTAACCTTCTTATACCTCACAATTTAAATAAAAAGTTGATAAATATGTCTCAGGATTTATTAAAACACAAACTCAACAACCGCATAACACAGAAACACAGTAATTCTTAAACAACAACGGCATCTCATCGTCAGAAATGAAGTTTCTATCCGGCCTCACACTAGCAAAGTTGTTAAATACGGGCTCGGAGATGACTCTGAAGTCAACTTCGGAACACTCTTTGATTCTTGCGATATCTTTGCGCAGTTCCGTAAGAGTATAACCTGTGATGATGAAGGGGACCTTTTGCTTGATGATATAGTTGATGGTGTTGGGCCAGGGATCCTTGCCATTGTAGACGGACGATCGCTGTATGCTTGGATTGAATGCACACACTAGAAACGGGAGATATTATTAAAATAGTCTATAAATAAACTATAATGTAATTAAAATGAAAAATTCTTAGAAAAGGACAATATGCTATGCTCAAATGCTATGTGATCATACTGATATTATCTCAGAACAAGAGACAGAAAGTATATTGCATATTGCGGTCCGAAGACCGCAATCCATCAAACGAACTTGATGGATATGATATGCTTCTCAAAAGTTGGCCTGTTCAAGTAGTTGAAATATTGTTACAGGTGGTTGATGATACGGTCTTTTAACACAATTAAAGATATTTGCAAAATGACTTAAGCCAGAATTCATAGTCGGGGGTTGAACAGTCCCCCAAAATCCATCATTCAGCATTTGCCTTATGGCTGATTGCTTAAAGGTTAAATTGAATTTTTACTTAGCGCCTGAACAGTCTCCAAGGGGATCCCCTATTTAACTATGAATTTGGGCCTTAAAAGTTAAGCAACATACCAAGGTCAGGGGATATAAACTCTTCACTGGCACGATATTCCGAGTAATTTTTCTTGTCTTGGAAGCTAAAAACCACTCGACGCTTGTATTGACGACACTTGTCGCATAACCTGCATAGAAATATTTATGAAGTAAAAAACATTAAACTACTATTATCTTATCTAAAAAAAGTGTAAATGTTGTTTAAAGAAACAAAAATGACTAACCTAGCATGGTCTTGTGCTGCGTCAAATAATTTCTAAAAGAATTGAGAAACGATATCAAATGCCAGGTCATTATTTTTACTAAGGATTATTATATGAGAAACCAAGAGTTAAGCGAAATTACCTAATTTTCCCAAGCAGATCTAGCGGCAGAGCTCCAGGGTTTAGCACAGGGCTGATTAGAACCACCCTTAACTCATCAACGCCAGGGCGGACGTGGAGGAAGAACACCTCCCACTTGTTTAGGGCATCAGCTTCAAATTGAAGCTCGGCGCCGACCACGTGGATTGTGAAAGAAGTTTTCTGCTGAAGATAGTAGACGTCAATGATTGTGTGGACATAAGCGTGTATTTTAGTTTAAGGGTACTGGATTAACTATACACGACTAAAATACTAGATATGGAGGCACTAACGAGTGTAAAAATTTGTACACTAACGCAATAGTGAGTAGAAACAACGTAGTGGTTAGTTAATCTGTGGCAAAGAGGAGACAAAATACTATCAAATATTGAAGTTATATCATCAATGTATGTTATTCAATAGAATCAATAGAAGGCAGACAACTAGACAGAGGGACGCTCTCTATCAGACTATTGTTTCGAATGTCAGTATTGTCGTGTAAAATTTTGCTTACCTACATAACATAATCAATGGTCAAACCTCGTGTGAAGTGATGTGATCATTGCCATGATTTGACAGTATATCAAATCTCTTAGCAAATGGTTTGATTAGCATGTCAGAAATCTGTAGTTTTAACTAGTGAGAGAGTCCACGGACCAAATCATATTTCTAGAGAACGATGTTGGGTAAGCTAGTGATCTTATACGAACTTTATGAACGCCGTTACTGTAATTCATCTTGGTCTTGCACATTTGATAGCAGTAGGCCGCAGTTAGCGGGGCTGTGGCGAGCTGAGTTAACGCCGCGTACTGTATGTCATTCATATCTGCAACATTCGTTAAAATAACTTGAAACTCGCACAAAAACAGCAAATATCTGTTTTTCCCCATCGCTCCAAGTCGAATCAAAGTCAATCTCAGTTAAATAACAGTGCTAATCCATCATATTTGCAGGCTGTAGATTATGAATTATGATAGATAAGTGGACTCCTGTCCATTGCTTACTTACTGTCCAGAGCGCCACGACGAACTGGGCTACCTCCATCCACCAACTTCCTACAACCTATAAGATGTCATCGCTAGTTTACGTCAGACACTGAACAAATTGCGACGAATTTACTTATCTTGAGACAGATCAGTAGCATTTTAGAGGTTTTACAGTCTACTGATGCTATTTCTCGTAAACTTACCAATTTTCTCCTCATACATAGCAGCGAGGACTTCGTTCATTTTTTCCGCCAAATGGTTGTTTTCCATGACCTTGGTCGGCAGTGTTGGCTCCAGTCTTCCACGTGTTTGCTGGTAGCCGACCAGCTTGGAGTATAGATGGTACGACTTGCACCAGCGTTGATGGGATTTGGGGAGGTGGCTCGGTTGATCTACGCAGTAGGATATCTGAGGGAGGAGAGTTTATTGTATGTTTGAAGAGTATGGGTACGATACGATCACAGGTACATGTGCCTTCAACTTTGTCTTTATATCAGGTAATGCATCAGCAATGGTCCTGGGTTTTGCAGATGTAGGCAACGTAAACCGCTTACCAGGTGATGGGCTATAATTAAGCAAATAAGACTGCTAGGACTGTTGGCAAATAAGGCTTTGCGGCTAATAAATGAACCAGAGTTCTAAAAAAATCTGTGCACTTTATAAAGGATCCTTTTAACACATTATCTTCCTGCATACTTCGAAATGATAACCCTATGACGTGGTCAATCAGCACACGCCATATTTTTTCATGTTTCTTAGTCTAGTGATTTTTCTTTCGTGCGTCACAGGCTCTTTTTTGGTGAGGTCAGTGACTAGGTTGAGTTTTGGTGGCCCTGAAAAAAGCTTAACGACCGATCGATGGTGAAAGAGGCCTATTCTGCAATCTTGTCTGCGTATTTTTGGGTCAAGGATATGTTGGTTTCCTCGCACTAAGGCTAGTGATTTAATTGTTGCTAATGCTGGATGATCTACATAAAAATTAAGGTATTGGATTAACGTCTCACCTGGCCACACCCTTCGCAGTCTTTTAGCTTTGATTGGCGCCACTCCCGACACGCCACATCTCCGCACATCCTGGGATACAGCATGGCTTCTTGCTCCCACGGAACTAGCCGCCTCTTCAGCACCTTCTCGCAAGACACGATCATCTGCATACGAAGCAGGCGGTACTCCTGACCGGTGACGTTCAGAGCATCAGCGTAGATGTGCTTCTGATCTATTAAGATTAAACAAAACTAAGTTTACAACCCCCATCTAAAATAATCTGTAGGTATTAGTTCATAGAGGGTCTACGAAACTACTCATCCGATTAAAAAAAATATTCCTCTAATATTTAGAATGGACCTTAAGGTAGAAAAAGACCTGTAATTCGACGAAAAAACGGTCTGACGATTGCGTTTCATATGAACATTACTTTAAATCGGCTACTTTTATCCGGGTAACTTAGTTTTTATGTGAAACTGTGCTTGAAAACGAATAAATAGACTCCCCTAAATATTTTAACACACAATATTATAGTATTGATTTACCAACTTAAACATATTCGTTTACACGAACACTGGCAGTACCGTTTATGGGACAGGTAAGGGATAAGTTGCAGAAGTAAAGAAAAAGTTTATTTTAATGATGCTGTGTGAAAAATGACCAGCATTTTTTATTATTATTTCATTATTTATTTTATTTTGTGTTTTCTATGTATAATATGGATGTATTTACAAATAAAAAAAAGTATATAAGTAGTATATCCAGTTAATAGTTCCCATAATACAAGCTCTGCTTAGTTTGTGGCTAGATGATGTTGTGTGAAAAATGTCCAGCTTATTATTATTATTATTTTGAACAAATCTACACATAGATTCTTTTAAAAAATAGGTACCTATTACCCATTAGCTAACGTTTATTAATAATTTAAAAGTAATGTCTATAATGCTGTAAAAAAAAGAAGTTCCTGAGTCCACTTCTCGACTGTCCGATATTTATGTACTCGTAATACTTGTATGACCAGTTTTTATTTATTTAATAACAAGTGCCTACGTCTACTGTGAAGTATTTTTTTTACTGTAAACCTGTGATAGGAATATTTCCTGATAGGTATCCTGATATGAGTAGGAACTTGATTTAAATTATAGCAATTTAAAGGACGTGTTTCAGGGTTTTTAAATTTGACATTTTAAAGGAGTGAAAGTTTGCTAGGGGGTATCGGTTTTTTTAAACACAACTCCATGCATGTAAAGCCACTGATATGAGTAGGAACTTGATTTAAATTATAGCAATTTAAATGACGTGTTTCAGGGTTTTTAAATTTGACATTTTAAAGGGGGAAAATAGGGGGTGAAAGTTTGCTAGGGGGTATCGGTTTTTTTAAACACAACTCCATGCATGTAAAGCCACTGATATGAGTAGGAACTTGATTTAAATTATAGCAATTTAAATGACGTGTTTCAGGGTTTTTAAATTTGACATTTTAAAGGGGGAAAATAGGGGGTGAAAGTTTGCTAGGGGGTATCGGTTTTTTTAAACACAACTCCATGCATGTAAAGCCACTGATATGAGTAGGAACTTGATTTAAATTATAGCAATTTAAATGACGTGTTTCAGGGTTTTTAAATTTGACATTTTAAAGGGGGAAAATAGGGGGTGAAAGTTTGCTAGGGGGTATCGGTTTTTTTAAACACAACTCCACGCATGTAAAGCCACTGGTAATAAAATAAGTGGTAGCAAAACCTCACCTTTTAAATGAACAATAGTAGAGACAGCAAAACACAACGCCTGATGCTGTGCCCAATCTTCATCTTTATGCTTAGCTCCACAGTAGAACACCAAATGGCAGTAACTGCAAGGCACTCTCACTTCCAACAAGTCCTTGTGGCAGGTGTGGCATGCACTCTGCAGAAACACCTTTCGGAAACTGTACTTGTAAACGTAATCTTCGTTATCATTCTTGACGCGAGAAAAAGTCTCCTTTTCAGACTTGTCGTGTAGTTTTTTGGTTCTTTTAATATCAGTTTGAGATTCCTTAGATTGTTTCTTAGCTTCAACTTCCATGGAATCTTTTATTTTAACCTTGGCTTGCCTTTCGTTCGGTGTTTTATTCTTCTCCTTTTTATAATCTGTTTTATTCGATTGTGCAGGAATATCGTTGTGGCCTAAGAAGTTTTTTGGCTGCGAAACAGGGTGTTCTTTATCATCTTTTTTATTTTTATCCTTTTTGTTAGATTCAGTATCGTCTGCAGGTGCTGTGATATTGATTTCTGGTTTGTTAGCGGCTAATTTTTTTTGACTCTCTTCTGCATTGATACTGACAATCATTTCAAAGCTTTTGTTCACATCATCGATGCTTGTTGTTAATGCATCTTCGAAATTTTCAATCGGGGAAAAATCTAACTGTTCTAGTGAATCAGAATACGTTTGTTCGAATATAGATAGTTTGTTAGTATCTTCAGGTATTTCAGTTTTCTGTTTATTTGAAAATGGTTCTGTGGCATCAGCCTGCTGTTTACCTTTCTTACCAGAAGATTGTTGTTTGTCTTTGTTTTCAGTCGACTCAGTCTTTTGTTCAGTCTTTTCTTGCTTGTCTTTAGATTCAGAAGAAGAAGTTGTTGCACTTTGTGTACTCGCAGTATTTGTAACAGAGACAGCTTCTAGCTTTCCTTTCTTTTTCGATTTACTTTTGCCTTTATTGTCTTTCCTAGCAGGACACACAGGTGGACCTTCTGCAATATTTAATAGTTCAGGGGTTACTTTCATTTCGGGGTTTGAAACTTCAACCTCAGCAAATGCCCTTTCACATTCTACTCTGTGAGATTCATAATCCTTTTCTGCTTTTTCTTCACTTTTTTCCATTGCAGAAAATTCAGCTAAAGACCTTTCAATCGATAGTCTCAGTTCTTCCATATCTTGATTTACCTCCATCATTTTTGATTTCAGGTAAGTTGGCTCTTCTTTTCCCGTAGTTTTGCTTGCAGTCATTTTAATGCCGGAGGATACTAAATCGGGAGTCCCTGAGGGAGTTTCTCCTGACCCTTCCACTAGAGGCATATCAAATGGTTCGTTTAGTTTCTCCTCTTGGACATTTCTTACTTCATGAATTACCGTGTTGTTGTTATTATCTAAAATTTGATGACTAGATGAACGTATGAAATGTACATCTGGGGTTGCGTCGCAACTTGAACCTGAATCGTCTGTTCTGATACTTTGTATTTCTATATCTGACAAAGGAGCGGCAAGTGATTCAGAAACCCTTACAGTTCTAAATAGTTCTTCTGTTTTTGGGATTTCTTTCATTTCAGTTGGTTCTGGCGTAATGAGCTGTTTTATTTCCTTAGCTGCGGTGACTTCAGATGAAATTGGAAATTTAGGAGTCTTCTTTTTTTTCTTTCCTACTTTATTGTCAGGGATATTTGTTTCATCTATTAGAATAAGCGGTGGAACTTCATCAATTTTTTCAGACTTTTTTATTAAAGGTTCATCGGACATTGTGAACGTCACGTTTTCCATACCACTACAAGTTTTTTCTTTTATGCTTTTTGTCCCATCCGATTTTTCTTCAGTGAGCTCTTTTTCTATTTTTGGTTGCATTAAAACTTGTGATAATGGTTCTTTAACTTGAACTCTTTCTTCTACTCTCAGAGGTTTAGGAGACTTTTTTCTTTTCTTATCTTTCGTTTTACTATCTGGAACAGTCATTGTATCAACCATTGGAGGAATATTTTCTGATGTTATTAATGGTCCTACTTCTTCTGATGTTTGTTCTACTGTTATTTTAGTTTCTATAGGCGTTTGTGCCCTATTTTTCGTTGCAATTTCTTCTTTCAAATTCAAGTTTTCAGTGCTTTTTGCAAAATTTTCCAATTCTTGTTGACCTTTTCTTTTCTTTTCTACTGGCTTGGCAATTTTAGCTTTCGGTTTTGGACTTGGCTCTCTTTCAACCGTGGGTTTTGAAGGTTTTAATGATTCCAATTCTTGTCTTACTTCAGGCATAGCCTCATGTGTTGGTTTCGGACTAAGTTCCCTTACAATTTGAGACTTAAATGGGTCTATGAGATCCATGACTGATTTTACTTCAGACATTATTTTGATTGGATCAGCCAGTTTTTCAACTATTTCTTGTTCCACGGGGGAATGTTTTTTTTCTTTTTTATTTTTCTTCCTATGTTTAGTTTCTTCTTTAAACGTTTCTTTATCATCTGGAGCTTTTGTACATTCTTTTATTTCTTCTGGTATTTCAATGTCCCAACTTTTAGGTACGTCTTCTAAAATGATATTTTCTGGAGTAACAATGATTCCAAGTAACGGAGCAACATCACAAGGTTTAGTAGCATCTTCGATTTTAATTACTGCTTCCTCTGAAGGTTTATCATCTTCAATCAAAAGCTGTTTAAAAGCTGAAGTGCAGGTTACTTCTTCAGACTTGTCAGATCTCTCAGAATCAGTGCGCTTTTTCTTCTTATTCTTTTTTTTCGATTTGGTCTCAGGTTTTGTTTCTTCAACATTTGCAGACAGAGATTCGTTTATTTCTGTATCAACTATTTTAATTTCATCTTTTATTTCTTTCGATACTTCAGGCAAGCATTCTTTTTCAGCTATGTTTAGTTGTTCGCTTGACTGTTCTTGTGACTTCTTTTTATTTTTCTTTTTCCGTGCACTAGGTGTTACATAAGCAGCTTCGGTAGATTTATTTTCATCTTGCACTCCTCTATCCCCTTCATTCACCACTTGTTCGGTTTTAAGCACATCGTAATTAATAGTTTCTTGACCTTTTTCTGTAATATCCTCTACACATTCTTTGTCTTGATTTTTCTTTTTACCTTTATTTCTCTTTGGTTTCTTCGGAGTTTCGATTCCAGTATCCACATTTTCAACCACTGGTATGATTGCTTTATCTACAGCTACTGCTGCAGTCTCTGCTGTTGGTATTTCTTCTTTCACGCCACTTTTTTGTACCACATCCTCAACTTTTTCTTCTTTAGCTTCAGTTTCAACTTTTGGAGGCTGATTTGTAGTTGGTTTTGGGCGATTTTTATGCTTCTTCTTCGTATTCATTTTCACTTTTAGTATTTGTCTAAAATACGAGTTTCACGACTGAACAAATCTAAATGCAGAGCGCGTCTGACCGACTTGTGTCTTGGGCCATATTATTTGCGGCTCAAAATTCAGTTGTACTGTTGCTAAATGTCACATACATTCCAACAGCGGATTTTGCACTCTATTCCTTCAGTGTAAGAACTCATGTTAGTCGTCTGTTGGTATTACTTTAGCATGCTGAAGGGATTTTCAACTGTGTTTCGACAACGGTGAAGCTAAAATTAGCTTGTTAGTGGGTATTATTTCAGCGAGCAGACGATTAAGGAAGCAACGCTTGCCAAAGTGCATAGTTACGCGGAGCTAAATATAGCTGATAGCATTAATTACTGCCGGAGGAAAGGTAAAGTGATTGTGATGAATTAATTAGCACAAGGATAAACGGTGAAGGAAAACATCGTGATTCACAACACCATAGTTAATTGGATATTTGGTTTTTAAAGTGTTAACCCACACTTAAAGGAAATTACAAGAATTTTAAATATCCCGAAAATGTCCAACTTCGGGACATGCAGCATAATAACATTAACCAAATGTGTGCCAAAGGTAATATTTCAACTCCAAAACCGACTAACGGTAGACAAATCATCCACATAAACGTTGCTTTTAATATTTTAAGAGCTATGGATAAACACTATCCATTAAATGTTTCCATGGAAGCACTCCTGGATTATGTGGAGGATTACAGGAAAAAGCCATTCTTAATTCACGTAGATAAGTAGTTATCATGGCGTTGGTTAGTATAATTATGTAACTAGAATAAGCTTACTTTAATATACTTTTTTTATTAATTTTTGTTTAAATGCTCATATAAAGTTTTCTTTCTTTCTTTCTTTTCCATTCTTAGAACCGAACCTGACTGAATAAACGGAGTAGGTACCTCCTACTTAATACAACATGTGCATTATTTGCCTCGCCTATTGTAGCATCCCCTAGTGACGTTTTATAATAAAACCTTTTTAACAACCTTCCTTGAAGTCATACAAAAGTCAAGAAAAATAGACAGTATGGTTACTGTGATGTCAGCCATTTTGAAGAAAATTTTAAAAATGTTAGTTTTTCTGAAGTTGTTTATAAATCGAAGACATTTTTGAGTCGTTCTGAAAACACGTTATCACAGATAATATAATACGTTATGCATAGTGTTGTTCAAGATTGTCTCCTCTATCGTACTAATTATTATAAATGCCAAACTTTTTGGACGTTTATTGCTTATAATCTCCGTAACGGCTTGACTGGATGAAATTAAGAACACGTATAATTCGTCACTAGAATAACACATGGGCTACTTTTGATCCGTATTATGTGGGCGAAGCCGTGGGCAGAAGCTAGTAACAATATAATATTTATGCCCCGTCACCTCTATGAACACCGATAACATGATACGTCAAAACCATAAGGGACTACGAAACCAGTTTAAAACATCCCTTAATAACTGTAAATTCAACCTTAACACAGTAATTATAAGGGATTCGTGGGATGCTAGTTTAAAATTGGTATTGAAATCAAAGTGATAATTGTCCCACGCTGAAATTACTAAGTAACCTCTATGTTATAGGAGTTAAGGGTTATTTTAATTTTAAAGGGGATGAAAGTTCGAGTATAAAATAGAGTGGCCCGAATTAATAATGCTAAAGAGAGGGTCGAACCCCCTTAAGTTAGTCCGAGAGACAGAACTCGTTTTAATTTACTTTTTTGAATCACAATGTACAATTTAACAAAATGTGTCATTATTATTTCATTTGAGTTTTTGTGGCACGTGGATTAATAACGGATTTGAGTTTTTGAGTGGTGCTTCTCTTTTTGTGCATTGACTTTAAATAAAGTAAATATTTGTTTAATGGGATACGTACTTACATATTGATGATTTGGACTTTGAGGAACAGTAAAAGTTGGTCTACTTATAATTTTATTGTTGGTTGATCCTAACTAATTTATACGAGTGTAATTATGTATAATACAGTATGTCTCAGAATATGTATAGGTCCTCACTCGAATAAGTCATTCGACGACTAATAGTTAACAACTTTGTTCTAGAACTTACCAAAACTAGGCAATTTTCTTTGAAGATTGATGCTGTTCAATTAAGCTGTATTTTGGTAAAAACTCTTATCGTTTCGCCATCAGACTCAAAGCAGCCTTAAAGTAAAAAAACAATTTAAACGAACATTTTAAATAATTTTCTTAAGTTAACGACAGCAACAATCTGAAGATGCGAAAAACTAAAGAAATAGAGCCTTTAGCTCTCGATCTATCGGCACTAAACCCGATTGCAATCTGACCATTGGGGTGGTAAGGAGGGGTGTTGGTACCTACTTACTAACTAGTAGTTCGCCACTGATCGCGCGATATACCGATTTCACCCGATTATCGAAAGGAGGATATGAGTTTAGTCGCATTTTTTTTAATATAAGTTAATCTTGCGGCGTCTCTCGGCGCGATTCAGAACAGGTAACTCTTAACTATTGACATATTTTGTAATACATTGTTATGTTTGTGAACCGAGTTTTGTTTTTTTTTAATATTTTTTTGGCTTATTTGGCTATTACTCAAAAACAATAAAGTCTAAAATGAAATTAAAAAATGTGTCGCATTATCTATAAATAATCCACTTTTTCTCGTTATTTCATATTTGAACTTAAACATTCTACCATGTTTCATCAAAAACTCAGGATCAGTAAAATGGGAACGGTAACCGTTTCTATTTGTGCTTTGAAACTATTTTCTAATCAATGGCACAGGGTTCAACCGACTACTTTCAGATAAGTCAGTTTACCACGTATCCATTAGGTAGACACAGCTCCTCTGCATTATCAAAGAACCAGTGTGGTGAAATAATTCAGTGCACCTCGCAGATTGTAAAATTTGAGCGGAAAAGGGTAAAACGGAGGCTGCAGAAATTCAATTATGCGTGCACTCAGGCATTAACGAGAGGCGATTTAGTTACGAAGCGTATCGTGTTTGAGGACTTTAGGCTGTAAACAGAGGCACACAAGTACCTAACATAGGTCCAACAGTCACCACCCAACTACCACCCAACAGTCACCCACATAGTCCTAACCCCGCACAAATACCCACGACACAGGGGATCTGCGTGGGTATTAGAAACTATGTGCGCATTGCCACAACACCAGGAAGACGACACTATAGCTGAATAAATGATCAACAAAAACAATTTAAGCAGAGTTTGTTGCCTGATTCTTCTAGGCTTGGTCGCGCGTGAGGAATCGCCGTAAATCCACTTTAACATCTTAAATTCATGTAGTTTTTATGCTGAGACGTTTCTATATGATTCTTGTAATTTCAATGAATACAAACCTATTGATTTTTGAACATTTATTTGCTTACAAAAAACATTGTTAAATCAGAATCAATCAGAATAGTATAGCTATGTAATGTGTGGAAAGATTAATAATAAATGGTTTTTATTTCTGTAACAGATTGTTTTTAAAATTTCATTAGGGTTGGGACCTTCATTTAAGTAGAAAATACTTGTGTTAGAAGGCACCGCTCTTCTAATATCTAAGACTATAGTTACAGTTATTATGTTTTACTTATTTTTGCTATTTTAGAAAGATTAAATAGGTGTGTGCGAAAAAGGTTATTTGTTTGTGAAAACAATAGGTGACACAAAAATGTAGGTAGGTATGTGTGTGTGTGTGGGGTATATGATAGTATACCCGATTAAATTAAAAACCTACCACTCAATCAATTCACCAATAAACTAACGTTGGTTACAAGGAAAAAAAATATGATGAAAAAGAATTAAATAAGTAAAATCTAAATTTTATTAAAAAATAACATGACATGTTATTAATTAATGTTATTAAATTGATCGACAATGTAAATTAAAAGTATAATTAAATTAAATTGATATTAGGTTTAACTTAGCTAAACATTTTCATGCCAAATATATAAAACTATAACTACTTACTGTAAGATCTTTGAACCGTATTTCTCGCAAATAAACCGTTTCATTTCAATCGAATCGAATCACGCGTCTCAAAGGGCACTCTTCGAAAATGTCATCCATATAACGTTTCGTGAGAACAAAACTTTCAAATAGCAAAAGAAAATATACTTTTCTCGAGTCTCATTATTTTGCCATTTCCTGTATTTGCCATTATCTTAATGCGATACCCCTTTTAATTTTTTTTTTTTTATTTCAGGCATCATACGTCCATAAGTTACATAAAGTCAGCAGGAACACAATAATCATCTTAAAGTTACAGTAATTAACAGAAAACATTAATCACACTGAACACAACAACACAATAATCAAAACAAGGGGGAAAAAATGGTTACCACAGAGTAACAATTTTTTCCCCCTTGTTTGCCCCTCTGGGGTAACCAAAAGGGGGTTTAAAGTTTGAAATTTCAATGAGTAAGGATACCTAGTACTTTTAAGACACTTAAGTATCATCATTCGTTATGGTTAGTCTTAGGCTATATTTTTGCCTAACAAAAATAAATTAAATAAACCTCTAAGAGCAAAAAAAAACATGTTTTAACCCCCGGAAGGGTTTTTGTTTGTGACGCTGACTGTACCTACTCGTTATTTTGGCCCGACTTTTGATCTATATCGTATATCGTAATGCGATACCCCTTTTGGTTACCCCAGAGTAACCTCTAGGGTAACCAAAAGGGGGTTTAAAGTTTGAAATTTCAATGAGTAGGATACCTAGTAACTTTAAGACTCTTAAGTATCATCATTCATTATGTATAGTCTTAGGCTACATTTTTGCCTCACAATAATAAATTAAAAGAGGTAAACTCTAAGAGTAAAAAAAACATGTTTTAACCCCCGGAGGGGTTATCAGTTTGTGAAACTGACGGTACCTACCTACTCGTTATTTTGCCCGGCTTTTGACTCCACTAAATGAATTATGATGACCGGGCGAGCATCCAAAGGGGTAGGCAGAGTCTGCTAATATAATTAGTACATGCACTCAGGCAATTGATGATCGGGCGAGAGCATCAAAAGGGGTAGGCAGAGTCTGCTAATATAATTTGTACATGAACTCAGGTAATTCGGCTTCTGATTGAATTTTAGAGATATCGAGACTTCGAAGAACATTTGTGAAAAATAATAATATAATTCTGGTCATTTTTCACACAGCGTTATCTAGTCCCAAAGTAAGCAGAGCTTGTGTTATGGGAACTACATGACTGATATATTTTTTGTAAATACATACATATGGATGACCTCTGTGGCGCAGTGGGCGAAGGCCCGCCTGAGACGCTGAAGGTTGTGGGTTTGATTCCCGCCGCGGGACAAATATTTGTATCTGCAAATATTTGTCTCGGGATCTGGGTGTTTTCTATGTATAATATGTATGTATTTACAAAAAAAAATGTATAAGTAGTATATCAGTCATGTAGTTCCATAACACAAGCTCTGCTTAGTTTGGGGCTAGATGATGCTGTATGAAAATGTCCCGCAATATTTATTTATATATTATACATAGAAAAGACCCAGACCAGAGAAAAATACTTATAGATTATACAAACAACAAAAAAAATAATTTTAAAAAAACGTAATTTCTTTGCCTCTTTGAATTTTAAAGTAACATCTTATGATAAGAATACAAAACTAGTAAAATATATTTGTAAAGAAACGTGGTCGCATTTCATAAAACATAACAGAGGATTTGGCAAAACGGTACGACACTGATCTGCGCTTTGTCCGAGGATTACGTCGAGCCCACTATTACTGCCTACCCCATTGCGAGGGGTTCATATCTCAACGGAGATATGCAACATAAAATATTACGATGTATTTGCATGTGGGGTAGAGTAGTTACGATGGTAGAGACATTTTATAAATTTTAAAAGTAAATTTTTTTTCGAGAGAAGAGTTCCGTACTTGTACCTATAAGTTGCCCAAAGGACCCTATTAGCCTCAGCCTGGCTTATTAATTTTCACCAAAATACGTTCAGTAGTTTTTGCGTGAAAGAGTAACAAACATCCATCCTCACAAACTTTCGCGTTTATAATATTAGTAGGGTAGAATGAATACATAAACTATGAACTAACTCAGTCAAAGTCAAAGTCAAAGTCAAAGTAAAAATCAAAGTCAAAGTCAATAGGTTTTAATTCATTAAAATCACAAGGATCATATAGAAACGTCAACTTAAAAACTACGTGAATTTAAAATTTGAATGTGAATTTAGATCGATTACTCGCGCGCGACCAAGCATAGAAGAATCAGGCAACAAACTCTGCTTGGTTATTTTTTTGATGATCCTTCATTCAGTTTTAGTGTGGTGCCAATAGAACGAGGTGAACTCATTGATAGAAATAGAGTACTACTCAAAGAATTAAATAATGGCTAACTATGAGCTATAAACACATATACCTACTGTCTTCCAGCGGCGCGGGTAATAAAGCTACTCTACAATTTGCAAGGGTGCCACGGGGCATGTTGCATGCGTGGATTTGATAGCACTCCGGCAGCGGCGGCCGGAATTCAAATTGAATAATGTGCATCGCATGCATAGTAGATACCTACTACATATGTTTATAAATACATACCATAACTACCGTTTATGTATTATACGACCTCTGTGGCGCAGTGGGCGAAGGCCCGCAGAAGGTTGCGTGTTCGATTCCCGCCGCGGGGCAAATGTTTGTATGATTTGCAGATTTTTGTCTCGGGTCTCAGTGTTTTTTATGTATAATATGTATGTATTTACAAAAAAAAGTATATCAGTCATGTAGTTCCCATAACACAAGCTCTGCTTAGTTTGGGGCTAGATGATGCTGTGTGAAAAATGTCCAGCATTATTTATTTAAATACTAAGGTTTATTCTTTTTGTGTTTCTTATAGTGTATTATGTACGTACCTACTGGTTTTTTAGTCTAAAAAAAACAAAAACATCGTTAGGAAACGGAACATGTGCTAGATCAAAAAATCTAAGACATGTGCCTTCAGATAGTGTTCCAATAAGCAGCGATGAGCTTGCTTGCTACTCTCTTGTGGATTTGCTAACTACTTGCAAAACGCGGGCATGTGCCAAATATAACGTTTGGTCATGTCTCTGACTACCCCCTACATGGTATTCTCAAAGATTAACGCACTGAATATGTATCTGAGGATGTCCACCGTGGGAATTACAGTAGTGGGTGTGTTGGTTTTTTTTTGTGGAGAGATATTTTAAATAAAATATATGCACATGCTAAAACGGTGTACCTAATGGCAGGCATTTCTAAAATCTATAAATGTAAATGTATGTAAATGTAAAGCCGTTCGTAATATATGATAAGTAAGAAATATTTGTTTTATATAATTAATGAAATTGAATGAATTTATTCTGCGGTTCCAGAGATTATTAGTAATAATAATAAGTAATCGTGTAGAATACCTCGGTATGAACGTACCTTGCCAGAAAAAAAAACTTGTGTACAGTCGATACATTGACTTTTCGCTCTAATTAAGTGTAAACTTGTATTTACTCCCTCTAAATAAGTATAAACTTATATTTATTCACTCTAAATAAGTATAAACTTGTATTTAGTCACTCTAAATAAGTATAAACTTATATTTATTCACTCTAAATAAGTATAAACTTGTATTTAGTCACTCTAAATAAGTATTCACTTGTATTTACTCGCTCTAACTTAGCATAAACTTATATTAACTCGCTCTAAATAAGTAGTACTTAATAATTTGTCTAATTTGTCTGTACCATGTAAACTTTTGTGTCTAATAAATGTTATTATTATTATTATTATTTAAACTTGTATTTACTTGCTCTAACTAACCATAAACTTGTATTTACTCGCTCTAACTAAGCAACAAACATCCCGACCTCTATAAAATTGTGAATACCTGAAGTCACATAAAATTTCCCAAGATTCACGTGACTAAACAAACACTTATGAAATCCAATTCTCCCGGAAAATACTTCGTGATGAAAAACCCGGCTCCAACGCCAAAAGAAAATACCTTACTTCAATACCACCTTCAAAGGCTTCATTTACCATTCAAAACTCACCAGTAAACTATACAGTACAAAGTTCATTTTCTATCCACGCGCGAACATGGAAAACACAACCAATTTAGTTTTCTCAAACAAAGCAATTACAATTCTAGTTCCTTTATATAGAGATTACTTTCCTTTCGCAGAGTAAGGGGGCTATGTCATGCGATTCTCGACTTTATGCTGCGGTAATAAACGCGGGAATGGAATGTATCGCTGTATTATGGGTTACAGTTGTACATTTTCAGCCACGTTTCGTGGGAGGTTGCGCGTTTCCATTGAACGAGATATAAATAGAACAAAAATATCGTGACGTGTCGGAAACTAAATGCATTGAAATTGAAACCGCGCGTAACAAATGTTTGTATGATTTGCAAATTTTGTCTCGAGCCTGGATGTTTTTTATATATATTATGTATGTATTTACAAAAAAATATATTTAAAGTAGTAAAAAATATGTATAACACAAGTTCTGCTTACTTTGGGGATAGATGATGCTGTGTGAAAATGTCTAGAATTATTTATTTATTTTTATTCAGCAACGTTCAGCACGGAGCAATATATGAACAAACATAAGTCACATTTACAACTGAGCGCTCCTGTGCTTTCGATGACACCAGGACTAAAAACTCTAAATCACTATTTAAACAATGTTTTAATTAATTTAACGTATCACCAGTTTATGCAAATCCGAAAAGAAGAAATCAGTAGAAGAACGGTCAATCACCGATATAGCCCTTAGAATTAGCAAGTTTAACTGGCAATGGGCAGGCCATATGATTGCAGAACCGACAATCGTTGGGGAGGAATATAGTTCTCGAATGGCGACTTCGAACCGGACGGCGCAGTTTAGGAAGGTATACTGTACGCGAATTTCTCTAGCAAATCACAGCATGTATACTGAAACAACTTCAATAACCTGTCTATCACAAATAAATACTTATTTAAAATTGAAATTGAAATCACTCGTCATCGCACTCTTTGGGAGTCATAATGTCCAGTAGTGGACTTCTACAGGCTGTGGCGGATAATGAAAATTAAATTGGTTATCATAACCAATTTAATTAATTTTTACTTTTAACTTTTTTCCTACGATTACACTATCTTTTTGTATTGCTATTTGTAGTACACGATACAAATCATTTTCCATCAATAAAATTGGAACTTATTCCTTATATTTCATAAAACTTGTTCACTGTTTACGACTCGATGGTGAGGCGAGTAGCCGGCTGCGCTGCGGGACATACCTATACACATACGAACATATGTTCCGGGTCTGGGCGTTGTGGTACTACGTTACTCGTAGTTCCTGATACCCACAACTCAGGGAATCCTAATGTGGGGTAAGAACTACTTATGTATGGTCTGTTGTGTGTTATTATCGTTATTATTATGAGCAGAATCACCCTCTGAGGACCCCCGGCGAAAGTGTTTTTTTTTTTGTTATAACGAGACGAATAGGCATACGGTTTTTTGCCGTTACCGCATGAAAAATGTAAACGCGCCCTGCACCCAACGCAATCATTTCCTCTCCCTACCCCCGCCCTCTATATCGACCTGTGACAGTTTCCGGGTTAACGACACAGCTGGAAAACTACATACAGACAGGCTACATCTTGGAGAACATGCCCAGGAGCCACATTAGTACAACTCCTAGTGAAGAGAGTCCGTGGCGAATCCCTGTGATCTCACTATACAGGCTTTCAGAGTGTGGGGAACAGAGATTAACCGAGGTACAATCCTTGTTAATTAGGAATCGTTTCTGATTTTGTAGTTCTTCTGTTCCATGTAAAAAACAATGTGTCTTATATTATTATCCGACCATCTCCTTTTTACCTAAGGACATGCAGATGCATAGCTCAGTACCATCTGTGTCTTGTCAGTATACCAGCCATTTCAGTTCAGTAGTTTTTGCGTGAAAGAGTAACAAACATCCATCCTCAAAAACTTTCGCGTTTATAATTGTAGTAGGTTTTCCTATCGGTACCTACCTATGTAAATTTTAATGTTGTTTGAGATACCTAATCTCAATTGTAAGCCTTGTAAGGGCAGAATTTAGTAATACAACCACCATGATGATTTATCTAAATTCACTAAAAATATATGATTTGCTGGAACTCGTGTGTAAATGCATTTAGTGAAGGTATTGTCCTCAGTATTGTCGCAAATCTCAAACTAAATTTTTTCATTAGAATTAGAATTTCCTTCCATTAAAAACTGTTACAAAATCTAGAGCCTAACAGTGTTTGAGATTCGTTCTGGATCTATGAAAAGATTTTCCGAAACACAACCCCTAGGACGATAATAAAGTTTTTATGAGAAAATTACCGCGGACGAAGTCGCGGACTTTCCTAATATAATAAAAATCGTGTTTCACAGGAAACGAGGTTTTTTTTATTAACCTACTCTTATCTCCTATATACTCCCACACTAAGGCAAAGATCTCTCCCAAATCGAAAGATTTCAAGTGACAGAGATTTGTTGAATAGATTTCAGGGGAGTTTTTTTTATAATAAGACAAAATAGAAGTACCGAAAATAAGTAAAAATTTTCGTACTGTTAAAAATTTACAAAAAAATTACTGCACAAACGCAATAAAATTTTACAAATGCATACTTCAGTCAACATCAACAAAAGCAGGAATATTTAATATCTTCAAAGAAATACCGGGTTCTGAAAATACCAGTTTCGAGACATCTCTAAATGAAATACCTGGAAAACTCGCAAGCTATTTTGCCTGTTAAAGTGTTGGGGTGAACACAGCGACTGAGAACATGCGGCACATTTTAAAATACTAAGCAGCTTACATTTTAGACAAATAAAATTTAAGCTTAAATTTTAGCCAAATAAAATGTAAGCTGCTTAACAGGGTATTTTATTCCATTTGAAGAAAATCATTACTCATTTAATCAAAAAACAAAATGAAAAATTAAATACTAAATAAACTGCTTAACAGAGTAAAATTCTTCAATGTTAATTAAAATACACCTAATTTGATTTAAAAAACAAAATATTCATTTATATACTTTTGCTAAATTATTTTTATAGGTTACTTACTGTTTATAAATAACTACTTCTTACACTATTTATAAATAACTCAATACATTGATATAATCATGTTCTTCAAAGTTAACATTAATCATACCATTCATACTGTCGAAGTAGTAAGTATAATATATTATGAAAAATGTATACTAGTATATGTATACTAGTATACATTTTTAGTATACATTTTATATTTTTTTTTACAATTAATAAAATTCATATGGTAAAATTCATAATATAATTATACCAATGCAATATTGGATTTACAGAAACCTTGGGATCCTGGAATTGCTAGGAGTTATGAAGGGGGCAACGATGACCTCAAATAATTTCAAATAGAACCGAAATAATTATCGTAATTTTCATGGCATTTTATGAAATACAATACATTTATTGATAACGCCAAGTTTTAAGTCGGGTACTAAAGTACAAGGTTATATTTTGAATAACAACTTCAACATATCATAATTATAGATTTAGAACAATATTATTATTATAATTATTATTATTATTAGAATAATATAAATAAATTAATAATTTCATTATACATTCAACACTATTCACAAATTGGCTGTTCGTAGAACTCGTTAATCGAGTAGAACGACTTTTCTAGGAGCCATTTGCGTAGCCTAGATTTGAAGGCCGTCGTGAAATGGATAAAATATCTTTAGGTATGAACGTCAGTTGTCCCATTAAAGTTTCTGCAGCAGTTTTATTACCACATAGGTACTGCTTTTAATGAAACAAATAAAGTTAAATTATCGCTTATATCCATAGTTTATGTATTTTTTAAACTCTCTAGATGCAAAAAGACCAGGCGCTACGGGGCGCTTTGTTCCTTTTGCTTCGTTGCTTTCAGCTTCAATTTACGCTCTCTTTACTATAACGCATTTCTACAATACACTTGTTTATAGGTAAATCCTCTGATAAAGTATTGTGTTTTAAGGGTTTTTGTCTTATTTAACAGAGTTTTTCCTATTACATGGTAAAATCATGGGAAATCAAGCTCGTTTATTTTGAAAAAGCCAAAATTACTTATAATCATTACCTCTCATATAGTAAAAACGGGAATTTTCACGTACATAAATCCCCGTCACACAAACATACAAAAATTTGTCCCGCGGCGGTAATAGAACCCGCAATCTTCGCGTCTCAGGCGGGCCTTCGTCCACTACGCCACATAGGTCGTCAGATCTATGCTCAGTACGGATCTCACTGATCTATGACGTCACTAAGTAGGGTGGAAAAAAATATAATTGGTACATTCCATTAATAATTAGTTCGCATTCCACATGACCGATTTGCAAACCCATCGCAGCTTATTGGAACACTAACTTGGCTTGCCTCCGAACACACGTTTCAGGATCAAAGAAAAAAGCCATTTCATATTGGTACTTCAATATTCGTAACATTTTAAGGGCTCTTGATTAAGATAAAGCTGGACATGACAGATAGGGTGGTTTGAAGGGGGTGGTTTGAACCGCAGAGTAATAGCGTTAAGCTATAGAATTAATTACGAACAAGTTATTTTTTTCTACCACAGAAATTGTGGCAATGTAGATAGTTAGCAGCGTTGGGGCGGGTTATCCTACTATTATAAACGCGAAAGTTTGTGAGGATAGATGTTTGTTTCTCTTTCACACTAAAACTACTAAACGGATTTTAGTAAAACTTTACAGTAATATAGCGTATACATCAGAATAACACATATGCTACTTTTTATGCGGATACCACGCGGGCGAAGCCATGGGCAGAAGCTAGTAATTTATAAGACATGAAATTACAAATAACCGACTTCAAATAACGGGAAATTGATAGAAAGTCCAATATGAATTTTCATCAGCCACCCTTAGGAGTGGTATTTTTCATAAAATTTATATAGGACCACCCTGAAGTATACCCTACCCTTTAAAAAAAGAGTAATTAATATTACACACAAAAAACATGCAAAAAAAAAAAAACATACTATATTCGCGATACGTTTGCAGGCCCAAGTTTACGTTATATTGCTCACTCGGGATGAGACTCTTTCAAATCAATAAAAAAAGTTAAATCACCACAATAATGTTTCGGCAAGCTATCTTGCATAAGATGATGTTTTTTTGAAATTGGTTAATTTATAAAAAGTATTTTTAGGCACAATATTTTTCCTCCTACTCTCTACTTAAGTAAGATTAAGCTCTCGAAGTTAACCGTGGTAGGATGAACAGGCACCAGTTTATAGAAATTACATTCGCAAATATTATGTTTTCTTCTCTTTTCTACTCTTCTAGGTACACTAGAAGAGTAGAAAAATTGTTTGTACGATCTGCAAATATTTGTTCCGGGTGTTCTGGGTGTTTTCTATGTATAATAAAAAAAAAATATCTATCTATGTAATGTATTGTATTAAGTATATCAGTCATCTAGTACCCATAACACAAGCTCTGCTTAGCTTGGGGCTAGATGATGCTGTGTGGATTGTCCAGCATTATTTATTTTATTTATTTATTTAAAAGAGAAGAAAACATGTCGTGCCGACACTCCGCCTAACGTGGTACAAGGGGAGAATGATAATTAAGTACGATACATTTTTTTTTGTATTCACGAATGTAATTCTTATGGACGGGTGTTATTCCCTGTTCATCTTTTCATCTTATCACGATTTTAGTTCGCGGGCTTAGTCTTATAATACTACTCTGAGGGGTGAAATATGCAAGGGCTGGTAGCACCCTTCATTCAACAAAAATCCTTTTTAGTCTGTTCATTATAACATGAATCAATGTTTGCAAATTGGTGGCAGTTTTTAATATATTTTACCATTTTTTTTAAATAAAGTAGCAAACTAGAATATGGCCCACCTGTTGGTTACCGTAACCTATAAACGCTGGCAACAGCTGGTGCATAGTGGGTGAAAAGTCTCATGTGTCTCTAATGCATTCATTATATTTGTAAATAAGCCTTGTTGACCTAGTGGGCTGTACGCTGACTTCCGATCTGAAGATCGTGGATTTGAAGCCTTTTGGGTTTGCACCAATTTTTTTTTAAATTTATGTGCGTTTAACACGTTCTAGAAACTACCAGAAAAGTAATAACATATAACGTTATATTGAAAGTATAATCCTACTACTATTATAAACGCGAAAGTTTGTGAGGATGGATGTTTGTTACTCTTGCACGTAAAAACTACTGAACGTATTTTTATGAAATTTTACAGTAATTAGGTAATAGCGTTAAGCTATAGAATTAATTACGAACAAGTTATTTTTTTCTACCACAGAAATTGTGGCAATGTAGATAGTTAGCAGCGTTGGGGCGGGTTATCCTACTATTATAAACGCGAAAGTTTGTGAGGATAGATGTTTGTTTCTCTTTCACACTAAAACTACTAAACGGATTTTAGTAAAACTTTACAGTAATATAGCGTATACATCAGAATAACACATATGCTACTTTTTATGCGGATACCACGCGGGCGAAGCCATGGGCAGAAGCTAGTAATTTATAAGACATGAAATTACAAATAACCGACTTCAAATAACGGGAAATTGATAGAAAGTCCAATATGAATTTTCATCAGCCACCCTTAGGAGTGGTATTTTTCATAAAATTTATATAGGACCACCCTGAAGTATACCCTACCCTTTAAAAAAAGAGTAATTAATATTACACACAAAAAACATGCAAAAAAAAAAAACATACTATATTCGCGATACGTTTGCAGGCCCAAGTTTACGTTATATTGCTCACTCGGGATGAGACTCTTTCAAATCAATAAAAAAAGTTAAATCACCACAATAATGTTTCGGCAAGCTATCTTGCATAAGATGATGTTTTTTTGAAATTGGTTAATTTATAAAAAGTATTTTTAGGCACAATATTTTTCCTCCTACTCTCTACTTAAGTAAGATTAAGCTCTCGAAGTTAACCGTGGTAGGATGAACAGGCACCAGTTTATAGAAATTACATTCGCAAATATTATGTTTTCTTCTCTTTTCTACTCTTCTAGGTACACTAGAAGAGTAGAAAAATTGTTTGTACGATCTGCAAATATTTGTTCCGGGTGTTCTGGGTGTTTTCTATGTATAATAAAAAAAAAATATCTATCTATGTAATGTATTGTATTAAGTATATCAGTCATCTAGTACCCATAACACAAGCTCTGCTTAGCTTGGGGCTAGATGATGCTGTGTGGATTGTCCAGCATTATTTATTTTATTTATTTATTTAAAAGAGAAGAAAACATGTCGTGCCGACACTCCGCCTAACGTGGTACAAGGGGAGAATGATAATTAAGTACGATACATTTTTTTTTGTATTCACGAATGTAATTCTTATGGACGGGTGTTATTCCCTGTTCATCTTTTCATCTTATCACGATTTTAGTTCGCGGGCTTAGTCTTATAATACTACTCTGAGGGGTGAAATATGCAAGGGCTGGTAGCACCCTTCATTCAACAAAAATCCTTTTTAGTCTGTTCATTATAACATGAATCAATGTTTGCAAATTGGTGGCAGTTTTTAATATATTTTACCATTTTTTTTAAATAAAGTAGCAAACTAGAATATGGCCCACCTGTTGGTTACCGTAACCTATAAACGCTGGCAACAGCTGGTGCATAGTGGGTGAAAAGTCTCATGTGTCTCTAATGCATTCATTATATTTGTAAATAAGCCTTGTTGACCTAGTGGGCTGTACGCTGACTTCCGATCTGAAGATCGTGGATTTGAAGCCTTTTGGGTTTGCACCAATTTTTTTTTTAATTTATGTGCGTTTAACACGTTCTAGAAACTACCAGAAAAGTAATAACATATAACGTTATATTGAAAGTATAATCCTACTACTATTATAAACGCGAAAGTTTGTGAGGATGGATGTTTGTTACTCTTGCACGTAAAAACTACTGAACGTATTTTTATGAAATTTTACAGTAATTACCTATAGGTTATACATCAGAATAAGACATAGGCTACTTTTTATCCGGGTACCACGCGGGCGAAGCCGTGAGCAGAAGCTAGTTATATCATAAATTGACTATGCTGTAATTTGTATAAACAGGGGAATTATTCCAGCGAATACTGGAATTAGTTTTCTAGGAAGTAAGCAGCTTTGCGATGTTGATGGAAAACAGTTCCTGGAACGTCAGACAAAGGAAATCGTTGAAAACAGGAGCATGTCAATGACCTGCCCTGTTTTCTTAGAAGAAAGTTTAAACAAAAACCTTTTTTATTTAGTTTTCAAGGGTTATGGTATATTTAAATGCCTATTGTTTTAATTTTACCTATTGCCATCTTTTGAGGACAAAATAAGTGTTTTAGTATAAAATTTGGGTCATGCTTGTGTCTGATAGAGAAGAGACTTCTCTCTTTTTAGCAAAAGCAAGGCCAGCTGTTGCTAAACTATTTCAAGTCCAAAAGTTTAGCTTACATTCTGTATTACGGTATCTAGCCCAATTACTGTTAAGTAAGGCGCGATCATTGTCCCCGTAAGCGAGCAAGTGCAACCCGGGCGGGGGCGGGGGTGAAGTGTCGAGGGTGGATCGATGCGGGGTGGATCTGGTTTTTTCGGACAGTATACCACTGGGGGGTGAACAACCCCGCGTTACGTAAGGTGCGGTCGATCGCCGCGGGCATGCGCGCGCCCCCACCCCGGCGCCCTACCCTCGCAATACCGGTCTCGCGCGCCTACCGTACGGACGTGCCTTTTCTTTTACCGCGTTTTTCATTTCCCTTTCGTTCTTTCCGTTTATGATTTGAGCCATGTCGAAGGGAGACACCGAACAGCAGAATGGCTCCAGCGAGGAGTCCAAGACTAACCTTATCATCAACTACCTGCCCCAGAGCATGACTCAGGAGGAGATCAGGAGTTTGTTCTCGAGCATTGGAGAGGTGGAGTCCTGCAAGCTGATCCGGAACAAAGGCGCCGCCTTCCCGGATGCTCTGAACCATGCCCTGCACGGCGGCGGGCAGAGCTTGGGCTATGCCTTCGTCAACTACCACCGCCCCGAAGACGCGGAGAAGGCCATCGCCACCCTCAACGGCCTCCGCCTTCAGAACAAGACCATCAAGGTGTCATACGCCCGCCCCAGCAGCGAGGCAATCAAAGGAGCTAACCTATACGTCTCCGGTCTGCCCAAGACGATGACACAGATCGAGCTGGAGCGCCTCTTCAGCCCGTACGGAAGGATCATCACGTCCCGGATCCTGTGCGAGAACTCCGGCGGGCGCCCCTTCAACGGAGGAGAACAAGGTCTGTCTAAAGGCGTCGGTTTTATCAGATTCGATCAGCGCGTAGAAGCCGAGCGAGCGATTCAGGAGCTGAACGGTACTGTACCGAAAGGTGCAACTGAACCGATCACGGTAAAGTTTGCGAATAATCCGAGCAATAACGGCAAGGCTCTGGCCCCATTGGCCGCGTACTTGCCTGCTGCGCTGCGCTTCCCGGCCCCCCTGGGCCGCTTCGGGTCGGGCAAGTCACTTCTAGCTATCAACAAAGGTCTGCAGCGCTACAGCCCTCTAGCGGGTGAGCTCCTCGGTGGCGTGTTGCCCGGCGCCGTCGGCTCAGAGTGGTGCATCTTCGTATACAACCTTGCTCCAGAAACCGAGGAGAACGTGCTCTGGCAGCTATTTGGCCCATTCGGCGCCGTGCAGAGCGTTAAGGTGATCCGCGATCTCCAGACAAACAAATGCAAAGGTTACGGGTTCATAACCATGACCAACTACGACGAGGCCGTAGTAGCTATCCAGTCGCTGAACGGATACACGCTGGGCAACCGCGTCCTACAGGTCAGCTTCAAGACCAACAAGATAAAGACCATCTAAGTGGCTCGCAGGCCCGGCCGGCACACCCCGGCCTCTAGGACGGCACAGCAGGCGCGCACCCATACATGCTGACTGATGAACCCGCTATCTCGCAACCGATACTGAGGTGGCTGTGACAGTGATGCTAGCACCCGACAGACTGTCTTCCCGGCGGCTCGCCTTCAAGCGGGCGTTTTGTATTAATCTAGAATGTTCGATATAGTATCGCTCATTGTGCGGCCTTTTGTTCGGCTCCGGCCGCCATCTTCCCGGTCGTCGATCCAGACGCGAAATTGGGTTAAGTATCAGGCTATCAAAATGGCGGACTTCCTAGCGGCCCGCGCATGTCCGGGTAAGATGGCGGCTGGCCGGCGCCGCGGAGCACGCAATAATACTTTAAGGGCATGTGATGCTCACTCAGGCCAGACTTGAACCATACATATTGGTAATAGTCAATAACAAAATGATGATATTAAACTTCGCTTATGAACGGTTGTGGTTATCGAGAAATAGTTTTCGATTATAATAAAATAAAAAATATTAGCAATAATAGCCTAAACGCTATGCTCCAATTTTGTATGCGATCATATCGTATAAGTACTGTTTCGTGCATACATTATCGTAACGGCAAGGGCCGGTCGGTGTCGACTATGTTCAATCAATAATTGCCAAATATATCGACGTATGTTCATCCGTTTCGCTCACTCGAATCCTCGTAGCTAGCTAGTACTGCAGCCGTCGAGGCTTCACATCCGAAGTAAAATAGTGTTACCTATATTCTTAAAGATTCGAAGATATATATTAATACGTATATTTTAATCATATATTAAACTTAAGGATGAAAACTAGTCAAACTGTGATAGGTTTTGATAAAATTTTAAAAACGGCGAAACAGCGCGACGGTGGCTTCCCGCCGACGGAGTGGTAGTTAGGTTAGAAATTTTTGAGATAAATTTTGAAGACGTAATACGCTTAATGATAGATTCATCGTCATTGTCGTATGTGATCTGGGATTGACACGTGACCGAAGCCACAGCGCTCCGGAAAACTCCGAAGGGGGAGGAAATCGATGCAGCCAGCTCCCGGGCCGGCCCGGAGCTGGTGGGAGGCGGGCCTCGGCCCGGTCTCGCGCCGGCCCGGTCTCGTGCCGGCCCGGACTCGCGCGGGGGAATGAGACGGAACTAGTCGAGGTCGCCACGAGCACATGAAGCAACGCGGTAATGGTGTCAAGCTAAACACACCAACACTAAAAGATATCGGAAATGCGATACACGGAAAACAGAATAGGTACCTGTTATAATTTAATGTATGGATGCGAACCTGCGTCTATTCGAAGTAGGCTTTAATTGTCTTAGTCTAAATGGAAATTTGTAAATAAAAAGTTGTTTAATTTTAATAAAATTAAATATTGCCGCGTATAATAGCGTCACCAGTCACAATATAATTATCATAGTAATCTCGACCCAACATGACCTATAATGAACATCGAACTTGAATAGATTTAATATTGTGCCGTCCTCACGACCCTAAAACGATTTTTGTAACAAAAATATATACCAATATTAATGTAAAAAACCGTTTTTGTAACATTTCAAATATTAATAGGTACTCATAACAAAAGATGAGATTAAAATTTAAATTTACAAGTATTTATATATTTATTGTAAATGTAAAACGTGCAATAACTAATAGTTGGTAATTTAATAAAAATATATTAAATAAATGGCTCGAAGAGATGTTTGACAATGAAAGTGTCAAGTAGATGGATTCGGCACATGCCGAGTTTGTTTACTATTTATTGTAAACTATTCGTTTATCCGCACGAATGGTTACACAATTTACTTTTTAATTTAAAAACCAAAAAAAGTGCTTTGTTTTCATTCAGCTTAATATTATGCCTAGTTACATTCCAATTTAAGTATTATTAATAGATGTATTTGTGTTTAATTTATAATGAATTCGTGAGTTACCTGTTTCGTTCGCCAATGTCACGAGATGATCTTCGGACGAAACATATAAATGTTTAAATATGGCATTAATAATAGAAGATGGAGATGGATGGTAATATAACGTATGTGACAGCACAATTACCTATACTTTATACTTTATCCATAGTTTCTTAGGTTATAATAGTTGTTGTGTCGTGCTGTTTAAGCATGAAAATTTCAATCAATTTAATTCGTACCAACGGATTTTTAAGATTTAATCATGGTATTGATAATTTTCATGCGTTATTGTTTAGATTAACTTACTCATTTTAGTGTACCTATGTGCAATTAATGTATTTTATGTCTATTTATCTTAGGTGTGGTTTAATAATTTACTACCATTATTAGTGTATTAATTTGTAACACCCTAATTCAGAATGACCTGAATTGATTTATTTATTAGGAAAATTATATCGGGCGATGTAGATCGACATAGTTATGCGACATTGGTTTGGAAAATATAGTCGTACGGAAATAAAGTCAGTTTTTGGCCGCGAGTAAGTTACTCCAATTTTTTGTCATTTTTGAATGAATAAACTTTAAAACTGGCTTAATTTTGTATACGAACAATCATACATCCCGGACATGCACACATCCCTACTCGGTTCGGTTCGTTGGTTTAAACGTTCGTTTGTGTGAAAGATAGGAAATACGTCGTTTGAATCGAAACAAGAAACACCAAATATTAATATTAACTCATCGACTTTTTAGATAATAAATAATGTTAAAAGCAAAAATATTTTGGAAAGGAACGTAAGTCATTCGGTAAGCTAGTTTATGTCACTTACATTGGTAGGGCGTTTTGCGCGTGATCCCCTCTATACGGAATAATTATTAATAAAAACTAGTGCTCAATAGAATAGCGGGCTCAGGCCGGATAGATGTAACGGGAAAAGCAATAACTAAAATTGTGAATTTTAATTATAAAGCATTTTACTCACGGGTAATTCTAACTTAATATTTTTTATTGTGTATTTTAAAATATACTATAATTCATATCTTCATAGTGGTAAGTGGCAGGCGCGCAAAATGTTCTGCTCAAAATAGATTAAAATTTTAATAGCTGACAAAACTAATTAAGATTCTTAAAACTTACTTCTCTATTGCTATTTAAACTAAATTATATTTTCAACTTCTAAGAAAAATATTTAAAAAAATACTCAAATTTTACAAAATATTTATTATCTACTTACTAAAAGCTATTGAAAATTTAATCAAAACGACTTGTATCTGCAAGATTATTATGAATACTGTTGTAGATACAAAAGTCAACGCGAAACGAACCCCAGTAAGTGACAAGGGAGAATCAGACCTATTATCATAGCATATGGTACTTTTTGAAAGGTGTTTTGACGCTTTTTTTTATGAAAAATGTAAGATAAAAATAAATATTTAAATCTAATTAATTGGCAACACAGAAACAATACTTACTCTAAATACGCATAGGCTAATTACAATGTGGCTGTGAAATTAGCAAAATAAAAGTGTAAAATTGAGACAAATTGTCTTAATAATTTAATGATTAAGTCGAATCACAGAACAGAGAAACTTTTAAATATGTATATGTACATTGATAATTTGAATTTAACACGCTTAAATCCGTGCTTTGCTAAAAAGCACGTGAAACGCTTAAAACTAATGTATTTATTTCTCTGTTCTGTAATTAAAATCATGCACTCGCGCGTACAAATGGTCGAAAGCCCATAATAATAAGTAAATCAATTGAATACCACGCGGGTGAACTGTCCAAACGGTGATAAATAGGGTTGGGATAAAATCTAGTGTTTTCTAATAAGCAGATTTCGTGTACGGAACGCTCTCGGTCACAGCACAAAGCGAATCGTGGTCGAGATATTCCCATAGATAAGACACAAGAAATCAAATCTTCCATAGGAATAAATAAGTTTAAAACTTCCGCGCGAAATATTTCACCGTCACTACTCGCAATGCTCAATCCAAAGCGCGTGTCGCGACTTTCGATAGATAGATATAATCGATTGAAATATTTCGAGCGAAGCACTCGAGACATCGACTAAATGTTACTAAACCCTAGATCCGCACAACCTTCTTCGCTGAAGGCTGTTTGATAAAGTTACAACTTAAATACTTGCTCATCGTGTACTTCCTTCGAATTTTCGAACCGTTTCTCTAGTCGTAGCTTTTAGAAATTTCGATGATTTTATATAAACAGCCGCAGCGACTAGCTATCCTTCGCAGTAAGAACGACCATCGCTCGACATTTGAAGTTGTTGTGTTCTTTAAATGACGTATCAATCATTCATAGATCATTATAGACAGTGAAAAATGGCGGGCTAAACTACCGGAAGACTAAATACTATGACTAAAACCGACTATAATTTGAATAAACTTTATAAGCCGGACTCGTCGGGTACAACAGATTGCAATAAATATGTAAATAAAGGCACGGTCCAGGTTGGGTAAGAATAAAGTTACCAATAGTTTCGAATTTAAATTAATAAATATCATGTAATATCAAATTCACTGTCTATTTATTAGAATTTGTTCTCGGTGTTGATTCCTGACTGCATCGCTCGTCCCCATCTCGCCAGTGTTCATGCAGCCTATATGTAGTCTCAAAACAATGTACCTGATAGTGTGACTGTCGCTCGAAACTAGTCAACGATGCGAATTTTCACATTAAAAAAAAACAAAAAGCGTGATGGGAGCGAACAGAATATGCAGAGTAGCATGTGATACTCCTTGTACCTACTTAGGCATTCATAACCATACATTCCGGGTCAGAAAAGTGACACTTTTCATGATCACCCTAAATCGACCTAATTTCCGAAATATTCGATATAAGATAGGGAATAATTAGAAAAATGCGTCGTAAGATTCTCAAATATAAAAGTATTGAATAAGTATTTTAACATCAGTTAAGATGTACTTAGACAATGAAAGCAATGATATTTATAATGAAATATTATTATGAGATTCGGTCAGCCAAATTCATTCGTATTAGCTGACTCCACTTTGATACAAATACGTATTTTATAAAATTGAAAAAAAATATGCAAAAAAAGTTTAAAAAACACTTAAGATCTTCCGGTTTAATAAAGATTTCAATGTTAATATACCTAAATTTAATTTTTGTCTTTTTATGAATTATTGTAATAATTAAGAAGTAGATTGTATGTGTTGGTCGTATTAACCGATTTAGTTGATATTGTACCTAATTGTTAGGTATTTCTATATTATATCTTATTGTGTCGATTTAAATAATTAATTACCTCTTTAGCTTTTGTGAGGAATTTTTGATTTGCACAAGAAATAGTAGTGAAACCGGTCGCGTCTGGTCATCTGAAAATTAAACCAATTCTAGCTAAACATAAAACTATAATTTATGGTTTCAATGAAATTCATAATTATGGCTTTATGCTTAGTCAGAATAAGGATTGTTTTAGATGTCCAGTGATAAAATTATATCAGTTATCATCATAAGTTATGACAATTGATATAATTCTCATTGATTAATAAATGAAAATGTATGAAGTTATCATATTTATATGAAAATTGATATAATTATATCCAGCGTCCATTAAATTTACAGTTTTAGTGTCGTCTTTAGACTTAAATGTTGTTCCCGATAATTTGTAAGATCGTTTAAGTGGAGTTTGTGAAATTTTCCAAAATTGTATTTATTATTGCGAATGCGACACGAGGGATGCGTTAGGTTTTGAAGAATTTCTACAACCCCCATATTTTTTCGAAACTAGCAATTATAAATTACTCATTCCTAAATTAAGAATTAATAACCAAATATTTACACCTTGTAGTTGTTTCTTGGCTCTTTTAAATTAATTAAATCATATTTTCACGTAATTTCAGTGTCTATAATTATTAATTTATTGGAAAAAAATAATAAAAAATGGGAATAAATGTTGTAAAGATTCTTCTCCACTTTATACAATAGTTTTTACGATATGATATTTAATATCCTCAATGGTTGTAACTATACATTTCTTGTTCTAAATATATAAAAAACCCATGAAGTTTTGTTATTTTTACCTAGCTTACCTGTTATTCATAAATACCTCGATTAAAATTAAATATCTTCAGGGTGTCTAGGCAAATACCACTTTCTGTTGACGTTAACGCCTGCGGAAAGATTGAATTGTATGGGAATGACATTAGCTGCGGAAATGTCACGTGACAGCTGCCAAGTTTTACCTTGACAAATCTGCGTTAGCGTGAAAGGAAAAGTAAGCGCGAGGTATTTGTGTAGCACCCAGTAAATACAATTTAACAAAACTCCCAGGATCAGAATAGTAAAAAAATACTATATCCTCTGGTATTGTTAATTGTTTTTTTACGTGTGTTTGACATATCTGAGCACAAGTAACAGATAAGTAAGCTAGATAACTGTGGATTATGGGGACCGTTGCTAGAAAAAACTATCTATAGAGATATCTACGATGAAAGTGGATAATATAGCAAACCCATAACAGCCACTGAGGGTCGAGTATGGCACAAGGATCTGTTTTGGGTCCCCTTCATTTTCTATTATACGTAAATGAAATAAGTAATCGCTTCAACTACCGCACTGTTTGCAAGGGAAAATATCAAACGGCTTACGATTTACAACCCCCGTATTCTTAGACAAAACATCAAGATTTTGTCCTCCACTCGAATTCTCCTCGACATATTTTATTGACTGAGTAAAACAATCCAACAGTCATCTCAAGGTACCTTACGATGTACCTTATCTATACATTCCTCAATTGACGGTTATGACATTTGACAACAGTCTTAAACCAACAAGTTTTGTAGGCTTGATATAAATACCCTCGAACAAATGACGTGTGATGACGAAAATATTCAAATAATACTCCAACTCAAATAGTTTATTATTTATTTGAGTTTTATAAGGATCCTTGAAAAGTTCAACCAATAATACAAAACACGAGGAAGTTTGGGAGGGAACCTTAAGACGCCCTGAGTTGAGTTGGAGTGGAGAAATATTTGGAAAAAATTCTAAGAATATGAAGGTAAGTGGTTCCGTAGCAGAATACTTGCTCGCAACCGATGCTAGTAGCACGGACGTGCCCGCATCTGGCTTGCTTTAGTTCGAGCTACCCGGTACCCGGATAAAAAGTAGCCTATGTATTATTCTGATGTAAAAGCTATATTTATTACTGTAAAGTTTCATCAAAATCCATTAAGTAGTTTTTGCGTGAAAGAGTAACAAACATCCATCCTCACAAACTTTTGCATTTATAATAGCAGTAGGATGATATAGAAAAATATAACTACGGTGCATTCCCAGCTGATTTTTTGTCAACCGCTGTCAAAGCTGTAACAAGTGTGGCAACCCCACAGAGTCACCCTATTGTTTGAGGGGTGTCAAGTATTGTTCTTTTAATGGTAAATAGGTTTGGAAGACTGTTTGTGTCATTGTGTTTCACCGACTGTGAAAAAGTAAGATAAAAGTATGGTACGAAATGGCTCGTATCATTTTAAATGCAGGAGAATAGTAAAGTGCGTGGTATAATCGTAATCATATCCTAAAATGATACCAAACCACGATAATTTAATTGCTATCATTTTAAATGCGACAAAAAGGCGCACTTCATCGTCAAGGAAAGTTCCAAAATTGGTTTTATACCTCATGTCACTGCAATAGGATAAATGAATGCAAAAAGACGATGGTTACTTACACGATTATTATGCAATTTTCGGAAAGTTTTTAAATGCCTATATTTTATCGTCACACGTCGCTAGGGGGCGCTGAAATAGATGACGGTATAAAAGTCGGGGGTTTTTTATTGTCTATCTATTTGTGACAGCACACGCATTGAGCGTTAGACACGGGCCATTTCATTCATGTGTTTCTCCCCTGACTGTACCCCAAAAATATTAGATCCAGTGACGTCAGCAAGGGTGGGTTTATTGACCTTAGGGACCCCGGAACGTGAATTCGTAAAATCGGGTGAACGACCTCGTATTCTGGGGTCGCACTTTTAGGGATGCGAAAGATGGCCAATTCTGTTATGTCTCTTAGACATCTTTGTGGGTTTAGATGTTTCCCGATATTTCTGCACAGTTACATGTACCATACTCACGGGAGGAACTGATGTCGTATAACTCGTCCACGTATTACGAGTTTTTTATTTTATTTTCTACCGTCCTATAAAGTTTTGCGTTTTTGGATTGACATTTTATATTTTATTTTCTATAACTATACCTACTAAAATTTACCTATGTAAATTTTAGTGTTTTTAAGATAGGTACCTAATTTAAGCTTTTTTTAAAATTTTACTACCTTGATGTAGTTACCTACTTACTTAACTTACCTAAATTCACAAAGAATAAATGATTTGATGATTTGATGTCTTTGCGGGTGGATGTTGGTGACAGACGAATCGTAACCCTCATTCTCAATCTTTTATTGCGGACGATACCACTACCACGGTTTTATCGTCACATTCGAGTACATTTCAGCCTGCATAACACATGCAGGTAGTAAGTTATTTCGATTCTTTTTTGACGAAAACGTCTTTCATAGCCGTCAACAGATGGTTGCAAAAACCATAAGTACCTAACGAAATAATTATGTTATGACAATATCGCTTATTACTTTGGAAGTACAATACCTACGGGCATTATTTTATTACTATTATTAAGAGACTAGAAGTCTAGAAGCCGTTACTCGATCGTGAATTGTTGCGACGTTTCACGCAACTGCGGCTGCGGTCCTGATGTTGCCTACCCGTTGTTTTTATTTCTGCAAGTATGTTGTTTGTTATAGTTAGTACTTTAGTTTAGCACGCCAACCTATGTTTCTAACCTTTAAGGATCCGGCGTACAGCGCTCATAACTTTAAATCGAAGCGCGTACAAAAATATAGCTTCTCTCTTTTTGACTGATGCAGTCCCGCCCGTGCTTGCGCGATAGCAATATTGGCCGTTCAGAATTTGTAATAAATTTGGTGGTGTTCCGTAATACCAAAAAAGATTAATAAAAACTTGTATTTTTCACATTATGTTGTTATTCTGTAACTAGACAAATTAATCTATGTACTTAACCAGATGATACTAAGGTTGTATTTAACCTGTGTTATTGTTGTTTTTAATACGAAACAAATAAGAAGAAAACATGTCATGTATGACGTAAAAATATCCAAAATGCGATTCGTTTACATTTCATTTTAGGTAAGTATTTTGAAAAAATATAGCAAGGTACGTAGATATTCGAATGCAAATAATAACATAATATAGTGAAAATAAGATCTAATTACAAATGACTATGGTATTACGTTTGTATGGGCAATTCATCCAATGCAGGCCTCTTAAGGATGACTGGTAGATAATGCTGTGAAGCATAAGTCCCTTTGTAATTTTTTTGTGCGCTCTATGTAACATAAAATAAATTCTTGCATAATCGGCGAGATTATGCCACAAATCATGGTAAATAATAGCTCGTTTCTGATAATTTCATAGTTTACTAGCCGATGCCCGCGGTTTTACTCGCGTAGGATAGGTAATTAATAGGTGCATCAAAAATAATTGCAGGCATTGGGTGGGCTTTGCAATTTAAGTATCCAGACTAAGTTTATAGCAAATCGCACCATGCGTTAAAAAATTCTTAAACAAACTTAACACACCATCCTACATCCTTTGAGGGGTAGCTTAGAAAAAAATGTATTTGTTTTTTATCATTTGTACTGAATAATATTTATGCCGAGTTTCAAACAAATTGGACCACTCGTTAAAAAGTTCCCATAAAAACTTGGACACCCTCTACAACCCCTTAGAGGGGTAGTTTGGGGAGATAATTATAAATATTTATGTGAAATTTCAAGACTGTAAGTTCAAGGAATACCTTTTTTTCATACAAAGATTTTCAGCCCTTTTCACCCCCTTAGGGGTAGAATTTTCCCAATTCCTTTCTTAGTGCACCCCTACACCATAATCATGTTTCTAGGAGTTTTGGTTTAGGCTGTGCGTTGATTCACCTCTTGGACTTCGACACGCTCTATATCCCCTTTGAGGGATATTTTGGGGAAATTATTATATAAGACTTTTATAATCTGGATTGAAGAATCATACAAAGGTTTTAAGCCCTTTTTACCCCGTTAGGGGTAGAATTTTCTAAATTCCTTTCTTATTGCACCCACTACAAGAGGAATATACCCTCTAAGCTTCATGCTTCTAGGACTTATGGTTTAGGCTGTGCGTTGATCCGCCAGTTAGTAACGGAACAGTTATATATATATATTGATTGATAAAACTGGTAGTTTCAAAAGTTAAAACATAATTTATTTTTGAGAATCTATTAAGTTCAAAATATGAGTCACGACACACAACAGCTGTGCCCAAAACGCCGGAACGGGGTACATTTTACTCATTCTATGTGAGGGTAAAACACCTACTTATTTACTTAGTAATTACGAAAACCACACTGCCAGAATAAGTTAATATAATTATGTGTGTTGTGTCAATATTAATTAGCTGGCTTACTAATTAGACCCACCCTTTTGTTAGTTTGAGGTATTATATTATCTGTGATTTGGGCAAGATTATTTTGGTAGGTAAACTATTGTGAAACAAAAATCCCGACTATAAATGCCCTTTGATGTAGTTACATCCTCGGAAACATTATGTAGGTACTCAGTATGTAAATCTTTGATGATACCAAGAAAGTTGTAGTCAGTTGCGGATCCAAAAATATATATATATTGACATCTGTTTTAATGAATTCGAAGTGATTAGTGATTTTTAATTTATCCAATTATTGTACCCATTTTAGTTTTATAATTTTATGTTTGTCATTTTTGTATCGAACTCAAATTGTAACGTCTTGATAGGTTTAATGTAGGTACTATCTATTTCCATATTATCTTGAGACCTCTGAAAGCCTACATGAAAACTATGAATATACATTTAGGACATGCCCGCGTTTGGCGAATCCTACTAATTCACGCAAAAAACTAATGAACTGATTTTGATGAAACTTTACAGTAAAATTTTATTTATTTTATTTTTATTTAATAAGACACAAACGGTTTACAATATCAAGATAAATGGTAAAAACTAATGATTCTTACACCAATCAACCTGCCGCTAATAGTAACCCTATATAAATAATTTCGTAACAAGACGGTACTTCTTACACTAGGTAACAAATAAACAAATAAATATAAATAGGTACATAATATTGAGTTACTTGCATATCTATTCAACAACCAGCTGATAACGAAAAAATGTCACACTCAGAAAACTGTTAATTGTGTAACTTACAGGCTCGTGAGATAAATGAATTGCATGCATAGTTCTTTCTTAAATATTCTAGATAAAAAAGCTTAATGGTATGACGGGCATTTAAACGAGGAAATTATAAACCAATTTGACCTACAAGATATGGAGAGTCAACAATATTATTCAAAATTTTAAATAATAACATTTGATCTCTGATGGTGCGTCGGCTTTGAAGTGTATCAATATTAAAAATAATCTGTTGATTAGTTCTTGAAATTTTGAATTTAAGATGCTTCAACAATTTATTCGCTCTGAACTATTGACATAAATTTGATATTGAGGATTCCATGCACATGAGGCATATTCTAAGATAGGTCGAACTAATGAACTGAAAAGTGTAATCAGTGTATTTGCATTACTAAACTCCCTACCAATCCTTAAGATGAATCCTAACAAACGATATGCACGATCAGTAATATTTTCAAAATGGGGGTACTGAGTATGAGCTGATTGTCTAGTAGTACTCCCAGATCTCTAACTACAATAACCCTGTGAAGTAATACGCCATTTAAGTGATAATCATAAAATAATTGAGGTTTTCTTCCGTGAAAATGTAATACAATTACATTTAGCAATATTCAGATATAAAAGGTTATCTTTGCAATAGTTACCCTAACTAATTAAATCACTTTGAAGTTCTTCACAATGGGGAGATCTGATGACTTTAAATATTTTTTATCATCAGCATAAAGTAAACAATTTGAAGAGCGAAAACACTTAATGACATCATTGATAAAAATATTAAAAAGAAGCGGACCCAAGTGCGACCCCTGAGGTACGCCAGAAGTAACAGGTACAAAAGATGAACAAAATCCTTTAATAGCGACGGCCTGACTACGTTCACGTAAATATGATTCCACCCAGCGAAGCAAATGCATACCGACCGCCCAAAGCTTCTGTAACAGGATATCGTGCGATATCTTATCGAATGCCTTTGAGTAGTCCGTGTACACGGCATCTACTTGAAACTCATCCTTCATTGAACCAAACAAAACATCTAAAAATTCACAAAGATTGGACTCGGTCGACTTCCTATCTACAAAACCATGCTGTTCCTGAATTATATGAGGTCTAATAATTGGGTATATTTGATCGTAAATTATTTTCTCGTAAAGTTTGGGGATAGTACTAAGCTTTGAGATGGGGCGAGAATTTTTTATGTCCTGTTTATTACCTGATTTAAAGATGGGAACAACATATGACCTCTTCCAAGATAATGGCATAATACCAGAATTTAGTGACAAATTGAAAAGAATCGACAATGGCTTGGCCAAAAGGTCACTGCATTTAGTCAGGAACAGAGGAGGTATTCCGTCTGGCCCTGCGGTCTTATGGATATCCAATGATTTTAAATATTTCGAAACTTGATGTGTTATTCTAATGTATATAGCTTATACATCAGAATAACACATAGGCTACTTTTTATCCGGGTACTACGCGGGCGAAGCCGTGGGCAGAATCTAGTATTTAAATAAATAGGTATATCAGTCATGTAGTTCCCATAATACAAGCTATGCTTAATTTGGGGCTGGATGATGCTTTGTGAAAATGTCTCACATGATTATAATTATTTATATCTGTAAATAATTTATGTGAATACTGTGTAAAAACTAATTAATCAGATTCTAATATTCAACATCATATTTGTTAGCGACACAAATGTGCCTTCTTGAATAAAGTAGATTAGAACCATATTTACATAAACTCTTGCTTGTTTCCCGGAGGGGTAGGCAGAGACCAGGGATTTCCACTTGCTACTATCCTGACAATATCTCTTTTGCTTCATTCTCTCTCATCACATTCTTATGTACGCTCGCCGGTTTAGGGTAACTCTTGAGCTGACCTTTCTCCAGAACGTCACCAATTTGGTCAGGGTTCGCCGAGGTCTACCCCTTCCAATTGCCTCTTATATCCTAATGCCCTATAGAGTAACTAGGATCTTTTTTAAATGTTTATGGTTATGTTTTATTCCAAAAACTATCGTGAACTTGACTATTCATATTGTACAAACGGGAATTTTCACGTACTGCACTATTGGTGAAGGCACCGACTAAGTTTCGACTCATTCCGAGAGTATTCATCAGGGTGTGTGGTTGCGATTTCTCCTTCCGCGTCGCGCCGTGCACTACTTTGGTTATGGATACAGTTTTTTCAGTATTTTTTGGGAGAACGGGCTGTCGTGTTGTGATTTTCGGAAAGACGAAGGAAGAAGACCGGGCCCGTGTGTCCTTAACTGGGGTGATTCGATGGATTAAGGTCCTCAATCATGTTGTTTCTGAACCATGTTGCCTGAGTCACCCTATGTTATCTGTTTCACCCTAAGTCATATTTTATACCAATAACATATTTATTTTATATTGTACTAGCTACGGCCCACGGCTTCGAGACTTTGTTGATTATTAAATTTATTTCAATTCAATTATTTATTATTCTCATTCATAAACTATGAATGAGAATAATTAGAAGTTTAAATTTTAAATAGTTTAAAGTTTCAATTTTGCTTTAAAAGTAGTCTATGGAGGACACAACATTATTTTAGAACATCTTGCATTGCACCCATTTTCACAAATTAAAATATTTCTATTTCTAAAAAATAAAAAGAGACTGGGGCATGTATAAATGCTACGCAGATATACGTAGGGACACACTGGCGTCGATTCTCTTGTACATTAACTCAACTTTATTTAAACTATCGTTCTCTTTTACTAATAAAAATATGTTTATAGTCAGCAAATTGCAAGGACCAAAGTAAAGAGAGAGTGCCAATCTATTTTAACTCTAAAAAACGAATGCTAAATAATGATTCTCAACAAAGCAATGGATTATTTTCATCGAAAACTGACCGATTTACCAACAATGTGATAGCACCCTCCTGTGTATTACGATATTCATTGAATGATATCGATGTGGTCTGATGCGAAGGGTTGAATTTAAAAATCATAGGCACATAATTTTTACTTAAACGGGATACCTTATAAATAATAAATAATGTTGGACAATGGCCTCGATTCTGTAGTACACTAACTAAACTGAATTTAAACTGTCGCTCGCTTTTACTGATAGTGCAAGCAAGAAAGAGATAGCTACAATTTTACTGCTGTCAAATTAGTCAGATTTAAGATTTCCATACAAATTTAGTTGTAAATTCAAAACATGCTGACTATAAACACGAAGAAAAGCGGCACGTAAACTGATTTGACAGCAGTAAAATTCTTGCCATCTCTTTCTTGCGTGCACTATCAATAAAAGAGAGCGACAGTTTTAATTAGTTGGTGTACTAAAGAATCGGCGCCCTTATCGCACAGCATAATCTAGCCAAGTAAGCAGAGCTTGTTTTATGGGAACTACATGACTGATATACTACTTAAATATATGACGCCACTACCACGCGCCACCGCCACCGCCACCTCCCTGCGCCACCGCGTCATTTTAACCGGGCCCGGGCTAAGACATTAATCCGGTTTGTAGCTGCTATATAGCAATATAACTTTTCGGAGAAGGCAAGATTGTGTAGCGGCACTGCTACGGCGTAGCAAAAAAACAGACACGCTCACGACTGTAATCTCCATGATGGATGATGGTATATGTAATTGTGTTTATAAAGGGAGTAGTGTTTGTATTTTATTTTATTTTATTTAAGGAAAACCAGCAGCACATACAAAAAATGAAAGGTATAAATATAAATAGAAACAGAAGGCTATTAAAAGGTTTTCACGAGTAAGATGAATAGTATATAGAGGTACATAAAAAGTGTGAACAAGCAATATATTACACTGGTCAGACAAAAAAAAAACTTTTTTCATGTAACATAAAAACTTTTGTCTAGTTTTGTTTAGGACAAGGATATGGATAGGTAATAGAAATACAATTAGAACGCTTCAAATACCTACGAATAGTTTCTTTGTAATTCGATTTTATTAAATTTTAGAAATTTTCAGTTTTGCAATATTTATATAAATGTAACTTTATGATTTCGGCTATATTTTGCTTCAGGGACGTCTCATTGTAATGTTCAACAGTAATCCGCTAGCATTAGTGGACTCCACTTGCCCAGATATCATTTTTCTATGGTAGGTATATCTTGGTGGAATCTTTCACCGTGTTCATCGCTGACGGCGCCCAAATTTTGAAGAAAGAAGTCTAAATCACTAAGCTTTTCTTTGAATATAGATAGATAGATAGATGGATAGAAAATACTTTATTGTACACCAAATAACACATCAGCTTAGTTAAGTACTATTAACTTTAACAATGTTGTACAATGGGCGGTCTTATCGCTAAATAGCGATCTCTACCAGACAACCTTTGACACAACAAAAATACATTTTTGAAGACATCTTTCATCGATTGCCTTATTTGAGGAACAATAAATATGCCCTCTTTAATTTTTGCCTCACTCAGTTATTCTCACTAGATGAGGAAGCTTCTCGAAAGTCAGGATCTAATGTGTCGTTTTCGATTGTTTCTTGCGTAGCGGCCAGATCGGAACTTTGAGGTGGTTCTGGTACAGGTAGTTCTTCACTATGAGGGATCGGTCTTTTAGCCGATGGCAGGTCAGGATACTTAATTTTACTTTTTGTTTTTATTGTAATACATTTTGTATCAGTAAGACAAAAACAACAATCAGATGAGTGGTTCGTTGTTTTCTTCCGAACCATATGGATTACAAAAGGCATATTAGATCGCGATCTTCTCGCCCATCCAGTAAGAAGACATGTAACACAGCAGATATGTGGGACCCACGCTTTGTCTTGTTGTCCGATGGCAAAGCCAAAATACTGTTTATATCACTTAGTTACTAATGGTGTCAAATTCATTCGCTGAGTTTTAAAAGTAATGTCACCACAAATGTAACAAAACCTATTAGGATCATTTTACACTTTCTTGACATTATTTAAAAATCACTTTAACTCAGAAAACAGAAAAAAACACTAATATGCGAATAAATAAATTATCTGAATGCGAAAGTGTAACAAAAACGGTTAATTTTCAATTTTGTGGGTTTCGTTTTCGTGTACAGGCTGTAACACGAAAACGAGACCTGATGGAATCAAAATAAATATGGTGATAAAATGAGAGTAGGTAGGTATTTCAAAATTAGTAAGCATCTTTCTTGTTACAAAATTTTGTCGACCAGTGTTATTAATAGATAAGCTCTAATTTATAACTTATTATTCATGAACTACCTCAAAACTGTTTTCCATATTACACAAAGGTTATCTAGAAGAGAATGATATTCAGCATTAAGTTCGCCTATGTACAGTACATTTTAGTTGTGCAATAAAGAATTTTCTATCTATCTATGGAAATTCTCAAATCCATATTTAATTACCTACGCATATTATCTTTACAGATGTGATGGAAAATGGGGTTAGTCTGAGACAATCTAACATTATATCTGATACATGTACGCTTTTGCATACTAGTAAGCATTTCACGTGACAGGTTACAATAAGCCTATCGCCACTTATTGGAACACTTACCGATGGCATATGCCTTCGTATTTTCGGTTTTTGAACATGTGGCGACAAAACCTATCTAACAACCATCCTTGAGGTCACACAAAACTATTGCAAAAAACGTCATTACAATCCGATAAGTCTCTTCGTAGAATAGTTACAGACAAACAAACACACAAAAAACCAACCTCTTACGGCAAACGCATATAAGGACTTCTTTCGTCGTCAGTAAAAAGCTTCCTATGTCAATTAATTCCATTATTTATTCATCCCTTTTAACACAACGTAAACTTCCCTTCTATCTAAATCTGCTCAGTCTGAAATAGACTCGCTTCTGCCTTTAAAACTTCATAATAAACCCCCACCTCCCTATGTCTGTAAAAATCACCCCTAAGGCCTGGAATAGATGAACAGCTTAAACTATAAATTTACAAATATACGTTGCCACGGTCGCTCTCGTCCCCCAGCCTACCGCATCGCATCGCTCGTCCGCACTATATCTTCTTTTGCTATATATTATATTCAGATAGGATAGATACTACATCCTATCCTATCCTATTAATATTATAAACGCAAAAGTTTGTGAGGATGGATGTTTGTTACTCTTTCACGCAAAAACTACAGAACGCATTTTAATGAAACTTTACAGTAATATAGCTTATACATCAGAATAACACATAAGCTACTTTTTATCCGGGTACCACGCGAAGCCGTGGGCAGAAGCTAGTTAGGTACATACTAAATGGAGTTCCTAACTAGACCCAAACTAAGCGTGCCTTGTATCTTGGGTATCAAGAGAGTACTTACAAAAAGATAACACTGCTAACACTGAAGGTCTTATTCCTCGTGATATTGATTCCATTGAAGATAACATAAGATAAAGTTTATTGCTACATAAAGGTGTGTCTGTACAATCATAACTACAAGCCGCAACTCTTGAGTCTCGTCCGCCTAATCACCGATTTCGTCAAATGAAGAGATTGACTCAAACAGTTAAACTTCATCACCTTCTTGTCCTTATCCCACATTACGTGGGGTCGGCACAACATGTTTTCTTCTTCCACTCTCCTCTATCAGCCGTCATCTCAGTACTCACTCCTTTCTTAACCATGTCATTCTTCACACAATCCATCCATCTTTTATTTGGCCTACCTCTGCTTTAATTTCCATCCACATTCAGCAGTCAAACTTACCTTAGTTATTTGAGACGTAGGAACGTTGCCGAGCTGTTCGTTTATTCCCGCCCTAAAATCTGTTTCTAATTAGCATGATATGGGGTGCAATTCGTTGGTCCGGTCTGCCTGTTGTGAGCTATTGATCGGTTGCCATAGCTACCTTTGAGCTGTCGGCACAGTAGGGATGGGATGGTATCGATAGATCGCGGTATCGATGTTGTTTGAGAGAGGCTTTATTATACACAGCGACAAGAGAATTCATACACGAGTTTTAACATGTCGACATAATTTTATGTCAATCTTTAATTCTTAATGAGTATATTTTAAGTTTTAATTTAAGATAGTTAGTATTTTAGAGGAAGGTTTCTATATCTCGGAAATTTTAATTAAATTAAGCTCAGTATACAAACCCAAACATGTTCATGACTATAATATCCACTGTGGACATCATTATAATTATGTATTCAGAAGGTACGTAGATCCTTCTGAACAAGTTATTGACAACTATAGCATTCTAGAATATTTTACGGACAAATTTTAATGGGACTATTATCTAATTAATGTGCTGAAATTTATTTTAAAAATGTATAATATATATTGATTATTTGAATTGTATATTGATTAGAATATATATTTAATAAAGTATTTGTAAGCCAGTTAAACGGCGAAACATGGCCGATCTAAATCTAGATTAAGACCTGTCTGTACCTTTACCTATGTTTCAAACAAATAAAGTAATTGTATTGTATCCATGAGGATAACATGTACGGGGTAGTCAGAGGCACGTTTAAACATAATATTTATCACACGTTTTGCATAGGAGTTACCTACTTAGTAAACATTCTACCTGACAGGTTGCAAGCCCGTCTCCGTTTATTACAAAACATGCAAACATTTGTACCGCAGCGGGAATCGAACCTGTACTTCTTTCGTTGCAGTACATATAAAACAAAAAGCTTGGACTTAAATTTTTATCGATGAAAAATTATCCCATCCCTATTGTCTGTCGACGAAACTAAGTAACTACAACACTACATCCAAAAACTATGTTTATTGGACCAATACAGCCTTTATCAATACCGTCCAATACTTAAAAATAAACATCGTCATATGCCTTATCACCTATCGCATAGAGTTCAAAGTACTGTAGTATAATGCTATGACAGTAGACGAGCAATTATGCCGTAGTCTTTTAGTCTTTCAACAGAGTTCAGATTGCACTGGCAATTTGGTGCATTGTCTAAATTATCCTTTATGTTGTGTAGTGCAAGTTTTAGAATGCGCCAGCAATTCAGTAGCTTTATGTATAAGCTTGTCGACTTTATGTACTTTATTATGTACCAGACTATTTATATAAAGGGCGGGTTGTTATGACTGCGAGATTAACATTCGAGAGGAATTTCGTATTAAATTTCAAAAAATACCTGCATTTGTTTTAATGCTTATCATCATCATTATAAGAATGAAGAGGTACTTGGTGACATTGCTCCTGCAAACACCTTTTTGAATTGCTTTATGACGGTTTTGATGGTGTGGCCGGCTGCGATGTACAAGGTGTGGATACTATTCCCGCTGCGGGACAAATTTTTGCATGTTCTGCAGGTATTCGTTTTGGGTCAGAGCTGTTAGGTACTTCGTTTTCGCTTAGCGTTCTTTTTAACTTTTTTTTATTTTTGCTCGGCTCCTAATGGTCGAAGCGTGATGTTAAATAGCCTTCCTTTCTCAAGAATTGCGCTAATTTTTGAGGATTCATATCAAATTAAAAAAAAAAAAAACAAAGCCGAGTGGTAGTTCCAGGGCGTTCAAACAAAAAAAACTCTTCAGCTTCAGTATGGGTTATTCCACAAATCCTCCTTTATTAGTACCTATAGATTTTTAACACCAGAGGGATAACACGCGCGATGCTGACGCTCAGAAGCTATCTCTTCCAGGTAATCTTAGTGATGGAGAGGAATCTATAAGATTGTAAATATCACGGGATAAATAAAAAAAACGAAATACTTTTATTTTCTGGAATCTTTTTTATTACAAAATCATTTCCGAAGATTCACCAAATGGTTACCAACTTCACATTGAAAGATCTCGTTACCTGAGGACAAAACAAATTCTTACAAGTTAATGCTGAGTAAAAAAAATTGAGAGCCGTGTTGGCCTAGTGGGTTGTACCTCGACTTTCGATCCGGAGGTAGTGCACCAATGGATTTTCCAATTGAAAAAACGTATGTGCGTAACACTTTTTCAGAACGGTGTAAGAAATAAGGAAACCGGCAATCCCTAGTTCCAATAACTCGAAGCCTTGTACCATATGATGGGTGTTCCAATAAGCGGAGATGAGCTTGCAACCTGTCAAGTGGAATCCTACTATCCTACTAATAATATTATAAACGTGAAAGTTTATGAGGATATATGTTTGTTACTCTTTCACGCAAAAACTACTAAACGGATTTTTATGAAACTTTACAGTAATATAGCTTATACATCAGAATAACACATAGGCTTGGCGTATGCCCGCGTTTTTGCAAGTAGTTATCACTAGCTTCTGCCCACGGCTTCGCCCGCGTGGTACCCGGATAAAAGTCGCCTATGTGTTATTCTGATGTATAAGCTATATTACTGTCCGTTCAGTAGTTTTTGCGTGAAAGAGTAACAAACATTCGCGTTTATAATATTAGTAGGATTTGTTCCGCAGCGGGAATTGAACCCGCACTGCTCGCGTCGCAGCCGGTAACTCGCCCGCCGCGCCGTAAGAGGCCGTCAAATAACTATACTAGGACACAGATGTTACAATTCTATACTAGGATAATGTACTTACTCTGGTGTTTGGGCGTATGTTGGCGCAATGCCTTGATGCTGTCGAACTTCTGTCTGCAGATACGACACTTGTAGTGATAGCCGACTACCTGCAAACAGAAAAAAAAATAAACAACTTAAGGATCCGGCGTACAACGCTCATAACTTAAATTCGAAGCGCGTCCAAAAATATAGCTATCTCTTTTTGACTGATGCAGGCCCGCCCGTGCTTGCGCGATACCAATATTAGCCATACAGAATTTGTTATAAATTTGGTGATGTTCCGTAATAACAAAAAAGATGAATGAAAACTTGTTGTATTTCTCACATTGCTATTCTGTAACTAGACAATATAATATATGTCCCTAACCGAACTATACGTAAGGTATTGTTGTTTTTAATACGAAACAAATAAGAAGAAAACATCTCATGTATGACGTAAAAATATCCAAAATGCGATGCGTTTACATTTCATTTAAGGTAAGTATTTTGAAAAAATATATAGCAAGGTACGTAGATAAATACTATTCGAATACAAATAATAACATAATATAATGGAAACAAGCTCTAATTACAAATGATTTTGGTATTACATTTGTCTCGGGTCTGGGTGTTTTCTATGTATAATATGTATGTATTTACAAAAAAAAATGTATATAAGTAGTATATCAGTCATGTAGTTCCCATAATACAAGCTCTGCTTAGTTTGGGGCTAGATGATGCTGTGTGAAAAATGTCCAGAATTATTTATTACATTATTATTTATTATCGGCAATTCATCCTACGCAGGCCTCTTAAGAGGCAAACTGCTTTACGATCCACCTGTTTGTATACGATTACCGTAACCTATGGCACGCTTGCGACACCAGAGCTATCACTCGAGCGTCGCCGACCCTGAGACATAACGGGTGAAAGTTCCATGTGTCCGTAATTTCACCGGCACCCTTCAAACTGGAACACAGCAATGCGTGCATTACTGCTTGGCGACGGGGATATGTACGGCGGTAGTACTTTCCCGGACAAGCTCTTACACAAGAGATGAATAATAACATTTAATATTAATTTCAAATTGAAATTAAATCACGGCAGTACAATGGGCGTTCTTATCGCTAATAGCAATCTCTTCCGGACAAAATAAGGAGTTCTACTAATTCTCCAACATGCTCCAACTCACAGTTTCTCAAACTTATTTTTCCCACCGCCCACTTTGAGAATAAAAAATCATAGCGCACCCAAAGTTTTTAAACATAACAACCTATGCTTTGCCTTCTAGATCGCCTTAGCGCCCAATATCTTCTAGAGTCTTCTACCCCCTGAAGGCCTCCAGCGCTCACATGAGGGCGTTATCGCTCACTTTGAGAAACAGTGCTCTAACTCGATAAAAAATATAGGTGTGTTTTGCGAAAGGATCATTAAAAAGAATAACCATCCTTGTTTTCTTGCCTTTATTTCCTGGCTTGGTCGCGGAGGAATAGACAATAGTTAAAACCGACGTTTCAGAGATCCTTGTGATTTTAATGAATAAATAAATTTGATTTTATTCCAAAAACTATCGTGAACTTGACTATTCATATTGTAGAAACGGGAATTTTCACGTACCGCACTATCGATGAAGGCACCGACTAAGTTTCGACTCATTCCGAGTCTTCATCGGGGTGAGCGATCGCGACGCTCTCCCTCCGCGTCGCATCGTGCACTACCGTTCGTGTCTCGGAATCAGTCGAAACTAAGTCGGTGCCTTCACCGATAGTGCGGTACGTGAAAATAAATTTGACTTATCACTGTTTTTTAGTCAAACAATTGACATAAATAGGTTATCTTCAATAGGGTTTGAATAGGAATGTATCCTTACATCAGCCAGTATGCAGGATATGATCTTGCGGTACCTGCGCAGGTCGCCGGCGGAGTGAGTCTTGAAATGCGAGAGCAGGTTGTAGATGGAGACGTAGGTACGCGCACAGATCGGACACACCAGCGCTTCTGTACAAACACAACAACATCACTTTCATTATAACAATAAATAATTAAAAAAAAAAAAAAAAAAAACGGACTACTTGTGATCCATATTGGTTAGTATGAAGACAAAGATAATAATTATGAACTATGTTAGTAGACAAAAGTAAAAGTAAACACAATCAAAAAGAAAGAAAGGTAATGGTGCTGGATGTGAACCCTAAATATCAGAATAGAAACCCTATAACAGTTTTTTTTTTAATGTTACTGTAATAAATCATTATAATAATAAAAATATTTATTTTTTTTAACATTTTATTAAAACTTATAAGTATTATATCTTTGAACGGACAGTTGTAAAAGCAAAGCTGTCTTAGAAATATATGTTCCGGTTGAATAGACCTATCCAACGACATACATTTTATTGCTATTGGAGGGTGGTCCCAGGCTCCATATATTTTGCCCATTGTCCTTTCTATGGAAAACTTAAATCTGACTAATTTGACAGCACTAAAACTGTAGCTATCTCTTTCTTGCTTGCACTATCAGTAAAAGAGAGCGACAGTTTAATTTTTTTTTAGTTAGAGTACTACAGAATCGAGGCCAATACCTCCGACAAACAACTGTCGGTCCTAGAACCCCGGGCAAGTGGATCGGATGGATCAACTCGGTGGAAGATCTTCCTCACAGCAAATGGAAAACACCCCACCAACCTAGTTCTCCATACACACATTACAGGGCACATAATGATAAATACCCTAAAACTAAAACACGTACAATCAATTATATTAAAGAAAGACTTATTTATCTAGCATGAAGTGATTGCGACGCGAGCGTGGTTGGGTTCGTTGACCGACCCCGGAAACCCTCAAGCCACAGATTTTTCCTCATGTAAAACACACTATCACACACTATCATGATAAACTATAAATCCTATCCTACCCTACTATAAAATAATTAATGCGAAAGTCTGTGTGTGTGAATGTTTGTTACCACGTATACCGTAACTACTAAACCGGTTTTGATGAAATTTGAAATGTAGATAGCTTAGGTTCTGGAATAACACATAGGCTCTAATTTTCGAAAATCAACTCCTAAGGAGGTTAAACAGCGTGGTAAAGTTTCTATAGAAAATTTTATTCCTTGGCTTGATTCGTTCAAAACTCGGTACAAATAAACTTTAAAATAAATAATGAAACACGTATTTTTTATTTTTCCAGAACTATTCTTTGGGGGTGTGCAATTGAGTTCTAAACTTTGTATGGAAAACTGTAATCCTTGGTTCGATTCATTCAAATGTTTGTGGACATAATTTGAAGGCTGGAGACGGACATACGCTACTTTTATCAACAAACCACGCGGGCGAAGCCGCGGGAAAAAACTAGTATTACATAAATTAGAAAGCCAATTAAGTTTCCACAAAAAGAATAAGAAATGTATAAGTAAAATGTATACAGGTAAAGTAGAGGACTATAACTATAGTCTGGCTAGAGGAGGTCGTTTAAACGGAAAATACTTTAAAAAACGGTAAAAAGCAGTATCTAAGCATATTATAAATAATAAGCATTTTAGAATCCGCATTATTAGATTTCGCATCCCCGTAGTGCCATCTACATTACAATATCTGAAACATTTGAATGTGTTTCAACTTGTAGACTGCAATAATTGTAAACTACCAATTATAGATGGCAGCACTTTCTTCTTCAAAACACAGTGTAGTCAGCCATGATGAGGGCAAACACCTTGTTATAGTATGCGACTAAATTGCGTATCAGTTGTTTTCATTAGCGAACATTTTACTTTGTATCTTGTTTGTTTGGTCGGATTATATAACTGATTTCAAACTGTTATGGAAACACGTTTGTAACTCTTGATTCGTAAGAGTGATTTTTGCCCAACAACTGCATTATTTTTAAAATCACACATGCTTAAATAAGCGCAAATCATTCGATCATACAATCGTTCGCTCACTTAAACATTCTATGAGTGTGGAATTTGCTTTTCGATTTTGTGTACGTCTCATCACAAAATCGAAAAGCAAATTCCACACTCAATTTTATTTCACGTTTCTTGTTTTTCAAATAGTTTGTTGTTGTGTATTGACTTTGGGGACAGAAACTTTTGTTGTATTTTGTAGGTTATCGTGTATTGTTGTGTAGTTAATGTAAATAGGTACTTTGTGTGTTAGTGTTTGTGTACAAAAGATGACGAGGAAAAATTACAATGATATATGGAATTATTTTGATCGCAATCAGCTGGACGATAAAATTGCAGAATGCAAGTACTGCAAAAAAAGTTTGTCGTTTAAAACGACTTCTTCAAACCTCAAACAACATTTAAGAATCAAACATTCAAATGTTTTCAACGATTACCTTTCGCGGAAATTAGTACGCCTTTCTGTTGTTAGACCGATAGAGGCAGCAGCAGCGGCGCTGAAAGTAGCTGCGGAACCGTTCTTACAGCAAGATAATGAGCATGGCGGTGACATTTTTGGTGATGATGATATTAAGACTAATAATGGTATAGTTGCATCTAACGCAGTTGATGGTGGTACGAAGATGACGAGGAGAAGTAACAATTATATATGGAATTATTTTTATCGCAATCAGCTGGACGATAAAATTGCAGAATGCAAGTACTGTAAAAAAAGTTTGTCGTTTAAAACGACTTCTTCTAACCTCAAACAACATTTAAGAATCAAACATTCAGATGTTTTCAACGATTACCTTTCGCGGGTAGAGGCAGCAGCAGCAGCGCAGACAGTAGCTGCAAGACCAGCAGCCGGAGCGGCACCAGCAAATTTGCCGTTCTTACAGCAAGCTAATGAGCATGGCGATGACATTATTGGTGATGATGATACTAAGACTAATAATGGAATAGGTGCATCTAACGCAGTTGATGGTGGTACGATGATGACGAGGAGAAGAAACAATTATTTATGGAATTATTTTTATCGCAATCAGCTGGACGATAAAATTGCAGAATGCAAGTACTGTAAAAAAAGTTTGTCGTTCAAAACGACTTCTTCAAACCTCAAACAACATTTAAGAATCAAACATTTAAGTGTTTTCAAAGATTACCTTTCGCGGAAAGTAGTACGCCGTTCTGGTGTTAGACAAAAAGAGGCAGCGGCGCCAGCAGCAGCGCCGGTAGTGGCAGTAGCTGCGGGACCAGCAACTTTGCCGTTCTTACAGCAAGGTAATGAGTATGGCGGTGACATTATTGGTGATGATGATACTAAGACTAATAATGGTATAGGTGCATCTAACGCAGTTGATGGTGGTATGATGATGGCCATCAAGCCGCAGCCTCATAGAGGATCAAAGAGAACCATGGCCACTGTACCTATACGACCTGACGAAAGAAAAAAAATTGACAAATCTTTATTGAAATTAATGACAGTAGATTTTCAACCATTTAGTGTGGTGGAAGATGATGGATTCAAAGAGTTCGTATCCGCATTGAACCCTAATTACCAGTTGCCGAGCCAGAAGACATTAGCTACTGAACTGTTATCGGCAGAATACGCTACACGGCATGCAGAGGTGCAGGCATTGGTGCGAGAACGTTGCGTTAGCATTTGTCTTACCATGGACTGCTGGACATCAAAGAACATGGAAGCGTATATGGCTGTCACAGGACATTTTATAGATAAAGAAACTCTTGAATTTCATTCCATCATGATTCAATGTGCTGCTCTTGAAGGGTATCATACCTCACAACGGATTTCTGCAAAACTGCAGCTGATTATAAATGAATGGTGTATCGCTGACAAGGTAAATCTCATTGTGTCAGATGGCACCTCTAATATGTCAGCTGCTGTGAGAATTTTGGACAAACCTCATGTCAAATGCTACGCACATAAACTAAACCTAGTGGTACAAAATGCTCTTACTGAAGAAGCAATAGCACAAAGCATTATTAAAGTCCAAAAAACGGTTACACACTTTAAACGAAGCAGCATAGCTACAGAAAAATTGCTTAGGTATCAAGCTACGGCTCAAAATGTGACACAGCCGAGAAGTCTTTTATTATCAGTACCAACACGTTGGAATTCTATATTCCTGATGTTAGAACGCTTTACATCTCTTGAAGAAGCTTTGAGGGCAACCATCCCTAATCTAAAATCTGACCTGCCAATTATACCGATGGAGGAGTGGGCCCGCCTCCACCAAATATGTGAGGTACTGAAACCGTTCGAAGAAGTAACTAATATAATGAGCGCTGAAAATTATTTAACGGCTGGTAAAGCTATCGTGCTTACTACGGGACTACGAATGGTATGTGATGAAATGCTAAAAAAAAAATTAAACAATCCCGTTATATCAATGGTCAGAAACCTACAGCATGGCTTGTTTGCACAATTTGGCTATTTAGAGCAAAATGAAGAAATAGGAATGAGCACTCTACTGGACCCCCGGTTCAAACAACACGCGTTCGAGAATCAGGCAGCAATGTGCAGAGCAAAAGAGAAGCTTCTAGAAAACATGAAAATGTTGCACACCGATGACACTGTTGAAGCTGATCGTAAACCGCTTCCATCAACCAGCACATCATCGCTATGGGAAAAATTTGACAGTAAAGTGACGATGACGCTTGAGCCAAAGGCTGCTGAAGAGAAAGCAAGGGAGGAGTTAAATATGTATTTCCTTGAAAAAGTAGTTCCACGTGCGGAATGCCCCATAAAGTGGTGGATAAATCATAAATCTCTGTACCCCACATTAGTTCAATTATATATACAAAAGGCAAATATCGTGGTTACATCGATGCCATGTGAACGTATATTTTCGAAGGCAGGCTGCATAATCTCCGAAAGAAGAACTCGGCTTACTTTTTCTAAAGTGGAAAAACTCGTGTTTCTAAACTCATTAAAAAAATAAAACAAGTGACTTACCTTAGTATAACATATTGTATGATCTGCGAATATTTGTCTTGGGTCTGGGAGTTTTCTATGTATAATGGGCTCGATTCTGTAGTACACTGACTAAACTAAATTTAAACTGGTGCTCTCTTTTACTGATAGTATACGCAAGTAAGAGATGGCAAGAATTTTAGTGCTGTGTGCTGCTGTCAAATCAGTTTACGTGCCGCTTTTCTTCGTGTTTATAGTCAGCATGTTTTAATAATTATTATTATTTATTTATTTCAGATAACATGATCCATATGTGTTAGTAAGACTTAGGATATGTTAGACATAAAAACAATTTTATAATTTAACCCTCAGCCATCGATGTGATGATATCACGACTAAATTTGTATGGAAAACTTAAATATGACTAATTTGACAGCACTAAAATTGTAGCTATCTCTTTCTTGCTTGCACTATCAGTAAAAGAGAGCGACAGTTTAAATTTAGTTTAGTTTGTGTACTACAGAATCAAGGCCATTATGTATGTATTTACAAAAACAATGTATGTTAGTTGTATAAGTTATTGTAGTTCCCATTATTATTATTGTTTAAGCCAACATTGTTTGTATGTGTGTTACGTAATTAAACTTTAAAATTTAGTGTGTATTTATATTTATTTCAGACAGTCATAATCCTAAGTATGAAGGGAAGTCCAATGATTCGCTCAGACGCAAAATAAAGCATAAGCTTAAAAATATATATGCTTAAAATTGTAAGTCTTTCGTTATAACGCAATGTCGATTTTAAGCCATTATTTTCATTGCTAAGTCCGATGGAAATAATGGTTATTCCCAGCACAGTTTGTGGACATAGGACGAAAATCAGCTAAACAGATTACACCTTATAAGGGTATATTATATGGTGACGACCGATGTGGCGCGGTGGGCAAAGGTCCGCCTGCGACACAGGATGTTGCGGGTTCGATTCCCGCCCTGGGACAAATGTTTGTACGATCTGCAAATATTTGTTCCGGGTGTTCTGGGTATTTTTCTATGTATAATAAAAAAAATATCTATCTATGTAATGTATTGTATTAAGTATATCAGTCATCTAGTACCCATAACACAAGCTCTGCTTAGCTTGGGGCTAGATGATGCTGTGTGAATTGTCCAGCATTATTTATTTATTATTTTATTAATTATATATCATATATAATAGCTTCTCTGAAGCTTCTCAAGTAGAAGTGAGTTATCAATTTGATCAATACATTTGGAATAGTTGCTGTAGATAATGTCCACTTGCAAGGGTTCCGACATATTAATATGCATGCATTTACAAAAAAAGTGTATTTGAGTCATGTAGTTCCTATAACACTTTGCTTACTTTTAGGATAGATGATGCTGTAAGAAAAATGCCCAGCATATTTATTTATTTTTCTACCAGCAGGAATCTAACTGATGATGTCACTGTTCTAACTAATTCGTCACTGTTTTAACATTGTTTACTCACTGTTCTTGGCCTGCTTGGTGACACCGCGCCAGGAGCCCTGAAAGCAAGAGGTGCACAGTTTGCAGCAGGCAAGCTCCTTCAGATACATCTTGGATTCTCCATCGGCTGATGCTGACGTTTCCCCGTCCTCTGCCTTCTTGCTGAAACCGAAAACTACTGAACGGATTTTGATGCAACTTTACAGTAATTTACCGTATACATCAAATTAACACAAGGCTACGTTGTACATCCAGGTACAACAAATAGTTATTTTATATGAGTTCTGTGGCTTGAAATGAACCATTTTTTTTAAACCCCTGACATGTATTCCAACGTTATTGCAGCATCCCCTTACTGAGTATTAGATCTGCAAATATTTGCCTCAGTTCTGGGCGTTTTCTATGTATTATGTATGTATTTACAAAAAAAAAAGTTTATAGTAGTATATCAGTCAGGGGGTACGGGGGTTCTCTTTCCCCCCTCCCCCCGCTCTCGTCGCTTAAAATAAAATGACTAAATGTACTGGCCTTAATGCATATCAATCATGTTTTTTTTTAAAGCACAGTAGTCTTACTAACCGTTTATCAATCAATGCATAAATGGCAGATGTTGACTCTTTCGGTTTATAAACTACTAAAGCTTCGCCATCTTTGTGGTTCTCCTGAAAGGTAATTTATAATTAATACAAAAACATAAAAAATAAACACACTCACAACTGAATTCCTCATGATGAACATTCTGAGATACATACACAGTGCATAGATCTTCCAGGATATCAAATAGAGGGAAGTCAGAAGAGCCTACAAACATCACAATTGGGGAATGTCCAGATTATGCAAGTATGTAGTTAGCATTCCACATTGTCAGTGCTCAAAACGGTGAAGGAAAACATCATAAGGAAGTATCAAAAATTTGAAGGTGTGTGCCTAGCAACCTGTCACGTAACCTGTAGCAATATAACTTGCAAAACTCGCTTGTGCCAAATTCAAGTTGGATGTACCTCTGACTACACCCTACCTGGTATCTTCAAAGATCTTTGCACTGGGTATGTATCTGTGGAATAGCAGTCTTGAGCATATTAGTTTATTTTGTTTTGAGAGTCTAATAAACGATTTACTAACATCATGGAGGCTGACCGAACTCTATTTGGTGACACGCATGACGCACTTTCTATTTAATCTATATTTTAGGAGCTAACTGCCGCCAATCCTCTTGTGACAGTTCCAAACTTAATTGAAACTCAAGAAAGAGATGACAAGAATTTTACTCCTGTCAAATTAGTTTATGTGCCACTCTTCTTCTTGTTTATTGTCAGCATGTTTTGAAATCATGGCTTAACTTGTAAAGGAAAATTGAACTTAATTTAAAATCATCATTAATCTCTTTCTTTTGTTACTGTTAGTAAAGAGAGAGATAGATAAAATTAAGTTTAGTTGGTTTACAAGATAATCAACTTCACTATCTACCCAATACTTACCTTGCTCAATATAGCTTCACTAGACTCCCCGGCAGACCTCATTTTTCTATTCCCGAGTATATAATTACTAAGAACTTTCTTTTCTTTATAACGAGGTAGGACACATTGGAATATCTCAGACTTTTTGTCCCCGTCAACATTTTCGACAGAGGTTTTACTCCAAATAGTTGTTTCTACACTGCCTGAAAAGAAAAATAAATATAAGGTTACAATGATACAATGCATAAAACAATAGCTCTGTAATCAACACATGCATGGTTTGTGTATGTGAAAGGTGCTGTTGTATGTGTGAGTAAATTAGAATTGTTAAGGTTGGCACCATTTAATTTGACTTATAGCCCCAGTGTCTATGTATAATATGTATGTATTTACAAAAAAAAGTGTATATAAGTAGTATATCAGTCATGTAGTTCCCATAACACAAGCTCTGCTTACTTTGGGGCTAGATGATGCTGTGTGAAAATATCCAGCACTATTTATTTATTTATTTAGTGTCTGATTGCAGGCTTTTGCACTCTCCTAATTAATTTGTATTAGGTAGTTATCAGTTAATTTGTATATTTCATAAGTGTACCTACATTTAAGTATCATTTTTAATTCATTAATTCATGCTCTTGAACCAAAATCATTAATTCAAAATCATCATGAGCAGCACGCTAACAATGTGTCTATGCAATGGGTTGTCATAGGTACTTATAAATGATTTCTCGCAAGAATTCCAACATGTAGACATCTTTAACAATAGTTTTACATGTACATTTCAGTATTTAAGAGATAACTTAAGTTTTAGCTAAAATAATTCTATTAATTAAGTTTTTCATTTTGATGTTAACCGTTAAGCAATGTCTAACTAAATAAATAAATTCTATGAGTGTTAAACTGACCTGTAAGCTTATTTACAACATTTTTGAACACCGCAGTCCTAACAGATTTCTTTGTATCACCTCGTTCAGGCTTCAGCATCTCATCGCAATATTTAAAGTGCTCCAAACAGACATTATTCCAGTTGTTAAGCCTCTTTTTATCACTCTCATGCACCCTTATCGCCCTCACCGGCAAGCATAGAGGGTCGTCATAGTCAGGAACACGAATATTATACTTTTTCCGATTCATATACTGTTCTTTTGCATTAACTTGTTGATATTCGCGGGGTTTTGCAGTTTGAAATGTTTGAGATTGATTGACAGTTCGTGTTTTTTTCTGTGGAGGTTGTTTCCTTCTGATTACTTCTTCAGCCGGGTCGTAGTCGGAATCTTCTTCCTTCTTCCGTTTTCTTTTCTCCATGGTGGTACGAGAACGCTCCACCAGCAAGGTTGGAGCGTACATGGAAGTTGCGGATTCCTGTGACCCTTGAGACAGGACGCATTGCTGCACGATTTCCGCATCTTCTTCTAGATATTCTATTGCGTCGTCGGCGTTCATTTCCGTCATACTGTGAGTTGCTGTAAGTAGGTAATTAAAATACAGTCTTGCTAGTTACTAGAGAAACTAGGACGTATCTCCTAGTCTGTGCCTAGGACCAAACAACCAATCCAAACAAAAGCTGGAAATAAATACTTTTACACGCATTGCATTGTAAACAAACTCACTCGTAGTGGTCACAGAGGATATAAAAAAAAATCACCTGAGGGAAATTTTCACACCAAAGGGATATGTACCTACTTTTTATCTTAAATAAACTAGCTGCTGCCCACGGCTTCGCCCGCGTGATACCCGGATAAAAAGTAGCCTATGTGTTATTCCTATAAGCTATATCACTGTAAAGTTTCATCAAAATCCGAGTTTTTGCGTGAAAGAGTAACAAACATCCATTCTCCCAAATTTCACGTTTATAATATTCTCCTTTCTGTTATTAAAATCTTTGTTAATATTAGTAGAATGCTAGACCTTTTCCACACAGCATCATCTAGCCCCAAACTAAGCAGAGCTTGTAATGTGGGAACTACACGACTGGTATACTACTTAGATATTTTTTTTTGTTATTACATAGCTAGATATTATACATAGAAAAATACCCAGACCCGAGAAAAATATTTGTTGATCATACAAACATTTGTCCCGTGGTGGATATCGAACCCGCAACCTTCTGCATCTCAGGCGGGCCTTCACCCACTGTGCCACTGAGGTCGTCAATATTACATTATAGATGTAAAGGTAAGTATAAACAAGTCCTGGCTGGCAGCACTAAAATAATAACCAAACAAAATAATAATAATCTGTGGCCAACCAACCAAACCAAACCAATAAACCAAAGAATTTGTGTCAACATGTCGGACAAGTTCGTATATTTTTACATTTTCTGAATTTTATTGGTTTTACTAGTATTTTGTGTAATATGTGCATTAAAATCGAAGTCAGCACCTACTCACATAATTCCACATAGATCGAGTGAAATTGTTACATAAAATTTTGAAATAACAAAGTCATCCATGTGTTTGGCTTTTTGCTGAAAATTTATTGTTTTTCTTTCAGTGAAGACTTGTTAGGTGATGATTTAGAAGACCATAGTCTCGCAGACTACAACCTTGGGAACGATGAAGAGGACCAACTCCTAGCTGATGATTTTGACGGCGATAGTACACACAATGTACCTTCGTCGCTAGAAAGCTTCAGGGAGCCTACAGATATAGTATCTTCAGATTATGCGGGACATGGAATGGAATATAGGCCTCAGGTAAGCTCTATTTGTATGTAGTGTTATAGGAAAGCCAGCAATTTACAAATCATCACTTATATTTAGATATTTATTCATGTATTACTAGCCTCTGCCCATGGCTTCGCCCTCGTGGTACCAGGATATAAAGTAGTCTATGTGTTATTGTAGGTCAAATAAACCTGTTCTAAATTTTATCCATATAGTTTTAGCCTCCATGGAGAACATCATAACATCTAGACTATCACATACACAATTTTAGTAAGACAAGCCACATCCAAGTTGGTTAGCTCTTAAGAACTTATAAACTTCTCTCATAGAACCACTTTGAACACCCTTTAGACCTTATGGTTTAGACCTTTATCCACAAATAATTTCTGACTGCAAAAAGAGCCTTACAAACTGGCTGAAGACCAAAAACTATAATGAAATAGAGGACATAGACTCTGGCTACTTAAAAATATATTTTACGATGTGAAAGAATTTCTTGCCAATTAACAATTTTTATTTTTTTTCATTTTATTTATTTGGCAATTTTCATTTTGTAATTATTATTTTTTACTTGACATTTGTATTGAATTGTATTGGTGATTCGTTTGAAATATTATGAGGATAAGTTGTTATATGGATAAATATATATACATTTAAATATGGACATGTTCGGACGACCGATGTGGCGCGGTGGGTGAAGGTCCGCCTGCTACACAGGAGGTTGCCGGTTCGATTCCCGCCCTGGGACAAATATTTGTACGATCTGCAAATATTTGTTCCGGGTGTTCTGGGTATTTTCTATGTATAATAAAAATATCTATCTATGTAATGTATTGTATTAAGTATATCAGTCATCTAGTACCCATAACACAAGCTCTGCTTAGCTTGGGGGCTAGATGATGCTGTGTGGATTGTCCAGCATTATTTATTTATTTATTAACTTTAAATTAGATTAGATATTAAGAGTAAATTTGCATCGCAGATATTGGGGAATGTGAGCTCCCTATAATATAACAAATAACTTTGTACTACCGCTTTCAGGCAAATAAATGATATTATTATTATTAACCTTTATTTATTTCAATTCTCAGGCTTATATTCGTTAGCTTAATTGTGGAATTGTATATCTGTGGTATCATATTTTTTAAGAATAGGTTAAGCATTACTATTATAAAGCGTATAGTGTGTTGTCATAAGAACTTAGGTTGATACTTTTTAGACTTTATTTAAGTCTCTGACTAGTACTTTTTTCTATAAATGAGTCTCGTTCATTTACGTTCGATTGGCACCACACTAAAGCTGAATGAAGGATCATCAAAAAAATAACCAAGCAGAGTTTGTTGCCTGATTCTTCTATGCTTGGTCGCGCGCGAGGAACCGGCGTAAATTCACTTTAGATTCACGTATAGTTTTTAAGTTGACGTTTCTATATGATCCTTGTGATTTCAATGAATAAAAACCTTGACTTTGACTTTGACTTTGACTTTGATATGCCTGGGGCCTTACATACATTAGTGGAGCCTAAGCTAACACTAAGAGGCCTTTTGTACATTATCATATAAAAAAACGGAATTTTATAGATGATGACTGATGTAAACTATTGGAAATATGAGTGATAAACTAGGCTATTGCAGGAGTATATGCTATGTAGGATGAAACGGCACCTGCCAATTCTTACTGAAATTCAGATAAAATCATAGGCAGGTGATGACTTGCTGTCCACTAAACAGGCCCCATAAGTGCCGCCAATGATAGGCAGCGTAGAGGCAATGTTGGTGTGAACGGCTAAAGGGTGTTGAGAGGTGTGCTGCAGTTTCACTAAACGCTACTCCCGGCTTTATGCCTTTAACACTTTATTATTTTTATTATTATTATATACACAATAACATAGTTCTCAGCTACTCTCAAGCAACAGCGGGATGATCCCCTTCATCATCCACTCTTAAATGACTGGAGTATAATGGAGCTACAGTCGAGAAATAACATCTATTGCAACACAGCCGAAACACTAAGATAATAGAAATACCTGAATAAAACCTACAATAGTACTGTACATATTGTAAAAACGCGAATTTTCATTTACTGCACTATCGGTGAAGGCACCGATAGAGCAGTACACGGCGCGACGCGGAGGGAGAAAGCCGCGATCCCTCACCCTGATGAAGAATCTCGGAATGAGTCGAAACATAGTCGGTGCCTTCACCGATACATACTGCAAGTATGTGAAAATTCCCGTTTTACAATATGAATAGTCAAGTTCACGGTAGTTTTTGGAATAAAATTAGTACTCTAATTGTAGGTTGGGTATGGTTGCTGGGAAATTACAGGTACATGAGATCTGTCATCTTGATATCTTAATAGGCAATGCACAAGTGATACCATCCATCATACCATCTGGTATTAAAAGTGTCTATAGGCTATGGTACCTGCTCACCAACAGGTGGGCCTTAAGTTTGTTTGCCTCTTTAGTAGTATTTTAAAAAACTGTCCACTTAATCATTAAGTTTTTGCAGCCTATTGCGTACCAATGTACGCCAGCGTTGGATACAGAGTGTGTTGTGCCCAACATAGTGGTTGAGGTGCCCAACTTACCCGCACACTCCACCTATGCCCCGTATGAACCACAGCATTATGAGCCTGAACACTCCGTGCCTCCAGCTATGGTGAGTGTACAAAATTAAATGAATGCCTAGAATTAGAATTATTTATTTTTAATAAATAGTAAGCGTAACACACCAAAATGCTACTATCTTAGATTAAAACTTAAATATAATCCTAACGAATTCTACTTTGATGATGGGTTGTCATAAAAAATGTCGACATGCTGGAACTCATGTGTGAATGCATTAAGTAATGCCTCACAGTACATACATACTTCAGTATGTGTAGTTTAAGTAATTTACGTAGAATAGAAAATGGTTTATCTGTCTACCTCTATGGCGCAGTGTGCAAAGGCCTGCCTGAGACGAAGGTTGAGGGTTCATTTCCCGCCATGGGACAGATGTTTGAATGATCTGAAAATATTTGCCTCTGGTCTGAGTGTTTACTATGTGGTATGTATTTACAAAAAAAAAGTATATCAGTCATGTAGTTCCCATAACACAAGCTCTGCTTACTTTGGTACTAGGGGGCTAGACAAATACCTCACGCTTACTTTTTTCCTTTCACGCTAAGGCAAATTTGTCAAGGAAAAACTTGGCAGCAGAGAGTGACATTTCCATATTCCCATACAATTCAGGGTTGGCAACTCGCGCCTCTGGTGTTGCATGCATCCAAAGGTTACGATAACCACTTACCAACAGGTAGGGCCCGTATTCTTTTTTGCCATTTTAGTAGAATAAGATAAAAAGTTTGAGGACTAGCAATAAGAATTAAAAACTATATGCATAGTCATTTAGATAATTTTTCTTTTTTATTTTCAGCCAGCACTTGTAGAGTCACCACAAATTGTGCCTTCAGAGATTGTTGCCTCAATCCCAAGTAAGTTTAAATTATTTATGAATATATAAAGACATTAAGAGCCGCGTTGGCATAGTGAGCAGTAATCCGACTATCGTTCCAAAAGTTGTGATTGTGAAACTGGTAATGCTCTAATCTTTGGAACAACCAGACAGATTTGAAAACAAAAAAATCATAATCCAATTCTAGAGGAAGGTTATAAAATTAACATCACACACACTTAGGACTGACACTTAGGAGCCGAGCAAAAGAAGTTATATCGCGGGCGGGCGTGGCACAGCTAGTCTATAATAGTTTTTATTTTTAGATGACATAGCCAGAGAGAGGTTTATATCTGAGCGTCCGGTCGGAGCCCAGAGGATGCCGCAAGTCAGAGATATTCCGGACAGCTTGGGTGAGGATTCATATTACTTATTGTAAAGACATAGATAAATCCTACAAAAATTTTAAACGCGAAAGTTTGTGAGGATGTATGTTTGTTACTCTTTGTAACAAACATCCATTTGTTGTTGGGTATTTTCTATATATAATATATATGTATTTACATAAAAAAAAAGTATTATATCAGTCATGTAGTTCACATAACACAAGCTTTGCTTACTTTGTGGTTAGATGATGCTGTTTGAAAATATCCAGCATTATTTCATTACTAGCTTCTGGCTTCTGCCCACGGCTTCGCCCGCGTGGTACCCGTATAAAAAGTAGTGTCTATGTGTTATTCTGATGTATAAGATATATTACTGTAAAGTTTCATCAAAATCCGTTCAGTAGTTTTTGCGTGAAAGAGTAACAAACACCCATCCTCGCAAACTTTCGCGTTTATAATAGTAGTAGGATTATAATATAATATATAATGTTTGTAGATAAAGTGGTGATAGCGGGAGGGTTCGCGGGGGGGCGCGGGCGGACCTCCTGGCGGAACCCGCACTTCAATGCGAGATTCACGCATCCCTACAGGAGGAACAATATGCAGAGAGTGAGTATTCATACATACAATATTATAAAAATAGAATATAATTATATTTATTTTGGACAGAATAATACAAACTAGGTAGTTACTTTAAAAACGAAAAAAAATTTGTTAACTATCTAAATAATACAGGGTGTAAAAAGACCCATCACTAAGCCGAAATCTAAGCATACTGTTCGTTCATCTTAACGAGTAAGCAACATAATTGCTGGGAAACTACTTTACATTTTAGGCATAAAAATATGCAGCGTGTGTGCGTGTGTATGTGCTCTTATGACACACACACACACACACACACACACACACACACAAGACAAGGCCATGGTGTTGCGAGACGAGTTTGATATTCATTTCCTTTCTGCAACTACAAATGTGTTATTTGCTAAGAAAATTCCAAAATGGTGATAAAGTTTCTTTGGACGAAAGTTTAATAATAACACTTGGAATTCATTTCCGTAAAGAAATAAAAAAAATTAAGACTGACCTTCAATAACTTCAGAACCTAAGGATTCCCAGGTCTTTTAGAAAAAAATATCCCAATGATGTATAGAATATGTGTCTTACGTCTTGGTGATGGGTCTTTTTAGACCGTGTTTATTTAACTATGAAAAGAAAACTGTTGTCTACCTGCAGTTGTACGACTACTGCTATAATAGAGTTTAAGTCACCAACCAGCCAGGATACCCAAAAGGCTGGCGACATTACCCCGTTGAATAGCAATGCAAATTTTCAGACCGAGGTAAGCGCCAGCCCTTTGGTCATTGGTTGCCCACAGACCTTAGGTTTCTACTGCAAAAGACAGAAATACGTATCCATCGCCGATGGATGACAACCAATGTGGCGCAGTGGGCGAAGGCTCGCCTGAGACGCAGAAGGTTGCGGGTTCTTGTCTCGGGTCTGGGTGTTTTCTATGTATAATATTATTATAAATGTATTTACAAAACAAAATAGCATATAAATCGTATAATATCAGTCATGTAGTTCCCATAAAACAAGCTGTGCTTACGTTGGGGCTAGTTGATCCTGTGTGAACATTTTCTAGCATTTTTGCTAAATTAATAATTTTATCTACCCTCATTTGCACTTGGCCTACACATCCCCTAATAGAACTATTCTTATTTATTTTCAGGGTAACTTCTCTCAACGTAATTCCTTTCCTCCCCCTCAATATGTGCGTCCCCTCCCCCCGCCCCCGCAGATGCCTGACCACGGTGTGGAGCAGCCCCCCTTACAGCCCCCCCCTATGCCCCTCATCCGAATGGAAATAGCCAATGATATGCCAAGACCCTCATTTCAACCGGACCGGCCCATCGACATGCAAAGGCCACCAATGAACATGCAAAGGCCACCGATGAATATGCAAAGGCCACCAATGGAGATGCAAAGGCCACCAATTATGATGCAAAGGCCACCAATGGAGATGCAAAGGCCACCAATGGAGATGCAAAGGCCACCAATGGAGATGCAGAGGCCACCGATGGAGATGCAAAGGCCACCGATGGACATGCAAAGGCCTCAATTCCAGAGGTTCCAGCGGTTTCCATTCAGGGAGGAACGGCCTATGTTCAACCCTATGATGCCTCAGTATGAAAGACCCATGTACTTTCCGCGACAGCAGTTTCAAAGGTAAATTAACGGACACATTTTTTTTTATAGTACTAGAGAGAAATAAGAACATTTATTTGCATGAATATAGATCAGCTAGTATTCTACCATTCAAATGGTGTGCTAATGTCAAAAGGTAGATTGAGAATCAATTTAAATACAGAACGGAAGACAAGGCAGTATGGTCATACGACTATAGCCTACCCTAGAAGGGTTAATTAAAAAAAAAAATTAAATACAGAATAATTATAAAATGTCAAAAATTATGCCCTAACGTTTGAATTAAAAATGTCAAAACTTGACAAATACACTTACGGCCTACATGTTGGTAAGCGGTTACCATAAAAATCCACCCTGTTTATTAACTTGTTAATTCTGAGAGCTTATTATATCAGTGACTTTTTTTCAATCCACTTTAAAAAAGAGGAGGGTCTCAATTCGTCTGTATGTGTTGTTTTGTGCGTATGTTAAACAATATCGCCGATTTTGAATCGATTTTATGAGTAAAAAGCGATACACAATTAAAAAAAGAAATCCACTCCTAAGAGTAGAAAACTCCACCCCTAACGGTGAAAAAATGGGAGATGAAATTTAATATTGGATTTTTTATCAATTTCCCGGTATTCGAAGACGGTTTTATTTTCCTGAAAAAAATATTTTCTTATGTTTGTTGTAAATCATTTTGTAGGTTCGGTCCCCCGATGCCACAAGTGACGATTCGACAGAACCTGCCAGATAAGAAGGAACCGGAAATACGTATGCTGCCACTTCCGGTTCCGCTTCCCGCCACCCTGCCGGGCGGACTCGCCGGCAAGAAGGTGCTCATCAACCCACACTTCAAGGGGAACTTCCAGCCGCCGGTTGAAGGTAACTTATAAAGTAAAAAAAAAGTAAAAATATATTTATTTGAAATTATAAAATGTTACAAATTGTACATGAATCCATAGACTCTTGAACTTGTAGAAACTGTATTTCAGGAGCCATTGGCTTCTCCCAGAGAAAGTTTCAAATATTATTATTACCTACTAACAATAAAATTATGTTTCAATACAATACAATAACTTTATCTGTAACCGACCTCCCGCGATACAGGCTCGACCTAGTGCGGAGACAAACACCAACTCTATTGTAACTACGAGTATATTTTTGGTAAATAATATGTATTTATTTGTTCGAAACAAAGTTATAGGCACAGACAGGTGATCTAATTTAGATCGGCCATGTTTCGCCGATTAACCGGCGTACAAATACATAACAGTTTAATTTACTAATTATATTTATAACTAGCTGTGCCCGCGACTTCGTTCGCGATTGCCGCCAATCTTTAAGTACCTCCTTTATTACAAAAAAAGAATGAATGAAATCGGACTACGCGTTAATGAATTACAATTAAGTATAAATTTTGAATTTGATCCCCTCTCCCAAGGGAACCGTGCTGAATTTCGGGATAAAAAGTATCCTATGTCCTACCCCGTAGTATGAAGTCAACTCATGCCAAGTTTCATTTGAATTCGTTCAGTAGTTTCGGCGCTATGCGCGGCCCAGATTCTGACAGACAGACAGACAAAAATTAAAAAAAAAACTTTTTTGGCTTTAGTATCGATTATAGAGTACCAACCAAAAAAAATATCAAAATATCTTCAATGTACAGATTTTGACCTGTCATTCTTATTAAAGTAAAATCGTTAATTACATTTTAATAATAAATTTCAACACATTATTAACTAACCCATCAATAGTCATCCTACTAAATATTACTAATCTATACTATAAAGAGGTAAAGTTTGTATGTAGGAGGTAATCTATGAAATAACTCGACCCATTTCAAGAATTATTTTATCAATCGTTTAATGGACTTAAAGGGTGGACATAGAATGTATATTATCCCGTTTAAATAAAAGTGCTTTTCGCGGAGACCGATTTTGCAACATAAGTCGACGTAAAACCGGTCGAGCGAATACTTTTACGAACGCTAATTTTCATCGCTACTTTTTTATCCGGGTACCACGTGGGATAGTTATTCATATTTTTTAATAGAAACAGGGATAATTTACTATGATTTGTGAGTTTGAATGTTCCCGATATTTCGGCACAGTTGCATATGCCATGAGAACGGGAGGAACTGAAGTCCTATTATTTTATCCCATAGTTCTCTCCACCCTAAGGTTGTCTGAAAGAAAACAAATCTGACTTGAAGATGAGTGATATGGCCGACGATGGAGCATGACAACCTTTGTGGCGCAGTGGGCGAAGGTCCGCCTGAGAGGCAAAAGGTTGCGGGTACGATACCCGCTGCGGGACAAATGTTTGTATGATCTGCATTCATTTGTCTCGGGTCTGGGTGTTTTCTATGTATAATATGTATGTGTTTACAAAAAAATGTATATAAGTAGTATATCAGTTATGTAGTTCCCATTACACAAGCTATGCTTACTTTGGGCTAGATGATGCTGTGTGAAAATGTCCAGCATTATGTGTTTATTTGTTTATTAAGGACTAGAAGATACCTATTCACTCTTACCTTGAAGAGACCCAGATTGTACTTTTCCGGAAAGACAGACTATGGTACTGTGTTCCATTCCTTCGCCGTTCTCATAATAAAAGTGTTTCAGACGTTTGATGCGAATGGATTGCTTCTTGCCTTTAAATTCTTACTTAGCTTGTTAATAACGTGTTATGATATTGTAGGATTGTCTATGCCGGCGTACATACCCACGCGGATACATAAATCGCCGCCCATCAGTCCCACGCTTGAAAACAAATTCGGTAAACAAACTTGTGTGTTATAAAATAAGATAGATTGGCACGGCATGACTGCTTTTAGTTTAGTTTTCACTTCGCCTAATAAAAAGAGCCTTTTCACTTCCCGTAATCAGAAAAAGAGTATTTTCACTTAACCTTTTTATTTTTCCAGTCACCTTCTTAAAAAGTCTCTCTTTACCTACTAAAAATACTAAAAGAAATGGTCTAAACGGCTACCTACTTTTTAAGTAGGCAAGTTAGTAAAAAAATGTCATACTGAATCGTGAGTTGTACGAAATCACAAATAAATTTATTTCTTTCATTCACTTACTCGGAGAAGACTTTTTCTCTTCATCCACTTGGGAAATACACTTTTCTCTTTACCAACTGGGTTAAGACTCTTTTTCTCTTAACCTATTTTGAAAACACTCTTTTATTTTAAATGCCGTGTATTTTGTTTGCTTGTAAGTAATATTAGTTGTATTGGAAGGTACCTTCCACGTTAATACGTTCATACAATTAATCCAATCTTACCGCAGGCGTTAACGCCAACAGAAAGTGGTATTTGTCTAGACACCTTGGGGTATCGCAACTCGCGATACCTCAAGGCAACTCGCGTATTGCCGATCCCGAGACATGACGGGTGAAAAGTCTCATGTGACTGTAATTTCACCGTCACCCATACACTGTAAACCGGAACACGATATTACTGTTTGGTGGGAGTACGTACGGACTCTTCACAAGAAGCCCTGCTTTTATGCAATTTATTTAGAAGAAGTTTATTACAAAAGAACAGAAACAAAAGAAACGCAAAAAAAATTAAAAGTAAAAATCATGTCGCAATTTTCAGCGCCCGTCACGTCCTTATGACATAGGGAGACATAATAATAATAATATATTAATTGATTCATATAACTTGATTCATAATATGTTACCTATTAAGTTACATAATGGCCTCGATTCTGTAGTACACTAACTAAACTAAATTTAAACTGTCTCTCTCTTCTACTGATAATGTACGCAAGTAAGAGAGGCAAGAATTTTACTCCTGTCAAATCAGTTTACGTGCCGCTTTTCTTCGTGTTTATAGTCAGCATGTTTTGATATGACGACTAAATGGAAAACTTAAATCTGACTAATTTGACAGCAGTAAAATTGTAGCTATCTCTTTCTTGCACTAGCAGTAAAAGAGAGCGACTGTTTAAATTTAGTTTAGTTAGTGTACTACAGAATCGGGGTCAATGTTATAGTGTTACTAGTTTAACTTTATCAAACAATAATAAATAGCACATACAATTCACTAATGTCATCCTTTAAATAAAATACATCCATGTCCTGTTTCAGTAGGCTTTCTGTGAGACTATTGAATCGGATACGAACCGCCTAACGTCAGATACAATGTATAGCATTAGTGGCTGTGTAATGATGATGATGATGATGGTTTGTTTGTTCGTGCAGGTCCTATAAAAGACATAGACGATGCGGCGGAGAGGTTCATAGCGGAGCAGAGGAACGCGCTGGCGCGGGCCGCCGGCAGGAACTTCGCCAGGAGATCACCACAGAGGTAATACTATTACTGCACAAGCAAATTATTTATTTAATTAATGAGAATAAATAAATACAAATTAACTGAACTTATAGTTTCATGCATTTCCACTATAAGGATCTTCGAACACATAATCTCAATACAAATCTCAATAATAAAATAAAATAAAGGAAGATTTATTTACTACATGAATAATTTATTTATTTGTTTACTTTAATTAACACAGCCGAGGACCAATTACATTAACTAAAGACTAAAATTATAATTAGTTCAAAATAATTCAGACTAACTTTACAATGGCCGCAATTCTGTAGTTCACTAACCAAACTAAATGTAAACAGTCGCTCTCTAAGAAAGAGATAGCTACAATTGCAGTGCTGTCAAATTAGACAGATTTTAGTTTTCCGTACAAATTTAGTTGTAATTTCAAAACATGCTGACCACAAACACAAAAAAAAGCGGCACGTAAACTGATTTGACAGCAGTAAAATTGTAGCTCTCTTTTCTTGCTTGCACTATCAATAAAAGAGAGCGACAGTTTAAATTTAGTTTTGTTAGTTAGTGAACTGCAGAATCGTGACTAATAACTTACTATACTAATTAACTTAGCTGGACCAACTTACTATAAAATGGTGTCATTAAGATAAACGCTTAAGTACTAACGATAGACGCTTTTTTTTCCAGATACATAGAGGACACGACGATAAAGATCGAGAACGAGTTAGCGCGGCGGCCGACGAGACGGCGCAGTGACGACGACGACCTGCTGCGTCGACAGGAGGAGTTCATCCACGCCAACCGGGCCGGCCTGCGCAGGCGGTCAGTACATTACATTACATTTAGTTATATTACACTTCAAGTACATTACATTACGTTTAGTAATGTTACACTACAAGAAAATTACATTACATTTAGTAATATTACACTACATTATACTGCATTACAACCTTTGAACAATCATGACTATAGATTATTAGGTATAAATGTAAATAAGTACATGAACTAGTGCTTTATTGCGCTTGTTCATGTATTTATTTTCGTGTACCATACAGTACATGTACTTGATAAGAATTTTCTTTCAGCTAAACTCTGTCTATCATTAGAACTCACTGAAAACTTGCTATTTCCTAAGGTTTTTTTATGGTGGTGCTATGTGTTGATATCCTAGATTTAAGGGTCATAGTGCGCTGAAATACATAAGTACATACATAACATAATATCACGTTTTCAAACAAAAGCGCGAAGAGACATAACGACTGAACTGAGTCATACTATAACAATAACGACACTTTAAATGACCTGAAATAATTTACGACTCCGCTGATTATAAACATTATACAAGTTTGTGAGGATGGATGTTTGTTACTCTTTCACGCAAAAACTACTAAACGGATTTTAATGAAACTTTACAGTAATATACCTTGTACATCACAATAACACAGGCTAATTTTTATCCGGGTACAACGCGGGCGAAGAAGTGGACAGAAGCTAGTACAATTGTATTAATAAATAATTCTGGTAATTTTTCACACAGCATCATCTAGCCCCAAACTAAGCAGAGCTTGTATTATGGGAACTACATGACTGATATATTATTTATATACCTTAATTTTTGTAAATACATACATATTAATTATAGAAAACAACCAGACCCGAGACAAATATTTGCAGATCTTAGGAACATTTGTTTCGCGGCATACACTTACTTTATAACTACTGGACTGGACGTGGAAATGTCACGTGACAACGCCAAGTTTTAACTAGAAAAAATTTTGCGTTAGCGTAAAAGGAAAACTAAGCGTCTGGTATTTGTCAAAAACCCTGGCAACAGAAATGAAAACCAAATGGAAAGTAGCCGTAGTCGAAGTATTACCAATTATTATTATCATGTACAGGCGTCATCCAGCGTATGCTTGTTGCGACGACTTTTCGTTTGCGCAAAAGTCCGCGAAAAAACGTAAACCTCTCTCTACACGAGATATAAAAAATACATAAACTTGAATAAAAATTATAACAAAATCTAAATACATAAATCAACATTACATTACACTTCATTACACGGTATTTCACTAAATTACATAAGATTACAAAAAGTCTTACCAAACGGCTATTGATGTATAGTTTAATCTGTGTTGCAGTATGCGGTCCCCCTCCCCCCCAGGTGCGGCTCCCCCGCGTCGCTCCCCCTCGCCGCCCCCCGCCCCCGCCCCCGCCTCCGCCTCCGCCCCGCGCCGCGACGCTGACCGCGACCGGGAGCGCAGACACCGACCCAACGACGAGGTATGTTCTACAACATTATCAGTTTTCTACGGGTCCTTATCGCGTTTACCTTTTTTATTATTTTCCCGACGTTTCAACTGTATTGCAACAGCCGTGGTCACGGGATGACTGGAGTGTACGGAGCTATCGTCGAGAAATAAAGGCAGTAGCCGAAACTACCCTCATTTCTTCTTCAGATTCAGAAAGGTTTTTTTAATGTTTGTTTCTTGATGTTATCTTCGCCAATTGTTAACCGATTTTGATGATTCTTTGCTTTTTGTATAGAAAATGATCCCGAAGTGGTCCCATAAAAATTTAAATCGGATTGCTACTTTTCTCTTAAAACTCAAAAAACATCATCATCTTATGGAATCACGACTGGCCGGAACATTTTTTGTGGTTTTTACTTTTGTAAAATAACGTAAGCACGTGAGGAAGTCGATTTTTTTGACATTTAATGTCCTATTTTATACCGATCAATATTCATGGTTAACCGTTGCCATAAGTGGAATAACTGAGTTAGTACCTAAATATCATATTGAAAAAGTTGGTGAGTGATCGCGATGCTCACCCTCCGCGTCGCGTCACTTACCCTGATGAATACTCGGAATGAGTCGAAACTTAGTCGGTGCCTTCACCGTTAGTGCAGTACGCAACCACACAACCACGCGCCCTCGCGACCACGCAACCACGCGACCACACAACCACGCGACCACGCGACTGAGACGGGAACAAAGCTACTTAGCTTATTTAATGTTGTCTAATAAGATGTTATTCGACAGGACAGCGAATACAAGCGTCGTGTCCGCGAACAGGAGAGTATGCGGGAGCGGGTGCTGCGCGCCAAGGAAGTCCGGAGGAGGAAGAACGCAGCCATTTACATCAAACAGATGCAGGACAAGTACGACAACTCAATTATAATAAATAAATAAATAATGCTGGACATTTTCACACAGCATCATCTAGCCCCAAACTAAGCAGTATTATGGGAACTACATGACTGATATACTACTTATATACTTTTTTTTGTAAATACATACATATTATACGTAGAAAACACCCAGACCCGAGACGAATATTTGCAGATATTTGTCCCGTGGCGGGAATCGAACCCGCAACCTTTGCGTCTCAGACGAGACTTCGCCCACTGCGCCACAGAGATCGTCACTGTCACATCACTCTGCCCTACTGCTTGTGAACTTTACTGTGTCATAGAATACGCGTCAGTACGCGTACGAAATACTCATTTGGTATCAATTTTTGAATACAGCTTTGGCTAAATTGACGACCTCTGTGACGCAGTAGGTTGCGGGTTCGATTCCCGCCGTGGGACAAATGTTTGTATGATCTGCAAATATTTGTCTCTGGTCTGAGTGTTTTCTATGTACAATATGTATGGATTTACAAAAAAATAATATAAGTAGTATATCAGTCATGTACAAGCTCTGCTTAGTTAGAGGCTAGATGATGCCGTGTGAAAATGTCCAGCATTATTTATTTATTTATTCTTATAATGCAACTCTATGACAAAGTATGATATTAAAAAGATCCTTCCACAATAATTATAATATTAATTTATTGATGGTCACATTATTAAATAAAAGAGAGCATGGGTTTGGTCGTATAGTAAACTCCTCGGTTGTTCAGTACAGAGTACTGCAGACTAATTTGATTGTTTCTACCTTCCCACATAGTACATTTAATTTTTGACATAGATGTCGCTTTATAATTTAATAATTAATAATTTTTGATCCATAACATAGATGTTGCTTTTTTATTCCAAAAACTATCGTGAACTTGACTATTCATATAGTAAAAACGGGATATTTCACGGGTACTGCACTATCGGTGAAGGCACCGACTAAGTTTCGCGTCCTCCGCGTTGCGTCGTGTAGTGCCTTGAAAATTCCCGTTTTTACAATATGAATAGATGTTGCTAGTAGGTACATTTTAAAACAAACTTAGCTGCATATAAAATGTGATTTCAGCTAAATTTGTGATCATTCACAGAAAACGATAAAAATTGTTCCTAAAATAAAACTATTTCTTTGCAGAGAAAGAGACGAAAAAGAGAAGGAGCAACAGCAAAAAGACCTATCCAAAGATACTGCCTCCAAATCTCTGGAGAAACTAGCAGACAGAGCAACAGGAAAGGCACCAGTTGACAAGCCGAAAGAGGAGGACACCAAACCGGATACAACCAAGAAAACACCAGAGAGGGATTGGACTCCGGAGTTGGACAGTACCAAGGAGAAGTCACCCGCTAAGAAAGACGACGAGGTCAACTCCACTTGTGGTGAGATTATATCCTATACTAATATTATAAACGCGAAAGTTTGTGAGGATGGATGTTTGTTACTCTTTCACACAAAAACTTCTGAACGGCTTTTGATGAAACTATACAGTAATATAGCTTGTACGTCAGAATAACATAGGCTACTTTTTATTCGGATACCACGCGGGCGAAACCGTGGGCAGAAGCTAGTACTTCTATAAATATAACTTGTAGCTAGCATATAATTTATAACTTCTCATGTAAATACTGTTCTTGAGATATTACACAAAGGTTAGCTGGAAGAGAATGCTATCTAGAATTAAGTTCGTCTCTGTACAGTACTATTTAGTTGTGAAGGGGCCAACGAATCTCCTTCTCTATTATGCTTTTGTTATAATCTCATTCTGATGTATGTTTGTTCGTTTGTTTGTTTCAGAGGAGCTGACGCCCCCTCCCCCGGCTGTGGGGCGCGCGGCGACCCCCGCCCTCGACAGCGACTACGAGGTAGACCTGCTGCTGGGAGACATCGACGGTATACTGTCAGATGATGACGAGCTCCTCACGAAGACCAGCACCAAATCTGACAAGAAGTGAGTGTTATTGTTGACGACCTCTGCAGCGCGGTGGGTGAACACCCGCCTGAAATGCAGAAGGTTGCGGGTTCGGTTCTCGACGCGGCACAAATGTCTGTATTATTTGTAAATATTTGTCTCGGGTTTCTATGTATAACTTAGGATGGAAACTTTGATGGTCATTTAATGAATGAAAAATATGGAAATCCAAAAAGTCGTAGAACAAACAATGTTCCCCACGACGGTGTCAATGACCTCCTTTCGGCATTTTATACACATTCCGGGACACCCTGTATTATTTGTACTATAGTAGGTGTTATATAGTAGTTATTTTTGTATAAATGTATGTGTTTTGTTGAAGAGCGGAGCCCGCGGCTGCGAGGCCGGTGGTGGATCTCCGCGCGAAGCTGCCTCCGAAGGCCGCAGACAACAGGAGACCGCAGCGGCAGAAGATCATATTCACAGAGGAACGGGATGATAACAAAAAGAAAGGTATGACGGCACAAGCGTGGGCGAAGCTTTAGACGGCTCATCACCACCGTCTCCGGCTATAGGATCCATCTCCTAGGGTACTCAGGCAAACCAGTAAAATACAGCTTACACAAGTTTATTTGAAGAGAACAGCTTATCAACTAAGATTAATATTCTTGATGTAGGTAAGTACAGTAAAAAAGTGAAGCGCCCGCTCGCAACGACTATCCTCGAGTGGAGGTAAACAGCGACACTAGCGCCGCCACTCTGCGTTCACTGTACTTTTTAATAATCAAGCGACATACTAGCTAAGTCAAACGAGGTACTGTAAAGTCAAGTAACCGTTTTAAATAATTCATAATTTCTTACGAAACTTAATATTACGACAGGTATATTAACTAGACTTCAAAAGCGGGAGTCATTTTTGATAGAGAAAAGCCTAGGCCAGTTTGCTACACACAGCAATGCAGCACACATTGCTCACCTACTTATATATTTTTTTACATAATGTTGATTCCTTTTTTCAATGTATTGTTCCTATGTTTTTATCGTGAAACTGATGATTATGTACTTATTTAATTTCATTCCAAAAATTGTTAATTTATATTGTGTGTATTGTGGTGGCAAATAAATAATATGTCTATGTCTATGTCTAGAAAATCTACGTTTTTTTTACATATTCTGGACCTAGTAATAGTAAATAACTAACCTCTGCCCACAGCTTCGCCCGCGTGGTAACCGGATATAATAGCCTATGTGCTATTCTGATATATAAGATATATTACTGTAAAGTTTCATCAAAATCCGTTCAGTAACGGATGCGTGAAAAAGTAACAAACATCCATCCTCACAAACTTTCGCGTTTATAATATTAGGAACAATATACCACTTCTAAGGGTAAAACAATGGGATGTTCAATTTCATATTGAACTTTCTATCAACTTGTTGTTATTTGAAGTCGGTTTTTTTTCTAATTTATATAGATTCACTATTGTGTAGAGCAGCATTAAGCTGAGACAGGACCTGTTTGTCCCAGACGGCACAGATGGGACTAATTACCACAAATATATTCTATTTCTCAATGTGTTTTTGTTAAAATCTTAGGTATTTAAGTGTCTATTTTTTTTTATTGTGTATCTGTCCTTTCTGTGCTTTGTTACCATCAAATCACTTTCTATTCTATTATATTTTTATAATAATAAATATATTTGTATTGTTACAGAGAAGTCCCCTGCAAGAAGAGCCGTAGTTAGTTCGACTAAAGCGGACGAGAACGAGTTAGCTCAAGCTAAATCTGCTAAGGTAAGCTCATTTCACAACTCACAGACCCGGCGCAGGACATGCGAACAATTGTCCCGCAGCGGGAAGCGAACCCGCACCTCCCCGGGTATTACTTATAAAGATGATAAACGATTAACTTAACACTACTGTTCAGGAAAGGTTGATAGCCATTTGCTTTTTAATGAGCGGAGCTACAATATAAAATCTTTATGTTGACGACCTCTGTGGCGCAGTGGGCGAAGGTACGCCTGAGACGCAGAAGGGTTGCGGGTTCGATTCCTGTCACAAATGTTTGTAAGATCTGCAAATATTTGTCTCGGGTCTGGGTGTTTCTTTCTATGTATAATATGTATATAAGTAGTATATCAGTCATGTAGTTCCCATAACACAAGCTCTGCTTAGTTTGGGGCTAGATGATGCTGTGTGAAAATTGACCAGTTGTTTTTTTTTATGTGGCTTACAGAATAAATAAATAAACTTCAAACAGTCACATCCATAATCCAGAGCCCGAACTGGATTCCCTGTACCGTGGTACCACAACACTCGGACCCGGAACAAATAACTGCAGAGCCAGCAATTATTAGTCCCGTAGCGGGAATCGAACCCTTGCATCTCGACCGCTACGCTAGGTCGTCTAATTCCGTAAGGGGTAGGAAGAACGTATCAGACATTTGTTAATTCGTTTCAGACAAAGAAAAAACAAGATTCGTCTACAAATCGTTCTAGGCCGAGGATCATCTTTGAAAATAAGGACTTGGCTAAGGTAAGAGGAATGAATCTGGTGGGGGAAGGGGGGGAGCGGGTATCATTGAACAGGTCTCCAAAAAACACTTTAGTTTTCTTTTTGAAGTCACTATCCACGAAATGAAAGGCTGCAAAGTAGCTAAAGTTGAAAATAATGTCCCATCAGTTAGTGTTCCAATGAGCGGCGATGGGTTTCTGATCTGTCACGTGGAATGCTACTTGTAAAACGCGGGAATGTGCCAATTACAATGTTTGGACGTGTCTCTGACTTCCTCCTACTGAGTACCTTCAAAGATCTACTCACTGAGTATGTATCTGAGGCTGTCCATCATGAGGAATACAGTCGTGTGCGTGTTTGTTATTACAAGCTTTTATTTAATTTGCCTTGTTAGTGTGAAATCTTGCAACTGAATTTTAAATCATTTATCCCCAAACACTTAAGTTTACATTTTGCATACACGTTTGGTTTAGACAATGCATGGCTAAGTGACGCCATTGTAAATCCAATATGGCGGACTCTCAAAGATGGCGGACCAATTATTATTTATGCACCCTACGATATGAGTGTCAAATGAAAGTGTTTGCTGAAAAGAATATGTGAAATAAAATTATGTCACCTAAAGCTTGTTTTTCAAGAGTTTTTTGAAAACTAATATTTTCATTATGTCATTTGTTGTTGCGACAATAGATAGATAGAAAATGCTTTATTGCTCATGATAAAACAAGTACATACACGACTTTAATGATACTCAGCATTTTATTATGGAAAATATAGTAAAATAATATTTTAAATATATATATTTTTCCAATTGCAGTCCGAAAAGTTGAAAACCGACAAACCCTCGGCATTCCCCAACCGCCGCGTCATAATCCAGCAGAATTCGACCAAAGAGTCCAAATCGGTGTTTTCCCGCATCGAAATCACCAACGACCCGTCCAAACCCAACCCGGGCATATTCAGCCGCGCCGTCCGGACCATCGGAGAGAGACAGCGGACCGAGAGGGAGAGAGATACCAATAGGATTGTCATCAAGAATGAACCGGAGATAGAATACGACTCCAGCTCGGATGCTGAAGACAAGGTGTTGAGTAAGGAGGTCGGTAATGTCGCTGTGGTGGACAACCTGCCGCACGGTATGACGGACACGAGACTCAAGACCTTAGCCGGGGACGTACAGGTAAACTTAGTTGCTGAGTGGCTCGTGGTTGGTGGTTCGAATGTGGATAGGCTCAAACAAACTGTTTTTGTGAAACAAAAAATCACGTTTTTTTTAAAGTGAAACTGCCTCTAGAATATAATAATTGATGAGTGTAGCATACCATAGGTACTTACATGTCTGATTTATAAAATACTAGCTACTGCTCCCGGCTTCGCCCACGTGGTACCGTGATGAAAAGTATCTCTTACCGTAAAGGCATTTGACTAACGTTGCAAAGTTGGTCTCTACGAAAAGCCTTTTTTAACCATCTTCAAAAAAGGAGGATGTTCTCAATTCAGTTCAATTTTTTTTATGTTTGTTTCCTTGAACTCCGATTTTGATAATTCTTTTGTTGTTGTATAGAGAATGATCCCGAGGTGATCCCATAAAAGTTTTATTCCTGAGTGATTGTTTATTATTACCATAAAATTAAAAAAAAAAACATATAGTCATGACTAGCGGAAACATTTTTTGTGAGTGATTTTACTTTTTATCATTCCGAGTTTGAAGTCAGGTTTTTGACATTTGATGTCTTAATATACAGCCTATGTCTAAGACCTGAAAGGTCAATCCTACTAATATTATAAACATGAAAGTTTGTGAGGATGGATGTTTGTTACTCTTTCATGCAAAAACTACAGATTTTGATGGAAATTTACAGCTTATAAATCAGAATAACACATAGGTTACTTTTTATCCGGGTACCACGTGGGCGAAGCCGTGGGCAGAAGGTAGTTCTAAATACTGGGGAAATAAATTTTAGATTCAGATGAGTAGTTTCGAGGGTTGATAATAATTTTCCCCTTAATCTCTAGTGGAATGTGTTACCATACAAGCTTTATAATCCCGTTGCGCCCTCTAGAGATGGAATTTCTGAAAATCCTTTCCTAGTGCATTCCTTCACGCCAAAAGGAACTTACACTCCAAATTACAGGTCTCTGGAACTAACGGTCAGTTGTTTAACAAGCGTTGGTTGTCAGTCAGTGTGGCATGCAATGATTTTACTGCCCGCAATCGATCCTGTTGAAATAAAAGCCCGGATAGACAGTTTTGATTGTATTTTGATTTAATGAGATTAATTTATAAGCGCAAACGTTCATTGATGGAGATACGAGACGGCAACATGTATATCAGTCATGTAGTTCCCATAACACAAGCTCTGTTTACTTTGGGGCTAGATGATGCTGTGTGAAAATGTCCAGCATTATTTATTTTTATTTATTCTTCTGAGCACATCCTTATATTACTAGGCTTTTATTGCTTTATATTCAGCAATTTCACCTTTTTCATTGGTTTTTGTTTTATAAACCCACTTACATGGTATGGCTCGATTCTTACTTGGTAAATCAGTCAGTTCTCAGGTGCCATTTGGCATTGGAAACTCATATTCCTCATACATGGCTGCTCACCAGAATCTTGCATCGGGGCTTGCGTTCTTCTTCAACGGTTACTGGATCATTTGTGTGAACGTGTAACTTCTAACCGGACTATTGTGGTTTTGTCTTTGATGCGATCTCAAGGTAACATGCCTATCACATGCATTGCTTTCGTCATCATCAACACTTTTTTTAAAATCTGTAATCGGCTCTTCAGCCATAATCAGATGTTATCTGGGATGAGGTATGTTTGGGTGCGATTACTTTAAACAGAACCGTAAATTGCTCGAAACTACTTAGTTTCTCTGATCTGATTCCAGTATTATCCATCTTTTTAGGCGTGATATATCATCTTGATGCTTAGCAGATGTTTAGCCAATTCATTTTTATGCCTGTTGAGTATTTCTTTATGTTTTTGATAACTTCTTCCTTGACGATCAGGATCTCCAGGTATTCATGTATTTCCATGTTTCTTACAAATCAATGTGCGCTTGAGACTGTTCGTGGTGCAATATTTTGAAATCTTTGTAGGATCTCGATCTCGATGTTAGATCGGTATAGTAATGATTTTGTATACAAGTAGTTTATTACTGAGGAACAGTTGGGATTGACGCCCTAGCAGCCAAGATAAGCTTTTAAATGTGATATTTGCTTCTGTTTCCTTGGCTTTAATATCATCAACACATGGGTTAAATTTCATCATTAAGGATACAGCTGCTATACGATGTTGTGCTCTGTGGTGACAAAGTTACATCATTTTCAGTTTGAGAGCTTTCATTTTCTGGTTGGGCTGATCACCTGCTCTGTGATATTTGAACTCAATCCAATTGAGCTTGCATCATTTTTTGGTGATTCTTTCACAATATTGCAATTTTCTATAAATAAAATAATAGAAATAAGCAGAGATGTACTCTGCTTATTTCTACCTTATTATTTTTTAAATTATACAATCTGTAGCCTTTGGAATGTTTACTGTAACCAAGAAATCTCATTTCATTTGATTTTTTTCCTTTGGGACATGAACCATGGCTTTTGAACCAAAGATTTTCAGATTTTATTTATTTATTTTACCTTTATGCGGTTCGCCATCAAATAGCATGCCTCTGGTTCTCTCCACCAATGTCTTGTTCATGTGTTCCGCTATACCATTTTGTTCACTTGTGTACGCTGTACTATGCTAATATTGGATTCTGTTGTTGGTTAGAAATTTGAGAAACTCATTATTGATGTATTCTTTGGCATTATCAGTTCTTATTATTGTATTTTTTCTGTCCAACTACCGATTTTCTACCAGATTTTTTAAGTTCACAAATACAGATTTTATACCTGTTTTGTTTTTTAAAAGGTATACAAACACTTTTCTAGAATATTCATCAATCAATGTGATTAATATTTGGCTCCACCTATTGATTGGGTTCCCCACAAGGTCCCACAAAGGTCTGAATGTATAATTTCTAGCATTGTTCTAGCTCGGGTGTTGCAGAGTTAGCTTGCGGTGTGGGAACTGAAGGAAATAAAATATGGCTGGCACATGAATTTGCAGACACTATATTGTCATAATATTGAGCACAAATCCCTTATTCACATATATGGCTTAGTTATTTGAAGATACATTATATAGCAATCAGATCACATCAGCGAGGAGATTAATTACAATCACATTTTATCAGTTCTGCTGTCAATCCAGTCGAGAGACATTTTTAGGAAGAGAAACTTGTCAAAAAGGTGCAAAAGCATAGATAACTTAAGCATAGATAATATATCATGATGTTGCTAGTCAAAGGAAAATATGAAGTTAAGAATACACTTTCCAACATCGGGAACCAGAACTAGGGAACGATAATCTACTTTGCCTTCAATACAAGGTTTACAAGTTGTGCTACTTTACGTGTCTGTTATTTTTATTATATCAGCACATGACTCTAGTCTTTTCAGATCAGGAAAATTTAAATGACCCATGCGTCTATACCATCCTATCCTACTAATATTATAAATGTGAAAGTTTGTGAAGATGTTTGTTACTCTTTCACGCAAAAACTACTGAACGGATTCTGATGAAACTTTACAGTAAAATAGCTTATACATCAGAATAACACATAGGCTACTTTTTATCCGGGTACCACGTGGGCGAAGCCGTGTGCAGAAGCTAGTTATATATATCATTTTCATTTTCTGTTACTGCTGTGTTACACATTATCGTCATGAACCTGTCTGTAGGTGTCATTCATCAAATTTGCATTTGCAATACTCTGACCATTCTGGTTTAAAATTTAGCCGGCTTTATTGAAAATTACTTTTCAGCCACTTTGTATGATTTTGCTGACAGAAAGTAGGTTTGTTCTCACCATTATTGCGTTGCTGCAGCCATCCTTACCAGGCACTTTTATAGTTACATTTCCACCGCTTACCACATCTAAAGTCTTGTTGCTATTTCACCGGCGTAAATTCACTTTCAAATTTTAAATTCACGTAGTTTTTAAGTTGACGTTTCTATATGATCCTTGTGATTTCAATGAATAAAAACCTATTGACTTTGATTTTGATTGTTTTGACTGATATTGTTGTATCATCTTCCAACCAGTCCCGGTGCATGGTGAGATGCATAGACGCGCCGGACTCCACAAACCAGCTTTTAGAATCATTCTCATTAGTAGCTGAAAAATCTGCAATAAAAATATTATTAGTATGATTGTTATTACTTGTATTTTTCTTGTTAAACCAGCATGATTTACTGAGGTGTCCATTTTTATTACAATTAAAGCCAGAATTCATAGTCCTGGTTGTCCTCCAAAGTCCATCATTCAGCATTTGCCTTATGGCTGGATACATAAAGGTTAAATTAGCACTTGAATTCTTACTTAGCGCCTGAACAAAATCCATCACAAAATCCATCCTTTCTTCGCCTAAACAGTCCCCTAGGGGAGTCCCTATTTGACTATGAATTCGGCCCTAAAACAGCGTGGGCCCTGTGACTTTCTTCATTTACTTCCTGGTTCGCTTTGTTGAAACAATTATTTTTATGTTTTTCCCAAAACGCAGAAGACTCTGAAACTTTCACTTCTTGTAAAAGTTTTGTCTTGATAAAATCCGAGGAAATTTTGATACCAGAACTCTGGATACTCATATTCATGGGCTTGTAAGTATCTGGAAGTCCCTCAAACATGAGTGTGCCTAACCATTCATCATGTACCATGAATTTTATGCCTCTGAGCTTGTGTGAGCTTACCATAATTTTATCCACATAATCCTCAATGCTGGAGTACTTTTGAAGTGATGTATTGATCAATTCCTTCTCTTCGTGAGAGACCTGAGTCCTCGAAAGCGTTTTGCAAGTTCTGCTAAACCTCCTTGGCGGTCTTTGCATTCTGGACTTTCACATAATTAATGCTTTCGACTAGGAGTATAATTTTGGACTTAGCTTTCAAGTCTTTGGCGGCATCTACTTCTTTTCCAGTAGGTAAGGTAGGTATGTTTTCACTGCAAACCTCCATGTATTGTAATATTCTCTCCCGGTCAGATTTGATATTTGCAAATTAATGTTCGCCATGGTGACCGATCAGTGATTGGTCTCGGATTGGTCGTGACACGCACTATGACCGGTGTGCGCCGACGTCGACTTTGTAAACTTTATGTTTCGCTGAAATTAAAATCAGAAACCTAAAAATACTATCAAAGTGGGCGATAACGCCCCCTTGTGGGCGCTAAATGCCTTTAGGGGAGCGGTAGAAAACTAAAAGATATTGGGGAAATTAAAATCAGAAACCTAAAAATACTATCAAAGTGGGTGATAACGCCCCCTTGTGGGCGCTAAATGCCTTTAGAGGAAAACTCTAAAAGATATTGGGGGCGCTAAGGCGGTCTAGAGGGGAAAGCATAGGTTGTTATGTTTAAAAATTTTGGGGGCGCTACGATTTTTTCTATTCTCAAAGTGGGCGGTGGGAAAAATAAGTTTGAGAAGCTGGGATCTAAACGGTTTTGGGCGATCCATAACCTGTTGAAATAAAAGCCCGGATAGACACTTTTGACTGCATTTTTATTTGATTTAATGAGATTAATTTAGAAGCGCAAACGTTCATTGATGGAGATACGAGACAAAAGAGGAGGAATACAATATGGAACTGTCAAACTCAAAATGTGACATTGACAGTTATTAAATGTGACGGGTGACACAAATGGTGTTGTTTATTTTTCATCAAAAGATCCCGCACCTCTTGCGTCTCTGCCGGCTACTCGTCTCTTACCTTAATGAAATTAAGAACTCGCAAAATTGTAATTAACCAGTAAACAGTAAATAATGAGGTATGTTTCAATAAAGCAGTAAATATTGAGGCCTGTTTAGATGGACCAGTAATTACTGAGGCATATTTAAATTAAACAGTAGGTAAATAAATGAGGCCTGTTTAAATTAAGCAGTAAATTGAGACGTGTTTACCATTCGAACCATCAAGTAAGCACTGTATTTAAACTATATGTGATTATAAACTGTGATTTTTTATGTATAATATATGTAAATATATTTTATATTGTACCTGATTTACACGATTTTAGTGATTAATTTTCAAAGAATTTTCAATTGAAAACTGAATTTCAATTTACGTATTAACCACAACGTTTTCGATTAAATAAACCTCAAAATCGGTATTTTACTCAAATTAATAACAATTCTGTTCTAACTCGTCAAAATTGAGATTGAAATAGGATCGACAGTAGAATGAAGCAATATTATATCGATTGGGTCTCTAACGTCACGCTTCGTTTTCCTTCCACGCTAATGCAGCTGTCACGTGACATTCCCACAGCTAATGTCATTTCTATACAATTCAATGGTGACTGATTCCAAATTGATTAAGATATGGGCATTGCATACCCACATCAAAACTTTTTTAATAATTGAAAGCATACAGCCTGGACCTACTCAAAAATAGGTTATTTCAACAAAAATCTTTTAAAAATTCTCTGGAAATTTATACGATTTTATGCAAACACGAAAATTTTATACCTTCAAGACTAAGAATCGAAAAAACTTTATTTTTAAAACCGAAACTTGATGAAAAATATGTTGTTGATTTAGGTCGTTATTTGCCGTAAATTTAGGCGCGCAGAATAAATTTCTTTAACAATTATTTAGAGCAAGCTCTAAAAAAACTTGTCTCTTAATAAAAACTTGCCATTCCCAGCATTCCCAGCTCTATTACGCAGATCCGTGAGGATACAAAGTAGAGGCAAGTCGCTGTAATTCAAAGGTTACAAAAAAATCTTGTTTGCAATAAAATCGTTATGAAATAGATTAGTCAGCGGGACCACGCTAAACGATGACATTAATTAATCAAAACTTGTTTGTACACCAGAAAAATATTACAGAAAGATTGCCTGTGCTTCTACCCACGGCTTCGCCCGCGTGGTACCCGGATAAGAAGTTACCTATGTGTTATTCTGATATATAAGCAAATTACTGTAGAGTTTCATAAAAATCCTTTCAGGAGTTTTTGCGTGAAAGAGGAACAAACATCCATCCTCACAAACTTTTTTATAATATTAGAGGGATAAGATTTACAGATCATTGTGCAATGAACGGCCTTATCCCTTAAAGCGATTTATTCCAGACTACCATTTTATAACATTGAATATTGAGTATTTATCGAGGAACAAGGTCTAAATACTTATAATAATAAAAAAAAAACACTTTAAGATAGTTTTTTGAATTACGTATTGACATAAAAAAATGTGACTTTGTAAATCGTAATATGAATGTTATCGTTCCTATAATAATCCTTTTGACTGAACTTCACTTGTGTAATAATATTAAAAACTCTTTTTTATTCAAATTCAAACATAAGCACAGACATTTTATAATTAATCCTGTATTTATTTTTTGATTAAATCTACCAATTGTCATTTTAGATGCCTTTTTGATTTAAGGCCTACGAAATGCGTGACATCATGTCTTATCTTACCTATATTCATTCAAATTATTGCTCAGATTTATGTCACTTACAATTTTTTTGGTAGTTCAAGTCGTTCATGCGTGGTCCCAGTTCGGTAATTGTATATAATTAAGAAATCACGACGTTTAACTTGTTATATATCCTCGTTCTTTATACGCTTGCGTTATGTTTTTAAAATAACTTTGAGAACTTTCATGTTTATGAATAATTTTTTTTACCAAAAATAGGAATTTTACCACGATTTTTTGAATATTTTCCGATATTTCGGCACAATTGCATCACAGGAGGAACTGATGTATGCCACCCGCATACTTCAGTTCCTCCCGTGATTTTGAGTGGCAGACGAATCGATCTACCCTTCTTTATTGCAAACGATACTATAGAAAATATTCCGTTTTTAGTTTTAATATATTGCTAGACTGAATTTGTAGCTATTAAAAAAAATTATAGTTATTGTGATATGTTATTTTTTTCATACGTATGTATAACAGGCGTAATGAGACCACCTGAAAACTGAAGGTATAGGTTCAGATTACTCTACGTAGCTTCTAGAAATAACTTTATTTCGTAGGATGTTTAATCTCGAAATATGGTATTTCCATAACTAAACATGACGTTATGATGAGATAAAGTTGACTTTAAATAAACCCAATTACAACCAAAATAATCAATTCCTTCCTAATTTTTTTTTAGGGATTGTGAAAAATTATAATATTTTTTTTAGTTGGTACGACTTCATCACAAATTATGTTCTGAGCGTCCCATTTAAGTTATTGGGTGTAGTCTTTATTACACTATGTATATTTTGCCATTTTCGTAACCATTTTATTATGTGACAAGAAATTTGACCAAAATTGTACAAATTTTTGACACGGAATATACAAATAAGAATGGTTTACGCAATTTTCAAATTTTAACAAAAATCCACTCCATAAAACGACGAATTTATCAACTCTCATGTCACATAATAAAATGGTCACGATGGCAAAGCTAAATTTTGTATGCCGTGATTGCACAATTGTTGTAAAACTGTGATATCGTCTTAAATTATAAGATTCTTAGTATTTAACGCAAATCTACTTTTTTGTAGTTTGAAATGTACCACATATATGTTACAAAAGTACATTTTATATACCTTTTTCGATAATTACTTTATTTCTAGACAATTTATTATAAGAACTTACACTAAAATCTAAGAAATGTTATCATAGTTAAGTGTTAAAATCAGATCTGAAAAAACGCATGGGATATTTTGCAGAGTTTAATTTTGGACAAGGAAGAACGGAGCGCGAAGATAATCTTCAAAACGACGAGCGCTGCCGAGACTTTCAAGAAGAAATTTAACAACAAAATGGTGGCTGCGAGCAGACTTACTGTCAATTTGCAGTAAAAAAAACATATTTTATTTAGTAAATATGACGTAAAATATTTAATATAGTAAATATGACCTAAAAATTCGAAAATCTTTGCCTTGCTTGACCACGTTGGCTCTGAAATTAGTGGGTCCTATCAAATCGGCTTCTATTACGATAGTTTAAAAAGTTTTTATGTTAAATACTATTTTAAGTTGTTTAACGTGTCGATTCTGTTGCACCCTTAAACCAAAGTAAATTTAACAGGAATTGTTTTAGTTTACCATTTGGTATTTGTTAGAAATGTCTCTCTAATTATTTTGAATTTTTGTATAGAAATTTTGAGTCACTCAATACTACGCTAGGAGCGCTCATTGTATGTCTTAAATTATGTCGAAACGTCGTCCATTTGTTGTAAAACCTGTGGCATGCTCTCAGAGAATAGGAGCGTTGCAGAGTCGACACCATTTAGATTAGTAAATAAACACTTAGTTGGTTTTTTTGAGCTTGGTTTTTTTATAACTCCTTTTGGCTGGGTGGAGCTGCGTGCCCCGAAATTTTAGTAATATATGTATCTGATTATACCGTTATCTGTATCTGACTGCCGAGTACTTTGTTATGCTTCCGCTGGCGTTTCGTTGACCGTTTTAAGGTTTTTCCTCATGAGCACCGTCCGCGACCGCGCGAGTGAGATGGGAACTGAGGGCCCATGCTGAGTTACAGATATGTCTAAAACTTGACAGTTTTGTCTATACGATCGACGTTTTGACATTTTATAAACTCGGCATAGACCCTCTGACCTCTTAAATGGTCAACGAAACGTTAGCGGGAGAAGAGTATATTTCGTTGTAGCTGACAACAAATTCGATTAAAAAAGTATAAGAAGTTATAAAGTATGTTATTTTTTTATGAGGATTAATGAGTAACTGCTTGTCTATTTCGAAGATTATATTTTACGTATTGTATTTACTTGTGAGTACATCCTCTACTTACATTCGACGTTTCTGTTATCCTAAGTATTTTTTTTTAAATCTAAATCTTAAGTAATATTTAAAAAAAATAATTTTAGGTATACATCATACTTATAAATATTTACCGATACTTACTTTACATTGTTTGTAATGCCTGCTTGTACACTGTCGGGAAAAGGATCCTGTTTTATGTATTCATATTGTAAAACGGGAATTTTCACGTACTGCACTATCGGTGAAAGCACCGACTAAGTTTCGACTCATTCCGAGAGTCTTCATCAGGGTGAGTGATCGCGCCGTGCACAACGCGCTGCGTCGATAGTGCGATAGTGTCCTTCACTGATAGTGCGGTGTAAAAAAACCCGTTTTTACAATATGAATAGTCAAGTTCACGATAGTTTTTTGGATTAAAACTGTTTTATTTAATAACTAGCAAATATACGTATCTCACTTATTGTTCAACTCATATTAGGTATGTACCTATGTTAAAAAATAATGTTTTAATGCATTAAATATAATTTTATACAGCTTTTACTGATTCGAGTTCGATTACAATTTTATTCTAAAAGTAATTAAGTTCCGGAAAAATATATGTCATTAATTTAGAAATATATGTCATTAATTTAGAAATAATTACGTGAGGTTTAATTACTTAAAATACAATGTTTTTTTGTAAGTGATGCCTCATTGTAACACATGTCTGTGTATTCATCGTAAATTTAAAATTGTAATTTTTTGTATATTTTGACAGATAATAATATCATACAAAGATAATTAAGAATATATTTCTTTCATTTAGCCTATTTGAATATTTAAAATTCAGATATTTGTGTGGGTATGTAATTTTTCAACAATAAAAACTTCAGAGTTTCGCTATTGTGTTCATAAACAAAATTCTGGATTCCAAAGTTTGCTTTCTATATGTGTATATTTGACATAATGGATAAGTGTCTCACTCATGTTTCATGTATGTGGTAAAAATGATCAAATTAGCGGCCTTACTTAGTAAGCATCACATACTTTCATATTGTAAAAACGGGAATTTTCACGTACTACACTATCGGTGAAGGCACCGACTAATTCGTCACGGAGGGAGAAAATCGCGATCACTCACCCTGATGAAGACTCTCGGAATGAGTCGAAACTTAGTCGGTGCCTTCATAATAAAATCACATACTTTATTCCTGTTATCGTTTGGATTGTTGTTATGCTAGTGGCATAGAGTGGCGAATATTATTTTTAAGAGCGCTTAAATTTGTCAGCTTTCATAATAAAGCCCAGGGGTTGCAGATGTCGGTATGAGACGGTAACTGCTTTCCATCAGGTGTGCCGTATGAATGTTTGGCTCGCCATAATATAAAAAAAACACTTTTTAATAATTTTGGTTCACTTTATATAGATATCAAATAATGTTTTACTTTATTTTAATTATATAAACAACTATTACATAGTTGTTAATATAATAACGCGGACATGTGCTAGATTTGGACGCGTCTCTGACTACCCCCTACTTGGTAGGTATCTGTGAGGGTTCACAAATCTGCGAATACAGATTATATAAGTTTAATTTAAAATAAGGTATTCTGTTCTTCAGTTTAAAATTAAATGAGTGATTAAATTTTGTAACATAAGTAGCAATTTTTGTTGATTTGTTAGTCCTTAAGTTATATATAGTTAAATCAGCCGTGTAATCAGATACCCAGATTGTTTATATTCATAGAACTAAAAACGATGTATCACTGGATTTGCCTTGATTTTTTTTCGCTTTTTTTATACATTTAACGTTATAAAAAGCATGTAGGTGCGACTTATCCTAGTTTTTAAGGTATTTAGCTATAGTCTCTGGCTTTGCTCGCGTGGGTTAAAATGTAATCAACGTTTCACGCCTTGTATGTATGTAGGATATAATTCTTGCGACACTACATAGATTTTAAATTAAATTCTCCATTTCAATTGGCGTCTTAATTTGGATTAGAGTTCAATACTAAAAATACAAAATTTAGTGCAAAATTAATGTAAGGCGTTGCGATGATGCTGATTTAGTACATTATGTCCTTACATTATTATAAATTAGGTACATTATTAATACATAATCATTATTATCTTTACTCTGAAATTAATGCTCCTAAAAGCATCCCTCAGACCATCAAATGATTTGTATAAAAAAAAATATCAAAATTTTATCAAAATTGATCAAGATTAGGTACACTGATGTTCATGACAAATGCGTAAAAAGACGTTTTCATGATAAATTTGTGATCAATTCATGAATTCAATTCAAAGGGGCTTTCTCTTAAACGGCAGTGTTAAGAGATGATAATACATTGTTTAAAGTTAAAAGTTCAACATAATAATGTAAGAACGAAAAAAAAAACGAAATGCAAGTTGGAACGGATCACAAAACGTTTTTTTTTGCATTTACTGAGATAGTTAATTGCTCTGTTTAGATACTATGTACCTACTGACCTCTGTTTGCTATGTAATCTACAAACTGTTTGTAAATCCAACATAAATAACCAGTACTTTTCCATTTAACCAAATATCGTTTATGTTATTCTAACATATTTTTTCATAGTTTAATGATAAGACAATCAGGGTAACCTAGAATATGTGTATCGTTCCGAACGAGGAGATTCAGCCTGAAAGAATGAACAAGGCTTCCTGAAAAATTAAAAACGATTAATTTCAAATTAAAAAATAATTAAATCAGCTGGTTTTGTACGTGCCATTCCAAACTCTGATAAAATCCAATACATAAATGTCTTTGAAAGATTAAATCTGGCCCGAATTTCGCATTCTTGTAGATTAAAAGTTACCTACATTAATAATCGGTAAAAGAAACTAAGTTATTTTATTATAGAAAATGGTGGTAAAAATAAACGAATACATCAGGTTAATGTTCTAGATGAATGACCATTATTCATTGGTAAAAACTGTAAATAAAACTTTGGAACTTCCACTTTTGTCTTGGATAGCAGACAATTATAAATAGATATTTTAAAATGAAATTCTTATCTGGTCCAGGAAAACTGGCTTCACTTTTATGGGCAGAATCATCCCTTTTCGGGATAGCATAAATGTTCTGGGACACCCTGTATAAACTATCAACACTGATACGATTTCAAATATGTATTCTTTGTTATTTGGTAATAAATAGTAGCATAAGAAAATGTTTTTATTTTACCATTTAGGTAAATCAGGTTCGGATCTCATTAATAAACAACAATCTTTACATAATGTGTTTCTGTTTGTGTATATCCCTAATTTATTTAGATTTAAGATGTTTCATTGTATCAATGAAGTATGGAATAACGTAATTTTCTGATCAATTTAAATAATGTACTAAAACGATATTATATTTGTTACTTTTAAATCATGTTTATATGTTAAGTTTTATTTCATTTTCTTTATTTGTATTTAAGTTTTAAAATAATATTAATTGTAACTTTTATAATATTGCATTTAGAGCATAATACTGAAAAGTATTTTTTTTATTGAGAAAACATTGAAGTATGTATGATCATACTTTTGTGTTTTTGAAGTTTGTGATAAAAATGATACCTTTATTAGATACCGTCAATAAACTACGAAATGAAGACTGACTTTCTAAAATAAAACTTCGTTTTTCATAAAACTGTCTTTTATTTTTATAAAATGTCTTACCCTATAGAAATATTATTACTTACTCAATAAAATAAATAGGTTTATAAATCATAATTGTCCCATTTCTATCTCAAACTCTTACAAAGAACACTGGTAACACTTTATTAAATAGTTAACAAGAACTCGCTGAAATCATAATTTACAATAATAGTGTTTATACATATTGATACGGTCTCATAACGCAAGGTGAAAACTCGAGTTGAGTGAGGGCCCGGCCTAACTCATGATCAACTGGACATTGTTGACCAGTCGCAGTTGAAGTTCGCGTCAATCTATTGATATCCACCGGGTGTTTGACCGGCGGGGCGTTCAAACTAACTCATGGCTATCGAGATGGCAATCAATTTTGACACTAGTTCCTTATTTTAATGGCCCATCCATCCAAAAAACGAAACGTCCAATATGAAACCAATTTTGTTCATTCGCATTGTCCATCTATGGCTCATGCAGCTTACAAATTAGCGTGATACGATTCATCCCATCCGATGATACCAGCCATGGGAAACTAGTGTGATCGCCCCGCGGGCCTTAACACTTCATCGAAAAACAATGTTATTCGTATTGTAAAAATGGGAATGATGATGAAGACTCTCGGAATGAGTCGAAACTTAGTCGGTGCCTTCACCGATAGTGCGGCACGTGAAAATTCCCGTTTTTACAATATGAATAATCAAATTCACGATAGTTTTTGAAACAATGTTATTGCAAAGTAGAACAAGGCCTAAAGTTATACTCTATAAATTTGATGTATAAAATCAAACCTCGTAATGTCCATATTAAGGACTTCATATCCTACTAGTACTGTTTTATAAACGCGAAAATTTGTGAGGATGGATGTTTGTTAGGTACTCTTTCACACAACAACAACTGAATGGATTTTGATGAAACCTTACAGTACCTAACATAGCTTATACATCAGAATAACACATAGGCTACTTTTCATCCGGGTACCACGCGGGCGAAGCCGTGGGCAGAAGCTAGTATAATAACTAGCTGTACCAGGGGTGCCAGCTGCTGTGCCGACCGACCCACCGCGTGGTGTTAAATAGCCTAATAACCTTCCTCAAGATTTGGGCTAGTTGATAACCCTGCAAAAATCATTTTTCAAATTCTACTTTTAGTTCAAGAGATTAGGGCGTTTATACAAAAAAAAACTCTTCAGCTTTATTATTAGTATAGAAGATAGATAAAGATTACTATAGATATGACGTAGGTCACATAACCTACCACATGTTGGTAAGCGGTTACCGTAAGAATCTTGTGACAGCAGCCAGCGACCGCGGAAGTGGGGGGCAGAGGGGCCAAATGCCCCCCCTAACATCACGTACCCGCCTACCAAGCCAAGGCTGGAGATTGAAGGGGTGACCAAAGAAATTTGCCCCCCCCGTCTCGGATTACTTCCGCGGTACCTGGCAGCAGCCATCACACGCGCATTATTCGTGTAAATTAGTCTTTTGAACATGGTGATTCCAATATGCTTCATTCATCAACTCTAGGCAGTTGCCTGTTCTTACTAAGTACACAACCGATAAACTAGGATTCCCTGTAAAATGTTAACATATAAATAATTAATAAAATCAGTAGCATTGTCTTGACCATGGATTCCTTTGTGCCGATATGGAAAAAGACAATTAATGCACTCAGAGGGTCCGATGGCGTTACTAAAAATAACACACGAAATGCATGTGATATGATTTTTAATAAATTTTTCGTTCTATTTCTTAATACTCAGGGTGAATATTAGAAAATAGCCAGAACGACAAATACTTATTTATAATCACTTACTAAATTTAGCAGCGTGCTAAAAATTTTATGCCTCTATCCTTTGTTTAGTGCTAGAAAAGGACAGGGTTAGAACATGCTGATTAAGCGAGTGATTATAAATAAGATGTTCAGTACGTATGCACGTCTGAAAGTCAGGTGATTTAGAAACGAGTTCCGTAAAACGAAACTAGATGGCGTCACTAGTTAGATAGCTTTTTAAATTCATCTTATGTTTTTGGTATTTAAACCAATAAATACTGGAAACGTTCTAGTTAGTACCTAAATAATCTCTGTCTGAAAGTCACGAGCGATATTCAAGTACTTTGGCACATAATTAAAACTAGTTTCTATAAACCAAACTAGATGGCGTTATTGAGAAGAACGCTATGAAATCTGAATCTGACCTCTGATGTTTTGGTACCATATATTCCAATAGTTAGTTCTTAAAATATGTAATCACTTAAATATTCTGTCTAAAAGTCAGGAACCGATATTCAAGTACTTTGGCACCGAATTAAAACTGATTTCCATAAACCAAACCAGATGGCGCTATTAAGAAGAACACTATAAAATCTACTGATATGTTTTGTTGGTACTATTATGGTACAATCGTTCCTAAAATACGTAATTATGCCTGAAAGACAGAAAGCTAGCGACATTAAAGTATTTCGGCGCTGCGTTCAGGAGGTTCTTGTAAGCTTCGGTGAAGTCTTCCGGATGGTGGATTTTGTGCGAGTGATGAGACACGTCCATTGCTGTCTGGGATTGCAAGGACAGCGGTATCTGGAAATAAAATCAAATTATTAATATATGCAAAATTAATAATAATAAATAATAAATAGTGCTGGACATTTTTCATACAGCATCATCTAGCCCCAAACTAAGCAGAGCTTGTATTATGGGAACTACATGACTGATATACTACGTCTTATATACTTTTTTGTAAATACATACATATTATACATAGAAAAACACCCAGACCTGAGACAAATATATGCAGACCTTACAAACATTTGTCTCGTGAGAGGAATCGAACCCGCAACTTTCTGCGTCTCAGGCGGACCTTCGCCCACTGCGCCACAGAGGTCGTCAATTGTATGACTGCCGGCGTGTTTTCCGTCTAGTATTAAAATAATAATAACGAAGCTGTACATTTTCACACAGCATCATCTATCCCCCAAAGCAAGCAGAGCTTGTGTTATAGGTACTTTATGACATTTAGGTACTAATTATATAAATATGTATATCGCAGCGCCCTCTAGTGACTTGTCTAAGATAACCAATTTTAGGTACAGCCTAGAAGTCATATAAATCGATTGCAAAAAAAACTGCATTCCAATCGGGATAATATACAGCCTTTGCCCACCCTGACGGTCCATCTTTAATATTGATGAATTCATTGATCATTCATTCATTCATTCATACCCCTACATACAAATTTACAAATTTACAAATTTTACCTCTTTATAATAAATAAGAAATCAATTTATTACTGATTGGAAGATCAACGCACAGCCTAAAACATAAGTCCTAGAAGCATGAAACTTGGAGGGTATATTCCTCTTATGGTGTAGGGGTGCAATAAGAAAGGAATTTGGAAAATTTTATCCCTAAGGGGCTGAAAAGGGCTGAAACCCTTTGTATGAAAAATCGTATTCCTTGAACTTAGTCTTGAATCTTCACATAAATATTTGTCATACCAATTGATAAACTACTACCCCTCTAAGGGGTTGTAGAGGGTGTCCAAGTTTGTATGGGACATAAGGTGTGCAAGGCATGCAATTATTTTTGATGCACTTATCTATCCTATGCGAGTAAAACCGCGGCTAGTATAGTATAGATCTGAAAGCAGTAACTAAGTAATGAAGCTTAAAAGGAGACTCCACAACCTGTAAACACTAAAAAAAAAAAAAAGTAATACTTACAGTACAAGTAACATTGAAGTGGTATGGTGCTATGGTCCGTTGGAACATGCCCAGTGAGTGTATGATGGTGTAGACGGGACGATCGAGCAGCTGGAAGCAGCGCTGCGGGGGCGCGGACAGCGACCACTCCGTCACATTCACGCCGGAACGCGGCCATAGCGTTATTGTGTTGTGAGGGGCGCCTGGAAAATGATTGAAAACACTTTATAAAACACTAGCTTCCGCCCACGGCTTCGCCCGCGTGGTACCAGGATAAAAGTAGCCTATGTGTTAATCTGATGTATAAGCTATATTACTGTAAAGTTTCATCATAATCCGCTCAGTAGTTTTTGCGTGAAAGAGTAACAAACATCCATTCTCACAAGCTTTCGCGTTTATAATATGCGTAGGATTATAGTAGGATTTCCGATTTGTAACCTACATTAAGTACTTACATTTTTTATTTTGTTTTGAATCTAAGTACATGTAACATGTCAAAAGATAAATAAAAATTATGATTTTGTTTATAATGTGTCAGGGTGAGACACTAAAGTATGAGTGTGCGCTAGACCATGCTGGTAGTGTTGTACTCACCGGTCATTATAAAGTGATAGATGCAAGTCTCCCCGACGCAGGCCCGGGTAGCTGTGAGGGAGGGCTCCGGGGTGAAGCGGGAAGGACCCTCCATGTCTATGAATACTGCTTGAGACCTGAAATTATAATTACCTATAATATAAGCAAAATCAAAGTCAAAACTCAATCATTCATTAAAAATCACATGTATAAATAAAAAATGCTAGACGTTTTTTCCAGAAAAGTTACGTATCGGTGCAAATAAATTTGACATTTTCATACAGCATTGTCAAGCCCCAAACTAAGCAGAGCTTGTGTTATGGGAACTACATGACTGATATACTACTTATGTTTTTTTTATAAATAAATACATATAATTCATACATAGAAAACATCCAGATCCACTAAACAGAATTATATATAGAGATTATGTATAATTTTTTGTAATTTTTCCTAAGTCACTTAGGAAAAATTTGCTGTTAAATTAATTTAACAGTTTATAAAGCAAAGTTACAGGTATCGTCCGAAGCTGGTCCTGTAGAGCGGCAGGTCGCAGTAGGGTCTGTGGTCGCAGTGTCGAGGCCGGGAGCCGGTGTACCGCGCGAGTATGTCGCCGAGTGACTCCGCCGAGTAGACATCCAGCTTCAGCGCCACTACGCCCGCGCTGCGCTCCACGGGGACCAGCCCCGCGTCGTACGACACTATCTCCGTGTGCTGGGGACGGGGGGAATTTATTAAATCCTCACTCATCAGTGGTCTATAATAAACTGCTATTAGATATAACACGGCTTCTTCTAACTAAGCCAATTTAAAACTAAATGAAAGGAATGTCACCCTTTTTAAACCTATTATTACGAGCTAGGGTTTAGAATAAAATAATTAAGTCCAATTGTACACTAAAGGAACACCGGTCGCTTGCCGCACTTATATTTCCCATAAGGCGTTTCTTCCAGAATATTCTAGTAGGTGGGCGTGGCCTGCACGCCGCCTTGCGCCTCAAACATCAATTCATGAGTTGTTGATTTTCTGATTTGCATGCGTAGTGGATAAAATCAAGAGTAAGAATTCATGAACACTTTTAAATGCAAATGTTATGTAACTATAGCGATATTGTTTAATAAATAAATACGATAGAATAGAATAGAATAGAATATATCTTTATTGTACACCAGTAAATATAGAAGAAACACGAAAAAGAAATTATAATTATATTATAATTTCTTATATAATAATTTATTATATTATAAATTATAATTATATTATAATTTCTTTTATATCAAAGTAATGAATACTTACAAACCAATAATGCCTCTGCGTGGAAGGTCCGTCGTCTTTGAAGGGCGAGAACGGAATGAACATTATAACGAGACTCGCCGCGAACACCACCGACAGAGGGAGCCACAGACGACGCCGAGAAAATAACAACTCCATTCCAGACTGGAAAGTTAATAATAATAATGGTGGCCATTTTTCACACAGCATCATATAGCCCCCAAATTCAGCAAAGCTTGTATTATGGGAACTATATGACTGATATACTACATAAATACATATTTTTGTAAATACATACATATCATACACAGAAAACATCCAGACCCGAGACAAATAGTTGCAGATCATAAAAACATTTGTCCTGCAGCGGGAATCGAACACAACTGTCTGCATCTCAGGCGAGCCTTCGTCCAATGCGCCACAGAAGTCATCACTTATAAAAAAAATATATGTCACAGTGTAAAGTGTCTTACCACAGTGGTGGCAACCAGCGCTGCCAGTGCTATATTGATGAAAGCCACAGTGTAGTCAGGGTAATCAGTGGGAGTCCTCCCCATGATCGGCAGCATCATGGAGTCCATCCGCAACGACAGAGTGAACATGAACATAGCGGTGGGTGTAGACAGAGCCACTTCCAGCAGGAGGTGTTGCCAGCCTGGATAAATAACCAACAAATAACTCTGGACATTTTACACAATGCAACTCAATTTATTTTATTCCAGTCAGATACAATTATTGTACACTTGGAAAAGTCATTTTTCATTTTTAAGGTGGTGAGGTTATTGGTATTCCATCCCATATTATAAAGAGGTATAAATCATACATTGTTCCACCTCTTACCTACATTTGCAATCAAGCCATGGAAATCCATCTTTCCGATTATATTCAAGCAATCTTTGGCCACCCGATTCATAAAGGTGGGGATGAAAACTGTGTGCAATTATAGACCAATATCCATACCTGCTGCTGTAAAAGCTGCCAAAGATTTGAAATGTCTAGCAATCTTCTTAATACTGGCAAAAGCGTTCGACACGGTTTCCATCGCCATCCTCCTCAGTAAATTAGAATCCATGGGGATTCTTTGAAAAAACTGCTTCTTTTCAAAGATTATCTCGCTAACAGACAACAAAGAACGGTCAGAGACGACTTCGCAAGTTATGATCTCTCAACAAGCTACGGTGTCCGACAAGGCAATATCGTAGGCCCTACTCTATTTTTTGTCTACATTAATGCACTCTCAAACCTGTCACTGACTAATGGCGAAGTCCTATCTTTTGCTGATGAAAAGATAGGACTTCGACGGACAAAATTGGAGCGATACATCCGGGTCGAACATACCTTGCAGCCGGAGATACCGGACAAGGGTGAGGGAGAGCAGCGCCGCGAGGGAGACGAGGCACAGCGGCACCGAGAACAGGTACCTCGTGGACTGCACACTCCTCACGCACATCAGCATCACCAGCAGCAGAGACATCGTCAGCCTAGTGGCTGCCATCGCCTGTAGGGCGCGGATCGAGCGGTTCAGACCACTCTGGAAGCAGACATAACTGATATCACTGTACAATTTGAATTTCACGTGGTTTTTATGCTGTCGTTTCAAAAAGTACAAAAAGTCTTAGTACAAACTGCCCACAAATACCTTAAAATTTAATTTGAAAAAAAGAATTACTTCTTAGTCTTTTGTTGAAACAAAAGACATTGAAGTAATTCTTTTTTTCATATTTTTTTAGTTTATTTGTTATTTTCACTAGTCTATTGGAATAATTTTGCTGACGTGTGCGTATTCATATCATAAAATTCTGTCTTTTTTCCATTTTTATTCACAAAAACGTATCGCAATAGTGGTGCTTACGCATCAATGAATATCTGAAGGGATAATGCCGGATCTTAACGTAGCTCAGATTTCCAAAGCTGTTACTTTAATTAAAAATGGTCACATAAAGAAGTGGCTCAGGCAATGCGAGTTTCCAAATTCGTCATCTTTTGAATTGTTAGACGCTATCGTGCGTCTGGAGAGACTGGAGACTGGAGAGACTGGACTGGAGAGTACACGAGACGTGCAGGGCAAGCTCGCAAGAGAGTCACTTCAGCGAGAGACGATCGATTTATGGTGAACAGTGTTCTGAGAAATCGCACTTTGACTTCTTCTGAGGTCAGATCTACGCTCCAGGACGTTCGACAGGTGACAGTTAGCACCAAAACCGTAAGAAGTAGAATGAAAGAAACTGGAATAAAGACTTACCACAGATCATCGAGCAGCTCGGGCTTACTTTGCTCTCACATACCAAAACTGGAATGACGGTGACTGGGGGAAAATATTGTTCACTGACGAGACTAGGTTTTGTCTCAAGCCAGATGATAGAAGGGATAAAGTTTGTAGAGGACCCGGAGAAAGATACGCTCAGCGTAACATTATCGGAAGAGAGTCATATGGTGGAGGGTCAGTAATATAAGGCGGTATTTGCATAGGGGCACGTACGGAGTTGCACATCGTAGAAAATGGATCCCTGACTGCGGCTCGGTACGTAAATGACATCTTAGAACCAATTGGCATGCCCTTTGCCCCATAAATCGGAGAGAATTCAATGAATGCAGGACAATGCGCGGCCCTACACTAGATTCTATCGCTGTTTGGAGGTGTCTTCGAGAGGTTAAACTCCATCGAACATGGATAAGCTCGGAAAACAAATTCTGGGTATTTTCTATGTATAATAAAAAAATATCTATCTATGTAATGTATTGTATTAAGTATATCAGTCATCTAGTACCCATAACACAAGCTCTGCTTAGCTTGGGGCTAGATGATGCTGTGTGGATTGTCCAGCATTATTTATTTATTTATTTACTATTTAATAAAACAGCGGTATCCAGCAACATTCTACCTTTTGCAAGTGTTAATTTGTATGGCAATCTATATTAATAATAAAGCTGAAGAGTTTGTTTGTTTTTTTTTTGTTATAACGCGGTAATCACTAGAACTACAAGTCGGCTTTGAAAAAATATTTTTGTATTTGACAGCCAAATTCTTAAAGAAGGTTACAGGCAATTCACATCACGATACGAACTTTAGGGGCCGAGTAAAAAGAAGTAATAGCGCGGACGGGTGAAAAGTCACCGGTAATTTCACCGGTACCTATACCCTTCAAGTCGGAACACGCGAGCGCGGAACCGACTTCAAATCACTTAAAAAATTTAAATTCATACAGTTTAAGTTGACGTTTCTATATGATCTTTGTGATTTCAATAACTGAATTTTTGACCTGACTTTGACTTTGACTTTCTGTGACTCACTTTTTTAGTCCTCCACGCGTCGTAGGCCTCCGCAGCCGCCACGGCCCCCACCAGATACGGTATCCAGAACAACGGCACCACTATCCAGGGCTCCGACAAATACCTGAAAACAGTATTTTATCATATACGACGACCTCTGCGGCGCAGTGGGCGAAGGCCCGCCTGAGACTCTGCAGGTTGCGGGTTCGATTCCCGCCACGGGACAAATTTATTTTATTTTATTTTATTTTATTTTCATAATTTTTGGAAAACTTACAGCTAGGTATTAAATATAGTTATTAACATATTACATGCCGGTATATACCAGAGCATGTGTGCTGAGGGCCAATTATAAAGTTTCCGCAGATATTTACTTAAATAGAATAACAGATGACGCACAGAGAAAGTAGACGACTTGAAAAAGAATAAAAGAAATACAAACAAATACACAAAACAAAGCGAAATTACATGCAAAGTTAGTTTTAAAAGAATTCTTTGCCAAGCAAGCATTTAAGGTTACTTGTAGATGTGTTAAATAAATCAACATCAATGTTTTTGTTGACCAATGAGTTGAACGACTTGCTAGCTCGTATTAAGAATGCGTTTTGTCTATAATTAGTTTTTACCGTAGGTACGTAAAGTATACTCGGTTTTCTCAATGCAGCAGTATTTGTACGTAACCCTAATTGCTCAAGCAGCTCAGGACAATCTACGTTACCATTGCAGATGTTTATGAGGTATGTTAGGTCAGCAACCTGCCTGCGATTAGAGAGTGGAAGGAAATGGAACTTGCGGCACCTTGTATAGTAATCAGGTAAATATATCTTAGCTCGGTATTGTAGGTATCGCAAAAATCTTTTTTGTATTGATTCGAGACGCGATGAATAAATCGCGTAGCTCTGGTTCCACACCTGCGATGCGTACTCGAGGTGGCTACGTACGTAAGCGCAATACAAAATTTTAAAAATTTTGACGCTTACGAATTCCGAAGACATTCTTAGAACAAACCCCAGGACACGAGACGCCTTCTTTGTTATATTATTGATATGATCGTCAAACAACAACTTGGTATCAAATGTTACCCCTAGGTCTCTAATTGAGTTTACTCTGGTTATAGGTAAGTTAAAAAATGTTTGTATGATCTGCAAATGTGTAGGAACGGAGCGTGATGCATGAATGAAATGGACGTTACGTTTCATTCATGCATCAAGGTGCGAGCGAAAGGACAGAGGGAGAAAGAAGAAAAAAGATAGCGAAGTGTTTTAATTTAGAAAATATCTGATGCTAAAAACATTTGTCTCGAGTCTGGGTGTTTACTATGTATGTATTTACAAAAATAAAGTATATAAGTAGTATATCAGTCATGTAGTTCCCATAACACAAGCTGTTCTTAGTTTGGGGCTAGATGATGTTGTGTGAAAAATGTCCAGCATTATTAATTATATTATGATAAGAGTGATTAGTCCACTGCTGGACATAGGCCTCCCCTAATGAGCGCCATAGCGCCCTGTCTTCAGCTTGCCGCATCCAGCATCTGCCTGCAGTGTTTCGAAGATCGTCATCCCACCTGGCCGGAGGGCGTCCTACGGCCTATGTCCAGCAGTGGACTAATATAGGCTGATGATGATGAGTGATTTGTCTAGACTCTCTGGAAAAGAAGAATATGAGTTAGATCTCACCTTAGTTGCGTGGTGGTGGCGATCATGATAGAAGCCGTGATGAGGACCAGAACAGCACCAGCAACCATCGCGCAGAGACGGCCCAGCACTGCGTATAACAACTCCTGGACAGTAGACCATCCTGAAAACATACACAGGATTATTCAGTTGTAAAAAACGGGAATTTCACGTAACGTAATATCGTTGAAGGCGCGGACTAAGTTTCGACTCATTCCGAGAGTCATCATCAGAGTGACGCGACGCTCTCATGTGAATTTTCACGAATGAATGAATGATATTTTTTTTTTTAAAATAGCAAGTACTGTATGACACCAAAATGCTATGTAACGTAATATCATTGAAGGCGCGGACTAACTTTCGACTCATTCCGAAAGTCTGCATCAGGGTGACGCGACGCTCTCCCTCCCCGTCCCGTCGTGCACACAATTACAATATGAATAATCAAATTCACGATAGTTTTGTATTAAATATACATGGTTATTTATTACATAGAAAATAAATAAAGTGTCTGAATTCGTCTGTTTTGTGTGTGTGTGTGTAATTATGAACCAATTTTAATGATTCTTTTTTAATGGGTATGCTATACTTCAAGGGTGGTGCCATTATCTCCAAGCATGAAAAAATAGGGGCTGATATTTTTTTATCAACTTTCCCATATTTTAAGACGGTTTAAATTGTATTCTGAATAAATAAATAACTGGATATTTTCACACAGCATCATCTAGCCCCAAACTAAGCAGAGCTTATATTATGGGAACTACACGACTGATATACTACATACATATATTTTTTGTTAAGTGTACAGCGCTCATAACTTTAGTTCTCTCTTTTTGACTGATGCAGGCCCGCCCGTGCTTGCGCGATACCAATATTAGCCATACAGAATTTGTTATAAATTTGGTGATGTTCCGTAATACCAAAAAAGATGAATGAAAACTTGTTGTATTTTTCACATTGTGTTGTTATTCTGTAACTAGACAATATGATCTATGTACCTAACCAAACGATACGTAAGACATTGTTGTTTTTAATACGAAACAAATAAGAAGAAAACATCTCATGTATGACGTCAAAATATCCAAAATGCGATTCGTTTACATTTCATTTTAGGTACGTATTTTGAAAAAATATATAGCAAGGTACGTAGATAAATACTATTCGAATGCAAATAATAACATAACATGGTGGAAATAAGCTCTAATCACAAATCACTATGGTATTACGTTTGTATGGGCAATTCATCCAACGCAGGCCTCTTAATACATACATATCCAACTGAGCCAAAGATTTGCAGATCAGACATTTGTCTCGGGAAACGAACCCGCAGCCTTCTGCGTCTCGGACGGGCCTTCTCCCACTGCGCCACGGAGGTCGTCAAATGTATATTATGTATGTATATTAAACTCACGTGGTCCCACAAGCCAGATATAGTAGGCTATGCTCAGAGCAGCTAGTAGGATTATCGCTGTATCTACTGCATACGCCGCTGACAGCGAATACGTTATCATAAACAGGTTCAGATAGTCGTAGTAAACAGCTGGCGATGGTGGCTCTATCTGAAAACCAAATTATAATATTATTAATACTAATTTTTAAACTAAAATGGCGAACAAGCATTCGGCCAAGATGTTACCTAAGTAAAATATTAGTAGGAAGGAGTAAAATGTCACTTTAGTAGTACACTAGCTTCTGCACACGGCTTCGCCCGCGTGGTACCCGGATAAAAAGTAGCCTATGTGTCATTCTGATGTATAAGCTATATTACTGTAAAGTTTCATCAAAATCCGTTCAGTAGTTTTTGCGTGAAAGAGCAACAAACATCCATCCTCATAAACTTTCACGTTTATAATATTAAAGTAGGATTAGTAAGATAGGATAGGAACTCGAAAAAAAATACTTAATATTAATAATAAACTTAGCGACACCGCAGAGCCCCATTACTCAATGGGGTCGACGGAGACCCCTGACCCTCAGCTAATCTATTCGGAGGTGGAGGCGCAAGAGCGGAACCTATGCTCCAAGGATGGAAGTGTTAAAGGCGTAAAGCCGGGAGTATTTTTAAATCTTTATTTACGAGGTAAAATCATCTAATTATATACAATTCCAGTCTAAATTTATAAGTTATTATTATAAGTTTAAAGACCCGTTAAACTTATAATAATTATGTTATCTAATCGCGAAAGTTTGAAAAAAAAAAGTTTAAATTTAGTTTAGTCAGTGTACTACAGAATCGAGGCCAGTAGGTAACTCTAACTAAAGCCGGGAGTAGCTTTTAGTGAAACTGCAGCACACCTCTCCACACCCTTAAGTCGTCCACACCATTTCCTCTACGCTGGCTATCGTTGACGGCACTTATGGGGCCCTTTTAATGGACGACAACTCATCACCTGCCTATGATTTAATGTGAATTTCAGTCAGAACTGACAGGCGCCGTTTATTTATTTATTCATTAACACTTTATTGCACATTAAAAAAAAGTAAACAATAGGCGGACTTAATGCTAAACCATTTTCTACCAGCCAACCCAATTTGTATTGATTGGCGGTAAGCGTGCTACAAAATTTTAACTACAATATTATATTATACTTATATTTAGTTACATAATATACTTACTTAATATATATAATTATATATTTATAGCCGTTTCATCCTACTTTTTCAACCCAGCAACCATTCTATAAGCATATACTGCAATATGTGACATTGGAAAGGGATGAGAATTAAATGAAACAATATACCTTAGTTGTGAGTTCGTCCATGTCTCCCAATTCTCTGATTAACGCCAGCAGCATATTGCCAGCGTTCTGAACGACGCCCGTCTTTATCAGATCGGGATGGTCGTACCGCGTGTGGTACACGTGCCCCCATTTAGTGAAGGCAATGTCAATACCTGTGAACAATACAGATATTAATAACAGTGCACGGCGCGGAACGAGAAAGTCACAACCAATCACCCTGATGACTCTCGGAATGAGTCGAAGCTTAGTCGGTGCCTTCACCGATAGTGCGGTACGTGAAAATTCCCGTTTTTACAATATGAAGATGCAAAAATATCCACATCCGCTCAAATAGCATTTACAGCCCAAAAAAGTGTGTCAGATTTTTGAAGTACAGGATGATGTTAAAGATAATATATTTTTTATAGTCTTAATCCCACACTAGGCCTATGTATTTGTCTGTCTGTCTGACATTGGGTTTTATGTGTTTAGTGTTGGGTGTATAAAACATAAGCTAAATAATCCTACTACTATTATAAACGCGAAAGTTTGTGTGGATGGATGTTTGTTACTCTTTCACGCAAAAACTACTAAACGGATTTTGATGAAACTTTACAGTAATATAGCTTATACATCAGAATAGCACATAGGCTGCTTTTTATGCGGGTACCACGCGGGCGAAGCCGTGGGCAGAAGCTAGTATAATACAAGCATAAGTTCGACGGTTAGCAATTTAGGTAACCGTGAATGCCCCCGAAGTCCCGGAATATCCTGAAGTCGGTGTCCGAGGGTATGATGCCCGTGGAGAAGAGGAACTCCCCCAGGCCCTGGGCGCTGGGTCTGCTGACCGCGCGACGGTACGCAGACAGGAGACGAGGATCTGTCACCTGGAACACGGGGGAATTACGGATATTAATTTAATTACAAAAATAATGCTGAACATTTTTCACACAGCATCACCTAGCCCCAAACTTAGCAGAGCTTGTGTTATGGGAACTACATGACTAATATACTACTTTTTTTTTGGTATATACATACATATTAAACATCTAAACCCGAGACAAATATTTACATACTAACATTTGTCCCGCGGCGGGAATAGAACCCGCAACCTATTGCGTCTCAGATGGGCCGACGCCTACTGCGCCACAGAGGTCGTCATTAGGAAAAGAGAGACAGAGAGAGAAATGGTATTCAAAAAACTGTGACGCGCGTATAACCTAAAATCTCTTTGTAGCGGTGGGTATCAACCAGGCCGCACGCAGTCCAAGATCTCCGGTATCCAACCTACTTCGAGTTTGACAGAATGACATTGGCATGTGGTGATAATTCTCGCGGGCTATATATTATCTGTGAAATAATCTGTGGCTATATATTATCTGTGGAATAACTTTGGAAGGCGGGAATTTCTTTCAAGAGATAATTAGAATGGAAAACTAGGTAAATTGGAGTTTCATTCAATCAGAATTCCAGAAAGCGTTATAATTTTACAGTATATTTGTTTACATAACATGAAGAAAAAAAAACAAATTACCTACCCTATGACCCAGAAATAGGATAGGACAGTTAAAAATAAAAATCAGTAGTGAAGCTTATTTGAAGACATCTGTGGCGCAGTAGGCGAAAGCCCACTTAAAACGCAGAAGATTGCGGGTTCGATTCCGCGGGACAAATATTTGTATGATCTGCAAATACTTGTCTCGGGTATTGGTGTTTTCTATGCATAATATGTATGTATTTACAAAAGTATATAAGTAGTATGTAGTAGTCATGTAGTTCCGATAACACATGCTCTCCATAGTTTGGGGCTAGATGATGAAAAAATCCAACATTTTTTTCATTAAATACCCCAATCACCCACCCAATCAACCTACTTAACCAGTAGCGATGGTGTATCGACAACAAAAACGGCAATGCAATAGATGTGTAGTTTTAAAAGATTACCTCATAATATTCCCCATTGGATTAACCCAGGAGACCCTAACTGCCCAGCAATGGTGGTGTACCAACAACACAAATATCAAAATCAAAGATGAACAGTTGGCTCTTGTGGACACCACCGTATTCTTAGGTATCACCCTAGATAATAAGCTTCAATGGGATCCTCATATTGATAAGTTATCGAAGAGACTTAGTTCTGCGGCATATGCAGTCAAAAAGATCCGTCTTTATACACAGCGTTACGTTGACACAGCTAGACTAGTTTACTTCAGCTACTTCCACAGCATTATGTCGTACGGTATACTGCTGTGGGGGAGTGCTGCTGATATCAATACCGTTTTTGTGCTGCAGAAGAGGGCTGTTCGAGCAATTTATAATATGGGCCCCAGAGAATCACTTCGCGAAAAGTTTAAAGAAATAAATATAATGACATTCCCTTGTCAATACATTTATGAAAATCTGATGTACGAGTATGTTCACAAAAATATTAATTTGTTTAAGAAAAAAAGCGATAATCACAATGTTAATACTAGAAATAAAGATAAACTTGCTGTTGCCACTTGTACACTCCATAAAGTTAGTAAATCGTTTAAAGGGCACGGTGTACGCTTTTATAACAAACTCCCAAGAGATATACAAAAATTATCAATTAACAAATTTAAAAACGTAATTAAACAAAAGCTTTATAAAAAGGCATACTATAAAATATCTGATTATTTAGATGACAAAAACTCTTAGGATTGAAAATGCTCCAACTCGAACCTATTGTTTTGTAAAAGGATCATTAAAAAGAATAACCAGCCTTGTTTTCTTGCCTTTCTTTCCTGGCTTGGTCGCGGAGGAACAGGCACCTAGATAAAAACCGACGTTTCAAAGTGGTCCTTGTGATTTTATTGAATAAATGAATTTTGACTTTGACTTTGACTTTGACACGAATGACAATGCAATAGATTTAAGAGTTCACCTGAAACAAAGAAGGCTTTCCATTCATGCCCGCAGCATCCAAATTGACAACTGAAGTGACGCCTTTAGACCAGGGGTGCTGGAGAAACCCGTGCGAAGCCTGGAATGGAAACAATGACTCATTACCTGTGGTTCCACTGAGTTTGACCCATTATGCTAAAACGAGTAAATAGAGCTTGATGTTCGTCACGCATGATACAGTCAGGGTCACCAATTTTAGATTTTAAAGATTGAATTCATTTTAAGTAAATGGAGGTTGATATTCATTACGCATTGTATAATTAGGGTCACCAAATTTGGAGTTTAAAGATTGAATTTATTCGTAATAGAGGTATGATTGAACACGAATAACGGAAAAAGTTAAATTTCACAGACCAGTAGTCCCACTTCCTCGGCTCCGTTGAACAGGAATATGATATTATTCTTGAGTTTCCGCGTCCGCTTCGACAGTTTCTGCAGAACCTCCATCATCACCGCACAGAACACTGCATTATCTGATGCACCTGAGTAAATACACTTTTCATATGTATTTATTTATTTATTAAAAAAACCTCTCATACTTACAGCCAAGGGCCAAAACGTTTTAAAACTAGCTACAATTCACAGAGAACTTAATAAACTCATACAAAAAATTTAATGAATGAATGAATGAAAACTTTATTTACTTGAATGCAGGTACATTGGTTCTTATGCTACGTTATTAGGTATCACTGTGCTTTACTAAATTTGTCGAGCAAATATTAGGAAGAAGAAATTTATATTACTGTGACGAGCGCGGCCTAGCTAACTACGGTACGCTAGCGCCATCTCTTATCAAATGGACGCACTACTTATTACCGCCATCTAGTATCAAATGGCACAAACCGCGCTAGAAAAGGACGGTAGTTTCCAGAACGTTCGAGACGGTACGAGACGGGGCGGAGCGAAGTGAGACAGTGTGATGGCCACGCCTCCTACTAGATTGTTCTGGAAGAGACGTCTTACGAGATATATAAGCGCGGCAAGCGGCCGGTAGAGTCAGTTTCTTTTCAAGATTGGAAAGTGAATTATTGGAAGTGATTCGAGAGCGATACCCAGTGACTAGTGAAGTGACCGTTGCGCTAGTGTTGTACCAAGTGATACAGTGTTTTAGTGTTTTTATTTTAATTGTGTAGCTTCGTTGTGTTATTTGTTCTGTTGACATTTTTATTGAGTGATTTATTAATACAGTGTTAATTTTGGTATTTAATTGGACTTAATTATTTTATCCCAAACCCTAGCTCGTAACATTACATAAAATTTACGAATGTATGTTTTTTCATATTATAATATATGTTTTTTATTTACTTCTAATATACCGGATGTAATAAGACTGCTCCCGAAAACTTCGGGGAGTGAAAATACCCATCAATATGAACAACTGTAGTAAAAGTTGTTTGTATTGATGGGTACTTTCACTTCCCGAAGTTTTCGGGAGTAGTCTTATTACACCCTGTATACCTCGTGTGTTCATAAGTTTTGAGACGAACTTATTTAATTAATTTAAAAAGAAAGTAATTCATGCAACCTTTTTTAAACTTTTAAAATTTTAAATTTCGAATGTTTTGAATCAGAAAAAATATACATTTGAATATTTGTTTCATTCTCCGTGAAAATGGCGCCAACAAAAGATTTGCGTGCGACTGTAATTTCACTGTTTCAAGCAGGAAAAAAACCAAAGTTTTTAGTGAAATCCAAAGTTTGGGATGTAGTCGGAACTTTGTGTATTATACCATAAAGAGGTACAAGGAGACCGGCTCTTTAGAAGACCGTGGAAGATGTGGCCGCCCGCGGTCTGTAAGGACGCCCGCCAACATCAAAGTAATCAGAGAGCGAATTCGTCGCAACCCTTGCCGGACTCAAAAGAAATTAGCTCTGCAGACCAACATTTCGCGAATATCGGTGAACAGGATACTTAAATATGATCTTAAACTAAAGGCCTACAGTCGAAGGAAAGTGCATTATTTAAACGAGCGTCTTCGTAAATTGCGACTGGAACGATGTCGGAACCTATTGAAGAGACACGATCCAAAAAATATCCTGTTTACCGATGAAAAGATCTTCACGGTGGAAGAAAAGTTTAACCGGCAGAACAATAAGGTTTACGCCAGAAGTTCAAAGGACGTCCAGCCATCTGTACGCAATGTCCAGCGCACTCATCATCCAGCAAGTGTGATGGTTTGGTGGGGTGTTTCCTACGAGGGGGTCACTTCGCTTCATTTTTGCCAGCAAGGCGTCAAGGTGAAGGCACAAAATTACCAAACCGACATATTGGAAGCGGTGGTTAAACCATTAAATGATACGCTATTCGCTGGAAAATACTGGGTTTTCCAACAGGACTCTGCTCCCTCCCATAAAGCTAAGACTACCCAACGTTGGCTGGAGGCCAATTTGCCAGGCTTCATTCGGAGCGAAGATTGGCCCTCGTCAAGCCCTGACTTGAATCCTTTGGATTATTCTTTATGGACGGAATTGGAGCTGAGGGCATGCAGAAAGTCTCACCCAAACCTGGATTCTCTCAAGCGAGCCCTTATTAAAGAATCGAAACGGATTCCCATTGAAAAGATTCGTGCCGCCATAGATGAATGGCGCACGCGTTTGAAGGCCTGCATTGAATGCAAAGGCGGCCATTTTGAATGATTTATTTTTAAATACAGATCTAGATGTCAGTAGTTTTAATTTTAATATCCAATAAATGAATACTCAACTTAGCTCCAAAAATATTTTAGTTTTACTGTGTCTCAAGACTTATGAACACACGAGGTATTATGCGGATTTACTGGACTATTTTCATCATCGAAGTCAATAGGTTTTTATTCACAAGTATCATAATATAGAAACAACAGTTAGAAATATACTGGATTTAAAGTTTTGATGTGATTCCTCGCCCGCGTAATGTTTAGACATGCCACTGACTTTCCCCTACTTAGTATCCTCTGAGCATACTCGCACCGAGTATGTATCTGAGTATATCCATCTAGGGGAATAAAGTCGAGAGTATGTTTGTTTTGGTTTTTTGTTCAGGTAGGTTCTGTTTATGTACTATTACGACTAGGTAATTTATTAAATACCTAGATATTTAAAAAAAATGTGTAGTTAGTGGTTATGTGAATCTTGTATGTGGTTATGCAAGTCTTGTGTATGGATATGTGAGTATTGCGTGTAGTTATGTGAATTGTATGTGAGTCTTGTGTGTGGTTATGTGAATCTTGTATGTTGTTATGCGAGTCTTGTGTGTGGTTATGTGAATCTTTTATGTGGTTATGAGAGTCTTGTGTGATGTTATGTGAATCTTGTATGTGGTTATGCGAGTCTTGTGTGTGGTTATGTGAATCTTGTATGTGGTTATGCGAGTCTTGTGTGTGGTTATGTGAATCTTGTATGTGGTTATGCGAGTCTTGTGTGTGGTTATGTGAGTCTTGTATGTGGTTATGCGAGTCTTGTGTGTGGTTATGTGAATCTTGTATGTGGTTATGCGAGTCTTGTGTGTGGTTATTTGAATCTTGTATGTGGTTATGCGAGTCTCGAGAAAAAGAAAGAAAGAAAATATTTATTTAACACGACATAATATATATATATACAACAAACTTTGGAAGTAAGGAAGTAAGGTACTGCCTAATCCATTTACCTAGACAGTTTTATGTCGCACTAAAAAGGTATCAGCTCAGCATAATGCTAGGTAGGTGGCTACCTACTTAGCGCTGGTATTCTGCTGACCCTGCGCAGTGACGTCACAGACGCCAGAACCAAACACTACGCTCAAGAGATTATTATGTGTATTATATAAATATATATTTTTTAGACTGTATTTACTGTAAATTATTTACTATGTTCTAACTGTTATACCTAAATAAAAATGAGAAAAAATAAATAAAACAAATGCATACGCGCCTACTAAGGTGATCATTTACATTAATAATTATAATAAATCATACTAAATATACCTATATGATATTTAATGGACTAAATATATAAAGTTATCGCTTGTATATAAAAACCCACTCCTACCCACATGATATACGTCGAAGAATAAAAGGAAATGAATTGAGTTCCACGTTCAGCTTAGCGCAAGTGTCTCGTGTGTGGTTATGTGAATTTTGTATGTGGTTATGCGAGTCTTGTGTGTGGTTATGTGAATCTTGTATTTGGTTTTGCGAGTCTTGTGTGTGGTTATGTGAATCTTGTGTGTGAGTGTGTGGTTATGAGAATCTTGTATGTGGTTATGTGAGTATTGTTTTTGATTATGCGAGTCTTGTGTGTGATTGTCTTGTCTTACCCATAGTAAAAGGCACAGAATCATAGTGGCAGTTGACGAGTATAGATGTCCCTATAGTCCCGTTGCTATGGAAACCGCTTTCTCCCTCTAGCACCGCGATAACGTTAGACACATTCTCGTAAAGGCTGACGTACGGCGACGCCGATTGGAAGTAAAAATCACCTGAAAAACAAGTCAATTTTAAAGCCTTCGACATATTTAACGTCGCGTATTGCTGCTTGCGGCTGAAAAATCTATCTAAAAACTATAGTTGAAGACGTATACATCGATTGTAAGAATCGAATCGGATAAGCCGTCTGAGTTAAATGGTGTTACCATTTAACAATTTCTTATGACAAACGCATATACGGGCCCCTGTCGTCATATTTGTTAAATCTCTGTAACAGCTGAACTGATTTGGTTGTTATAGGCTGGTTAGTTTTAAATTATATTGAAATTATATAGGTTCTGCCCAAGAGTTTGAACTCACAAATCATGGTAACATCTAAGAACTATAGTTTCATGGTAACAATTCCGTTTTAAGTAAAAAATATGTATATCTAAGGATGTCCATTATGGGGAACACAGTCGTTTAGTGTGTTTGTTTGTTATATCACCTGAGACAACTTGCCAGTCCGTACTGACATGTTGTTTTGCCTGCACGGCTATGCCGTCCACCATAGCTTTCATATCGACAGTCTTGTTGAGGTGATACGCTGTGCCGGCCACTCTCGGCTCGTCTCCGAGAATGCTGCGGAGGTATCCCCATGCCGCCTCTTCGCTGAATGTGTCTGTGTTCTGGAACAGATATAAAAAAATATATAAAGTACTAGCTATTGCCCGCGGCTTCGCCCGCGTGGTACCCTGAAAAGATAGCCGATGTAAAGTGGCTCTTACCGTTACGTTCGTAAGAAAAGCATTGGTTTGACCATTTTCTAAGTTCATATACAGGAGACAATCTCCGAAATTAATCATGTGTTTACAAAAGTTCTTTCAGTTATATTTAAAATGGACCTTTTGGGTGGACATAGGCTGTATATTATCTGGTAGGTACCTTAAATAATAGTTTTTCGTGGAGACCAATTTTGCAACGTAAGCCGACGAAGAACGAATGCGTTCCTTACGAGCTACGTTTCATCGGCTAATTTTTATCCCGGTACCACGCGGGCGAAGCCGTAGGCAGTAGCTAGTCAACAAAAAAATATATGGACAAAGGGACACTAGACTATCCGAGTAGTTCTTGGTCAGAGTACTTTAAAGCCTAATAATAACATTATACCTATATGAATTACGAGATTAAACATTCTTGGACTTATAATCACGCGGCTCCCTTTTCACTCAGAAAGATACCGACATTATTTACATTACCTACTATGATTTACCAAGTAAAATAATCTTGGACTAATAATTACGCGGCTCGCTTATCTCACCTGTTATACCTATGGAGTTCGAAGCGAGTCACTCAAGTAGATACTTACATATTTTTATTCTTTCATGAGAAAAAATTGCACGCATTTTGTATTATTTTTGTGTGTTACTAATAAATAAATAACAAATAAGTACTCACGTCTCTAGCGATGTCTGCATTGTTGAAAACTCTAGGCATCCCATCTTCAACAAGCTGTGTGAGGTATCCTAGCAATAAATACCATCCTAGCACGATTATCAGCAGTGTGCTTGGTACCTGAAATCACACAGTACAATAAAAAAAACTGTGCTAGCACGTGTCTTATCAAACAATGTTTAAAGTCAAAAATAACTTCGAAAAGGGTTCAATCCCGTTTCACTATTCACCAAACTACAATTGACAGAACTAGAAATCGCCTTCTCTCTATTGCTATCATAAATAAGCAGCCAACAGACATAGATAGGTACATACCTATAGTCCCCTATACCTCTACTAGGATTCCTTGTGTCATGGGTATTAGGAAGGCCAAATATCTGCAGAACACGCAAACATTTGTCCCGCAGCTGAAATCGATTCCGAACCTCTTGCGGTGCAGCTGGCTACACGCCAGCAACGCCACCAAGGTCATCATCATTGTTAACAGCCTGTAGCAGTCCACTGCTGGACAAAGGCTTTCGCTAAAGAGTGTCACGACGAACGATCTCGAGCTACCTTCATCCCCAACCTTCCGCAGCCTTGAGGATGTCATCGACCCATCGGGTGGGAGGACTGAACTGCATCGTACTTTAGAATATAATAGATTAAAATAGAATACGTTTATTAGCCAGAACATATGTACCTACAGTAAGGTCTGAGAATAATCGATTAAACTGGCGGAATGTAGCATTATACATAAAAAAAATAGCACAGGTTAGTATAACGGAATCAATAAAACATGTAAGGACAGACAGACATACATTGCAAAACAGGTTGTATTCAACTCATGGACATTCAGAATTATATGACTAGTTCCACACAAGTGGGTAAGAAAACACATATAGCCTTTAAAACCACAAATAAAATTGCACAAAAAATAATCGACGCGAAGCGGTTAACAATTAAAATAGGATGAACGCAGAAATAAAATACAAGAAAAGCGATATTTCAAACAAGCGTACGGCCAACCTATTGGCAAGCGGTTACCGTAACCTATGGAAGCTTGCAACACCAATGATTCAAGGTCATAACGGGTGAAAAGGGTGTTCACGTTGCTATGTTCCTTCAATCAGGAACATAACAATGCGAACATAACTGCTTTGTGGCAGAAATAAGTATGGTGGAAATACTTCCAAGGTCGAGCTCTTTCACAAGCAGCCTAGCATTAGCAGAGGCTAGTGAGCAATAGGTATTCGTCTCAAGAGGTCATTGTCACACTCAAAAGTCAACTAAACAGCTGTTTTGTTGATTTTAGGGATGTGCTAAGAGCAGGTAGTATGGAAACTTAGATGGTTATTTCATGAATGAAAAACATGGAAGTCCAAAAAGTCGTAGAACAATGTTCCCTACCACGGTGTCAATGATCTCCTTCCGGCATTATATACACATTCCGGGACACCCTGTATAAATGGTATACCACAAAATTGTACGTTCATCCCATTACACAAGCTATGCTTAGTTTGGGTCTAGATGATGCTGTGTGAATAATGTTATCAATTATTAAATAAATAATGCTGGACATTTTCACACAGCATCATCTAGCCCCAAAGTAAGCAGAGCTTGTGTTATGGGAACTACATGACTGATATATTTACTACTTATATACATATTTTTTTGTTGTAAATACATACATTTACATAAAAATTTGTAATGGTAGCAACACATGATTGTACGTTGAAAATAATTTAAAATGTAACGAATCAACATACACATTGCGTATTGATACAATGTGTGATAATTGACCACAAGAAAAATAAATACCTGTCTACAATGAAAGGACTCGTATCATGTTTTTATCAGTATGGATTGTTGACCAAGATTAGTTAGTACTTTACAATCTTTAGATATAGTGATAAGGATCGAAGTCTGCTAAGAAGGTGGGCTATGTACTCAAATATTTCCTGCAACTGAAGGATTTTGTCTATTTCTATTGGAGATTATTTAAAACCTCATTTTTAAAGCAATAAAAAATATAGGTACTACTTACTTATGTTAGTTATGTTGCGGGCATGTAGAAAGAATGGATGAACGAAGATTGACATGTAGGTATACAAGGCGAGCGTGAATGATATAGTTCGGAAGGCCTCGGTGTAAGTACTCTGATCAAGTCGGAGAAGTTCTGGAGAAAGGCCAAGTCTGAGTACACTAAACCGACCAGCTCGTATGAAGAATGTGATGAGGATGAACGAAGCGAGAGGTATGCCATGATCGTAGCAAGTGGACCAATCGTGACTTTATATATGCAAATATACTAATTAGGTATATCCTATCCTACTATAATATAATAAATGCGAAAGTCTGTGTGTGAATGTTTGTTACCACGTATCTCCGTAACTACTAAACCGGTTTTAATGAATTTTGGAATGTAGATAGTTTAGGTTCTGAAATAACACATAGGCTAATCTTATTTTCGAAAATTAGCCCCTAAGGGGATTAAACAGGGTGGTAAAGCTTCTATGGAAAAAAATATTCCCTGGTTTTATTCACTCAAAACTCGGTACACATAAACTTTAAAATAAATAATGAAACACGTATTTTTTCAAAACTACCCTTTGGGGGTGTGTAATTGAGTTTTAAACTTTGTATAATCCTTGGTTCGATTCATACAACAGTTGGTGGACATAGTTTGAAGCCTGGAGACGGTCATATACTACTTTTATTAACATACCACGCGGGCGAAGCTGCGGGCAACAACTAGTTGTTCCATAAAAGTTACTCAAAACTTTGTTTCAAATGTTTACAAGTAGATACATAGTGTACCTATAGATATTTTTTGAATTCTAAAGCTATTTTAGTAGGTGTAGGTAAAAGTAACAAAAAGCTCCAACGAGATAATCGTGGTTCAGATAATAGGTATATCAAGACCGCCCGCTAGACAACATTGTCAAATTTTGTAGTACTTAACCAAGCTGAAATATTATTTGGTTTGCTGTTCTTTAAGTCAGTTAAGAACAGAAGTTATTTTAGTAAAATAAATAAATAATCCCCAAGAATATAATCAAGATTTTTATAACGTAGAATATATACATAGGTATATACAATTTATTAGTCCCAGACTACAAAGTACACTTAAAGGGCTTTGATATAAAACATTGAAACCGTTCGCATATTTCCCGTTCATAATTTAAAAACACAGAATCCCAGGACATACACAGAGGATACTCAAAATATCCCAAAAAATATATGTATTTACACTTACAGATACAACTGGCTCATATAGATGTTTTCCTTTCTTAGTCAACTCGTAAGCGATCTAAAATTAACGCATACAATTGGTATAAAATCTTACATTAAATATTTCGCTTTATCTCATAATAATTTAACTATGTTAAACAAGTACTGGACATTATAAAATACTACGGTAGTCCCGGTAGGTAGTAACGCCAACGGAAAGTGATAGAAGACAACTATCACTTTCCGTTGGCGTTTACGTCTGCGGAAAGATCTGAATTGTATGGAAATGACATAAGCTGTTGAGAACTTGAGATATCGCGTACTGCCAAATTTTTCCTTGACGCATTTGCGTTGGCGTAAAAGGTAAACTAAGCGTGAGGTATTTATCTAAAAGTCTATATAGGTCACCAGACATTTTCAGCAATCTTTTAATGTAAATTGGGTCCATCGTTTCACAAGTTGCCAAAATGATAACTTAATTAGATACTTTATAATAAACTGTGCGTTGTCGATTATTTAAATAGTTGTATTTAAGTGGCAAACAAGCAAACGGTCAACCTATTCGTAAGCGGTTACCGTAACCTCCATAGGCTAAGGTAATCGCATGCAACACCAGAGGTATCACTTTTATTAAAAACGTAATTAAACGAAAACTTTATAAAAAGGCATACTATAAAATATCAGATTATTTAGATGATAAAAACTCTTGGGATTGAAAATTCTCTAACTCGATAAAAATATAGGTACTTATTGTTTTGTAAAATAATCATTAAAAAGAATAACCAGCCTTGTTTTCTTGCCTTTCTTTCCTGGCTTGGTCGCGGAGGAACAGGCAGTATATAAAACCGACGTTTCAGTGATCTTTGTGATTTTAATGAATAAATGAACTTTGACTTTGTTACCGACCCTGACTCATAACGGGTAACTCATAACATAGTCGAGTTTTAGATGAAATGAATATTACTGATTTAATAAGTAATTTGTTAGAAACTAGCAAGAATGTGAGTATGAAGAGAGTTGAAGTAAAAAGATGCTCTATGATATGCAAGTGCTGAGAATAGAACTAGTGAAAATAGTACCTTATTACCATAGAGTATATAGCTACCATAGTTTTACTTAAATAAACGCTATTTAAAAGCATTTCTAGTAGATACTATGAGAATATTTAAAATAGCATACTTCACATTCATATGTTTAAAGATGCGTTGTAAGTATATGTAGACTTGTGCACCGCATAGTTTTACTTAAATGAACGCTATTTAAAAGCATTTCTAGTAGATACTATGAGAATATTTAAAATAGCATACTTCACATTCATATGTATAAAGATGCGTTGTAAGTATATGTAGACTTGTGCACCGGTTATCTTAAAACAGCTGAACCAATTTGGATGCAAGAAAATTTATAATCTTAACATAGATTATCATGTACTCGTAACTATTCTAAAATTCAAAATATGGCTATATAAGCACTGTTTTTTTGAAGGCAAAGGAGAACAAAGGCCGATATAGGAGGGCAAAGGTCTCTGAGTGCGATGACGAATAATCTTGGGCCACCTTTGGAGGTGGCCACAGTCGTCCCCGCAACCTTTGAGATGTAATCAGTTCATCGGTGCCTTCCTACACTGTTCTTCGTTAAACGTTTTTTGCAACAGTTATTGATTTTTGAAAGCCGTAGTTTAAGTTTAAAACCGTTTCTTAATAATTAATATAGTTAATGTCTATTCAGTGCCAAACAACTACATTTTATCCAGATACCATGGAGCAAAGCAGAGAGCAGAAAGTAGTTGCTATTTTGCTATCTTTCTGCTTTTATAATATCACTTCCAGCCTTTTGCAAGGGGGTTCTGTGAAATCTATGGTAGCATTTAAGAAAATTGCAAACTCATGCACCCCCTTGTCAGATATGGGGGTTGGTTAATATGTTATTAAAGGTCATTAACCCGCTGCCAGGGCTTTTCGTCTCGGCCATTGTCGTAATCTGTGGTCGGGACCCCCGTGTATGTGAGATTCTGAAAATACATAAAAATTAAGATGTTAATGTTCCCACACTTAAAGGAGATATTAATATTTTATAATATCCCAAAAATATCAAACGAGAATTGAAGCCACATCCTCCCGCTTGGTATGAGGGTACTGTAACCACTAAACCATGATGACCAATTATATTTATGGGATACTTTAAAATTTTAATACAATGTTCGATTCTGAAACACAAATTTAAATGTTAAATGAGAAAATATTCCTATAGCTTTAATGACTAGGTAATTGTTTGAATAGATACTGACCTAGACAATACTAGACTATAGGTACAGTCAAGAGCACATGAAGCTTTACACTTATAGTGCGAGTCTGACCTCTACGGCAGTCATAATAAAAATGGTACAAAGTCCAATGTATAAAACTCCAGTAGTTCATGACTGTACAATAATAAAACTTGTACTATAACAAAGTTATTAATTATATTTATTAGAAAAATAAAAATAATTAGGGGACAAAATTGCCTCAAATGGTTTGGCTGTGTTAAATGAATGTGTGCAGATTAATTTTTAACACTTCTAAGATTTTAATACATTTTGTACATTTGTACATGGTAGAGCGATCTTAGGCAGGGAGGGGCAGCTGCCCCTCTTGCCTCCCCTTGGCCTTGCCAAAGCTAGCCTTTTTGATACTGACCTAGTCAATGCTACATTATTCTAGCTTAACCAATGCGGCCTAGTTAATTAAGCCTAGTCAACACTGGCCTACCTAATATACTAGCCAGGTCAAAACTGAACTAGTATATGCTTAGGTACCAATTCTGGCTTCATCAATGCTGGCCTTGTTAAAACTGGCTTACTTAATACAAATATACTGGCCAGGTTAAAACTGATCTATTAAATGATAACTTTTTCTAGATTAAAAAATAAGTTAAAACTTGTCCAGTAAATGCTAGTCAATTCTAGCTTTACCAATACTAGCCAATTTTATTGTGAGGTTTTTTAAGTGACTATTTAAGAATAATTTTTCCCTTATCACTATTACTAATTGTTTGTTAAGTTTCCATCATCAATATCAACCCCATCACCTTAACACCTTTATTGCAAGGTAGGCTCGGCATATAATTTTTAACAATAAAATTAGTATCAGTTTTTATAACAGATTATTCATGTTTTTAAGCGAACCCAACAGTTATCAAGTATCTAATAATAAAACAATAAATCATGTGATAAAATATCTTTTCCGCTTAACAATCATGAAAAGTCATGATGGCTTAGGTGGATTGTACAGACTTCTGATCTGAAGGTCATGTATTCAAACCTGGTAGTTTAACTTTGGGGTTAAATGATGCTGTGTGAAAAAATGACCAGCATTATATGCAAGCATTCATCCCACAGTGGATATCAAACCTGAATTTCTGATGTCAGAAATGGCTAGAAACACATGTTTTAGCCAGTTTTTAGAAACACTTCAAGTCCCATCTTAAACACTAAAAATCAACCTTTTTCCTTGCAGGAAGAAATAAATAAAAAAAACTGCAATAAAATCCTAGTATGATGTACTAGCCAGCATCTGGCATAACGGTGTGCGAATTACAGTCATATTTAACACGGCGTTTCGGATCAAAATTTATCCTAGTGATTTGAAAGTTAATTTGTTGTTTTGAAGGGTCTACAAAAAGTCGTCAGAAAAACTGATGAGTTCCTGAAAATTACTGTTAAGGTAACCAGTTAGGAAACATGTTAGCCAAGTCATCGTTTTATCAAGTTAATCAGCACTCATCAATTTATCTTTGATTTTTAAATGGGTACAAACATTCTTTGAATTTTACTCACCATAGCGACTCCTTTCTTCCGTCTCAGACCATCGTTTTCATCGACATTCGCTGCCATTTTCTAAAAGCTTTTATTTCTAAAACTTTTCAGTTAAAATTTGGGGAATTCACATAGTTTTTTGAAATCGGCAAGTGAATTACTATACCGCACACCGCACAGACAATGTTGTCTTGTTCTAGTTGAATTTGGTTACTATAAAAATAATCAAGCAAACGTCAAAGTGATATGTCATGACAGCCGGTTGGCTGACATCTGTTATCTGATAATGTTACCAGCATCAATATAAAGATTTCCACTATTACTTTAGTCCAAAGTACTACCCACACAAAACATTTTTTTTATTTTCTTTTGTTTGTTTAACAGCCGGGATTCTCGTCCTTTTGGCCAATCTTGACACTGTCGTCTGGTATTAGTCAACAAATACTTCACTCACTCACTGTCACTGTTTGTTTGTAGTTTATTTTGCAACTTGTAACCAATAATTTTTCATATTTTCTCAACAGTGTTCATAGTGAATTTGAACAGATGACGAAATAATTTTTGATTTACGAGTATATCATGTAGCAGGCAAGTACTTCTTCAACTTCCTGGATGATGGACATTCCTGGATTATGTGTTTTAGATTTGCATCTTCACTATCACAATGAGAACAGGCTTTTGTTCTTACTTTCTTTAGTTTATGTAGGTGAACCGGCGTAAGGCAATGCCCAAACTGCATTCTATTAATTATTGAAGTAAACTTTCTCTCATAATCATTCCGATGTAATTCACTATGATACCAAGGCTTGACTTGAAGTTTCTTCTGGATTCTGTCATACAATTGACCTTTACTGGTGTTTTTATGCACCCAATAGTTATTCCAGATCTCTCTTTTCTTTTCTTTCAGGAGGGTGAACAGATCACTGAAAGGAACTAGCCAAAACATTAATGCCTGCCCATCAGTCAGTTTTGGCTATCAAAGCTTAGTTCATCTAGTCTGGTTTCCAAATAAGACTATGTTGTCGTGAGTACCAACTAGTTGTAATAATTGTATGTTTTTGAATGTAAATGTGAAATGACATTTTATTTTGTAAGAGTTATAATTTTCATTCTTAGAGAAGTAATAAAACTAGTCTTGTTTTCATTCTGTATTAATATTATAATGCTCACAATCTAAATACAATGTGTTATAACAACTAAATAAATTAACATTTTGTAATCTCTATCAAAGATTATCGTTACTATTACTTACCTAAATCACCCTTTTTATTTACAATTTAAATACATTATTGATAATTTTTATTGTAGTAGATTTGATATAAATAAATATTAACTATGTCATAAATTCATTACATGTATTTAGTAAATACACATTAATGAAGTAATACAGGCATCCAAGATAAAATCTTTGGGAATATATACAGAAGTTTTAATAAAATTTGTATAAAAGTGCATCAAATTGTACCATAGTCGTAATTTTTTTATGATCGGATTGATTGATTAATTAAAATCTACATCTAAGCTAAAATTATAAATATTTTACATTCATTATTTACAAACGAGTGGGTTTACAACATTATTTACAATTACACAGATCTTGAAGCAGAACGCAATGTATGATTCTAAAATATAATTGCGTAGAAAAGTAAGTTACTTTGATATAAATTAAGGTAGTTTATGATAAACTCAAATCACGATAAAGTTAGTAAGATATAACTAGGTACCACTTAATCATAAAATAATGGTAAAAATACTAATGGTAAATCACAAAATTATAATATTAGTGAAGTAGATATGCTTACTGTTATGATAATTTACACAAAAACATTACCTACAACTTAAGCTTGAAACAATATTTTTGAGGGTGACTTGATTCGGCACTTTTCTAGAAAGTCCTTATTCTAAAATATAATTCTATCTTTTCTTTCACAGTACTTCCGGTTTGAGGTCAAAAATAACAACAGAACCGAATAAATTTGAGTAGATTTTCCATTATTGACACTCCTCTAGTTAAAAATCTCACTTTGAAATTAACACTTTTCCAGTACCACACAAATGACAAGATATACGGCAATTGAAGAAACATTTTTGTCTTCTATATGAAAGTTAAACATGCCAATAACACCAACACTTTAGTCAAAAAGTATATTTCAAAACCCTCTATTCTTGGGTTTAAGTTATACAACACTAGGGTGATGGTGGAAGGCTGTCGTCGCTTTCAAGGTATGTGACATAGTTGTCTTCGCCAGGGACGTGCGGTGGCCGAGGTGGCGGCAAGGATGGAACATCATAGCCATGCATCTAAAAATAAAATATTGGAAAAATTATTTCACAAATTTAGGTAGATTTGGTATGTTGGTTGGTAGGTTAGTGAGCAGCTGTCTATAAACCTAGGTCATTAAGGTATCCTAATAACTGATTAAATTCATGTTCATATTGATTGGTTTCATATTTTATTGCCAACATGCTCATGTTATTATTATTCTAGTTTATAATTCTCAGATTAGCAATAAGATTAATAAACAATACAATAAAAAAAGTTCAATCAAGAATTGGCATTGATTAATATTTATTTTGTGGGTGTAAATATTATTAAACGTACTACGCAAACTTTTATCAAAATTTTATTTGTTTTCAGATTCAAATGTTGATATTTTTGTTAGTTTTTGATATCTTTATATAATAAAATTAAATTCCAGCAGTTAGTACACTCTGCGTTAGCCAATTACCAGGTAAATAGGCTCTAGCCTAGCAGTTTACCTGATTAACAAGCTGCTGGAACGCTGCGCTATGGTGCGGCGCCCTGTCTAGGTCTGCGTGGAGGGCGAAGTCTGAGAGAGCCTTCCACGGGGGTTGGTACGCCGTCACCTCAAGCGCGAGTGAATTGGCCTCATGCCGCACCGGCGACCCCGCTACTAGTGGTACTCCCATCGACATGTATCCGAGACGACGGCCTTCCTGTGGAAAATGACAGTCAGTCAGGGCAAGTTCTAGCAGCATTTTAGAATTTTACTAATCTTGATATTTGTTAGTAAAGGCTCGCGCAAATTTGGTGCAGTGGCAGTATCAGCGGTGGTAAACTTGTGGGAAAACATTGTTAATGTTTGCATCTGATTGAACCCCACCATAAAAATTCTACTGATCACTACAGCCACCACCACCACGTCAATTTACATGGGCTCATGCTAGATTCAAGACTAATTTAGTGAACTTCCCGTCCGTTGACCGTCCCTTGGTGTATTTAAAAGGAACAATACGTTGAAACACTTTTTTATTACCAATTTAAGAAACAAATTAGTAGTTACAGTCTTACTATCAGTATAGGCTTACATTCAGTAAGTCAGCCAAAACAAGCAGTTATGAAGCTGTGAGCCAATGTTGTCAACTTTTTAAAAACTAATTGAAATTTTGTTCATTTTCAATGTGTATGCTATCACTATTTACAAAATCTCAGATACAGCATATTTATCTATTTTTAACAGCTAATACCCTCACTTACACCAAACGTTTCAAAAAATACCATACATAATCAATTACCACCTTCTCCTGTTGCATCTGCATCTTCAGCTGAATGGTTTTCTTCTTGTCTTTGCACCTTTTGTTTTGGAACCACACCCTGATTACTCTCGGACTGAGGCCGGTCATCTCTACTAATTGTTCCTTCATCAGTGCGTCTGGACGAGGGTTAGCCGCGTAACACGTTCTGTAAATCACACATTTTTGATTAGGTACTGAAAATTTCAATCAATTTAAACATTGTCATGTTTTATATCATCATGAAACTGCATATGAATCACACATTACTCAAACTTTCACACATCCATACACAAATCTTCCCTTCTGATTCTATGATACCTACTGGTACTAAAGCATTAAATAAGGTTACTAATTTAATATGTAAATTACCTATTCTACTCATCCGTAACCCTACTTTTGGATATTAGGAGAGATGGACCTTCTAGTTCGAGTATTAACACAATGTTACAACTATAACATTAACTAGTAACACTGATAAAATAATTAAAATTACAAGGTAGTGTTTTTTTTTAATATTTTTCTAAGCTGTTTCTGTAAAAAAACTGCTTGGAAAAGTATATTTTTACCCAAGTTACAACATAATTTCAACGATAGCAACACTGATCTATCGTTGAAATTATGCCTAGAAATAGATAGGCTAGCTTCACTTATTTATGCCATTCAGCCAATCAATTAAATTCTATTGATGATAAAAACTTTTTGAAACTTTCGCAAACTGTGTTTATTTTTTGTATATTACCTGAGGGTATGTAGCTGCTTTTCATTGAGCACAGTCCTTACTCTCGTGGGTTTTCCATCAGCTGCACCAGAGTTACGCGGCCGCCCGCTTTTGTGAGAGCCCGATTCACTTCCAGAGTCTGAAATAGAAGAAGTTTTAATTAGGTTTAATTTGCAGTCATTATTGATTAGGTAATACTTTCATAACTACCTACTTATATATAAAATGTGTAGCTACTTCTCTCGCCACAATGTTTGAGCTCGTTACAGCACATCAATGAAGAACTACTTAGGTACGAAAGCTACCACATTAAAAACTCACACAGATCGTCATCGAAGTGACCCGGGGGCTAGACAAATACCACTTACTGTTGACGTTACCGTCTGCGGAAAGATAAAATTGTATGGAAATGTCACGTGACATTTCCGCAGCAAATGTAATTTCCAGCAAATGCCAACCTAGACCGCGAAAATGGAGTTTTAACGCAACCTGAACATATAGAATATCTCCGACAAACAACTGTCGGTCCTAAGTTCCCGGGCAAGTGGATCGGATGGATCAGCTCGGTGGCAGAGCTTCCCCTTTGCTAATGGAGGACATACCACCAACCGTGTTTTCCATAAATGCTCTATTGCACAATGATAAAAAATAAGTAGGTAGGTAAGTAAATATTATGCGAACAGTAACTTAATGATTTTCTCCCAGCTAAACTTTGTGTTACCTATAGGTACTTAGGTAAGTATGCAAGTTTAAGTGTGTAGGATACGTCGAGCATTTAGATTGGTGCCTATACTACGCCATGCCTACCATAGAGACGATGATGCCAATTAGAAAATAACATAATAGACGCACTGCCCATACGAATTTACCCCAATTAATGCCTCACCTCCCTACTTAGTTTAGACGTTTAGATTAGAACAATAGTCATGTATTATATAGTAGATTTTGAAATAACGGATTAACCAATGCCATTTCAATCAAGTTAAAACGTAATTAGCCTTTCAAAGGATGACCGGCCGGCGGCGGTGGGAGCAGCGTCCAGCTAATGCTACTTCACACCTCGCTAATCCTTGGCATAGGGCCGTATCTACTTAATCCACTGGGTCCAGTAATTATTGAACTCTTTGTGCATTTTAAATATAAATTTTGCAGTAGAGCTTTTTTGTAACAGAGTTCGCGTCCAGGGAAGTAGGTACCTACCTACCACTGTGTTTAGATACTGTTGTGAAGCAGTAATGCTTCGCTTTGCTGTGTTTTGGTTCGAAGCGTGTTTTCTTTATTATTGTTTTGTAAAAAAGAACGTTATAAAGAATAAGCAGCGTTTTATTCCAAACACTATCGTGAACTTGACTATTCATATTGTAAAAACGGGAATTTTCACTCGCCGCGGCGTAGTGTACGGCGCGACGCGGAGGAAGCAAGTCGCGATCCATCACCCTGATGAAGACTCTCGGAATGAGTCGAAACTTAGTCGGTGCCTTCACCGATAGTGCAGTACGTGAAAATTTCAGTTTTTACAATATGAATAAGCAGTGTTGTTTATTGCCTTTCTGTTCTGGCTTGTACGTGGACGAACAGGCGGTAAATTAAAGTTTCAAAGTGATCGCTCTAACTACGTGGCACCAGATAATAACTGAACGTTATCTATCTGTTTGCGTGGCTGTAAATTTGACTGAAAATAGGTACCTACCTACCTATATATAAGGTGCCTTGGCTATTTCCGAAAATCGGGATATTCCGATAATTATTATTTACACCCAAACGTTTATTGGGGTAAATACGGACTAAAATGATATAGGTATCTTATATCAGAACCACATAAATGACGACCTCTGTGGCGCAGTGGGCGAAGGTCCGCCTGAGACGCAGAAGGTTGCGGGTTCGATTCCTGTCACGGGACAAATGTTTGTGTAAGATCTGCAAATATTTGTCTCGGGTCTGGGTGTTTTTCTATGTATGATATGTATGTATTTAGAAAAAAGTATATAAGTAGTATATTAGTCATGTAGTTCCCATAATACAAGCTCTGCTTAGTTTGGTGCTAGATGATGCTGTGTGAAAAATGTCCAGCTATATTTATTTATTTTCAAACTTCTTTCGGAATTATCCGACATAGATACCTACTTCGAAATTGCACTCGCCCAAAAAAAATATCATGAGCTTTTTTAAAACGTATTTATTTACTAATTGCAATGTTAAACAGATTTAAAATTGTATCAGAGTTCAGGGCTGTATATTTAGGAAGATGAAATGATTTAAGCTTTTAACAGGAAACGTATAAATTCTGATAAATATTGTTATTTCCTATATCTAGTTAACTCATCAATTATCATTTCGGAATTACCCAAAGGCACTATACTTAGGTAGATGACCTAGATAGCTAGGTACCCATAAAACTAGATTTCCATAGGAATTTAATATCTATAAATAAATAAATAATGCTGGACATTTTCACACAGCATCATCTAGCCCCAAACTAAGCAGAGCTTGTATTATGGGAACTACATGACTGATATACTACTTATATACATTTTTTTTTGTAAATACATACATTTTATACATAGAAAACACCCAGACCCGAGACAAATATTTGCAGATACAAACATTTGTCCCGTGGCAGGAATTGAACCCGCAACCTTCTGCGTCTCAGGCGGGCCTTCGCCCACTGCGCCACAGAGGTCGTAATATCTGATCGAAACACAAAAATCACACCAATATTGGCCCATCTTATCTCAATTACACACCGATTACGTATCAACGGATTCGTGTACCGAGATTAGGGATGTGCTCGGTTTCCGTATTAAATAAATAATGCTGTACTAGAAAAATACTAGGTATATTATTGGCAAACAGACGTACGGCCAGTGAGATGGTAAGCTATTACTGTCACCTATTGATATTTACAACACAAGAGGCATTGAAGCTTTGCCTGTAATATAGAAACATGTTGAACATATCATGTGCCTATTACATAGGCAGGGTATGGGCCTTCCAACTGGCAGTGCGAGCATTACATAGTTCTTAGTGGCAAAAATAGATAAGTAAGGTGTTAGTTCTTTCCCGAGTCTCTTTATAACAATATCTTTGGGCAAGCGTCTTAACAAAATAATCCTACTAATATTATAAACGCGAAAGTTTGTGAGGATGGATGTTTGTTCCTCTTTCACGCAAACACCCCTGAACGGATTTTGATGAAACTTTAAGTAATATAGCATATACATCAGTATAACACATAGGCGTATCTTTTTATCCGGGTACCATGCGGGTGAAGCCGTGGGCAGAAGCTAGTAAAGCATAAATAAGGTACCTATCTACATTTTGTAAAGTAGGTAGGAATTGAATTACAATAATTTCCGGAGATATCAAATATGACAGAGCCGTACCTACATATCTAGAACGACTTTCTTGAGCATCTAGAAGGTGCTTTAAGTAATTACCTACATCATCATCATCAACAGGCCGAAGAAGTCCATTTCTGGACATAGGACTCCCCTGAAGAGTATCATGACGAAGGGTCTTGACTACCTCCGTCCACCGACTTCTCTTTTACTTACGTATCAGTGACATATTGATAATGAATGACTGATATTTTCCGTATCCGTAAACCAAACTCCTATAAGATCAAGTACCTACACAACTGAGATTACAACACTATCCTACATCCATGTATCGATAGTAATCGATTCGCGTTGCAGTGATTACTAGATAACGCTTTGAACTGCGCCGACAAAGCTTCCGCCGCCTTTCATATCGCCGCTCAGGTGTCAATTGTTTTTTATCGTTTAATTAAAGCATTTTTTCGGTACCATTTTTTTTGGTTTAGTAAGTAGTCTTAGTAAATTGCATCTAACAAGGTTATTTTATTAAAAACTGGTTAAATTAATTAGACTGGTTAAACATGATTTCCTTACATAGATTTAATTCAGGATCAAGCTGTTGCTCTCATTTTTTTATGTAGATACCTGGCTTAATGCCGAGTCAAACAGACATACCTACGGCCCATCTGATGGTGTGCGGTTACTTATCGCCTATCGATATATGCATCATCTACTCAGAGCATTGCAGATTTGTTGCCTACTCTGAGTGACTCTTTTTTTGAAGCGGGTTCATGTTATATTTCAGCGGGAACAACTCAAAAGGCAGCTCATTCCAATGTTTACATGTACGGGGGAGGAGAAAGGATCTCGTAAAGCGGGTAGTGCGAGAATGCCACGTAACCTATCAATCATGACGACCGACGTGGCGCGGTGGGCAAAGGTCCGCCTGCGACACAGGAGGTTGCGGGTTCGATTCCCGCCCTGGGACAAATGTTTGTACGATCTGCAAATATTTGTTCTGGGTGTTCTGGGTATTTTCTATGTATAATAAAAAATATTGATCTATGTAATGTATTGTATTAAGTATATCAGTCATCTAGTACCCATAACACAAGCTCTGCTTAGCTTGGGGCCAGATGATGCTGTGTGGATTGTCCAGCATTATTTATTTATTTATCATGTGTGGATAACTGGGTCGATGTCGCGAGGTGCGATGCTTAAACCTCGATGGAGGAATAAGTTTAAATAGGTAGTTAATTTTCTAGTATTTAAATAATGTTCTGTTTTTGTTGCTTGTCTTTGTGTTGCTGTTGTAATGTTATTATATTTTGTTTGCCTGACGTAGAGCCCAGTTTAGGTTTGTGTGAGTTGCTCTCTTTTGATGTTGTATCAGTCATGTAATTTCCGTAATACAAGCTTAGTTTGGGGCTAGATGATGCTGTGTGAAAATGTCCAGCATTAAAACTAACGTGAACTTGACTATTCATATTGTAAAAACGGGAATGTTCACGTACTGCACTATCGGTGAAGGCACTGACTAAGTTTCGACTAATTTCGAAAGTCTTTATCAGGGTGAGTGGTCGCGACTTTCTCCTTCCGCGTCGCGCCGAAACTTAGTTAGTGCCTTCACCGATAGTGCAGTGCGTGAAAATTCCCGTTTTTACATTATATATTTATTATAGCTTAGTGGCAGAAATAGATGACTATGTTGGCAGTTCTTCCCTGAGTCTTTTTATAACAATACTAGCTTCTGCCCACGGCTTCGCCCGCGTGGTACCCGGATAAAAAGTAGCCTATGTGTTATTTGCAAGCCTTTGCTACAGATTACTATATCTTGCTTACCTGACTTGCTAGTGCGGGATGGTGTGGTATGTGTTGCTTAGTGTTGTGCTGCTGTTGCTACGTATTGCTTACCTGACATAGAGCCGAGTTCTGGATGGTGTGAGTTGTTGTTGCTTAAAGTTGTGTTATTGTTTGACTCGCTATTGCCGCTGTTGCCACTTGTGTTAGCGCTCTGCAATCAAAGCTACACTTTAGATAAAGCTGCTAGTTGGGCTGACGAAATGGCGAAATAAAATCTAGCGATTCTATGCAAGCTTGTTATGAATAGATGTAAAACTAGATAGGTTATGTTTATCATTAAAAAAAAAGAATTATCTAAAACAATATGTTATGTCTATTTTGTAATATCTGGGAGTTAACCGAAAGTGTTTTTTTAATTTATTTTATTTTATATATGAAACAGAATCCACAGCCCTTATTATTAAAAAATAATTTCCTCTTATCATAATTATCTTACAGCCGATAACTTAGTTAAGTTATTTATCATCTTAGTTTTGATAGACAAATTCATTCTTCACGTGAAACTATAGAGACTTTTTTTAAACATTTGAGTAGGTAATTCGTTTCTTTTATCGAATTGTATTTTTTTTGATTACTTTCCAAATGTATAGCGAATAAATCAAAATGGAAATGTTTTTTTATAAAGTTGGTCCGGTTACCTGACTCCTCTCGCAAAATATATATTTTCCCCCATTAAAAGAATTTAAGGGAACCAATAAGGTAGGCCATTGAAGTATACAGGTTGGTATAAAGGTAGGTTAAGCCCTTCCTTATTTCAACCTGATCGAAAAGCGTATCAAAATAGTTTACTTACTAAGCTCCGTTTTTGCCTTTTCACTTCGGAGCCCTAAAACGAAATGGACTAAAGTTTTCAATGTGTTTTACGGAAATTATTTACAAAAAAATTATTAAACTATTTACTAAACTCACCTTTTCTAAAACATCATGATCTTCCCTACAATATAAAGCACCACCTTCCCGCAACGCGAATTCATCACCTGCAAGTAATTTCATCAAATTAAATTCAGCGTAAGTCTACAATCTGTGCGTGTGATATTCTGTAGCACTGATAATAAAAGAATAAATGAAAACACTTTATTGTACAATCGTGGTGTACACCACAAGACAACAAATAAACTGGGTATTCATATTGTAAAAACAGGAATTTTTACGTACTGCACTATCGGTGAAGGCACCGACTAAGTTTCGACTCATTCCGAGAGTCTTCATCAGGGTGAGTGATCGCGACTTGCCTCCCTTCTCAGTGCACGGCGCGACGCGGAAAGACTCTCGGAATGAGTCGAAACTTAGTCAGTGCCTTCACCGATAGTGCAGTACGTGAAAATTCCCGTTTTTACAGTATAAATAAACTAGGTGTTTTTTTTATGTATACTATGTATGTATTTACAAAAAAAATAATGTTCTTATGTAGTATATCAGTCATGTAGTTTCCATAACACAAGCTCTGCTTAGTTTGGGGCTAGATGATGCTGTGTGAAAATGACCAGCATTTTTTTTATATTGTTATAAACAAAAACTGAATATAAAAAGAAGTATAATGAGCGGTCTTGATCGCAAACTATTTTTGACCTCATACATAAGCTCAAGGTGCCACAGCGAGCTATGGAAAGAGCTATGCTCGGAGTTGCACTACGTGATAAAATCCGAAACAATAGCTCTTTGAATCAGCAAGTTTAACTGACCATATATACCGCCCATTGTACAACAATGTTAAAGTTTGTACTATTTAGGCTGAAATATTTGGTGTGCAATAAAGTATTTTCTATCTTCTATCTATCTGTCTATCTTCTATGTATCTCGCAGAAATAATATCTCTTAGAATCAGCAAGTTGAACTGAACATATATCTCGCAGAATCGATGAAACTCACCAGGGATTAGTTGTCTTGCGCACGCGCAGCACCGGAAACAGTCGATGTGGTAGATTTTGGTTTTCGCTCGCATCACGAAGTCGTTTTTACTGAAGGATGAGCCGCACTTATCACATTTTGTTCCAAATAACCTGAGGGCAAAAATATTTTTTAACATAATGTACCTATGTACGAAAACTGTAGATTGTCTTGCAATCTGTTATGTGCAGTGCAAACTTCTATGCAAAGTTTAGGTACGTATGTGCCAAATATCAATACTATTATTAGAATTTATTTTTAATCTCAGGCTTATACCTGGAGCCTTTATAGGCATTAGTGGAGCCGAAGCTAACACTAAGAGGCCTTTTTGTACAATACAATATATAAAAAACGGTTTTTCGTGGATGGTGAAAGAATTGAAGTCAGAATTGCAGGAGTAAATGCTTAAGGAATGGTTGCTGGGCTATGTAGGATGAAACGGCACCTGCCAATTCTGACTCAAATTCAAATCAAATCATAGGCTGGTGATGAGTTGCCGTCCACTAAACGGGCCCCATAAGTGACGCCAACGATAGCCAGCGTAGAGGCAACGTTGGTGTGAACGGCTAAAGGGTGTGGAGAGGTGTGCTGCAGTTTCACTAAACGCTACTCCCGGCTTTATGCCTTTAACACTTCCACCCTTGGAGCATAGGTTCCGCTCTTGCGCCTCCACCTCCGACCGGCCGGCTAAGGCAAGCCGAGGGTCAGGGGTCTCCATCGACCCCAGGGAGTAATGGGGCTCCGCGGTTTATTAGAATTATTATTAGAATTATTTATTTCAAAAATATATTACGATGATACATAGCTGCCACTGGCCACTCTCACAATCTCTTACAATCCTCTCCATCTAAAGGTTGTCTGGAAGAGATTGCTTCTAAGCGATAAGACCATTGTACTTTCTCTAGAATAAGATTTTGTTATTTGTTTAAGGTGTACAATAAATTATTTTCATTAATTCATTCATTCATAGGTACCTACTTAGTCCTAGGATTTCCTTTGTCGTGGGTATTAGAAAATTCGAGTACCGTGGTACCACAATACCCGGACCCGGAACAAATATCTTCAGAACATGCAAACATTCGTCCCGTGGTAATCGAAACCGCAGCTCTCGTGTCTCAGCCGGCTTCCTACTCGCTCGCCTCCGCGATAATTATCTTTCCGATAACCTTCCTTGACGACTAATGATGCAAGACGAGTGCAAAAATCAGCATTAGGTAAATCACAACGATTTCCCAAACGCATATACCAGCTCATTGCGTCGTCGTCGCGACTAACAAGTTAAATTTTACAATATTTTTAAAGTGACCTGTTACTTGTGTGACTTAAAGTGGCATAAAAATCTATCATAGGATTGTTCTTGAAGACATAAGACGCTTCGGAGATAAATGCTATAAAACAGAACAGAATAAAAAACAAGCAAAATGGTTGGTATTTTATTATGAAAAAACTACTAATTAAGAAATCTATAAGGTCTTTTATTTGTTTCTGTAAGTAAGTAAGTAGGTACTACGAGAAAAATAATAACTTAAAATTTTCTAAATTTCACCAAAAACATCATCTAAACATCAAATCGAGGCACATTCATCATTTCAACGCCCAAAACGGCCGTAAAAGCCTCCCCCCGGGTCATCGACCGACACTTAGGGGATGAACCCTCCCCCCACCCCGGCAATATCGCTAAAAGCATCGCATATAGCTACCTACTGCTAGAGGTAGGGTTATGGTGTGAAGTGGGATTAAGGTGCCTGCGCCAAATACGAACTTTGCAGGCTGTATTGTATGACTTACCTAGCATTACTTGTTTTTTTTTTATTGCACTCAATGTAGGTACAAAGGGAGGGCCTAATGCTGTAACATTTCCTACCAGTCGTTCTTTGCAGTAGGAAAAAGAACATAGTTATTAGTTTTCACGGGTCTTTCGCGTTATCTTTTATATTATTTTCCTGACGTTTCGTCTGTGTTGCAACAGCTGTGGTCACAGGAGTATATGAAGCTATATCGTTGAGAAATAATAAGTTTGAAACACTTAAAGTACCTACAATGGGCGGTCTTCTACTGCTGCAATGTAATTTGGACGTTTTAAAAAACCTTCCTGGTACTTATAGGAAAATTAAGTACATATCTATTTTTAACTACATAGGTATCTAGATAAGAAATCAAATACCAAATAACATAACTAATTATATCATACCTAGTTATTTTAGATAATCAAAAAACCTTACCCAAGTATATAACTTAATAACCTTTAGATCATTTATTAGTAACTGGTTGTTGCCCGCGGCTTCGTTCGCGTGTTATGTTAATAAAAGTAGCATATGACCGTCTCCAGGCTTCAAACTATGTCCACCAACTATTGAATGAATCGAACCAAGGATTACAATTTATACAAAGTTTAGAACTCAATTGCACACCCCCAAAGGGTAGTTTTGAAAAAATAAAAAAATACGTGTTTTTTTATTTACTTTAAAGTTTATTTGTACAGAGTTTTGAGCGAATCAAACAATATTTTTTTTTTCATAGAAACTTTACCGCCCTATTTGACCCCTTAGGGATCGATTTTCAAAAATTAGATTAACCTATATGTTATTCCAGATCCTAAACTATCTACATTCCAAATTCATCCAAATTTCATTAAAATATATTTAGTAGTTACGAAGATACGTGGTAACAAACATTCACACAAACACACACACAAAGTCTTTCGCATTTATTATATTAGTAGGATTTCTTTAAGCGATAAGACCGACTGTTGGGAATTCCTTTAGTATTTATGTATATTATGTTGTATGTTGAATTAATGTTAAATTGATAAAACCAAGTACCTATTACGAGAATTCATTATTTTTATCTTTTTTTAAATTAATTGTATGTTTACAGATTCTGATAATCTAACAAGATAAGATATTGAGATAAGACATCAACCTTTTGATTTCCACCGATCATATTTGACAGAACACCTAGATTTATTTTTCAGATTTGAATGAATTGATGATGTAGCTTCTACACACGGCTTTGTCCCCGAGTAAGAGAAGTTATTCTAGGTCTAGAACTAAAGTAAGGACCTCTAAACTATCAACGAAATGTCAGAAGGAGTATAGTAATACTTACGTGGCATAATCGTAACAATATCTTACTAAATTAATAAATAATGCTGGATATTTTTCACACAGCATCATCTAGCCCCAAAGTAAGCAGAGCTTGTGTTATGGGAACTACATGACTGATATACTACTTATATTCATAGAAAAACTGATACCAAACCACGATAATTTCAATGCTGAATGAAGAAACCGTTTCAGAAATAGGCGTTTATTCATTATTCTGTAAATATCCGTGAAAGTGACATAGGATACTGCAGGATGGTGTCAGATTTCGCTAATTTGTCGGGTCACGACGTCTGTACGCGTCTATGAACGACGTCTATTTTGACGTTTATACGTCGTGTATAGACGTCAAAATACACTGAAGTAGAATAGGTAGAAACATTTGGTTCTGCGCATCTTGCAATTGCGAGACTTTCCGGGGCTTTTTCGAAGAAAAACTTACATTTATACGTATTTTGTTTCTCTCATAAAAACCAAAAGATTCTATTCCCGTTTCAAATATTTGCATGTTCTGCAGAAATTTGTTCCGGGTCATGGTTGGTACTCGTAGTTGCAGACACCCATGATACAGAAAATTCTAGTATGAGATCAAGACTCAACAAAAAAAAGAATGGAAAGAAATGCTTTTGGATAATTTGGTTTCAAAAATACATTATGAAAACCGACGTAAATATAGTCCTCTGTAACAAGTAAAGGGGCGCGCATGATGTTTACATCATCTGACGATTGAAGTTTGGAAATGTTTTGGTGGATATAGAAAAACAATAATTTAGAACTTGAGAAAAGAAAATAACTTACAATAGGAAACAATTAGACTAATACAGGAAATTATCTTTCTGTTTAAAAACGAGACTTCCTCGGGATGTTTTATGTATACAATTTCGGAGTTTGTTTATTTTTGTTCCGTTCGGAAGCCTTATTAGAAAGAATAGTTAGTTGTTTGTTTATCACGGTTTTAATTAGCTGATTGCTAATCAAACAGTTTTAATGAGTTCTATATAATTGATAGATATGATTGTTGCTCTTTTATTTAAAAACGTAATAAATCCGCGTATACTTTCAGACTAAGTACCTAACTTTCTGGTTATTATAATGAAACTACCAAAATAGCAAATGCTTAAAACAACCCGTTTTATGGACGAGAATTATTTAAAAGGCTTTGATGTCAACGAATTTCACAAAACGTTTACCTACCGAAATATTTCAGAAAAATAAAAATGTAATCGAAAACTTGCTTATCCGGACCGGTGTAAGCGGGAACAAACATACCATAGACGTATCGGGTTCCTGCCGCCCGCCGCGCTGTCAAACTGACGTTTGTTTTGCCGCCAAAATACATAATGCTCAGTCAAACTCAGTTTGTTTTCTCTTCGGTACATCACAGTATAAAGTGACAAGCGCGGTTTGCCGCTTCTACATACAATTTCTGGCTTTATTTTCTTTGACATTAGACCTTATTTCAATTTGGCGGAGGGTGTGGGGATATTGTTTTTAGAAGACGGATAGTTGGAAGTACATTTGCATTCGTGTAATTCTATATTTTGGCTGCGAGAAATAGAAGGGTGAAAAGGTAAACATGCGAGTTATTTTAGTGAATTCATCTTTGGTGTCTGTGTGTATAAAAAGTGGCGCCGATGCGATAGTGATTGACGTTTTGATTATGAATTTTCTTTTTTTTAATGGTGAATTTAGGATCGTGTAAGCAATTGGTTAATAATAGCGTTTTGATAAACTCTGGGCTTAAAATAACGTGAATTTATTAACATCGCGTTTATTTTATTTTTTGTTGTGATTTTTAATAGTTTATTTTATGTAAGTGTTAACGTCGAATAAGTTTTCGATTAAAAAGCATTTTTGATTATAAGTGAGTCAGCGATACAAGCATCAATTTTAAATACCTACCCGTAATTATGATTCTAGTGATTTCAATGAATAAAAACATATTGACTTTGTTTTTTTATTTAGGTGACGTGAAGCTATAACTTTCGTACGAAAAAAATAATATAAACAATTTACTACGCTAATATTAAAAAAAAAATAACTAAAATGGCAAATGCCGAAAGTAGCAATGCCAATAAGAAGATAAAAAAAAACTTTCGTAGGTACCTTTCGATTTTACTTAAAAATGTCACGTTCAACGTTTGTCTATGGCCCTTATTTTAAAAAGGAGGAGGTTCTCTATTCGTCTGTTTTTTGTGTATGTTAAGTGTTTTCTTCGCCATTTGTGAACCAATTTTCATGAGTAAAGTATTAGTACTTCAAGGCTGGTCCCATTTCTATTTTAAAAAATACCACCTCTAAGGGTGAAAAATAAAGGATGAAATTTCTTTATCAACTTCCCGTTACTAAAAGTCAGGTTTTATTTAAAAAAAATGTTTAGCATAATCTGGATATCGATTCTTACCTAGTATAATCTCTCTTGCAGTAAGTCTTTCCGTCTCTCACGAAACAGGTGCAGGATTCGTCGAGGTACTGCCTGCACTCCTGACACTTGAGACAGGCTGCGTGCCACTCCAGGTCAGGAGCCACCCTCAGGATGTACTGGTCGTGGATCTGACCACCGCAGCCCACGCAGAGGGATAGCCTTAGCTTTTCTGGAACATAAAGAATGGTAGATTTTAGAGCACTTTCAATTGCATTAAAGGATATCATAATAAATCTATACTAATAATAATGATATAGCTGAATAGTTTTTTTTTGTTTGAACGTGCTAAATTCTGGAATTAACAGACGGATTTAAGAAAAAAATGCATTTAATAGTCCCATTTAAGGAAGGATATAGTTTAACATCATGCGACGACCCTTAGGAGCCGAACAAAATAACTAATAGCGCGGGCGGGCGATGCGACGCGGTAGGTAGTAAATAAATAAACAGCTAACAGTCACATACATAGCCCTGACCCCACACAAGGATGCTCTGTGTCGTGGGTATCAGGAACTACGAGTATCGTAGTACCACAAAACCCAAACCAGGAACGAATATCTGCAGAACATCCAAACAATTTCGGGATTCGAAGTTGCACCTCTTGCGTCGCAGCTTGCTACTTGCCCGCCTCGCTCCCAAGGACGTCTATAATAGACACTAACAAAGATTCCTAATAATTGAAAAAAAGCGTTGGATATCAAGCGTTTAAACTTTAAAAAAGCGTTGGATGACATACTTAGATTTTCTTTTAAAATCTGTCGTGAATAAAATAATTATTTTTGTAAAATCCGGTAATTTTAGTAAGTAGATAGTTAAGGCGTGAAATAAATTAATTGGAAAGTTTGGATGCATATAATTATATTAAGTACAAACAGCGTTTTCGATTGAAAAAAAAAATGTTTACCAAGTATTAATTTATTGGTTTAGTACAAAAATGTAGATCCTTAATTGGTTGTAATAAAGTTTATTTAATAGTTAAAGTTATCATTCATCGAGAGCTGTGTGATTTTTATAAAAAAATAAAATAGGTACCTGCTTAGAGTTATTTGAAAGCGTTTTGTTGAATACAAATAGGCATATCGTATAAGTTTAGCTACTATGTGATGAAAGTGAATGAAGCGAAAGAGGCTCTACTTCAAAGGTTCTCAAACCTCTAGACTGCCTTAGCCCCCAATATCTTCTAGAGCCTTCTACCAGCCCCCTGAAGGCCTCCAGCGCCCACATGGGAGTGTTATCGCCCACTTTTAGAAACAGTGCTCTACTTGCTACGATATGTCAAGATCCTAGCAAGTGGAAATCCGTGGCATCTGCTTACCCCTTCGGGGAACAGGCGTGAGTGTACCGTGTGTATGTTAAGCTACAATACCCACTCCGTATAAAGGAAAAAAATACGAGAATGTGTAAAAAATACATCTGAAATCGTGTCTAGCTTGTTTCCGCTCCATTAAGTTATTTTCTAGTTATTTAAAACTAACATCACATGACACCTTATTCACAATCTTGCACGATGTGTTAAGCATTTTATAAATAAGTGATTATGCTGTAGATATCCACTTCAGTCTTGACAGAGTGGGCAGCTGTTTCAATTAAGTTGACCTATCATGAAGTTTCATGGTTTTGTCACAGATAATATAGAATAGGTAGGTAGAATAGGTAAGGTATCAAATTCGATAGTGTTTCTTGATTCGATATAATGGAGTATGATTGGTTGTATGTATTTGACAATTTCATTTATTTCAAAATAATTCTAACTAGCTTCTGCTCACGGCTTCGCTCGCGAACCCGGATAAAAAGTAGCCTATGTGTTATTCTGATTAATAAGCTATATTACTGTAAAGTTTCATTAAAATTCGTTCAGTAGTTTTTGCGTGAAAGAGTAACAAACATCCATTCTCATAAACTTTCGCGTTTATAATACTAGCTTCTGCCCACGGCTTCGCCTGCATGGTACCCGGATAAAAAGTAGTCTATGTGTTACCTATTCTGATTCATAAGCTATATTACTGTAAAGTTTCATCAAAATCTGTTCAGTAGTTTTTGCGTGAAAGAGTGACAAACATCCATCCTCACAAACTTTCGCGTTTATAATATTAGTAGGATTATAATTGTAATCAAATTTTGTTTATAATGTGCTTTTTATTTTATTTCTTGTCTTTTTACAGTTCATCATATTATTTTATCTGTGATGTGTGAAAAGCTATGATTTTAAAATAATTAGTGTAATTGGGTCTGTCCCGTTCTAAATAAACAAATAAATTGATTATACCTTAATATTCTCAACAATTTATGTCCATCAATATCCTTGGGATAATATACAATCTACTCGTATGTCCACCCTGAAGGTCCATTCTAAATATTGGTGGTATAGTTTTTGAAACCGGATGAAAGATTACATACAAACTTACAAATTTTAACTCTATAATATTAGCAATTTCTACAAATTGCGACTTTTTCTTTGTAAATAGTTGTCCTAGCAATCTTAACCCACATAATCCTATCCTACCTACTAAACCTATCCTACTTATCGTTATAAACGCAAAGTTTGTGAGGATAGATGTTTGTTACTCTTTCACGCAAAAACTACTGAACGTATTTTGATGAAACTTTACAGTAATATAGCTTATACATCAGAATAACACATAGGCTACTTTTTATCTGGGTACCATGCGGGCGAAGCCGTGGGCAGAGACTAGTAAATAAATAATGCTGGACATTTTCCACACAGCATCATCTTGCCGCAAACTAAGCAGAGCTTGTGTTATGGGAACTACATGACTGATATACTACTTATATACATTTTTATATCCGCCACGGCTCCACAAAGGACATTCATAATAAGCGAATTATGAATAATGTATGGTGTAAAATCGATAGGAGATGGGCGTGGTCTGCCTGACCACACCTTGCAAGGAGCTGACAGTGTCTATACGTCTCACGTGCTGTCTCTGTCTCACATGAGAAAGCTGGTGAAGAAAGGTTGTTTTTTGCAGACTCCATTGTTGATCTTTGTAAACTCCAAAAGAGGTAGTTTGTAATTATTTAATTACCAATCCACCTGTAGCCAACATTACTTTCTCCTAGAGAACTAAAAGTGTATGAGTTTAATATAAAGCATACTTATTACTAAATATAAGTTAAATTATTTATACTTTACTAGCTTCTGTCAACGGCTTCGTCCGCGTGGTACCCGGATAAAAAGTGGCCTATGTGTTATTCTGATGTATAAGCTTTAATACTGTAAAGTTTCATCAAAATCCGTTCTGTAGTTTTTGCGTGAGAGAATAACGAACATCCACTCACCCAACCTTTCGCGTTACTAGCTTCTGTCCACGATCTGTCAAATCTGTCAACAGATTTTGATGAAACTTTACAGTAATATAGCTTATACATCAGAATAACACATAGGCAACTTTTTATCCAGGTACCACGCGGGCGAAGCCGTGGGCAGAAGTTAGTATATTCATAATTCTTAAGTTAAACCACAGAATGTTAATATTACGTTCATCGACCTCGAGACAAAAAGTCGTAAATACAAGCTATCGGTTAATCTCGCCATAATCCATTGTTTAGCATTGTCCTAGTAGATACTGTTGCCTATTCTGTGGTAGTGCATCGCGCGCGCACCGTGACGGGACGGTGTTATGCAATATGGAGTAAGTCTACAGGTTGATGGAAAAAGTATGTCGTAGTATCTACCTTTTTTCGTAGCATTTCGTAGTTTTAGTAGTAGTAGGTAGAACAACTAAACGACTGGTAGTTAAAAAGTCAGAACAGTGACGGTGTAAAATTAATAAATAATGCTGGACAATTTCACACAGCGTCATCTAGTCCCAAATTAAGCAGAGCTTGTGTTATGGGAACTACATGACTGATATACAAATATTTGTGAATACAATTTTTGTCCCGCGGCTGGAATCGAACCCGTAACCTTCTCAGGCGGGCCTTCGCCCACTGCGCCACAGAGGTTGTAGAATTCAGAGGTTCGTCGTTCGTCGTAATTACAGAATCAACGTAGTCTCAGAATAGCACTCACTTCTTTTTGTTTCTATTAATGGTTTGTAAAAAAATGGTTGTCCTCTAGTATGGAAATCCAGAGAAGCAGATCGCTATGAGTTATTAAATACTAACCTAGTTTTAAGTTTCGAAGAACCAAATAAATTAGTTTTTATAAAAAATAATAATTTATCCCTTTAATAAAGCTCCTGTATTTCGTTTCATTTCACGTTTAAATCGAACTACACTTTACACACTATTAGTACACTTTTCTATCGAAAATGTATAATACATTGATATAAGAGGTTTAAACGATGAGTTCAGAGTTTAGCGTTTGATTATCATTGAGTCAAGTGGTGCAAAATTTCAACAAACCCCAGAGATATTATTTAATCATTATTTAATACATTTCACTTATTAAATAGATAAAATTATTTTGGAAACAGATTTTAAATAACTTTTTAAAACTATCATGGTTTTGAACATAATTTTTACTAAAAAACGGGATATTTACCATGATTTGTGAGTTTGAATGTTTCCCGATATGTTTGATGTGTTCCTCCCGTGATCATGGTACATGCAACTATGCCGAAATATCGGGAAACATTCATACTCACAAATCATGGTAAATATCCCGTTTTTTAGTAAAAATTAGACTTTAAATAATTTCAACCATACAAATTAATTTGCCCACTTTACATTACTAACGAGTAACCTTACAACAATGCAAACATTAAATAAACAGAACATTTAATGATCAACAAAAGCGCATAATTACGAGAAACTAGGCCATTGACATATCCGGCCTTTCACTGTAATTCAAAAAAGTACTTAATCAAAATCATAAACTTAACAGCTACAGCATAAAACCATCCATCATCGTAAAGTTATACCGTGGCTGCAATAATTCTGCAATTAAAACTTCGTTTCCGTTGGAAATCTTATTTTTGATGTTCAAATCTGCAACAGTATTTTGCCTTCTTCTTACAATCATCAGACGGTAGATGTGAACTGCTGTTACCAATGTAGTATGTCACGACAAACGGTCTTGAAATGCCGTCTGAGGCGACATTCTTGCGACTGTTGCATTTATATCTGTTTTTTAAGGATTTTTCGTGGACCTATCCCAATACTTTTTACCCATTTCTTCAAATTCCGATCTCTAGACCGAACCCGATTTACTTAAGGGGAATGCTAGGAGCTACGTTAAGCACTTAAAGTCGGTTTTTATTAGTGTGCATGTTCACTCCTTAATGAACCAGTTAATGGTCATTTAAGTATCAGCTTAATTATTAATTAATGTTTTATGTGTTTTACTAACTGTGACGCATGCTGAAAAGTTAAATTTTATGATCATTATTTTGCAACAATATTTTGTGATGATGGATATTTGTTTCTCTTTCACGCAAAAACAGTGGTAGTTACCTAGTTAGTATGCAAATTAATCATCTGATACATACCTTTATCAATTCGTTATATTTCAGTATAGAACACAATGCCTATAAGAATACTAAAAATCTCACTAATACTATAAACGTGAAATTTTGTGAGGATGTTTGTTACTCTCTCACGCAAAAACTAATCAACGGATTTTTTTGAAACTTTACAGTAATATAGCTTATACATCAGAGTAACACATAGGCTACTTTTTATCAGGGTACCACGCGGGAAAAGCCGTGGGCAGAAGCTAGTACTACATTAGAAAAATAATTAGTTGATTCGTACCCAAATTGTTTTTCCGTTCGAAGAATGTGAGTGCTCAAAAATCGGTAAACGACCGGTAACTAAAATTCGAAGGCCGTTCCAATAAGTAGCGATGGGTTTGCGACCTGTCACGCGGAATGCTGATAGACCCAAAGATGTCTATCATGGGGATTACAATTATGAGCGTGTTTGTTTTTTTTATGAACTAGCTACTGCCTATGGCTTCGCCTGGATGGTACCCGGATAAAAGAAGCCGATGAAAAGTAGCTCTTAACATTAAGGCTGCATTCGTAAACGTAAAAACGGAAATTTTCACGTACCGCTCTACTCGAGACTCTCGGAATGAATCGAAACTTAGTCGGTGCCTTCACCGATACGTGAAAATTCCCGTGCGGGTACGTGAAAATTCCCGTTTTTACAATATGAATAGTCAAGTTCACGATAGTTTTTGGAATAAAACTGAAAATCTATTGTAAATATTGTTGAAAGTTTTTTTAAATCGGATGAGTAGTTTCAGAGATTACCTCCGACTTACAAACTTATAAACTTTACCTCTTTATAATACCTATTAATGTAGATTTAGGAAAATCCCTAGATTCTAGAGTAGGACATGTCTCAACAGATTAAAATATTGGTTATTTGATCGTTTAATTAATTTGCCTAGTTTAGACATCACCTTGCACGGCTGAGCAAATGATGATGAATATTTACAAGACAAATAGTACAGCCATGGTCATTAATTTACGGACCAGGCATCATTGTGTCTAAATTGTAATTATCCAAAGGAAATATGCAAATTATAAATTATTTAGCGTTCATTATTTTTTGGAAAATTGCAAAACTGCTGACGATTTCAGTGCCTCCTAAAAACTCAGCCATAAAATTTATCTAAGAACCATCCTTGAAGTCATACAAATCGATTGCAAAGAACAGTCTTTCAATCGAATAAGCCGTTTGGGAGATAAAATGATACTTAACAGGCAACAAATATATTCTTACCACAAACGTATAAAAAAATATGAAACTCCTAAGGTCGTAAAAACATGTTCCTGATATCCGCGACACAGGGAATCATAATTAAAATAATTAATAAATAAATAAATAATTCTGGACATTTTTCACACAGCATCATCTAGCCCCAAACTAAGCAGAGCTTGTATTATGAGAACTACATGACTATTTTTTTGTAAATACATAGGTACATATTTTACATATTTGTCTCGGGTCTGGGTGTATAATAATATATGTATTTACAAATATAGCAAAAGTATATCAGTCATGTATTTCCCATAACACAAGCTCTGCTTAGTTCGGGGCTAGATGATGCTGTGTGAAAACTGACCATCACATTATTATTTATTTTTAGTGTTCCAATTGGCGGCGATGTGTTCTATACTGCAATATAACGAGTTAATGTAGGTAAGAATGTATCAGATGATTATTTTGCATAATAATTAGATAGGTGTGGCTGTTATACTGTCAAATATGAAATGACCCGGAAATCGTCACTTCTAATCATGACTATCAGAGCGACCTGCATGTATGTATGTATGTATGTAAATGCGTGGTGGGTCTGTGTGTGTGAGGCTGGTTTAAAAAACGCGTGTGTTAGAATTTATAGTGTCAATAATGAACTTGGCCCTGCCGCGCGTGGGCTAGGGTTGCCACGTATATAAGCTATATTTTAAAAGTTTTTAAAGTATCTCCGAAAAGCAGCTACATGATCTGATCAAACCATCTTCTTTTTACTAAAGGAGAAGCGGATTTACAGTTCAGTTCCACCCGTTTTCAAGTCTAAGTCGATGTTTCGGTTCGGCCTGTTTTCTCGCGATTTGAACGAAACTTCGTGATTTTAGAGCAGTGGCTCTCCGCACATCTTTTACATTTAATCATCATAATCTCAAATTAATATATTATGTTTACTTTTTACTTTATTTTTATTTATTTTCTCGTCTTTAAACTATTTGAGATGAAAATTATTAAAAACCTGTTTTGTTTAAGACAGGTGCCTGAGATAGGTTTAAAAAAAACAGTTATTATAGGTTATCGCCAGTGTTCACACTCCACGGATTTTACCTTCACTACAGAGGGACAGAGAATTGCCTAACAAATAAATTGGTATACATAAGAGATAACAAAACATTATATCATTTCATTTTATACATTTCATTTCATTTGTTCATTCACAGCTGTAATAATCGTATTTGGAATCACTTATCAATTATAAACACATAAAATTAAAATGTCAAAATATAAAACAAAAATAAAAATAATTATCAAAATCTTCTTTTATAGAAACACTTTTCAACAATAACTTTGTAAGTCTTGATGCAAATATGAATATATGGGTACCTATATATTCATATTTAAATAATACACACTGGCCACATATACGTACAAGCAATTTGTGGTCAGGAAGTATAAAAAAGGATGTATAGTTTTAGAGCAGATTACAGAGTTGAGATATCTGTCTGAGTTGCACAGTAATTATAATCTTAGATCTGGGTTCGCCTGAGTAGCGTAATGACAGGTAGATTTAAAGGAGTGTGTCCAAAATAGTATATTGTTCAGTTGATGGTGAGTTTGAAAAATAAATTTGAAGGTATTACCTAAGTGCCACCCCTAGATCCAATAACAAAATCAGAGGCGGCTTCGTAAAGGTCTCAAAGAGGCCGCGAACACGCTTGCTTATCTTGCGGGTAGCCGTAAACTAAGAGAGATATTGTAGGATTCTGGAGGATTCACTAATTATACCTATCTACCTGTATCGATACGATCTGCCAAAGCGAAATGGTAAGGAGCTTCCATTCATACGAGACTTTGTTTCTTTCGTATGATAGACATCCTCAGATACATACCTAGTGAGTATACCAAGTATGTGGTAGTCAGAGGCACGTTCAAACAATACATTTAGCACATACCCCGCGTTTTGCTATTAGTTAGCATTCCACGTGAAACGTTGCAAGGCATAATATCCAGAAAAAGAGCAAAGCGAGAGACGTGGTCTAGCAGATGTTAGGGCTAAAATGGAAATGGACGAACGACAATCGCCTAAATCAATTGGAACAAGCATAAGACCGACCGGTTGGTAAAGTAGATTATATTTTGTGGAACAGTTATGAAGGAATAAGCTTTTTTTATTTTAGTTTATTTTACTATCGATAGGGTTATCGGTCGGTGTGATGTAAACTTACCCTGTGATATCATACATCTTTATAATTTGGTTGGACTTTAGGGCAAGTATTTCGGTATTGTTTCCCACTTGGATTGTGCCGTTTTTAAAAGACAAAAATGCTGTTTTTATTTCCTTTAGGCTGTTCATAAACCATGTGACACTATTGTGGGTAACTGGTAATGAGACACTAACTGCTAGGAACACTGTTCCGTGGCTTGCTATACACTATAGGATCTGTCTTATGTCAGATTGTAATTGGTTGAAGCCACTTCTTGCGCCATATTATTGACGAAAATACGAAATAATGGCATATTTTGTATTTTCGTCTATTAAATAAATAATGCTGGATATTTTCACACAGCATCATCTAGCCCCAAAGTAAGTAGAGCTTGTGTTATGGGAACTATTTGACTGATTTACATATTTTTTTTTGTAAATACATACTTATTATAGAGGTAGATAGAAAACACCCAGACCCGAGACAAATATTTGCAGATAATACAAAAATTTGTCCCGCGGCGGGAATTGCAGACACCTTCTGTGTCTCAGGCGGACCTTCGCCCACTGCGCCACAGAAGTCGTCAAAAATTATTGACATTTGATGACATAATGCTCTGATGTGATTAATGGCACCGAGACGATTATTATCGGCCTCTCAAGAGTCCAAAGTCACGAAACGGGTAAAGAACTAATGACCGGCGTTTCAATAAAACTTGAAACGAGGAAGTTACCAAGTTGACATGTGCATAGAAGTGGCCTCTGTTTGTCGCACTAAAACTTTCACTGCATTAGTTCGGTCAGTAGATCCTTTTCAGGGGCCTTCGCAACCAGCCCGCCTATCATGAGCACCCAAGACAACGTCTTTTGTCTACGAAAGAGAAGACAAAAAACTATTTGCTTAAAGAAAACTCTTTTTAGGGTTAAGCTCGCCTTTGTACATGTCATTTAATTCTGGCTTTTTATAAGTGTTTATTTGTGTGTACAATAAGAATAAAGAAAGACAAAAACTATTCTGTCGCCTATTCTGTCAAACAAAAGAGAGGGATAAAATATTGTTTGTCTTCTCGGCGGTACACAAAACCGTTGGCTTGGGTCTTCATACTAAGCAGGCTGGTCGTTAGACTAGCAAAGGTGATCAGGACAGAACCTTACGATGAAGAAACATATGGAAAGAAGTGTTGCGTTACTGCCTCGAGTCAGCAAAATACCAGCCGTTAGTATATAGCCTACATACGTTAGTATATAGCATTATGTATCATGTTACCTAGCATTGAACCTATAGATGGATCAGTAAAGTGCGCGGGTCATTTCTGTTTCAGTGTTACTTATAAGTAGGACTTGTAAGACTCTCGGAATGAGTCGAAACTTAGCCGGTGCCTTCACTGATACTGGACGTGAAAATTCCTGTTTCTACAGTATTTTTATGTAGGCTATTCTAACTAATGCTTTTTTGTTTTTGCATAAAATTATGTTTTTTAGTCGTGTAAAATAAATGTTTTTCATTTAAAAAAAATACTTTTTTAATAGTCAATAGTAATTAATTTGGTAAGAATTTTACACGTCAAGTTAGTGTCACAGATCAAGTTATTTAATCAAATGTTATACTGGACAGTTTGTTCTTCATCCGCATGCAACTGGGAACTTCTTAGTTTTTTTTTTGCGTTACGAGTATAAATTTCTTTACGTGCCCATTTGAAGTTTCAACCCGTCGAAAGGTTTTTTCCAGATTCTCCGACTCAAAGGTGACCGCGGTCGGCCTTACCGCTGTTTGTATACTTTTGGACAAACATTGATCTCCGAAAATCTTCAAATAAAAACATATGTTGGTTAGCAGGATTTTATGTGGCGGAGATCTTTTGTGGGAAACTAAAATCTAAAGTTATCTTCATTATTAGCCTAAGAGAGATAATAATTATATGACATTACTAGCCGATGCCCGCGGTTTTACTCGCGTAGGGTAGGTAATTGATAGGAACATCAAAAATCAAGTTCGAGGAATACGATTTTTCATACAAAAGTTTTCAGCTCTTTTCACCCCCTTTGGGGTAGAATTTTCCAAATTCTTTTCTTAGTGCACCCCTATACCATAAGAGGAATATACTCTTCAAGTTTCATGATTCTAGAACTTATAGTTTAGGCTGTGCGTTGATCCGCCAATCAGTAACGAAACAGTTTTATATAAATTGATAATAATACACAAATACACTTAAATGCTAGTTAATTTATTCATAATAAATAATTCATGTCATGATTAAAATCAAATTATTTAAAAAATATTATTTGGCACAACGCTTTGGGTGACAGGGCATTCCCCGAAGAGTGCCATGACGAACGGTGCTTAGCCTTTCAAATCAGTATATCGGGTGGAGGGCTTTTCTAATACCTCTATATAGCATACACTAGAATAAAAAACACTTTACATAATATCTAATTAACTAGGTTGTGGTGATACAATGGGGCGGCCCTATCGCTGAAAGCGATCTCTTCAAGGTAAACTTTAGACTTCATTATTAAGAATGTGAAGAGATGTTGTGTAAAAATCCTACTTCTATTATAAACGCGAAAGTTGTGAGGATTTATGTTTGTTACTCTTTCACGCAAAAACTACTAAACGAATTTTGATGAAACTTTAATATGTTGATGAAAATGTAATATAGCTTGTACATTAGAATAAAACTTAGGCTTCTTTTTATACGGGTAAAACACGGGCGAAGCCGTAGGCAGTGCGTCTTGTTCGTGAAGTATCTCGCTATAAGAGAGTATTTCTTCCGCAGTGGTTGATTTCTAATAATTAGTTTTTTTTTCTCCAAATAAGGTACGCTTCTAGCGCCATCCAACTGTCAATTTCGTCGTCAGAGCTTGATTCCTAACAACTAATAAATGTATTTTCTTTCTTTCTTTCTGTAGCTAGTTTTTTTTTCTCCAAATAAGGTGTTTATACGCTTCTAGCGCCATCCAACTGTCAATTTCGTCGTCAGAGCTTGATTCCTAACAACTAATAAATGTATTTTCTTTCTTTCTTTCTGTAGCTAGTTTTTTTTTCTCCAAATAAGGTGTTTATACGCTTCTAGCGCCATCCAACTGTCAAATTTTCGTCGTCAGAGCTTGATTCCTAACAACTAATAAATGTATTTTCTTTCTTTCTTTCTGTAGCTAGTTTTTTTCTCCAAATAAGGTGTTTATACGCTTCTAGCACCATCTGACTGTCAATTTCGTCGTCAGAGCTTGATTCCTAACAACTAATAAATGTATTTTCTTTCTTTCTTTCTGTAGCTAGTTTTTTTTTCTCCAAATAAGGTGTTTATACGCTTCTAGCGCCATCCAACTGTCAAATTTTCGTCGTCAGAGCTTGATTCCTAACAACTTATAAATGTATTTTCTTTCTTTCTTTCTTTCTTTCTTTCTTTAACTAGTTTTTTTTCTCCAAATAAGGTGTTTATACGCTTCTAGCGCCATCCAACTGTCAAATTTTCGTCGTCAGAGCTTGATTCCTAACAACTTATAAATGTATTTTCTTTCTTTCTTTCTTTCTTTCTTTCTTTCTTTCTTTCTTTCTTTCTTTAACTAGTGTTTTTTTCTCCAAATAAGGTGTTTATACGCTTCTAGCGCCATCCAACTGTCAAATATTCGTCGCGTTAAACGCTCGCAAACAACCGTCCCCGCGTCTATGCTCACTTGGCCATGTTTGAGCACTGCCGTGGCCATATTTGACCGAACGCTCATATTTACCCTTAATATTATCCTTGGAGTCTTTAAGCTGCCGCGGTAGTATGCGCTAATTTTAAACCTCCGTCCTTTATAAATAAAGGGTAAAGTCAACAAGAGAACCATACCTGCTATATTCCTGTCAAAGTAAGCATCGTTTTCGATGGCGATCTGTAGTGGTTTGTGTGGAAAGTGCAAGCGATTATGGACGGTATAGGTGATTGAGGTAAAGTTAATATATTTGCTCAGTTTTTAGAGGTCACATTTCAATGTTTTGCCTTCAGTGTTAGAGGAATGATGATAATTTTACAGTTTTGTTATAGCAATATTACCCTTGGAATCTTGTAGGGAGTTTACTCATAATTTTAACTTTATTTCTCCTTAGATGTTTTATAATGTAGTACACACATTAACATAGGTAATTACTTTAGGGTAGGTTCTACAAATAGGAAAATGATACGTCTTATTGTAAAAATCCTACTATTATTATAAACGCGAAAGTTTGTGAGGATGGACAGATGTTTGATACTCTTTCACGCAAAAACTACAAAACGGCTTATGATGAAACTTTACAGTATTGTAGCTTATACATCAGAATAACACATAGGTTACTTTTTATCTGGGTACCACGCGGGCGAAGCCGTGGGCAGAGGCTAGTGTAACGTAATGTACGAATATTTACTGATTTATATAAATCAGTAGCCAAGTACTAGGTTATCAAAACGTATTTTTATCAGCAAAAGCTTCGTCAATTTTGCTATAACTTTTTTAGTAAAAAGACTTTATAACTATCGACCATAAATAAAAACGTCAGAAGTAGTAGAGTTCCTTGTGAAGAGCTCGCCCGGGGAAGTACTACCTCCATACGTAATTCTCCCGCCAAGCAGAATGCTCGCATTACTGTTTTTCGGTTTACCGGTGAAATTACAGACTTAATTATGTCCCATTGCTGTTTTTTAAAATGTTTTTTTACTATTAATTTATTTTAAGATTAGCTGCGCCCCGCGGTTCACCTGCGTAGGTTTCGATTTTATACTCTTGATAACTTCGAAATCAAATGTCTGATTCGAATGAATTAAAAAGTATTTTACTGATACATAAATACCCTTGATGATAGTATTTATTTGAATAACAATTAATACTACGATATGAATGTAACCAACTTTTGTTTCTACCCGCGATTTAATTACATTTTAGAACAAAAAAGTTACTAATGTGACTTAACTATCATAGTTGATATATACCCTCGAGGACTTTTTTGTAGCGAATAATGAGTACTTTAATCATGCAGTATATCATTTTTATCTATCATCAATAGTTTTCTCAGCGCACGCCAAATAATTAATTTTATAGACAACAATTTGCTACTTTGGGTTACATTATAGCAATTTTCTTAAGGATCTCTATTTTTTGAAAATAAATTATAGCCTATGTTACTTTGTGATAATTTAGCTTTCTATTAGTGAAAAAATTGTTAAAATCGGTCCAGTAATTTCGGAGCCTATTCGATATAAACAAACAAAAAAATCTTTCCTCTTTATAATATTAGTATAGATAGATTAGTATAGATAATTCCATTTATAGATAGATAGATTCTTTATCGCACATAACAATAAGGTAGTAAGAGGCGAACTTAACGCTTAAAAGAATTATCTACCTTTTTTTTGGGGAAAAAGATGTGTCGGTTGTGCACAGAATAGCCATTTTAAGAGACAAAGAGGACTGATAAGCAGTAGCGCAAGTACTTAGTGAGTCACATCGTGGGAATATTATTGAGTGAGACTTATCTGCGATCATATTTTAATATCTTGTGCATCTATTAATGCTACTGTACTATGTAGGCTATGAAATAAGCGTTTCTCTCAGTTTATCATAAAATAAATGGAATTTTTATTTTTAACTCGAATCAAGTTAACACTAAACAAACACGCTCACAACTGTAATCTCCATCCTCAAACTCAGAGGCTTTGAAATAGGAGGAGATTCTCAATTCGGCTGTGCTTTTATTCGTATGTTAGACAAAATCTCCACCAATGTTGATTATAATTAATCTCCTTTTATTCAGTAGAGTTTGCCTCAAGGTTGGTCCCATTTAATTAAGAAAACAATTGAAAGAAAATCTTTTCTATAGTAGTAAACATGTAACAAACAAACACACACAAACTAACAAACTCTTACCCCAAACATATACACCGTCTATCTCATAGAATCTTCTCCATTCAAAGGTTTGTCTGGAGGCGATCGCTTCTAAGCGATAAGACCACCAATTATAATTTACGTTACGTCAAACGTGGAGTGGGGAGGGGGGAGCCATGTTTTCCATGGCGTAGCGTAACGCGTTGAAATATTTTGTATGGTAGCTTTACGACGAAGACCCAAAAAAATGACGTACAAAAAATCGAGAGGGAGAGATATAGTGAGAGAGGGAAAGAGAACGAGTTGAAATGTTTTGTATAGTAACTTTACGACGAAGTACCAAAAAATATGACGTACAAAAAAATCGAGAGGGAGAGATATGGTGAGAGAGGGGAAGAGAACGAGTTGAAATATTTTGTATGGTAACTTTAACACGAAGTACCAAAATGAGCGACGTACAAAAAAATCGAGAGGGAGAGATAGTGAGAGAGAGAAAGAGAACGAGTTGAAATCTTTTGTAAGGTAACTTTACGATGAAGAACCAAAAAAAATTGACGTACAAAAAAAATCGAGAGGGGAGATAGTGAGAGAGTGAAAGAGAATGAGATATTTAAAGTTAGAAGTTATTAATAGTTGTTTTTGCTTGCGGAATGATCAGAAGTATAATTTATGAATCAGTTAAGAATAACAGTTTTATACACTGCTTAACCTGCTAACTGCTTTATATACTACTTAAATGGTGAGTTGGTTTTCAGTATAGGACCACACTCTAATGTCATGGCCCAATAATTCCGATACTATCGAAGCGTGTGCTTTTTGACATCTATATTCGTATCTAGCACCATCTTGGAATTAAATTAATATGAAAGTCATGATTTTATTGTTGAGTGAATGAAGGGGCATACTTAAAGAAAAGGATGTCTTATAAATTTGCCTAACATAGGTATGTTTTTTATTTTCGTATTTATTTTTTAATGTTCTATAAGCACCACTTTACAAAAAGGGTAGCTGGAAGATAATGCTATCTAGCATTAATTACGCCTATGTTAACTATTTAGTTGTTCTTTAAAGTATTTTCTATCTATAAATTGATTTTAATTCAGATTACTTAGTACAACTTCGCAAAATATCAAAAAGATTTTTTCGTCATGTCAATGTTTTTTATGTAACGCACTGGACGTTACATAAAAAACGATTTGTTTTCAAAATTAAAAAAAATCAACACGCTCACTACTTTGTTCTCTCGGTTACGACGTTAAGGAAATATTTACATGAATCATCCAAACATCCTATATTTCGCATCCTATCCTACATATATTATAAAATTTTGTCAATGTTAAGATGTTCGTTGCTAAATATTTCTTTAACGGAATTTGTATCAGGTATATTTCGTGATCTGGAATAACTCTAAGGCTACTTTTTGTCCGGGTACCACGCGGGCGAAGCCGTAGACAGAGACTAGTTTATAGTATAAGTAGTATATAGTATAAGGATTCTATTTAGTAGGCACCTGTCAAATTTATGTTCATTCAAATTACATCGTAAAGAAAATAATCGTCTAAATCCCAAAATTAAAATCCATCTGTCAGCTACCTAAGTAATTAGGTCGGTAGCACACCGGGATTGCTCGAGTTACAATGTTTTTTGTCAGATCATTGACATTGTCATAAAACCCTCCGGGCTCCGGTAGCGAGGGAACTGTCAAAACTTGTTTTTTATTGTAGTTTTTTTTCAGTTGAGGTTCGGGCACACTGGGTGTAGACGCCGCTGGTTTTAAATTAAATTAAATTATTTTTGGCAAGTACGAAATATTTTCATAATAATATTTGTATATCTGGCTTGCATTTTTGAAGTACCGTTGCATAGGTCTTTTAGTCTTAGCTTTAGAAAAATGATGCTAACGAATAAGATTTATCCTAGAATAGTACACACCAACAAACAAAAAAAATACCTAAATCTAAAGCTGAAATTCGGAGACTAGTTTGTCTCTTCAATAAATTAATGCCCGTCTTAGTAAATAAGAATACTATACATCGAAATATAATAATACTATTTCATATAATCATCAATACATAAGCCAAAATGGAGTCAATCTATCATCTACAATTTTACCTATATTTGTTGCACGTATTTAATTTTTGTTATTATTTTCTGTTTGTTATGAAACCTTAATACCAATTCCAATTAAAATTAAATAGTCAAATGATAATTAAAAATAATGTATCATCAAAATATTACCATGTTTTATCAAATATTATCATTATCAGTTTTGTAATTCAATATAATATTAAAAATTAAAAATTGTTTATTTCAAGCCACAGAGCTCATATAAAATTAAATTACTAAAATTACATACAAATGAATTAAAATAAACACACATATTGTTCTTAGTGTATCCCACATCTTAGTAATCCAGCTCAGCGTCTAAGCTGACATATGAAGTTATTAAATACGTTTGTGTGACGTCTCTCATGATGATGATCATGATGATGACTGGCTGAATTGAAGTCAGCAAGATGATGAAGGTGTTTCTTTCTAGAAATCTTATTTTAAGTTCACTTCCTGTTTTATATTGTTTCAAATACAAAACAATATAAAATCTTACGAGACAATTTTGTTCAAATATCAAATAACATGTGTAAAACATGTTTAAAAAACATGTACAGACATCATAATAAAAATTATTATGTTATAAACGCGGAATTTTGTGAGGATGGATAGATGATTGTAACTCTTTCACGCAAAAACTATTGAACGGATTTTGATGAAAATTTACAGTAATATAGTACATTGTTAAAACCAAAACCAGTCAATGAACTCTTAAATAAAATGTTTTGAATAGAAAAGCGGAAATCTTTTAGCACTAAATGTTAATAAATTGGAAAAAAAAACACTTGAAATTGTCACCTACTTCATTGTCACTCAGATTACCTACTTAGTGGTCACCAAACCACATACGTAAATACGCCAGGAGCAGAGTATTGTAAATCAAAAGGAACTGACTATGGTCGATGACCCAAAAAACTTTTTTCTTTTTTTTTTACAATGTACCGGATATCACCGACGCGACATCTCTCGGCGACAAAGTCCGGCGCCTGGTTTTTTCCTTTGTTTTAAATCCTTATAGTGACAGAGACGTTTTTTTGACAAGAAGTAAGTGTCAAATTACTGTTTTAATAGGCTATGGGCACAGATTTCGTTTAAGGTCGACTCCAATGAAAAATATGTAAAAATATATTTGCAAAATATTTTTGTGTTTAGTGTTACTCTATCTTTTAAAGTAACGCTTTGCAATTCAGGCTTTTCCTTTCAATGAATCATGTATATCAGTGGAATATGTAAGTTGAAAACATATTTTTTAAATATTTTAATTTTGAAACTTTAAGAGGTAAAAGAAGGTACTACAAATCTAGTGCTAATTATTATTTAACTTTAATAGTTAAATAATAATTAGCACTAAGTAATATGCTACAATAACAACCATATATAATTCGTAGACATTATGCTTAATTAAATATTATGTTTAATAAAATTATGCTTAATTAAGCATGAACCAACATTTATTTTAAAATATCCAGTACTTTTTTCTGTTCGACTAATTTTATCAACCAAAAATAATAAATTTACAGAAATCAACAAATGTAATTAACTAATCTATTCCTGCATCTTAAATTTTGATTGACATAACTAATCCAAATCGATCAATCAAAAAACTATAAGCACAAAACATAAATCACTGTTCCAACTTTCACTTCTGTTCTGTAAATATAACTGCATCAAAAAGGATTTACTGCAAATAATTCCACAAAAAAACACCTGATATTTCTCAAAAAATCCAAACCTTTCTTAGCCTTTCGAGATACTTAACCAAATATTTTGGCGATTAGTCACTGCACCCAGCAAATTCTTAGAAAATGCAAAAAATGCATTGTCACCGGCCGAAATAGAAAATTGCAGGAATACAGATGTCAATTTAATATGACAGCTGTCAAAGTGGGCGTTGTTTGGCAAATTATGATGGACGTTTGGAGGATGAAGTTAAGAAAATATTTTGAGTTTGTGGTTTTGTTTTGCGTGTAATTTTCTACCTGTTGTTTTGTGGGTGGAGATTCACAAGATTAGACACCTATTGATGTATTTATTACGTGTTTTTCCTGATATTTATATGGATATTTTATCTTATAAATGAAAAATGTCCAACACCTGATGTCAGAATGTTTGAAAAAAAAAACTGAATTTTAACATTAACAACTAGTGCACTAACTCACTACCGTCGATTCTACACTATATATAAACTATATATTACTATACATCAAATATAGTAAGTGTAGATTTAAATGTACACTTACTATACTTCCTAAAGTTCAAAGTCAATAGATTTTTATTCTTTGAAATGTCAAGGATCATTCTAGTTCCATAGAAGAGAGCTATTTTATCTTTTTTTCGATACCTAGTTGTAAATTTAATGTTATTTATCATATGGTGTTTTATTAATATTAAGTTTATCGATCTACAATATTCATTGTTTTCCTTGCTAAGGTGACGTAAATAAAATTATAATTTAGTTTAACTCATGTAGGTACCAAAGTCATCTAAAAATATGGTATAGGATTTCTTAAAACTCTACCAAGCTACCTTGATCAGGCTTAAACTCCACAGATTACAAAAACGGGTTCACATATCGACAAATCCCGAATAATCCTCTTATCAAAGCCTCCTCCATAAAAGTCCTATAATGTCCACGAGAAGAAAAAAAACAAAAGAATCGACTAAAAACTCGAATGTTATCTGTGGTCGGCGCCAGTGGCAGGGCGAGATTTTTTCTTTGCTTTTTTTTGGTGCTTTTTTTTACTTTTGGAGGCAAAAACCCTGGCCCTTCGTAATTGACAGAATTTACGCGTTAGATAAGGACTTTGTACGTTCCGTATGTCACGACCGGTTTAAAATCAGTAACTTGCTTTCGATTTCTTTGTGAGTATCTTTGGATTTTGTCGTTGGGTAATATTGATAAAAGGTTAAATAAGAATTCAGCCATGCTACAGAGACACAGCTGATTTAAGAATTGATGAATTTAAGTCATTTACATTACTCAAAGAATGCAACGACAGTAAAAAACTTTTAGATAGGTACCTAGTTCATAATTATCAATAACTAGCTTCTGCCCACGGCTTCGCCCGCGTGGTACCCGGATAAAAAGTAGCCTTATGTGTTATTCTGATGTATAAGCTATGTTACTGTAAAAATTTCATTAAAATCCGTTCAGTAGTTTTTGCGTGAAAGAGTAACAAACATCCTCACGAACTTTCACGTTTATAATATTAGTAAATTATCTTTACAGCGTCTATTTTATTCATTTTGTATCTGTCTTTTTTGTGCTTTGTTGTGACATACACGCGAGAGTTTGTGAGGATGGATGTTTGTTACTCTGTCACGCAAAAACTACTGAATAGATTTTGATGAAACTTTTCAGTAATATAGCTTATACATCAGAATAATACATAAGCTACTTTTTGTCCGGGTACCACACGGACGAAACCGTGGGCAGAAGCTTGTAGTTTGATAAATTAAATGGCATGTACTATATAAATTTTCATTTCCCGATATATAAACCTCGGTTACATTCATGATAGATAATCAAGGCAATGCATAATTCAATTACCGTAACTATACTGTATAGTAGCGCCGATAGACTTGCAACATGTCATGTGGAATACTTTATTCATAGGGGTTGAACAGTCCCCCAAAATCCATCATTCAGCATTTGCCTTATAGCTGGGTACATAATTTAACCTTTAAATTCGCACTTGAATTTTTACTAAGCGCCTGAACAGTCCCCTAGGGGAGCCCCTATTTGACTATGAATTCGGGCCTAAGTCACTAAGTATGTATTTTATATATTCATCATAGGAAATACAGTCGTCAGCATGTTGGTTTGTTTGTATCGTAAAATATTTTTTGTTTGGTTCTTTTCGGGGGGGGGGCGACACAGTCTCTTAAACTTCTGCAGATACCGTTCCTTCAGAGTTATTGTACTTTATATTTGACATTAATATATTGTTTTAATGTTTTTTGTTTATTTCTGTACCGTACAGTAAAATCAAATCAAACAAAAAAGATAAAAAAATTAACAAGTTTGATACAAAAATACAGAAGATAGAGGTATTATTATATGTATCTACGAGTACATATTTACAGTCAAGTTTTCTAGAAACGGAAATAGCAATTGTATACAACGTACACAACAATGTGACTAATTAAAACACATTCAAATTAAAATAAATCCACCCAATCTAAATTCCTTTCGTAATTTAATCCAAATAAAATCTTTAGCGCCTTGAGATATTCGGAAGTCGAGATCTTAAGATAGCGGCGCGATCAAAGCTCGGATGCTGGGGTCTTATGTATGAGCTTAAGATTTAGATTACGAGTATCTCTGATAATCGAACTATCTACTCGTGTTTATTTTATTAGCTTCTGCCCACGGCTTTGCTCGTGCGGTACTTGGATAAAAAGCAGTCTACACACATCAAAAAAGTTTGCGATCATTTTATCGCTTTTTCATAGGAGTTGATGTAAATTACAATTCCAATTGAGGATACCATTCTTTTTATATTTTTTTATAATATTTCAATATATCTTAAATACCTAATAATATATTAAATTTTCAAATTGTACGCAAACTTTTTTCATCTAGACCACGAACTTTTACAGTTTGTAATCGATTCAGCCGTTACGAAGATGATTAGCAAAAAACATCCATCCATATTTTCACATGATAAACACGGCTTCGCCTAACCGGACAAAAGGAATCTAACCTTTCTATTATTCTAGGTCACGAACATGACCATGTTTTAAATTTCATCCAAACCCGTCCAGCAGTTATGGAGATACTAATACAATAACTATCCAAACATTCGCGAAGAAGAAAATATGTTGAGCCGACCTAACGTAAGGGCAAAGAGAAGGAGAAATGATGGCACTAGTGTAGCTCCTTGTGAAAGAGCTGATCTGGAGAAATAGGTACAACCAATATTTCTACCGCCAAGCAGTAATGCTCGCATTGCTGTGTTTTGGCTCGAAGGATATGGGTGCCGGTGAAATTACAGGACTCACCCGTTATGTCTCAGGTTCGGCAACTCGCGAGTTATCAATTCAATTCAATTCAAAACTTTTTATTTCAGCATTAATTATAAGCCATAATTTAACATTTATACCTCTGTTTTAAGCGTCCGTAGATTGCAGGAACAGATTGCTATCAGAAATCGAAAGAACACCTTTTGTATGGTTAGATTTGAACACTGTTGTGTTGAGATGTGTTGTGTGTTATCAAAATAAGATTTGTAGAAATGAAAAATTTTTGCATCTTCACTTTCTAGGGATGGGAAACTCGTAAAAGGCTGGATATAATTTGACGTTTTATGAACTACCTTGCTAATTCTGAAAGTATCACATATCTACTAATGTTACCTACCAGATTATAAGACTCAATACTCAATACATTTATTGCTTTCACATGGTAGGTACATAGATGGTGTTTATAGGTAGGTATCTCACATGAACCCTAAGGGTATAGCAATAGATAGGTAGGCAGGCCGAATTATTGTGTAAACAAAAAAACTAGTAGGTACAATAAAATAAAGTCAAGGTAGGCAAAGTATCAAGGTAACTAGCATTTGGAATAACATAATTAAGTAGGTTTAGTCATTTTTTCTTTTGTTATAATTTTCATTAGTCAAAATAAGTACTTACGTCACTTTTTATTTATTTATTTACTCAATTTTATGTATATTCATATTGTAAAAACGGGAATTTTCGCGTCGCGCCGTGCGCCGTGCATCGCGCGGAAGGAGAAAGTCGCAACCACTCACCCTGATGAAGACTCTCGGAATGAGTAGAAACTTAGTCGGTGCCTTCACCGATAGTGCAGTACGTGAAAATTCCCGTTTTTACAATATGTATAGTCAAGTTCACGATAGTTTTTGGAATGTATATATATTTTTAAGCAGACGCATAGCTCAGTACTATCTGTATCTCTTCAGTATACCACTCTACTAAACGTTTCCACCTTCATTATGAGAACGGCGAAGGATGGGAACACACTACCATCATCTGTCTATCCTGAATAACGTTAGAGTAGGTAGACAGTATGAGCAATATTTAATGATGATCTTGCCGAGCCACTGCACTCACCACCAGCAGACGTCAGCCTTAGTGTTAATAAATAAAACTATGATTTTAAGATTTAATTATTCCTTTTGCTTAATTTAACTTACACAGATAGATAGAGAAGGTATGTTTATGGTTTAAGTTGTATTTTTTTTCTATCTTTTTCGTTATAAGTACCACCCTCGGCGGTCGTGGCGTTGGCTTGCTATTGGACTCCACTGAAAACCAGCGCTGGGTAGACACATCAGTGTTTATCCAGCACAACGCTGAGTGGAGGCCATATTTGCCTCAGACTCTGCTACGCACACAATTAAGAAAATGTATATATAAATATTTAGCAGGTCTTTCTTTCTTTCTGAAAATCACATTATCTCTCTGAGGTAAGCGTGAATACGTTTTTTCCAGATCTTTATGCTCCTTCATCGGCCCTATCATCACTTACATTCAAGTAAGATTATGGCCGAACGAAGGTCTATTTATGATAAAAAAGCGCTACCCCTGAAAATCTTCCATCTTGCATGTGACATAGGATCATAGGTATTTGCAACACGCAATGTTTATTTCAATAACTTTGTATGAAACGTTGAGTCCTAGATAAAATACATATAAAACGCCTACCTCCATCAAAGTTGTAGCGTTTATAGATTACCTACTAACTAATATTATGATAATGGACCATAGAGGTTACCTGTCTCATTACTGCGCCGCCCATAGACACAAAGTTGTCGTTTGATAAGCCGTAATGTAAGTATTTTATGAAAAACAAGTTATTTATGTTCAGTAATTCTTGGATTAAATATTTTACATGTTGGATATAGACAGGTTATTGAAGTCAGAAATTTATATGGCATAAGGAGTAGTTTGTCAGAATTCATTAGAATAAATTATCATTAGAATTTAAGTAAAAAGTAGCTTGGTTAAAAGTTCTACAACTGGAAAGACTCAGATGCTTTTCTGATCTAATAAATATATTATAATTTTTTGGGAGCAAAATTGTCTAAGATGATTAATGAGACCAAACATATTAAACCATAAGGCAAAATGGTTAATTTGTATTCTAACATATAAACATTATTTTTCATGTATAATGTGAAAAACGAAGTAGGTTTTGAAAAATAAGAGATTTTGTTATTTGTGAAACTAAGGAAGACGTCATTAATTTAGACTAATTATACATTTGCTTAAAACGTTTAAGATGCAAAATGATGGTTAATGTTTAATCATCAAAGTAATTTTGTATAGCAAATATGCCCCTAGTTGTATTCTAAGTTCCATAACATATGTCCAAGATATCTTATCTACGAAACCGGTAGTAAACAGCGAGATGTATGCTAATGTTATCAACAAAACATTGGTACAAATGCCGCATGTTTCAATGTAAATGCGCTGATAAGAGAATTGACAAGGGGGCTAAAATATACCGCTATTTGCCACAAAATACTCACAAACCATGAAAACAGTCACAGCAAGGTAATCGAAAACATAGCGCTGGGATAGAGACGAAACCTAAATGCCAAGTAAGTTAGGCTTTTCTTGTAATGGAAGCCACCGCTTCGCTTGTTTTTTTTCAAATCTTCGTAGTTCTTGTACAAACAAACAAACTAATAATGTTCGTTTCCTAAAAAAATTATTTAAAGAGATACATCATTTATTTATTACATATTATATCCTAAGTAGCCTTCTATCCTATCCTACTATTATTACCTACTGTAATAAATAGCATGAATGCATGTAAGAATGTTGATTGCGAAGATTTTTCGTAACGGCTGAACCAATTTAAATGGAACAGTTCGTGAGAATAACACATAGATTATGTTTTATCCGGGTACCACACGGCGACGACGTGGGCGAAGGCTATTATCAGATGATTAAAACAAAATGACAGGAGTTAATTGTTAGTTGAAAAGTAAGCGTAATGAACAAAAACGTAATATATAAGGTTCGCGCAAACTGGTGCGCTGCCGCCGATCAGTAGCATCTGCATGGAGTGGTCCACACTGACGCAAACTTTGACAACCTTTTTCGCAACTTGATTGCCATTGCCTTTTACGACATGAACATGATGCTCGTTTATAGATAAAGCTGTATCTATGTTAAGGTAGAGGCGCGCAAAATATTTTCCTCGCTCTGTGAGTCAAGTAGTTTTGAACTTTGTTATAGACAGGTGTCAGTTTAACATTTAAACAAATATTCTATGTCCTTTTAAAGTCGCCATTTTAGTAAAATTTCCAATTTATGCACATAAATAATGCAAAATATTCAATAGAACTGATATGAAACGCTTGAAACGAACATGCGCATTTTGAACATGTAATTAGAAAATTATGTGAAAGTTTGTCTGTCTGTTTGACTCTAACATTTGAATTGTAAAGATCTATGTTAAACAATTTTATGCACGAACTAGCGACTGGAACGCCCGCGACATTGTTCACGTCAAGTTTCTCTATAAACTTCATCTCCGCATCTTCTAGGGGAAATCTTTCAAGATGTCTCAAGACGGTTCGTCATGGCACACTCTTTCTGGCTATGTTCAGCAGTTGACTTTTACCAGCTGATTATTATTATTATTTCCTTCATGATTTCAAATAAGCAATTCAAATGTTTTTAACTGACAAACATTTTTCTAAGGAACTAATCCATGCTTAATATTTAAAAGGAATTGTATACTATGACATTGGTGTTGATTCTCTTGTACACAAACTAAACTTAATTGTATTTATCGCTTTCTTTTACTGAATTTGATTAAGTTTTCTGTACAAGTTTAGTCGTGATTTCAAAGAAAGTTAAATAAAACGAAGCAGTGCAACACGTAAACTAATTTGACAGGAGTAAAATTCTTGCCATCTCTTTCTTACGTTCACTATCAGTAAAAGAGAACGACAGTTTAAATTAAGTTTTGTTGGTGTTCTCTAGATTCGGTGCTATTGTATAACTTAGGTACTAACAAACTATGGATCAAGTTATCATAAATAAAAAAATATAAAAAATCGCATTATTATTTTAATATCCTCAAGCGACCTCTGTGGCACAGTGAGCAAAGGTCCGCCTGAGACGCAGAAGATTGCGGGTTTGATTCCCGCTGCGGCACAAATGTTTGTATGATTAGCTAATGTTTGTCTCGGGTCTGGGTGTTTTCTATGTATGTATTTACAAAAAAGTATATAAGTAGAATATCAGTTATGTAGTTCCCATAATACGAGCTATGCTTAGTTCGGGGCTAGATGATGCTGTGTGAAAAATGTCCACCATTATTTATTTTATTTAATACATTTCACATAAAATTGTCACAGAATAGGCCAATAAAAAAAGAGATTTTGTAAATGTTTGTTTGATGGCATGGCGGTAAAACCCCTTGGTCGGGGAATGGAACAAGTTTACGGTGAGGGACCACCATGCCTACTTTATGGGGATGCGAAGTCGGGAGCCAGGCACGGGTCTCGCACTCGGATGAGGTATTTTGAAGATCAAACTTTTTATTTCGAGATCACGGGAAATTGACCAGCATCATAATTGCACTAGTGAAACGGCTATCGGAACGAGACAATGACGTCGATTCTCTTATACACTAAACTAAACTTAATCCTATCCTACTAATAATATAAACGTGAAAGTTTGTGAGGATGTTTGTTACTCTTTCACGCAAAAACTACTGAACGGATTTTGATGAAACTTTACAGTATTATAGCTTATACATCAGAATAACACATAGGCTACTTAAAAAGTAGCCTATGTGTACGCGGAGGAAGCCGTGGGCTGAGGCTAGTTTTATCTATGGCTCTCTTTTGCTAACAGCAATAAAAAAGAGAACAAAGTTTTGCGATACAAATATTTTTACTTTAATTAACAAGGGTTTTTCTAAATATTTTTGTAAGACGTTTCAGACAGGACCTATTCAGCCCACGAGTTACGGAGAGGAATTACCTACCTTCTATGTACTTTCTGCCTGTATCTTCTCTGTAAAATTGTGTGTCAAATAAATGTATTGTCTTTCTTTTCTTTTATTTTCTAATGTTGTTGTTTTTTTTTTAATTTTTATTAAACGTTTTTTATTTTTTATTACGTTCAAAGCTCGCGCGTGTCCGAGCCTCTGATCACCGAATTACAGACGCATTTTACAACGGGAAGAGCGTCTACGGATCCTTTGTGTAGGTAGGTGCTGGAATCTCATATCTTTACTGTATGCTAATTGTTCTTACCGACCCCGATAGCGTAGCGGGCGAGTAGCTAGCTGTGACAAAAGAGGTGCAGGTACGAAAGCCCCCCTGTCCCTTTGAGACAATACTTGTATAAAGACCCGTAAAACTAATAATTACTAGTTTTTGCCCGCGGCTTCGCCCGCGTGGTATGTTAATAAAAGTAGCATATGACCGTCTCCAGGCTTCAAACTATGTCCAGCAACTTTTGAATGAATCGAACCAAGGATTACAATTTATACAAAGCTTAGAACTCAATTGCACAACCCAAAGGGTAGTTTTGAAAAATAAAAAATACGTGTTTCATTATTTACTTTAAAGTTTATGTGCACCGAGTTTTGAGTGAATAAAACCAAGGAATATTTTTTTCCATAGAAACTTTACCACCCTGTTTAACCCCATTAGGGGTTGATTTTCGAAAATAAGATGCCAATAGCCTATGTGTTATTCCAGAACCTAAACTATCTTAATTCGAAATTTCATCAAAAACGGTTCAGTAGTTACGGAGATACGTGGTAACAAACATTCACACACAGACTTTCGCATTTATTATATTAGTAGGATGTTATCTAATCGCGAAAGTTTGTATAAATAATATATAATGTCAAAGTCAAAGTCAAAGTCAAAGTCAAAGTCAAAGTCAAAGTCAAATTCAAAATTCATTTATTCAATAAAATCACAAGGACCACTTTGAAACATCGGTTTTTATCTTGGTGCCTGTTCCTCCGTGTGTGGCTAGGACTATGTATGTAGAGTGTTTTTTATGACATGTAGGTAGTTTGTTCATGCGAAATGGACTCCGTCTTTCATTGGTCAGACGAAAGCAATAACACAACAATGTCTATACAAAATCTTAAGCTCAGTTCAAATGATACCAATAAACACGCATATTTCTTATGTATTTTAGCAATGCAAGTATCTCTATTTGCCTTTTAGCGTACGCCTAGAAGATTACCTACCGCGCATGCGTGCTAAGTAGATACGCAAAGACTGGAGCTAAGTAGATAAGCCTAGGTATTTTAAAATAAATGAAGTTTGATGAAGAATTTAAAAGAAAGTACAAAACTGAATATTTAATTCTCCCAAATAAAAGCTATATGAACTTATAAAATCATTTGCCCTGACTGACTAACTGACTGACTGACGCACAGACAAAACGACTAAGTCTAGAAAGCTGAAATTTGGAACATAGATAGATAGAATCCAAAGCAAAATGCAAAACACAAGAATTCATAAACATAAAAGGTACATAGACAACTATTCATATTGTAAAAACGGGAATTTTCACGTACTGCACTATCGGTGAAGGCACCGACTAAGTTTCGACTCATTCCGAGAGTCTTCATCAGGGTGCACGACGCGACGCGGAGGGAAAAAGTCGCGATCACTCACCCTGATGAAGACTCTCGGAATGATTCGAAACTTAGTCGGTGCCTTCACCGATAGTGCAGTACGTGAAGATTCCCGTTTTTGAATAGTCAAGTTAACGATAGTTTTTGGACATAGACAACTTTTGGATTGACAGGATAAAATGGAATCAAAAGATAAGTTTATTTTATAACGTATAAGCATGCGCTAAGAATGGATTTTTGGAAATTTCCACATTTTAAGGGGGAAATGGGGGTGAAGGTTAGTATGGGAGTATCAGGTAAAAACACGACTCCACGCGTGCAAAGCCGCTGGCAACAGCTAGTGTAAAATTAAGCTTTACTATTTCGGGATTTTTATCCGTGACGTTATAAACCCGTATGTGTGTTGATGTAAAGGTGACTTATGCTTTATATGTTACCATTTATCTCCGAAACGGCTTGTTCCACTGAAATGCGGTTTTCTACAATAGATTTGGATGACATCAAGGATGGTTCTCAGATGATGAAACCTTCATTGCCACCTACTTAACGGAGGAGAGGGATTGCCACTAGGGAGCGCTGTAATAGATAGTGGAAAACAAGTCTTAAAATTTTAAGACTTGTTAAGAAAGTTTTAAAATAACTTTTCTAAAGTTATTTCTATTAATTAAATTTATTTGTTTTAAACTTGTCTCTAAGTTATAGTTAAAGTTAATTCTTAGGATAGTACCTTTTCATTTAGATCAAGTGAATTAAAGATTTTATTTAAATGTCAAATTACATGAACGACCATCAAACCTTTTCGTCTCTCTTTCTATACATACATACATATATTCACGCCTGTTTCCTGGAGGGGTAGGCAGGGACCAAGGATTTCCACTTGCTACGATCCTGGCATACCTCTTTCGCTTCATTCATCATCATCACATTCTTCATACAGGCTCGGCGGTTTATTGTACTTCTGACCTGGCCTTTCTCTAAAATGTCTCCAATTTGGTCAGAGTACGTTCGCCGAGGCCTTCCTCTACCAACTATCCCATTCACGCTCGCCTTGTATACTTGTTTTGTTAATCTACTTTCGTCCATCCTTTCTATATGTCCAAACCATCTCAACATACCTTTCTCAACTCTCGTTACTACATCTTCATTCACTCCACACTGCTCTCTTAGCACGCTGTTCCTCACTCTATCACTCAAAATCTCTTTCTATCTTTTTTATAAAGGCTTTTTAAAACATTTAAATTACATTTTCTTGACAAATTTTCGGTTTTAACGTCGCTTTCTTGCAAAAACTTTCTTCACTTAAAGAAGACCCCATAGTTTCCCTAAATCACAACCCCGCCGATATAAATCTTAACCCCCTAATACAGCTTGCATTAGCAGAAATAATGCTCTCGGCCGAGCCGACCCCGGAGTAACAATAAGCAAGCTATAGAACTTATCATCATCATCAATATCATCATTAGCCTGTAGAATACCCCGGAGTAACAATAAGCAACCTATAGAACTTATCATCATCATCAATATCATCATCAGTCTGTAGAAATCTACAGATGGACACAGGCGTCTCGCAAAGAGTGCCAAGACGAACGATCTTTTGCCGCCTTCATCCACTAACTTCCCGTATTCCTCATGTCATCGCATCGAACGGGCTACCATCAATGCGTAGTTCGGTTTGTGTTAGCCTTTCGAGAACGATTCTTCGCCAGAGGTTGTCTGTTTTGTGTGCTATATGGCCAATTTATGGCCACGTCTGCTTATAATAGTAGTGATAGGGGTGGGTATAAAATAAGATAGATAGATAAACTCTTTATTGCACACCAAAGCAAAATAAAAAGTACAAAGGAATTTATAATAATATAAGGTAAAATAAGCGATCTCTTCCAGACAACCTTTGGATGGACAGGATAGAATAGAATCAAAAGACGGCGGTGTACGAGTACCTAAACCTATAATAATAAATATATATATATTAATAATAAATACCTACATAAATTACATATACATATCCTATATAAAATACATACAAATAATAATAACGTGAGATAATAAGTATGTGATAATATAAAAAACGAAATAAACCACATATTTATGAATAATACATGAAATTCTAGGCTTTACCTACGATAACTATGAACCATCAATTGTAAAGTAGCCGATAGATATACTGCAGAATCTGAACGTCATATTTAAGTTTACGGAAGAAATTTGATCACGACCTTGTACCTATAAACATATGATTCTTTTTTTAATTTTAAAACCTCCGTCCTATATTTTTCATTGTTTATTGCAGCGCCTAGTACATTGTGGCAACACAATCTAAAAACTATCCTTGAAGTCATACACATCGATTGCAAAAAAAACATTTCCGAGATAAATAGTAACAGATAAACAAACAACCTTATGGCCAATGCATTATGGGCTCCTTGCGTCGCGGTTAAAAATAGCCTCGCCTCTTCTTAGTTATTTCCGGGCAGTATTAGCAGTGTTGGCTTTGGGCTTTAAATTAATCATATTGACGTAATTAACTTTACGAATTACTAATTCTGTACTTTTAAAATAGAATATTTGAAGGAATTAACTTAGCATAATTTATTCTACTTAGATATACCAATAATTGGCTGTATAATTTCAATAATATAAGCAATTTTGTTGTATACGAAGTGCTGTTGGTGTTTTCAATAAAAGAAAAGAAAAATACTTAGGGTATCATTACGAAAGGTGGTTTAAATCGGTGGTTTATCTTTTAGACTTTTGATTCCTGATTTTCAAGAAAAATTGTGTGCAAAGGGAACAAGGTTTAAAGTTGAATGCTATAATATAATAGCCGACAGTCTATTTCACATTTCAAAAAGAGGTTTGACTACAAATAACTGCTAAAAGATAAACCAGGCGGTCACCTAGTTTATTTTCTATCATAACTCACCTCTTTTTGAGGTCCTACTTTCTTTTGGTAGCCAATCAAAATTATGTGTTTCTTTTTTATTTTGGTTTAGAAGTGTTTTTTCAATCACATGGACATCCCGCGGTTATATTTTATTTTTAAATTGTAGACCTTAGTAACTTTGCAATAATACTCTTTTTTCGATATGGTATATTTAAACGTTGGTTTAGTGGATCTGACAGAACTTGAGTTCAACTCGAGTTTAGACCACGTTTCGTAATGAGACCGTTAAAGTTCTACGTAGTATGAACTATCAATAAGCTGAAACCAATGTCATTATTTCGAACGGGCTAAGACTGCTTACTCTTATCGTGAGGCTTCTACGGTCTACAGATCACGTTTTACTACTCTGAGGACAAAAAAAAATACGCAGATTGTCGAATAGTTACAATTCCAAATACGTACAAATCGAATGCCAAAACTTATGGTGTTATTTATTTACAGTAAAATGATTAGATGGATTTAGCTTGTAATTATTTATCTCAAACTTTAGCTACTTTATTTCCTATAAAACGTATGTGTTATATATAAAGGTTTCCATCAGATTTTATATCTGAAGTTTCTATATCCATATTTTTTTTGCCAACTATTGTTTATATGACAACCTTTGTGACGAAGTGGGCGAACGCCTGCCTGAGACGCAGAAGGTTGTGGGTTCGATTCCCGCTGCGGGACAAATGTTTGTATGATTAGCAAATGTTTGTCTCGGGTCTTGGTGTTTTCTGTGTATAATATGTATGTATTTACAAAAAAAAAATGTATATAAGTAGTATATCAGTCATGTAGTTCCCATAATACAAGCTCTGCTTAGTTTGGGGCTAGATGATGCTGTGTGAAATATGTCCAGCATTATTTATTATTTATTTATTATTGTTTATTACAACTAGTAATGTTTATTACATTTTTTTTTGACATTGGGTCCCAAACTAGGCATTGCCTGTATATTGGTGGCCCTGGATTTTCCGGTGACGGAATCAAAGGAAGATACGTATATCTTACACATTGGTATGGTATTATAACATGAATGAATATTAGTATATTGATTAATAAAAAATGCCAATAAAATCTAAAACACACGGTTAAAATGCTAAAATAACTAATAAAATATCATTAGCATACGTAAATATGAGTTAAATAGTTTTCAACTCATAAATTAAAACAAATTATCTACTCAGTAGAAAATAAACTCTTCTGTTCAGATTTTTAAATAAAATACCAATATTTTAAAGGTCATTCCAATATTCTTAACTAGATTCTGCCCACGGCTTCGCCCACGTTGCACCCGGATAAAAAGTACCCTATGTGTTAATCTGATGTATAAGCTATGTTACTGTAAAGTTTCATCAAAATCAGTTCAGTTGTTTTTGCGTAAAAGAGTACAAACTTTCGCGTTTATAATAGTAATAGGATTTATTGTCATTTTGAAGTTTTATACTAGTTTTATTCCATTTTTAGGCAGTTTGCAGTAAAAACATCATAACATAAATGTTAATTCCAGAGAGGGAAGAGAGTTGGGAAACGTAATATATTTTTATCTTTAATTAGCGACACGAAACTTAGTTAATATGTATATCATTTAAGTTTCCAGGTTGGTACAATTTAATATAAAATGACGAAGTATTCCCGTTTGAGCACCTATTTTTGGGCATCTATGCATTGAGCACCAAAGGTGTTCCCATTTGAGCACCAATCAATGTAGGAATACAGTTTTGACAAACCTAACCTTGCAATTTTTAGTAAGAAAAACAGTTACTACCTACCTATAAATACTTTTTTTTAATATAACAGAGTTCCCTAAATCTGACTAGATGACACTGTATGGACCAGAATTAGTATACCTATTTATTATCGAAGAAGACATTTTGAGTCGGTATTCAAAAAGTTACCATGTACCTACTTGGTACGTAAAAACATTCAAAGTCAAAGTCAAAGTCAATAGGTTTTTATTCATTGAAATCACAAGGATCATATAGAAACGTCAACTTAAAAACTATACGTGAATCTAAAATGTTAAAGTGAATTTACGCCGGTTCCTCGCGCGCGACCAAGCATAGAAGAATCAGGCAACAAACTCTGCTTGGTTATTTTTTTGATGATCCTTCATTCAGCTTTAGTGTGGTGCCAATCGAACGTAAATGAACGAGACTCATTCAAATCTATTAGATAGACATGTGCTGTGAAAAAGAGTAACGCCGAAAATGTATTACTTTTTTTCTTAGAATTGAAATTATCGTAGTTTGATATCATTTTAGGATATTATTACGTATCACGTACTTTGCTATTCTCCTTTCTACACATTTTTTCCTTTGCAATATTGACTTAAAATGTTGGAAATAAGGTATACTTATTATTTAGGTATTTAGTTTGTTATCATTTATATTAAGTCTGCGCTGTCTACGGGTGACAAAGTCAGTATATGCGTTAGCATCCCTCGTAAATCTGTGGTCAGTAAACGACCTCATTGGCGCAACCGGCAATAAGCCGGCACACGTATCGAAAAAATAAGTAAACCAAATTTTTTTGACAGTTATAGGTAAGTACCCTTTGAAAAACGGAACAAAAAGAAAACCTGACCTCTTTTAGAAGATTACATTCCGATTTCGATATCTACTTAAAATAAATTAAAAATCTTTTCTCAATACTCAATACATTTATTGCTTTCACATGGTAGGTACATAGATGGTGTTTATAGGTAGGTATCTCACATGAACCCTGTCTAAGCGTATAGCAACAGATAGGTAGTCAGGCCGAGGTTTTGCGTAAACAAACTAGTTATTAATATTTACAGTAAATAAAGTTAAGTCTCTCAAATGAACTTTGTATTGACGACCGATGTGGCGCGGTGGGCGAAGGTCCGCCAGCTACACAGGAGGTTGCGGGTTCGATTCCCGCCCTGGGACAAATATTTGTACGATCTGCAAATATTTGTTCCGGGTGTTCTGGGTATTTTCTATGTATAATAAAAAAATATCTATCTATGTAATGTATTGTATTAAGTATATCAGTCATCTAGTACCCATAACACAAGCTCTGCTTAGCTTGGGGCCAGATGATGCTGTGTAGATTGTCCAGCATTATTTATTTATTTATTTATTATTTATTTATTAGGGTACGGCGGCAGATCGAGGTTTTATTTTCATTGTAGGTAGTCAAAGTAGGTATTTTAGGAGATGGGTATAAGTGCATTAATTTGTCATTAATTTTATTGTAATCCGTAATAGTCATATTATTTCATGTCAATTTAGATTTTGTCATTTTTTTATAGGCAGTTTAAAATAATGGCAATAATTTTTAAATTGCCAATCGATAAAAACAAAACCCTCACTCTATCAGCTGTTTCTTGTCGTATAGGGGCTCATGATGGCAGTATATATTGGCAGATGTCTTCGCTAACTGATAAAATTATCTATCAGCTTTGGCATACTAGCTTTATATCTATACTATTATATTAATTAAAATATTAATTTGTTTAAGAAAAAAAGCGATAATCACAATGTTAATACTAGAAATAAAGATAAACTCGCTGTTGCCACTTGTAGACTCCATAAAGTTAGTAAATCGTTTAAAGGGCACGGTGTACGCTTTTATAACAAACTCCCAAGAGATATACAAAAATTATCAATTAACAAATTTAAAAACGTAATTAAACAAAAGCTTTATAAAAAGGCATACTATAAAATATCTGATTATTTAGATGACAAAAACTCTTGGGATTGAAAATGCTCCAACTCGAACCTATTGTTTTGTAAAAGGATCATTAAAAAGAATAACCAGCCTTGTTTTCTTGCCTTTCTTTCCTGGCTTGGTCGCGGAGGAACAGGCACCTAGATAAGAACCGACGTTTCAAAGTGGTCCTTGTGATTTTATTGAATAAATGAATTTTGACTTGACTTTGACTTTGACATATCATACATAGAAAACACTCAGACCCGAGAAAAATATAAGAAGATCATACAAACATTTGTCCCTTAACGGGAATCGAACCCAGCGTCTGAAGCCTAGATCGTTTGTAACTGTCTTTAGATAGCCAGCTATTTAATGTGTATTTTGTATGTACAACAAAATACAGATGAAACAGCTAACTAACTATCTAAAGACCGTTGCAAACGATCTATAGATCGCTCAACTGATCCAGATCACTGCAATGTTATTTCTAGAAAATAATTAGTATTGGTTTGCACTCTTTCGGCAGATGAATACCAGACGCAAACGATAGGTATTTCAAAAAAATAATTAATATTGGTTTTCAAAATGAGCCTTGTGATTTTATTGAATAAATGAATTTTGGCTTTAACTTTTTGACTTTGACTCACTGGGCATGATCTCGACGTGTGAGGAGGTGTCCATGATGTGGTGGTGCATCATGTCGGGTGGCGACTGCACCAGTCCGCCACCGCCACCGCTGGCCATCACCATCACTTCACCGATGATTACCGATCGACAGCACGATAATTCCGGATTTATCCGAAAGGAACGATTTTCTTTCCGAAAAAATAGTTTTTTTTTTCAATAGTAAAATTATTTCCAACAAGGACGAAGAGAGTGTTGTTATTTTTCCTAAAATAATGGTTATTTTATGGTATGATTGTTTCCAAAAGGAGCGATTTTTAAGACAAAGAAAAATGTCCTTTTTTGTTTATGTTTGATAAAACACTTGGCAACACCAAACACTTATAGTAAAGATGCACAAGTTAGATTTCACTTAAAGTCCGCAGGCACATCGTTATATTTTTTTTTCTGTAAATATTGAAAATCTTTTGACACACACGTCTTCCCGCGGCAGAGGCCAAGCCCACACTGCCGTACTATAGCTATAATTCTATGGATCGACTCGAAAGCGCATGAGCAGAGCGGCCTTCCTCTCCATTGGCTGGATCCCTGTACGCCTTTAGAAAACGAGCGCGCTGGTTGGCCGGTACGGCTTTATTTTCCCGCCCTAATTGACGATTCCCTTACAAAATGGCGCTCCCCTACAGCCTTTGATGCTTTTTTGAGCATTTTATTCTGTAAAAAATAATCCGGTTCGGATATAATGAACATGATTTATGATTTTGATCCGTTCTTTTTGACCTTTTTTCTTAATCTGGGTATGTTAATCTTTGGTGTTTTAGGTGGTTTGTTTGTGATTAATCGTACATAGCTTGATTCGTGTGTGATGTTGCGGGTATGCGCGGCTGTGTGCTGTATTGTATCTGAGAGTCATTTAGCTTCAGTGTTATTTGATTGTAACGATTCTGTGAAAGGATACGATGAAAAATTTGAGTGCGTTTGTATTTTTTAGTCATGGAAGTGTTTTTTTAGGTTTATTTTATTTTTGGCAGTGGTGTCGCTGTAACTTGAAATTTTCTGGCAAAGTTGTGACCGATTTCTTGGCAGTGGCCAACACTTAATTTTTCAATTTTCGTTATACAGTTTTCACAAGTAGGTATTGCTTTTTGGTCATTCTCTTATTCGGTTTTTCCTAAGTCAGTAGATTTTAATAATATCTATCTAAAGCATTTTTGCTGTTACTTAAAAGTAACACTATTAGGTGCACTGTTTGATGGAAAGGTTGTCTGGAAGAGATCGATTTTAGCGATAAGATCGCCCATTGTACCTTTTGTGTTTATGAACTCCTGTGTTTTTGTGTTTTGCTTTGGTGTGCAATAAAGAGTTAATTAGGCTCGAATTCATAGACAAATAGGGGCTCCCCTAGGGAAAAATTGAAGGGCGAATTCAACCTCTATGCGTCTAGCGATAAGGCGAATGCTGAATGGTGGATTTTGGAGGACTGTTCAACCCCCGACTATGAATTCAGGCTCTAATCTATCTACACTGCCGGTCGCCCATACAAATGGCGAAAAGTTGCTTAACCTATTTCATATGATATTCAACGAACAACTAACCCTTGACACAACTTCGTCATAAATGATTTTGGTCATAATCATTGCCTTATTACATTAGCTACACACATTTATTACATCTAACTAATATTATAAAGAGGTAAGATTTTTTTCTTTGTTTTTACCGAATAGGCTCCGAAACTACTAACGATTTTAATCATTTTTTCACTAATAGAAAGTTTAATTATCAGGAGATCCTTAAGGAAATTGCAACAATGAACCCAAAGTAGCAAAATTTTGCCTATAAAATTCATTATTTGGCGTGCGCTCTTAGCGCAACTATTGATGATACATAAAAAATATGTACCACATGATTAAAGTACTCATTATTACCTACAAAAAAGTCCTCTAGGGAATATATCTAACTATCATAGTTAAGTCACAATAGCAGCTTTTGTGTTCTAAAATGTAATTAGATAGCTGGTAGAAACAAAAGTTGGTTACGTTCGTATCGTAATATTAATTCTTATTCAAATAAATCGTTTTATCATCAAGGGTATTCATGTAGTAGTAAAATAATTTTTAACTCATTGGAATCGGACGTGTAATTTCGAATTTATCACGGGCATAAAATCGAAACTTACGCGAGTGAAACCGCGGGGGACAGCTAGTTTTTTATAATCACATAATAGGTAATAATAATGCTGGTCATTTTCACATGTCAGAAACGACTTATACTTGTCAGACATACTTTTCTCCTAATTAGTTATCTAGCGTCGTGTGAGGTGTCACCCTTTAAAAAACTTTGGCGCCAAATGTTCGCACGAAGCGTCATTAACATTGCGCCATAGATAAAATATCTTTATAGATAAGTGTCTAGTCTATGGAAAGCAGATGTCGCAAAGAAAGGTTTAAAATAGAGTCTATTTCTGGATGAAATGGACGAATAGATTTTAAGTGGAGATATTTAAAGAGGTTGAGGAAGGAAGCATTTTAAGTATTTTTGAAAAAAATTGTAGCCAGTGTCGAGTAGATCTTTCTAAATTTAGGTTTTTTAGATAATGAAATGAGTTTTTTTTTTATATTAGTTAACTGTAAGAGATTTTCTTTTGTGAATTTTTTGACATTGAAAAGGAGGTAGGTGTTTAATTTGACAGCACTCAAATTGTAGCTAAGTATCTCTTTCTTGCTTGCACTATCAGTAAAAGAAAGCGTCAGTTAAAATTTAGTTTAGTTAGTGTACTACAGAATCGAGGCCAATATCTATGTTAAGGAAAGCACAATGAATTTAAAAAGGAATGTTTAAGGACCTTTACTTGTGTCCTGATCAAGCTGTCTCAGGCGAGACTTTCTACTTGATCAGGACCCGAATAAAGGCCTTCGTCACTGGCAAGTCATACCGATCTGGAATGATCTGAAGGATGCTGTTGGAACTGCCCCGCACTCTGCTGAGCAATGAGGTAGTTTTCTTACGGATGATGGCACGCGCTAATGCGATAAATATAACGAGTGATAAATCCTTGATGTACGACTGGGCTCGAACCTACGACCTACGGAAGTCAGGGTAATATTGAACATAGAAACATTTCGTAAATATACCTACAAAGATTAAAACAATACCTCCCCAGACAGTTATTTGCAATTCAGATAGTTTTCTCAGCGCAAGAAGGCAACACAAATATATTAATTTCCCCCGGGCAAGACAACCGGAAGTGCGCCATCCGGAAGCGGAAACGGAAGCCGCTGACCGGACGCATGACGTCTCAGTATTGATTGTGGCAAATTCATTTCGTCTGTTGAGGGTTAAGTAAGTAGGTAGGTACCTATTGATTTTACTAAATATAACTCAATTTTATTGAAAAATAAAAAAAATTAAGTCACGACTTTCATCCCCAAGATACATACTCAGATTCATACCAGTACCTACCCAGATATCAAGTATGGGGTAGTCAGAGGTACGTCCTTTATATTTGGCACATGACCGCGCTCATTATTTGTTGCCAGTTTTGGTGTTGAGGATACCTAATTTAAATTATTTTATTTTATTTTGAAAAATAAAAAAACTTACCTAAGTAGGTACATTAAACTTTAGTAAAAATCTTGAATCAAATGTTTAAGTCATCTGGCAAACCTTGGTTACGGTTGCTGTAAAAAAGTTGCCTGCTTTTGATTGACTGCTTAACGTGCACTCCGAAGCATGAGAGAGCTCACTTGTAAATGCCACTAACGGTCACCAATCCAATGCAATTAGCAATTTAACTCTACCATCAACCATGGGTCATCAATATCACCTTACCCATCAAATTGCGGTGTTCTCACAAATATTTAGCAGACAAGCCTAATTAGGCTTGTCAACACAATGGAATGCACAACACAAAAAATAAGGGTCACCGCACACGTGGCGACTGGCGCCGCGCAGCGTTGCGGCGACAAAATGTCATTATGTTCAATGGCCCTTAAACTATTGATAAGGGCTAAACTAGAAATAGCTTGAACAATACAGTAATTTTTAATCCTTGAAAAAATCTAGACTCGTTTACTATAATATTAATAATACGTAAGACGCAGAACGTTGCGAGTTCGATTCCTGTCGCAGGACAATTTTCTATGCATAATATGTATTTGCAAAAAAGTATACATGTAGTATATCAGTCATGTAGTTCCCGCAATACAAGTTTTGCTTAGTTTGGGGCTAGATGATGCTGTGTGAAAAATCTCCAGCATTATTTATTTTATTTTAATATTTAACAAGTTATTTTTTACAAAAATTGCAAATTTTGTCTCTACCTAATTTTTCATTGTACAAAGACAAAAATAGACTATGACAAGAGAAACAAACTCAAAACAGTCTCAGAAATCGTGACGACATCCTTCTACATACGATTTTTTTTAAGAAAAAGATATATCACAGTAACATAGAGAGAACTTCATAACTACCGACACGATGTATGAACGTTAATTATTGCTGTACCAGGCACTAACTCAATTAGACACGTTAACTGAGGAAGATGTTTTGATTTTAGGGTTCCGTATCAGATGTATACTTCGTTGTAGAGCTTTTTGTAATAATAATAATAAATATTATGAAAAAGTTCGTAGACAAAAAGATCAAGTTTAACATAAAATCTTTATAAAAAGTCATTATAAATCTTACAAATACTTAATCTTAATCCTAATCTTACAAATCGCGCTTATAACGCGATGTTTGTTAATCTTTCACGAAAAAACTACTGAGCGGATTTTGATGAAACTTTACAGTAATATAGCTTATACATCAGAATAACACATAGGCTACTTTTATCTGGGTACCATGCGGGCGAAGCCGTGGGCAGAAGCTAGTAACGCATATACGAAGTCTAACAAGAGTCAGTGTTACTCTTTTAACAAGAGATGTAGTAACAAGAACTCAATTAATAAGACGTTTGTAGATAAAGATAAAAAACACCGGGGCTTAAAATTGCAACTTCTGACTTTTTACTAATTAAGTAATAATGTTTGCTCAAAAACTTATACTAGATTATAATAGTGCTATGACAATTAATAATAAATAAAATAAATAATGCTGGTCATTTTTCACACAGCATCATCTAGCCCCAAAGTAAGCAGAGTTTTTTTTGTTAACATATACATACAGACCGATATTTGCATATACAAACATTTGCCCCGCGGCGGGAATCGAACCCGCAACCTTCTGCATCTCAGGCGAGCCTTTGCCCACTGCGCCACAAAGGTCGTCCGTAGATCCGTCGGATAATGCAAAATTCGTGCCATGAAATTATCATTATCACCATGAAATCACCCGTAAGATGTCATTTATAAAAAATATAAGGAACCCTTTTCTTAAATTTAGTTCACACTTGGCCAGTCTTTTAATAATGTTAGTAAACTGAATCACTGCTACTACTGAATTCGTTTTAGAAAACGTGATGAAGAAACGTTAGGACATTTAATTAACAACATTTTTTGTTGGTAACTTATTTTAAACTTACATTTCACGATGTGTGAACAGTTAATTTAAATTTCTCAAAAATTTCCGATACTGTGAAGTTTTCACTTTAAAATAAAAAAAAACTACCTGATTAATTAATGTTATTTTAAAAAAGGACTTGTAAAAAAGTTATGAATAATGTGAAAATGTAAAAACTTAAAACTTAAAAAAAACTGTACTATTTTTATACAAAATACCTCATTATCCCCTTTTAAGTAATTTTTGCTGATCTAATGATTTTTTTTATTCGGAATACAAAAAGTATAGACGACTTTTTAAAATACTATTTACCATTAACATATATGGCTATATAATAGGTATCTATCTATCAATATTTCTAGGTTTTTTCTGCTGTCAGTCAACAAAAACGACAAATTACATCATCTCTGCCACTCACAAAAGCTTTTTTATAAATGGTATCACGAAAATAACATATTACTCGTGAACCGACAAAAGAGCAAAGCACGCCGGTAGAATGACCGAATACCTTTGTCATATAAAGAAAAAAGTAAGAGGATTAAAGTAAAACCTCTTTTGTCAAAATATAGGGCGCGTTTAACACTTCGATTGGCGCCATTATCTGACACATATTATCGATTTTAGAAATGAGATTTTTCCGATGGAATGCAAAAACTGGGCTCTGCTTTTATTTTAATATTTTTTGCAGTTTTCAAACCGTCTAGCTACGCATTAAATGTGTATTATGTCGAGTCATACTTATTTGTTGCTAGATGTTTGATGGCTAAACCATTTTTTTCCTTGGTACCTATAGTTATATTCCTATAGTACCTATAGGAATTGGTAGGGTGGTATTACATTGCGCATATGCTGATTAAGTAATAAGTAATAATGTTTAAAAACCAGTACTAGCAATTGTTTCCAGATAAGTAAGGATTTAATATTAATAGAGAAATCTGTGATTATTTCTCTACGATTTGATTTGATGTCCGACTTACACAACCGTACCCTACCTATAGTTCGTGATATAGGTAACATAAAGCTTCTTAACATAATATATGCCAATAACGCAGAATACTAAAAACTAAAAATTTACTACTTAATAGTAAATTTTCTAGTCTAAGCAGGCTTTTTATTTTTTTAGAAATTGTAAAAAATCTGTTTTTGTGTGTTCATTATTAACTTATTGACGACAAAAACTATCCGCGTACAAAATTCTTGAAAGTGAATTTTTGCAAAATTTTTAAACTCGTCTATTTGTTGTGCCCCCTAGTGACTTGTGATGATAAAACCTATTTAAGAACTATCTTCGAAGATGTACAGATCGACTGCTAAATACCGCATTACAGCTGTTTTGAGATAAATAGTAACAAACAAACACATAGACATTATTTTATGGCAATAGCAAATACGGGCTCTTTCATTCGTAAAATTCGGGTACCTATAAATTGAAAAAATATATTTAAATACCAACATAGCAATCCGCTTTAAGGCCCCTCCACACGGTGCGGATTTAACGCTCGGCCCCTGATGCGATTACCGAAATCCTCGGGTGTCGAGTTGCAACAAAAACTTGTTTGTTTATTGGAACCGCGTTGTTGACCATTTTGCGTTCAATGCTTCTTTAGTTACCGACGTTTTATGTCTTTGAATATTTTGGCGACGTATTTACTTACTGTTTGGTAGTAGGTATATATAGATTACAGGAAATATTAGGTTCGCTTAATTTTAAAAAGCAGTCATTGATTTGTTAATAATATAAGATGTTTTGATTATCGTCTACCATTATTGACGCTTCTGGTACGACAATGTTTGCTCAAGTATATATCCATATTTTTTGACACGGCACTATATGTCTAGATAATATTTAACTTCTAAAGTACCTATATAAGTACCTAATTCGTTATGTAATTTTCGATCAAAATGTATTCGATATACACATGACAAAATTACTAGTAAAATCTATGACGAGCAAAAGATAGGACTTTTGGTTTATTATTTTATAATCACGTATAGTTCATAACGTTTCTATACCTAATATGATCCTTGTATTATGTAACTTGGCTCCAAGAAGCCTTTGCAAAAATAAAGCAACTTATCAACATACCTAGATCATAGTAGATAATTTTGTAGAGCACTGTCACAAACAAAACTTGCAAAAACTGTTTGTTACCACGTCTTTGTGCTATTTTTCATAAAGGAGTTGTTTTGTCACTGTCCGCGCCCATCTCGACAATGCCACCGCACGGTCCGTCACTCGCATTCGTCAGGGCGGCGACGCGCGTAATCCGGTTAGTGTGAATGCAGCTTTTATTACGCACTAGGTTTTGAGACGCAGCTGTTATTTTTTAAGAATTTATGCGATAAAGTAAATATCATTTTTGAATGTTAGAAAATCTATCAAAAATGTTCATAAGCGACATATACCCATAACAAAAGTTTTAACCTAAAAACTTTTCTTGCACCTCATTACGAGAGGGTAAAAGTGAAGTTCCAAGGTTCCTAAAATATAGTTTTTCTTAGCTAAATCTACTACTAACGCATTTTTTATGGGTACAGATTAGCAGATTATCATAATACTGTAATCTAATATGCAAATGTCATCATAAACAAGCCAAGTCTGTTGGTCTCGTTGAAAGTGTGCCATGTAAAACGGTTTTAGGCTACTCCCATCTATTGACTTTCCGCAACCTGTCATCGGTTCATCATGCAATGCTCAAGTTTGTATGATCAAATCTAGCGACTGACTTTGTGTCGTTTTATATTTTTGTGGTGATTTTCTATCATTACACCGACCATATTCTTATTTTCACACACTCTGTATTGTTTACGAATGAACTAGCCACAGAAGCCATAATTAAGAAGTTGAAGTTTGTATGTTTGGACGTAAATATATCCGTAACGGCTGAACCGATTTAAATGAAATTTGGAGAAGGGATAGTTCAAATGTAGAATAAGACATAGACTATTATTAACAGGGTATCACGAGGGTGAAGCCATGGGCAGAGGTAAGTCGTAAATAAAAGTAAAAACGCCACGTTCAACGGCCGCAGTGCGTACAATTATCCATTGTGTCATAATCTCAGCGCTGCTCTTTTCGTCAGTGCGTGAGTGAAATTTTTAGTACATTGACGAAACTCTTCGGAGCGTAAGTTTCTTCACGTAACGTGTAAGGAGCTTACGGCTAATGTATGGGACTCTTTTTAATGTTATTGGGGCTTATTTTTTCCTTTTTCAGTGGCTGAATGTGCCACAACTTTTGCATTTTTTTTTGTTAGTTCCGTTGTTATTCACCAGTGAATGTTTTGAAGCTATAATCTATACTATGAAGCTATAATTTTTAAATTTACCTATTGAGGGTAGGCTATAGTCGTATGACCATACTACCTCGTTTTACTACTTTCTTTTCGTTCGTGAAAATGTTATTTTTTTTTGTCTTTCGTTATACATTTCATTTGAAGTAAATTATTTCATCAAAGTACTTTGATGCATCTGAGTGAATAGTTTTGGAGTCAATTCCAATAATTATTATAGTCTTATATTTTCTTTTGTCATTAATGTTAAGATCATAGTTTTACTTATAAAATAGCTTAAGAGTCTATTTGTTTTTGTAACTAGCAGTCGGATCTGAAAAAAATTGCATTTCTCATTTAATAGCCAAATTTTTTAGGAAGGTTATAGGCTATTTACCACCACACTACGACCGATAGGAGCCGAGCAAAAGAAGCAATAGCACGGGCGATGCGATGGTCGGAGCTGAGGGTGGCCGTGGTACAGATACTCTGATATAAAGATTCTAGCTAAATTCAGCTAATTTAGTATAAGTTAAGACACCAATAACTCATCCGTTTGTCTAAAAATCTTTGATTTTATACTTGAAAATTTTAGTAAATTAACTATGTACTATTACGTAGATTTCCGCTACGGAACAAATGCTTGCATGTTCTGCGGATATGTGTTCCGGATCTGGTTGCTAAGGTACCTCGGTACTCCTAGTTCCTGATACCCACGACACAGGGAATCTTATGTAGGTATGTGTCTGTTGGGTGTTTATATAAATTGTCACGTAGCATGCTACGGGCGGCGTAGCAACTGTGAGTGTGGTCTCATTTTTTTATATGACCATTTTATATGAGATTGGATGTGCCACGGGCGCCCTCGGCCCCCAGTTCACCGCGTCCCATCTCGCGGCCGCGCTATTACTTCTTTTGCTCGGCTGCATAGAGTCGTAGCATAGCCTATAATCTTCCTCATGAATTGGGCTATCAAATGCAAAATATTTTTTAAATCTATATTATCTATATTATCAATTGGCTATATTAGGTAGTTCCACAGATTAGAGCATTGAAAAAAAACTATTCAGCTTTATTGTTAGTGAAGATAGATGAAAGAAACACAAACAGTGCTGTCTTTTTACTAACTTATAAATTGGATAAGTTGGAATTCATAATCAAAAATATTATAAATAGGCTAATTTACAAATATTCCGTTGATTTTTCTAATTTTAAAGTAATTTTATTTTCCCTGCCATTCTCACAATCTTAATGAATCCCGATCCAAAAGTTGTTTGGAAGAGATCGCTTTTGTCCTAGAGGGCACCCAATTTGAACTATTATTTTAAATGTTTATTTGGGGACTTCAATCTAGCTGTGATCTGGATTAGAAAAGCTATCTATAGATCGATTTACGGTCTTTAGACGGCTTATATTTTATTTGTACTTATATTTTGAGTAAACGTAACTGCTTCTGTCTTTTCTTCCTATAAATAAAAACGGTTCCTACCATACGTTATTTCCAACTTATATTTTTTTTACTTCAAACAACTATATTAATTTCTGTGATCAAATAATGTTCACCTTGAACATTAATTATGAGGTAATTATGAGGGAACGTTTTGATCTTGTAGTTTCCACAAGTCCTTACAACATATTTCAAGGCATATCTACACCAATAAACGTCAGAGCTTATGCACAACCAACAACATAAATTAGGTCCAGTACTTTGACAGGGCACCATTCAGAGAGGGGTACGTCGGGGGGAAATCCCCCCATTAGATACTTAAACAGGGCAGCATTCAGGGTTTGAAAATAATATCATTTCTTAAAATAATAACACATTATCATTATTTAACGTGATTGATAAAATAAGTGTGATACGAGATATTGGCCTCGATTCTGTAGTACACTGACTAAACTAAATTTAAACTATCGCTATCTTTTACTGATAGTGCAAGCAAGAAAGAGATAGTGCTGCAATTTTAGTGCTGTCAAATTAGTCAGATTTCAGTTTTCCATACAAATATAGTCGTGATTTCAAAACATGTTGACTATAAACACGAAGAAAAGCGGCACGTAAACTCATTTGACAGCAGCACACAGCACTAAAATTCTTGCCATCTCTTTCTTGCGTATACTAACAGTAAAAGAGAGCGACAGTTTAAATTTAGTTTAGTCAGTGTACTACAGAATCGAGGCCATTGACTCTCGACAATTTAAAAATAAGTGAATACTTACTTATATGCAAATAATTTTAACAGTCAATATATTTTTTGCCGATTAATGCATGTATGTCTGAGCTCAAAAATCCATTCCACAAATACTCTTCTATTTATTAATAGTTAGTTTAAAATATTTTTTTTTGTTATTTGTAGCTAAATCTGTCTAGATAAGAATGAATACGTTGGTAAGCGCATCACTTATGAACGTCTGGAACGATTTGGCTATTTTTGCTTTAAATTGTTCGTAAAGTCCGAATTATCACAGAGATATCACCCGCCAGTTGTCGACCTTGAGGCATAACGGGTGAAAGGGTATGGATGCCGGTGAAATTACAGTTGCATGAGAACTGTAATTTCACCGGCATCCATACCCTTCAGACCGTTACACAGCATTACTACTACTACTACTACTACTGCTTGACAGCAGAAGTAAGTATGGTCTTGTCACCCCATTACCCAGTAAAGGCAATTTGACCCCCGGCGCTTAAGTCTGAATACCGCCCTGCACCCACAGGACTAAAATACTCGAATCGTAAAGATAAAGCTATGTTTACAAAACGTTCCAGCCGTTTTATCGGCGGTGTGCACCGGCCGTTATCATTGATCATTGACAGTGTGTACTTGGTTTTATCAACTCGATATTTTATAACCATCTTCTATCCTCAGATACAATGAAAAATATACCCTACCACTTCCGAATAAAGCAGAAGCTATATTGTCTTAATTCTATCGTAAATGTTTCTGTGTGTTGGTTAAATAGTTGAAATTCTTGTTTGAGATTACGGAGGAGCAAGTACACTACATACCTAGTTACTATCTACAGATACTATCTATAGGAATTTAGTCGAAGCTTAGATAACCCCCTGAAACTCACTATATAAATACTGCAAAATAATTCAGTTCATTAAAATCGTTGTGAGCCATCTGGGAGCTTTCTGCACATAGCAAACATCAACTTATTTTATACCAAAAACTATAGATCATTCATATTTTAAAACTGGAATTTTCACGTAACGTACGCGTTCTATCAGCGAAGGCCCCGACTAAGTTTCAACTCGTTCCGAGTCTTCATCAGAAGGTGAGATTATGGTAAAATAAAAAAAAAACAGCAATTTATTTAGTCGGTGAAAAGTTGCTACTATTTGGCACGTAAAACACGTTGGAAAAATAAAAATTTCCATATTTAGGAAGCCTCAATAAGCGAATCTTAATCGCACTTGTCCGTATTTACATGGAATATTCAAATTTACTTTATTTTGCGATACATGGGCTATATTAGATGAATAAAAATGATAGTGTTCCACAACCATGATCAACTATGATTTAACATTAAATTCCTAAATTATATTACGAATAATGACAGTGTCATCCTAGGTTAATTAACTTAATTAACCTAGGTTACAATGTGTCATTTAAAACTCATTAATAATATTAACGTTTTTTCTGTCAGTGGTTTGAACTTTGTTTTTAAATTTATTAAGGTTAGGAATGGCTCGAATATTTAACCTGCTTAGGATATCATTACGACTATAACACGTAATTGAATTTTCTTCTGCTGAATTAATCTCATGCTTGCCTCCTCTAAATAATCTACGAATCGTCAGCAGGAGAATAGTAAAGTACGTAGTTTATTCGTATTAAATAACCTAAAACATCAGACCACGATTATTCCAATTATGCTCTGTTACCTATTTATTCTACTAATAATAAACCTGAAGAGTTGTTTATTTCGTTTTTGTTTGAACACACTAATCTCAGAAACTACCAGTCGGATTTGAAAAAATATTTTTGCATTTGATAGCTCAGTTCTTGAGAAAGGTTAAGGCCTATTTAACATCACGCTGCGCCCCTAACGAGCTGTGCAAAAGAAGTAATAGCACGGACGGGCGATGCGACGCGGCGGGTCGGGGCCGAGGGTGGCCGTGCCACGGCTAGTTTATCATAATCCTATGAATAAAGTAATGTCAATACCATATCCTTTATCAAGTTATCACTGATTACTCATTTCACTATCTGAGTGTTTGCAAACAGAAATAAAAGCATGCATTACCTACACATGTCTACACTATCTGCTACCTAAACCGCCATATGGATAGGTACTTGAGTAGCTTGACCATATGGTTACATAGTTCTACCCTCCTACTAGATTTTAAGAATAAAAAAATCGGAACCTTCTTACCTACTCATGCGTTTTGGTTCTTTAATGTGAACGGCGAAGGAATGTAACACACAGTTATCATTTGTCTTTCCTGAATAATACAATCAGAGTCTTACAGGTAACAGTGGGTAGGTATCTTCGTGGTCTTCATGCTTCATCTACGGCCATACTATCACTTACCATCAGGTGAGATTTGTACAAATGGAAGTCTATCCTTGATTTAAAAACTCCCATCCTCCCCGGTGCTCTGGTCTTGGTGACAAATGAGAATAAATAGTAGATTGTACCACAAAGAAGCAAATGAATATTGGAGCGAGTGATTCAAAGTACGTCGCCCGAGAAGAAAAATATTTTGCGGCGATTGGTACACAATACTTTTCATGATTCTCTATAAGGAAATTAAAAAAAACCGTCAAGTGCGAGTCTGACCCGCGCATCGAGGCTTCCGTACGAGCTTGTAAAGCACCAAACATTGCTGTAACGAAAATATGAGTCGGGTTGAGAGACAAACTTAAAAAACTATCGTGAACTTGACTATTCATATTGTAAAAACGGGAATTTTCACGTACTGCACTATCGGTGAAGGCACCGACTAAGTTTTGACTCATTCCGAGAGTCTTCATCAGGGTGAGTGGTTGCGACTTTCTCCTTCCGCGTAGTGCACGGCGCAACGCGGAAGCAGAAAGTCGCAACCAATCCCGAAAAAAAAACCGTTTTTACAATATGAATAGACAAACTTAACTTTGTAGTTGAAAAATTTTTCGCCCATACATCGATATACGATACGGTCAATTAGCCAAATGCAGGTATAGATTTTAAATCACAAAAAACATACATGATGATATATATATGATATAACTACAAATTAACGATATTTGGAATTCAGTCTGTCAAAAGCCTTTCAACGGCCAGTAGGCAACATTATTCATACAAAACAACAATATTTGTTGTATGATCTCTCTGATCGCGACACGAAAATTCATGTTCCAAATTCAAACTCATTAGTGCTCAAACCAAACCGTCGTTTTTCGAATAGATCGGATGAAAAAAGTTTTATCGTCCCGGCCAGCCACGGAGCTGTGTTTTTTTTTACAAATTCAGTTAAGTTTGTTTCAAATAAAAAAAACATGCTCCTGACTATAATCACGCTGATGGACATCTTCAGATATATACTCAGTGGACATGTGCCAAATGTAATTATTAAACTTGCCTCTGACTTCCTCTTATTTAGTATCCTATGATCTACGCACTGAGTATAACATTTATCTGAGGATGTCCGACATGGGGAGTCGAGAGCGAGTTTTTTTTTTTTATTTTACCACAGATAATGAACAAAAGAGTGACATTTTGCAATGCAATGTAATTTATCTTCTTTTGCCTCTAATAAAATACGAAAAGAGCTAAACAGCTAATCTTGAAATAAAGATGTACCACGACCCAAGGACATAAAGGTCCATACGATTTATTTCCCGATAAGCGTCGCCAGTAAGGAATGTCGCCTCGACCCGTCTGTAGTCCTAGTCGAATTTCATTTAATAATAAATTAAATAAGTAATATAAATGATTCATGAAAACTAAAATGGGTGATTAATTATAATTTTTGCCAAACTACATAAATAGTTTGTTATATAGTTTAAAACGACATTGGATGTTCCTGACATCCGTTTTTTCTACTGCAACAAGTAAAAATAAAGTGTGTGTTGTGTCAAAAATATTAATGTTGTGTTGTGGATTTTTAGCTTTAGACTTTGCCATATTAGACTTTCCCATACGTGGGAAATGTTATCCCACGAATAACCCCTTTATTTACAACCCCTACTAGTTAATGGATAAAAAATACTTCGAAGATGATTCTCCTGTTGAAAAATGTTACGATCATTTATTTCAATTTATTTTATTTGCGTTAGTTAGACGCACATGTTCTCTGACAATTTTTGTGGACAGACTCTGTTTTTAGTGAAAATGTAAAGTAATAATTATCTAGGAGATAATATTTATATAAGTCCTATACGCAATAATAATACCTTTCATTTATTCAAAGTTTCTGCCAAAATGTTAGAAAATTTAATGTTTTTTTAAATTCACCTTAACAAAGAATTCGCCCCTTTCAACAACCTTTTATTGAATAATTACATAATAAATGCACAATACCTTGCGAATAATATCGGACATATTTCATAAATTAAATAATATTCTAATGAAATGAATAGTCCATTTAATAATTAATATATTCATGACTCATTGAAAATATTTTCTTTTAGTTGTCAGTCAAGTCACCCCCGATTTGTGTACGCGGATGGTGCATGGGGTGGATTGCTAGAGTAATGATTTTGATACATGATATATTATAATGTCTAAATAATCATACATTTTATTAGTTCTTTCTGAATATTGAAAATTAAGAGTTAATATTTATTCCATCATTTCTCTTCAAAAAATTCTATGTAGTGTACCTAAGTACAATTGAATTAGCTATGTTTTTTTTTGATGTTACTTTTAGCTGTAATTTTAGAACGCTCGAAATTCCCCTTAAAAAGTTCCAACACATTTAAATCAATGACAATACTTTATTGTTAACCTTATGAAATAAACAAAATAACAATAACTGATACTGATATTAAAATCAAATTTACAATGGACGGTCTCATCGCTTAAAAACGATATCTTCCAAACAACCTTTCAGTAATATTTTTAAACAAGAAGGAACTTTTTCGTGCGAATTAAATAAAAAAATAGCTGATATCAACATGTTACACCAGCAAGAAACAGTTTGTATGTTTTTTTTTTTATATTAACTCATACAACAGCAAATTATGTAAATGTTAGACTACACTTCCAATCTAGTAACCATGAATTGAAAGATGTTCTATAAATTGTTTATTCAAGTATCAAAACACATTTCTCCAACACCCAACTTCTGGCATATGGCTCACTAGTGCAGATTTATCGCAAGCCATTGCACTCATTGTGCGCACTTTATTGAATTACACTTCATTATCTACTGTTTTTGTCCGATGTCAGGCTATTTTGGCTCGATCAGTCAACTTAACTGGCTGATTATAGAAACGAAGAAATTAAAAAAATAAAACATTTTTACTAGGAGTATATTATAAGTAAGACATTCGGAAAAAAATAGATTAAGACTGCCTTAATTTAAGACCAGTTCAAGACTTTGTAATCTTATTATATCTAGATTCCCTCCTAGTAATATCAGAAACGTTTCCGAAAATCTAAATGATGGGTGGTATGATTTGGATGAATTTTGAAACAGAAATAGGCCTCGACCTGGTATAACTTACAGCTAAGATAAGCCTACCTACGCATAAGCTGTGGGCATTAGCTTGTAGTAAGTATTTCAGCCTGCAAAAAAATATCGATACTGATCCTGCAAGACGACGCAGTGTAGGAAGGCCTCTGATAGACCGATGACATCTAAAAGCTTGTAGGAAGTCGGTGGATAGCCCAGGATCATTTGCCATGGCATTATTTTTAACAGCCAGGCTACTTATGATGATGACGATGACTGTGGATCTAATACACAACGTCATCATTGTAATGTATTTTAATTATAATAACATAGTCAGCAAAAAGCACACCTATTATTTGCGTTCACATTTCCCATAAAGTCCACCCTTCACTAATCAAATGTAATCATCAAAAGTCAGTATCGTCCGTCAAATCACTTCCCTCAAATCAGTGTAATTATTGACACAAACAATTTCCTGATTTCTGATCGCCGTTTGATTCAGTCGCACGCGCACCTTACGTCCAAAACCGTGTTTTGAGTATTATTTCTGTGTTTTTTCATTATCGTTATGGGAAATTGTGAGTCCCCTATTTGTTTGGATTTCACACCCACGATTTTTTGATTAAAACTTGCGTTAATGCATTGGGGTGTGCCGCAAGGGTGAATCCTTGGCCGCTTCCTTTTTATTGTGCATTTCATTACGGGGACTGTTTTCCGATTTGTAATCAATGTTGAGTGATTGTTATGAAAACCAAAGTGCAAGAAAACTCCAAAACAATCAATATACGTACCAAGTAACTTCGAACCGGTATGCTTTTTGATCATCTTCAAAATTTAAATGTTCCAATTAACTTTATGAACACTGCACTTTTCTTGAAATAACAATGATGTGACCACAATTAGATACAGATGTAATTTGGCAATACCTCGTTTCTCTATGAAAAACTGATAAATCTTTGAGAGTTCTTCTAAGAAAAATAAAACTACTGTAGGTTGGAACCGAAAAACGCCGGATTTATAATGTCATGGCAAAACTGTACAGAGAAATGGACGATTTTCATACAAACCACTGAAAAATGGCTATTCCTATGTTATTTGAAACAATTGTTTAGATTTTTGGCACCGTAAAGTAGTACTCAAACTCAAACTAAGAAAGTACTCAAACTAACAATTTCTCTACAATGACTACTAGAACGACCATCCATCTATAAAATTAATGTAAAACCCAAAGAAAACATTGATGTTATGGATAAGGGTGCTCGCACACCGACAGTTATAGCTAAGCTGTATGTGTTGGTGCATTAATAATCCGATATATTTGATGCGCGACCACCCCCGATAGGGACGAATTGAAAATGTAAAAACTAATAACTAATAGGCATAATCCTATTACTGGCTATGGGCATCAATTATGATGACAGGCTTCCGATGAAGGCTAGCTTAATTTCTTGTCAACCATAAGTAAGAGTCCTTAGTAGAAAGATACATAGAAAATATAAAATATAGTGGAATTATAAGTAGGTAGAAAGATAGAATAAAATGTCAGCTTAGATAAGTAGGTACAAACTTTGACAATGTTATATAATGTTGTCTTATCGCTTATTGAGTGATATTATTTAAATTGTATATTGTGTGTAATTATTAAATAATCGCTACCTCTGCAACGCCCTGACAGGGCCGATGTACCTACCAACCTCCTTGGAGCTACACTAGACCTAAGCTTAATCATTGTATGTAGGACATTAAGCATGAATAAATGAAATTATTATGAATTAGCGATCTATACTAGACAACCTTTGGATGGACTATACTAAAGATTAGAAGAGGTTTAAATCGTTATAGTTAGTATCGGAATATACATTTTAAAAGCTTTTCCCATTAATACGGTAAAAAAATATGACTTAGACTGAGATGGTTTTAATGAAGCTCTATAAAAACTGTTTATGATTGAAAGGTTCCTTGTGCCCTAGACCATCTAGACCTTTTGTTTTTAGACTGTTTTTAAGATATTTTTATATTTTGGTGGGCGTAATCCGACTATTTTCTAAATTCCATTCGGTATTTTCTATAACCTGAGCTTTATACGTCGTAGTTTTTTGAAGCTTCAATCTTTTCGATCCCTAATCCGCCCCTGCCCTAGTATTTGCTTACAACCAATTACCCTAATGCACCCCGCAACCACCTACACACCAAACAACGAAGTAATACTCGCTGCGTCGTCGCGGCCGCAACTTCCACTGCAATTCATGAAATATGTATGAGGTTATAATCCATTGATCTATTGACGGTATTGGATCGCGTTATGCAATATACCGCCGACGACATCTCAGAAGCCCGGACAAAATGAAGCGGTGGCGGTGGCGGACAATACATTTACACGAACTTTGACAATACTTGACAACCATTTCCAAAGGGAAATGGTTGTCAAGTATTCAACGTCTTCTTGTCCTTATCCCACATTACGTGGGGTCGGCACAACATGTTTTCTTCTTCCACTCTCCTCTATCAGCCGTCATCTCAGAACTCACTTCTTTCTTAACCATGTCATTCTTAACACAATCCATCCATCTTTTCTTTGGCCTACCTCTGCTTTTATTTCCATCCACATTCATATTTAACATTCTTCTCGTAATATGACATTCTTCCCTCCTTATGACATGCCCATACTATGCTACTTAATTAATTTCAATGGTTGTCAAGTATTGTATTGTCAAATTGTTGTTGGTGGCCATCAACGCGTCAATTTAGCCCTAAGAGCATACGGAAGGAACGATTTCAAAAAACCAAATAAATGACTCTAAGTGTAACTATTATGAAAATGTTTTTAGCAGTTATTGATTTTTTTAGGGTCAACAGATATATTTAATATGTACAAGTAATACATAACATTTATTAATACAACTATGTACAAATATATACAAAAAATACATATGAAACAGCTGATCTAACATCTGTTGCAAACGATCTATTGATGGTTCAACTGATCCAGGACTATGTACGAGTATGTGTCGGTTGGCTGTTAATTTTTTATTTGTTTATTTAATTGAAATGGAGGATGATGCCACATGGGTTTGTGGCATCCCTCCTGAGGTATGGCATCTTGTTCTGGGGCTATTCTACTGATAAAGATTTGGTGTTTAGGGCACAAAAGAGATGCGTGAGGGCTATCTGTAAGCTGAAGCAAACAGACAGCTGCAAACCACATTTCAGTGAGCTAAAAATATTAACATTGCCATGTATGTATATACTTGAGGTTGTCCTTTTTGTAAGAAAAAACTTAAATCTGTATTCTACTTTTAAAAGTAAACGCCATAAGCACAAAATATGTTGCCGTCATAGTAAAACATCACAACTAAGTAAGAGCATATTTTGTATGGCTCCAAAAATATATAACCATCTACCTATTGATGTTCTGGAAACAGCTTCTTTTAATAATTTCAAGAAAAAAGTTATAAAACTACTGCTTGAAAAATTGTATTATAGTGTTAATGATTATTTAGATGACTCAATCAATGATGTATGACATAGATATTTTAATTTAATCATGTAGGTTTTTTTTTTTTTATTTTTTGTTTACTTGATTAATGACTAGATTTAAGACTATATTTGCATGCTAGAAAGTTGTTTATGGTGATACTTTATTATAAATTTAACATCTGACATACCCATATTCGCAATAAAATATTTTGATTTGATTTGATTTGATTTGAAAATGTAATTATTGGCTAGGAAGATAAAAATCAACTTTAAATACATGTTTTGATAAGCAAACAAAAACAATAGTGCCAATAAGGTTTTCAGGAGTAAGGCTTGTAAGGTAAGAAAATCAGTCTGCTGAATAGACATAAAATGAAAATGCATTCATAAAATGAAAATGTTCTATTACGTGACAGAATTTTGACAGAGAATTGAAATATCTTTCTTCTTGGCACCCTCTTGCATGACCAAACCATAATTTCCACAATCCTATTACACACAACATAAGCCATACCGTTATTACAATCGGCCAACGTAATGACGTATCGCATTCTTCTTTGAAATACCGTTGAAATGTTTGCACTTGGAATCACTGATTTTGAAGATTAGACTCGCACTGATGATTTAAAATCAACATTTAAATAGAGACTTCAAGAGGAAAAGGAGAATATAAACACGAATTTAAAACAATAAATAAATCCCGAAACATACATAGTACTGACTGCACAATAGGATTCCCAATATCGTGGGTATCAGAAACTACGAGTACCGTGGTACCACAAAACTCAGACCCGGAACAGATATCTGCAGAACATGCAAACATTTTTGTCGTATCGCCGCGCTACCAAGTTCGACTAAATATCTTGCAATCATTGATACAGCAAAGTGTTAGTCGATGATTGTAATAAAAAAGTTTATGTAGCTTCAACTACATAAACTGCTTTATACTTTACCGGGTATTACGCGAGCGAAGCCGTGGGCAGAAGCTCGTAAACCAAATAAGGCAAGTACCTTCATAGAGAAACCAGATTATGTGTTACATACTTTAAAGTTATTTGCAAATTTCCAGTTGCTCATCGCATTCCACATAGAATTTCACAAAGTTTACTACACAAAGATTGCTTCAATCTCATGATAAATTTTAAAATAATAAAGGGAAAATCATATTCGAGCAAAAAACGGTTCTGATCTTTGCTAAAAATATAAAAAGCATCAATCTCCGTGTTGCTATCCCCTCCATTAGCACCGGAAGCGGAAGTATTAGCGGCACGATTTATCATCGCGCCAAAAAAATAACCGCGAAAATCCACCATCTTTATAATGGACGCTTCCCGCCAATTTGATGCAATATGGCGATTGACACGTGCCGATAAGAATAATATTTTTTATTATTTAGTATTCAGCGCACATTAAATTCAAGTGATATCTACTTGTATACTAAGTACCTATATAGTAAACTGGAAAATGGTGGCTTCACTATAAAAATATTTTTAAATTCCCTCTTAAAAAAGTTAAAAAAAACTTGAATTGTAAGAGAGATCATACACTATCTAGCTAGAAGTCACATATTTTTTAACAGTCGTAAGACATATCCTCAGAACTAGGTAGGTATGTACGTGGCCCACATTAGGATTCCCTGTATCGTGTGTTTCAGAAGAACGACTACTCATTTGTCCCGCAGCAGGAATCGAACCAGCACCTTTCAAATTGCAGCCGTCTACTCGCATGCCACATCATCGAGATCGTCAATTGATTTCGTAATTTGTTCTTGTTCCTCGAATTCATAGCCGAGAAACTCTAGTTTTTCGTTTTTCAAGAACTATAAACTTACAAAAGTTCAATCCATAAACGCTACAATGGGCGTTCGAAACAATAGTATCAATTTGGTGGCGCGCGGCCACGCACGTGTCGGCACGCGCGGCGTCCGCGCGGCGTGCGGCGGCCGATGTACGCACATTACCTTGTTTTGTGTTGATTAGATTAATGGGTGGACTGCGCAGCTTGAGTTATGGAGACGAGCGAATGGCGAATCTGTTTGAAAATAATAGAAACACTTTAAATAAATTATTGCGACAATTTCCGTGACGACTATGTTCATTTCAAACACGGTCTTGCACAAATAATACCAAAGTCAAAGTCTATTTATTTAAATCACGACTGATAACTCTCCCATACTGATTTGACCAACTTTCAACTTCAACTTTTGTTTATGGCTTCTGTGGTTAGGGTTGCCACATTTTTGACATTGTCGTGTCGACAATATTTAAAAAATAAGATGATGGAGAGGTTTTAACAGAAATTTGGCCGGTTTAAAAAAGGGGGAGACTCGAATAGTTTTTTCTTTATTCTTTATTGTACACACAAATAAACATTTACAAAAAGGCAGAATTAAATGACATGTACAAAGGCGAGGTTAACCCTAAAAAGAGTTTTCTTCCAAGCGGCAAGAATTGAAAATGCAACCTTCTGCATCTTAGGCGGGCCTTCGCCCACTGCGCCACAGAGATTTTTAGTATGTTCTATTCCTTCGCCGTTTTCAATATATCTTTATTACATTTTAGTCTAGAATGACTAAAATTTTAGCACGTTAGAGAATAGTGGAGAATAGTCGTGACTCGATTTCATGCTTTAGTGAATACAGTTTGGGACAAAATAAGATTTGAATATTTTTTAAGTGAGCAGAGTTTTGAGGCAGTTCCTCAAAACTTGTAATTCTTTGTTACGTGAAGTAGTAAGTTGATACATTGAGTTTGATGAAGTATCAACTTTGACTTGACTTTGTGCATGTGCCACTGTAATTACATGTATTTAAGAACGATAAGATCACTTGATCAACCTCCGTAATTGTCACTTTTGACAAAATAGTGCAGAGTGTAGTCAAAGATCTGTCAAAAACGTTCTGGTGTGTACACACATGTGTAATACATAAATTAACTTTGGGAAGTTTTGCGAATTACATATTCATAAAGTTACTCTAGATTTTTATGTTTTTTTTTTGGGATTCATATTGAAATAGAAAAATTACCTACGCTAATGGATCGGACTATTCCGCTATCGGAATTGAAGTGCAAGTTTAATCCTAGACGTATGTTCATCGTAGCACAATATCTACGATTAAATTGCACTGCAGTGTATGCAAATAAAAGGGAGCGCACCTTCAGACAATTCCCTTAAAAGCATCGCCAGAGCGAAGCCGGGGCCGCTACTAGTGTAACATAAATTGAATAATAACTTGTAGTTTGATGTGAGCTGATAGCATTTTGGAAACTAATGTATGGGCACCCTCTGTACGAGATGGAAAGTGAAAGGCGGAATATATTTGTGGAAATATGCTTAATTTTTTTCGTCATATTTGGAATGTTTGCAAAAAAAAATAATAAAAATTAAAAAAAAAAACACATTTCATGGCACTGACAACAACCTCTGATTGTATATTTTAGTCTTCAGGGTCTGAAATAAAACTACTTTTAGTGACGACTTGCTCTTAAAAGACAACGGATTTTCATATGCTACGGTCCTTGCATACCTCTTTCACTTCATTCAACCTCATCACATTCATCTTACAAGCTTTCGATTTAGTGTACTCTTGACTTGACCTGTCTCCAGAACGTCTTCAATTTTATCCAAGTAATTTCGACGAGGTCTTTCCCTTCTTACTATCCCATTCATGCTTTCCTTGTATATTTGTTGTGTTAATCTTCTTTCATCCATCCTTTCTACATGCCTAAACCATCTTAACATAACTTTATCAATAAAAAACAAAAAATACGTTAAAATTTCTAAAACTGATTTCTAATTTAGTGATTCGCACTTAGGTATAATTTTGACAAATCCAAAACGAAAGATTAAAAGTTTTAAAAGTATCCAGGTACATTATATTAGTTTGGTCATTTGTAGAATGAGACTCGATCCTGTCAATATTTCACATCATCAGCTCGCTAGTTCATGTGCCACGTGACGTTTGGTCACGGCTGCGGTTCACACGCCTCCGTATTCGAAGCAATTGGACACGGTGCGGTCTGAGGTAGGGTTGGAATGAAGTGTACTCTACAAAAGTGTTTTTCAACATATTTGAATACGAGACTCCTTTACAAGAAAAAAGTTCTGATGTTCCCCAGGACCGTAAAAAAATCTCTATGTCAATAATTTCAAAGACGACGTATTAAATTTTGTCAGTATATGACAGTAGCTGACCTGATTACGAACCTTTCATTATATATTTATTTATTTAATAAGGACACCCGACAAAAAAATCACAATACTAATCGAATTTAAAATATTTTGGTCTTTAATCTATGTTGCTCCAATTATATGGCGCCATACCGTAAAATAAATAAAATAAAATAGGCTTTATTTTCCTTCTTACAATAATCCATTTAACAGTTTTACAAAACGCATCCAAAATATAGTTAACTAGCTTCTGCCCACAGCTTCGCCTGCTTGGTACCTCGATAAAAAGTAGCCTTTGTGTTATTCTGATGTATAAGCTATATTACTGTACAGTTTCACCAAAATCCGTTCTGTAGTTTTTGCATGAAAGAGGAACAAACATCCTGACAAACTTACACGTTTATAATATTAGTAGGGTAGGATAGGATTTAGATCAGATAAACAAACGTATAGAATTTTCTGTTTACAGACACACTTTACTCGTATAAAAATACCAAATCTATGGTAGAGCAACGTTTCGGTAAAATGTTGCTCTACCATAGCAATATTATGGGGGTGGCGAAACAATATGGCTTATAATGAAGTTCTCATGAGCTCTCGATTATTCACAGATCACTTGAAATGTGGAAACTCAGTTTTCCCACAGGTTTAAGAGGAAATTTAGAAAATTCAGTTAGTACCTATTTCTGCCGCCAAGCAGTTATGCTCGCATTGCCATGTTCCAGTTTGAAGGGTATGGATGCCGATGAAATTAATAAGTACCAGCTTAGTAAGTAGCTAGACTTGGCCCACGAGATTACTGCCATGTGGGATGTGGATTCGACGATTATCGTTCCGATAGTCGTGTCAGTGAACGGACTGATAGCGAAGAGCCTCGATCAACACCTTCAGAGACTTTCGCTAGGTTGCTGGATCAAGGGTCAGATTCAGAAGGCGGTGCTCCTGGACTCGGCGCGCATCGTCAGGAGGTTCCTCTCTCTGCATCCCTAGCCACCGACCGCTTGGGTTCTGCCCCGCGGTTTGTGGTTCTTCGTTTTTATATATTTTTTACTACAATGTTTTGATGTATTTTATATTGAATTTGTAGTGAAAATTTTAATTAAGCGAGATTATACAATAAATGAAGTATAATAATAATATTGCTTTATAATGCATACTTATATACTTTTATTTGTAAATACATACATATACATAGAAAAAACCCAGAACCGAGACAAATATTTGCAGATACAAACATCTGTCCCGCGTCGGGAATCGAACTCGCAACCTTCTGAGTCTCAGGCGGGCCTTCGCCCACTGCGCCACAGAGGTCGTCAAATGCACAATGCCAAATGCACATGGAACATGGGACTTTCACCCAAATTATAAAGTACACCCCCGGCCACTTCAAAATCATATATAATCCTCTTCATCCAAAGGTTGTCTGGAAGATATCGTTTTTAAGCCATAAGACCGCCCATTGTACCTTTATCATAATGTGTTACTGGTTATTTTGTTCGGATCTTAAGGTGTACAATAAAGTATTTTCATTAATTAATTAATTCGTTAATTCAATCATTCACCCGCTACGTCTCAGGGTCGGCGATGCGCGATATACCTCTGGTGTTGAAAGCCAGAGGTGTCCAGAGGTTACGGTAACCGCTTACCTCAGCTAAATTGACGGTCTACCGTAGAAATTGAAATTGAGTTGAGTAACATTTAAAGATATCTGATAATAAATCGCGCCTGCATGCCATGACTATTTCATTATTAAGGAAACGTATATTTTCCAACTGAAAAAAGCTTTTAAGTTGATTTGTGGAACCCTAAAAATTGACTGTCAAAATATTGTCGGCGACATCAAGGGAGGACGAAAGTACAGTCAAACCCAGAAAACCTTGTGCTTTAAGTTTGATTACGTCTTATTCTGTTTATTTTAGGTAGGGTATTGTTAGTTCTATGCTAAACAATAAGAACTCTGAAATAGTTAAATTCTAATAACTTTGTAAGTAGAAGGTTGTGACTAACTTTACCTTAATAACCAATTCCTTGCTGTCGTCTTGTTTTCTTGCCTAAACTTGTTGTTTATTTGTCTCGGGTTTGGGTGTTTTCCATATTTTTTGTATGTATAATACGTACCTACGTACAAAAAATATATATAAGTAACATATCAGTCATGTAGTTCCCATAACACAAGCTCTGCTTACTTTGGGGCTAGATGATGCTGTGTAAAAATGTAAAGCATTATTATTATTATTATAATACATAATTATAATTATAATAATGTCTTTTCAAAATTTGATTATAAGCTTTAAAGTTTAAGAAAGTGGTGGCAAAATCATCTGTTTTCGGTAAAAACTCAATAAATCAAAATAATTTAGACGTATTGTTCCTTAATAAAGTTAATTAAAACAGCTGATCATCTGAAGTGTCTTACAAAAAATAACTATTTTTTTCTTTGGAATATGATTTCATAAATTCTATATTCTCAGGGATAACGTTTGATTATAGTGGAACAGTTAGAGTTCATTTTTCTACCCTAAGAGGGATTTCTCAGGGGGGATTTGTGGAATAACCCTAAAAATATTGCTGTCAGTACATACTTATTGTTTTATGTTATGGTTGTTAATCTGAATTCTATAGCTGACTGTACAATTTAAAATTGCCTCGCGTTTCCTCCTGGGTGAGTCGACAGAAAAAGCTTTTAGCCGACACAATGCCGACTCAAAATTAGACCGATTTAGATCAAGTCGACTAAAATTAGACCAATTTCGATAAAGGGCTAATTTAAGGGGCATAAAGTAAAGAAACTGCCCCCGTTCAAAATGATTCAAATAAGCTTTTATTTGAAACCGAATTCAAAAAGAATAAGGAATTATGTTAGTAGGTAAATTCACTGTTATTAATTTTTGGTTATTATTAGTCGTAAAAATAGATTGTCACTAGCAACATCGCTACAGAATCGCTAAATATAATGTTATTTTGTCTAAAGGGTTACCCTTTTCTTGCGAATTCAATTTGGTAAGATTCATGAAAAAAAATACATAGCAGAAAGAATCGTTGATTTCTACATAACCCTAGAAAACAAAAGTAATACGAAACTGATAGAAATAATGATACCGAAAACAAAAGTGATTCGAATCGAAAAAGAAAACATTCCAAATTCAAAGGCGGCGCCGCGATTGGCCGACGCGCCAACAATGGCTCCTTTCGAAATGTCAGATTTGATAGCCGATAACGAAGCCTGAACGCGTTTCGTGAAACAATAGAATGTTTTAAACACCGTTTTGTTTTAATTTACGCATTGTCAGAAGCAAAAAGATTACTATATACTATCTCCATCAGATTACTTTGTAGGTAGTTAGTTGCTCGAAACGTTAAAGAAAATGAAAAGCTCTCGTTTTAAAACCAACTTTAAATAAAGCAAGTTATTTTGTAACCGCGAGACGTAAGAAGTCTGTATTCCATAAGAGGTGTTTCCTATAAGATGTTTGTATATGTTACCATTTATCTCCGAAACGGCATAAATCAGATTGAACTGCGGTATTTTGGAAACCATTTATATTATTTCGGTTGGTTTTTAGAATGGTTTAATAACCACAAGTCACTAGGCGACGCTGCATTAATAGAAGGAAAACATTTTGTCGTTTTAAAACTTTCTTATTAAAATATTATCTAAATCGTTAACCAAAATCTTACAAACTTCTTACGAAGTCATTTATATGGATGATATTTTTGTCTAAGAACTCAGAACACTAATTGAAGCTGGTTGAAAATTATGCCGAACCCAAACACCTACCTACATTATTTCTGTCGTCTTTTGTTTCAGTTCCACAAACTTCTCTCTCTTTCTTTAGCCACTTTTTGCCTCAAAATTCCTGAGTCACAGCAGTCATAATATTTGATAGCTTAATGACCCAACGTAGCCAATCAGGTCAGCCAGTCATTTCAAGTTCTACAAGCTAAATTATGGGTCTGAAACCGTTAATAATTTAAGCATAAAAAGGCATCCGTTTTAATTTTAGTACTGGATACATAAAAATGTATCCAGTAGGTAGATGTTGTATCTTGAAGAAACCTCATTGTTTTGAACCAAAGACCTCGATTCTGTAGTACACTAACTAAACTAAATTTAAACTTTCGCTCTCTTTTACTGATAGTGTACGCAACAAAGAGATGGCAAGAATTTTACTGCTGTGTGCTGCTGTCAAATCAGTTTACGTGGCGCTCTCCTTCGTGTTTATAGTCAGCATGTTTTGAAATCACGACTAAATTTGTAAGGAAAACTTAAATCTGACTAATTTGACAGCACTAAAATTGTAGCTATCTCTTTCTTGCTTGCACTATCAGTAAAAGAGAGCGACAGTTTAAATTTAGTTTAGTAAGCGTACTACAGGATCGAGGCCAATAAGTGTTTCGGAACTAATGAAATCATTGTCTACTAACTTCTTGAAATTAGCAAGGCCCATTTTCCCATAATTAAAAAAATTTCCGAAAATCATTATTAAAAAGGTACCTATTTATTTGGTGTGTATTTTAACTCTTGTCGATGACTCGACGTTGCTTGGTGCTAAAAGCAGCGATGGGCTGTCACGTGGAATGCTAACTACTTGCAAAAACTCGGGCATGTGCCAAATATAATGTGTGGACGTGCCTTTGACTACCAGCTTCTTGGTATCCTAAAAGATCTACGCACTGAGTATGTATCTGATCATTAACTGAATTAATAAGCAATTTTTAAATAATAAATAAAAAATAAGTTATACATTACATTTATTTTTGTCTCGGAACATAAATTGAAGTATTTTTTTTTAACTTGAAAAATATAACCTTCTTAGAATGATATTTCAGTTCAAAATAAATCTATCCAACACCACGCCTTCTCTCAGTGGGCGTTCTTCGCTCCCATTGGTCCTCACGCCAACGCAAGCGCAACCAAAATAAAGTTCCAATTTTAAAAATTTGCTTTCAGAATGTAAATATTTCAACGCGTGCTGATATAAAATAAAAATTGTCTATGAAAGATGGAAAGTGGATCTTTCAACGATCCTCCATTTGGGTGTCAATTTTAAGTGATCGAAGTTTACGAACGTCAATATATTTCTGGAGTTAAAATGGCTTTAATAAATAGGAAAGCATTATGCTATGTCAAATGGAAACGAAACACATTTGCATTTTAGCTGCGCAGCTCACATAGTTGTGATGATACCGGCATTTCGTAGCACTATCGGTTAGTGTTCCAATGCCTCTGACTACCCTCTACCTTACATCCACACGGTTTTCACTGAGGATCTGAGGATGCCCATCTTGGGGTATCCATGTTTTTTTAACTGACTTCATAAAAGGAGGACTCTAAATGGGGGGGCTAATGTACGATACTACGTAAATTTAACGTGATAATATGTATTTTGCCTTATTTTCTACTTCAATTTAAAATTGCTGAAGTTAAAAGTTGCAAACCCTGTCAAAGTGCCTGTAGAATGAATTGCCGGGGTCAATAAGGCATGCCCCATCTCAAGGCGTATTCAAAGCTCTAGTTAAAAAACTTTTTTTTTCGGATATGTTTTTGGACCTGTGTAAAACTTAGTCCTTTTTAGACTAAGAAATAATGTCCTTTAACTTTTCCGTAAAAAAAAACTTTTTTTTGTTGTGTTTTTTGGTGTATAGATTATAAAAATATATAATAATAATAATACAATACAAATGTGTTTATAGAGTTTCCAAAAGATACCTACTTAATTTGAATAATGTTAAAATCTCAGTTACGTCAAAAATACTTGTCATAGGAAATTTCACCCTTGCTTTGGTCTATTTTTACAATTATTTTGTTAGGAAATGAAAGTTTTAAACATTTTATCTGATTTGAAGTGTGTGTGTGTGATTTTAGTACGAGTGTTAACTGTGGGTGTGAAGATGTCCAATGAGTATATGTGGGTATACCTCTATATGAAATATATATTGTTATATATATCTATGTATTTATATATTGTGTAGTTTATTACTGTGTATTTAGGTATTTGTAATTATATATATCAGTAGTTTGTATATCGCATTGTACTCTACTCTTATATTTGTACATTCACATATAACCTTCCAGCCAAGGTTGTCTGGAACTGATTTAAAGCGATAAGACCGCCCAAATGATGTCCAATTGGTGTTTTATAAATTTAACGTAAGAAATTATGAAAATAACGACTTTAAGTATTATGTTATGCAATTACGAAGGAAAAGATTCTAGAAGCTATCAGGAATAATATACTTATTTCTAAATCAATCCAAATGCATCTCATCAAAACAGTGCCGTGATAAAGATGGGCCGCGATCCACTCCCGCGCATTCCCACGTCTGGCAGATCAAAGCGGCGCCGGCGCCATCTTTTTTTAGAGTTCCGCCGTCCGATAAGCGACGCCTTAGGGATGGGACAACCTGTCTTAGAAGATTCGATTTAGATTCCCCAGGTAAACACTTATAAGATTAACAAGAATATAATAAAAAAAACCGTTTATTTAGCACAAACATTGAAAAGATAATTGGTATACTCAGGCTGACAACTTAAAGTAGGAAAGTAGGTACTTAAATTAAAAAAAGCATACGACATACATAACACTAGAGGTATCACTCGCGCTTTGCCGACCCTGAGACATGACGGGTGGAAAGTCTCATGTACCTGTAATTTCACCGGCACTTATACCCTTCAATCCGGAACACATAGAAACTGGTATGGTGGTAGTACTTCCCTAGACGAGCAGTTTCAAAGGAGCTCGACTTCTTCTTAAAAATTTTTTTATGTTGTTCTGTCTGTACCAAATTGGTCTTCAGCTCAGCATGTGCTGAATGAGTAACCATCACCCAAACATGGTTTTCATCTGAAACCAAACCTATATTCTTCCAAATAAATATCATTCTTTCATTCATACATTCGTTCATTCATTCAAGGGATCAAGGGAAAGTACGATCGGGCAGTGTGCACCAAAAAGTCGTTTTAGGTATAAGTTAACGTTTAAATAACTGTAGATATTTCTTCCGTAATTCGTTATTGAAGAAAACCTATGAATATGCTAGCTTCTGCCCACGGCTTCGCCCGCGTGGTATCCGGATAAAAAGTAGCCTATGTGTTATTCCGATGTATAAGCTATATTACTGTAAAGTTTCATCAAAATCCGTACAGTAGTTTTTGCGTGAAAGAGTAACAAACATCCATCCTCACTAACTTTCACGTTTATAATATTAGTAGGATAGGATATCTATGCATCAGTTATGTTGCAAAAGTCGATAGGCGACGATAATCTTACCATTAGATTTAAGCCTGTTTCCTGTAAATAGTAACACAACTTTTCTAGTCATAAATCAGACTTTCTTTTTTTTCCGATTAACAAAACTTCATACCAAGTTTATTAACCCAGAGCTCGGTGAATAAACTATAACAAGAATGAGCTAATCCCATCCCTACCGTCAAGTAGTCTTGAGCTAGTTCAAGTGCTTCCCAAATATCTCGAGTTCATAACTCCTGGTCTTAGCTGAGTGGTGGCGGGGTCTTTGGCGGACCATGTCCCTGGCTGCAAGTACAGTCAGCGACAAAATTTTACGGAATTAGGAACGATTCCTAATTAAAAAGAATTGTACCTCGGTTTATCTCTGTTCCCCACACTAGGTCTGAAAGCCTGTATAGTGGGGTCACAAGGGATTCGCCACGGACTCTCTTCGATATGAGATGTTTCCTGTGTCAACTAGCTAACTTAATTGTCTTAATTCGATACAACTAACTCTATGGTACCCAAGGAAAATAAATAATAAACAAAAAAATGAATTCATTTAAAGAAAATAAAAAAAGGATACATTTAATACTAATATTGTGGTCCTATATAATATTGTAGTATAGTGTGTTGTCTGGGGGGGGGGGGTATGCATGTATGAGGGTTCCGTGTGTGTAAATATATGAGGGTATGTGTGTGCATTTGTGTGCGTAAGAGCTGTTTGTGTGTATGCTTGTGTGTTTGTTAGTGTGTAAGGATGAGTGAGTCAGTCTATGCAATATCCATCAGTTTCTCAGTTTTATCGTAGTTAATTTTCCTGAGATAATCCTTAAGATTCAATTTTAATTTATATATATTCATATCTGCTAAAGCAATATTTTTACTAATTCTATTGTATAACCTTATAAAATAAGATAAGCACTTTCGATTTTCACAACTCATATATTTATAAAATTTCTAGATTACATTTTAAGATCGATCTTATGCCTTATCTATATGATATCTAAAGTTCTCTATTAAGTCCGAAGAAAATAGCATCGGAAAATTGAAATTGTTATTTTTGTCGCTGACTGTAGCTACTTACTCGGGTCTTTGGCGGCTGAATGTGCTCGTAAGCACCGATGGTTCTGCGACTTGTTTCGGAGGCAGTTTTTAGGTGTAAGGGGATAATGAGACGAGGCGGCGAAATCGGTAAAAAGCGATTGAGGGTCTAGCTCTAGTGTGATGGTTCGCCGCTGTTGTTTGTAAACCACTTCGCGACATATTCTTTGAAAATTTAGAAACTACAAGGTGTCCCAGAATAATATATTTGTAACAAAAGCGCTGATCTTGTGTTTCAACATTTGTTGTGTCACTAACATGTAGACAAAATCTCGAAAGATACCACTTTCTTCATACCTTTTGTGATACAACTTCAGAAAGTTCATCAATTTACTGTTTTCGCTGAAATCTAACAAATCAGTCATTTTTGACCACTTCTTTGGCGCAGTGGGCAAAAACTCGCCGGAGACGCAGAAGGTTGCGGGTGAAATAAAATAAAATAAATAATGCTGGGCATTTTATACCTAAGTAGTATATCAGTCACGAAGTTTACATAAAAAAAACTCTGCTTAGTTTGCGGCTAAATGATGCTATGTGAAAAATGTCCAGCATTATTATTATTATTGCAATTTTCACATACCATACTATCGGTGAAGGCACCGACTTAGTTTCGACTCATTCCGAGAGTCATCATCAATTATACTACACTTGATCATTGAAAATTACATAGTTTTTTGTTTTAAATTACTACGCTATTGCAAAATAGTTGTAAAGTTGAAACAAATAAATAAATAAAAATATAAAGATGAAACAGTCCAGCCTCTAAAGAACGTTCAAGCTCAACTAACGAAATAATTAAAATGATTTAATGACCACTATAAATAACAGTTTATTTCATTTATCTCAAAGAAAATGAGATTCATCCAATACTGTGTGGAGTGTTTGCGTCTCTCGGTCGGGAGTGTAGGTCGGCTCCGAGTTGGGGATGCAATAACATTCAAATCCAACTCATATCCTGCCGATGAGAGCGAGCTATTGGCTTATTTTGCATTTACAAGTACTTTGTTGACTTTACCAAGTTGGAGCCGTCGGATGCGATTCCTATCGGCCTGCGTTGAAATCTATTGACGAAATGGAACGCCTTTTTCCGCGTTTAACTTTTGAAGAAAATCCTACAATTGTACCTCAGAAATGTAACTCGTCTACGAGGAAGGATGAGACGACAGCATCATGGGAGTGGCAGGAACGGACTAGCCTAGGTCAGCAAAGATAATATTGAAACTGTTGGAGGAGGCCCATGTCCATAAGATGAGCATAAATCCACATAAAACAAAAAAAATATAAACTTAAAAACAATAATAATCGACATTTTTGTACTGTAAAAACGGGAATTTTCACGTATCGCACTATCCGTGAAGGCACTAACTAAGTTTCGACTCATACCGAGAGTCTTCATCAGGGTGAGTGATCGCGTCGTGCACATGGAAGACGCTCGATGAAGACTATACTCGCACCGATAGTGCGATACGTGAAAATTCCCGTTTTTACAATGTGGTCAATTTTGTACTTTAATATAAAGCATTTAAATAATAAAATGTAATGATAATTAATAATATAATATAATATGATAGTTGGAGAAATATGAAGGCGTAAATTGAAGGTCCATTATAAATATTGGTGAAATAATTGAAATCGGATGAGTAGTTCCTACATCCAAACTCACAACATAGAGAAACTAAGCTGTAGGTAATGTAGTTTTCAAATTTTGTAAAAAAAATACTTGATGATTTTATCACCGTAGAACAAAGGACTTAAAAACAAAAGGAATAAAAACAGGTGCCAAGGTAGCGCTCAAAACGAGTAGAAGATGGCACGGAGACGATATTTCGAAACTTTGCAGACCGAGAATACAGTCGAGTCGGAGTATCCCGCTTGAACTGAAACACAAATGAGTCTTCGACAGAATTATAGGACCAAGATCCTACTAATATAATAAATGCGAAAGTCTGTGTGTGTGAACGTATCTCCGTAACCACTAAACCGGTTTTGATGAATTTGGAATGTAGAGAGTTTAGGCTCTCGAATAACACATAGGCAAAAACAATTTCGAGAAGGAGGCCAAGAGGAGGATCCAGCTAGGCTGGGCAGCGTTTGGAAAACTACGTGGAGTCTTCTCGTCATCCATACCGCAATGCTTGAAAAATAAACTTATTTAAACACTTATTTCAAGACTAAAGCTACCCCACAGTTTTGCTGTTTCAGTTTCACCCTCCTCCCATTAAGAGGATTAAAAACACCGCGATGGCGACCTACCGTCGCCTCACAAACAAACAGACTGCCGACTCATTAATAACTAAAGACAAGGTTCAATGGCGACCATGAACAGGACGACGCAGTGTGGGAAGGCCCCCCAACCGATGACATCGTGAAAGTTGCGGAAAGTAGGGGGATAAGCGTGGCTCAAAACCGTTTTCCGTGGCACTCTAAGGTCTGTCTAGCAGTGGACTACACAGGCTTTTGTGAAGATTTTGGGTTGCTGTTGCTGTGAGACTAAAACTGACTCACTAGCTGTCATAAAACTAAAAGTGCAAAGTCATGAAAATGAAATGAGCATGAAAATAGATTTCGATGTACACCGAACCTTTCTACCTTCTCGATAACTGAATACCTCGACATGACCATACAAAAACCAGTGCAACGAACCGGATTCCATATCTTTCTTTTCCACTAATCGATATAACTCCTATATTTCGATACAACGCTGACTTTTATGAAAGTATTTCACCATGTAACAATTTCGCGGGCAATCTAATCAACTTCAAATAAAAGTTCAGGTAAACTCTGAACGGCAGATTGGTCTTTCACCATGGGTTTAATTTCATAAGATGTTGGCGTAGACCAGCATGTGCTCTCCGCGCGTCCTATCAGGTGAAATAGTAGATTGTTCAACAAGGAGTATAAAACACTCTACTTTTAACTTCGATTGCGAGAAAATAAAATAACCATGTAGGTATTACAGTAAAAATTCTATAGATTTCGCGGCAATACCTGCCATCTTTTTTAATTTTTTTCTTGTGACAAACGCAATGAAGCATACATCCAACGATCGCCAAGTTATGCTAGTGCAGCAGGGTAGGTCGCTTTCAGTTCCATTTTCAAAAATAAAATCAATTACGTACCTATATTTTTTCTAAGAAATTATTTCAAACATGGAACATCGTAAAACCGATCCTTTATACAAGATCACATTAATTGACTATTGATAATAACGTTTTTTTTTTTTTTTTTTAAATTGTCCCTAGATTTTAGATAGGTAAAAGACTAGTCCGCCTATGCTTAGCTAAAATGACACACTTTTAGAGCACGAGGAGTGAAAAATACATTACAGACAACAAGAGTAAGTATTTAAAACTCCTAAACAATGGGTCAGCTAATGGAAAAGTCTAATGCAAACTGCGTCCGTCTGTCACACCCCGATAATCACTCCACAGATAATAAACTCAGTAACCTAGTGACCTGAAAGCTTTTCACACTTAACTAATTGCAGTTAAGAACTGAGAAAACACCTTATTTAGGTGTGGCTATTATGTATCCCACTTCTGATGTGTGTACCATTAAAAATGGTCCGTGCTCAGCATAATGCTGCAATTCTACTATCCTACTTCCTACTATTATCTTACTAATAATCCTACTAATATTATAAAGGTGAAAGTTTGTGAGGATGTTTGTTCTTCTTTCACGCAAAAACTACTTAACGGATTTCGGTTAAACTTTACAGTAATATTGCTTATACATCAAAATAACACATAGGCTACTTTATCCGGGTATCACGCGGGCGAAGCCGTGGGCAGAGGCTAGTATGTTTATGGATTCCTTTTTTGTATTTTTTTTTGTGTAAGGAGTTTATCTATTTAATACCTTAACTAGCCTGCCTGTCGCTATCATGTAATGAGCGTGTGGGGATGATATTTCTATGCCCCTAATTATCACGTCCTCGCAACAGTTGTGCGCAATGGCGCGTGCTGCCGTCTGGCGTTTGCACGCGAGCTTTATGACTTTTTAGTTTTGGCTTTCGGCCTGATTAGATTGGGTGATTGGGTGATCACTTTCAATAATTTAACACAACTACAAAAGGCAAAATAAGGTCCATATCTTTTATTTTATTTTTTTATTTTATTTCTTAGGAACAACAAACAGTACAAACCTTAGTAAGTAATAAGACGACCTCTGTAGCGCAGTGGGCGAAGGCCTGCCTTAGATGCAAAAAGTTGCGAGTTCGATTCCCGCTGCGGGACAAATATTTGTAAGATTTGAATATGTTTGTCTTGGGTCTGGGTGTGTACTATGTATAAAATGTATGTATATACAAAAAAAAATTAAGTAGTATATCAGTCATTTAGTTCCCATAACACAAGCTCTGCTTACTTTGGGGCTAGATAACACTATGTGAAATTGTCCAGCATTATTTATTTATTATTTATTTAAGTAGCTGTAACGTAATAAAATATTACCAACAGCATTATCCGCTTGCAGCAATAGTTATAAAATAGAAGAGACCTTGCTACGTCATACGTTAAGTACTAGGAACTTACGTACATTAAAAAGAAACAGAAAGAATAATTGTTGCGAACATAAACGATATTATTTTCGAGGCAAATAAGCATGCAGCCTACCTGATGGAAATCGGTTCGTTGCCTGTTGGCAACAGCATCAGGGTCTAGACAAATACCTCACGTTCATATTATAAAAACGGGAATATTCACGTACCGTACTATCGGTGATGGCATCGACTAAATTTCGACTCATTCCTAGAGTCCGTCATAGTCTGCCGATCGGATCGGACTCTCGGAATGAGTCGAAACTTAGTCGGTGCCTTCACCGATAGTACGGTACGTGAAAATTGCCATTTTTACAATATGAATAGTCAAGTTCACGATAGTTTTTGGAATAAAATACCTCACGCTTACTTTTCCTTTCACTCTAACGCAAATTTGTCAAGGTAAAACTTGGCAGCTGTCACGTGACATTTCCACAGCTAATGTAATGAAGTATAACAGAAACAGTGTAGGTACATCTTTCTAAAATTAGGCCCAATCGGCAAGATAAGGTAATACAGAAATACAGATTTATTCATAACACCATTGTTACAAGTCAGAGAAAGGAAAAAGAAAAAATATCTTATAGAAGTAAGTAGGTACTAATTATCATTATAAGAAAGGTAATACGTAAAATTCATTTATATTATAAAAAACTTGATCTAATAACCATTTTTTACGCCTACTCTTAAAAAAAGGTATGGAAGCTGCATCTCGGATCCTCTTTGGCAGTCTATTGTATAAGGAGGGGCCCATTATGTAAATCGACCTTTCTAATTTAGTTAACTTATGGTATGCCCAATAACACTTAGTACTTATTAGATACCTAGGTAATGTTATTGGGATTTCAAACGGCGAAGAAAAACATCGTGAAGTAACGCATGGCACATAGAATCCTTTCATCGGTTACTCCATCAGGTCCAACTCAACCTGGTAAAGTCATAAAAAAATGCTGGACATTTTTCACACAGCAGCATCTAGCCCCAAAGTAAGCAGAGCTTGTGTTATGGGAACTACATGATTGATATTTTTTTTTTTGTAAATACATACATATTACACATAGAAAACACCCAGACCGAGACAAATGAATGCAGATCATACAAACATTCATCTCACAGCGGGAATCGAACCAGCAACCTTCTGCGTCTCAGGCGGACCTTCGCGCACTGCGCCACAGAGGTTGTCATTAACCTAATGCAGATGACCAAGAACACGAAAAACTAAGTATATTTTTCCAGTATCTGTATGAGAGAAAAGTATCCTTTATTTATTCGCGTAAATATGCTCTTTGACCCTTTCAGAAATTGTCCGCTTCGTTTGCCCGATGTAAGCACGGCCACAGCTACAGTCTATTTTATAAATACCTGGCATTTGCAGAGGTACCACGTCCTTTGGTGTTCGAAGACCCGATAAAGACCAGTTAAACTTATAATAATTATGTTATCTAATCGCGAATGTTTGATAAATAAATTTCTATCGATCTATCTACCTAATAGTACTCTTTGGAATCGAACGAGGTTTTACAATCTAACTATACAACTAATCAAGCAGTTCCCACACTTAATTGCGAAATAGCAGGCTTCCATCAAAATCTGTCAGCTCACATCATGTCAAAACAATGCACCCGTTGTCACAAACAATGTACCATTCAGCTTGTGTCCTTGTGGCTGAATGCTGTTCAATATCTCGAGGAATGTTTGCTTGAAATGTGTTGTTGAATGTCGTCCACGGGTGACATATTTTGGAACGCCATCCGCGAAATGAAGACAGCAATTTTTGAGTCGAAGGGGACGTTTTAGTAATCCAAAAAATGTACTATCTATTAACATGAACCGCGTAACGTTCTGAGGAGTTTCAAGGATTAGCTACCGTTCAAAGAACATCTGTTAAAAAGTTTTTTTTTATGGTACTTGAATTTATAGGAATCCTGAAATATACGCGCAAAAAGAATGAATGTTGGTGATTTAGATCACTTTGGAATTATGCAAATTTTAGCAGTACTTTCTAAGAGAAAATATTACAGAATGGTCAATGTATGTAATACCTACCTACAGGTTGTGTATATTGTTTTTTTATGTAATCGGTCTTGTTATCAAGTGTGTGTATGTGTGAGTACATCACGAATAGATCTCGCCACTCCATAAGTAGTTCGAAGCCCCCTACCGATTAAGTTCATATTCGAACTCCAAAGTTCCATAAGTATTACCTACCTACCTACCTACCAAGTTTCATCAACATTGAAAAAACGGCTCAGAAGGTATCGTTGAAACACACATACATAAAAACACAAACAAAAACTAGAATATCAAGTAGACTCGGTGATGTTAACTTGCTTCGCTAACTCGATCAATGATTTTTTTAAGTTATAAAACTCGACTTCGATATATTACATCATCTAACGACCTACATCAATGCACTCATCGGCAAGTAACATCGCAAATCAAAATTTGAAAAAAGTACTAATACGATTCAGATAATGACCACACTAAGTTATTTTCTGTTAAAAAACTTATACGCACAAAAACACATTACTCCTGCCTTTGTGAGGTCGGTTAAAAACAATCATCAGTTTCCGTGCCAGCGGTCAGATGGCGCGACTAATACCCTCACGCGCGAGTGGCGCCCCCTTCAGCGACGCGTGATCCCGTCAATATAAGTAATGACGATCGTGATTGGCAATGGTAATCAGAGATTTCTAGTAGTTTGTTTATTGCAGTGTTCCTGTATATTTTTAAGATTAACATAACAGTTGTTACAACTGTTCATTGTTCCTAATTAAAGGGCCTTAGCATTGGTCCTTCGAGCCGAGTACCTCGTAGCCCCATGTTGGGCGCCACAAATTAATTAATTTCAAATTTTATATTTAACTGTCATAGTAGGTAAAGATGCTTCGTGGTAATATTTTATTGACTTGTTTTACTTATGAAACTACCTGTAGGAGTCATATTATGACTTTCGTTTCATACAAACGTACTTCAAGCCTAGAAGCCGCGAGTTTTGATCATAGTTTTATCATTTAACTAGAAATATAGCTCTAAAATCTACTCAATAAGCCCTCATGACGACCTTTTGAGCTAGTTATGTCATTTTTTTTTTAAAATACAGTAACGTAAAATTCATGGTATTATTTTGATAACCACTTACGTGGAATAACTAGCTACTTGCGAAACGCGGGCATGTACCAAATATAATGTTTGGACGTACCTCTGACTACCCCTAAACGCTATTCCTAAAGATTCGCTATTCTTAACACTGAGTATGTATCTGAGGATGTTCATCATGGGAGTTGTGAGCGTGTTTGTTTTTGATTTAACCCTCAAAACACGTTTTTCAAAGCATAGGGCTAAAGTCAACCAGCAATCATCTAATTGCGCCATAATCCGTCCGTACAAAACAACACAACTCGTTACTAGATTGGTCTTTTATACCCCGCGGCGGGTTTAACCCTTCCTGTGTTTATGTAATGGGCTGGAATTGGACACCGAAATTTGTTGTAAACAAAAATAAACAAGGATGAGCAAAAGAGACTCCGTCTCTGTCATCATAAGACTAGTTTTGATTCCAGACTCAGACCAGTTCTTGACAGTTTCATTAGGAAGTACCTCTGAGGCACCATATTCACCATTGGTGAGCGGGTAGTTAGGTTATAATCAAAGCTTTTTGACACTTGTTTTCATAAGAACGATCAAATTAATCAATGGTTAGACTTGATCGTCCGGTTATTTTGTTAGTGAAGTCAAGCCTAAACGGTCAACGAAACGTCAGCAGGTGAATAGTAAAGTACGTGGTATAGTATTAATATCCTAAAAAGTATCTCCCAGTAACTGTTATTAAAATTAAATTAAAATAAACTCATACTTAGAATCACGCTAAACCAAACTTGATCTATTTCCCGTCCAAGCCAGTTTTTTCTCGCGGTGTCAGAAGCCCTTATATGACTTTAACTTCTGTTAAAGTATCTACATGTAGTGTAGTTTAACAGAAATTAAAGTCATATAAGGGCTCCTGAGGTTGTTTGTTTTTTTTTTGTATGTTACCTTTTATTTCCGGAAGGGTTAATCCGATTGAAATGCATTTTTTGTAATCGACTTGTATGTCTTCAAGGATGGTACTTATAAAGGTTTAATCGACACAAGTCTCTAGGGGGTGCTGCATTAGACGGTAGAAAACATCGGAGTACATAATAAATAACTTGTTTTTAAAAAAAATACATTTAACACAGATACCTAATATTATTCTACTTGTATTCGAAACATCAATGATGTCATGTTTCCAATTAGGCAATAGATCAAGTATCGTTCGACCCCAAATATTGAATATTCATATTATTAGAGCCATTAATATCCTCGTGACAGACAGGCAGCCGTGATAAATTACTGTTTTATGAACTAGTTGGTAATGAGCAGGACAAAAAAACTATTAGCATTCAGATACAAAACGGTGATCGATGGATAGGTTAGATCAATTCTGTTTTCGATTGAAACAAACAGAAAACTGACCATGACCTGTAGCATAATTTACGAGGCATTTTCACACCATCCTACTTCCTATCCTTCCTACTAATATTATAAACGTGAAAGTTTGTGAGGATAGATGTTTGTTACTCTTTCACACAAAAACTACTGAACGGATTTTGATGAAACTTTACAGTAATATAGCTCATACATCAGAATAACACATAGGCTACTTTATATCCGGGTAGAGCAGAAGCTAGTTGTTTCTAAAAATAATAACACAATCACGATTATGACAGCACCCTTACAGGGGTCTAGATAAATAAATTTCACTTTCTGTTGGCGTTAACGCCTGCGGAAAGATTGAATTGTATGGGAACGACATTAGCTATGGAAATGTCACGTGACAGCTGCCAAGTTTTACCTTGACAAATTTGCGTTAGCGTAAAAGGAAAACTAAGCGTGAGGTATTTGTCTAGACACCTAGGGCGGACGTATCTATATGCCTTTTAAACGTATTTCTAAGATCTTTATACAAACTATGTCTGAGCATGAGAGCAGGTATTAAAAAATTAAATCATATAAATAAAATTGTATTCCGCAAGATAGACATTTTCATACTGAGTAAGCAGAACTGTGAACTTACGCCATGCTTACGCAGAGGGTATTCAGAGGCAAGTTCAAACTTTATAATTGGCCAATGCCTGCGTTCTGAATAATAGCATTTCCGAGTTGTCAATTGGGTATACGATGATATTTATAAGTACTCAAAGTCAAAGCACGTACAAGTATTATTCAGTACCTAAATACCCAGAATGTCGTCTCATCCTTCTCTAGATAGATATATGTATAAGTGTTTAGTTAATGAATGAATGTAATCTTATCTGATCTTTATCTTATCTTATTATTGAATAGCTACTGCCTACGGCATCATACTCGTACTCATTAATTCGCTGTAGAAACTTCACTATATTTACACTTGGTAAGGAAAAGGCTACAAAATAAATTTGATCAGTTATTTAAAGCCATTAAAACAGGCAAGAACAGTGATTACAGAATGAGTTTGGACAAATAAATTCATTTAAATTAATATATGTATGTACGTAAATAGTATAAATTATATGTGTGGTGTAACTTTGAGTGATAGAATGAGGAACAGCGTGGTAAGAGAGCAGTGTGGAGTGAATGAAGATGTAGTAACGAGAGTTGAGAAAGGTATGTTGAGATGGTTTGGGCATATAGAAAGGATGGACGAAAGTAGATTAACAAAACAAGTATTTGAGGCGAGCGTGAATGAAATAGTTGGAAGAGGAAGGCCTCGGCGAACGTACTCTGACCAAATTGGAGACATTCTAGAGAAAGGCCAGGTCAGAAGTACACTAAACCGCCGAGCCTGTATGAAGAATGTGATGAGGATGAATGAAGCGAAAGAGGTATGCCAGGATCGTAGCAAGTGGAAATCCTTGGGCTCTGCCTAACCGTCCGGGAAACAGGCGTGACTATATGTATGTATGTAATTAATCATCCGCGTGGTACCCGGATAAAAAGTAGCTTTTACAGTTAAGGCAGCGTTCGTAAAACGCATTCGCTCTCTGTTTTATCGTCGACTTACGTTGCAAAAAAACGTAAAGCTCTTTTATTTTACGGGACAGTATACGCCTATTTTATCCTGAAGGTCCGTTCTAAATATTGGTGCAATATTTTTTTAAATCGGATAAGTAATTTCGAAGATAACCTCTCACATCCAAACTTAAAAAGTTTACCTCTTTATAATATTAGTAACAGTGTAGCTAAAACAGGAAAGTGGAATTGGACAGGTCACATGGCAAGAGCCAGCAATGAGAAATGGGGTAGCATTGCGACAGCATGGTTCCCAAAATATAATAAAAGAAGAAATGGCAGACCTAATACAAGTTGGGGAGACAAGATCGATGATTATGAAAATGTACTGTGCTCTCAAACAGCAAAGAATCCGACTACTATTATAAACGCGAAAATTTGTGAGGATGGATGTTTATTACTCTTTCACGCAAGAACTACTGAAAGGGTGTTGATGAAACTTTACAGTAATATAGCTTATACATCAGAATAACACAGGCTACTTTTTATACGGGTACCACGCGGGCGAAGCCGTGAGCAGAGACAGTAAGAAATAATGGAAGAAGAGAGGCGTTTGCCCAGCTGTGGGATGAACTTTAAAAAATATTTTGGATAATATAATTATAAGTTATAGTTAAACTGTTATTTAAAGCTTAAATAAATAAATATTAATACTAATATTATTCTATTCTTAAACCAAGTGTCTACAAGCCGTCGACTTCTCTACCTCAAAAATTTTAAAACTGCATTTCTCGATTTGTACCTATCTACCCATAGGTATACTTCACTTACATTTCACAAAACTCACACAATCATTGTGAGATGTAAAAATATTCCTCCTTTACGAGTGTCCCCAACGGATTCTGCAGAGTTGGTGCGGAGAGTGTTTCGAGTGAATGCTGTCCGTGCGGGTTACTTACGACGAATTTTAATAAGAGCGAATGCGAGACCTTCTTTCTAGTCGTAGCAATTTACTTACCAACGAGTAAAACTGTTTTATACAACCATAAAATTGAGAAACAACTTCATCTCATCCAATGATTGGAACTTGGAAGCCTTACTTTGTCTTGTAAAATTTGCATTATACGCGGCTTCTGCTTAAAGTATGTTACACATGGCCACAGGAAAAATCCTATCCAACTAATATTATAATTGTCAAAGTTTGGATGTTTATTGCTAATAATCTCCATAACGGCTGGACCGTTTGGATAACATTTGTAACTGGTTTAGTTTTTGCCTAAAATAACACGTACGCTATTTTTAATCCGAGTACCACAGGCTTAAGCCGTAGGCAGTACCTAATTGTATCATTAGTATGTCAAAGAAAATATATTTTTAGAATAAAATTCGCCGTAATAAGTCCGCACCCAGCCAAGGGGAACCCATCATCGTCAATCAGAAACTAACATAAATATGCTTTTACTCCCCCAGCAGAGAGACACGGTGACCCCTTCGCAGAAGAAATAATAGTAGGTACTTGTTTACGATTTTTGAAATGGCTTTTGTTCATGAACAAAACTTGCACTGTGGCGCAGGGGGCGAAGGTCCGTCTGAGATGTAAAAGGTTGCGGGTTCGAATCCCGCCGCGAGACCAATGTTTGTATTATCTGCTAATATTTATCTCGGGTCTGGGTGTTTCCTATATTATATTTACAAAAACTATATTTACTATTATATTTACTATATTATATTTGTCTGTATTTACAAAAAAAGTAAATAATTAATATATCAGTCATGTAGTACAAAAAAAATATATCAGTCATGTAGTTCCCATAATACAAGCTCTGCTTAGTTTGAGACTCGATGATGCTGTGTGGAAAACGTCCAGCATTATTTATTTATTTATATATATTTAATTATGGGTTCATAAACAAAACAATGAAATATATAAAAAACACCCAATAGACACCACACTGGGATTTTCTACCGTGCAAACAAATGCAGAATCTGCATAACATGCTAAACTTTTTCCCGCAGCGGGAATCGAACCGCAACTCTTGCATCATAGCTACCACCATCGATATAGTCGACCAGGGGTCTAGACAAATACCTCACGCTTACTTTTCCTTTCACGCTAACGCAAATTTGTCAAGGTAAAACTTGACAGCTGTCACGTGACATTTCCGCAGCTAATGTCATTTCCATACAATTCAATCTTTCTGCAGGAGTGAACGCCAACAGAAAATGGTATTTGCCTAGAAGATACCACTTTCTGTTAGATATCATGATGGTCATCCTCAAATCCATTACTCAGTACATAGATCCGCGAAGGTATCAAATAGGGGTCAGAGGCACGTCCAAACATATCCGGCACACGCCTACGTTTTGCAAGGTAGTTAGTATTCCACGTGACAGATTTCAAGCAGATCACCGCTTATTGGAACACCGATATTCCTAACCAAGATTTCCTTTACCGTTTTGAGCACCTGCTAATGTGCACATATTTCTCGAATGGAAAAAATACATTGATACACGACCGGGTTTGAATACACGGACTTTGGATCGGCAGTCGGGATACTGCCCACTCGCCCATCGAACCGTGTGAGGCAGTTGAGCAGTAATAAGCATTTCAAGTTTTTCATTGCGAAATCCTTTAAGTATTCATATTATGAGTATTTTTTCAAGAAATTAGTTCATCTTGTTCGATTGGCACCACACTATAGAAGAATGAAGATCATAAAAAAACAAGCAGAGTTTGTTGCCTGATTCTTCTAGGATTAGTCGCGTGCAAGGAATCGGAATAAATTCAAGTAAAATTTTAAATTCACTTAGTTTTAAAAAGTGAAGTTTTAAAGCTGACGTTTCAAATTTTAAGATCCTTGTGATTTCAATGAACAAAAACCTATTGATTTTGACTTTGATTTAACTTAGAAGGCCTCAAAGTTGTAAAATATTTTTAATCATAATTCAAATCTTATTTTATTTATTTAGCTAGCTGTTTCATCTGTATTTTTTGTATATACCTACTTATAAATAGTTGTATGAATAAAGCAAAGCTTTTTTATTTATGAGTGTTAAATATGAATGTGGATGAAAATAAGAGCAAAGGTAAGCCAAAGAAAAGAGGATGGATTGTGTGGAGGATGAAATGGTTAAGAAAAGAGTGAGTACTGAGATGACGGCTGATAGAGGAGAGTGGAAGAAGAAAATATGTTATGCCGATCCCACGCAATGTGGAAAAGGACAAGAAGATGATGATTAAGATTTAAGTATTTAAAATCTATAACTACTTGAGTTTTGATTCAGTGGCCATATCCATCGCCTTATTGGCTCTAAAATCAGCGCTTTAAAGCTCATTTTGCATAACAACCTGATTTGAAGTGACCTGACTACCCTCATGTGTGGAGACGTGGGCTCGCATTAAATTTTTGGCCTCCTGGAATCCTGCTACTCAGGGATTAGCACTTTTTTGCTATGTTTTGTTTTAATGTTGTTTTAATGGACGGGTGATGAACAAAGTTTTGAGGATTGCATATTTTGAACAGAGTAAAGTCCGTCGGGATAAAAGTTTTGCACAAAATGATTTTATTCATCTCGAGTCTTGCCTTTGTTTATGTGCTGTGATTCGTTAGATAGATAAGCGATAAAACCGCCCATTGTACCTTTAATTTTAATTAGTTATTGTTTATTTAATGATGTGCTTTCCATTTATACATAGATTTTCAAAAATATTTATACCAACTGATGAAATTAAAACTTTATATATTTTTCAAAAGCTATTATTTTATTAATTATTAGCATTAATTTTATATATCAGGGAGTGTTTCTACATAATTACTAAATTCATGTTAATATCACAAAATATTAGAATATTATTTAAGTAAACATTCATTCATTCATAGGGTAAATTAAGGGTTTGTCAGAGTGAAAATTTGCTATAATATCGCATAATATGTTCATATTATGACACATTCTGCAGATGAGATGTGTCCACGTGTTACTTGAAGCTTATCCAAAGAAAATTACCAAAAATCTCCCTGTTTAGTACCAAATCAGTGCTTTAATCTGAAATTCCTACAAAATCAATAACCTAACTACCCCTTATTTCCCCTACCTCTAGTTATTACAAACAATAACTTTTGAATCGTGATTCAACGCCGACCACACCTTGTAATCACCGTTGGAAGTTAATCTTCATATAATTGCGATTGTCCGTCTGTCCGATGACGTCACGCCAGGTGGTATAGTACGTAGGTCCCTCGTCTACCTATATGATTTTATTTATTCTGTGGTGGTGGTACGTAGGGGTGGCATGCGGGTAGAAAAGTTCGCGAGCTATGAAATAGTATTTCTTTTTTGAACGTAGTGAATGGCGCTCCTCGGCTAGGTGGAGCAAACACTTAAGAAAAGCGGCGACAGAAAGAGGAAGAGATGAGCCGAATACCTGGCTCAGTGACGTGTATTGGGAGAGGCTTATATCCAGCAGTGGACTGGTGTGGGCTGTTTAGGAGGATGATAATGATGACGATCGAGTGAGCGAATCTAACGAAGATCTCTAAGTGTACTAGGACAATAAGCGTTAATTTTTGAAACATTAACGCTAGATTAGCGATAGCTGCCGAACCGCTTTTCAATCTTGATAAAATTTTGTAGGTACGGTATCTACATCGCGAGATTTCAGTGGCGATCTACTAAAATATATTGTAGTTACTGTTAAGAAAGATACAAAGAAAATACTTTTATTGACAACAACACAACACAACACAACAGGTGATAAAATACAGAACAAATAAACACAGAAATGTTACATTAAATACTACAAAAAATTATTGTTGTTAAACTATCTAAAGTCTTTACGCCGAGTTGTAAGAAATAAAGCCATTGACAGGTATTGTGTCGCTTGCGTACAAATAGATTATGTCGCACTCGATACAGACATAACTTTGTCAATGACGTTTCTTCTACTCTTAACCGGATTATAGAGATAATCTTGCAGTTTATTATCGTTCATATGCATAATAATTTTACCCCCATTTGATGCTAATTGAACGTTCTGTCTACATAGTCAAAACACACATAAGACTTTACTTTGCGTAATCGGTTACACACTTCCTGCAACTCTTTCTTTTTAAATTTCCATGACTTTTCTGAGAAATCTATACATTTCTTTAGCTTTTCCTGGCTACCTTGAGCTACCCTTTCTTCTGGAAAAAGGACAATATGGATATTCTTCTATTCACCGCCCTTACTTTCATTGTGTGCCATCCATTAAGAAGGAACTCTGTTTATCCTCGCTGCGGATGACACATGACACTTGTTTGCTCAGTTGATGCTACTCTTTGGTTAGGGTCGCGGGACCCAGGCAGATGTAAGTACCCACTTGAGTTGTAACTCAATCATACATTTCGCAAGGACGAAGGAGCGAAGACTCATATTTCAGAACTTTCAAACTGAATCTAGATTCAAACAAAGATTATAAGTATAGAATAGAATGTAGTTTATTTATACAATAATTAAACACAGAAAAGAAAGAACAAAATAAATACAATAGACATTTTATAGATTTAAATAGATAGATAGAAAATACTTTATTGTACTCAATACTCAATACATTTATTGCTTTTTTTTATTGGTAGGTACATAGATGGTGTTTATAGGTAGGTATCTCACATGAACCCTGTCTAAGGGTATAGCAACAGATAGGTAGGCAGGCCGAGGTTTTGCGTAAACAAACTAGTTATTAATATCTACAGTAAATAAGTTAAGTCTCTCAAATGAACTTTGTATTAGGGTATGACAAATAATACACCAAATAATACTCGGCTTAAATATGTACTACAAACTTTGAAGTCTTATAAGTTTGTGGCTTTAATATACCAATGAATTTATATCAAAGTGGCGGTTTAATAAATAATGAGGAAGACATTTGGCCAGTGACCTAACTAGCCCCCTAAGTAGGTACACTACCAAAATGGCAAAGGAGAAATATTCATTTAGACAGGCATAGCTCGAGCGAAGTTTTGGACAGTGGCTCGTTGTCCAAAACTTCTAAAACTTAAAAAGGGAACACTTTAAGACCTGAACTTTCAGTTTTAGAAGTTTTCTAAATCTAGTAAGATGGCTCGTTTCTATAGGAATTTAAATTATCAATCAGTAGTTAAAGTATAGTAGTATCAGTCTACTTAAACTTCCAAAAGTCAGTATCAAACAAATTATACTATCTGCTATGTAATCTGGCATTCTCACGTTTTCGCCAACATTTCGCGACGAGAGATGTCTATTAAACGCAGTACAGGCCAAAATTTGAGAGCACATGAGTGCGAGGACGATCGTCCATTAGATGGACTGACTACGTCAAGATTGCATTGGAGAATCCACCGCATGGTTGCACCAGGAAGGCTGCTGTGTGTAACGAAAAGTGAAAAAATATTAAGAGAGCCACAGCCCCTGAAATGACGATCACGAAAATTCTGTCAAGAGTGTAACGAAGAAGAAAGAAAATAGTTTTATTTGACGTACAGTTTGCAAGAGACACAGTTTTACAGAGCCTATAAAAACCCAAGCAGAGTTTGTTGCCTGATTTTTCAAGGCTTGGTCGCGCGCCAGGAATCGACGTAAATTTATTTTTTTATTTTTTTTATGTTGAATTTTCTATAAGATCCTTATGATTTCAATTAATAAAAATTTATTAACTTTTAGTAAATCGGTTCAAAGTTTAGCCTTAACTTAAATCTCGATTCAGTTTGAGTTAAATTTCTTGAAGTCTACTTTTATCTTTTTGTCGTCCTTGGTCGCCGAGAACGTTAACTCCCCAGCGGTTGTCGGTTCCCTTCAAACACAGTTAACTATTAAGAGCCCTCTGTAATGATAACCAAGTAATCACGCATTACTACCGTACAAAGCCACTATCTCTGCCAACTCCATAAAGAGCATAGCATAACGATTCCATCCGCAGAGAAAAGATATACCATAGAGCGCGCACGCACATGACATGCCATTTATTATATATTCTAACAATTAGGTTATGTTAGTTTCCATCCCTTCCATTATATTTACGAGTCATGAAATGAGAGGAAATAAATGACAAAAATTATACCAATACTTACAGGAACCTGTGGCACGAAGAATTTATGAGATTGTAACAATGGCCGGTGATGTACGTAATAAAATTTATAAAAATAAGTGCATTGAATGAATACAGAGGAATTATTTACAATAAAGCTAGCTAGTAATCATAGAATTTGAATTATCTGGTTTATTATCATTTTAGAATATAATTACGCCTATACCACGTACTTTACTATTCTCCTGCTGACGTTTCGTTAACCGTTTAGAGGTGTTTCCTCATGAGCACCATCCGCGACCACGCTCGACGGTCATGGGACGGGAACTCACGGGAACATCAGCAGGAGAATATTAATTATTATTATTACGACTAGGTATACCACGTAGTACGTGGTATACCTAGTCGATAAAAAAGCTTTAACTATATACATATATAGATAAAAAGCTTTGTTCATACTTGCACCTACGATCAACATTTCTACTCGCGTTCATGCTCTGCTCTCGTCAGCACGATGCTCACTACAGTATATTTTACCTCTTCGGTTTCACCCTACAGACGCGACCATCGTCCATCAGCTAATTGCATAGGGGTGAAGTCGGGTGGTCGCACGAGTCAACTGGACGCGTGCCGATCGACTAAATCATAGCTATTATTTAATGGATCATACCTGTATTTTAAAATCGTATTCGGCAGCATTATTTCTGTCGGTAAGTTTATTTTCCGAGAAATAAATACCTATATGCAAAATTTAATGTCTTCAATTTGATTTTCCGAGCAAAAAATCGTCTATGAAATGGTATCGTCAAAGGAATACTTGACCAATCGGGTTATATCCGATGCCCCACTTATATCTGACTTACTGGGAGACAACTTATCCCACTATATATGTATATAGTATATATAATATTATAAACGTGAAAGTTTGTGAAGGTGTTTGTTACTCTTTCACGCAAAAACTACTGAACGGATTTTGATGACACTTTACAGTAATATAGGTTATACTTACATCAGAATAACACATAGGCATGAGCAGAAGCTAGTATAGTCTAAAACTTAGTTAGAAAGTGTGAAATGACACGGTAAACTGCGTAGATGAAAAACCCGAGTAAATTCAGACTTAAATCAGGTACCAAAATTAGTTATCTAACTAGACCTCGCTTCTCGGAAAATACGTAATTATTAGCTGTAGGGGCATTAAAAGATGAAAAGATTGCCACACTCACGCCCACAATGATTTTATTAGCATCATCTAATTACTAAAGATAGTAATCGGGTTGGTAGCTATCAGACACATGGCGTGTCCGATGTAGAAATGTAGATTATAGGGTAGATACCAGGACAAGGTCTATGTTTACTTCAAAGTTGGTTGTGGAAGTGGGTCTGGTTAGTCTGGTTGTTTTTATCCAGTAACCGAATGAATGGTTATAAAAGTATGGTTGACTTTAGAACATCAATAGAAGCATCTTTTTTTGTTGGATTTTGGCGATGTCATGGCGAACAAGAGACTACAAGCACAGAGGACATAACCGCTAGGTTTAACTGTTTTGGTAGTTCTTGACAAGAGGTTGGATAGTCACTTTGGTAGTAGGTATAACAGACAGAAACTATCCCTCTGTTTCATAATCACTCGCTAACTCTAGCAGCGTGCTAAAAGTTTAGTGTTAGAAAAGGACAGGATTAGAGGACGACTTGCTGAGTTAGAGACTATGAAACAATCTCAAATCAAGGAATGCCTTTTTAAATCGAGTAAAAAGACCTGTTGGCCAAGTGGGCTGTACCCCGCCTTCCAATCTGTAGGTCGTGTTTAAATGCTAGATTTTTGTTTGCTTTTTAAAATCAGGTTTCCAAGACCAAGAATGTCAGGGCATTCATTTCAGAATTTTCAAATTTTACATAATTTTGGTCAATTATTTGCATAACCGTCGTATTGTCGTATTAATATCTTAAAATGATATCTACCTCAAAAATTTCCTTACATTTTCCTTCACAGTTTGGTCTCTGGCTGCCATCTATTTGGCAGCCTAACCTTGTAAACTTATCGACAGATGGTGATTACTTTTAACATTTCACGACCATTAAAACGAGATGACATGACTAGTTTCTGTGAAACCCTGCTCTTCCAAATTACAAGGAGTATTTCAAATATCCTTCCTTTCTTCTACCAAACCACGATAAATTCACTTCACTTCTTGATTATGGCTTTTGTAACTATTTTTCACAATTATGCCAACGATAATTTCAATTCTATTTTCTTTGTCAACAAAATAGATTTCCCTAGATACAAAATTCAACCCACAAAGACACATAGTAGAAGAAACCCTTTCTTGGTTGCAAGATCGCTTTCTATGGAATAGTAAAACTTATATTTTTAATGCAGTCCATGATATAAATAAATAAACAGATATACTTAACACGCGCGTGCCTCCAATAAACCTATCTCAGATAACGCTATCTGTACATTTTGTTCCAGATAGCTCAGTAATAGATAGGAAATTAACGGCGCGTGTTAGTTTGTTTATAATAAAGAGAGTAAATAGGACTGAAAGAAAAATAACAGCTTTGAATCACTTAAAGTTAATAGACCTCTCTTAGTTTGTTCCATCCACCACGTTCCACGGCCCGCGACGTGGACTATGTCATCTGCTAACTAAGAGAGGCCAGTAGTGGGTGATGTCGGGCTGTGGATGATGATGTTAATTAAATTAAATATTTAAATTACCACCCAACAGACACATACATAGCTCTGACGCCACACTAGGATTCCCTGTATCACAGGTACCAGGAACTACGAGTACTGTGGTACCACAACACCCAGACCCGATACAAATATTTGTAGATTTGTCTCGCGGCGGGAATCGAACCAGACACCTTATGTTAGGGGCCTATTGCCACCATTTTAAATGTGTTTCATGATGTTGCCTGAAATAAATGTTTATGATTATTATATATTAATATTAATGTATTTATTTATTTATTTTCAGGCGTATTATATTCGTTTCATAACAGCTGTCTCACCATCTTAAACTTGTTGTCTTTTAACTTTGTGCCTATAGGTATATTTATTTTTTCCATTTTATTTCTGTTAGTAATGGTAAAGATGAAAAATCATTATTAAACTAAGGACCGTGATTTTGCGTTAAAATATCTTTGCCAAAGAATGTTATGTAGGTACAAGAAATAAAGTGACTAGCACAAAAGCTTAAACTCATTCAAATCAAATCATTTATTGTTAGTGAATTCAGGTAGGTAAGTGTTACATCAAGGTGGTAAATTAAAACTATTTGTATCACTAAATTCTGCCCTTAGACTCACAAAAATTGAGTTAAATTAATTATTAATTGTCATTCAGGCATAGTTTCAGATATATCTCGCGTATTATTATTATTATTACTCCCATCGTCATTCACACTAAAAATAAAACTAAAACAACAATTATAATATAAATATGTTTACGTCGACCGGGCTGAAAGCTTTTAGTGCGCACCTATGGATGGTTTCAACAACACTGAACCAGGAATTTAAACTTATTTTCAGTTATTTCAGTATCCTGTAAATTTTTAATTTTAATAGAGTTGCATTTGATTATCAACGGCGGGCAAAAAGTCAGCTACGCAAGAAGTGCTGGTTCGATCAATGCCCGATGAAGGGCAAATGTTTGCGTGTTCTGCAGATATTTGTTCCGGGTCTGGGTGTTGTGGTACCACGGCACTTGTATTTCGCGATACCCACGACACAGGGAATCCTAATGTTGGGTGGGGCGTAAAAACAAATAAAACAAAACAAGACCTACGTCATCTTTCGATCAAAAGCGAAATGTAAAGGGCAATAAAACGTCTATTATCATCCAAAAAATAGCAATGGACTCATATAGGTTCGGTTCTCCCGCATTTATTCGCACCTCCAGTCCTCAGGGGCGCCTCTTAGATGGTAATTCTGGCAAAAGTGTCGAGGTGTTTTTTGATTTGCTGTGGAATGTCATGTCAGGTTGACCGACAGCTAGCTAACGCCATATTGGAATTTGGCTCGCTAAACGCTTGGGTTTTTTTTTGCTGTGGAATGTCACGTCAGGTTGACCAACAGCTAAGGCCATATTGGAATTTGGCTCGCTGATAATGTCGCATAACGAACTTCAAGAATGATGACAAAGTTAACCAATGGAATGACCTGCTGTGCTACAGTAAAATTTAAATTTAAACAAATCTTACGTGTAGAACTACGTTTTATTTTTTTCATAATATTCGCTAATTATCTACAATGTAAATAACAGTATTTCCTATAGTAATAAAATATGAATTTCTGGTATATCGTTGGTGTTTTTATTTTAACTACTTCAAAAATTATGGTAAATTTAGATTATTCCCATAATTTGTGATGCACTCGGAGAAGCGATGCGATCACTAACCTTGATAAAGACTCTCGAAATCAGTCGAAAAAAGGCGGTGCCTTCACTGTAGGTAGGTGAAAACCGTTTTTAGAAATATTCTAGTATCCTAGTGAAACAATTAAAACAAAACGTAGAAATAGTTGTTATTGCGGCCTTTTCTAAATATTATGAATAGTGCGGTGTTGTGTAGACCCGTCGGAGTTTATACAAGACCGCATCACGCCGCCAACACCATTGCCCGAGATCGAACATCGAATACTATGGAGACTCCCCAATATTATAGAGATATTTTGATAAGTCAAAGAAAATAAAGATTTTTTATAAACTAAGTGAATTTACGCCGATTCTCCACGACTTTCAAGCCTAGAAGAATCTGAACATTTTTTTTTTCATGACACTTCATTTAGCTTTAATGTGGTGCTAATCGAACAAAGTGAACTCATCAAACAGAAAATCAAAGATGATGGTAATATAATAGTATAATGGAGATACTTTCCATGTTTTTTTTTAATATTAGTCCCCTAAAATCAAGCTTCAAAAGTAAATATTAACTTACTTAGCCTTTTCCAAATCTAGATTTAAATTCTTTGTTCTCAATCAATGTGTGGGATTTAAAATACAATCACTTTGCTTGTACCCTATGTAAGTATTATTTGTCTCATTCTAGGCACTTCGTTTGATTTCACACAATATTATCTGAGTGAAGATATTTTCCTGCGTCTTTACTCCACGGCATTGCTAGCTTCCATTTTGAGTTGGATTGACGTAGCGCTATTACCATACGGTAGTCCTGGTACAGAATAAAATAAAAGCTGTTCTGGGTACGTGTGTTGCCCAATAGTACGGTCACGAGTCACGACCTATACTGTGTACTATATTATACACATTGTCCTTTGAGCCTAAAATAAATATATATTTATATTTATTTTAGGCTCAAAGGACTAAAATAAATATCCGGCTTGAAGGACCAGAAATATCCGTCTTGATGGACCAAAAATATCCGGCTTTTTGAACAAAAGCAGGCACCTACGAGTATTTTAAGTCAATTGCAAGGTTTTCAGGTCCCCATTTATCAATTACCTCACTGATAACTAATACAGAAGGGTGAGTAAGAAGTAGTGACTCAAAGAGAGAGGAAGAGTAGATAGCCGAGATTTTAAATTCAATGTTTTCTTTGGCGATATCAGCCCATTTCGGAATTACATACCTACCTTTGCTGGGAAGTATATGGCCACCATAGACCCACACTATACATTCTTCAGTCACTCAATATTGAATTCAATAAACATTTCCTTTCCATTCTTCACTAAGTTTTTTTTTGCAGACTCCTTCACAATTCCACCATTAATCTAAGAAAATCTCACCACATTAAGGCGTTAGGCACACACGAGTGCGTACAATAACGGGCATTGTAAATTTGTAGAAAAACGCCGAATAATCGCCTGAGGCGGTGAGTTGGAAAACCCTCTTCCGATTGAGGGTTTTATCGACATATTTCCATAGGATTTCGATGAATCCGAAGGGGTGATTTTAGGCTATTCTTTAAAATTTTGCGGGCAAGTTAGTTCACGCTCGTTTTATATAACGGGTGTGAAGCGGTCACGTTGTTTCTTCTAACGTGTTAATTCGACTTAGCAGTCTAGGGATGGACTGAGACTATACATTTTAGGAAAGAATCAAGGAAACCTCTGTACAAAAACCAAAGATACTAACATCAGCATGTTAAAGAGATTGAGATAACAATGAAAGTTCTAAGTTTTTAAACATCCTATATTAGTTATTTCCTTCAGGATAAATTAAACAAGACCCAGATATTGTTACACAAAGTTTATTTTTGCCATTTACACGAAATTACACAATCAAAGTAACGCGTTGTTATAAACGCGAAATAAAAGAAATCACAGATGAAAATACATTAGACGACTAAATACTGCGTACATTTTAACTAATAAAAAATATTAAGTTTCAAGCAGTAATTAATAAAATCACAGTTTTAGTAATAGTCAAGAATTATCACAAGCTCTTGTTACTCTTATAAGAGCTCTGACATATATTTTTTAATTCCCATGACCTTTATCATATTCTTGTAGTTGCCTATTGTTAAATTAATTTTAACACCACAAAATGCCTTAATATTCATACTTATCTCCAGAGTAACATTAGATAAGAGTGTAAAATTATAAACCAATAGTTGTCTTTCTGACAATAATGAAGATTTTGATCAAGTAAGTCACTAGTGCAACTTCATAATTTTAGTAAAAATTTACTTTAATGTTAAATTTTCCCTACCATCCGCTTTATCACAGCTTCCTAACGCATAGTTAAACATTATACGTTTTAATATTTACCACCCTCAATTTACGAGATAGTGAACCGCAAGGCACACTTCTAGCACTCCTTTCATTTCTAATTTATAAGGTTGGCGCAAATGAAAATAATTTTATTCTCGCAGATATTAGGACCGAGACTTAGCAGTGAAAACACCACAGACATAAGCAAATAAAACTCAATGAAATAAACGCTTATCTACAGCCTAAAAACGACAAATTAATGAATGTACTTTGTCTAAGGCAGTGATTTAGAGGTTGTAATGTTCACACATACATTACATATTGCCATTACCATAGTCACGGCCTTATTTAAGACTAGCTTCTGCCCACGGCTTCACTCGTGCGGTACCCGGATAAAAAGTAGCCTATGTGGTATCCTGATGTATAAGTTATATTACTGTAGAGTTTCATCGCATCCGTTCAGTAGGCTCGACGTTCCATTACTTGACTACGATGCGAGACGCAAGTTCTAGATCTTTCAGATGCCCATGGCACAGGGCATCTTAGTGTGGGATCAGGACTATGTATATATGTGTTAGTTGCATTTATTGGGTGCTAGGTTGTTTTGAACCAGAGTCGGACAAAGGTGGCGTTTTCGCTCCTTACTATTAAGAGCTCTTGTGGTCTGGTCACAAGAGCTCCTTATTTACTATTCTAACTACTAAGACTAATCAAAATAAGAGGAACCAACTAAAAAAGCTAAGTGGCATTCTTTGAAACGACCTTGACTAATATTATAATACGTGACACACTTAGACAACTATGATGCTATGAGTATAGAGCATTTTTATTTTGCTACAAAATAGTTAAAAAAACATTCAAATGCAGTCACATATAATATACTTTTTAAGCTGTAATGGATACATAGTTTGAATCTCAGCTCTATATTGATAAACATTTCAGATTTCCTTGTTTGCTACGAATGTTGACTAATTAAAAATATTATACCTATAAAATCAAATCAGGCTTTCAATAGGACTCTATTGAAATGGTTCTATGAAGCTTGATATTTGGAAATCTTGTTTTAATTTATGTAAATATTCTAAGAAAATATTTGTTATTTACTAAATTGAAATATTTGACTCAATTAAGTGAATTATGTAATTAGAAAACCATCCAAAAACAGAGTTCCAAAAGTTATATACCCTGTTAGTTTTAAGTTTAACCTCTAGGTGACTAACGAGCCCAATAGTGTTAAATTAAATTACAAAAATAATGTTAAGTATATTTTTTTTAACTAGATTTCCAGACATCAATTGAAGAAGCACTCAGTATAAAGGTTATGTATCTAATCAACACATAGAAAATAGAAGGTGCACATTTCAAATATTGTACAATCTCACAAGACTACCCAACATCGGCAGCCGGACCTTGATTTTATTAAAAAAAACTATCTTTTAAAAAGTCTTAGTCAAACTTGAACGTAAAAGGTGTCAAAGAAGTTATTTGGTATAATCAAGACCCAATCATACAATACACATACAATTTACGTGAAATACAACATGTTTTGAGTATTATATAATTTAAAAGAAAAACTGTGTTAAAAGACCAAGGTCAAATAAATAGACAGGCCGTTTACATTTTTTAAGTTCTTAGAAATTAGCTACTTAGCTATATACCAGATGGTGATGAAGTTACCAAATAAAATGAGTTTAAAAAATCTTAAGACTAGTTCTACAAAAAAAACTAAACTGCCTGTCCATCTATTCTATTTTTTTGGATAACGATTACATAAACACTATGCAAAACCTCGATAAGTGAGATTCGATCGACTATTTTAGGATATAAAGAAAGGAAAGGATTGCAGTTAAATTCTCTCAGAACTGATATTCTTTCCTGACAACAAAATTTAGTACATAAGAAAAAATATTACTTTCAACTATCGTAAACATTAAGTACCTTTCTTTAGTATTTTTTTTTTTTTGGAAACACCTATATCGTCATCTACTGACCCAATAATTTTATTAACAGTATGTCAGATATCATTCAAATCACAATTGTTATGTGTTTGATGAAATTCAGAAATTTTGTAAGGCCCTCTATTAGATGGACCGTTGACATCTTAAAGGTTGCGTGAAATCAGTGGAAGGAGGTAGCCCAAGATTGTTCCTGATGGTACTCTTTTGAGGAACCCTATGTGTGCTTCCATAGGCTGTTGATGCTGGTGAAATTCGTCATTGTTTACTATAAGTTATTTTTTTTTATAGAAACTGGACATTAAATTTGTGCATTGAGTCATTGAAAATGGTCCGCTTAGAATTCTTTCAGTAAACTGTCTACTTCTATTAAAGGTGTAAGGCAGAGAAACGGAGAAAACATCACTGAGATTGATAACCCAATCTGAAGAGGTATCAGATTGGGTTATCAAAATCAGTAGTTTATGTACAAAGAATTTGTTGGCCTTCTTATTTCGCCTTTTTGGCTGCCGAACCTAATTTTTGCTCTAGTTTCAATAGCTGTAACAATTTCACCTTTTGGGCCGGCTCGCTTTTCATGTAGTCTTGTAGTATCTGTTTGGGAAAAAACACATGTGAGTTAATTTGATCCTCAATTAAAAAAAAACACAAAGAGTGACCAAAATCCTATGGAAGCTAGGCTAACCTTGCGGCTTTACTAAACTGTCTGTAAAATATTGGAATAGTGGGTACTTAGACACTTATAAAAAAAGTGTTTTAAATATATTTTAGGTAGGCACTCTAAAAATAACAGTATAAAAAGATAAACATTAAATTAGCTACAATCATTTTAATTCAACGTCATTGTTCATTTAACATTAAATTAACAATGATTGCATATGAGAAAAAGGAAGTTAAAAAGTTGATAATATTGAGTAAAAGCTGAATATTCTTTATGTTAGCCAAGCTCCTTTGATGATAACATTATTATCAGAAACATTAAAAATGCACTTGATTTTAGTTTTTAACCTCAATTCTTATAGGGCTAATATTTATGTATGTAATATTTTTTTATCCCAGCAGGATTGATTATTCACAACAATATTTTTGATATCTGATGATAAAGACACAAGTTTTTTGGAACTTGCCTCGCATAATTTTAAAGAAAATACCACGAATTTATTTTTTACGATCCTGACACACCTCGTTAGCTTCATTCATTTTCACCATAACATTTTCATACACGCTCGTCCGTTCAGAGTACTCTTGCATTGGCATTTCTCTAGATCGTCTCCAATTCGGCCATACGTTTGCCGAGCTCTGCCCTCAATTTACAAGCGTATAAAATAATTTAATTATCTTCTATTTTACCCAGTGAAACTAAACATAAATCCGAAAATTCAGCAGCTAAAACACTATCATAGTAAAGTTAGCGACGAGGCAATTTGTACCATTGAATATTTAATGCTCGGACACAGGTGCTCCTACAAGTATTATTATCTAAACTTCGCTAATCACCTGATTCGTACACCGGTGCACTTTAGAAGTCACTAAATAAAGGAAGGTTTTGTTTGTATTGTAGTCTAGAGGACAAAGTAGAATAACTTTACTTTGTCCTCTTTTTGAATTACTTTTCAACAAAAATCAGCATTAGTACAATAGAGAAGAAAACATTTTGGATAGAAAAAATTGTCTCTTGTCATACTGTGTGTTAAAAGGCAAACATATACACGGCCTACAGAATGGTAAGCAGTCTGATATTTGGAACACCAGGGGCATATTTTCAAAATTAAAAAGACTCATGTGCCTGTAACTTGTCAACAAAAGTTTGCAAACTGTCATACATACATATATTCACGCCTGTTTCCCGGAGGGGTAGGCAGAGACCAAGGATTTCCACTTGCTACGATCCTGGCACACCTCTTTCGCTTCATTCATCCTCATCACATTCTTCATACAGGCTCTGCGGTTTAGTGTACTTCTGACCTGGCCTTTCACTAAAATGTCTCCAATTTAGTCAGAGTACGTTCGCCGAGGCCTTCCTCTACCAACTATCCCATTCACGCTCGCCTTGTATACTTGTTTTGTTAATCTACTTTCGTACATCCTTTCTATATGCCCAAACCATCTCAACATACCTTTCTCAACTCTCGTTACTACATCTTCATTCATTCCACACTGCTCTCTTAGCACACTGTTCCTCACTCTATCACTCAAAGTTACACCACACATACTTCTCAAAGCTTAGCAGCGAGCATTAAATAATGGTCTTTGTGGGTTTTTCTTACCTTAGGGTTGCAGATTTGTAAGTGTTATACAACAACCCTACAAGTACGAGCAATAATTGGTTCTACAGTTTTCAAATCAGCTGTTACCTTTCCAAATTCACCGCCGACTTACTCCTCCGAGCCGTTTTTGCATGATTTTTCATGACAAGTTTTCACGATGTCTCGTAGCTAACTCTTCGCTCGTTGCTTGTCTTGACTGACTCTGAAATAGATTTCTAACCCCTTGGTGACCAACCTGTATATTGATTTCAGTAGCTATGATCTCTGCAGTAGCTGGCCTCTCTGCTAGCACCAACAACGTGGGTAGGAGCTTATGCATATGAGGACGTGACACTATCCAGTTAGCTGGTAGGTTGCAGAGCATCTTGATCACGCTCCAGTTGTCGCAAATTGTGTCCTGGATGGATGAGAATACTTTGTTGATTAAAAATAGCATAGCACATAAAGTTCCCACGGCTGGGCATCAAAGTCTATTCTCGACAAGACTACGAGGGTAAATGGGGCAAACCCATTTACCAATGGTAATGTCACATGCCTTCGAAAGCTCTGGTAGTATATCATAACTGTCGGATGACAATGGATTTTTCTTTTCGAAATATATGTGCGCATTGGTACTATGCTCTAAAAACGGTAAAGAAGTCATCGTGAAACCGGCTTGGTCCAAAGTATTGAAGACATGTGACATGTACAAGAGCCACTGAGAGGCACACTGAATCTTTAACCCAGACTGGTTTTTACACAATTGGTAACTGACCTAACGAAGGGTGACGTGACAAACGAAAAGCTCTTCTAATTTTCAGCTATACATAACAGCTGTTAAGATACCTACTCGTAATGACACGTATTATAGACTAGTGATACGGCTCGCGACTTCGTCCGCATCTTGTTTTTTTTTCATACAAACTTCACTTTACCTCTGCACCCAGAAAATCCTTTCTCAGTACATCCCTTCCTACACACCAAAAAGAACATACTATCAAAATTTCAGGACTTATATAGTATAGGCAGTGCGTTGATAGTCAGAGGACTATCAACGTGACTCTTTACGCAACGATAATAAATTAATAAATTTATCCTTCAATTAATTAGGAAGAAAAGGAGGTGAATTAAGCTAGAACCCAATTGGATACTTTAAGACTTCAAGAAATTAAAATAGCCCTACCTTATAAATAATTCCACAACCATAATCATGTAACAATCTAACAACCCAATCCACTTTGCACCCATCAGGCGCTACACCTTAAAAAGTCATCAAATAAATTATTAAAACTGACGACGTACACAATTCACGTTAATGGTCACTCGCCCCTGACATGTACATAATGAACGGTGAGGGCCCGAGTGGTGATCCTTAGGTGACGCCCGGAAGACACCTGAGCCCGTGGGAAGTCGCGAACTTTGTGAATATTTAAGCAGGGACTAAGGTTAAGGAACTAAAGAGATGTCAAGAAATAAAAATTCAGACCTTTGACTATTGTTGTGTGTTCTAATTGATATAAAGCATGATTACCTACTAATTAATTTACTTAATTGCTTGTTTCTAACTATAAAATAATACTTCTAGTTTGTAGTGTCACGGATTCTCTTGGTTACCCTGCGTTAGGTCAGTACTAGGTCGAGGTAAGGTGGCCCTGAAAAGGATCCAGTGACCCATGGTGAAAAAACCAGTGAAAGGGTTAAGAGCACCTCACACGGCTCTATTTCATGTTTTGGTTCTTGGTATCTCTTTACCTTGAAAAAAATATTAGCAGCTAAAACGGAATAAGATCCATTTATACGATTTTACAGTGGAAAATATCAAATAGTATTGTTAATTTTTTTTACCTCATTGTTTGATTTTATTGTTGTTTCTGACTTTCAAACTTAAGGGCCTTACTTATAAAGATCTTAAACAGTGTTTTATTTTCTACTGTTGAATTTGAAATGACCATCAGAAGGACACAAAACATTGTTTAGTTAATCAACTATTTAATAATCTTTATAAGTAATGCCCTTAGTTTTTAATTTACAATGTATCTAAAACAATCGCGAAAAACTTAAACTTTACCAAATAGTATGTTTTTAGTACATATGCAAGGAAAATCTGGAAAATGACATATATTTTTAAGTCAAAAAAAATATGTCTTCTGTCCTATACTGTACTTCTCAAGACAATAGAAATAACTCTCTCATAAACAATTAAAAGATACGTTACTAGCACTTTGCAGGTGCGACCCGCATGGGAACGGACCATTGGCGATTTAATTGACTTGGAATAGCCTATTTGCATAACTATTGGATGGCCATTATTCCAATGTTTCTAGTTATAATAATATCGTGTATTCTTTAAAAAAACACACAGCCTTCTATATTCTTTATCGAAGACTGCCACGGCTTTGCGTTGATGTAGACAGTTACATATTCCGAATATTATCCGAATTAAAGTTTTTTTAAATTTTAAAGTGAAATCGTCATTTATGGAGAACATTAAATTTAATGTGTTTAATGTGTCCCGAAAATTCGTATTCAGCTAGTTCAGTACCACTGAGGCGTAATTTTTGGGAGAGAACTAAATGTAATCGTCCAAATCAGTTTTACAAATATCTGCAGAGCAAGCAAACTGCCTCGACATCAAATTGTTAAAAAAAACAGCTTTTATCACGCACAAAATTGTAAAAAAATATTCCACTAGCCACCTCTTGGCTCCATCATTAAACCCTCGTTACCAAGCCCAATCTATTGGACTCTTCAAAGCGAATCATATGAGCCTAAACTCGAGGGGTTTACTAGTAGCCACTGAAGAGTTCCACTATCCACCTCCTGGCTCCATCATCAGATCAGCTCCATTATACCAAATTATAGCATTGTCATCCAAACTCTGTGGCGACCGACAACCTATGTGGCACAATGGGCGAAGGTCCGCCTGAGTCACAGAAGGTTGCGGGTTCTATTCCCGCTGCGGGACAAATGTTTGTATGATCTGCATTCATTTGTCTCGGGTCTTGGTGTTTTCTATGTATAATATGTATGTATTTACAAAAAAATATATAAGTAGTATATCAGTCATGTAGTTCCCATAATACAAGCTCTGTTTACTTTGGGGCTAGATGATGCTGTGTGAAAACGTCCAGTATTATTAATTTAACTATATATACATACAAAGTTTCATTTCAATATTTCAAATTTAAATTCGTATTTTAATTGTTATAACATTTTTTTTCTGACATTTTTCATTTTATATTGAAATTGAAATTTAATACATCAATTTAATTTAAAATAAATTTCTTCTGAGTAGGTAGGTGCCTAATATTTTCACGACAAATTTTGTCAAGCACAGTGATACCTAATAACGTAGCATAAGAACCAATGTACCTGCATTCAAGTAAATAAGGTTTTCATTCATTCATTCATACGGCAATTAGGATAAAATTTACATCCAAGATTTGATTACACCTTATTTTTCATAAAAAGGTAAACGCGATTAAGATCCGTAAACAAATAATATTGATAACAACGTTTGTTATAGTTATTTACAAATGAGGTATGTTAAAAACGATTACTCACTCGTAACGGTGGATTGTTGACGGTCACATAACCGATCAGCTCGATCAGATCCATCACGAAGGTCAGGGAAACTTTCGCGTCAAGACGGATGACGCCAGTCCCTGCGAATAATAGGAATGTATGTAGGTATATAACTGTTCGATTCCCGCCGCGGGAATTTGTCTCGTGTCTGGTGTTTTCTATGTAAAATATGTACCTGTATTTACAAAAAAAAAGTAAATAAGTAGTATATCAATCATGTAGTTCCCATAATACAAGCCCTGCTTAGTTTGGGGCTAGATGATGATGTGTGAAAAATTACAAAAAAAAATGCAACAGCTACTTTTTAATTAAGTACATAACATAAGTGTGAATGAGGTAAGTAGCCACAAATTGGGATAGGACTCAGCATAAAGCGCCGCAGACTTGGTGTACCACAGATTTCACATCCTCTCCCAATGTCAGTAGCAGATAGATTCGATATAAAACAAAGTGTTTCTAACTAAATACTTAATAATTTATTTGAACATAACTTGCTTAAAGTAACAATCCATATACTACATGCTAAGTAGGTAAGTACTAGGTAACCAGTACCTATAAGTTGGCTCATACAGATGGTAGGTAGTATGTTAACATAACGGGCGAAAAATCTCATGCGCTTGTTATTTCACCGGCAACCCATACCCTTCAAAACTCTCATTGGAAAGATCCCTGAAATGAAGATATCTGGCACTTACGTAGCGGTTCTTTCCTGGGTGCTTCTTTGTCGCTGGGCGCGTGTTGGGACAGCAGTCTTGCTATCGCTGCCCTGAACTCGAGTGGCCAGCCACCTTCACCGAAGGCTTCCTGTTGGCAATGTTAACGTACTGGGATATAAGGTCAATATCGAAAACTGAAGGTAGAGGCTGGTAGAGGCACACCCCGGCCACTCACGAAAAAAATTATGAAACAATCGCGACCATAATTATTAAATGCAAAGTTTATGTGTGGGTGAATAATTTGACGTATCGCTAGAGCACTGTTACTCAAATGGGCAATAACGCCCCCTTGTGGGCGCTGGAGGCCTTCAGGAAGGCGGTAGAAGGCTCTAGAAGATATTGGGGACGCTAAGGCGGTTTAGAGGTGAAAAGCATAGGTTGTTATGTTTAAAAACTTTGGGGGCTCTAGGATTTTTTTATTCTCAAAGTGGGCGGTGGGAAAAATAAGTTTGAGAACCTGTGCGCTAGAGCATGCTCCGTCCTTTAAACTTGTTGTAATTTCTTCAAAGTACTACCCTCTTGGTTGTCGAAGTATTAGCAAAGGCTACAAGTTCTCTATCTACTCTGATGTTTGGTCAAGTCTGACAGCTGTGACAAGAGACAAAAAATGACACAAGACACCAAATGGATTCTGTGCACTGGACACAGAGCGAATTTTACACTGATTCTACTATCAGTGTTTACCTCAAACTGTATTAACAAAACGCTTCTAAGAGTGAACGATAGGAACCAATGCGAGTGTTGATTCCTTATACCTAACTGGTTATCACACTACTAGGGAAAACATACTTCAATTACACTAGAAAGATTGCTATTGGAACAAGACAATTGCAATCATTTTACCAGACCTAGCAATGCCCAAAACATTTAGAACTCGAAAATGTGAAAGTTTATGCCGAGAAGTGTCCTCCTTTCTAGTACTAAAAGTTTAGGACTTAGCTAAACCCGTCTAAGTCGTTCCCATTGCCATTTTGTTAGATAAATTAGTGGGCTGGCCACAAACCTAACGCTATTTTATCAAGAGATAACACAAAGAAGTATCATCAATAAGTTTTAACATACCCTCGCGGACATCTTAGTCCGAAGTTGTCGGAAGAAAGAGCAAATCTCTTCTTTAATAAATCGTATTTCCGAAATCGCTATGCGTGTCCACAGCACATCTACTCACAGTAACTCACTTGACCCTGGAATGAGACGAGTGCTACTATGAAACGCGGAGTTTTAGGATAACGCAAAACGAATCCTTTCATGATTTTTCGTGTCGCGGCCGGGCTGACCGATTTAATACGAAATGTACCGACCAATATAATTTTGCCTCAACACAATAGGGCAGATAGCTGTGTCAATATTTCGTTAAAATAAATAGCAAAGGTTGAAAAAGTCAGAGAACCAAAGTTATCGACATAGCTCAACGAATTAGCAAGCTGAAGTGGCAGTGGGCCGGTCATAATATCTCGCGAAGAACCGATAACCGCTGGGGTAAACGTGTTCTTGAGTGGAGACCGCGACTCGGTAAACGTAGTGTAGGACGCCCTCCGGCCAGGTGGGATGACGATCTGCGAAAGACTGCAGGCAGATGCTGGATGCGACAAGCTAAAGACAGGGCGCTATGGCGCTCATTAGGGGAGGCCTATTTCCAGCAGTGGACTAATATAGGCTGATGATGATGATGATGATGAATAAGTTGTGTAAAATTAGCTACTTTGAAACCCATATATATGTGATGGAGCCTTCAAATCAACACTGGTAAAGAAACACTCAAAATTTTCTTAGACACCTAGTTTTACGATCCACACTGGATATGTATTTTTTAATGTTTCTGAATAACTGACCAGATCTCTCATTTAGTTTTCTTCAACTTATTTGAAACAAAACCACAAAGTGTACTGTGAAGTTCCTACGGTGAATAAACAACGGTGTTTCGCGTTTTCGCAGTAGAACCCCGGTCAGTAACGCAATCTCTATACGCTCTCGTCTCGTGACTCCACACATTATTCTCCGCACGGATTCGCCTAAGATTTGTACGTCCGGTCATCCCCTATTAACTACCCCTGAGTTGCCGTGGTTTTGTAGCTCTCAAGGTTTTACGTCGTTAAGAACTTTTGTGGTTGTTCAGATTTCGTTAACCTTTATATTTTTTCTAGCAGTCCCTAAATCGCCTTAGGAGCTGTACCTAAATGTACAGCTCCTAAGGGGGTGAAAAGGGCTGAAAACCTTTATATGAAAAATCGTATTCCTTGAACTTACAAACTTGAAACTTCGCATAAATATTCGTCAATCAAAATGATAAAAGACTAATATAATAATTTCCCCAAACTACCCCTCAAGGAGGTGTAAGAGTGTGTGCCCAAGTTTGTATAAAACTCTTACGTTTCTGACTGACCGATCAACGCACAGCCTAAACCATAAGTCCTAGAAGCATGAAACTTAGAGGGTATATTCCTCTTATGGTGTAGTGCTGCATTAAGAAAGGAATTTGGAATTTGGGAACTTTTGAACGGGTGATCCAATTTGCTTGAAACTCGGCATAAATATTATTCAGTACAAGTGATACAAGACAAATGCCTGTATTTTTCCAAACTATCCCACAAAGGGGGTAGGATGGTGTGTTAAGTTTGTATAAGAAATGTTTAACGCGTGGTGCGATTTGCTGTAAACTTAGTTTGGATTCTTAAAATTAAGGTTAAAGTGCAAGGCATGCAATGATTTTGATGCACCTAACAATTACCTACCCTACGCGAGTAAAACCGCGGGAATCGGCTAGTTAACTTGTAAATCTCTATAGATGGTTACAACAGTAGCCTTTGACCAGAATACATGAAACTTTTTATTGAGTAGAACGAAAGTGGGTATACCTATGTTGGAAACCGTCCTTTATTTTATATAGTATACAAATAAACAAACACATTCACTAAGACAGACTGAGAGGACTTGTACAAAGGCGAGCTTAACCCTAAAGAGTTTTCTTCCAGCAACCCTATTTAATGAGAGGCAGTTATGAAGGTAGGGTCGTGTACCGTGTTACGAACCTCAAGTGGAGCTGGGCACTTGGGATTATTCCACAAATCCCCCTTGAGAAATCTTCCATAGAGAGAAAAACTGAACTGAAACTTAATGTTAAAAAATTGCAGAATCTCCCTTATCACTTTTTCTTATTCCAATTTTCCCCCTAAGAGGATTTCCTCAGGGGGGGAAAACAGATGGCCTGGTTTGGTGAAGGTAGGTAGAGGAAGGCCCTGACTGAGCGGTGGCCTAGGGGCTACACAAGGGGCCTTGGGAGGCCACCAGCTAGATGGATGGACGACATCGTTGCCGTTCAGGATGAGATAGGCCAAGAATAGACAGGAGTGACCTTCACGTACGGTGTTCCGATCAAAAGAGATTAATGAAAACAATTTTTGATTTGAAACCTCATCTAGGAAATTCAAAGTAGATGAAGTTGTGGCCCACTAACTTTTTAAGCTTATCAATTACAAGGCCTAGCAGTGGGTAGGTACTGCCAAGCTCGGTGTGGCAGATACCCATCGTAACTTTAGACGATACGTCCGAGGCACTTTTGCCACCCTAGCATAGATAGAAGGATAGATAGAAAATACTTTATTGCACACCAAATAACACATCAGCTTAGCTAAGTACTAATAACTTTGACAATGTTATACAACGACCGGGCTTAAAGCTAAATAGCGATCTCTACCAGACAACCTTTGAATGGAACGAACTGTACGAAAGTTTTCAAGGGGTTTAATTGTTTATCATGTCACGACGCGTCGTTCGGCAGTTTACTTATTTTTTATAGACAACTAGCTTCTGCTCACGGCTTCGCCCGCGTGGTGCCCGGTATAATAAGTAGCCTATGTGTTATTCTGATGTATAAGCTATATTACTGTAAAGTTCCATTAAAATCCGTTCAGTAGTTTTTGCGTGAAAGAGCAACAAACATCCTCACAAACTTTCACGTTTATAATATTATTAGTAAGACTTTACCGTTACAGCATTTTCGTAAGAAACATTTTCCCGTTACTTAAAGCAAACTCTATTTTTTTTCCTGAAAAAAAATTATAGGCATCCACAAACATAGCACCATTACGCGTGACGGACAAAAATACAACGTAAAGTCCCCGAGCTACTAATCCATTAGCTGTCTCGTATCGATTACCCACAGCCCACAGCCCGCCGCGCACCGCGGCCGGGAACCGCCCTTTGCACCGTTTATACCTACAATAGCTGCGATACAACAGCATTCTTTTAAATATTGGCTCAAACTCAGTCTTTTAGCTGAGTTTTGGGAATTTAGGTGGATTTTTAGCGTCCTAGGCACATATTTTACGAGCATTATGCGTTTGTTATAAGACGTTGTTTATTTGTTTATTACCATTTCTCTGAAATGACTGATCGGATCGGAATCAAGGATGGTTCTTAGATAGTTTTTAATGTCACAAGTCACTAGAATTTTTAAATTATGTACCTAATAATTGCTTTGTTTCATTTTATCTCGCGACTCCTATGGAAATCTACGTTCGATTGCAAAGATACACGAATATTCTTTTGAAAATCTATCGTACTAGACTAGATCATGGAAAACTTGGGAAAGAATTTTGTTGCTAACAATCTTCGAAACGACTGCACCGATTTGGATGAAATTTGATTCGTGACCTAGAATAACACACAGATTAATTTTTATCCGGTATCAGTATCGGGCGACCGAAGCCCCGACGGCTTCACACAAACTAGTGTAGAATAAAACTCACAAATCATGGTAAAATTATGGCCCATAATGGGCTTGCGATTTTATAGAACCCGCTACCCTCGTAGACTCAACTCCCAAGCGTCCAAAACTTTGATGTCTGTATCTCCCGGTTTTCAAAGCATGAATAATTGCGCACCCACGGGACCAGGGGACCGATTTTTGAATTTCACCGACGCTCTTGAAATCATTGATGACGAAAAGTTCATTAATGGCCATAATATCACTATAGGTATACTAAAGTAGCATTTTTAAAAGTCATAAGTTGGTATGTGGTTACCGTAATCTACGGAAGCTTGCAACATCAGAAGTTGCCTACCCTGAGAAATAACCGGTGAAAATCTAAAGTACTTGTAATTTCACCTGTAATTTGTATCGTTTATAATAAACACCGGTTTTTGTTTGGGTTTCGTAGTACCTTACTTCTGTGTAAAACGTCAGTGTCAAATAGTCACGAAGAGATTTTGAAACGAGTGGTAGGGGCGTTCATTTACGTTCGATTGGCACCACACTAAAGCTGAATGAAGGATCATCAAAAAAATAACCAAGCAGAGTTTGTTGCCTGATTCTTCTATGCTTGGTCGCGCGCGAGGAACCGGCGTAAATTCACTTTAACATTTTAGATTCACGTATAGTTTTTAAGTTGACGTTTCTATATGATCCTTGTGATTTCAATGAATAAAAACCTATTGACTTTGACTTTGACATAATACTATTTATAAGACATGTATGATTATGTGTTTGTTGAATTTTCAATTAATAATTTCAATTTCATAAGTGTGAGAATGTTAGTCACCATTGAGCTTCCAAAAATAAGAACTTTAGTGAATCGGTGACTATCGGCTATTTCGCTGACATAAAGTTACTTGGTGATATTCAAAAATTGTTCCCCTGAATTATAGAGCCCACGCAGCAACGGTCTGATGGGCTCGGTAATAGATAATAAACAGAATTACTGGTTTATTAGCAAGATGCGGTCGCAGATGTGTTTTTCAGAATGGGGATGTATGATTGATTGTTTAGGTGATGTAAATAGAGGAAGTTTTGGAGGGCTTGCGTTTTGTTCCGTGGGATTCGATTACAAAACGCAAACGAAATAATGTTTTTTAGTTTTTTTGAATCATTTTATACTGCTTTATTTCTGAAATATGATGGTCTAGAAGATACCTATTCGTATACCTCTTAACTTGAAGAGACCCAGTTTTTTTTCCGGAAACACAGACTATAGTTTTAAATGTGATTTTAAACTAATCTATTTTATTTTGGACCTACTCAAAACGGTAAAGGAAAACATCGTGCGGAAACCGGCATGCCCTCGAACGAAAAGTTCGAAGGCATGCGCAATCGGTTAGTGTTCCAATAAGCGGCGATGGGCTTGATGTGACCCTATTACATGGAAAGCTAACCATTCATGCTAAATGTGGGTATATGCCAAATAAAATGTATGGAAGTACCTCTGACTTCCCTTATTGGTATCACACATTTCGTGGTCGACACCACGAAATGTTGGAAACAATTGGTAACAATTGGACACAGAGGATCCAGACTATGTATGTATGTATGGACTATTGGATGCTTATTTATTTATTTTATATCCTCATGGATTTGCGCACTCAGGCGGTCTATACAAATACCTCGCTTACCTATATTTTCCTTTCACGCTAACGAAAATTTCTCAAGCTAAAACTTGGCAGCAGTCACGTGACATTTCCACAGCTAATGTCATTTCCATACAATTCAACCTTTCCGCAGGCGTTAACGCCAACAGAAAGTGGTATTTGTCTAGACACCCTGTTAAGATAGAGTATACCCGTGGGCGTGCTTGAATGAATGAATGAATGAAAATACTTTAATGTACACCACAAAATAACAAAATAAACAAAAACTTACTATGACTCAGAGTATAATAGGGGGTCTTATCGCTTAAAAGGGATCTCTTCCAGACAACCTTGGGATGGAGCGGGAATGTATGCAACTGTAAGAATGGTTGGCGTTTTTATTTTTGTTTCTTAATATCTCACTATTAAGGCAACGGCGGTAAATTTTTTCCACTTTCAGTTCCTATACTCTTCCATTATATTAATTTTGCTAACAAGAAGCTAACATGACCGTTTTCTGATCTAACAGCAAACGAATCATGGAGGTCAATCAATTTGGGATCGCACGCAACACGCCGTGAAGCCATTTTATCTGCTCCGTGGATAGTGATGTGTCAGAGAAGTATCGATGTCACATTAAAAAAAAAACATTTATAGTACATTAATTTGACATATAGTGCCGAATTACAGGCACATGAGACTTTTCACCCGTCATGTTAAGAGGCCTGCGTTGGATGAATTGCCCATACAAACGTAATACCATAGTCATTTGTAATAAGATATTGTTTATGTTATTATTTGCATTGAATAGTATTTATCTACGTACCTTGCTATACATTTTTTCAAAATACTTACCTAAAATGAAATGTAAACGAATCGCATTTTGAATATTTTTACGTCGTACATGACATGTTTTCTTCTTATTTGTTTCGGATTAAAAACAACAATACCTTACGTATGGTTTGGTTTGGTACATAGATTATATTGTCTAGTTACAGAATAACAACGGAATGTGAAAAATACAAGTTTTCATTCATCTTTTTTGGTATTACGAAACACCACCAAATATATAACAAATTTTGAACGGCTAATATTGGTATCGCGCAAGCACGGGCGGGCCTGTATCAGTCATTTTTGTACGCGCTTTTAACTTAAGGTATGAGCGCTGTACGCCGGATCCTTAAGCGTCCCTAAGTTGGGATAACCGCTTACCAGGTGGCCGTAGGCTAGCAAGCCACTTATTATTAAAAAAAATGCATAGCCCGGTTTTTTTAACCAATTTCAGATTATTCTACAGATTTTTTGAGTAGTAGAGCAACCAACCGAGCTTTTTTATGAAAGAGTTTCTGGGGGAGTACCCCGTATCTATTTATGGCGCCAAGCAGTATTGCTTGCATTGCTGTTTTCCGGTTTAAAGGGTATGGGTGCCGGTGAAATTACACACGAGTCTTAGGCGATGGTACCCGCTTATACACTATAAGTAGTATCATGTAGTATCATGATTTATCCTACTAATATAATAAATGCGAAAGTCTGTGTGTGTATGTGTGAATGTTTGTTAACACGTATCTCCGTAACAACTAAACCGATTTTGATGAAATTTGGAATGTAGATAGTTTAGATTCTGGAATAACAAATAGGCATATCTTATTTTCAAAAATCAACCCCTAACGGTGTTAAAAAGGGTCGTAAAAAAAATTGTAAATTCATAAAAACCGTACAGAACCCACACGAGTCTCGCTCGCGTTTGTCTTTTTTCATTTCCTCATCGTGCTATTGAAAGTACCAGATAACAAGATACTCTTTAGACCCTTAAATAAATAATCGACACAAGTATTGTGAATGTTGCCAACTCAAAATCAGCTCTGGAAATCATCGACGTGAATACCGTCACCGCACTGGGCAGTGTTTGCTCAGCAGAGCAAATATATTACCGACGTCTGTTTGCACATTCCAAGTTACGCCAACTGCGGAGGTTTGCAACCGATGTTTTTTTTTTTTAAAGCTAGCGTTTAAATAGTTTCTTATTCGTTTACTTGTAGCTGTCTGTGGCATTGTAGCTGCCAAACGGATTAACCGATTCTGAGTTACATAGTTTCTTTTGTTTGAAAGGTGACTTGATCGAGCGTCTGCGTCTTCAAGAAAACCTGTTCAGCCGTTTGAAGACCACCAGCTCTTTTCTAGTTGATGAAGGGATGTGACTCTAGACCCTTGAATTTAAATAATGCGTTTTGCAATCGCTTAGTAATTCTTCTAGGTTGGTTCTTAAGTCGGTCAAACCATCAAGTTTCAAATTTTGTAAAAATTACCTTGTTGTAAACATATATTTATTTAGGTCAACTAGATAGATAGATAAAACTTTATTGTGACTTAACACTTTGTCTTTGACAACCTCTGTGGCGCAGTGGACGAAGGCCCGCTTGAGACGCAGAAGTCTGCGGGTTCTATTCCCGCGGGACAAATGTTTGTATGATCTGCAAATATTTGTCTCGGGTCTGAGTGTTTTAGTAATGCTAGTGTTCCAGTTTAATGTATACATGTGACTTTTCCCCCGTTGTGTCTCAGGGTCGGTAACGCGCACCTCTGCTGTTACTAGCATCCATAGGTCACGATACCCGCTTAAAAACAGGTTTGCCATATCCACGTTTGCCATTTAAAAAAAAACTACTTCTAAGCAAACAATGTACCTACCTATATATTTTATCTTGTTCTAACCGTCCCAACATCTTATTTCTGGACCGTAGGGTGGGTAACCAAACTTTTTTTTATTTTCATGTTGTGCTAAATAAATATTGTTTTTTTATTTAATTCCACAGCCCAAAGAACATAAACATTGCGTATTCAACTAAGCAAACATACTCAAAGTGGTTATACCCCTACTACCCCTACTACCCCTACTGTCATACTGCAAGTCGTAACACAAACACACAACCCCCCAACTCTGTGTTGGCACAGTGGAAATTATGATGCCACGTGCGAATGTTAATTTAATCATATGAAACTGAGCTGAGTCTCGGGAGGATAGCAATTATCCATTGGATATTTGCGTTACAAAATTACCAGACGAGTGATAAAATATGAATATGGATGGAAATAAAAGCAGAGGTAGGCTAAATAAACGATGGATGGATTGTGTGAAGAATGACATGGTTAAGAAAAAAGTGAGTACTGAGATGAATCAAATCAAATCAAATCATTTATTGTTCGTGAATTTAGATAAGTGTTACATTAAGGTGGTAAATTAAAACAATTTGCATCACTAAATTCTGCCCTTAGGCTTACAAAGATTAAATTAGGTATATATCTTAAAAACACTAAAATTTACAAAGGTAGATAAAGAAAATAAAATAAAAAATGTCAATTCAAAAACACAAAACCTTGTAGGACGGTAGAAAATATAATAAAAAATGTCAAATTACAGCACAGTCACACAATAAACTCGTCCACTGTGTAATACGCTTTTTTTATCAAAATATCATTGAGTTCTCTTTTGAAAGAATTTTTCGATAATAATCAAACAGATAACGGTATCTTATTGTAGACTAGCTGTACCCGCGACTTCGTTCGCGATTGTGATCCCTGCAGACTAATTATTCGCATCTGACCTCAGTTTGTCTCATATAAAGCAACGCTGTAGTCTGTTTACTTTGGATTTGAAAACTACCAGGTTGTATTTAAGACTCGAGATTAAAAAATAATAATATCGGAATAAAATCGGTTAACATTGGCAAAGATATCACGTAATATACCTACACACAAAAAACATACAGACAATATGAGAAACTCCTTTTTTGAAGTCGATTGATAATAATGAAATTTTGATATTAGCGATAGTTAGGTTAGCAGTCTCTTGTTTACGGTTTCTATCCTGCAGGTACTCTAATAGCATCAGATCCTCACGCGCCCACGTTATTTTGCCTATTCTTTCGAAGAAAAAACAAAATAAAAGTCGCCCACAAAAAATGTTTCGGCTAGTCATGATTCCATGAGATGATGATGATGTTTTGGTCCCAATCACAGTTCCAGTCCCGGTCCCAGTCCCGGTCCCAGCTCAAAAATTTTAAGCGTAATCTTACGCCAGCTTAAGCTGAGACGTGAACTCGAAGGTTCCTATATATTCTAGGCTGTGTATAATGAATGATCGTTTAGCAATATCTGATTCCTTTGGAGTGGTCTGACTTGACATATCCATTATAGCGTACACCAGCTTAAGATGAGCCGTACGTTCAAAGGTTCCTGTACATTTCGGGTTTCAAGTTATTTGGACCTATTACTGAGGCCTCTAATGTCTTTAACTTCTGAACTACAAACCCGATGACCTTGAAATATTTACGGGACAATCTTGAAAGTACTTCCTTTCTAACAAAAAAATAATGAATGAAATCGGACTACGCGTTAATGAATTACAACTAAGTACACATTTTGACTTTCATCCCCTCTCCCAAGGGAACCATGCTGAATTTCGGGATAAAAAGTATCCTAAGTCCTACCCCGTAGTATGAACTCAAATCATGCCAAGTTTCATTTGAATTCATTCAGTAGTTTCGGCGCCATGCGTGATTAAGGTTCAGACAGACAGACAAAAATAAAAAATAAAAACATTTTTGGCTTCAGTATCGATTATAGAGAGCCAACCAAAAAAATTTTTCTAAATATCTTCAATGTACAGAATTTGACCTGTTACATCCTTATTATAGTATAGATAGACGGCGTCATACAGAATACGCTCGTGCGTAGCAAATGGGTCCTACAAGCCACACTGCGCATTTTGCCCTCTAGCCGGCTTCCAACTGCAAACCATTCAAATAGCTCTGGGTGTGTTTAAGCGAATACAGCTACTTTGCTTATGTATAGTGATGCTAAAGTTAATAATTTAAGCTTAATAAATTGCTCCTTGCAGGAGTCCCTCTTTTTTAAATTACTAATAAAAATTACTATGACGGCTGATAGAGGAGAGTGGAAGAAGAAAACATATCGTGCCGACCACACGTAATATGGTACAAGGAATAGAAGATGATGATAATGTTTGTGTTCCAGGGTGTTTTTTTTAATACCACTGAGGAGGCGAACAAACCTACGGTCCACCCGGTGGTAAGCGGTTATCGTAACCTATGGACGCTCGCAATACCAGAGGTATCACTCACACGTTGCCTCCATGATATATCGAGATGAAAGATCGCATGTGCCTGCTTGGCGGCAGATATAGGCATGGTGGTAGACAAGTCCTTTCACAGAGCTCTACTTGCCCGGACAAGCCATTTCACAGAGCTCTAGTTGCCCGGACAAGCCCTTTCACAGAGCTCTAGTTGCCCGGACAAGCCCTTTCACAGAGCTCTACTTGCCCGGACAAGCCCTTTCACAGAGCTCAACTTGCCCGGACAAGCCCTTTCACAGGGCTCTACTTGCCCGGACAAGCCCTTTCACAGAGCTCTACTTGACCGGACAAGCCCTTTCACAGGGCTCTACTTGCCCGGACAAGCCCTTTCACAGAGCTCTACTACTCGGTTACAACTTTCTTATAGTTCGAGACATTTTGTACAAGTGCTTAGTTGTAATAATAATAAATAATGCTGGACCTTTTTCACACAGCATCATCTAGCCCCGAACTAAGCAGAGCTTAGTTCGGGGCTAGATGATGTATTATGGGAACTACATGACTATACATATTTTACGTAGAAAACACCCAGACCCGAGACAAATATTCGCAGGTAATACAAACATTTGCAGATAATACAAACATTTGACCTGCGGCGGGAATCGAACCCGCAACCTTCTGCGTCAAAGGCGGGCTTTCACCCACTGCGCCACAGAGGTCGTCCTCTGTCATAGAGTTGTATGAAGGACTAGCCGATTCCCGAGGTTTTATCTCCGTAGGGTAGGTAATTGTTAGGTGCATCAAAAATTATTGCATGCCTTGCGGTGTTGTGCAAGGCATGCAATAATTTTTGAGGGCTTTTTTTTCTGAATATACTGATACGTATTCAGTTCTTTATGGAATTATTTATAATTAGTCTTTTATCATTTCTATTGAAGAATATTTATGCGAAGTTTCATGTTCAAGGAATACGATTTTTCATGATTTTATGATGTAAAAGAATTAATTAAGTAAAATCTAAATGTTATTAAAAATGATATACATGTTATTAAATTGATCTAATGTAAATTAAAATTATAATGAAATGAAATTGATGTTAGGTTTAACTCGACCTCTGTGGCGCAGTGGGCGAAGGTCCGCCTGAGACGCAGAAGGTTGCGGGTTCGATTCCTGTCACGAGTCAAATGTTTGTAAGATCTGCAAATATTTGTCTCAGGTCTGGGTGTTTTTCTATGTATAATATGTATGTGTTTACAAAAAAAAAAGTATATAAGTAGTATATATCAGTCATGTAGTTCCCATAATACAAGCTCTGCTTAGTTTGGGGCTAGATAATACTGTGTTTAAAATGTCCAGCATTATTTATAACTAAGGTAAACATTTGCATGCCAATGTGTTTGGTGAAATATGTGAACCTATAACTACTTACTGTAAGGCTTTTGTAACCATATTTCTCGCAAATAAACCATTTCATTTCATTTCATACAAATATTTTCAGCCCTTTTCATCCCCTTGGACCCTTTCTTAGTACACTCCTACATCGTAAAAGGAATATAGCCTCCAAGTTTCATGCTTCTAGGACTTATGGTTATTAGGCTGTGCGTTGATCGATCAGTCAGTAACGGAACAGTTTTATAAATTAAGATGACACGGGTAAGAAAGGAGTGAAAATGTTTCCGCTGAACCATAACATGAGAAGCTTCAAAAAAAAATTTAAAGAGTCTTTCAGAGCAGGCAACGTATCAGCTATGCCCCACGTATTGCAGATGTCGATAGGCGACGGTAACCACGCACCTTCAGGTGGGTCGTATGCCTGTTTGCCTAAATACTGAGATGACGTCTAACAGATGAGAGTGGAAGATAAAAACATTTGCTGACCCCACGTAATGTGGGACAAAAATCCCCTAAGATTTCCTATACGGAGTTCCGGGTCCAAAAAAATATGTGTGCATTAAAACGTGCTTAAAAAGGTGAAAGAATCATGAGAAAACCGGCAATCAGATATTTGTTCCGGGTCTGGCTTTTTGTTACCACGGTACTCGTAGTTCCTGATACCCACGTCACAGGGGCATCATAGTTTTGGGTCCTTTACTTTGTCTTTTCTGCGGGTTCTTGCCCTATTTTTACGTATGCAGTGGATGCAGGATATTCACTTCTACGAATTCCAATGCTCATTACGGTCCGCTATAATAGTTGTACAACATTCTAACAGTGAACAGAAGGCATTCCACAAAGCTGCGTTCATAGCCATGATATGGTAATGAGAAGATGAGCCAGAAAATTAGCAGATAACTACTGTTCACGTGGACAAGGAATTGAATAGACAACTAACGACGATATGAGAGAAATAAGTTGAAAATAAGTTACACAGTTAAATACTTGTGATAAAAAGTATTTAACTGTGTCAAGGCATTAGCATCGCCATTCAACGTGGTGCAGCTAGAATTTTGGTAACGCTTCCGTCTGCTAGTGATCTGATTAAACTGAGCGAACTATAAATTATTTGCAATGATCTTTAGATAGCTAGCTGTTTCATCTGTATTATTGTACCTCTATATATACATACTTGTACATAGTTTTATGAATAAAAATACTTGTATTGAGTTTCATAATCTCAAAACGGCGTCGTTTAAATCATGGTTTCTGAGATATTGAGGTGTATGTTACAAACAGTTTTTATTAACTATTTTTTAATACATACTAAATCACCATTAATAGTGAATGGGATAGTTGGAAGGTAAAGGTCTAGGTACTCTGAGATAAATGCAGACGTTCTGAAGAAAGGTCAAATCAAAAGTACCCTAAACCGACGAGCTTATATGCAGAATGTGATGAGGATGAACGAAGCGAAAGAGGTGTGCGAGTAGAGATCGGAGGCATCACCTACCCCTCCGGGACAGCAACTTGTATCGATTAATGGTGTTAATCTTTTCAAATTTTCGATGTCGTCTTAAAAAATTTCATGCCAATTCTACTTGTTTTAGAAATGTATAGACTACCACATCCACGCATATATATTTATGGCTGCTACCGTGCAACGCATTCATCTCGTGTGTGCCGCGCAAACACACCACAACGATACTCCGGTTAATTAAGGAGCCCGAGCAAATACACCGCACGGGGAGAGAATGGCGACGAGCTTTTCTTTATTTACTAAGTTTTGTTTAGAGGTGGATCAATATCAATCCAGCTTTACACAGATTCAACTTATTTGCAAACACAAATTTATAAACCCTCACAACATTTCGGCACGTTTAGTAAACTTACCACGATAGTACCAGTGATATGACGGACGAACGAACAAGAACGATATAATATATATAATATATATATAATATATCGTTCTTGTTCATTCGTATGCCCTATAATTATGTTAGTTTTTGTCTGTATTCTTTGTGTCTACAATAAAGAATAGAGGCGTATCTATGAGTTAAATGAAGACAATAAATCGACGTGTTTCTCCAAAACCATTGCTATGTGGATGATACGCAGTCGTTTTATTGGCTATTTACGGCACATAGATTAGCTACTAACCTGTACAATCCGATAGTCGATTTCCCCCAGTGCTCGCAACACATGGGCGATCCGAGCGGCGTTTACGAAGACATCGTTATGAGCTATCTCTGCGCCCTCCGCGAACAGCATACAGAAGTCATTGCGCATGTTGAATATGTCCGGGCCGAGGACGGAGCGGAGGTTTTGCTGAGCAACACCGCGTTCTTGGCCCTGAGTTAAAGTGAGAAAGCCTTTTTAAACAGTCAATTCAGTTAAATTATTTGGAACTGAGACAATTTCATGTCTCAGTTCCAAATAATTTAACTGAATTAACCTACTTTTAATATTTGACATCCGGCTCGAAGGATCCTCAAAATAAATTTTGTCTGTACATTAAAAAACACATCCGCTAAGTATCACATTTTGCATGAAGTTGGTTGAAAACACTTACGTCAACCTCGTTTGGCAGCAATATATCCGCACAGACGTTGAGCATCGTTTGTATGCTCTTGCGAGACTCTTTACAGCGCTCCGGGTACGACACTATACCGGAGAGACAGAGGAAACTGGAACAAGGAAAAAATACTGGTACCTAAGGGAACATAATGTATAGCTTTTAATTGAACACACAGAAAATACAGATAAAACACATACAGAATATAATTACACGTTCCAAGAATCAGATTATTAATACGTATTTAAACAGTGTAACTTTCTGTCAGAAGCTCGATATGTACAATAAATTGCCCTCTTCGGAAATTTAGGTCCCATACAAATAACCTACGTTCACACACATCACCACCACCGCCTATAATGGTTTACCGTTGAACATAAGCATCTCTATTATATACTCCATTTAAAAACATAGCTTCAAACAAAAACGTAACAAAATTCTCAAAATTCTGTTTTCCTTTCCACTTTTCCACTTCACCGCACTTAATACCGGCCTTCATTATTTACCCAAAGAGGACTGGTTAAGTGGCGGTGCGCAAATCCGAATGAAACGCAAATAGCTATCTGTTGACTTTGTTTGACCGGACACGTGGACGCTGAATATCGCCTTGAGGGGTTAAAAAAACGAACTCTGTAAGTAGAATCATCAACTCAAAGGTAGGGAATCAGTTCTGCTTATTTCCTATGTATGAGCTCACCGTATAGAAAACAAAATAGAGCTTTTGCTCTATTTTGTTGTCTATGGCACACAGTGTCTTCTTTTTCTAAATATCTCTTCAAAAATTACTTGCGTGACTGATGCAATCAATGCACAGCCTAACCGACGTACAGTCCTGAAACTCGTATATATGTTCGATTTAGTGTGTAGATTTTTTTTACAAGAGATAAACTAGGTTAAAGAACGAATCTTTGAACGAGGTTACATACGATTAATTAGGCCAAACGTAGAAACAAGAAAAAAGTTTGCACCGGTGAAGATTTTCCGAAATTACATAATAATAATTCCTGTATAAGTGCAGCGGGAAGATGAAATCAGGAACCCTGTATCTTTCAACTAAAGTGGAATTGGGCAAATGTCCATTGATAACCCTATCGATACTCTGACAACCGATGGAGCTTCAAGACCTAAAGTGGAGGCCTCGGACTGGATGCCAAAAATCAAGTAGGCCAAAAGCACTATGGTCCAACGACGTTAAAACAGTAGCTGGCCACCATTGGAAACGTGTAACACAAAACAGATCGGGTTGGAAACGTTTGGAGGAGGCAGGTATTCAATACTGAATGAGTGAATAATTGCTGACTGATGATAAAAATCAAGCAACACTCATAACAAACCCTCAAAATACGTGCTCCCGCTGCAGATTTTACCCCAATAAGCACAAATACCGGAAAATTGGTTAAAAACGCAAATTAAAACATGGTTACGCGAGCATCTTCATACCGAGTATCCAATTATATCTCGAGTCAATATTAGCAGACAGTACCGAGGTAGGGCAGAGGTTGTCAAGTTAATGAAAACACTTTACAGTGCACAAACGCGAATGACAAAATAATCAGAATCTTATTCTAGGGACGGTTTTAAAAACACTGGAACTTTCAAAAAGCTCTTCAGAGAACAGTTTAATATAGAAAAACAAATTAATTAATAAAGGACTACTTAATCGCGGGGTTAAGGTTTTCGAACACAAATGTCTTAATTCCTAAGATAGAGGAGGCCGTTCGTCGTATCTTTCTACTAGGGAGGAATGTTGAGGTCTACCGACATATGATTATCCAGTAGCTAAGTTTGAGAGCCGCTGTCTCGATCGAATCTCGAGAGGGTTGGTTCGTTTGTATTAGCAGATTTGAGCTGCCGTGTATTTAATCTTTTCTCTAAGCATTGTTGGACAAGAAAATTGGGTACACAAAGAGATAAAACAGTAGGTAAATTAGAATCAAATAATGTTATCACAGAACTTTCGTAGTGAGACGCTAGTGTCCAGCTCTCTGGTATCGCCAGCGTACCGTACAGACAGAAAATTCTTCAAAACAACGGCCATTTTCAGTTTTGGCGAGGCGGTTGTGAAATTATTTATTTTCTAAATGGACGCCCACTGAAAAGCTGCCAGGATGAAACCACATTCTAAAGGGTTTTCCTAGGAGTCAAATTTTAAATCATAACTGCAAATAGCATGTCTAGAACAGGAGAAAATAGATTTGAGCTTATTATGTCGCCCGTTTAGATGTAACAGAAAAAAACAGTCCTAGATCACTAGCTTGTCCTTAGTCATTCTTAGAGGCAAAAAAGAATCAGTGTGGATTTCAGATGTGCCTTACTTTCACGGGTTACTAATTTCGACAAAAAATTAGAAAGGATAAATAATCAACTCCACAATAAAGTATGCCTTAAAAACCGCATTTCAAACATTATTATGTCATGAATTCAAATAAATTAAGGTCAAGTATAATCGAATGCTGCCAAGAAAGAAAAACACGCAATAAACATTCAAAACTATAACAGAATAAATTCATTGAAGTTCAGCTTCCGGTAGGCGTCAAAGACCACAAAATAGACCAATTTAAATATTTCCATCGTATAAAAAATCGACTAGAACAATTAATTACAACGAGCAGAGAAAAATAAAAAGATGGCGACGTTGGAACGTCAGAAATTCGAAATTGGAATCCGTAATATCTTTTTCCGATTGGTCATTCGAGCGTAACGTAGTTTTTGTGAAATTTTCATCAGCTTTTGATACGTTGGATTTTCAGCTCTACGTTAAGATGCAGAGAAGCGAGTAGAAAACCGTGTTATGTTGGTTAAATATAAATTTTTCGATAATGTCGGACCTCCACGCGGGGCGAAGGGTTAAGATAACCTAATCTTAAATATTCTGGCGTCAATCCTTCAAAGGTCAGTTTAGTTGTGTTTAGATTATAATGTAGAACTGGGGGCATTTCGAGTTCCAGTTACGATGAAGATTTTTTTTTTAAATTGACAAAATAATTAAAATTTCCCTTCTAAAGCTGTCAAAAATCTCGAAAATGTTGCCTGATTTTTCCTGGAGATCAAATATTGCATACCTGCTGCCAAGGTACGATGACAATGCAATATTAAAGTGAGAGTGAGCTGATGATGTTGTAAGGAACCTCTCCATGGATAATGGACTAACGGTGTTTGGGCCGAAACCTTAAAAGGGACGATAAAACCCGTTGAATTCGGTAGTAATTTTTTACAAAAATAAAGAAAATAAATCTCTTTATAATTTTGTATGTATTTAATAAATTCACTTTAAAACGTTAAATTCACGTACTTCATTAGTTGACGTTAGTATAAGATACTTGTGATTTCCATGGAAAAAACTTATTGACTTTTAGTTTTCACGAGTATTCTTCATTGTTCCAGTTTCATATCGCAGAAGATATTTTTCAACAAAAAAAAATGAGTTAATAATGATTAAAAATCTGTGTTAAACAATAAAATTGGCTTTAATTTAAACACTTTATTGTAAAATAAACGGCATTTCGAATGATGTATCTACGGCTTTTGTAGGTTTAGTATGAGTTTTTGCAACCAATTTTACGCATTCTACCGCGACCGCGTAAACGCGTAGTTCGTATGGAGAAATGTACAGAGCCTCTAGAAGCGAGTTAATGAACTGCACTTTTCTTCGTACAAATTATACGCGCTTTCTGTTCATTCAATAAATTATAATTTACGACGTTACAATTCACAAGGAATGATTCTCTACATTCATTTTTGGAATGAATGTACAGAATGATTATTTTAAAATCAGAACTCCTTCCTCCATGAATGACGAGATTTACATGTATGTAATTGTAAATTTTATCGTTCATTCTGTTTCGTGGTCATCCTGCGATACGACAGTTGACCAGGGGTCTAGACAAATACCACTTTCTGTTGACGTTAACGCCTGCGGAAAGATTGAATTGTATGGGAATGACATTAGCTGCGGAAATGTCACGTAGCATCTGCCAAGTTTTACCTTGAAAAATTTGCGATAGCGTGAAAGGAAAAGTAAGCGTGAGGTATTTGTCTAGCCCCCCAAGTCCGAACCAGGTCTTCATCTAGTAACCGAAGGTGAAAAAAACAGTATGATTAAAAAATTCAATACACCTCACAGACGTTCTTTCATGCACAATATTATTAATGCTAAAAGCCGATGGGACTGATTCACAATAAACTTCGATCGAATAGATTTTAATGCCACATCAGACATTGATTGAGTAGATTTTAATGTTTTTTTGGCTATAAGACCGCCCAAATTACTTTCTCTAGAATAAGATTTTGATATTATGTTATTTGTTTAAGGTGTACAATAAAGTATTTTCATTCAATCATTCAATCATTCATTCATTCAATTGTGTCGATGAAGTATGTTTTTTGATACAACTTAAATACACCAGAGGCGTTTTTTAAGCCTAAGTTTCAAGCGTTTTTTAAGCCTAGTATTCTAAAGTGTTAACATGCCCAAAAGGTGTTTTCAATAGCCACTGTATTATAAATTTTATACGGATCTTTATCGTTTATTTAGCGTATACATTTTATATAATTTCCAGACGTTTCAACGTTTTAGTGTGTCGTAAATTGAAAATGAAATGAGGGTAGTTACGGCTTCTGCCTTTATTACTCGATGATAGCTTCGTATCATCCCTTGACCACGGCTGTTGAAACACAGTCAAAGCGTCGGGAAAAGAAAAAAAAAGGTAAACGTGATAAAGACCCATATAAAACTTTATAATTATGTTTACTGATTGTTGCATATAATTTAAAGTGTAAATTTTCTAAACATAACGATCACAACCAAAGAGTCGATGTTAAAACGTTCGTACCATAAATATGTATAACTCAAAAAGGTCATAAGAACATATTCCATAAAAATACTTCACCAAAAATCCATATCACACGTACCTTTTTATAATTACCGTAAAGAACCAATCTACAAACATTCCACACCCCGTATAACATGCCTTGTAGGCGCCAATGATTCATGGAGGCTGTCGCCCAATCGCGGCGGGTTCTATATTCAAACGCGCTAATGGAAGACGAGGGCACGAGGCGCCTGCGCATCTATAAAGTTTTGAGTTACCAAGTGTGGAGAATTACCCAAACATAGGGAAAGATTCCTAGGAACGTTTTTTTTTTATTATACATAAAGTTTACAATTACATGGTTATGCTAGGTACACCTAAAAAACCTAATAGTGGTTTGTCTAAGTTGATTTAAATCGTCGTTGATGTATCTAGTTGATGTTTTTCAGACACTAATTTTGTCTGAAAAATAATTGCAGAACTGTTTTCTTAATCCTTAGCTGGTACTTAGGGCCTGAATCGAGCCTTTACAAATAGAGAAAAGCCCAGTGATGCGAAAGGATCCAATGCGCCTGAAAAGAAGGCGCTCAAAGGAAAAAGAAAGCATTTTATATAACTATATTTAAGTAACGGGCAAACAATAACATGTAGTGCACGACGCGACGCGGAGGGAGAACGTCGCGATCACTCACCCTGATGAAGACTCTCGGAATGAGTCGAAACTTAGTGAGTGCCTTCACCGATAGTGCGGTACGTGAAAATTCCCGTTTTTACAATATGAATAGTCAACGATAGTTTTTGGAATAAAAAATAACATACTAGTAACCTAAAGTACCTCAAACAAATAATTTGGCATTACAGCTCCTTGCGACGTGGATAAATAATTTACAAAACAAGCAAAATTCTCCCTCACATCTAGCAACACCGCAGCTGGAAAGCACTTGACTCGGGAAAAATTTATGGCTCGTTTAAAATGTTTTTGTTCTTAATTTCAGTTAGATAAACTGCGTTGCGTACGCGTTTCGGCGCCTTTACCAAGTTATATACGCATGCGTGAGCCACAGACGTTAACCCTGTGGCACTCCGTCGGCTAGCAGCGTCAAAGGAGCTTTATCCTGCAGAGTTAAGATTCAATATGGTTTTGACTCAAAACTGAAAATCTGTGTAATTTACATCAAATGCAATTGAGACGTAACATTTTGATATTAGGGTTCTGTATTCCTTGCGTTCATGCCAATGTATGGAGTATAGACTTTTATGGTGTTATCGAAGTAAAACTATTGTTAGTTAGTACTAATACTCTTCTGTGTTCGTTTCTTAAAACGTCCAGTTAACACAGACCCGTTACAGAAAGAGATATGAATATTTTTTTCTAGAGAAGATTGGGGATTTGGGGAGAAGAGAGGGATGGAAGATTTTTGGAGGAGGTCGGGTTAAGATGGGCACGGTGAAGATGTGTGAGGTATGTTAATTTCAAATGTGGATTTATTTTAATTGGCTGCAAGCGGGAAATGAAAGGAAGTCCGACTGTGATCTTCAATTTGGATGTTTTGATGTTTTCAATGTTTTTTTTTCTAATGTTGTTTAAGTGGTTGCTATTTTCGTTGCGGTTGGTGAGATGAATGCAATTCATAATGCTACAGGCTTAATGGAAACGCTTGTTAATGAAATATGTACTTTGTTTGTAAATAGCTTGTGAATGTACTTTTATTTAATAGCGTTTAAAGTTTTCATTATTGTTATAGATACATTGTAAATTAAACACTTTTTAACGGATTGTGTATTTTTTAATTTAAAGTAGGTATGATAACATTTCACATTTTGAAGTGCTCTGAACTAAATAGGTATATTTAGACTATTTATTTTTGTATTTTGAAGTAAAATCAAAACTACCTGAATTTTCGTCATCTGACTCCAAGATTAGCCATATCTACGAACTTACGACAAAACGTAAACTGTTAAAAATCTTTGCCATCTGATGTTGAACGAAATGCAAATCAATTTTGAGCTCCATTCCAATCTGCATTTATAAATCCAAAGCAAATTCACAAACAGGTGTCCGAATCGTAAAATCTAACCCACAAAGCGCTCCGTCCGTCTGTTAGTCCGAGGCGTGACAGCACATTGAGACATCAAATTTATTACCTTTTAATAAACGCAAATAAAATTCAAATGTAGTTTAAATGTTTAAACAAATTCATTGCGCTTGCGCCCCCTTTGAGCTCAATGGATTTAGTTGTGTGCATGCTAATGTGTTGAGGGGTTCGTATTATTTTTTAAACAGACAGGAGTTGTTTTTTGTTTTTTCAAACTGTTTATAAAATTGATATTTGCTAAGAAATTATAAAAAGAGCCAAGCATAGCATGAAACCGATCACGTATTGAAATGTTTAGTTTATTAAATTAAGAGCCAACTTACATAGGTAATTGTAAATTCCAACCGAGTAAAGGCCCAGCCAAACTTTACCGGTGGCGATGATGGGGCGGAGGTGGTAACGATCCGTCATAGAGTAGACAGCCTCAAGAGACGCAATATTTGATAATTTGCTAGGAAACTATTATTTCAACTGTCATGCGAGTCCCGCCACGCCTGATGTGCTCTGATTGGTCGAAACTGTAGTTTCAACCAATCAGAGCAACTGTAACTTTCGAAACTGTAGTTTTAACCAATCAGAGCACAGCAAGCAACATGACGAAATGACAATGACAATGCCCGCGTTTGCCAACATCAGTCTTAAAGACTGATGTGTTGACAGAACAGAGTGGTTCAATATGACGCCTCTCGGGGTTAAATGCTCGATGCTATAAGTACATTGACGCGATCTTTCACAACCACTTCACAACCTTTTCCCTTTGATCGCCACCGCCACCGCCACCGCGTAAGTTTGATAGGACCCTCAGAACAACCTTGATATTAGAGTACACATTACATTTTAAAGTTTTTGGCTATTTATTTTTAACTAGATGTCGAGCAACGCATCAACACCCTTGGTATCCTGCTTTGCATGAAGACCCAAGACAACGGTTTTGTCTACCGCCGAGAAGACAAAAAATATTTTGTCCCTCTCTTTTGTTTGACAGAATAGGCGACAGAAAGTTTCTGTCTTCTCTTTCATAGATAAAACTTTTTCTAAGGTGCTCATGCTAAGCGGGCAGATGTCATTGGCTTGCGATCTCCTAGGCAATATGCTTTGCCACCAAACAACAAAAAAAACTATAAATCAAGTAAAACTTTCCTTCATAAAACAGCTGTCGCTATGAATTTGTCAAATACGAGACTGATGTTATTATCTTGCATAAACTGTGTTAAATCACAGCCTACAATCTATGAGAGGAAGGCACTAACAAAGTTATGAGTACATTACGTAAAAACATTAAAAATTAGATTACACCCTGGCACGGCTTCAAAGAGAACGGATAATATATTTAGCTTTTTTTGCGATGCGGAACTCCAAAATTGATATTTACATAGAGACACAGTCTACCGAGAAGCAGTCGGTTCACTTTTTAAAATTTCAGGTCATGAAGTAACTCTGTTGAAAAGTAAATCAACGATATATATTTTTTATAAGCAAAGTCAGCAGAATTAGCTTTAGACTCAGACAGTACCAACACTAGGGAGTAGAAATATTTTTTGACAAATATTTCGAGACTTGGTCGCGAGACATCGGCCTCCCCCTATAAATAAATAAAACACCCAACAGATACATACATAGTCCTAAACCCACTCTAGGATTTCCTGTGTCATGGGTCATCAGGAACTATGAGTACCTTGGTACCACAACAGTTCATATCAATTTACAAAAAATCTAATGGTTTTTTACTTTTATGTGACGTGTAAGACAAGAAAAATAAAATCTAAATGAAAAATTATATAAAAACATACCAAGAAAATACTTTATCTTATGAAATAAACAATAACATATTAAAAATAAAGGGACAATAGGATGTTTTATCGCATAAAAGTGATCTCTTCCAGACAATATACGGTGGATTCTGTGATTTTGGAAATGGCCGGAGGTAAACTTTATAATTTTTTAACTATAAAGTACTTAATGTTGATTATGGAATACTTAATCTAGCTCATTTTACACGTGCCAGGTGTCACGTATGGAGTGAGCCAGTGGTTCACTCTTGCTTTGGTAGAGGCGGGGTGAGCCGGGGTAATCCCGGTAAGTAATTCTCTGAGTAAGTAATGCGTTGATAAATGAAATTAAATCGCACAAACAAGTGCTGCGCAGCTCACCCGAGGCTCCCCTTTCGTACGCACTACCCGAAATGTAAGTAGTGATGGGGTTAAATACGGCTTTTTTTAATTTGCGAATTTGCATCAGTTTTCTAAGAGATTCAAGCAATGAGAACCGTGTTATATACATTCATTCGCTTTAAGATCTTTTTAAATATAATTTTTGAAAAGTTTTTGTATGTTTTGTTATTTTTTTACGGTGTACGATAAAGTATTTTCATTCATTTATATAAAAAACAGGCAATCTTCCTCAACTGGCTACTTTTAGAAATATTGTAATTTTTTCACGAAATTAACCATTTTATTCTTTTGTTTAATGCAATTTATGGGAGTTCATTTGATCTAAAGAATGTTTCATGTTATGGTCGGAGAAGGCGCTGTACAAAAAGGTTATCTGGCGTAATGTGCCTTACATTGCCTGCCATTCTGCGCTAGACGGTAATTAGATAGAGAAGGAACTAAAGAGGCCTGCCACAGATAAAAATAAAACCTTTCATTGAAAATATTAGTGAATTGATAGTGCACATCACTAAAACAAAGTTAGCAAAAAGAACATCGCAACGCGACATGTGCGCGCCAATCTGTCGCTGAAACGCCACTACATTTCAAGCACCTCTTCCTTCCCCCTCACACCACAGCTCTATCCATACACCCATCTCACTCCCACACCCTACAGGGTGTAAGTATAGGGTGATGTCGCGACTACTTAGCGATGGAAGCGATAATAGTACGATGTGATGCATTGAATTGTTTTATGGATGTCCGATTCGATTATTCGGTTAAAGAACATATCGAATTGCAGCACTCAAATTACGGTATAAACAAAACAATGAAAAGGAGATTGGGGATTTTAGGATCAAAATTAAAGTTTACAAAAAAATACAAGTTTATTTATTTAAGGATGAGGATTTTTAAGACAATAAAGAGGCAAAACTAGCTTACGTTTCACCTGCTGATAAGCGGTTACCGTAACCTATGGGCGCTTGCAAAACCGGATGTTTCATTCGCGCGTTACCGACCCTGAGATATAATGTAAAGTCTCATGCGCCTGTAATTTCATAGTGTTCCAATAAGCAGCGATAGGCTAGAAACTTCTAACGTGGAATGCTAACTGCTATGAAAAACGCGCCACATATAATGTTTGGACGTGTCTCTGACTACCCCCTACTTGGTACCCTAACTGATCTGCGTAATGAGTATGGATCTGAGGATCTCTATATTGGGGACTAATGTTTTTTTTTTATTGTTATCATTATCAGCTGGTGTCATCGCTAAGTATATTGCAAGCCAGTTTATTTTGTGTGGGATTTGTTAATTATTTTTTCATTATTGTTTTTCAACAAGGCTGAGCCAGCTCCGATTTACATTCCTTTAATTAAAATCAACAACAGCTGATTAAACTCTCTACAATCCATGACAGAATCACAACACCTAATATTTCACCCCCAATTGGCGCCATGTGACCCGTCCCACGGCGGGACCCGAACCCGGGACCGCGTGAGGTGCACCTGGCTATTCGCACGACACTTAACGTCAAATCTCCGAGACCCCATTTGGGATGATAAGGCGACGGGAAGTGGGAATGAAATGTGCTAGTTTTTTTTGCGGATAAAACGGCTGTATATGAAACTTTTTGTCGTAATGAATGACACGGTCGAGAGAAATAAAAATTGCGAAAGAAGATAAGGAGAATGAAGGGAAAAGCAACTGCCTAAAACGAACTATTAAAGGAAAATCTAGAAGACATTATTATAATCAATAAATAAACAAAAAAGGTAGACGAGTCTTCATCGCCAAACATCGGGAAAATAATAAAAATTCTCTAAGAAAATGAGCGCGCAGGAGTTTAGGGAGAATAAATAATGAAGACAGCCTTATGAAGACGGTAGAGCAAAACCTTGACCGATTGGTGGTCAAAATCGAGCCGAAGATCTGGTCGTCTGAAAGCGAGATAGGTTGATGACATCATAACGGTCGCAGGGAAAATCTGGACGACAGGCACTGGAAAGAGGAGCCTGGCAGATGAGAAAGGAAGCCTATATCCATCACTGGGTGATTTCGGGCTGATATGATGAACTAATGAGGAACAGCTGTACTTACAATAATCAAATTAAGCTCAACACAGCTGCAGTTAATAAGCGATATCGATCAAGCAATAGCGCAAAATTGCGAAACGCTTGACCGCATCCCGCTGAGCAAACCCAACACAATCACCGCTGAGTGGGATTGAGAGAACAGTAGGCGCAGGACTGGGAAAGCAACTCAATGGTACAACAGCGCAGCAGGGCACAGCGTGACGTCTGATAGAGACGTCGGAGAGGCGTGGCCGGTGCCTTGTAATGGGACTATTATTTGAAGGGCTTGTTTTGTTTAGATATATTTTATTAGGAGGTGGATTTGAATTAAGAGGAATTAATGGTCAGCTACGCGGAGTCAATAAGGTCTTAAATAAATCAAAACATTTCCGAGAGCCATGGCAATGTTTGAACACAACAGAAAGTCCGGACGGGTGGTATGAAACACTTGCTACAATCCTGGCATACCTCTTTCGCTAATTCAGCCTCATCACATTCTATATACAAACTCCTAGAATTAGGGTACAGAGTCAAATACATAAGAATAGATTTGGCTGAGAGATATAAAGTGATGATTAAAATTCACAAACTGAACTGCAACAATATCACTCTAGGTATTCAATATACGCTATTTTATTTCAAAAACTATCGTGAATTTGTTCATTCATATTGTAGTTGGTGCTTTGTCCGATTTGCAATATGAAAATTCCCGTTTTACAATATAGATACACTATTTTATGTACATACGAGAAAAACACATCATATTATTCAACAAGGCTAGATGATACTCTAAAGACAAACAGATAAAATCAATGTTTTCATATACCGATTTTGATTAACCCCAGGGACCATACGCAGAATTCCAACAGCATACCAAATACTGACAACCGCAAAAACTGTAACATCTGACATCGACCCCACCCCAAACTAACTATATCATTTCAAATGACAGACAGACGTCACAAGGGACACAGAATATCGAACCCGTTCCCTCGCGGATACACAGAAACCGCATTTGAGGCACGCGACCAACGGTAATTTTGTTTTTATGTTAGGAAATTATTTAATTATAGGTAGATTCCGTGAGAATGTGGGCTACGCTTTAGGGTAAATATTTGTTTAGATCACCCTTTTTATCGTCACACTCGTATTTTTCTTCCGCTATCTTACAAGAAGAACATTTCAAATAAATTTAATTATTAGATTAATATTTAAATGTCAACAATAAAGGGTATTCTTATCTTATTAGAATCATGTCAAATAATAGGATAAGGTTAATTATTTGATGAAAAATTACAAATTTACTATTACAAATTATTGAGTTCTTTATTAGGTACCTTCATATTGTATTATGCCATAATATACAAAAGATGTGCAGACGAGTACTTACAGCATCTTAGCAGCATCCTGAACACGTTATTATACAGGTGGGACTGTCCAGTAAGATTATATTGGATTCACCTAAATACTGCACAAGGGTTGAACAAATAAATAAATAATGCTGGGCATTTTCACACAGCATCATCTGGCCCCAAAATAAGCAAAGATTGTGTTATGAGAACTACATGACTAATATACTACTTATATAAAACTTATCGACGTAACCAAGTGTGCTGTATGTTCCCAAGGTTAAAAATAAATGAGTATGAGTATACTTTTTTTTGTAAATACATACAAATTATACATAGAAAACACACAGACCCAAGACAAATATTTGCAGATCATACAAAGCTTTGTCAAACACGCAACATTCTGCGTCTCAGGCGGGCCTTCGACCACTGCGCCACAGAAGTCGTCAAATAACATGATAGATAGATAGATAGATAAAAGACTTTATTTGCACCTTCAGACACACACATACAAATTACAACAAAAATAAAGTACAGTTAACTATTATCAATAATATAATTAAAATCTAGGTAAAATGTCTAAACAATACAAATAAAACAATAGTAGTATAACAAACAGAAGCCTTGCTAACGAACCAGTCAAAACGCTCCTACTTTCGATATGTTCTGCACATATTGCACCAATACAAACTAATCAAAACCATTTCTACTTGATTACCCAATCACTTCACAAATATAAAACATGCACAGTTACCTAGTCCGCTAGCGCCATGTGCGTTTGCATCGCTGTGAAATCGAATCAAAACACACTCGAAAAAGATATAACGTCATTAATTATTAGTGGTCCATTTGCGCCGCACCTCCCCTAACTGCATTAGGTATTAGGGCAAGTGATTTTTATTACTGTACGGTTGGACGGAGTGTATGTCACTAAAACGAACATAGTCGGTTCCTCTTTTACGTCTTACCTTTCTCTATAAGATCATCAATAAGCATATTATTTTGCTAGCTTCTGCCCACGGCTTCGTCCGCGTGGTACCCGGATAAAAAGTAGCTTATGTGTTATTCTGATTTATAAGCTACTTTACTGTAAAGTTTCATCAAAATCCGTTCAGTAGTTTTTGCGTGAAAGAGTATCAAACACAAACTTTCGCGTTTATAATATTAGTAGGATTACATTTTATTAAATTGACTAATGTCACACCAATTATATATCTTAAGTTTATTATTCACCTTAATTATTAATGTGTTTTTTCTGTCTTAATAAATGATAATCTATTCTATTTTATTCAACATCATCATTGGCGACCTTTTATATAAAAAGAAAAAACCTACCTAGTTAACACAATTTAGTCTAAGTATCATTGTTAACCAACGAAATCGAAATAAATAATCATTAATATTAATTCATCAATATTTCGCTACTTTTAGCATTGTGTGGAAACAGGCATGCCTTAGAACCAGAAATTCGAAGACAAGTGCCATCGTTAGTTCTGTTAGTGTTCCAATAAGCGGCGATGGGTTTGTAACCTGTCATGTGGAATGCTAACTGCTTGCAAAGCGCGGGCATGCGCCAAAGGTAGTGTTTGTACGTGCCCCTGACTACCCCCTACCCTAATTGGTATCCTCAAGGCTCTACTAAAAGAGGATATATCTGAACATGTATGATGGAATATAGTTGTGAGCGTGTTTGTTATTTTTTTTGTTTTTAGTTACAACAACAAATTCTCTTGGGGTTTTATTCCATTTTCAATCCCAAAGGTATCTTAAAGTGGGACTTATGCGCACGCGCCTAGTTTCATAGTTACTTTATACTCCTTGTGGGATTAAAATAGGGGTAATTTCACCATGAATTACTAATAGTGGATCGCCTGCGACTTCGGTCGCTGTGCGTTTTTACCAGATGACACGAGGCGTTTATGCGTTTAGACGTTAGAGGTTGTTTGCTAACATTTATCTCCGAAACGGCTTATCCGAGTGAAATGCTGGTTTTGGCAATCGATTTGTATGACTTCAAGGATTGTCCTTATGCAGGATTTATTACCACAAGTCACTAGAGGGCGCTGTAATAGACGACACAAGACAGAGTTATAAAATTTTGCAAAAACTATTCATAGTAGGGGTTGATTTTTGTAAGACTTTGCATGATTGGCGTTACAGCCCGCCACGATTTTATATATTGAGATAAGACTAGTTACCGCCCACGACTTCTCTCGCGTGATACTCGGATAAAAAGAAGCCAGCGAAAAATAGCTTAGTCAATAGTCATTTTTTTGGTAAGAGATGTACATGTCACAGATCAGTTATTAAATATAATTTTATACAGGACAGTACACATTTGAATACGTTAAGGCATCGTTTGTAAGAAAAGCATTGGCTCGCCCATTTTTCCGTCAACTTACCTTGCAAAATAGTAATTGGTCTTCACGAAAAGCGCTTTTATTTTAACGGGATACTATGCAGCCTATGTCCATTTTGTAGTTTGATTCTAAACATTGGTAAACGATTTTTGAAATCAGACGAGTAGTTTTGGAGACAATACCTATTTAAAATATCAGTGTGTAGATAAGGGTCGATTCGACAATATTTTACAAATATCCTAATCCCATTGGAAATAAAGATGATTTTTGCATGAAATGTGTGAAGTGTGCCTGATGTTGATCATTCTGTCGCAGGCACGTGCCAAGAAATTGCGAGCAATTTTCAATTTATCGAACTCGATTATGGTTTTCTGTGACCGAATTATCACACTGTCCCTTTGGGACTCTATAAACAAGTAAATTATAACAAAACTTAACACCCCCACGATTATTCCACCATAATATATATAACTAGCTTCTGTCCACGGCTTGGCCCGCCTTTAGTAGTTTTTGCGTGAAAGAGTAACAAACATCCATTCTCACAAACTTTCGCGTATATAATAGTAGTAGGATAACTCTCCTAGTTACGTGAGACGATAAAACCTAGCTAAGAACTAAGTTATACTAATGGAAAACAAGAAAATATAAATTTAGGTAAGCCGTTTTGAAGAAACATGACATAGTAACAATGAACACATCCCGGCTCCTAGTGTTGCGGGTAATAAAAAATAATAATTTTAATTCTTAATTATCTGAAACAAACCATCATCATCGTCTTCTTGTCCTTATCCCACATTACATGGTGTCGGCACAACATGTTTTCTTCTTCCACTCTACTCTATCAGCCGTCATCTCAGTACTCACTCCTTTCTTAAACATGTCATTCTTCACACAATCCATCCATAATTTTATTTCCATCCACATTCATATTTAACACTCTTCTCGTAATGTGACATTCTACCCTCCTCATGACATGCACATACCATCCTAACCTATTACTCCTCAACTTTTCCGTCACGAGTGCTACTTTCAAACTTCCTCTGATATACTCATTCCTTATTTGGTCCATTCTCGTAACTCCACACATCCATCTTAACATTCGCATCTCAGCTGCGTGCACTCTTCTTTCATCAATCCCTTTGGTTGCCCAACACTCCGATCCATACAATACGACAGGTCTTATGATCGTTTTGTAAATTTTTCCTTTGAGCCTAAGGGGCAAAACAAACCGTGAAATTTAATTTAATATAAATTAAATATAAAAACATTTATTTGGCACAGCATAAAAAAGGTGAGGATGTCAATTCAAACAAGGTCGAATTGTAAAACGACCCGACCAAAACAACTATATAATGGGCACAGTGACATACGGACAGACAATATGAGGACATGACACATCCTGTCATGCAAGATTATAGAACAATCCAAAAAAAAATACCGTTTAAGCTCACTAGTGCACACACCGCGATAGATTTTTTACCTATTACTTTCTTTCCCATTGATGCTGTGAATAAAAACAAAAATTCGTTCGTTTTTTCTTTCTCTTCTATCTGTCGGAAAGAGAAACACAAAGAGAAGAAAATATATTCTTGGTTCTCATGTTGAGGCCGCTGGTCTTGGACTTTTACCTTATTCATAATCACTAACTTCAGAAGGACGATAACAGCCCTGTCCTTTTCTAACACTAGACAAAGGATAGAGGCGGACAACCTTTTATCAAGCTACTAAAGTTATGGAGTGATTACGAATAAGGCGCTTGGCTTGCTTAACCTACACTCTCTGTTTTATCCTTGAGCTTTCACGTCTAAACAAATGTCACCTGTAGTTAAATCGAGCGAGCATCATCTCAGTGCACAAATGAGACCCCCCGTGTTACCCCGTCACCCCTTTTTAGATGATGTATCACTATAATAAAATAATGTTAAGTAACGTTGTAAGGGCCAATCGTAAAATCTACGAGCAGTTCGATATTTCATATATTTTTAAGAATCTAATTAAATTCCGATTAATTTATTGAGCATTTCGTTATTATCATATAACATTGGTATATCAGATGGGTATACATTCATACTTAAAGCTAGCTACACATGCAAATCAGAAAATGAACATTTTAAATATTCCGTTACACGGTAATATGGGTGATTTTCTGAAAAAGATTTTATTATAGGTTTGAACTGGTTGAAGGGAAGCCGCGTTACTTGTAAGAGCAGTTTATTGTACATGACAAGTTTTAAGCAGATACCACGATTTTAGGTATTAAAAAGTATTTTTCTTGGAACAAACAATTTTTCTTTATTTTTGTGGATATGTAGTTTCGTATTATTTGTGTAGAATCGAACCAAGGATTAAAATTTATACTAAGTTTAGAACTCACCCCCAAAGGGTAAATTTGAAATTTCATTATTTATTTTAAAGTTTATGTGTACCGAGTTTTGAGTGAATAAAACCAAGGAATATTTTTCTACATAGAAACTTTACCATCCTTTTTAACCCCCTTAGAGGTTGATTTTCGAATAAGATTAGCCTATGTGTTATGCCAGAATCTAAACTATCTACATTCCAAATTTCATCAAAACCGGTTTAGTAGCTACCTGAGTTAGAGAGAGGTAATTACAGAGGTAGGATCGTGTACAGAAAAAAAATTATTTATAGTTACTTAAATAAAAAAAAATATATATATATGGATACTATAAAACATTATACCATACATAATTTAGAGAGACAGATAGTGCTCTTTGACTTTTCTCCTGAAGACATCGATTGAAGGACAATCACATATGACATGGGGCAGGGCATTCCTACGCTTAACCGAATAAACAGTAAATGAAAATGCTTTGTAAAGTTTTATCTATTTTTCTTACGGTGTGTACAATAAAGTATTTTCATTTATTCATTCAAACACATGGTAAATAAAAACACGACAAAAAGCCGACAAGTCCAGCCAGATGCACAAAAACATCGGCCATAATCAAAAACAAATATTGATTTTGAATATCAAATAATAGGGCCCCGATGTTTTTTAATAAATTAAAATTGTCCTCGTAGAATTATGGAGACGGGGCGGGGTCATACTGCCAGCGGGGATGGTAATTAAATAACCATCTAACAATCACATATGTACATATTGCTGACCCCACACTAGGATACCCTGTGTCGTGGGTATCAGGAACTACGAGTATCGTGGTACCACAGCATCCAGACCCAGGCCAAATATCCTACTAAAATTATAAACGCGAAAGTTTGTGAGGATGGATATTTGTTACTCTTTCACGCAAAAACTACTGAACGGATTTTGATGAAACCTAACAGTAACATAGCTTATACATCAGAATAACACATAGGTTTTTTTATCCGGGTACCACGCGGGCGAAGCCGTGGGCAGAAGCTAGTCTGCACATATAGTAAATCCATAGTTAATCTATTCTTCTTCATTATGTTATTATTTTAAATAGTTCTCACCATACTAAGGTTGTCTGGTAGAAAACGCTTTCAGACGATAATACCACCCACTGTGCATTTATTTTGTTATTCTTTTATTATGTTTTTGTACTGCAAAATGGTTTTATGCACGATAAAGAGTTTATCTATCTATTTATCCATATAAAATTCATTGTAAATCCAAAGTTTATAAATAATTCTGGGCATTTTTTACACAGCACCATCTCTCCCCAAACTAAGCAGAGCTGGTATTGATGGAAACTACATGACTGATATACTTCTTATATACATTTTTTTTTGTAAATACATACATGTTATACCATTTAAAACACCCAAACCCGAGACAATTATTTGCAGATCACACAAACATTTGTCCCGCGGCGGCAATCGAACCCGCAATCTTCTGCGTCTCAGGCGGGTTTCGACCACTGCGCCACAGAGAACGTCAAAAAATCCATAGTAAATTCATTGAATGTGATTTTTTTTAAATCGCCAACCGCTGCGATTCCCCCCATACGCAAACACAACGGGGCACTGGCCGCTTTCATTTTCAAATTACGCGACTTTTTAATTTCGAAATCGGTGGGCGGACCGTCGCTTGCTGTCTAATTATGAAGATTATACTACCCTCCGTGCAAATAAAGAGTCAATTGATTGACTTCGTAGGACGTACTGACATTACTATAATGTTTTACACGACCAATAACAATGTTGCTAGGAATAATTAATAAATAATTAATTTCTATGTATAATATAAATGTATTTACAAAATAAAAAGTATATAAGTAGTATATCAGTCATGTAGTTCCCATAATACAAGGTCTGCTTAGCTTGGGGCTAGATGATGCTGTGTAAAAATTGAATTTTATATAAATGACCTATGCATAATTCTATGCTTATCCTACCTTAAAAATATACAAAAAAATACTAATAATTAAAAATTTAATCTAATAAATATAGATTAAAATATGTACCTATGCAATTACTTATTCTACTTATTTAATAAATGGTTATGTACATACTACGACTCTTTAGTGTATGAACCGCCTGTGGCGGTAAAAGCCTCCTCCATTTTTTTCCACTAGGAATAATATAAAAAATTAAATGTAAAAAAACTTGTTATAAAAATGATTTTGCTTACGTTATTTTGCTCACTCGGGATGTCACTCTTTCGGGTAAAAACAAAAGTAAAATAGCCCACAAAAATGTTTCGGCTAGTCGTACATCCATAAGATTTATTTATTTATTCAGAATACATTATGACATCATTACAGATGTTGACTAGAAAACAATAATCAAGATGATTATTGTTTTCTAGTTTTACGGGAAAAATAGCAATTTCTTAAATTAAACTTCTATGGAACCACTTCGAGATAATTCTCTAAACATAAACAAAATAATTATCAAAATCGGTTAACAATTGGGGACGATATCAAGTAACAAAAAAAAATACTTTGTAGTTTTTTTCTTGCAAGAAAACTTTTGTTAGGATTAAACTCGCCTTTGTACATGTCCTATATAGTACTGCCTATAATTTTACTTAGAGGTAAAGTGGCAAACAAGCATACGGCCCACCTGTTGGTAAGCGGTTACCGTAACCTATAGACGCTTGCAACACCAGAGGTATCACTCGCACGTTGCCGACCCTGATACATAACTGGTGAAAAATCTCGTGTTCCTGTAATTTCACCGGCAGCCTTACCCTTTAAACCGGTACACAGCTGCGGATGAAAATCAGCGATCACAGCCCGCCCTTTCTGACGTTGGAAATGAAAGCAAATTTGTCGTTTGATCCCGCTAGGACCTGCTCTATCATTAGGCAATATGTCGTCAGATGTCCGATCGCTCCGCCCATGGATTAGAAATTCACTAGCTTCTGCCCACGGCTTCGCCCGCGTGGTACCCGGATAAATAGTAGCCTAAGGAAAAAGTAGCAAAGACGAGCTCAATCCTTACAAGAGTTCAAAGTCAAAGTCAATAGGTTTTTATTCATTGAAATCACAAGGATCATATAGAAACGTCAACTTAGTTATCTTCCAACAAACAAAACTGCATAGTACTATTAATAACTAATGTAATTATGTAATTACTAGCTTCTGCCCACGGCTACGCCTGCGTGGTACCCGGATAAAAAGTAGCCTATGTGTTATTCTGATGTATAAGCTATATTACTGTAAAGTTTCATCAAAATCCGTTTAGTAGTTTTTGCGTGAAAGAGTAACAAACATTCATCCTCACAAACTTTCACGTTTATAATAGTAGAAATTCATAAACTGATTAACTTCACTCAAACACATCTGCACTTAAGGCAAAAAAAAAGCTTGGGCAAAGATTTAAGGGCGTGACTTGTTCTCATGTATACTTTGTGCAGCAACCATGTCTTGGGTAAAACTTAAAACCAGCTATCATAATAAAATGCGTACACAAACTTTCGCGTCTGTGCTGTTGAAGTGTTCCTTTATCTGGAGCTAATCCTGGATGTCGATTCAGGTTATATTTACCATAAAAATGCATTGTCATCTGAACTGAACCAACATGTAAAAATTCAACTCCGTAGGATAAGAGGAAGTGATTCTAATTCGGCTTGCAAGATTTGACCTGAACAAAAAACTAATATGCAAACATTGCAAGTTAAATAAAAACTTGTAAAAAAACCTAGTGAAATGTGGAAAAGAAAAAAAACCTTTATAATACGTATGTTTTTACAACAAAAGTATATGAGTAGTATATCATTCATGTAGTTCCCATAATACAAGCTCTGCTTAGTTTGAGGCTAGATGATGCTGTGTGAAAATGTCCAGTATTATTTATTTATTTATTTTCATCCATGTCTCAAGGTCGGGAACGCGCAAGTGTTGCGTCCGATTGCAAGTGTCCATAGGTTACGGTAACTGCTTACCAACTGGGCCGTATGTTTGTATACCGCTATAGTTGTATAAAAAACTCCTTGCTTACCTATACAAAGAAGACGGCATACACCATATTTTCACTCCCCATTCACTTCGCAGTTCAAATGAATCCATACGCAAAGAACAATCGCATCCATTAAAAATTCCATAAAAATCCAATCATTCACTCAGTATCGAGAGCGTAATGGCATCGAGAGGAGAAGGGTGGAACGACAAGTGTTTAACTCGATATAGAACGATTAAAATCGAAGTGTATGACACTTGGTGAAGTGTCAATCAGAAGAGTATTGACTGCTCAGATGAAGTCATCTACACTAAACTTATAAAGAGGTACCTAATTTGTAAGTCATAGTCATAGTCATAAAAATAATTTACTAGCTTCTGCCCACGGCTTCGCCCGCGTGGTACCCGGATAAAAAGTAGCCTATGTGTTATTCTGATGTATAAGCTATATTACTGCAAAGTTTCATCAAAATCCGTTCAGTAGTTTTTGCGAGAAAGAGTAACAAACATCCATCCTTATTACTTGAGGATTTACTCCTTATTTGAGAAAATACAATAGTAAAAAAATTGTAACAATTAGTCAAATGACGATCAAACAAAAAAGTTTTATTCCAAAAACTATCGTGAACTTGACTATTCATATTGTAAAAACGGGAATTTTCACGTAATGCACTATCGGTGAAGGCACCGACTAAGTTTCGACTCATTCCGAGTCTTCATCAGGGTGAGTGGTTGCGACTTTCTCCTTCCGCGTCGCGCCGTGCACAGTGCAACTATAAAGACTCTCGGAATGAGTCGAAACTTAGTCGGTGCCTTCACCGATGATAGTGCATTACGTGAAAATTCCCGTTTTTACAATATGAATAAACAAAAAAGTGTTGCCATATTGAATTTCTACTGAAATCCTAAGTAAATTAGTAATTAGCCTTACTTTACAGCCGTAAGAGGCCGTTTAGAGGCTTAAGTTTGGTATAGCAAGTAATCTCCGAAACCACTCATCTTTCAAAAACTCTTTCACCAATATTAAGAATAGACCTTCAGGGTGGACATAGGCTGTATATATTCCCTCCCGTGATATATTTTAGCCCTCATGCAAGGACCATCAAAATTGTAATCTTAAATGACAATCTGTTACTTCTATATTAACTTCTAAAGATCTTTTTGAACCCAACTATAAGTTGAAGTTATCTAACAACTAAGAACACAGCTGAGTTTTGATTAGTTTGTTACTCGAAAGTTTATACTTTAAACTTAATTATGATGTGCAGCATTCTATCAGGAAAGTTAGATTGCATTTCGCAAACATTTTCGTAAAATCGACCACCGTTAGGAAATAAATGTCGAATGGCGACCACGAAAAACCGGACCAGTCAACCATCGGCCAAAGTCAGTGTATTTATCTTCATCATATCACATTAATACAGACAGGTAACCAAGAAATTATACGTAGTGTAATCTTCTATACAAATTTCATGTTTTGTGGATGTAAGTCACTGTTTCTCAAAGTGAGCGATAACGCCCCCTTGTGGGCGCTGGAGGCCTTCAGGGGAGCGGTAAAAAACTCTAGAAGATATTGAGGGGGCTAAGGCGTATGGTAGGGGGGGGGGGGGTAGAGGGGTATGGTGTTTGTTTAAAAACTTTGAGCGGAAGATTTTTTTTTTTTCAAAGTGGGCGGTGGGAGTAATAAGTTTGAGAACCTGTGATCTAAGTAATATTAATTTGATCCGTATAATTAAAAATCAATTGCCGCTTGTATGAGAGATCGACAGATTTGTTTTTTTTTTGTATTATGTTCGTAATTGTTAGGAGAAGGTTTGTATGAAAAACGATTAGAGAAAATCCATCGGAAATGTCGGAAACTTAGATAACCCGCGCAATGCCGGAGCGGGTCAGTTTAGTTTCATTTTCATTATCATTGAGAGCCAGTGAAATTCGAAAGACAACTCACCCATAATGATATTACCGAAACTACCCTTCTTGTAACAAATCCCGCCGGCTCACCACTCGGCCACCCTTTAAACTAATCACTCCGCTATCCGATTAAATCGATGATCACTTGTAATTCGCATACGATCACCCTATTCACAAACATGCACTAACACTATCACGGCATCGACAACAATAGAATGCAAGGTCTTTGAGTGAGTCTCAATATGTACTAGGTACGTATATTACGTCAAATATTACTGGGTACGTACTTACTATCCTACTATAATTATACCTCTAAACGTGAAAGTTCGTGAGGATGGATGTTTGTTACTATTTCAAGCAAAAACAACTGAACGGATTTTGATGAAACTTCACAGTAGTAGAGCTTATACATCAGAATAACACAGGCTACTTTTTATCCGGGTACTGCGCGGGCGAAGCCGTGGACAGAAGCTGGTACAAATATATATCACCTGATAGGTACAATCGAGGAGGAGTTTTTGTAGGTTAACTGAAAGAAAATGCTAAACTGCATTAGTTCGTAGTATTTTTCTACGTAACCAAGTATTTACTGTATGTTCCCAAGAGTAAAAAATAATGAGTATGAGTATGTACTTGATTTATCTTTTGCAATTCTATATCTATCTATATATGTAGGTACCAGATATCCTAACGAAAATACTAGGTTTACCTAGTATTCTAAGTTTTAATTAAGATATCTATAATATTTGTATGAAACACAAAAAAGTACATGGTACAGACAAATTATTAAGTACTACAAAATAAGGATGATACCTAATTTAAAAATAATAAAAAACTATAAAAAAATGTACTTCGGTTCATATATGTTCCCCCACACAAGGTCTGAAAGACTCTCTCTTTACTAGGAGTTTCCCGTATCTATTTTATAGCGATCATAATAATCTTACTTCGCTAAAATCTAACTCTATGGCACACGAATAAAAGAAAACTGAAAATTATTTACACAAAAACTGAATATTAAATACGAATAATGAGATCTAATCGACATAGTTTACGTACTAAAAATGGTCAATAAAATGGTTTTGCATTCCATAACCTGAGTGTTCTTATATCTTGGGTAGCGACCACGTACCGACAGTACCCAGAACCGGACCAAATATTTGCAGAACATGCAAACATTTGTCCCACATCGGGAATCGAACCCGCACCGGCTACTCGCCCGTTGCGACACCAAGGTCATAAAAAAATATTTTTTGCAAATAACATTGCATTACTGTTACATAAGCGAACTTAATGCTAAAAAGCACTCTCTTCCAGACAACCTTACACATAAAAGTTGATGATGATGATGATAAAAATCAAACCGAGCCTAAACCGCAAATCCTAAATCATTGCATCGTCCGTTTCGTATTTATATCATTTAACTCTAACAATTTAATTATTCAATTTCACAGAAATAAAACAAACAGTTAACAGATTTATACGCAAAAATAGAAAAAAAACATAACATGTAATTTGAATCTACATTTCCAAAACAATCAAAAAAAACTATCATTGATGAAGCTCAAATAACTTTCACTTCTAGAGGGGAGACCGGTACAAGTGCATCCCGGAGTCCTTTCTCCGCGTCCCAAAGGGGAGACGGGTGAAGTCTGTTATACTGCCCATATGGACAAAATGCTACGACATCGCACAAGCCCTTTGTGCCACATGAATAGGCGACGGTATGTTGTGACAATCACTCGAGCAGAAACGCTTTTTTTGACATTGAAAAGAGGGCTCAATAGAAAATTAAATAATAGAAGTGCCAATTGCGAAATGGAAGTACCTTTCTGTTAAATTTTGAAAAAAAAACCGATATTTTGTAATTAAAACTCTGAACATTAAAGCATAAAATACATAATATCTTAACGGACATTACAGTAAAGACATTATTGTGGTTTGATAAGTATGCCTACCTACTTTGGTGATAAAGTAATAACTACTAGGTAGCTAACTAGGTCAGTAAATCTTGGATATTTTGAATCTTGGAGCTGATCTGATGATGGAACTCTTCAGTGGCTACTATTAAACCCCTCCAGTTTGGGCTCACATGATTCGTTTGGACGAGTCGAATAGATTGCATTTGGTGTTTAGGGTCTGATGATGGAGCCAGGTGGATAGTGGAATTCTTCAGAGATCCACTACCCCTCGAGTTTGAGTTTATATAATACATGTTGAATAGCGTGTTTTTTTCGTTTTTGTTTAAGACGACATACTTATTATTAGCACTTGGGCAACGATGTCATCTTAGGATCGGTCTGAAGTATATATTTTTTACATTAGATATACATTGTTCCAGCCATTAATCCCTAGTTGCACACAGATATTTCGCAAAAACCTCAGCCTCGATATTTTTCCTCGAAATAAATGTACATAATTAATATCAAGCATCGTAACATCCATTCCAATCACGCTCTAAACACACTCATTGACTCCGCAATCACGACAGCAGAAAAAACTGTCAATACAGTGTTCACGCCCCGTCGCACAGGTCTCAACAATGCCAACTTACCATGCGTTCATAGCGCTTAATTAAAAACGAAAATAAACACGACATCGCTTTACCCCCAGTCACTCTAATTTACTATTAATGGAAAGTGAATATTATCGAGCTGAGTTTAGATTGAATTCGGTCTGTAAGTGAGCAAGTTAGCTGTGGGTACTCTGACATTTACTTTTTTTTATTAACCAGTTTAGTTTTAGCAGCTTCTCTAAGTTATATATATATTAAGTTTTTTTACAGTGCACGACGCGACGCGTAGGGAGAACGGCGCGATCACTCACCCTGATGAAGACTCTCGGAATGAGTCGAAACTTAGTCGGTGCCTTCACCGATAGTACGGTACGTGAAAATTCCTGTTTTTACAATATGTGTATATTAAATTCTTTGTTACTTTGTGCCCTCAATTAAGCCCATTTTTATTTATTATAATATATCTAACAGTGGCTGGTTATATACAGAAATAGATTATTTTATTAAGTTAAGGTTGAATGGAAGAGATTGCACCTAAGTGATAAGACTGTCTATTGTACCTATAATTGGAATAGTTTAAGCTTTATTTTGTGTAAGGTACAAATAATTTTATTTCAGTCATTTATTTAATCATTCAGTCATTCATTCAGACTTTCAGTAATTTATTCTTTAAAATTATCGTGTTACGACATACGACGGGAACGAGAGTTCCCGTCTCACTCTCGTGGTCGCGTGGTCGCGGACGGTGCTCATGAGGAAGGACCTCTAAACGGTCAACGAAACGTCAGCAGGAGAATAGTAAAGTACGTGATATAGTCGTAATAATATTCTAAAATTTATTCTTTCTTTTTTCTACGACAATAAGTTAATACGACCCCACAAGCGGGTACCTTTTCAATAAGCGTGACTATTGTTCTAGTTTTGACAGATTCGCGGGGGCGCCACCTCAATGAATAAACGTTTCAGATTGCCTTATTGTTTAATTAAATTGTTTTGTACAAGTAAATTAATCATGAACACTTGTTGGAGAGCAAATAAAAAGTGACTTCAATGAAAATTCAGCAAATTTGTAAATATACGCACAGGGTCAGCTGTGCGTATATTTACAAATTTGCTGAATACATATAGAAAACTTCTGTCACCCCTTAACACCGTTCATTACACAATAACATATATAATAGATAGATATATATAAACATATATATAAAATACTTTAGTGCACACCAAATATTTCAGCTCAGATATGTACTACAAACTTTGACAATGTTGTGCAAATAGTGGTACCTACCTATTTAACATCTGGATTCCATTAAAACCCGTCCAAGTTTTCATTTTACTATCAGCTATTTGTACCTACATCTCGTTTACTAAATCCCGTAATTTAATGAAGAAAACATAAAAATAATAGTACGGTAGCCTCATTACTTAAAAATGTTCTTGACTTACTACTTCTGTCATAAAAGAAATATAGCAAGAAACTTAGTGACCAGTTTTGCCCCACCTCCTCTCAAGGGGCGCCTCAGAAGCATTATACAAATTAGATTACGGCTTGTTTAACTAAATAAAGTACTCTGTCGGGAGACGTTACTTTTCTATGTTCTATAAACATGTTTTTTTTTTCAAACACATACAGTCCTGACCCAACAGGCCTTCCTGCGTCGTGGGTATCAGGAAATACGAGTACAGTGGTACCACAACACCTGGAAAAAAAATCTGCAGAACATGCACATATTTATCCCGGAGCGGGAATCAAACCCGCACCTCTTAAAAAAAACGTAAATGACAACTGCAATTTCATCCATCAACTTTCCAAGTTGAATTGATAGAGAGAGATCATCGTAGGCTATCTCAGAATAGTGCCAAACAGCGGTACTTACTTTGGCCCAAAAAATTGTTCGGAGGTAGGTAAAATATCAAATAAAATTCATTAAATATTTATGTCCTAACCAACTATTTATTTAATTTTGTAGTTATGATATTAAAAGCCTATATACATTTTGCTGATAAGTAAACGATGGCTGTTTCCTAGAGGTTACGTTAATAAATCATACCCATCTAGAAATACTAAACTAAACCTTTCCAATAAAGTGCTAGAACCATTTTATACTACAGAGAATCCCTAAAAGAATCCTATTTTATAGTTTTGCTCTGAAATAACATAAAGCAGTTGAGAAACTAGCACCAATTTACATCGTGACTTATTTACGTAAAACAACAACAGAATAGGAAATTGACGAATTTTAATAAGTTGAGTAACCTGACTAGTTATAGACCATTCATACTATATTTTACGTTAGTTTTGGGCCAACAGAATGCGAAACATAATTTTGACAGCAATTAACCTTATTTTACCTTATTATGGTCAGGGTTGTACCAAGCGAATTGCAATCAATTATGTAAAACTAGCTGTTGCCCGCGGCTTCGCCCGTGTGGTATGTTAATAAAAGTAGCATATGACCGTCTCCAGGCTTCAAAATATGTCCACCAACTTTTGAATGAATCGAACCAAGGATTACAATTTATAAAAAGTTTAGAACTCAATTACACACCCCCCAAAGGGTAGTTTTGAAAAAATAAAAAATACGTGTTTAATTATTTACTTTAGTTTATTTTTATAAGTTTATTTGTACAGAACTTTGAGCGAGTCAAACAATTTTTTTTTTCATAGACACTTTACCGCCCTATTTAACCCCTTTAGGGGTCGATTTTCGAAAATTCGATTAGCCTATGTGTTATTCCAGATCCTAAACTATCTACATTCCAAATTTCATCAAAATCGGTTTAGTAGTTACGGAGATACGTGGTAACAAACATTCACACACACAAACACACACACACACACACACACACACACAGACTTTCGCATTTATTATATTTATGTAATATGTAATTATGTTAAATAACAAGAATCGAACAGCAAATTGACTAATTTTACTGAGTTGAGTGACCTAACTAGGTTCAGAGCTGTCATCCTATATTTTAGTTTTGGGCCAACAAAAAAATTGAATAAATGAATTTTGACTTTGACTTTGACAGGGGCCTAACCATGAAGTCTTACAGCGAGTCAGTTTAGGCAAAGATGTCATTTTCCGCTTTGCGATTGAGGACGCCATGCCGTTGTTAAAGCTTTGTCAATCGCAAAGCGGGATTTGACAGCTTTGCCTGAATTGAATCGCAATAAGGCTTGATGGTTAAGTTCCAGAATAAGAAACATAATTTTGACAGCTCAGGGTTGTACCAAACGAAATGCCACTAATGTCTCGTTTCCATGGCCTAGTTCCCTATTTCGCTAGTGTAATCGTGTGATTGGAAGAGTATTTCAAAGATACTGACCTGATGAGATTGTGTCCCCGTGCCCGTTTACAGATGAGATGACTCCTCGAGCATTTGTGCGGGTCGTGAAGCACATTATTGAGGCCGACTGCAATAGCCTCAGCAAAGTTCTTAGTCAGCTCGTCTTCTTTGGCATCATTCAGCATATCCTTGTCCTGTTCAGAAGTATAAAACTAAAATAAATAATGCTGGACATTTTGACACAGTGTCATCTAGTCCCAAACTAAGCAGAGCTTGTGTTATGGGAACTAAATGACTGATATACTACTTATATATATATTTTTGTAAATACATACATGTTATACATAGAAAACACCCAGACCCGAGACAAATATATGCAAATCTTACAAATATTTATCCCGCAGCGGTAATCGAACCCGCAACCTTCTACATCTCAGGCAGGCCTTCGCCCACTGCGCTACAGAGGTCGTCAAAACTTTTACGACTGGATTATGAAAGGCTGATCATCCTTACCAGCAAGTTAGGGTACATTTGAATATACAATTATCTACTGAAACACAAGTGAAATTATGTATAATACTAGCTTCTGCCCACGGCTTCGCCCGCGTGGTACCCGGATAAAAGCCTATGCCTATGTGTTATTCTGATGTATAAGCTATATTATTGTAAAGTTTCATCAAAATCCGTTCAGTAGTTTTTGCGTGAAAGAGGAACAAACATCCTCACAAACTTTCACGTTTATAATATTAGTAGGATAGTAGGATTAGTAGTAATATTAAAACCCCGTTGTGTTTTTCACTATCTATTACAGCGCCTCATAGTGGCTTCTGACGAAGAAAACCTATGCAAGACCCATCCTTGAAGTCATACAAAAATCGACCGCAAAAACAGCATTTAAATCGGATAGGTAAGCTCTTTTGGTACAAATAGATATTTGCAAAATTTGAAAATACCGACGTTACATTTCCATTATCAATTGCAGTGCCCACTAGTGAATTGTGGCTAGTGAAAAGAACCATCCTTGAAGACGTACAAATCGATTACAGAAACTATATTTGCCGTTTTGGGTATAAAGTAAAAACTGAATAAATAAATAAAAAAACATTCAGTCAAAGTCAAAGTCAAAATTCATTTTTGCAATAAAATCACAAGGATCACTTTGAAACGTCGGTTTTTATCTACTGCCTGTTCCACCGCGACCAAGCCAGGAAAGAAAGGCAAGAAAACAAGGCTGGTTATTCTTTTTAATGATCCTTTTACAAAACAATACAACAAAGTACCATCTAAAGCAAAGTAAGCAGAGATTGTGTGATGGGATTTACATTACTGATATACTACCTATTAGTACTTATATACTTTTTTGTAAATTCATACATATTATATTTGCAGATCATACAAACATTTGGCCCGCGGCGGGAATCGTACCAGCAATCTTCTGCGTCTCAGAATGCGGAAAAAGTCGCGTGCGTTTCTATAGCTCTCATAATAAAGGTGTAAAATATAATACGCCGTATGAGCATTACACTATGGGCAGAGGGCGCTACACCAAACCGGGACGCGCCATTAGGGAGGGGGAGCGTTCCAACGAGCGAGTTACTGGCGTCCAGCAAGCGGACAGGATGGTCTGGCATTTGTTGCGACCATAAAACACTACTAAAAGGTCTTTCTGTAATCCGCTGTAATTTCTATTCGGGCAAGTAGCCAGCTAGAGGTGTGGATTAGATTTCCGCTGCGGGACAAATGTTTTCATGTTTTAATGTATGATGGGTACTTTTTTTTTGATTATTCAATTTTGTTATAGTTATCGAAGAATAATTAAACGTGAACAGCTGATAATCTAGAGAAAAGTTTTTATTCAGCTACGAGGTTTTTAGAGATTTAGTATTTTTTGGTTTTTAGATAATCATAATGAAATATCTTACATGCCTCAGTGGGTCTCAAATACAGCACGTTATTTAACCGACGTACATGTTAAAAAATCTCCACAAATATACTGTCACAAAGAAAAATAAAAAGAACGTCTCCAAGTGACCGCAACTTCATAAACAACTAGATTTACCGCGATAAGAAAACATACAAGAAAAAAGTTCACGAAAAACAATTTAAAGATGGCGTCAGAGATAAGGCAGATTAACAAGACCGCGCGATCGCGATACAATAAACGATATTTTAATTGCAAGTAATGTGTGCTGGGAGTTATAAAAATGGTGAGAAATTTGGTGGTGATTGAAGAACATGTCTTGTGCCGTCGCTGTTGGTAGATATTTGTTTCGGGTCTGGGTATTGTGGTACCATGTTACTCGGAGTTCCTTAATACCCACGACACAGGGAATGATGTAGGGTCAGGCCTACTGTTAAAAATACGGACGCAAAATAAGATGTAACGACACCTACCAACTTACGAACCGCTACTCCACAGACTACTTCGAGATACTACGTGCCTACTTTTTTCTACGTGATATTATTTTAAGTCTGTGCTCTGTTCCTTTTCACCATCGCTCACGTCACTATTGTGTACTTAGTAATTTAATAAAAATAAATTGATTATAACGTTTAATCTCAAGTCTGGAATACTTATTTCATCACCTACGTATGTTAGGTGTTTGTGATTTTGTATGTGATGGATAGAAGATTTTATCTTCTAAGGGTCAATTTTGATATTTGATCAACTCTGATCAACAATTTTGATATTTGATGGCTGAGAACCGTCCAAGATTTTCAGCCACTTTTACGGTGTCATAGATTTCTTTTTTGCACTATTCGGCCGGTTTGCGAATTAACAACAGGACTATCTCCCAGTCTGATAAAAAATATCTTAATAGAAATGTTTACAATAACTGACAAATTAAATATCAAGTACAAATTCAATTCCCGTATTATGAAGGTGTATCATGACCATCTTCAATAGGTATAGTCAGGTCAAACGGACTGCACATTAAAACGCGTGGCATTGCACTTTGCGGAACTTTCGAAGGATTAAAATACCAAATTTTATTTTTACTTCGCCGCACCGCAACAATGTACTTTATAATTATTTTTAATTGCGGATTTTTTTTTATATGGACAGTTAATTTTGGATTTTTCCGTTAGGTTCTGTCCTGACCCATATCTGAGCGGTATGGTTTAGTCATTGCCCGAGTGTAATAATTAGTGGATATTAACTAAGACCACGAACCAGACGACACGCTGTGTAGGAAGGCTCCATCACCCGATGGACCATGGGAAGTATCAAAAGTATCCTTTTATCATGGGCCTTCTTCAGGCTCATGATGATAGTCTAAGAAAAATATTTGTCTATAAATGTCATTAATTCTATCGTTTCATGACATTAAATTAAATACTAGATACTAGTATTGATGCGAATCATTCACCTCTATCAATCTCAAGACATACGTAACCGATAAATCTAATGACTCTAGGCGAGATAAAAATAATAAATCACAGCTAATCTAAAGACGCAAATAATGCAAATTTCTCAAATAAAGTAGATAGCGGTCACCTAAAAAACCTAATTTACAACCTCGAATGCCGTGTCGGTATGAGACCACATCCGTGCCAATAAAAATACAACAAAAATACCTATCGATACTTTTTTTACGTACGAAAACGGCCACAGAATTTGTCTGAAACAGTCGGTTAAGATCTAATTAGAGGTATTTTTATTTTATTTTAACAGCGCACAATAAAAAATTACGAGAGGATTTTTCTGTTTTTATTACACGGTAGCGAAATCAGAACTGCAACAGTTTAAGGTTTAAAATATATTTTTGAAACCTGTTTATAATTGCGGAAGTTACGTCAACACGGGTTTTTACTACATCTCACAGACACTGAGAACTGACATTCTATTTATTTTGCTATGAAGTTATTGTATAGCCGGTAACTATTGTATAACAATAAAATAAGCATCAGTAAAACCAAATAGCTAAACCGATTTTGATGCAATTGGTAGAGAGATAGATTGTGGCCAGAACTAGATATATTTAGATTATTAGTCGTTAAGTCGATAATCATTTCAATGTCATTAAGAGAATAAACTTCTTGCGATCATTAATACGAATATTTTTCGAACACAATCATTTCTAGCCCCGAGAAGTGGGCGCATATTGTGGCTCCTTGGTTGAGAACGGAAGGCGACGACGGGACGATCTGGACTCACATGAGAGAGAGTGGTGGGAGACTGCCAGAGACCGGAATAAATGGAAGAATTTTAGGAAGACCTTTGCCTAGTGAGACAGTACAGTTTAAAAAAACATAAAATGCATACAGTCGCACAAGTATGCATTTTATGTTTAGTATACTTTGCACAGATCATCTAATGATATTAAATTTGGGCAAATAAATAGTTTGGTATTGGCTGGCATGACTACGTTTCCCGGACACGCGCGAGCGGATGCATACCTTTTTACGTTCAAAAAAAAAACAGGAATAATATAATTTTCCAACGTTTTAGCTGGCGACTAGCTTTTAGTGCCGACTAGTTGGGTGTAAACGGAGCACGGAGATGCATTAACGTCGCTTTTAGGGCGGCCACCCACTTACCGCTACCGACGGTATTTTACAGGGCTGTCACGAGAGTTAAATTATATTATTTTAACAAGGATATATATAGTTTTAAGAAAATATAACATAGAGGCAGTGAGTGCATGTTTATGTTCAGTATGAGCATGTAGGAGATGCATTATATTTTAATAATGCTGGACTGAACATAATAATAATAATAATAATAATAATAATCCTCGACATTTTCACACAGCATCATCTAGCCTAAAATTAAGCAGAGCTTGTATTATGGGAATTACATGACTGATATGCTACTTATATACTTTTTTTTGTAAAAACATACATATTATACATAGAAAACACCCAGACCCGAGACAAACATTTGCTAATGTTTGTCGCTGCAGCGGGAATCGAACCTGCAACCTTCTGCGTCTCAGGCAGGCCTGCGCCTACTGCGCCACAGAGGTCGTCGATTATAATGACATTTTCACACAGCATCATCTAGCCTCAAAGTAAGCAGAGCTTGTGTTATGGGAACTACGTGACTGATATATCACTTGTATTTGTATGTATACATTGCATTATACATACATATTATACATAGAGAACACCCAGAGCCGAGGCAAATATTTGCAGATCATACAAACATTTGTCCCGCGGAGGGAATCGAACACGTAACCTTCGCGTCTTGGCGGGACTTCGCGCACATACATTTTTCGAGTGCAAAAATCCATTGGTGCACGACAGAGGTTCGTTCCCCTTGACCACCGGATCGGAAGTCAGGCTAATACCCACTAGGCCAACGCGTTTCTCAAATTAAGTACATAGTGGCAAATAAATTATTTATCACTTCACTTCACTTCTTGATTATGGCTTGTGTATGATTTATCTATCTATATTTAATCATCATCCTCTTGTCCTTATCCCACATTACGTGGGGTCGGCACAACATATTTTCTTCCACTCTCCTCTATCAGCCGTCATCTCAGTACTCACTTCTTTCTTAACCATGTCATCCTTAACACAATCCATCCATCTTTACCTACCTTTGCTTTTATTTCCATCCACATTCATAATTAACATTCTTCTCGTAATATGACATTCTTCCCTCCTCATGCCCATACCATGCTAACCTATTACTCCTCAACTTTTCCGTCACGGCTGCTACTTTCAAACTTCCCTATATATACTCATTCCTTATTTTGTCCATTCTAGTAACTCCACACATCAATTTTAACATTCGCATCTCAGCTGCGTGCACTCTTCTTTCATCAATCCCTTTGGTTGCCCAACAGTCCGATACATACAATACGACAGGTCTTATGATCGTTTTGTAAATGTACCTTAGAGCCTAAGGGGCATTCGTCTATCTATATTTAATCGTTTTTGACAAACTACGAAAATGTATCTACTTTTTGGGCATGTACCAAAGTGACAGCCCTACACTGAGGGCGCATTTGTCGCTCCCGGGTCCGTCACGTAACTCTATACGCCCTATTCACTGAATTACATAATTCTACTATACACTATGTAAAAAGAACCATCACCAAGCCGAAAAACACATCCTACTACTATTAGAAACGCGAAAGTTTGTGGGGATGGATGTTTGTTACACTTTCACGCAAAAACTACTGAACGGATTTTGATGAAACACAGTAATATAGCTTATACATCAGAATAACACATAGGCTACTTTTTATCCGGGTGCCACGCGGAGGAAGCCGTAGGCAGAGGCTAGTATTCTATATATCATTGGGATATTTTTTTTCTACTTGACTATACCTGGAAATTCACTGGTTATAGATATACCTATTGAAGGTCAAAGTCTTAACGGATTACTTTACGGAAATTAATTCCAAGTGTGTGTGTTAAACTTTCGTACAAACAATACAAACAAGTACAAACAATATCAACATTTTAGAAGTTTCTTAACAAATTACGCATTTGAAGTTGCAGAAAAGCAATGAACATCAAACTCGTCACGCAAACTACGGCCTTGCCTCTTACGTTTTGTATGGAGCACATACAAAAACAGCAATTTTTCATGCCTAAAATTAAAATCATTTTCCCACAATGTTACACGTTAGATGAAAAGTATGCATAGATTTCAGCTTGGTGATGGGTCTTTTACACTCTGTATATAAATAAATAATGCTGGACAGTTTCACACAACATCATCTAGTCCCAAACGAAGCAGAGCTTGTATTACGGGAACTACATGACTGATAAACTACTGGGGCCTTATTCGCTATGACCATATAAACCCGTAACGCGGGCGCGTTACGTTATAGTCGTGGAATTCGCATGGAATGGTATTCTCTATGCCAATGTCAAATTTTAAAACGCGGTGAGGTGCGTTACGTGCGTGTTTTGAACTGTCAAAATAACGTGTCGAGCTAGCGCGTTACAAGCGCGTTTCCAGTTTCGTTCATAGTTTTGTTGTGGTAATTGATAGAGGTTGGTTCAACAAGAAGTCAACGAGTGACACGATTTTTTAAATACACGATAAAAATATACATATTATATCTGTTTTCATTCAATAAATAGGTACTAGGTTGTGGTAAAATTTTATTGTTGTTTAGTTTGGAATTGCAGAATCCCATTTTTGCGTTGTTCGCGCCTACGTTCAAAGCATCTTTTTAAAATATTTTTTTAGTAAAAATTGTTCAGTAGTAATTTGCGATTGCGAGGTTATCATTTTTTTTCAATCTGTGGTTAGTACGTGGACACACAATTTTAATCTGTGATGTGGACAGTCAACGCAAGGGTACATTTCGTTCAAAAACCAGAGTATCCGTATCTTTTATAATTATTAAAAAATAATGAAATTCATTTGAGGTTAATTACTTATAAAATTAAACGAAAGTATTATTATAAGAGATTAGGCAGTCCTTCATTGCAGATAAATCATTTTGAGATGAAGATACGTAACAATTAGTGAAATCTAAATAAACCGCTAAATTTCCGATACGAACGCATGTCAAATTTATGAACGAATTGCGTGAAATCGAAAACTAGAATATACTGGCCATAGACAATCTATCGTGCGGCATACAGAATACAATTTTTGAATTCCTTGTCGTGGCGCGTTTAGGAAACACGTTTGAGTTATGAGCACATTACGATTACGCGCGTTATTGGTAAGGAATCTCATGTGGCATAGCGAATAAGGCCCCTTATATTTTTTTTTCATATTAAACACAGAACACACACAGACCCGAGACCATACCAATTTGAGACAATTTGCTAGGAAACAATTCTGCAACTGTCGTGCGAGTCCCGCCACGTCTCCTGTGCTCTGATTGGTCGAAACTGTAGTTTCAACCAATCAGAGCACAACATGACGCAATGACAATGACAATGTCCGCGTTTGCCAACATCAGTCCTAAAAGACTGATGTGTTGAAAGAACAGTGTGGTTCAATATGACGCCTCTCGGGGTTAACTGCTCGATGCCCGAGACAAATATTTACAATCATTAGACATATTAAATTAAATCGTATCGTTTATTCGATCGCTTTTAAGCGATAAGACCGCCCATTATACTTTTAGTAATATAAAGTTTATGTTTATTTCGTTATCTGGTGTTGTACAATAAAGTATATTTATACATTCAATTGTAAAAGCCACGTTATAAAGTTTTCGACTTTTATAAACATTTAACGGTACAATCCAAACAAAAAAAACCCCACACAACTTTTTTAATCAGTCACAGAACTGCACCTAAATCGTAAACCTAATTTCGCATACGTTCCAAGATATCCCAACTTTCAGCCCAAAAAGTCGACGATCACTGATTGAAGTCGTCAAAACAAACCAACCGGAAAATGTGCGTAACCCCTTTTACGCAAATAGAAAAGGTTTTGAAGCATGGAGCAGTACTAAGCAAGAGCGCACAAATAAATAAATTAGATACTGCCCACGGCTTCGCCCGCATAGTACTCAGATAAAAAGTAGCCTATGTGTTATTCTGGTGTATAAGCTATATTACTGTAAAGCTTTATCTGTAGTTTTTGCGTGAAAGAGTAACATGTATGTATGTATTTACACAAAAAAATCATATAAGTAGTATATCAGTCATGTAGTTCCCATAACACAAGCTCCGCTTAGTATGGGGCTAGATGATGCTGTGTGAAAATGTTCAGCATTCCAGCATTAAAACTGCTTACGCTTCAAACACACTGTTCGCTAGCTGTTTACTGCTCCAGGATCGGAGTATGTTTTACCTACGAAGGGTTGTAATGTGAGGAAGTACTAAAAGTATATTCAGCGTTTTATTGCTGTTTTTTGCTGTTACGGAACCCAAATAAACAAATCATTTTTTATTTTATAGGTAAATTTAAGACCTTTGCCCAGCAGTGGGATGATAAAATGTTTCTGTGGCGTAGGCCCGCCTGAGACGAAGAGGGTTGCGGGTTCGATTCTCGCCGTGGGGCTAAATTATATCGAGACCTGGTTCTCTAGACAAAATGACTTTAGCTGCGAAAATGTCACGTGACTTCTGCCAAGTTTCTCATTGACAAATTTGCGTTAGCGTGAAAGGAAAACTAAGCGTGAGGTATTTGTCTATTTTTATATAATAAAAAATAGACATGTATATGTATTTTTTTTCTGTCATTTTTTATTTTATTCTGTAATGCATGAAATTTAATATATATCAATTTATTTAATATAAATTTATAAATTTAGATAGGTGCCTAATATTTGCACGACAAATTTAGTCGAGTACAGTGTTACCTAATAACGTAGCATAAGAACCAATGTACCTGTATTCACGCAAATAAAGTTTTAAATCATTCATTCATTCATTCACCTCTCGCGTTACAGCCGGCTGCTCGACCGCCACGCCACCGAGGTCGTCAACTTACCTCCGTTGGGTTTAAGTAAAAAAAAACCGTCTACCGTTCCAGATGAGTTAGGTTTCGAAACTTTTAGCAGTAAAGTACTAATTGTTTTGAAACGTGTGTTATGGGAACTACAAGACTGATATATGTTGACAACCTCTGTGGCGCAGCGGGTGAAGGTCCGCCTGAGACGCAGAAGGTTGCGGGTTTGATTCCCCCTGTGGGACAAATGTTTGTATGATATGCATTCATTTGTCTCGGGTCTGGGTGTTTTCTATGTATAATATGTAAGTATTCACAAAAAAAATATATAAGTAGTATATCAGTCATGTAGTTCCCATAACACAAGCTCTGCTTACTATGGGGCAAGATGATGTTGTGTGAAAATGTCCAGCATTATTTATTTATTTATTATACTACTTATACGTTTTTTTTGTAAATACATACATATTATCCATAGAAAACACCCAGACCCGAGACAAATATTGTAGATCATACAAAATTTGTCCGCGGCGGGAATCAAACACGCAACCTTCTGCGTCTCAGGCGGGCCTTCGCCCACTACGCCGCAGAGGTTGTTATGTTTCTAAGGAAGGATCCATCGTTCTTATACGTGGAAAGAGACTAGGACGGCATCTATGCCACACTCTATGCAACTATTACAAGACACATTTGAAATACGCCACGCCATCTATGCAACACAAAAATGGAACCCGAAACTCAAAGGACAAACTGGATAACTGGTAACTATGGACCATTTAAAAAAAAACAATCTAAGGTAAACTTGTAACCCCAGCTATGCTACCCAGAGGATACATTGGTTGCGTATTGCGCCATCTGTGCTGCACTATCAACAACTATCAAGGGTTTCGAAGGTCGAACTATAACAACGCCATCTAGCGACTCTTTACTATACTTCGTCCTTACGAAGTCCTTACATTAGGTTGCATAGTAAGACGAAGTATAGTAAGGAGTCGCTAGATGGCGTTATTATTGACACTGAACCGTTCAGGCAGATGGATATTAATATCAGCAGTGTTAGGACTGTCCATTGTAATCAAGTAAATGATTATGTTATCCTTGTTATACGTATCTATTTTTAAGTTATTGCTCAGATGACAATTTGTTCGAAGATATTACTAATATTAGATACCTAATTTACTTGTTGAATATTGAATACATAATTCAACCAGTTGTTGATTTGACTAAAAGTTCTGTAGCCAATCAGGGGCTTTCGTTTTTGTCACGTCACATTTAGAGTGGAAGAGAAGTGTAATGTAGAACCCAGTTGGTGTATTCGAGGCAGTCGTTGAGAAGTGTTGAACGGAGTAACAAGTGTAACTAAATATAAATAAAGTGTGAAAGTTTATAATCAGTGTTACGTGGTTCAATTCCACCTGATCTTCCCCAAAAACAGGTATTGGCCTCGATTCTGTAGTACACTAACTAAACTAAATTAAAACTGTCCGCTCTCTTTTACTGCGGATAAATGGAGCAAAACAGTTAGAATCTGGTATCCAAGAATGGGAAAAAGAAACAGAGGTAGGCAACACAAACGCTGGAAAGAGGACATCGAAAACATAGGAGGGAAGTTATGGACGAGGACTGCAAGAGACAGGGGAAAATGGAAGGAGTTGGAGGAGGCCTATGCTGAAGAGCACACATACCACAAATAAATTAAAGGGTAGGTAGATAATTTTGATAAAAGAATAAAATATAATTTAAATTAATGAAAATTGGTAATATTTTTTTTGTGTCTGAAATAAATGGCTTATTTATTATTATCTCTTTTACTTATAGTGTACGCAAGAAAGAGATGGCAAGAATTTGACTGCTGTGTGCTGCTGTCAAATCAGTTTACGAGCCGCTTTTCTTCGTGTTTATAGTCAGCATGTTTTGAAATCACTAAATTGTATGGAAAACTTAAATCTGACTAATTTGACAGAACTAAAATTGTAGCTATCTCTTTCTTGCTTGCACTATCAGTAAATGAGAGCGACAGTTTAAATTAAGTTTAGTTAGTGTACAGAATCGAGGCCATTATAATACTAGTATTCGTTAGGTGCGTGGAGCATTTCCGTTTCAGTACTAGTATAGCATTATAATATGTGGTTTCAGTTTACTTATGAGTGCACGTTTTTTTTATTAAGTTGTATTATATTTATTCATAAAACTATGTACTAGTAGGTATTTAAAAAAAATACAGATGAACAAAGACCAAAACTCTTGGGATTGAAAATGCTCCAACTCGAACCTATTGTTTTGCAAAAGGACCATTAAAACGAATAACCAGCCTTGTTGTCTTGCCTTTCTTTACTGGCTTGGTCGCGGATCAACAGACAGTAGATAAAAACCGACGTCTGAAAGGGATCTCTGTGATTTTAATGAATGAATTAATGTTGACTTTCATCTCTCATCTTCTTCTGGGAATTCCACGTGGCCACCGCCAATTCGGAAACCATTAGTGGTTTTCGCCCACAGTTCCTCCGGCATGCAAACGTGTCCAGCCCAGTCCCACTTCAATTTGAACATTTTTTGAGCCACGTCAATCATCAGTCAGTCAGGAAATGTATATAATAATATTTAAAAAAAAGCGAATGCCTTTAGTAAAATCTTATAATCTTATGCCTATTTGCACTGTACCAAATTCAAAGCATGCTTAAACTTTTCTGTATCTAAAGTAAGTCTTAAGGACGGGAAGATGCGACACAGTTTTTACTTCTGCATTTTTCAGCGTTCCTTTTGTATGTCACGTTCTCTTGTAATCAAATAAATAAATAATAGATAAATAAAATAAAAATCTGAGTTTTCGAGCGCAGCTGAGTCTGACTTGGAGTTGAGTCTGACTCCAAGAATAATGCTCTCCATAGAGTCCATAACTCGTTGACCAAATCATAGAACTATGAAAATTAACTGACAGTGTAAAAAGAATACACCGCCATCTGTGCTAAAGAACGGTGAACATCCACACCGCTTAACTTCGCTGTGTCGGTGGAAAAGTTAGGTATAGTTTAGGTTAAGTTAGATTAAGTTTTGGTAGCAATAATGCACGGTTGTCTGGAAGAGATCGCTGTCGATAAGACTGACATTTAAAAAAAAAGGTACGTCACTCACCATTTGCATCTGCAGTAAGTTCACGCTGTATACGATGCCGGCATGCGTCAGCCACACCGAGGCGGCTAGAGGGCATGCCTCACTGATCTTGTACAGTATACTAATGCAGGTGTTCAGAGCCCTGCCGACAAAATGACAATCACAAAACTTTTAATAGTAATTGAACAGAACTCACTCTACGGGTCGTTTGCCGCGCTTATATATTTTCTTCTAGTAATTTCTAGTAGGGGACGTGACCCGCAGTTGCCTCGCACCGCCTCAAATATTCGAGACTACCGTTTACTAGCGCGGTTAGTGTCTCCAGACAATACTAGATGGCGATGGAACAAGTAGTGCGTCCAATTGATAAGAGATGGCGCTAGAGTACCGTAATTACATACTTTACCTACTTTATGTAGGTAGTGTATGTTTGAATATTGTAATATGTAATCATTTTTGTATTTTTTTAATTTGACCTATGATTATTATTATCAATAAAAACTATTATAACTTTTATGACTATTATTAGCGCACGTGACAATAATACGTACCTCGTATTCAGATGAAAGTCTTCCCTCTCGACGGCGAAGCATAAAAGCTGGCCCAAAGTCTTGATCGCATGTATTTTCGTGAATATCATCATTTCTGCTTTCAGCTGAAACCAAAACAAAACGCACAAACTGAAATCACGCGATGTGACAACTTTTACTAGCGACATCTTATTCTGTTTTTATGTACTAGCTACTGCCCAAGGCTTCGCCCGCGCGGTATCCGGATGAAATGTAGTCGATGAGTAGTAGCTCAGACAGTTAAGAGGCCTGCGTTGGATGAATTACCCATACAAACGTAATACCATGGTCATTTGTAATTAGAGCTTATTTCCACCATATTATGTTTTTATTTTCATTCGAATAGTATTTATCTACGTACCTTGCTATATATTTTTTCAAAATACTTACCTAAAATGAAATGTAAACGAATTGCATTTTGGATATTTTTACATCATACATGACATGTTTTCTTCTTATTTGTTTCGTATTAAAAACAACAATACCTTACGTATCGTTTGGTTAGGTACATAGATTATATTGTCTAGTTACAGAATAACAACACAATGTGAGAAATACAACAAGTTTTCATTCATCTTTTTTGTTATTACGGAACATCACCAAATTTATAACAAATTCTGTATGGCTAATATTGCTATCGCGCAAGCACGGGCGGGCCTGCATCAGTCAAAAAGAGATTTTAAGTCATCAGCATCGAATTTAAGTTATGAGCGCTGTACGCCGGATCCTTAAGGGAGCGTTCATAAGAAACGCATTCGCTGGACCGTTTTTTCGTCGACGTACGTTACGAAATTGGTCTCCAAGAAAAACCTTTTTATTTTAACGGAATAATAAGCCTATGCCCACCCTGAAGTCTATCGTAAGTATTGGTGAAATAATATTGGAAAACGGACGAGTAGTTTCGAAGATTACTTCCTATTAAAATTACCTATAAAACGTAAGCAATAAAGATCTAGTGAGGGTACTTACGTTTGGAGAGAACTTGTTAGAAGTGAACGTCTCTGACGCAACTCGTTGAGTATTTCCTCTAGCGCGTGCGACCAAGTCGATAAGAGATGGCGCCACGATCTTTGTGCGGTTTTTGTCAATTATATACCTTTCTCATCTATATCTATCTACTATACTAATCCTACTATTATTATAAACGCGAAAGTTTGTGAGAATAGATGTTCGTTACTCTTTCACGCAAAAACTACTGAACGGATTCTGATGAAACTTTACAGTACTATAGCTTATACTTCAAAATAACACATAGACCACTTTTTATCCGGGTAACACGCGGGCGAAGCCGTGGGCAGAGGCTAGTATAATCATAAAGATGAAGAATTTGTTTTATTTTTTGCATTTGATAACCCAATTCTCGAGGAAGCTTATAGGCTATTTAACATCGTAGTAGCGCGGTGATGCGATCAAGTGAGGGTACTTACGATAGATTTAACATTGTCTGCGCAAGTGCACATCCGATGTAGTTCGTTGAGCAGTTTCTCCAGTGCGACCATGTCAATAACAGATGGCGCCACGGTCTTCGTGCCGTTCTTGCTCATGTCACTCACTGAGCTGCTTATAGAATCACACGCGCTCAGTTGCCTATCCCTGGAATTAACATTAAGAAAATGTATTATATGTATTTATTTACAAAAATCTTACTACATATTATAAACGCGAAAGTTTGTGAGAATGGATGTTTGTTACTCTTTCACGCAAAATTCACTGAACGTATTCTGATGGAACTTTACAGCAATATAGTTTATACATCAGAATAACACATAGGCTACTTTTTATCCGGGTACCACGCGGGCGAAGCCGTGGGCAGAAGCGTATGATTCATAAATAAATTAATGTCATAGAAATTATGAAACCCTAGTCATTTCGTCAGCTTAGTTTTGAACAACTTACTAATTCACGGGCGAGCAAAAAACAAACGAATCAACACGCTCACGACTGTATACCCCATGATGAACAACCTCAGATACATACTCAGTGCGTAGATTTTTGAGGATACCAAGTAGGGGGCAGTCATAGGCACGTCCAAACTTTATATTCGACACAACCCGCGTCTCGCAAATATTTAGCATTCTAGCTAGTTGCAAGCCAATCGCCGCTTATTGGAACACTAAAATAACAAAAAAATTACCAGTAGATTGGAATAGTCCTCACCTGATTTTCTTCTTCATCTTCTTGGTTGGTCTCTCTTCATCAACATTATTATTCTCAGCGATGTGTGACGTCGCTTCATCAATACCTGAAAATTATTGATAATAATATTGCTGGACATTTTCACACAGCATCTTCTAGCCCCAAACTAAGCAGAGCTTGTATTATGGGAACTACATCATACTAATATTATAAACGCGAAAGTTTGTGAGGATGGATGTTTGTTCCTCTTTCACGCAAAAACTAGTAAAAGGATTTTGATGAAACTTTACAGTAATCTAGCTTATACATCAGAATAACACATAGGCTACTTTTTATCCGAGTACCACGCGGGCGAAGCCGTGAGCAGAAGCTAGTAACTGATACTTATATACTTTTTTTCTCGTTAATACGTACATAATATACATAGAGAACATCCAGACCCGATACAAATATTTGCAGATCATATATTTTTCCCGCGGCAGGGATTGAACCCGCAACCGTCCAGCGTTATTTATTTAACTAACAGCTAACTTGTGCAGTTAGTCAGTTTTAACTTTTGTCTTTTACTTTCACCTTTTGACTTTAGCCTTTTGACTTTTGACTTTTGCCTTTTGACTCTTGACTTTTGACTTTTGCCTTTTTGACTTTTGACGTTTGACGTTAGACTTACCGTTATGTTCGTCTATAGCGTCAGCGTCAGGCATGAACTGTTTGATCAGGCTGTATATTTGCGTGATCAGTTTGTGCATTTTCACAGATCGCGGGGCGATAAGGCGATGAATATTAGCCGCCTCTAACGCTAACGAATTCTTCGTTCTGAAAAAAATATAAATACATAACAACAGTCACATACATATTCATAACTAGCTGTACCCGCGACTTCGTTCGCGATTGCAATCGCTTGATGAGATGATGATGTTTTTTATAAGTTTTACGGGAAAAATAGCAATCCCTCAGAAACAAAACTTTTATGGGACCACCTCGTTATCATTCTCTATACAACAACAAAATAATCATCAAAATCGGTTAACGATTGTCGAAGATATCAGTGTGTGGTATAACAAACACACGCGATAAAAAAACAATCATTCGAATTGAGAAACTCCTCCTTTTTTTGAAGTCAGTTAAAATCTAGAAAAATGATGGAACTGGACTACGCGTTAATGAATTACAACTAAGTACACATTTTGACTTTCATTCCCTCTCCCAAGAGAACCATGTTGAACTTCGGGATAAAAAGTATCCTATGTCCTACCCCGTAGTATTATCTCAAATCATGCTAAGTTTCATTTGAATTAATTCAGTAGTTTCAGCGTTATGCGCGGCCCAGATTCTGACAGACAGACATATTTTTTCGTATCCGACTGGTAGTTCCTGAGATTAACGCGTTCAAACAGACTTCAAACTCTAAACTCTTCAGTTTTCTTATTAGTATAGATTGATAATATCAGTAGAATACTTACACGGCTAATAGCTTCAGTCTAAACTTCCGAGCTCTCTTTCTAATGTTCTTCTGTCTCTCTCTTTCCTTTTTCTCTCGCTCTAACGACACTTTCGTCTCTTCTTCCTCGTTCTTATCCGGCTCTTGACTTTCTGATGTCGTCTAAAATCATAACAATACATTTAAATCTAATAATAAAATACATAAATTATGCGGGTCTTTATTTATCTATTTACACGCACAAAACACATGCAAAAATACAACTTTCAAAATTCGGTTCAATCGTGATTGCAACATAAACATATGTACAGGTAAATTATATAACTATATCGAGCAGAAAGTGAAACTTAATTAATATGTTCGAGGACTAAAAGAAAACTAACAAGGGTCATTTTTCACACAGCATCATCTGGCCCCAAAGTAAGCGGAGCTTGTGTTATGGGAACTACATGACTGATATAAAAAATATAAAAAATTATAATGCAGGACATATTACTTATACATATATATATTTTTTAAGGAAAGTGTTTTAAAACGAAATTCCAATTCAAAGGCAAAAATATCGATTTTTTAAACACATTTTATTGAAAACTGTAAAAGAATCTATGCTTGAACCAAGTGTGTTTTATTTTCGTACTACAATATGGGTCTAACCATACCGGATATTTCTTTAAGATGGGTCAGCGAGGGAACATCCTAAACGAAGTTGCAAAGATAAATGTTTATTGACTTTGAATAGACTTCGACAAGACAATGACTAGACTTTGACAAGAATTCAATAAGACAATGACTAGACTTCAACCTGACTTAGACTTGACTATGACGTGACTATGACGTGACTATGACGTGACTATGACGTGACTATGACTTGACTATGACATGACTAAGCCTAGAATTCTATCTGACTTCGACCTGACTCAGACTTGACTATGAGTTGACTATGTTAAATCTCACCGCCTGCCTTGGTCCCGTGGCCTTTTCCCTGATGGCCTGTAGATGTGACTCGAGCCGCAGTTGGCTCGCGTCCTGTTTATCTCGTATTCGAGATCTCAGCGCGTCCGCCTCTAATTCCGCTGCAGCCGCCAACGCTGAGAGGCGAGACTTAACGCCTTCCGCCTGCAGACACAAACAAACACACTCACAACTGTATGATGGTATGGAGAACGCGCAAGTGTATTGTGTCCTCAATAAGCAAAGGGGAAGATCTTCCACCGGGCTAATCAATCTGATCTCGGGGTCCTAGGACTGGCAGTTGTTCGTCGGAGCTACGAGTTTTACCTATACAGGGTATCCCGGAATGTGAGGGAAACCCTGGGTATCTCTTAGCACATCCCTAAAATTGTTGATTTTAGGGATGTGCTAAGACCAGGTAGGATGGAAACTTTGATGGTCATTTCATGAATGAAAAATATGGAAAACCAAAAAATCGTAGAACAAACTATGTTCCCCACCACGGTGTCAATGAACTCCTTTCGGCATTATATACATATTCCGGGACACCCTGTATACTAGACTCTGTCCACCCGGCGTAAAACCCGGATAAAAAGTAGTCTATGTGTTATTCTGATGGATAATTTGTATTACTATAAAGTTCCATCAAAATCCGTTCAGTAGTTTTTGAGTGAAAGAGTAACAAACTCAAAACACTGAAGAATAACATCGAGAGGAAACCGACATGCCCTAGAAACAAATTTAAAAGTAAAACCAACAATCGCTGGGGAAGAAAGGCCCTCAACTCAATGGCCCTATTTTTTTCAATAATTTGGATATTTTTCTTGTTGTTCAATTAGTTGATTATTTTTAATTATCTAGCTCGCAACAATACCTTCTCTCTAGCTGCATCATCTCGTTCCTGCTTTTTCTGTTCCTTCAGCTCCTCGACCCTCGCGTCTCGCTCTTTCCTCTTCTCTAGGAGGCTCTCAACGTGCTGTTTTCTAGCTGCTTCTAGAGCCTTCTTTCTGGCGCCGACAGCGGCCTCGCGAGCTGCCTTTTGCTCCTGGAAAGAACGTTATATACCCAATGGTTATTTCTACACTGATATATCTATATTATATATATAATAAAGCTGAAGAGTTTATTTTTTTGTATGAACGCGCACAAATCTCAGAAACTAACAATCGGATTTGAAAAAGTCTTTTTGCATTTGGGTGAAAGGAGAAATAAAAAGTTTTGTTTTTTTTTAATTTAACTAGGTAGGCCAATTCTTGAGAAAGGACCCTTAGGAGCCGAGCAAAAGAAGTAATAGCGCAAGCGGATATACGGAATCTTTACGTCGCGAGTAAAAAACCTATTGACTTCAACTTTGAAAGTCGTTATTTCTATTTGTTGCGTTTAGAAAATAAAATTTGTCTCACCAACTTGTCGAGTCGTTCGCGTCGCATCTCCCTCAGCCTAGTGGTATGTGAGCGGCACTGCTCCAGGAACTCGTGCCTTCGATTCTCAGCCTCCAGTTGTTTTATAAACGCAATCTCTCGTAGTTTCTCCTCTTCGTCGTGTGCTTTTCGAACTATATCCTGATTATTTAATGAAACAAGACTTTTTAACTATCATTAATACTTTTACATAACAACGCATTAGAATTGCCATTCAGCGTGGCAATGCAGCCAGAAATTTGGGGACGCTTACGCCTGGTAGTTCTGGATCAGTTAAGCTATATATAGATTGCAACGTTCTTTAGAAACGCTAGATAGCTGTTTAAAATCAAATACATTACACTGTATAAATGGATCAAGGAATTTCTGGAACTCTGAAAAACCCCTTTGGAAGGGAAGGAGATTTCTGGACTTTATGTCCAGAATCCCGCAGGGGATTTATGGAAGAAGCCGTTTCATCCATATATTTTGTATATACCTGCTTAAGTTGTATTTTTTTTTTATTATTAAATGTATTCTAGTAAATAAAATAATTAATTTGATGCTAAGCAATGTTAAAAATTTGCATAATTAATAATCCCACTAATATTATTGATGCGAAAGTTTTTTTTTTTGTTATAAACGGCAGATTCGGACGAAACTTGAATAGGTATTGTTCTTAACTTAGAATAACCAAGGCAACTTTTTTTAACATGTAGGCATTTTTAACAGGTTACCATGCAGGCGAAGCCGTGGACAGCAGCTAGTTATCACCTTCAACAAGTTCATATTCATTGCTATTGTTACGAGCTAGGGTTCGGGATAAAATAATTAAGTCCAATTAAACACCAAAATTAACACTGTATTAATAAATCACTCAATAAAAATGTCAACAGAACAAATAACAACGAAACTACACAATTAAAACAAAAACACTAAAACACTGTATCACTTGGGACAACACTAGCGCAACTGCACTTCACTAGTCGCTGGGTATCGCTTCTTTATCACTTCAAATAATTCACTTCCAAACTCTTGAAAGAAAAATAAAATAAATAATGCTGGACATTTTTCACACAGCATCATCCAGCCCCAAACTAAGCAGAACTTGTATTATGGGAACTACATGACTGGTATACTACTTATATACTTTTTTTTTTTAAATACATACATATTATACATGGAAAACACTCAGACCTGAGACAAATATTTGTAGATCTTACAAACATTTCTCCCGCGGCGGAAATCGAACCCGCAACCTTCTGCGTCTCAGGCAGGCCTTCGCCCACTGCACCACAGAGGTCGTCAAAAACTGTAATAAAGTAAGAAAACTGTCCCTACCGGTCGCTTGCCGCGCTTATATATCTCGTAAGGCGTTTCTTGCAGAACATTCTCGTAGGGGGCGTGGCCCACACGCTGCCTCGCTCCGCCCCGCCCCGTCTCGTACCGCCTCAAACATTCTAGAAACTACCGGCTTTTACTAGCGCGGTTAGTGCCAGTCGATGACGGTAACAAGTAGTGCGTCCATTTGATAAGAGATGGCGCTAGCGCACCGTAGTTAGCTAGGCCGCGCTCGTCACACTATATATTTTATTCTTTATTTTACTTTAGACCCTTATGAGCTGCTACTTTGTTGAATAAGTTTATACCTTTAAGTGTTGATCGCGATTTTCTGCCGCCTTCTGGAGCCGCCTCTCCATCCTGATTCTCTTCTCATCGATCAGTTGATTCTTGGCAACCTGGAATTAAAATAATTTATGAGAAACATTCTGTTGATTGATGATGGAGACACACAGAACAATGTTGAGTTAGCGACACCCCGGCCAAATATATGAAACAATCGCTCCGTAATCACCACATGCAGGGTTTGTGTACATTTTATTTGAGATGACAATGACCACTATGCACATTTTGTAAACAGAGATCTGCCCAAATCGGGATCCGAACACACAACTTTCGGATCAGAAATCATGGCGATGCCCACTAGGCCAACATCACCATTATCATTATACAGTAGAAGTCCACTGCTGGACACAGGTCTCCCCGAAAATATCACATGACGAAAATTTGTCCAACGATTTAATGTAACTTTTAAGATGCGGTCTATTATTGATAAAAAAAACCGGACAAGTGCGAGTCGGACACGCCCACCGAGGGTTCCGTACAAATTTGTAGGTACATATTATAAATAGTTCAGGAATCGAGTCTCGCAGTTTTTTCCGAGCTTTTCCCGAAATTCAGTTTCCAAAACCACGAGCAATTACAAATGTATAGTTTTCTGATTTTTCCCTATACTTGTATTATAAGACGATATTACTTTACATTTCATAATTCTAGGTCAACGGAAAGTACCCTACAAATTTTGATTCCCTTGAGAGTGTCGAAATATACGTTTTTTGCGGCATAAACGGCCGTATCTTTTTTTTACGTTAACTTAGAAGTATGATTTTTTTTAGACCTGAGCATATAGTTTTAATTTCAATTCGATACCTCCACGCGTTCCTGATATAAAGGGTCTTGACAGACAGACATACGGACAACAAAGTGATCCTATAAGGGTTCCTTTTTTTCCTTTTGAGGTACGGAACCCTAAAAAACTAGTTTTTATCAATAATAGACCTTCATTTGTCCATAATCTCCCCTGATGGTAAGTTATGATATGGCCGACGATAGAACTTGAAGGTCTAGCTAGAAGATACCTACTCACTCTTATCTTGAAGACAACCAGATTGTGACCCGTTTCAAAAAAAAAAAAACCTTCAGAGCAATCAACCCATCGGTAATGCCCCAGATGTTTCAGATGTCAATAGATGACGACGGTAACCGCTTTCCATCAGTTGGACCGTATGTCTGTCTGTCACGTAATAATATTAAAAAAAAATGTCCACCTTAACTTCTTCGACCCTCGCCAGCAGCTGGTGTATCTTGTTGGCTCGCTCTGTGTGGAAGTGTGTTCTCTGCCGCTCGGCCCGGGCTTGCTTGGCCTGCAGGCGGCGCAGTGCGTCCTGCAAGCTGCCGCGTCGCTTCATGCCCTGCGACAGTTTGGCGTGCAGCTGCTGGGCGCGACCTGACAAACAACATAAGATAAGATACATTTATTAAATCTCAAACAATGGTCTGGTAGTATGGTGAAGTAAATAAAAAAAACATGGTTTCTTGCCTTTCCTTCCTGGCTTGGTCGCGGAGGAACAGGCAGTAGATAAAAAAGACGTTTCAAAGTGATCCTTGTGATTTTAATGAACGAATGGATTTTCACTTTGTAAAAAAAAAACTTTTAGCTATAATACCGCTGTAGGGATATTTGGAATAAATAATAGTAATAATAGGTTTATTTATTACAATGAATATAGCTTTTAATAAAAGGTCTAACTTAAATTAATAATAGAGTTTTTTAGAAATATCAATAATAAATAGAATAGAATAAAAAGTTGTTTATTTGATAACAACAAAGGACAAGTACAAAATAATAAAATAAAATAGACACTTTATACATAAGATTATATAAAAAAGCAGAGGCAAAGAGGGGGAGATTTGTGATTTGACCCAAACAGGTCCTGTCTCAGCTTAGAATAGTGATTGGAACCCGTCCTGAGCAAGCTTGTACATACCTGGATCCCTGGCCACCAGAGCTTCCAGCGCCCCCAGGGTGTCCACTCTCTCCGCCCAGGACATCCCAGCCAGCGCAGTCTCGTACTGATCCTCCAACCGCGCTGACAGGGAACTGAGGGTATCAGTGGACTGGCAAGAAGACTCCAAGGCAGAGTCTTCGCAGAGAATCTCTGCATCTGTCTGTTGAATGGAGATATATTTAGAAAATGATCAAACCGAGAATTGTTATCCAAGACTAGTTACTGCCCACGGCTTCGCCCGCGGGGTACCCGGCTGAAAAGTAGCTCTTACCGTTAATGCAGCGTTCGTAAGAAACATATTCCCTCCATTTTTTTATCGGGTTACATTGCAAATTTGGTCTTCACGAAAAGCCCTTTTATTTTAACGGGATAATATACAACCTATGTCCACCCTGAAGGTCCATTCAAAATATAGTAGTTTATAGTAGAAAAAGTATTTTGGAAATGAAATAGATTTCAGATCATTTGTTAATAATTATCATAGAAAAGATTTCCAACAGAAACCATTTAAAATAGACAGGGAAAAAGGCATAAAAGTCATGTCAATTCATTTTATAAATGAGATATTGTGGGCGTACTAGTCTTGTATGCGAGCTCTGTCACCATCGCCCGTGGTCGGGGATCGGATTAACATCTAAAAACAGTAATGATGTGTTCCGCTGTGAGAGTATAGGTGCCGGTGAAAAAACAAGCACATGAGACTTTTCTATGTTGTCTATAAGTCGCAATGCATCACCAATGCCCAATGTGGCAATATGGTGGGCCGTATGCTTCACAACTATGTATTTCTTTCAAAAATAATTACCAAAATAACCTCACCTCAGTATCATCAGTTTCCGTGTCCATATCAATATCAGAAACCTGCTGCAGCTCCATTATCTGCCGGTTCAACAGATCCTCTTCCTCACAGAGCTTCCTCTGATCAATTTCCGTCTGGAAATCTAACGCCAAGCTGATCTTCCTCTCGTTTTCCTCGATCTGCGACGTCATTTCCGCTATCTCCGACATCTCCGATGGATCGGCTGTCTTCAGAATCTCTGTATCGTCCTGTATCTGATCGTCGTATTCGAGATATTTGAAAGTGGATTTGAATTCGGCCCTCCATTTATCGAAGTCGAAAGCGTCTGCCGTACTCTCTTGGGATCTAGCTAGACCCATAGTCAGGCTTTCCAAGGACGAATGCAGTCGATTCTTCGTTAGCTTCTCCTCGGAATCCTTAATCTTCTTATCTTTCTTCAGTGCCTTAGTTCGTGACGATCTCGTTTTAAGTCCAGTGACGTCGGATTTCTGACGGATCATCGATGTATCTTTTGGCTTTTCGGGTTTTTGTTCAGCTGCCACTTTGACTACTTTCTCTGCTTTTGTCTCGAGCGTAGTCTGCGGTTGCTCCGATTTGGCACGGTCTAGTTGAGATGTTACGATGGGATTTGTTTCGGATTTGGGCGATTCTATCATGTTTAGAGTAGGCAAGCTGGTAGTGGCAGACGGTTGATGGAAACGATTCGCCCAGTGTGATTTAGTCTTCTTCGACTCACGGCTTAGTCTTCTAGATTTGACGGTTAACCAGCCGTCATCATCATTTTTATTGCCATCAATGTTTAAAACTTCTATTGAATTTGTAATGTTCTGATCATTCTCTGGAACAATAGTCTTGAGACTTTCGCTTGATTCGATCCGGGACATATCTATCTGCGTAACGACAGTTTCAGAACTACTGTACTGTTCAAAGTTCTTGGTGTTTTCGAATGCTGCGTTGTTTTTCTCTTGTTTATCGCCTTTCTCGTTAATTCTTAAGGAGTTTGGTCTTTGTGGGCGTTTAGGGTCAGTTTTCGTTTGGTTTCGATTGTCCCCTGCCGCCATTTGAGGTCCTGCCGGCTGTTTTGTTGAAGGTTTTTTAGCGTTGGTTACTTTGTTGGCTCCTCCATCGAAGAGACTAGTTCTCCCAGTGGTTAGGTTGAAGGGATAGCTACATTTGTTTTTCTGATTTCGGTTCACGCGAGTCGTTGCGGGAGGGTATGGTCTGATTTCGACAACAGTCTTGCTTCTAGCTAATATTTTTGTTGGAGTTTTGACTTCTGTTTTGGGAGTGACTACTTTGGGTTTAGCTGCTGCTTGGGAGTAAGCCGGCCTAGCTGGTTTCGGTTCTGGGATCGGTTTTGTTTCGAGTTTTTTTATTTCTTCTTTTTTGCTGTCTACTGCTGCCTGGGTGTAGGTAGATTTGTTAGATTTGAGTTCAAATATTGGTGTTGTATCAAGTTTTCTTATCTCTTCTTTTTTGACATACATGTCTATAGCTGTCTGGGAGTAATCAGGTCTAGCAGCTGATTTAAGCTGAAATATGGGTCTAGTTTCGAGTTTTTTGGCATTTTGCTCAAACGGAGTTTTACTTTCCGGGACTTTTGTATCTTCTTTCTTTGAATCTTTAATTTCTTCAAGTTTTTTAGTATCTTTTGCATCTTCCTTCTTAATGTTTTTATCATTGCTTTTAATTTCCTTCTTTGTTTTACCTTTATCCTTTTTGAGACTTTTAGAACTATCTTTAGGTTTGATATATTTAAGACCACAATCATTAGTGACGCCTTCGGGTTTGACGTCAGTTAGAGCGCATTCATTAGTAATTTTAGCCATTGAGTCATCATATTTTAAACTTTCATTGTTTATCATAACTGAAGCGTTAGTTATTTCTTTTTTTACTTCATTAGTTTCAGATTCGGTTAATTGTGTAGGTTTAGTTTCATCGTTATTAATATCTGGAACTTTATCTTCGCATTTCGAGCTCTCATTAGAAATATCAGCGAAATTGTCTTCCGATTTTGTTGGAGACACAGCAGAAAGGCTTTCTTGATCAATAGATTCGATTGCAATTGATATTTCATTAGACACTTCTGAAATTTTACCAACCCTATCGTTATTCAAATCTTGATTCAGTAAGTTATCATTCTTAGCTGCGTTTTCAGTTAGTTGTTTAGTAAGGAACTCAGTTTCCATAGCATTTAGCTTATCAATGGTAGCTACAGCTTGGCTTGATAGCTCTCCATTTGTCATGTTATTTTCTGTACCCGTACGTTTCGGTGATTTTACGATCACTTGTTTAGGAGTAACGTTGGCACACTCTTTTGCTTTCCCTATTTCTACAGTCGGTTTGGACGTATCTTTTTCTTCTTTACCCGTAGCTATAACCTCTGTCTTTATCTCTTGTTTTGCAAGAGTTTCCTCAATCACGTCCTTTACGTCTTTTTCCTTAATATCTGAAAGTCGAGTCTCTTTCGCAATCTTCGGTTCCGGTTTAGTCGCTATTTTGGAAGTTATTTTGCTGCTAAAGAACTCAATACTGCCTTTTGGACTAGTAACATGGCCGGACATTCTTGGACTGATTTTCCCGCTGCCTGGACTGGCTTTGCCTGTTAAATTCGGACTGTTCTTACCACTCGGAGTGTTATGTCCTGATAAACAAGGGCTATTTTTGCCGGACACGGACGGGGAACTTTTAACGGAATGAGTGCGTCGTGATTCTGGTCTAACAAAATCAGTCTTACGGATCTCCCAAGCTAAGCTTTGTGGTCTTTGTGGCGGAGGCGTACTCTCGTACTCCCATTTCAGTCTGAACCATTCGCATAGCGCTTTGAAATCGCGCGTATAGTTCTCTAAGACTAGGATAACTTCTTGGCACTCGTTTGGATTCTCGTGAACTTCTACTGTGTTGTATATTTCGCCGACCTGTAAGAGGGAACAAAATACATTACAAATGTTTAGGTGGGTAAGTTTTTCGCATGAGCTAGTGGCCAACTTTGATGGTAGTACAAACTCAGTTGGACTTTTTTTAAGGAATTTGACGATAGTTGATTTCAAGACACTCAAATAGGAAGACTAGACGAGCAATTTACCGACACAAATCACTACCAGTTGAAAGCAAACCTGAAGTCCCTAGAACAATCGTCCGGTCGATGCTATTAGTGTGTATCATAATTAGGTAAGTCTACAAACTGTCGATTCTAAGGTATGATTCTTTAGAATAGAATAGAATAGAATATATCTTTATTGTACACCAGTAAATACAGAAGAAACACGAAAAAGAAATTATAATTATATCTAGTGATACAATGGGCGACCTTATCGCTGAAAGCGATCTCTTCCAGGCAACCTTTGGATGGACAGAAACTGTAAGAACAAATAAGGACGGCGGCGTACAACCAACATTATAGAGAACGATAGAAGTTAAAAATAAAAACAATAAAAAAAAAATACTAAATTAATTACATACATATATAAATACACCTAACAGCTACATAGATATATAAATATGTAATATATTATATTAAGACGACGTAGAGAGCGATGAAAGATAATATTTCTTTATCAAGCTTTTGAAAATAGGAAGAGACTTAGCTTGTCTTATGGAGACTGGCAGAGCATTCTTTAATTACAGGCCATCGAATCCCTCGGTACCTTGAAGACCTTGGAATAAACGGGCGTGCATTTGATATTGCGATCAATACTATTGAATAAATAAATGACACTGAACGCAATTTGCTATGGTTACTACTTTCGATATAAAATCGTTCTTAGGTCACCAAATGATAGGTACAATTCCATAGAGAAATACCTTCCTCTGCATTGCGTCTCATTCATCAGAATCTGGCTATGATACTTTTGTTAGTCAGGCAAAATTAATACCACTGCCTCGGCCCCATAGACATTTTGCATTTGTGCAGATAGCCATTATGTGATTCAGATTACAACTGGTAAAGAACATTGGCAAAACCTATCGAATTGAAAGAATAGATTCTCACTCATAGCGTTTGACTTTGGCAAACCCTATCGAAATAAATGTATTTGTTTATATCTCCATCCAAAGGTCGTCTGAATGAGATCGCTTTCACAAAACTCTATACTTTATTGTAACCTCTGACCTATTTGGCTTAGTGGCCGAAAGCCCGCCTGGGACGCAGAAGGTAACGGGTTCGATTCCCGCGGCTCGGGTCTGTATAATACTTAAATGTATTTACAAAAAAAGGAGTAGTATAACAGTCATGTAATTCCCATAATATAAGCTCTGCTTAGTTTGGGGCTAGATGATGCTGTGTGAAATATATCCAACATATATTATTCCACCAGAGGAAAATTTCTGTGGTGCATAATAAAGTATTTTCATGAATCAATTTCATCGTACAGTATAACTTAGACTAACTTAGTCCATGTCAAGTTTGAACTCACAGCTCGCTGCAGATCTCCGAAGAGCAGCGCCCAATAGCGTGCGCGCAGCTCGGATCGCTTGTCTCTCCCGGCCGACGCAGAGCGGAGCCGCGCGGGGGTGCGGGGCGCGGCGCGGCGCGGGGGGGGCAGCCCGGCGCGCGGGGGCTTGCGGGGCGCGCGCGCTGCTGAGAGTACATGTATATTTATAACCCAACCCGCTAGCTACTGACCACGGCTTCGCCCGAATGGTACCTGTTTAAAAATTAACCAATGAAAAGTAGCTTTCACCGGTAAGGCAGCGTTCGTAAGAAACGCTCGACCGTTTTTCCATCGACTAACGTTGCGAAACTGGTCTCCAGGAAAAGGTATTTTATTTTAACAGTATAATATACAGGGCATGTCCACCATGGCGCAAGCATTTTTGTAGTATGTCATAGAAGTTTTCTCGGAGATTAGTTAGTAAGCGGAATTAGTCTTTGAAATGAGGGTAGTTGCTGCTAAAGCCTTTATTTCTCGACGGTATCTCCATATACTTCAGGCAACCCTGGACCACGGCTCTTAAAACATAGACAAAACATCAGGAAAATAATAAAAATGGTAAACATGATAATGACCCATATAAAACTTATAATAATGTTGCAATGTGTGGGTGGCTAGGTTAAATGCTAAATATAGTAACAGAGTATTGATTCATTGCATCCCGGCAACTTGTATCAAACAGTTGGAGCATATCTGTAATCAAGTTAGTTGGGAAATCGAAAATAGCAGTTCAGCTAAGTTATTTTAAGTAACTGAATATTTCAGTGCCATTCAGAAATATGGATAGAATTTTAAGCAGTATATGTATACAGGGTGAGTTTTCTCGACCACCCTCTAAGGTGAAAATCTAAACGGCTATAGTTATGGAAAAATGTTGTTAGGAGTCACGGGCTCGATTTTGATAAAAAAAAGAACTACATTTAAAAAATCTAAAAAATCTTTTATTTTTCGAGATCTTTTATAATGTGTGTACTTGTAAAATAATACCTGCCTCTGCAACACCCTGACAGGGCCGATGTACTTACCAACCTACTTGGAGCTACATTAGACCTAAGCTTAACCATTGTATGTAGGATATTAAACATGAATAAATAAATTATATTAGTAGGGCAACAGTCTTAGAATTATTGGGTTGTTTTTCACATTCAACAGTCACAAACATAGTCCTGATCCCACACCTTGTGTTGTGGGTATCAGAAACTATGAGTACCAAGGAACCACAACACGCAGACCAGGGAATCGAAACCACTTTCCATGTTTATTTATCTTTAGTTATGGTAAACTCTTTTCAGGGTTAAGCTAACCTTTGTTCATGTCCTTTATATAAGTTTTTGTCTGTATTCTGCTTGTGTAGGTACACTATAGAATAAAGAATCAGTACATTGGGTGGGGAACCCAACACTTCCCAGCTTACCAAAATTGTTCAATGTTACTGAGGATGTTTCATACAACATTTTTGAAAGTAATTTAAATTGCATTTGTTGATCTCTATTTACTTAATCATTTTTTGTCTGGGTTTTCACAAAATGTTTCTTCCCTTCTAAACTGCTTCAGCTGTTTCGTGGTCACTATTCGAGAACCTTTCTTCCCATTATGGATAGGAATTTCAACACACAATCATCTATACTTCGATCCAACCATCAGTAAATAAATAGCTTTTACCTGGAGTATCGACCGCTACATGGAAAGCTACGAGATTCCTGGCTTCTCTACCCTCCTCCTGCACTAATTGGCGGACTTCTTCCATTACAAATTAATCAGAAAACCCAGAAATAAACAAATTCTGCCGAAGACAAGGAACGGCTGGTACCGTCCCTTTTGCGATCCATTTGATAACAACCGAATTAAATACACAAATCACATCACTGAAACTACAAATTTACGAAAATAAATATCTCTGAATAAAAATAGACGTGAAAACTGATTTTAAAGCGAATTTGTGAAAAGTAATCGACCGACGACTATTTTCGATTTATTTTCAATTCGCCAAATCCAAATTATGACAAACCTAACCACTTTTCTTTGACAGTTGCAACCATAGATGAAATAATCACTTCAGTTACAACAACGAAGTGACTATTTCCTCTATGGTTGGAACTGCAGCGGTACATGTCTAAATAAAATATGTTGAAAGTAAAAACCTACTCTCCAAAAACTTTAATCTTAACTATGATATCAGGATATTATTACGATTCGATGTGTTGTTGACCGTTTAGAGGTACATACTTCCTCATGAGCACCGTGCGCGACCACGGTCAATGTCGTGAAGTCGGACCACACGAGGCGAAACTGACTGGTCGCCCGCTCATGAGAAAACCTCTAAACGATCAACGAAACATCAGCAGGAGAATAGTAAAGTATATGGAATAGTCGTAATAATATCCTAAAATGATACCAAAACACGATAATATCAATTCTATGATTACAATGTACGAAGAATTTCACAATGAACCGAATTGATCGTTTTAGTCTTGCTTTCAAGTTTTAGAAATTACTGACTAATAATCTGTTCAGTTAAAATTGAAAATAACATGTCAAATAAGAGTCTTTATGTTGTATTTAATTTTATTCAAATAGAAAATACGCCACAGGGCTCGGAGAAACTGGCTTAATTCAACATTGGATTTAACGAAGCACAGATCAGGTTAACAGACAGACGACACCATGGACTTAGTGATGGAAACCTTTTCAGGCAGTGCTCCCCGTTTTGGTTTGCTTTGAAATGTAAGATTGTTTCTGATTATGATTGTGATGGCCCAATCGGCCTTCCTTTAATTTGAGATACCCTTTTGATCGGTATCATAATACTACAGTTGATTCAGTTTGATCTAGCTGGTTCGAGTTCCAGAATAGGCAAACTACGTTTTTAAAATCTTTGAATGTAATATTAGCTATTTAACATATAGTAAATCATATCTCTATTTTGTAAAATTTCTTAACTTCATTATTTAAAGTTTTTACTCTCTGTGTAGCATGGCTGCGGGACACATTGTTTATAATTATAGAAACACTTAACGATAGCGAAAGCCACATATTTTTGAGTTTTTTACTTCTTCACACGTACCCAACCCTTGCCTCGTCAGAACTGTGTATTTAGCCACCAATGCTCAATACTTCCGAATTAGCAACTTATTACATTAAAATTTACAGAATGAATTCCAAGTGTTACTACGTTCTGTACCTATATAGAAAAAAATAAAAAAGGTTTGCATGTCCTTACCTTTTTTTAATAAATAATAATAAAAGTAAAGACATGCAAACCTTTTTTATGAGTTGTTGGCTACATTTTGAACGATATTTTCAAAATTCAGGCGAATTTTTCGTTAACGATGGCAGCACTAGACATTTCTTTTCGTTGTCAAGCAAGATGGCGGACCAGGTACGTGCTGATTTTATTCAAAAAATAATGGGAAAACCTTGTGTTTCTGGGCGGATATACTCCAAAAGTATAGTACAATAATCGATCAATATAATTGAAGTTATTTTCTGTGTTAAAATCAAGTGTAAAAAGTGAAAAAATGGTCTCAAAGTTGGTGCACGTGGATGTCTGCTTACAACGCGGGTCTTCGTATCTTTTACTGTGTCAAGTGCTCATTAGATACGTTTTGGCTTTATTAAAATACATAATGTTACGCATTGATCAAAATGCTTTGATTTCGTACTACTCAAGGGGCTATTTAACAATGGGTTTCAATTCCGCCGATAGGTTAGTTTTTTTGATGAATTCTACAGATATGCCTCTATAATCAGCAGGAAGTGTCTAATCGGTGTAAGAAATTCAAATCCATGAAGTATATATGATTGCAGCCTTGTGAAGAGGTTATGTTTACATTCATAATAATCTAAACTTCCTCCCCTATAAGTTTAGAAATAGCTTTCATTTTAGTCTAATTTTGTGTAGCTAGTCTAATTTTCCCTGACTCTTGCAGACCGAACGATCGTTCCAAAAACAACCCACCATTTTCCTGAACCGTAAGAAGGGAATTGGCATAAAGCGTAGTCGTAAGCCATTGAGGTACCACAAAGACTTGGGTCTCGGTTTCAAGACCCCTCGAGAGGTAATATTTTTACTATACACCTGTATCCTAACTGTGTTCTTTTTTCTGTAGACGGAGAAAGCGTTTCAGAAACAGGCAACAGTCTTCCTGAACAAAAAGGGGGGACTGAAGCGGAAGGATCTGAGACATTCCAAGAATGTCGGTCTAGGTTTCAAGACACCGCGCGAGGTCTGTTTTCAGTTTTATCGGTGTTGGTGAGGGCTGCGGTGGAGGCTTGGTGTCATATTATCTTTTAAAGCTTGGATCATTGTTTCTATGTCATTGTCATCAACTTCACTATCATCATTGGGTTAGGTGTACATTGTATAACTCTGGTCATTAGTTTCAAACTGCGGATGGTGGTCGCTTCATATTACTAACTCTTCATAGGCTTAAGTCCTTGGTGATGGATCAAATGGGTCACGGTAATATTTTTATGTGTAATGGCTTGTACTCACTGACTGAGAATATAAACTAGTTGTGATGTTTAAAGAAAAATATCTTAGTTTCACTGAATCTTCGCCCTACACTAGTTCCTTCTCTCAAAGCCTCTTAGGTGCCATTGGATCACTAACTTACTCATTACCAAAGTGGTGAATATACCAAATTGGTTTGGATTTTATAAAAAAATTTACTGCAAAATTTTTATAAACCAAAAAGTTCCAAGACTTACCTTCTTAAATGTTTTCTTCAGGTCAGTACAAACCATATTACATTTTTATTGCTTACACTAACTGTATTCATATTTTTGTGTGTGGCTCAACCGGTATTTATTATGGTAAGGTTAATAAGCTTGTGTCAAAAATAACCTTTTAAACAACCTGTAAGTTTGTTATTTTGCTGTGCAATGGATTTTATTGGAACTGAATGTAATAGTCTTCTGCTCAGCAAAATAACTAACTTCACAGCCCATGCAAAACTGATTCATGTAAACTTTACAACTAACTCTATGGCGCAGTGGGCGAAGGTCCGCCCGAGACGCAGAAGGTTGCGAGTTCGATTCCTGTCATGTTAGTAAGATCAAATATTTGTCTCGGGGTCTGGGTGTTTTTCTATGTAATATAAGTAGTATATCAGTCATGTAGTTCCCATAATACAAGCTCTGCTTAGTTTGGGGCTAAATGATGCACTGTGAAAGATGTCCTGCATTATTTATTTATTTAACTATTAAAATAATTTCCAACAGCAACATAATTGCCATTAAATTGTTTTTATTTTACACTAGAACCAATATAAGGTTTATGTGAATAAGCACTTTATCCTCAGGGTGGCATCATATCTGCTGTTCTACTAAATAAATAAATAATGCTGGACATTTCACACAGCATCATCTAGCACCAAACTAAACAGAGCTTGTGTTATGGGAACTTTATTTCTAATACACTATTTATATACATATTTTCATTGTAAATACATTCATATTATACATAGAATACACCCAGACCCTGAGACATATATATGCATATACAAACATCTGTCCCGCGACGGAGTCGAACCCGACACCTGTATCTCAGGCGGGACTTCGCCCACTGCGCCACATAGGACGCCTATGTATCTAATGTTACGATAACTAACCTGCTTAGGATATAATCAGGAAAGTATTATGCTATATAAAGTTCTTAATACAAGCTTCTATATTTCCGATTAGTGACTGTTTAAATGATGAAACCCCACGACGGTCTTCTGACATACTAAATGATGAAGACAAGTGTATATCTAACCCATGTTCTGATTAAACAGTCCAAATAAGTATCTCATAATATGTATTAGTCTTTTAAATCACTTTCCAAGAAAAAAAATGATACTAAAACCAACTGACATTAATTCAAAATCAAATATTACTTCATTTCATGGTGTTCTCTAAAACATTCCAGGCGATCGAAGGCACATACATTGACAAGAAGTGTCCGTTCACCGGCAACGTCTCCATCCGTGGTCGCATCCTCACTGGAGTGGTCCAGAAGATGAAGATGCAACGTACCATCGTGATCCGACGTGATTACCTCCATTACTTACCCAAGTACAATCGCTTTGAGAAGAGGCATCGGAACATGTCTGTGCATCTGTCGCCATGCTTCAGGTGAGCTTTTATCTACCTATACTAATATTATAAAGAGGAAGATTTTTTTTGTACGTTTGATTGTAACGAATAGGCTCTGAAACTACTAGACCGATTTTAACTGCTTTTTCACCAATAGAAAGCTAAATTATCAAGAAGTAACACAGGCTTTAATTTATTTTCAAAAAAATTTAGATCTTTAAGAAAATTTCAATAATGTAACCCAAAGTACCAAAATTTTGCCTATAAAATTCATTATTTGGCGTGTGTTGAGAGAACTATTGATGATACATAAAAATTATGTACTACATGATTAAAGTACTCATTATTACCTACAAAAAAGTCCTCGAGGGAATTTATCTATCATAGTTAAGTCACAATAGCAGCTTTTGTGTTCTAAAATTTAATTAGATCACCCGCCGGTAGAAACAAATGTTGGTTACATTCGTTTCGTAGTATCAATTCTTATTCAAATAAATAGTTTTATCATCAAGGGTATTTATGTAGCAGTAAAATACTTTACTGTTACTTTATATCCCAATATTCCCGAGGAATCGAAACTTAAGCGGGTGAAACCGCGGGGCGCAGCTAGTTTTCAATAAAACTAAAGTGGCTCTTACAGCCTACCTTTTGGTAAGTGGTTACCAAAACGTATGTATGCTTGCAATACCAAAGGTATTACTCGACCGCCGACCCTGAGACAACAAGTGAATAGTCTCATGTGTCTGTAATTTCACCGTCACCCATACTTTTAAACCAAAACACAGCAGCCCGAGCAATACTGCTTGGAGGCAGAAATAGGTATATTGGTAGTACTTCCCTGGATAAGCTCTTTCACAAGAAGATCTACTATTTCTAGCTTTAACTAACGCTAGCCAATCTTAAATCTATTAGTTACATCCGCTGTTGGTTTTCATAATTAGTAAATAAATAAATGCACAACGCACCTGCAATACAGATCTCTGTCTCCTCACTAAGAATTAGGCTCTCTGTACATGGCGCCGGAGCCACAGCCGGAGCCACACCGTTACCGAACTACAAGTTTGTCTATACGAATAAATATCGCGCAAAGACCGCACCGTGGCCGCGTTAACACCGCATTGTTTTTTTTTACTTTAGTCTATTTTCGACCATGTAAGTTACATCGTTCTCTCTTACTTGTTCACGATACAGTTTCTTTAACCAGCCCATATATGGACCGGTAGAGCATGTTAGGATTTTCAGAAGTTGGCACAGCTAACACGCTCTGGAACTGGCCCACATCGAGCAGGTTAGCTTTCAAGAATCATAGACGCATTTCTCCGACGACGACCTCTGTAGCACAGTGGGCGTGCCTGCCTGAGATGCAGAAGGTTGCGGGTTCGATTCCCGCTGCGGGACAAATATTTGTTAGATTTGCATATTATATTTGTCTCGGGTCTGGGTGTTTTCTATGTATAACATGTATGTATTTAAAAAAAAATATATAAGTACATAGTATATCAGTCATTTAGTTCCCATAACACAAGCTCTGCTTACTTTGGGACTAGATGACACTGTGTGAAAATGTCCAGCATTATTTATTTATTTCGGACACACTCCATCAGAAGGTGGTAAACATCTTCTCTGACCCCACAGGTTACAGTAACACTTAGGACTGTCCACTTTCTTCATCAGATACTTGAAGCTATTTAACGGCATGTGTCCGGACTCCGGAGCGCAGTCTATGAGCGATAACAATGAATTTTCTATTTAATTTAATGTTGGCACACCATGTTATATGAGGTGGCTCGCTTTGTATCGTTCTGTACCAGATGCCTTTTTTTCAATGCCACCGCATTAATGCCGATTTAATAATTGTAAAGCAACGATCCCAGTTCAGTAAACCATTGCCAACGAAACTATAAAGGAACCCAAATATGAAAGCGAAACTCTCAAATTAACTCTAAATTTCACAAATTACCATGTTTGTTATTTTTTTCTCTTATCTTAATAAGTTTCACTCATAACAGTCTTCCTCCATGTTAGGTGTAATGGTTTTTTTATCGAAATGCATGTATGTGCACGTGAACACAGCGCAAGCTACGTACGCAATGGGGCAGTCCGGCACCTACTCGCCCCGGTGCGGTCTATACCCGATATTTATTTGTATACATACGCAAACTTGCGGCCCGGTAACGGTGCGACTCCAACGCCATGTACACTGTATTGGAAGCCTAAGCCTATTGCAGTAGTGGCATAAGCCTCTTATAATATCAACATTGCCTAGGCTGTGTAGGACAAGATTTTAACCCCACAATGGCCATCCCCTTACATCAGTACGTAGATTTGTTAGTATATCAAGTAAGACTTATCAGAGGCATGCTCAAACTTATTTGGCATGTGCCCACAGTAACAGGCAAGCCCACAGCTAGCATGTGTAAAGGAAATTTACACAATGCTAGCAGTGGGAAATTTCGCAATTTGAAAATCAGCTAGGTACTAAATGATGAAACTCACACGACGGTCTTCCGAACACCAATTGACGAAGAACGTGTTTCTAACCCAATATCTGATTCCTCCTGCCTCAAACGAATCTTTCTACGATCAAAAAATTGCAGTTTTCCAAATATTTTGTTCTCTTTTCCAGGGACGTGGAATTAGGAGATATTGTGACGATCGGAGAATGCAGACCCCTATCCAAAACTGTCAGATTCAACGTGTTGAAGGTTTCCAAAGGCAAGGGCTCCAAGAAATCCTTCAGGAAATTTTAATAAACCTATGTTCTAAGTATTTGATAGTTTCATTTTAGTCAATGCTTGATGTTAATTTCGTTGTCCCCCGATCTTCGGCCTCATCATACAAACATTTGTCCTGCGGCGTGAATCAAACCGGCAACCTTCTACGTCTCAGGCGGACCTTCGCCCACTGCACCACAGATAATGTCGCTTCCACACGTCGATAGATGCATTAGTATCCGCGGAAAATTCGCGAGCCATCCGCACGTCCGTGAGTTATTCAGTGCGTTAAAATTGTCGAAAGAAAATTGAGATGTTGAGACAGTAACGGCCGTTTTTATTTATTTATGTAGCACTTATAAGTAGGTACTCGAGTGTACACCCCAGTGTAGAGTGATTAAAAGGTGTTATGGATAGGAAACAGAACTAAGTACCTTCGCGTAGGTACTCTCGTTCACAATCCATATAATACTGTCGACAAGACAAGTGTAATATTACATTACATTACTTGTAATATTACTCGAGCGCGTAGATATACTGATGCGTCAGCAGACGTGTGGACAGAAGCGTTGCACTCGCACTGAAAGCCTGATGTGTGCCGCAAAAACCGACAATAATTGATTGGATTGATGGCAGACGTATCTGCCAACGTTAAATAGGTACACTATCATATAAGAGCAAATACCCCCGTCTATACGTCGGCGGACGCATCAGCAGATGCTATCTGTTGATCTATCGTAGTGTAGTTAGTGTTGAGAAGACTATATTAGTGACCGACCGTTGGAGATTTTGTGTTGTGGACTTGAAAAGGGCCTTTGACTGTGACAACCAGGATTCTGCAGTGAAATAATGCTGCGCGTCCCGTAGTCTGTTGTCTTCAAATTTAAAGTGCGAGCCATTTCCGTAAAAGAATCATATCTTCTGTAGCGACATCTATCAATTCTATGATGTATTAGTATGACGAACTACGGTTTGACAACGGCCACATACCTATTTCGTTTTGACATTTCTGTTTTAGAGTAAGAAACGTCGATTGCTACGTTATCTATAGTCAGACGAAGGTAAACTAAGGATGCGTTCGTTAAAAATATTTTTTTGTGTAGTTTCACATAAAATAATATTTCATTGTAACACCTAGTAGAACTTTGTATCCGATAAATATAAAAATATGTTGCAAAAATTATAGATTCGACAAGGAATCGTGCAGTTTCTTATTTACTTTGTACAACTGGAAAAATACACTGATCAGATCACTGATAAAACCTGTAGATTGCAGCTTGCAGCTGTGCCAGCCAGTCAAATACAATCAAGTCTTTATAATAGAAAAAAAACTACACTATTAATAATCAATTTATTTTCATACTAACATCTAAAATAAAATAAATCATTTATTACGAGCAACATATTAGTTTGTAACATAATGCTGCTTTCACATAACCAGCCAGGTAGTTTAATTGTTCAATTGAATGAAAAGAATTAACTTTTTCGTTCACAATAATTTAAGTCAATTCATTTAAATGATTTTGTTAAAGTTTTAAATGTTGGTTTACTTCGACTGCAGGGTTAGATTAGAGCGTCATGAATCATTCTGAACATTAAATTAATGGACTTCTGAACAAAGAGTTTATTCCTTTAATGCACTTGAACGATTTCACTGACCGAGGTGTGAAAGTAGCATCCCAACTATTATAATAGTACTATTAAAATTATATAGTAGATTTTGTACATTGAAATAGGAATACATCAAAACAGTAAAATAAGTATTAAATAAGTAAACATGTAAAATTAAAATTGTAAGGCCACTTTACATGGAATTTAGATAGGAATATTTACATCATTTGATTTTCTTATCAAGTATGGCCACTGCAGTTAAGAAATGTTTATGAGTGACTTCCTACTCTCAGGGTAGTAAATAGATATATTATCTAAAAACATACCTAATGTACCTAGGTATATTTTATACCTAAAGATGTCTTTATATTTACAAAACTTTTTCTTTTTCAAAAATTTACATGTACAAAACTGAAAGTCCTTTATATTACAGTGTGAACAATTCACTGAAAAATTAAAAAAAAACATCCATGTAAAAATCCTTTTTGCCAATCAAACCATCCCAAAACGATTCCCATGCAATATCATCCAAAATGTTCAGTCTTCCTCTTCACCTATCACCATATTTTGATCCCTAGTTCCCACTCCATTCCGCAGACCTACACATCTCAGCCAATAGCTCATCAAACTCTAACACAGAGTTCTCGTAATCTTCAAGATCTCTGGACAAATCCTTGTTTGCCATTTCCAAATCCTCTTTCAAGTCATTATCAGACTGTGCTAAGTCTTCAGCCAACTTCAAATGTGGCGCATTGAAGAAATCCTTGTAAAATTCCGCCAATTCACGTATTGGATGATGATCAGCGAACGGAAAATGAAGAAGCTTTAATGGGGGTTCCAATTCGTGACGGAACCCTGCAAACTTTTTTGGCGGTAGTTCTAATGAGGTTGGACTTTTTGATATAGGCGTTACATCAAGCTCCTGAGTACTCTTCGTTACAGCGGGACTATCCTTAGCTGTTACGGGTAGGTAACGGCATTTCGGGATAGGAAATTTTAAGAAGAAATCATCGAAAGTCTTTTGCAATATAAGTTCATCCACAAACGCCGCAAGACGTAATGGTTTGTTAAGATCCACAGGTTTGAAGTGCTTTGTCTCTTTCTCATTAGCCTCTTTCTTCTTTTTGGACTCGAAAATAACGTGTTTAGGACTCAGTTCGAAATGGTCGCTTTTCAAAAGCAGAGTCTTATTTTTCTCTGATCTGTTCGGGGATATGGAAAAGTTGGTTCTGTAGACAACAGAGAAGCAAATACCACCTAAAGGTGTTTTCAACATGCCTGCTTGTATTCGTTTTACCGATTCCCCCAAAGATTTAAGCTTTGGCTCCCCATTGTATACCCTGTAAAAGATTGTGAAAGACTCTGCCCTCTGTTTCCTCGACAGATGGTATGCAGGGGTTATTCTAGTAATCGTTATGAGCGATTTCAGTAGAATTCCCATGCGAAAATAGACAGTATTCATTGCTTTTAAAGACGTATCGAACTGTGTCTCATCAAGGCCTAAGGTCCACAGCTCTAAAACCATTTCATCTCCATCCTCAGTTTGTACAGAGATCTCGACATGTAATTGTGATCGAATAGTCTCCAAAACTCTATCTGATGGCAGAGCATTTTTCGTGGCTTGGTTAACTTCGGACGAGTCCGGTATTTGCAAGTTAAACCAGTCACTGTCCGAGGTAACAGACTTGGTGTTCGGTTCAATTTTAATCCCTTTCCTAGACTCAACTATAACTTGAACGCTTTTGTACGCGAGTGATTTGGTAAACTTGGTAAATTCGTTTTTGTCACTGATGTTGGTAAAAGCTACTTCGGGGGCCATTTTGACGTGATGTGGATTACTCTTCGTCAGCGATGCAGTTTTCGACGAGGTTGCTTAGATTGGGGTTCTCCATGGCTGCTGCGATACGCTCTTTGTCGTTAATCTGTTTGTTGACTGAAACAAGGAAAATCTTAATTGAGGATAAAGCATTGCTTCGATTTATTTAACCGCAACGCGACGCAAAATGTGGTGTATTATAATAATGTTTTATTTCAGGCAACACTGTAAAATACATGTATGAATACAGGGCCAGCAGCATTTTTCAACCGATTTCTAATAAGGAGGGGTTCTCTATTAGTCTGTTTTTTTTTTTGTGTGTAAGTTAGGTGATATTTTTGCCTACTGTGAACCAAGTTTAATGATTCATTTAATGGGTAGGGTTCTTCAAGGGTGATTGCATATACATATAAAAAAACCCCCTTCTAAGGTTTAAACATATTAGACTTTTTATTAACTTCCCGTTCTTTGAAGTAGCTTTTTATTTTGTTCCTGAAAACCCATTTTATATCTCTATTTGACAGCACACACCAACACCTTTGTCAGAAGCATCACAAGTTAAAATTAATCGTTAAATAAATGGTGCATTATTTTTTTCTTTTTAAATTATTTTTCTCAATGTGATGTGATATTCAACTACATTAAAATTTGCTTTTTTCACAATTGTGTCAATAGTTTGTAATGAATATGTCATTAAGAAACGAGAATAGTTAGGTATTATTTTTTAAATTCATGGTTCAATGTTAATTGGTTGCTGATTTAGATTGGCCCTACACACTCCGAACTAGTTTTTAACTGTATCTTGAAGGGTAGTTTTCATTCTCGCGCGGTTCCAATATACTTTGACTGACATTTTAATCGAGTTTGTGAACAGTAGATACATGTGAAACGAACAGATGCATAGGAGTTTTAGTTAAATGAGATGTTGTTCTTTTAATTTTAGCTATGATTATGACGAAAATGAAGTAATGCAGTAGCAGACAGAAAGATTAATAAAAAACACATAATTACACCTACCTATTTTAGGTAGGTGTAATTATGTGTTTTTTATTATAATTATGTGTTTTTTAGGTACTTATGACTATAAACTTATCAGTATGAATACACGGAATACAAAAACCATACTAGTTGTGATAATTTATTTTATTCTAGCTTTAACTAAAATTCAGTTTCATGTCATTCCCTCAACACCTTATAGAAGGTCTCTTAAGTACCTATATTTTGCATTCTTTCCTTTAAGTTTTTGGAATCTCATTTAAGCTCATATTGTATTTTGTTGTAAGGCCAATTGCAGAATTACAGATTATACTCATATTTAAGTGGCAGTACATTGCCATATCGATCAACTTTGACGCAGGTTATTTTAATATCTAATCGTTACAAGGTCAAACAATGTCGTAGTTCTATGTAAACTATTTTCCAGAAAACTCTTTTTTCTTTTTTTTTTTTGCTTGGATTACAATGTATATTTTACTGATTTCAAATAAAGAGTTTCGAGATGAGATATCTAGGATAAGTTATCTCTTGATAGCAACAACAAGCACATTGTCTGAACATTCGATATTCTTAGGCCAGGATAAAATATTTATCAACAAAGCATATAAAAATCATTTAATCATGATATATCTTGACTGATAACATGTAAAGATTTGTCCCGCAGCGGGAATCGAACCCATCTTTTGCGTCGTAGCCGGCTACTCGTCCGCCACGTCGCACGGTCGTCAAAACAAATTGTTAGTATGACCTACCTACTAGTTAGGTATATCAAGATTGAATAAACGGTATTATTATATGATAGTTATCATCAGACAAACAAGCATACATACATACAAACGCATATGACCATAACAAGATTGCCTTAGTAGACTCAGATATCTTCATACTTTCACTCACTCAATCGATTATCAGAAGTAATATATGCAAAATAAACTGATGAAAATGGTTTCTTATGAATGTTTACAGGTAGTTAATAAGGGAAAATCATTTATTTTTACCCCTTGAAGGATGTAAATAAAGCAGCTCATATCACTCCAACATAGCAAAGATACCTTATTACCTCTCTCTAGGTCAAGCTTTGCCGGAAGAAAACTATTTTTAGTGTTAAGCTCACTTTGGTACATGTCATATCATTCTGCCTTTTTTAAGTGTTAATTTGTTTGTACAATAAATAATAAATAAATGTTTAAACCTTCTGGAATTTTAATGACATTACCCACTGTCCACTAGCCAAACTCCACTGTGACTAGTTGAACAATCAAGAGTTACTTTTTTTGCCACTGATAAGGTCATTGGCCTTGTAATTCAATAGTTAGTTTCAACTACTATGGCTGATGATAACTATTTTCACTATTCCATAATCTACAGCTAATGTCATTTCCATACTTTCAATCTATCCGCGGGCGTTCAAAAAAATGGCATTGGTCTAGACACTCTGTACTAATTTTATTGCTGTCACGGAGTGTGCTAGTGATAAAAAAAGTAGCCTGTCTAATTCCATATCATGGGATCCATAATAAGATCTACAATTTTATTTTATCCAAATTGGTTCAACAATTATGATAACGATTATTGGTAACAAGCAGTAAGAGTGGGATAAATAATAATAATAAATAATGCTGTACATTATCCCACAGTATCATCAAGAATAATCATAATATCATTATAAATAATAATAAATAATGCTGGACATTTTCCACACAGCATCATCTAGCCTCAAACTAAGCAGAGCTTGTATTATGGGAACTACATGACTGATATACTACATATATACTTTTTTTTTGTAAATACATACATATTATACATAGAAAAAACACCCAGACCTGAGACAAATATTTGCAGACCTTACAAACATTTGTCTCATAACAGGAATCAAACCCGCAACCTTCTGTGTCTCAGGCGGACTTTCGCCATCTGTGCCACAGAGGTCGTCATGTTCAACTATAACATATATGATGTAACAAATCAACATAACAAGAATCATTTTATTACCATGTTTGATCAAAACAAGTCAAGCCTAGTTATAAGTAGGTACCACATGTATATGCAAACATGTAAATACTTAACATTCTTGTGAGTTGTGGGAACATTATTTAGTATATTTTTTTTTACAAAAACATTATATAAATAAATAATGCTGAACATTTATTCACACAGCATTATTTAGCCCCAAAGTAAGCATAGCTTGTGTTATATGACGTTAGGAAGGTTGACTCTTTTTTCCGAATTCAGACTCCAAGTTGGTCCATTATGCATGGAAGCCTGGCTAGATGACTAGCCAGCCTAGCTCCGCCCAGAAGCACAGAAGCTTCCTGGGATCTTCGCAGGCTTTGCTGAGTGACCTCGGTTAAGCTTGATTTATGGGAACTACATGACTATGAAGGCCATAGATAAGACATAGCCTCCCCTTTACTTCCATAAAGAAAGTGGAGGCTGTGTCCAGTAATAGAGTTCTACAGTCTGATGATGATTGGTGATCATTTTTATTTATTTTATTTTATTTTTATTTCATTTTAAAAATTTTGGGAAAACTTACAGCTAGACAAGATAGTAGGAAAAAATATAAAAATACATGCAAAGCACATATTTTAGATGATGGCAAATTACAAGTTTCCACTTATCATAATGGAATCACAACATAATATGACAACCTCTGTGGCGCAGTGGGCGAAGGCCTGCCTGAGAATATAATGTTTTACTTCAACTGGCCAAAGTACCTAAATGTATCTAAAGCCATAAATTCAGCAAATCAGGAGCCTTCCTGCAGTCTACTCTGGTTCCTTCCACCACATTGAGCTTATTCACTTTCAGTCACAAGGCACTTTTCACATCTATATCTTACCTTAATAAGATCATGGGTGGCTAAAACAGAACCAGATTTTTTTAACACCTTGAGTTTGGTGATTGAATACAAACCTGAACGTTTTCATAAACAATTGTATTACTTTGAATTTAGGTATGGCCATGAAAAATGGCATACACATTAATGTCTGGTAGGTCTAAGGAAAAATGATTGTTATAAAACAATTTAATAAATTTGTCTTTTACATCAGAAAAGTGGTTACAGGTAATTTAGGAGATGCTTTTATCCATTGTAGCTTTTATTAATTTTGAATTATTTTCTATTGTACTCTTCTTAAGTGTTTACTATTGAGTATCAATCTATTCTGGACACTATTTATGGCAATTATTGAAAAATTATTGTAAATTAGCAAATTTAGGTACACTTACTTTCATCTTCAGTAGTGTGTGCTCCTTTTTTGATGTAAATGTCAAGCTTCACAGGATGATGTATCGATCTCTGAATTTTGATCCTAATACAGAGACCAATAAGAGTCGCCAGCGAGCAATGAGGCACAGTAGGATTATACTCCACACGAATAACTGGAACTTTGTCTGCCGTAGGCTCTTTCACAAAAATTCCTTCCTCATAAACAACTTTCAAATCCTCAAGAGTACTCGGCTTTTCCGGGTCCCGAATCGTCCGTAAATAGTCTAAAATACAACACAGCACATGTTAGAACACAAAAAAGGCTCCTAATCGGAGGCTTAGTCCAGTAAAGTACTCAAAAGCACAAAAAGTCAGAACAAACCGTAGATTGTCTCTTTCAAGTCATTCTCATCTTTGTACCCGAGCTCTTGAAGCGTTGCACTTTTGTCCATAAAAGCTGGCTGAGCGACTTCTATGGGAGAACTATGTGCGTTATTCAATGAGAGTTTAGAGAAAAAAGATATCATATCGTTGGGAAAGTGTTTTGTAATTCACGAATTTTCACTCACACTGGCAAAAGAAAGACGGACATGTTGTATATTTGGATTAAAGAAATTTGAGTTTGTCTATGGTTTAAAATGGTTGCGTTCACTATAGAGAAAAAAATAATTTCTGAACAAATCTTGACGAACAGGCAGTTGGGTAAGGGTGAGGCAGGAAGACTCCTAAATCTGAATGAAATAGCCACGGCGAAATACTTGACTTTATTGTCTGACTGACTAGAAAGCAAACAATTTATAATTTTATAAGCTGTCAACTGTGGAGTCCTTGTATTGTACGTTCTCGGAATGCATAACCATGAAAAGCACACCCCTGGGAAGTACAGGCAGTATTACAAACCATCATTGGTTTCAAATACTTGGTTTGTAATACTGGGCGTACATTCCTGGGTGTGTAATAACTGCAATACCGTTTTGTACGGAGCGTATTGCACGACCATGAAAAGCACACCCAGATAATTAAAACCAGTTTAATGTTTTGTAATACTAGCTGTACTTTCCAGGGTGTGCTTTCCATGGACGTATAATACGGTCTCCCAATCTGTGTGACTGACCACAGATTAAAATTGTTTGCTCTTACTTTTAATCTGTGGTCCACAGACTGACTGTGAGTGAACTGTGGCTGACGGACGTCAAAGGCAAAAAAATCAGTGCACAATCAGTGCGTCTAGTTTTGTTGTGTTGTACTTGTGTGTTGTTTTTCTCAATTAAATCATAAAACCCTATCAAAATGCTGCAGTAAAACGCTAAATCATTTCCCAATAGTATTAGTAATAGTCTTCTTCTCGTTGTGTAGGCTTAGTTCGAAAGTTTTGTGAGGTGTTTCAAACTCTAACCTCAAACTCAAACGAAATAATAAGCGTCTGAAAATGTTTTCGATTTGCCGCCAAACACACCCTGCCACAGGGATAGAACATTCCGTGAGCTGCTGTTTCTTCAATAGCGACGATGTGTGCCTCGTTACTGCTGGCGCTAATATCATTAAGGTGTTTCGGCTGCTCCCGGAAGGACTTACGAAAGAAGTTAATTCCGGTACGTGTTTTCGTTGTACACACAATTATGTATCTATGTATTTTCTCAGGGATATAAATCTTAAATCATCTTATATTATCCTCACAGTGAATCCTAGTGTAGGAGTATATATGTGATTGTTGGTTGCTCATTATATATTATTATCTTATTCCCACAGCTGGGCAGCCAATCCCACCTAAAATGAAGCTGGAGTGCCTGGCCTCCTACACGCTGTGGGGTAACATCATGTCTCTCGCCTCGGTCAAGTGTCCAAGTGCTGGCCGGGATCTATTGCTAGTAAGCTTTAGAGAAGCCAAGATGTCGGTATTGCAATATGACCTGCACACCAATAACTTGATTACCCTGAGCATGCATTATTTTGAGGAGGATGATATGAAGGTAAATCTTTTATCCGCAATGACAAAAGCCCATATATGTGTTTGCATTAAGAGTTTGCTTTTATGATTGTATATGACCATTTATCTCCAATATTAGAGTATCCAATTGAAATGTGATTTGCTATTGATTTGAATGATTCCTTTTTTTTTGTATATAGAGAATACAGAAAAAACAAACATATAGGACATGTAAAAAGCAAAGCTTAACCCTAACAAGACTTTCAGAATGTTGCCGCTAGAGGGCACTGCAATAAACAATGGAAGACACAAAGGGAGTTAAAAAATTAACTTGTGAAATAAAATGTAATTTTTTTCCCAGGGAGGTTGGACTGTTCACCCACATATACCCTGGATCCGAGTGGACCCCGAGTGCCGCTGTGCCGTGATGCTGCTATATGGAAAGAAACTGGCTGTTCTACCATTCAGGAAGGACCTTCAAGAGGAAGGGGACCCTTTGGAAGCCAAACCGTTCATGGAGAATAAGAAAAATGTAAATATAAATGTTTTTTGTTTAACATTGAATTTTTTATTCGTATTCTAATCATAATAAATATATACCCTAGAATCCCATCACACCCAATAGTTAAAATAATCTAATAGTCAAAAATATAGATATATCGAAATTAAAACATATGTTTAAAGTAATCGAAAATATGCTCATGATATGGCTATCATTCACAAGAAGGATATGGTACTAGATTATTGAGGATACAAAATAGTAGGTAGTCAGAGACACGTCCAAACATTAATGGCACACACCAACGTTTTGTAGTTAGCATACCATGTGACAGGTTGTGAACCGATCACCGCTTATTGGAAAACTTAGTTCCAGAACACACTAGTTTCTGGTTTCGTTTTAAGAACCATAAAAACCTAAAACCTGACCAAAAAAGTATAATCCAGTCTACCTAAACAATATTTCACATTTGCAAAAAACCTAACAATACAGGATGTAGGTCTATACCTACATCCTGTATTGTTAGGTTTTCGAATCTATATTCGTTCAAGCAACTCCTTGTATATTTTGGTAATGGAAGAAAAGCGCGGGTTCGATTTCCGCGTCAGTATTTTGTATGATTTGCAAATACAAGTTTTAAATGTAATAAAAACCCGAAGTTTTTATGAAACACGCTATGTGAAAAATCGTTGGTAACTTTGCAACTAGTGTTAACATATTTCTCGCAGGAACCATTTTGAAATTCGCAGACGCTATTTCAGCTTGGAATGAAACCAAGCGCTCCGACGACAGGGGGGTCACCAGTAAGCTTCAAAATAACAAAATTAGTACAAAAATTTAGGTACATTTTGAAACTCGCAGACACCATTTCAGCTTGGAATGAAACCAAGCGCTCCGACGACAGGGGGGTCACCAGTAAGCTTCAAAATAACAAAATTTGTGCAAAAATGTAGGTTCATTTTGAAATTCGCAGACGCAATTTTAGCCTGGAATGAAACCAAGCTCTCCGACAGGAGAGTCACCAGTAGCTAGGTACTACAAGATACAAAAGATGCCGAAATTTCGTATGTCGGCAAAGAGCCGACTGAAAAGGTTATATATTATATATTGCTAGATCAAACCTCCCGAGTGGCATGTTCAAACTGTGAACAAGCCTTTTATAAATAAACTAGCTGCGCCCCTGCGGTTCACCCGCGTAAGTTTCGATTCCGTGGGAATATCGGCGATCTAATTAAATTTTAGAACACAAAAGCTGCTATTGTGACTTAACTATGATAGTAAGATATATTCTCTCGCGGACTTTTTTTGTAGGTAATAATGAGTACTTTAATCACGTAGTATATCATTTTCATGTATCACAAAAATCTAGTGTTCTAATAACCGAAAAGTAACCATTAGCCATAGTAAGCTTGTCCCGGGAAGTAATACCACCAGACCTATTGTTGCCGCCAAGCATTAATCCTCGCATTGCTGTGTTCCGCTTTGAAAGGTATGGATGCCGGTGAAATTACAGGCACATGAGACATTTCACCATTGTGTCTCAGGGTCGGCGACGCGCGAGTTATACCTCTGGGGTCTAGACAAATACCACTTTCTGTTGTCGTTAACGCCTGCGGAAAGATTAATTTGTATGGCAATGACATTAGTTGCGGAAATGTCACGTGACAGCTGCCAAGTTTTACCTTGATAAATTTGCGTTAGCGTGAAAGGAAAAGTAAGCGTGAGGTATTTGTCTAGTCCCTGGTGTTGCAATCGTCCATAGGTTACGGTAACCGCTTACCAACAGGTTGGCTATATGAGTGTTTGCCAAATTAGTTATTTAAAAATAAAATACTCGATAAGCGGAGTGATCCGAAAAATCGTTGTTTTTGGAGCAAACACAGCCGTTTCAGATTCAGATTAATTTATTGACCATTTCATTATAACGTATAACATTGGCATGTCAGATGGGTATACTTTCACACTTAAAGCTATCAGAAAAAAATATATATATATATTCCGTTACACGGTAATATGGGTGATTTTCGAAAAATGATTTTATTTTAAGTTTAAACTGGCTGGCTGATAAAATTAAGTGGATTTGAAAGCGAAGAAAATGCTGAAAAACTTTTTAACACCGAAATATAACAAAATAAATAAAATGTTAATGTAATTAAAAGTACAATGGGCGGTCTTATCGGAATCTATGTTAGTGTAAGAGTGGTTGGCGGTACACGTATTATACTAGGAGATAAATATAATTTCAAATACCTAGTTACATAGTAATAAACTACACAATAATTCTATAATATTAAAGGTACTTAGATAAATAAAAGTATATATGTCGCGAATGGATTGCTTAAATAGCTGTTTTACAAAACCGCACTATTTTCTAATCACTATTTGCACACTGATAAAGCGCTTCGCGTTTTCCAATGCAGCTGACAATGTGTAGCCGTTTTACAAATCGGAAAGTTGTTTTGTGACTAAAAAACTAAGAACTGTTTGCAATATGGCTAAATATTGGCAATCTTTTTGTTAATCGTGTCGCAATGACATACCGGCTGAAAGTTTTGTAAAGCGGCTATATAGCCGTATAACAAAGCGGATTATACATTTTGGCTACGACATAGAAATATGATTAACTAAAGCTTAGTTCAAGGGGTCATGTCCCCCCCGAAACCCCCCTGAATCCATGCCTGAATGAAACTGCCGGATTGCGGTGCTACGCCACGAGCCTAGATACCACTGGAGTCCATTAGGGTAATTCGTAGCGCTAGTTTTCCTAATTGGTTTTAACAGATACGGCTAAGTTCCGTCAGGTCAACATGATGGGCGACATTTATCTAGTCTTATTAAAAACTGAGTGCGCCCTCTTTGGAGGGCATGGTACCTACGATGTACCAAGTTTTGTAGTCGATCATAAACTCGTATCTATTTCTGCCGCCAGTATCATCTATCATTAATTTGTGGTGAAATTATTGGCACATAAAGACTTAAGACAAGACAAAATTGCATTAGTATTGCCTTGGTGTTGCAGATTTCGATTGACTCCGGTAACTGCCTGTTTGACTCCAAATAACATTACCCAAATAAAAAGTTTTATGGTTCCCTTTTTCTCAATGAAAGATTTATTCGATAGGATTGAGTTCACCAACAAATTAAACGGATGGTCAAGTTTAATCATTGATTATGGTGACAGATTTTTATGAAAACATGTGTCAAAAGCTTTGGTTAGGACCTAATTATCCGTTATTGTGCAGTGTTGGGCCTTAGGCTGAATAAAAAGTATCATCAAAGAAATCGAGAACAAATTCACAAAAAAACACGTTGTTTTTAAGTTGACGTTTCTTGCGATTACAATATTGTTGGACATTTTTCACACAGCATCATCTAGCCCCAAACTAAGCAGAATTTGCATTATGGGAACTACATTACTGATATACTACTTATATACTTTTTTTTGTAAATACATACATATTATACATAGAAAACACCCACAATGACTTTGACTTTGAGACTTGTGCCCAGTAGTGGGCTTCTACAGGCTGATAATGACGATGCACTACTTTCTAAGCATCAAGGAGTGTCATGATGAAAGGATCTTGGAAGTCCATCCACCAAGTTCCCGCAACATTTACGATGTCACCGGTCCATCGGGTGGGGGGCCTTCCTACACTGCGTCGTCCGGTTCGTGGTCGCTTTTCGAGAACCTTCCTTCTCTATCGGTTGTCGGTTCTGTGAGCTAAATGACCTGCCCTTTGCCACTTCAACTTGCTAATTCTCAACTTTCTAAATGCAATAGAGTTTAATTATAACTATTCTACTCCAGCCTTAGGTTGCCTGGAAGAAATTGATTTTGACGATAAGGTAGCCAGTTGTAAATTTAGTTTTTTCTTTGTGGTATACTAATATTAAAGAGGTAAAGTTTTGATGTAGGAGGTAACTTCCGAAACAACTCATGGAAAATTATTTACGATGGACCTTCAGGGTGGATATAGGCGGTATATATTATGATGTTAAAAGGGGCTTTTTTCTATTTAATCGTCACCGCGCCGCCAAAGCGTCAGTTGTGACCGGGACTTTACCATCCAGTAAGGGCGAGTCTGCGTTGCGAAATCTAACCGAGAGGTTTTTTTAAGGTCGACACACAATATTCGCACCGAAATAATCCAGAACCGAAAATCTATATCCCTGTAATAATAAAGCTAAAGAGTTTGTTTGATTTTTATTTCTTTATTTTTTTGTTTGAATGAACTAAACTCTGGAACTACCAGTCGGATTAAAAAATAAATTGTATTTGATAGCACAATTATTGATGAAGATTTTAGACTACGAAACATCACGCTACGATCTTTAGGAGCTGAGAAAAATAAGGAAAAGCGCGGGCGGGTAATGTGATGCGGTGGGTCGGGAGCCGAGGACGGCCGTGGCACAGCTAGTAAATGATAACATCAGATTAGGGGGAGTTCTAGTCGTCTTTTTTAGATTCCAGTTTCCCTCCCAAAGGGGGATTTTCAGCGGGGGTTTGTGGAATAGCCCGATTTGACGACCTCAGTAGTTTGGCGGGCGACGAGCCAGTTGCAATGCAAGAGGCGTGGGTTCGATTCCCGCTGCGGGACGAATGTTTGCAAGTTCTGCACATATTTGCTTCGGATCTGGAAGTTGTGGTACCACGATACTCGTAGTTCCCGATACCCACGACACAGGGAATCCTTAATTCTTCAGGGAATATTTTTTTAATTAAGAGTGTACAAAAGGTGGGCTTAATGCTAAAAATATTTTCTACCTGCCAACCTCAAAGCTATACAAAAAAAGATATCGTATTACATTAAAATTAAAAAAATGCTGATCACAACTTATAATATTGAATGAAAAAATAATATATGATAAAAAGTTATAAAATGATTAAAAATATCATAAGGGGAAACTGTCTATCGATAAACTCCATATGTATGTGTCTGTTGGGTGTTTATATATGTATTAATCGTTTATTTATTTATTTCATATGGCACAAACAACATAGTCAAACACAAAAACAGAAAAAATTAAAAACAAAAATTTCGATCCCAGCAATATTCCAAAACATACACACACCATAACTATACTTAACACGGCAGAATATTAAGCTATATTATATAGTAGGTAAATAAATATATATATATATAAGTTTTCTATGTTCTATTCCAGGCACCAGCTCAGCAGGTGACCAGGGCGCCCACCTTGGCCTCGTATGTCATCGTCCTCAAAGACCTGGACGAGAAGATAGACAATATCTTGGACATTCAGTTCCTGCATGGATACTATGAACCCACTCTGCTACTGCTGTACGAACCTGTCAGGACATTTGCTGGGTGAGTTTGTGAACTATAAACAAACACGCTCACAACTGCACTCTCCATGACATTATGGACTTTCTCAGATCTAATACTCAGTACCATATATTATACCCTTGATTATTGTTGTTCTTTTTTTTGCCAACATCACCCATGTTTCGTAATTTAGATTATAGATTACGAAACATCACCCTACGACCTTTAGGAACCGGGCAAAAGTAGCAAAAGCGCGGGCGGGCAATGCGACGCTATGGGTCAAGGATCGAAGACGGCCGTGGCCGTGAAATGATAACGTCAGATTTATTTTTTTATCAAGTACCTACTTATTTTGCTATTCTACTAAGTCTCGCTTGTTTTCTCCATTAAATACTACTTAATAAATTTTAATCGGATTCCCGCGATACAGGTTAGAAACAGTATAAAAAAAAATTTAAACAGTACCAAGTCTCGACATAATGGCGGAAAAGTATAATGTGCCTATAATTTCTCTAGCACCCATACCCCTCAAACTGGACAGTGAAAGAAAGAAAGAAAGAAAATATATTAATTTGTACCCTTGAACAACAACAAAAGCTAAACACAAAATATTAATAAACACACAAAACAGATACTTAACATAAAACAAAGCGAAATGAGGTCCCCGTCTCAGCATTGTGCTGCACCAAAACCTAATAAGTCAGGCTACTGACCTATTAGGTTTTGGTCAATGCGGGAATTACTGTAAGCTATTTCATCCAGACAACCTTAGGATAGTGGTAGGTACATTTTCAGATACCTGAAAATGTATTAATTATCGTATCGCACAGACGCACAGCTGTGAGAAGTGACACATGCGCCATGGCAGGCGTCTCGCTGAACATGAGCGCCCGCGTACATCCCGTCATCTGGCAGACGGGCGGCCTGCCCTTCGATTGCTTGCAAGCTGTTCCCATTGAGAAACCACTTGGTGAGATACACATTTTAATTTCATTATTTACTTACATGCTAACTCACTGATTGACTTATCAATCCACTCACTGAGTTAACTACCCACTCACTGACTTATCAATCCACTCACTGACTTAACTACCCACTCACTGACCTATAAATCCACTCACTGACTTAACTACCCACTCACTGACTTAACTACCCACTCACTGACTTAACTACCCACTCACTGACTTGTCAATCCACTCACTGACTTAACTACCGACTCACTGACTTAACTTCCCACTCACTGACTTATCTACCCACTCACTGACTTACTTTCCACTCTTTTGGATTTCCTAACTTACCCAGATCCATTTAGTGGCTTAGCTATTCACTTATTGACTTAACTATTCACTCACTGACTTAACTATTCACTCACTATATGGATAATATCAGACTAAAATTAGGTGGACGTGGAATGGAACCATACTTATGATATGGATTCATAACAATTACAAATACCCTTCAGCATGTAGATCTAGGTAGGTACATATAAGTTTTATTATAAAAAAAGAAATAAAAAAAATTACAGAAAAAAAGACGAACATCATTTTAAAATATTAAACCTTATTACACTATTTATAGATAATAACGCAAAAAAAGTAAATGATTGTATTAAGCTCTTGGAACTCAAGAATAGTAAAAAAATCCCGATCCCCAAAAATAAAAAAGAATAAACAAACCTTGTTATACTAATAAAAACTAAAAAAAAAAATATTGTGTGATCGACATTGCACTAACTATTACTTTTGTCGTAACCAAACAGAAAAACCGTCCAAGTATGTGTCATGCTGAAAAACGTCTCTGACTCGTGTCAGAGAAGAAATCAGTGGAATGAACAATTAAAAAAAAAACTATTCACTCACGAACGTACCTATCCACTCACTGACTTATCCACTCTTGGACTGCCTGGATTTTTTTTTTCACAGATTACTAGCGAGGTTTTTTCAATGCATACATAAATTACTTGTTTTAAGGTACTCGATATTTATTTGTACTGCCTGTTTTGTGAATTGTGTCTTAGAATCCAGAATCCCCATAGGCAACCGATATTTTTTTTTTCAGGTGGATGCCTCATAATGGCTGTCAATTCTCTGATTTACCTGAATCAGTCAGTCCCACCTTACGGGGTATCGCTTAACAGTATTGCCACTCATACGACCAACTTTCCGCTGAGTAAGTAAATTTGACCTACTTAAAGCAGGGCATGTAACACCCGACAGTCCTATAATATTGTATGTGACTGTGTTTTAGTCCTGACCCCACATTAGGATTCCCTGTGTCGTGGGTAGCTACTAAACTAAAAACTACAAGTACCGTGGTGATACCCAGCTCAAAAAATCTAGAATAGTTAATTCCAGGAAAAGTTTAAATTGTAAGTCCCTACAGGAAATTGAAATAAAATTAGTAATGTAGCGTGGGTAGGTTTCTGAAGTAGGTAGGATTGTTGGTACGTTGTTCCCGACGAGTTCGTGACGCGAGGTGTGATACGAAGCAGCGTTAGGATGCAACCGTAGGTGAGGGTTGGGGGGAAGCGCCTGTACTAGTGAACACCGTTCCACGGTACTGGATGTGGCGGAGCGCTAGCGCAGACTGCTCCATCTGCGTTTTTTTTTTCTGAATGGACTTTAATGCTGCAGAGCGTCACCGGACTACGGCGAGCGCGGAAGGCGCTCAGCCTGTAAAAAGTTAGGATGGGGCAACTAGCACAAGGGCACCACTTAGGTACGGACCTCGGCTTGGGCCGTTGCCAGAGGAATAGGAGAGAAACGCCCCGGTACATATCTGTACCGTGAGTAGGCGGAAGTGGGGACTCGTTGAGCCCGCCGGCGGGCTCGGTGTATCTGTGGAGTGTTTGCTCTGTCGGGGCTCCATCTGCGTCGGTCGCCGAGGCCTTATATAGTCGAGCGGCGCCAAGATGGCGTCGCTGTGTGCCGACGACGCACGAGTGATCCCGATGATGAACGAACGTTGTCGTTGCTTGCGTTTAATCAAATAGTGATGCTACAGTAATTACTCTTCAGGATTTAAATATAAATTTCTGTAAATTCCCTTCAGGAATAAGAATTGAGGGCAATTTTGCAATGTATAAAAATTGGTGTAGTCTATAAATGCCTCCGATTCATGTCGGAGAATTCTCAGTAGATGGCATTTAGAGATGCCATAATTATAAAAAAAACCCATGAATTCCAAACTTACGGATTCGCTTGACCGTTTTCATTAACATTCGTTGAAAAATTGGTCTCTACGAAGGTCACGAAGAGCCCTTTTTTTTAACGGGATAATATATAGCCTATGTCCACCCTGAAGGTCGATTTTAAATGTTAGGATTTTTTACAGTCGGATGCGTGTTACCGTTTACATACAAAATTACAAACTTTACCTTTTTATAATATTGTATGACTGTATAGTATAGATTCTTACTGATTTTATTTTAATTTGTATTTTAGGAATACAGGAAGGTGTCTGCATAACACTAGATGGGGCCTGCGTTTCCCCTTTAGGTCAAGGTCGTTTAGCGTTATCCCTTCGCGGCGGTCAGCTATATGTATTGACATTAATATCGGACTCAGTGCGCTCTGTGCGAAGCTTCCATTTGGATCGAGCAGCCGCCTCTGTGCTCACTACCTGCGTAAGTATTGAGGGGTATGGGGTCAGAAACGACCCCATTTATTGTGGGGTCACATGCAACCCCAAGATCATGAGGTCACATATGAACCCTATGTTGCGGGTTGCATACCACTAGATGGGGATTGCCTTTTTTCTTTAGGTCAATCCTTAAATAAGAAAGAATACAACTCATCTCCTGTTCCAGATGTGCGTGATAGAAGAAGACTTCCTCTTCCTTGGGTCGCGACTTGGAAACTCTCTTCTTCTCCGAGTGACAGAGAGAGAGAATCGAATGGTGTTCTCTGTTGAGAAACCCTTAGAGGCTACGGTGGACTTAACTGTGGAGAATGGTATGTTGTCTATTAAGTTTTTAGTTGCGTGTCTCGATGCAAACATAAATTAACTTCATTAATTATCTATTAAACGACCTCTCGGAAGAAAGTCCGCGTGAGACGCAAAAGTTTGCGGGTTCGATTCCCGCCACGGGACAAGTGTTTGTATGATCTGCATATATTTGTCTCGGATCTAGGTGTTTTTTATTTATAATATGTATGTATTTACAAAAAAAGTATATAATTAGTATATCAGTCATGTAGTTTCCATAATAAAAGCTTTGCTTAGTTTGGGGCTAGATGATGCTGTGTGATAAATGTCCAGCATTATTTATTTATTTATGGAGATCACAGTTGGTGGTGTGCCCATTAGCAAAGGGGAAGATCTTCCACCGAGCTGATCCATCTGATCCATTTTCCCGGGGTCCTAGAACCGACAGTTGTTTGTCGGATGTATTATTAACTAGCCTCTGCCCACAGCTTCGCTCGCGTGGTACCCGGATAACAAGTAGCCTATGTATTATTCTGATTTATAAGCTATATTACTGTAAAGTTTCATCGAAATTTGTTCAGTAGTTTTTGCGTGAAAGAGTAACAAACGTCCAGCCTCATATACTTTCCAAGTTGTGTTAAAACTTCGCTTGTGCGATCTAGTCATTGCAATGCTATCTGTGTATTGAGTGTGGTAGCTTTTCGTTGATGCGATGTAACTTAGCTCATCATGTGGCGAGAGATGTCGCTGCATATTAACAGGCATTCTTATTTCAGAACAGCTTGACGCAAGCAAACAGCCAGCCTCCCAGGACAAGGAGAAGGAGAGAGACGACCCCGCCGCGAAGAAGCAGAGAGTGGAGTACGACTCCATCAATGACTGCGTCGCCTCCAACGTCATCGAAATCAGCGACCAGGATGAGCTGGAGGTGTACGGAAGCGATATCAGGACCTCCACTCAACTCACCAGCTATGTTTTTGAGGTAAACTTATACAGGATGTCACAGTACATGTCATCAGAACATTTATTCGCATGAATATAGGTCAGCTAATACATGATGTTACAATTTGTATATGCCCTTATATATTCTAATGTCAAAAGGAAGGTTGAGAATCAATTTAAATGCAAGAATAATTTTAAAATGTCAGAACTTATGCCCTAACGTTTGAATTTAAAATGTCAATAAATATTTCCTACCTGGCCTTATCTAATGAAATTCAATCCTAACTAGAAAGAAAGAAAGAAAGAAAGAAAGAAATAAATCTTTATTTGAGCATTTAAACAAAAAATAATTAAAAAATATATTAAAGTAACTACTAGGATTGGTCATGATATAATTATTGCCTACTTTATAAGTATGTATGTATTTTGTATGCAATTTAATACCGAAAGGGTATAAATACTTTGAGAAAATATATATAGGACTGTAGCGACATCTCTCGCTACATAATTGAGCTTCGGAGAGCAACGAACTACTGATATACGTGGAGCTACCACATACAATACACAGATGGCCATTGGAGTATCTAGATCGCGCAAGTGGAGTTTTAACTGTCGGTCCTAAGAGCCCGGGCAAGTGGATCAGATGGATCAGCTCGGTGGAAGAGCTTCCCCACAGCAAATGGACGACACATTATCAACCGAGTTCTCTATAGGTCCATATACATTTTATGAAAATATTATCCACCCTCTATAGTTGATTTTTTTATTCGACCTTTTATCAAGTTCCCTTTATTAAAATTCGGTTTTTATTTTTTCCTGTTAAAAATTGCAGTATCCAGAAGTAGTTTTTATATTTTCCTTTTTTTTATAATTGACCTTGTATCAAGTTCCCTTTATTTGAAGTTGGTTTTTATTTATTCCTGTTGAAAATGGAAATATTAAGAAGTCGGTTTTTATTTTTACCTGTTATTTTTTATTATGATTGGTCATGTTTCCAGGTATGCGATTCTCTGCTGAACGTGTGTCCGATCGGCTCCGTGTCGATGGGGGAGCCGCAGCTCGGCGGACCTCCCACCGCGGAGGGCGAGCAGAGGATCGAGCTGGTGGCTTGCAGCGGCAGGGGGAAGAACGGAGCCCTGACCGTCCTGCAGCGGAGCATCACGCCGCAGCTCGTGACCGCTTTTGATTTACCAGGTTAGTTATACTTAAGATAAGATAAGAACGGATTGTCTCCGTGATAATGGGGGAGCCGCAGCTCTGTGGGCTGCGCACGATGGAGGGAGAGCAGAGGTTCGAGCTGGTGCCTTGAGGAACGGAGCCCTGACCGTCCTGCAGCGGAGCATCACGCCGCAGCTCGTGACCGCTTTTGATTTACCAGGTTAGTTATACTTAAGATAAGATAAGAACGGATTGTCTCCGTGATAATGGGGGAGCCGCAGCTCTGTGGGCTGCGCACGGTGGAGGGAGAGCAGAGGTTCGAGCTGGTGGCTTGAGGAACGGAGCCCTGACCGTCCTGCAGCGGAGCATCACGCCGCAGCTCGTGACCGCTTTTGATTTACCAGGTTAGTTATACTTAAGATAAGATAGGAACGGATTGTCTGCGTGATATTGAAGGCCGCAGCTCTGTAGGCCGTCGACGGTGGAGGGAGAGCAGAGGTTCGAGCTGGTGGCTTGAGAAACGGAGCCCTGACCGTCCTGCAGCGGAGCATCACGCCGCAGCTCGTGACCGCTTTTGATTTACCAGGTTAGTTATACTTAAGATAGGATTGTCTCCGTGTCTATGGAGGTCGCAGCTCGTCGGAACTCCCCACGGCAGAGGGCGAGCAGAGGATCGAGCTGGTGGCTTGAAGAACGGAGTCCTGACTGTTCTGCAGCATCACCCCACAGCTTGTGCCCTTTTTTTATTTACCAGGTGAGTCTCTTTAAAGATTACTAGCTACTGCCCACGGCTGTGCCCGGATAAAATGTAGCCGATGAAAAGTAGCGTCTTTTCATCGCTAACTCTAACCCTGTCCTTTTCTAACATTAAACGAAGGATAGAGGCGGTGAGCTTTTAGCACGCTGCTGAAGAGAGTGATTATTGAAAGAAGAGTGAAATAAAATAATAAATATATAATGCTGGACATTTTTCACACAGCATCATCTAGCCCCAAACTAAACAGAGCTTGTATTATGGGAACTACATGACTGATATACTACTTATATACTTTTTTTTTTGTAAACACATGTATGAAACACAATAGAAAATACCCGGGAAAAATATTTGCAGATACAAATATTTGTTCGAATCGAAACCGCCGCGTTCATGCTACGTCAATTTTAAATGAACGTAGTTTTAATGAATGAATGAATGAATGAAAATACTATTGTACACCACAAAATAAAAAACAATGTGTGTGTGTGTGTGTGTGATATGTGGGGTAATAATAAATACAAGAGGAGAGTGCAATGATGACGATGATTTATTTTAAAGATGACGTTTGTAATGATCGTTTCGATTTGAATGAATAAAAATGTATTGAGTTCGAGATTGTTGTTGTCAGGCTGCATCGACATGTGGACGGTGTACGGGGAGGGCGCGGAGGGGGCGCGGGAGACGGACGGAGGCCACGCCTACCTGCTGCTCTCACAGGAAGACTCCACCATGGTATTACTTCTTTTTACTTTTTGGACTTTATTTAATTCTATGAGTAGTCTCTTCTATACTAATATTATAAAGAGGAAAGATTTTTTGTTTGTTTGTTTGTTTGTAACGAATAGGCTCTGAAACTACTGGACCGATTTTAATCGTTTTTTCTCCAATAGAAAGCTAAATTATCACGAAGTAAAATAGGCTATAATTTATTAAAAAAAAATAGGGATCCTTTAGAAAATTTCAATAATGTAACCCAAAGTAGCAAAATTTTGCCTATAAAGTTCATTATTTAGCGTGCGCTGAGAAAACTATTGATGATACATAAAAATGATGTACTACATGATTAAAGTACACATTATTACATACAAAAAAGTCCGCGAGGGAATACATCTTACTATGATAGATAAGTCACAATGGCAGCTTTTGTGTTCTAAAATTTAATTAGATCGCCGGTAGAAACAAATGTTGGTTACATTCATATCTTAGTATCAATTCTTATTCAAATAAATAGTTTTGTCATCAAGGGAATTTATGTAGCAGTAAAATACTTTAGTGTTACTTTTTAGCCCGATATTCCCGAGGGATCGAAATTTACGCGGGTAAAACAGCGGGGTGCAGCTAGTTTTCTATAAATGAGTTCACCTCGTTCGATTGGCACCACACTAAAGCTGAATAGAGGATCGTCAAAGAAATAATCAAGCAGAGTTTGTCGCCTGATTCTTCTAGGCTTGGTCGCGCGCGAGGAATCGCCGTAAATTCACTTTAACATTTTAAATTCACGTAGTTTTTAAGTTGACGTTTCTATATGATCCTTGTGATTTCAATGAATAAAACCCTATTGACTTTGACTTTGACTTTGTATCTCGTTTACACTATTACACTGTCACACATTGCCAGCCATTTTTTTAGTTTTAGTTCATAATTATACTTTGACTATGGCCTCGATTCTGTAGTTTACTAACTAAACTAAATTTAACTTCCGCTCTCTTTTACTAATAGTGCAAGCAAGAAAGACAGCAAGAAAGACAAGAAAGACTACAATTTTAGGTATATTCCCTCGCGGACTTTTTTGTAGGCAATAATGTGTACTTTAGTTCTTTAGTTCTGCTTAGTTTGGGGCTAGATGATGGTGTGTGAAAAATGTCCAGCATTATTTATTTATTTATTTATATTTTCATAATCCTCAGGCCGACTCCATCCACTACTGGGTATAGGCCCCATTGTGTGCCATATATTTTCCACTGGGGGGAATCCTACTAATATTATAAACGCGAAAGTTTGAGAGGATGGATGTTTGTTACTCTTTCACGCAAAAACTACTGAACGGATTTTGATAAAACTTAACAGTAATTATAGCTTACACATCAGAATAAAACATAGGCTACTTTTTATCCGGGTAACACGCGGGCGAAGCCGTGGGCAGATGCTAGTGTATTATAACAGTATACATTTCTGGTTGAAGGTTTTACAAACCGGTCAAGAGATCAACGAAGTGGACAACTCCGGCTTCTTATCCGGCTCCCCCACGGTGTTCGCGGGCAACCTCGGCAACAACCGGTTCATGGTGCAAGTCACCACCACATCTATACGCCTGCTGAAAAGTGAGCTAACACACAACTTATTTACAAATACTAGCCCTTAGGGGTGAAGTTTTCCAAATTCCTTTCTTAATGCACCCCTACATCCTAAAGGAATGTACCTACCAAGTTTCATACGTCTAGGACTTTGGCTTAGGCTGTGCGTTGATCGATCAGACAGTAACGGAACAGTTTTATATATTTAGGTATACTATGTCTGTTAGACTCACTGATTGACTCTTGTTAATATGTAACCTAAATTCTTAAAATCCTGGCGTATTTCGGGTTATTCCACAAATCCCCCCTAATATCCTCCTTAGGGGGGAACACTAGAATCGTAAAAAATAGTCTTGAATTCCCCCCAGAAAATCCCCCTTAAGGGGGAAAACTGGATTCGTAAAAATACTTATTCCATTTTCCCCCCTTGTGAATCCACCTTAGGGGGGGAAAGTAGTAGTTCACAGCGCCCCCTACTCCTAGTGACTTACAAGAAATACAAATTAATATAAAAAAACGCTTTACAATGCGATATTTTGTTCCGGAGGTGACAGACAGACAAACAATCTCTTAGGGCAAACGTTTTTTTCCCCGAAATTTACTCCGTATGCCTGTTGTCCAGATGGTAATCAACTCCAATCCATCCAATTGGAATGGAACGCTTCGTATGCGGCCACAGCGGATCCCTACCTCTGCGTGGTGTCCAGTTGCGGAAAGGCCCTCGTGCTGGCGCTCCGGGAGTTCCGGGGGAAAGATGGCATGGTCAGTAATTCTATACCTCACGCAAGTACACGGCCGTTTATTAAAAAAAAACAACGAATACCCACAGATATTATAATATACTAGCCAATACATAGATAGATAGAAAATAATTTATTGCACCAAATATTTCAGCTTAAGGATCCGGCGTACAGCGCTCATAAGTTAAATTCGAAGCGCGTCCAAAAATATAGCTATCTCTTTTTGACTGATGCAGGCCCGCCCGTGCTTGCGCGATACCAATATTAGCCATACAGAATTTGTTATAAAGGTGATGTTCCGTAATACCAAAAAAGATGAATGAAAACTTGTTGTATTTTTCACATTGTGTTGTTATTCTGTAACTAGACAATATAATCTATGTACCTAACCAAACAATACGAACGATATTGTTGTTTTTAATACGAAACAAATAAGAAGAAAACATGTCATGTATGACGTAAAAATATTTTTATTGGATATTTTGACGTCATTTCATTTTAGGTAAGTATTATGAAAAAATATATAGCAAGGTACGTAGATAAATACTATTCGAATGCAAATAATAACATAACATGGTGGAAATAAGCTCTAATTACAAATGACTATGGTATTACGTTTGTATGGGCAATTCATCCAACGCAGGCCTCTTAAATAAATAGTACAAACTATTTATTTAAGAGGCTTATTGTATTGTTGTACAATGGGCGGTCTAACCGCTGATTAGCGATCTCTACCAGACAACCTTTGGATGGAACCGACCGTATGAAATATTTCAAGGGATTGTAAGTGGTATACCACATACTAAGAAAACTCAATATTGTTATTTTACTTACATAATTACTTACACAGCATAATACCTACATACTATCATTAACTATTTTATAAGTAATACATACTTTAGTAGGCCTGAAACAAGCAACACTCAGTAACTCAAGGATAAGTACCCTGATCCTAACCCTTAGGATCCCTTAGGACCCTGATCCTCCCTCTAAGAATGCGATGAGGATGAATGAAGCGAAAGAGATATGCCAGGATCGTAGCAAGTGGAAATCCTTGGTCTCTGCCTTCTCCCCTTTTACCCCTATAATAAATAAAGATTAATTTATTTAAATAAAGAAAGAAAGAAAGAACGAAAATATTTATTTAGCACGACATAAAAATATTCCACCGTTCAAGAAGACAGGCTTATGATTCGTTTGGCTAAGACAGATCCCTTTAAAGGTTCTAATGTTATACGAAAAGAAGTATTTTCACAAGACGACCCTCGAAACGTGTCCGCAAGACTAGTCCGTAGGCGGTTGGTTGAAGGAAATTTGTATGGAAGACTTGCTAGGAAAGTGCCACTTCTCACCAGGCGACACAGAGAAAATCGTCTAGCCTTCGCTAGAAAATATGCCAGTTGGACTGTTCATCAATGGAGAAAAGTTTTGTTTTCAGATGAAACAAAAGTAAATTTGGTAAATTCCGACGGAAAACGATACGTACGGCGACCAATCAACGAGGCTTTGAATAACAAGTACACTATAAAAACAGTTAAGCACGGCGGTGGAAATGTTAAAGTATGGGGATGCTTTTCCGGATACGGAGTTGGTCCCGTGAGAAAGATTGAAGGGCTGATGGATCAGTTTCAATACAAAAAAATCTTGGAGGAGACAATGATCCCATATTCAGATGATTTGCCAGTGAATTGGATTTTTCAGCACGATAATGATCCAAAGCATACAGCAAACAGCGTTAAAGCGTTTCTCAGACAACAATTGGTGACAGTGTTAGAGTGGCCTGCTAATAGTCCGGATTTAAATCCGATAGAGAATTTGTGGCACACTGTGAAGAAAACATTGTCGGATGAGCATATCACCAATATCAACCAACTTTACGACGCATTTGTAGAAGCTTGGAGATGTATTCCTTTGGAAACGTGTGAAAAACTGATAGAATCAATGCCACGTCGTTGTAAAGCTGTAATCGACAACAGAGGGTACCCTACCAAGTACTAACAGTACTAATCGGTTTTGGATGTAGTATTCATAGTATTATTCAAATTAAATGTGGTTTTGTTCACTTAGTTAATGTTTATATTGTTGTTTTTTTTTGTTTCTAATTATTTGTCTACTTTAGTCCATGTATTTTAATAGACTTTTTATTAAAATGTTATATTTTTATATCAAAATTGTTGTTTGTTATTACTAAACTCGTATAGTAATACTTTAAAAGAACCGATACATCCATATAAATACTCCTACCCTCTATGGCACGTTAAAAATTAGTTATGATGTTAATTTGTAATGAAAATAGAAGACAGGGTTGGTGTTTCTAATTATATGACCACCACTGTATATGTATGTATATGTGTATACATAATAATAATAATTTATGTTTGGACAGCCTACTTATAAGTACCTACCTATAACTGAAACAGAAATGCCCCACGCACCTTACTGCCTAACACTCAGACAGACAGTCCTAGACAGTTATGTATGTGTAAACATTTATTTCAGGTAACAACATGAACAACAACCTACCACTCAATCAATTCACCAATAAACTTAAACGTTGGTTATATGAAAAATGTTTTTATGATGTAAAAGAACTAATTAGGTAAAATCTAAATGTTATTAAAAATAATATCACATGTTATTAATTTTATCTAACAATGTAAATTAAAATTATAATGAAATTAAATTGATGTTAGGTTTAACTAAGATAAACATTTGCATGCTAATATGTTTGGTGAAATATGTGAAACTAGAACTCCTTAATATAAGATCTTTGTAACCATATTTCTCGCAAATAAACATTTCATTTCTTTTCATTTCAACATTTAAAATGATGGCAACAGGTCCATTATATAAATACCTAACATACATAGTTATATAATACTATAACTATGTATGTTAGGTATATATCAGTATTTTTTAACACGTGAAGTCTGTGACGTGTTACGCATTTGTGACGTGTTACGCATTTGTCCGTACTAAATATAGCTGAAACAGTTTTTGAAATCGGACGAGCAGTTTCCGAGATTATCTCCCACGTCCTAACTTTTACGTCATAATCCTATCCTACTAATATTATAAACGTGAAAGTCTGTGAGGATGTTTGTTCCTCTTTCACGCAAAAACTTCTGAACGGATTTTGATGAAACTTTACAGTAATGTAGCTTATACATCAGAATAACACATAGGCTACTTTTTATCCGGGTACGACGCGGGCGAAGCCGCGGGCAGAAGCTAGTATTAAATAATGCTGGTCATTTTTCACACAGCATCATCCAGCCCCAAAGTAAGCAGAGCTTGTGTTATGGGAAATGCATGATTAATATACTACTTATATACTTTTTTTGTAAATACATACATACTATACATAGAAAATACCCAGACCCGAGACAAATATTGGCAGATCATACATACATTGGTCCCGCGGAGGGAATTGAAAACGCAATCTTCTGCGTCTCAAGCGGGCTTTCGACCACTGCGCCAAATAGGTCGCCCTGTTATTGTAGATTTATAAACTTTACTTCTTTATAATATTACTAGCCTCTGCCCACGGCTTCGCCCTCGTGGTACCCGGATATAAAGTAGCCTATGTGTTATTCTGATGTATAAGGTATATTACTGTAAAGTTTCATCAACATCCGTTCATTATTATTCGGGATAATAGTATATTTGTTGTTTGCAGTCGGGTAGACTGGCGCCCACGAGGCAAGCCTTGCCGACCCGCCCTGCGCTACTCCGCGCCACGCCCTACAGAGACCTCAGCGGGTTGTTCGCATCGCAGGACGCTGAAAATGTACAGGTAATATACATTCTACGAATTTAATATTGTAATCGGTTATTAATATCATTTTTGTGAATATGTACTGAGGGCCAAGCAAAAACATTTATCGAAAAGTATTGATATACCTATTTGGCCCACACGGCACAGATGGGACTAATTAGCACGGAAATCTTTTCTTAGTCACTATGTTTTTGTTAAAATCTTAGGTATTTATTGTGTCTATTTATCTATTTTCTCTGTGTGTACCTGTCCTTTCCGTGCTTTGTTGTTGTCAAATAAATAACTTTCTTTCTTTATATAAAATATTAGCCTCTGCTAGGCATCGCCCGCGTGGGACCCGGATGAATAGTAGCCTATATTTATGTTCTAGGTGAAAGGCGAATTCACGGGCAAATTCGACGGCAAGAAAATGAAAGGCGTCAACGTGAAGGCGGAAGGATTCAAACCGGGCACAGTGTACGAACTGAACGATGAGGACGAGCTGCTGTACGGAGGGGATCAAACCCCCGCGTCCATGGCCAGCGTGAGTATACTAGTACAAGGGACGGATGACTCAAAAGTGACCATGGGAATTACACGAGTGACCAGGAAAATAACGAAAATGGCCTGAGGAATGATACAGGTAGCCAGGGGAATAATGACAGTGACCAGGGGAAATACACGTGTGGAACTTAAACTAGTGATCAAAAAAATGAAAGGGGTCAACGTGAAGGCGGAAGGATTCAAACCGGGCACAGTGTACGAATTGATAGAAAAGGACGAGCTGCTGTACGGAGGGGATCAAACCCCCGCGTCTATGGTGTTACATTAGCTGTGCCATGGAACACCTCGGCCCCTCGCATCGCCCGCCCGCGCTTTTACTTATTTTGCTCGGCTCCTAAGGGTCGTAGCGTGATGTTAAATAGCCTATAACCTTCCTTAATTGGGCTATCAAATGCAAAAAGATTTTTCCAAATCCAACTAGCAGTTCCAGTGATTAGCTCGTTAAAACAAAAAACGCAAACAATTTCTTCAGTTTTATTATTAGTAAAGATAGATAGGACGGGAGGCTCTCAAGTGATCAGGGGAATTACACGAGTGGTTAGGGGAATAATCAGGAATGATTACTCCTCGTTGCTCTCCCTCCGCGTCGCGTCGTTCACTCAAGAAGGGGAGGGAGAGCGTCGTGATCACTCACCCTGATGAAGACTCTCGGAATGAGTCGAAACTTAGTCGGCGCCTTCACCGATAGTGCGGTACGCGAAAATTCCCGTTTTTACAAAATGAATTATTTATTTTAATCACTCATTGTTTTTGTCCGCAGATAATGTTAGCGGAACAATCGAAGAACCCCGGTGTGCCACGACGAATGTCCCGATGGTGGAGGAAGTATTTGGTGGAGGCCAAGCCTTCCTATTGGCTGTTCGCGCTGCGGTGCAATGGCAACTTGGAAGTGTATTCCTTACCCGAGATGAGATTATGTGCTATGATAAGGGACGCCTGCGCTGGTGCTAGGGTGAGTATATTTTGACACGAGAATTATATAAAAAAAAAAATTGTTATTGACACGGGAATGGCGTGAAATGTTAAAAAAACTTGAGATGGCAATGAAGGGTTTTCACGGTCACCTTGAATCAAGCTTTCAGTAATGAAAACAGATGGCGCTGCTCTCAGAAGTGGAAAATGAAATCAATTTTGACGTTTTTTGTGACTTTGCATAGACAGCTACCATTGAACCTTACGGTTCTTGCAGCGTCAGTGACATCTATCGCCCCGGTTGGAACTATTTTTTCTTTTTTTATCTTGTATGAAAAGCCCTCATAACAAAAACAAGAAAGTATTGAATGAATGAATGAATAAAAATACTTTATTGTACACTACAAGATAACAAAATAAACAAAAAAGTAATACAACCAAAAGTACTATGGGCGGTCTTGTCGCTTAAAAGTGATATCTGCCAGACAACCTTGGAATGGAGTAGAATGTATGCAATAATTAAGTATTTTGACACGTGAATCAAATGACATCAAATAAAATGTTTAACAAGGTAATCACATATATAAAAGGAAAGGTTTTCAACTCGGTAATTAAATCAAATAAAAAAAATATTGCTTACAGATATTGAGCGACAGCTTGGAGTCAGTTTCCACCATCAGCAGCATCGAGGAGTTGGAGGAGGGCGTGGGAGGCACCGACGGAGCTCACGTCAAGGAGATAGCCGTCTGCGGACTCGGACACAAGTCGGGGAGAGTCTTTCTGATCTTACAAACACATACCGACCTTATGGTGTACCAGGTTGGTTAAATTTAGGTTACTTCGTTGAAGTGTTGACCCACAATTAAGAAATATAAGTTTTATGAATATATTTTATATAAAAACTCTGCCACTGTCTGTCTGTTTGCCACTAAAAACCACGTACAAAGACCTCAGTTCCTCCCGTGATCATGGTAAATGGAACTCTGCCGAAATATGGGGAAATGAATATTGTGATGTTTTAGTAAAAAATTACACCTAAGGAAATCTCAAGTTTGTTTTGTGCAGATTTGTTCCAATTCTGGATGCTGTGGTACCACAGTACTCGTAGTTCCTGATACCCACGACACAGTGGGGTCAGGACTATGTTTGTGAAATATACATAAGCGTATGAATTTATAAATATAAAAGGTGCAATATTTAGAAGTGTATTTATTTATTTTGCAGGCCTTCAAATACCCTCGCGGTAACCTACGGGTTCGGTTTTCGAGGGTGCAATGCTCGTTCCCGTTCGGGTACAGCGGCGCCACGCAAGCTCCCAAGTCCAACAACCCCGATCTCTGGCCTGTGAGACAGCTACGGTATTTTGGTAAGAAGTAAAAAAACCACAATTAGTATTTACTAGCTTCTGCTCTCGGCTTCGCCCGCGTGGTACCCGTATAAAACGTAGCCTATGTGTTATTCTGATGTATAAGCTATATTACTGTAAAGTTTCATCAAAATTCGTTTTTTGTAGTAGCGTGAAAGAGTAACAAACATCCATCCTCACAAACTTTCGCGTTCTTATCATGCTAATGAATATCTTATTGACAAATTCTAATGACTTAAACCATTATCAAAATAAATAAATATTTTCTTTCTTTCTTTCTTTCTTTCTTTTTATCACTTTTTTATATTGTAATATTGTATGGTTATTGTACATTTAATTTTATTCATTTGCATGACATGTTAAATAGTTTTCCTTTTTTTTGTATAGTTTCTGAAATGATCTGACATTTATTAATTTTGCATGCTTGTGAGCTGACCATGGCTGTGCCTACTTTATTTTTTACCACACACTGTAACCCATATTTCGAAAATAAATGAAAAAATTGTTATCACAAATTTTCAAATTGTCACAAATTTTTCGGAGAAATTTGTCAAAATTTGTTTTTTTTTTCTAAATTTAGCAAAAATTATTTGATGCAGGCAACGTCGGCGGCTACAACGGCATATTCGTTTGCGGGGAAACCCCCTACTTCCTGTTCGTGTCGGGCCGCGGCGAGCTCCGCATCCACCCGCTGCGGTGCGAGCTACCCCCCGTCTACGCATTCGCACCCTTCAACAACACCAACTGCGTACATGGATTCCTCTACTTCAATGCTAAGGTGAGAGCAGTACAATGGGGGTAGCCAGAGATCCAGGAGTGACAGAAAGGGAATGGTTTCCCTATATGATCCTTGTGATTTCAAAACCTATTGACTTTGACTTTGACTTCATAATTTTCACTTTCCGCTTTGCGATTGAGGACGCTATGGCGTCGTTAAAGCTTTGCTATTCAAAAAGCGGGATTTGACATCGTTGCCTAAATTGAATAGCAATAAGACTTGTTAGGCCTCAGTATAATGGGGGTAGCCAGAGATCAAGGAGTGAAAGGAAAAGTTACAGAAAGGGAATAGTTTCCCTTTCATAGTTTATGCTACTATTATAAAGAGGTAAAGTTTGTTAGTTTGGATGTGGGAGGTAATCTCAGAAAACTAATCATCTGATTAAAAAAAAGCAAAATTTAGAATGGACTTTCAGGGTGGGCGCACGTCCTATTTATATTATAAACGTGAATCCGGGAACACGCGAGCGAAGCCGTGGGCAGAAGCTAGTAGGCTATAATTATTCTGTTAAAATAAAAGAGTTTTTCGTTGAGATCACTTTTGCAACGTAAGTCGACGAAAAAACGGTCGAGCGAATACGTTTTTTTACGAACGCTGTCACGACGCTGCAAGCTAATTCTGTACTTTTTTTTGTAAATACATACATATTTTACATAGAAAACACTCAGACCCGAGACGAATATTTGCAGTCATACAAATATTGGTCTCGCGGTGGGAATCGAACCCGGAACCTTTAGCGTCTCAGGCGAGCCTTCGCCGACTGCGCCATTGAAGTCGTCTGGCCACTACTTCAGCATAAAAGTCCATTCATAAAAATAAAATAATCATATCTTTCAGTCGGAACTCCGCATCAGCGTCCTGCCCACCCACCTCTCGTACGACGCGTCGTGGGCGGTCCGGAAGGTGCCGATACGGATGACCCCACACCACGTGACATACCACCTCGAGTCGCGGACATATTGCTTGCTGGCTTCAACGCAGACACCCGCAACCTCATACTATAAGTTCAATGGAGAGGACAAAGAGAAGTCTACTGAAAACAAAGGTGACAGGTAAGTGTGTTTTAAAGCAGGATTTTTGTTCAATTTTTGAATGAGGTTTCACTACCATCTGGAGTCTATTGCTTGCTGGCTTCAACGCAGACACCAGCAACCTCATACTATAAGTTCAATGGAGAGGACAAAGAGAAGTCTACTGAAAACAAAGGTGACAGGTAAGTGTGTTTTAAAGCAGGATTTTTGTTCAATTTTTGAATGAGGTTTCACTACCATCTGGAGTCTATTGCTTGCTGGCTTCAACGCAGACACCCGCAACCTCATACTACAAGTTCAATGGAGAGGACAAAGAGAAGTCTACCGAGAACAAAGGTGACAGGTAAGTGTGTTTTAAAGCAGGATTTTCGTTCAATTTTTGAATGAGGTTTCACTACCATCTGGAGTCTATTGCTTGCTGGCTTCAACGCAGACACCCGCAACCTCATACTATAAGTACAATGGAGAGGACAAAGAGAAGTCTACTGAAAATAAAGGTGACAAGTAAGAGAGGTTGGAAGCAGAATTTTCGGTTCATTTTTTGAATGACGTTTTACTACCATCTGGAGTCCATTGCTTGCTGGCTTCCTCGCAGACACCCGCAACCTCATACTACAAGTTCAATGGAGAGGACAAGGAGAAGTCTACCGAGAATAAAGGTGACAGCTAAGTGTGTTTTAAAACAGGATTTTCGTTCAATTACTGAATGACGTTTTACTAACATCTGGAGTCCATTGCTTGCTGGCTTCAACGCAGACACCCGCAACCTCATACTATAAGTTCAATGGAGAGGACAAAGAGAAGTCTACTGAAAATAAAGGTGACAAGTAAGAGAGGTTGGAAGCAGAATTTTCGGTTCATTTTTTGAATGACGTTTTACTACCATCTGGAGTCCATTGCTTGCTGGCTTCCTCGCAGACACCCGCAACCTCATACTACAAGTTCAATGGAGAGGACAAGGAGAAGTCTACCGAGAATAAAGGTGACAGCTAAGTGTGTTTTAAAACAGGATTTTCGTTCAATTACTGAATGACGTTTTACTAACATCTGGAGTCCATTGCTTGCTGGCTTCAACGCAGACACCCGCAACCTCATACTATAAGTACAATGGAGAGGACAAAGAGAAGTCTACTGAAAATAAAGGTGACAAGTAAGAGAGGTTGGAAGCAGAATTTTCGGTTCATTTTTTGAATGACGTTTTACTACCATCTGGAGTCCATTGCTTGCTGGCTTCCTCGCAGACACCCGCAACCTCATACTACAAGTTCAATGGAGAGGACAAGGAGAAGTCTACCGAGAATAAAGGTGACAGCTAAGTGTGTTTTAAAACAGGATTTTCGTTCAATTACTGAATGACGTTTTACTAACATCTGGAGTCCATTGCTTGCTGGCTTCCTCGCAGACATCCGCAATCTCATACTACAAGTTCAATGGAGAGGACAAGGAGAAGTCTACCGAGAATAAAGGTGACAGATAAGTGTGTTTTAAAGCAGGATTTTCGTTAATTTTTTTACATGAGGTTTTACTACCATCTGGAGTCCATTGCTTGCTGGCTTCCTCGCAGACACCCGCAACCTCATACTACAAGTTCAATGGAGAGGCCAAGAGAAGTCTACGGAGAGTAAAGGTGACAGGTAAGCGTGTTTTAAAGCAGGATTTTCGGTTTAATTGTTGAATTAGTTTTCGACAATTGTTGCGGTACCGATTTCGATGGGAGTTGCATTCACAGTCAAAATTTATTTTATTATAAGTTTTCACGGGTTTTACCCAAAATGTAACTCTGTAAAGACAAGGACATTAAATCTTAATTATATCGTTAAAATCATAAGGTTCACTCTAGAAACGTCAATTTTACCTTCTGCCTGTTCCTCGGCGACCAAGCCAGGAAACATAGGCAAGAAAAAAGGCTCTCAAAATTCTGCGTCTCAAGCGGGCCTTCCCCACTGCGCCACAGAGTTCGTGGAAATGCCAACAAACCTCATTCGTTCATTCATTCGGGGGAATGAAAAGAAACCAATCGACTTTGACTTAAATGTTTCGTTCCCAGATTCCCGTACCCGATGCAGGACCGCTTCTCCGTGATGCTGTTTTCCCCCGTCTCCTGGGAAATAATACCCAATACGAAGATAGATCTGGACGAGTGGGAGCATGTCACCTGCCTCAAGAATGTCTCGTTAACTTACGAAGGCACCACGTGAGTAAAGGCGTAATGGCCTTCCCACAGCTGCGTTATAGCGGGCCTATAATATCGCAATGCGTTTTGGCTATTTTTGTTTTTGGTACAGCAAGCATTGCCGTCTTGTTATCCCATTATATTGCCCAATTAAATACCAAAATTAACACTGTATTAATAAATCACTCAATAAAAATGTCAACAGAACAAATAACACAACGAAACTACACAATTCAAATAAAAACACTAAAACACTGTATCACTTGGTACAACACTAGCGCAACTGTCACTTCACTAGTCACTGGGTATCGCTCTCGAATCACTTCCAATAATTCACTTTCCAATCTTGAAAAGAAACTGACTCTACCGGCTGCTTGCCGCGCTTATATATCTCGTAAGACGTCTCTTCCAGAACAATCTAGTAGGAGGCGTGGCCATCACACTGTCTCACTTCGCTCCGCCCCGTCTCGTACCGTCTCGAACGTTCTGGAAACTACCGTCCTTTTCTAGCGCGGTTTGTGCCAGTCGATAAGAGATGGCGCTAGCGTACCGTAGTTAGCTGGGCCGCGCTCGTCACAATATGTATAATATCTCTTTTCAGGTCCGGACGGAGGGGCTACATAGCAATTGGAACAAATTACAACTATAGCGAAGATATCACTTCGAGAGGAAGGGTGAGTTAAATTATATTGAAGCATGCTTCATGTCTTGGTTTATAGTTTCGTTTATAGTCATATGCTTTTATTCATAGTACAGATATAAAAAATCATAGTCACTCACTAACACTCAAATCCGGTCTTTTTTTTTTTTTTAAAAAGTACTATCAAAGCATACTAAATTAATAGTAAAAAACAAGCTTTTAACCCTGTGTGCAGCAACCATGTCTTGGGTAAAACTTAAAACCAGCGATCATAATGAAATGCGTACACAACATTTCGTGTCTGTGCTGTTGAAGTGTTCCTTTATCTGGAGCTAATCCTGGATGTCGATTCAGGTCATGCTTACCATAAAAATGCATTGTCATCGGAACTGAACCAACATGTAAAAAATCAACTCCGTAGGATACGAGGAAGTGTTTCTAAATCAGCTTGCAAGATTTGACCTAAACAAATCAATTGTAACAACGAACATTGTGTGGCGCAGTGGGCGAAGGTACGCCTGAGACGCAGAAGGTTGCGGGTTCGATTCCTGTCACGGGACATATGTTTGTAAGATCTGCAAATATTTGTCTCGGGTCTGGGTGTTTTCCTATGTATAATATGTATGTATTTACAAAAAAAAGCATTTAAGTAGTATATCAGTCATGTACATAATACAAGCTCTGCTTAGTTTGGTGCTAGATGATGCTGTGTGAAAAATGACCAGCATTTATTTATTTATTTAATTGTAAGTTAAATAAAAGCTTGTAAAAACAAAGGCTGACAACTTTAAGTACGCTGCTAAATTTGGCGAGTGATTATGAATAAAGAGAGTGGCAATATTCTTATTGTTTTTTATTCGACAGATTATAATCTACGACATTATAGACGTGGTGCCGGAACCCGGTCAACCGCTCACAAAGAACAGGTACAGAATAGTATTCCTCTAAGTTGGTAATGTTTTATTAATGAGTCCCTGTATTGTACGACTGTGGAAAACACGGTCTGAAAAAGCGCGAACCTGGAATGTATAGCCAGTATCCCAAATGGTAAATACTGGCTGCGTAATTCTGACTGTGCATTCCCAACGCGTATTGATCTCGTACGGCCAATATTGTACAACCCTAGAAAACACAACCCTGAAAAATTAAATCAAGGAGCAAGTGCTGTGTTGCCATATTATTTTACGCGATTGTAAAAATGTCAATAGATTAGTTAGTTATAGTAGTCACATAGAATATAACCTGTTGGTATAATTTGTTTGTTTGGTAAATTTCGAATAGCAAGCAACTCTTTCTGGGTTGTCATAAAACAACCTAACCTATTGAGTACGAGTCGGATTTGCCCAGGAAGGATTTTTCAGGCCAACGTTAACTTATCAATGGCAATTCCTGGTTGAAAATATAAGAACTGTCATTGTGTAAACGTGGCAAGAATAGAATAGAATTTAGTTTATTTTGCAGAAACACGATACAAATAATCACAATAAATAATAAAGGCAATGTAAAGTGAGAAACAGTAGCTACAAAAAAGGTCCCAACTCAGCATAATACTGGTTGCAAAAACCAGCGCCGATCTTCCGTTAGAATCTTTTGTCATGAGACCTTTTCATGAGACCTTGTCATGAGACTTCTTCGCTTCGACCAATGAGAGCTTACGATTTTACGATCTTTCGGCCATTAAGCGTGGACAATTATAGTCTGCACGGAATACAGCGCGTACATTCCAGGGCCGTGTAATCCCATCATGTGTCTAGCTTGTACGGCAGGTATTGTACGATCAAAGCACATACAGATAATTTTAACCCATGTACACAGAATACTGGCTGTCGTGCTTTGTCAGGCCGTGTTTTTCATGGTCGTACAATATGGTTTTACAAAATTAAAATAAACTAGCATTTATACACATATTGGCTGAATAAGGTCTAGTTTAAACCGACTTAAAAAAATGGGCGAAGTTTTCAATTCAGTTGATTTTTTTAGTGTATGTTTGTTACTTGATATCTTCGCCAATTGTTAAGCGATTTGGATGATTCTTTTATTATTGTATAGAGAATGATCCCGAGGTGGTGTCAAGAAAGTTTTATTCCCGAGGGATTGCTTTATTTCCCGTAAAACTTAAAAAACATCACGAGGCGATTTTTCTTTTGTTTTTTATTCGAGTGAGTGTCGAAAAATCTTACTTATAAGGGTGATGAAATTTCATATTGGACTTTTACCCATTTCCCGTTATTTAAAGTCGGTTTTTTTGACATTTAATGTCTTATAAATTATACATTCAAAGTTTCTGTAAAAAAGTATATAAGAATAATATATTTTTTTATCCTACTTCAATTATAAACGCGAAAGTTTGTGAGGATGGATAGATGTTTATTACTCTTTCACGCAAAAACTACTGAACGTATTCTGATGAAAATTTACAGTAATATAGCTTATACATCAGAATAACACATAGGCTACTTTTTATACGGGTACCACGCGGGCGAAGCTGTGGGCAGAGGCTAGTTCTTAAAAAATCAGAACGTTTGATTTGTTTGAGTTTGAATTTAAAGCCGTAATGTTGTTTGTTATTTTATAATTATTTTTACAGATTTAAGGAATTGTACGCCAAAGAGCAAAAGGGACCTGTAACTGCGCTTACTCAGGTCTTAGGATATCTCATATCAGCTGTCGGGCAAAAGGTGAACGAGATTTTTGATGGTGTTTCAATAATTTCAGATACTATGTTAAAGAATTGATACTTGTTATTTGCCCTTTCGATCGGTATCATAAAAATACTTTTTTTTTCAATTAGCGGGTTCCAATCCCGGCTAAGGCAAGCGGCTTTTTTACCTTAGAAATGTAGTAAAACTTCCTAACTTCAATATTGAAAGTAGGTACTTGTCCTCCATATAGCATTGCCGTGGGACACTGTATAATGTCGCAGATGTATTGCTCAATTAGTTAATTTATATAACCGCTAGCTGTTTTACAAAACAGTGCTGTTTTCTAATCCGGCGTATTGACGTCGAGCCGGATTGTAATTGGGATTAACAAAACGTTTCGCGTTTTCCAATGCGGCTTACAATGTGTAGCCGTTTTACAGATTGGAGAGCAGTTTTGTAATTAAAAAGAACCTAAGAACCTAACCTGTCTTCTGCTTACAATATGGCTTAACATTGGTAGCCTTTTTGCTAAATCGCAATGACGTTCCGGCTGGACGTTAATACGCCAAAATCTAAAACAGCACTGTGTTCTAATGCGGCTAGCCGTTATATTCGACGACCTCTGTGGCGCAGTGGGCGAAGGTCCGCCTGAGACGCAGAAGGTTGTGAGTTCAATTCCCGCAGCGGGACAAATGTTTTTATGATCTGCAAATATTTGTCTCGGGTCTGGGTGTTTTTATATATAATATGTATGTAAAATATGTAAGTAGTATATCGTCGGCTAGCAAACAACAGCGCTCAAGTCAAAATATTGCAGTTTTAATATTTTAATGCCATTGGATAGATCATTTCACTAAGCTTCTGTCCACCAATATCAACAGTTAATTTCAACCAATCACAAGAAGTTATTAAAAAAAATGAATTACCGCGAAGTCTGCAAGGTTTTCAAACACCGGCCAAGTGTCTAACCTCGACAAACATAAAAACTGTTAGAGATTTCGACTTTGTGGACTTGCGCAGTGTTGCTTAAACAGTTATTTGCTTCTCAAAAGTTACGAAAACCGATTTAAGCGGTGTTGTTAGCTAGCCGACGATAACAGTCATGTAGTTCCCATAACACAAGCTCTGCTTACTTTGGGGCTAGATGGTGCTGTGTGAAAATTGTCCAGCATTATTATTATTAATGCGCCAAAATAAGAAAACAGCACTGTTTTGTAAATCGGCTAGCCGTTATATAAAACAGCTTATTATTCAATCCATCTGCGATATCTATACTAGTAATTTTAGGTTGGGTGTTGTTTTTAATAGATTAATTTTTGACATAATTATTTAATTTTACAGATTTACATCTGGCAATTGAAAGACAATGATTTAGTCGGTATAGCTTTTATAGACACAGGAATCTTCGTGCATAGAATGCTCGCCATCAAGAATCTGATCTGTGTGTGTGATGTCTACAAATCCGTGTCGCTTCTGCGCTATCAGGTGAGTACTAGCTTTCGTCCTTTCACCGCACTGGTTGTGAAATTTAACCGGTTACCGTTACAGCGTTCGTAGGAAACCTATTCGCTCGACCGTTTCTTCGTCGACTTATCTTGCAAAATTGGTTTGCGCGAAAAGCCGTTTTATTGAACGACTAGCTTCTGTCCACGGCTTCGCCCGCGTGGTACACGGATAAAAAGTAGCCTATGTGTTATTCTGATTTATAAGCTGTATTACTGTAAAGTTTCATTAAAATCCGTTCAGTAGTTTTCACGTGAAAGAGTAAGAAACATTCATTCTTACAAACTTTCGCGTTTATAGTAGTAGGATAATATACAGCCTATGTCCACTCTGTCACAGGACTACGATTTAAAGATAGATGCTTCGGCAACGTTCGTGTTTCCGAATTGGTACGATTATGCGACCAATGTCCGGTCTTCCCGCGGCTTGTGACGGCTCGTCAGTCACCAGCGAGCTTCCAAGGCGGCAGCACGCGCGGTTCCAGCATTTGGAAGTATATAGAGCTGTTAACAACGCCAGTCGCACATTTCATAGCAGTACTTATTTAAAGTAAATTTTTAGTGAGTAGTTAAGACACAATGATTGCATGCCCTATTTGGTACTGTTTAACTTTTTAATATTTATAGTTTTTTTTGGTATCATAATTGAAGAAATAACTGAATGTTTAATACACTTATAGTTTACTAGCCTCTGCCCACCGCTTCGCCCGCGTTGTACCCGGATAAAAAGTATCCTGTCTGTTATTCGGATGTATAAGCTATATTATTGTAAAGTTTCATCAAAATCCGTTCAGTAGTTTTTGCGTGAAAGAGTAACAAACATCCATCCTCACAAACTTTCACGTTTATAATAGAAGTAGGATTTTCCGAACTATTATAATAATTTCACGTTAACACCATAAAAAAATACATAATTGCTGTAACAGCTCTAGATAAATATAATTATTGGACGTTCGCACTTCCGATGATAGACGAAATTTGCCGAAGCATCTATTTAAACGTATTACTGTACTTCAATAATATTGGAAGAATATGGTAACCTTGAATCTTCACCTGATGCTGTGGCATCTCCTGGAATCTGCAGGATAGCCAACTCCTCACCAACTTCCAGCGGAGGTATCGTGTTTGGGCTCATTGGAATGGTCTCAATGAATAGGTTATAGATCGATGGTGATCAGGGTCTGTTGATGGGATACCAAGATAATGTAAAACACGCCAGGGGATTTTAAATTTTGAGAAAATTTGCTTATAGATATTTTCCTAATTTTATGGTTTTTTTTTAACAGGACACTCACCGCACACTTTCGCTCGTTTCAAGAGATCTGAGAAATGCGCAGGTATGTTCAATTAAATTAATATATAACACCTAAAATACACATAAATAGTTCTGATCTCACAATAGGATTCCCTGTGTCGTGGGTATCAGGAACTATGAGTACCGTGGTACCACAACACCCAGATCCGGAACAAATATCTGCAAAACATTTATTTAGCAAGTATATGTCCCGTAGCGGGAATCGAACCCTCACCAATTCGAGTGCGGGGTCAGGACTATATACATAAATATAGTACACGTAGTTTTTAAGTTGACTTTTCTATATGATACTTGTGATTTCAATGAATAAAAACCTATTGACTTTGACTTATTTGACATTCAAATTGTAACGTACTTTATGATAAATAAATATATTTTGTACTAGCTGTCTCCCCGCCCGCGACTTCGTTCGCGACTGCTATCAATCTTTAAAGTATCTCCTTTCTAAGAAAAAAGAATGAATGAATCGTTAATGAATAACAATTAAGTACAAATTTTGAATTTGATTCCTCTCCCAAGGGAACCCTGCTGAATTTCGGGATAAAAAGTATCCTATGTTCTACCTTGTAGTAGGAACTCAAGTCATACCAAGTTTCATTTGAATTCGTTCAGTAGTTTCGGCGCTATGCGTGGCCCAGATGCTGACAGACAGACAGACAAAAATGAAAAAAAACATTTTTGGTTTCAGTATCGATTAAAGAGGGTCCTCCAATTTTTTTTTCAAAATTTCTTCAATGTACAGAATTTGACCTGTTTCATTCTTATTATAGTATAGATTTGTATGCGGAAGAGTTGAAGGCTTATCTCTCGTTACAGATTTACGACATAGAGTTTGTGGTGGATAACACAAACCTGGGCTTTCTGGTGAGCGAGGCGGAGGGGAACTTCGCCATGTATATGTACCAGCCGCAAGCTAGAGAGAGCTACGGAGGTATGTACTATATATACAAATAAAACTGACTGAAAATCAAGGCACCTGCATTATATACCAACTAGTTGTTGCCCGCGGCTTCGCCCGCGTGGTATGTTAATAAAAGTAGCATATGACCGTCTCCAGGCATCAAACTATTTCCACCAACTTTTGAATGAATCGAACCAAGGATTATAATTCATACAAAGTTTAGAACTCAATTGCACACTCCCAAAGGGTAGTTTTGAAAAAATAAAAAACACGTCTTTCATTATTTGTAAAGAGTTTTGAGCGAATCAAACAATTTTTTTTTCAGCCCTATTTAACCCCCTTAGGGGTCGATTTTCGAAAATTAGAGTTAATTATGTGTTATTCCAGATCCTAAACTATCTACATTCCAAATTTCATCAAAATCGGTTTAGTAGTTACGGAGATACGTGGTAACAAACATTCACACACACACAGACAGACTTTCGCATTTATTATATTAGTAGGATAGAAATGCATGCCCTCTGGGGTTGAGTTTTGATATTGCAAAGTATATAAGGAAGGAATGAGTATATCGTTCCTACTAGTAGTTGAGCTGTTTGTGATTGGATCGTCCGGGGAAGTACTATAACCATATACCTACCTATGTATGTGTTTGTATGTGTGTGGACTCCCTTTTCCGCATTCAAACTCTTAACTGGTTCATTGTGTGTGGGAGTTTCTGGCTAGTGAGTTAGCCAGCCCAACTCCGCCCAGAAGCACAGAAGTTTCCTGGGGTATTCGCAGGTTTCGCGGAGTGACCTTGGGTTGCCAAGGTTTTGTGCGCGGTGAGTTGCTACGTATACCTATTTCATATACCATTATATTTCATTGCCGTGTTCCGGATTGAAGGTATGGTTGAGACTTCTCACTCGTTTATCTCAGGGTACGGTACCCACTAATCAACAGGTAGACCGTATGCGTGTTTGCCTATTTAGTTGTAGTATAAAAAAATCTTAAACAACATCAAAGTTTTATATTATATATTTTTTTTACCCCCCCCCAGGTCAGAGGCTGATAAAGAAGAGTGACTATCATCTAGGACAGCAAGTCCACTCGATGTTCCGCATCGCAGCTCGTCGCGTCCCCGACACCAACTACCGGCGTCACGTTACTGTGTACAGTGAGTATTTGCTGTTTTTAACTATTACTGTTTTTTAATTACTACTGTCTTTTATAATATTGTTCTTAACGAACTCGGTTTTGCTATAGCTGTTTTTAACTGATACTACCGGTGCTATGTTAAGCGAGTATCAGCTTTTATTAACAAAAAAACTGTTTTTTTAACTAATAATGATTTTAACTCATACTATCTACCGGTGCCATGTTATTGTTTACAGTGAATATCAGCTATTTTTAACTTGTACTGTTTTAACTGATACTAAGTACCGCTGACATGTTACTGTCTATAGTGTCTAAATGCGTAATAGTAAAAAGGGGTATGTCATAATTTTTCGAACTTTCGCGATTAGATAACATAATTATAGTTTTATGGGTCTTTATCGCATTTACCTTTTTTATTATTTTAAGTAACCCGTAAAACTTATGATTAAGGGGCATGTTAACTATAAGATAAATAACCTAACAAATAACTTCTATTTCTATTTATAGTAGCCAGTTGTTTTAATTAAGTCTTGGTGTCTTCTTCAAATTTACAAAGGTTAGCTGGCTGAAAATGTAATTAAGCATTAAGTTCGCCTATGTATTTGATTTACCTTTTGCAATAAAGCATTTTATATATATTTATCTCCTACGGCATACTATAAACTAAATACATTACACACACTAAACACACATGTTGTTACAGCAACGTTGGACGGTGGTTTGGGCTACATCCTGCCACTGTCAGAGAAAATGTACAGGAGGTTGTTGATGTTGCAAAACGTGATGAACAACTATTGCTGCCATATCGCCGGACTCAACCCCAGAGGGCATAGGTTTGATATTGACGCTATATATATATTTTAAACGTAATAGTAAAGTACGTGGTATAATCTTCATCATATAATTTTATATTGTAAAAACGGGAATTTTCACGTACTGCACTATCGGTGAAGACTCCGACTAAGTTTCGACTCATTCCGAGAGTCTTCATCAGGGTGAGTGGTTGCGACTTTCACCTTCCGCGACGCGCCGTGCACTACCTGGGTAGTGCACGGTGAAGACTCTCGGAATGAGTCGAAACTTAGTCGGTGTCTTCACCGATAGTGCAGTACGTGAAAATTCCCGTTTTTACAATATGAATAGTCAAGTTCACGATAGTTTTTGGCATATAATTTTAATTACATATACCTATTTTGGTGAGTGGGTAGGTACTATAGCTGGTACTGCGATCGTGAGGTCACCTCGCCATTCCCTAGGTCCTATCTGAAAAAGCTGAGGTAGGACCTTTTTGACCCATCCCACTGTAGCATAGACTGTCCTCACTGGTTAGTACCAACTTTTAATTCTACCGTTTGTACCATTTTGACCAGCGTTTTTTTCTTTTTTTTTGTCCTTTACTATGTTTTCTTGCAATGTCTACTTGTCTGTGCTGTATCAGTATGTGTCGAATACATAATTTATCTATCTGTCAAATTAGTAAAATATGTTCGTTATGTTTATAGAACGTACAAGTCTCCTCGGAAGCAGGTAGGGGGCGCGGCGCGCGGGATGCTGGACGGAGATCTGGTCGCGCTGTTCACCAGCATGCCGGACACGGAGAAACAGGATGTAACTATACCAATCACACGTTTTATCTATATCTATATCTATACTAATAATGAAGCTGATGAGGTTGTCTCTTCCTCCTACTTCACCAGGAACTCAATTTCTCTGTGAGATATGCTGATGGCGACCATGGAACAGCTAGTATAATATAAAAGTTATTTAAACTATGGTTTAATTTTATAAAGTATTTATTTATGTTGTATGTATATATCGTCGGCTAGCTAACAACACCCCGTAAATCGATTTTCCTAACTTTTCAGGAGAACCAAAAAACTGTTTTATCAACTCCGCACAAGTCCACAGAATTGAAATCGCTGAAGCTGAAATTGAAACTGTGATTGGTTGAAATGCAATGTTTGTATTGGTGAACAGAAGCGCAGTGAAAAGATCTATCCAATGGCATAAAAGTGTCAAAACCGCAAAATTTCGACTTGAGCGGTGTTTGCTAGCCGACGATATGTAATTATATATATTTTTTAATTTATACTAAGTACTTTATATATTTTATTTATTACCTATTTGTTAGTATCATGTAAAACCACTTGCACACTTTCCAAATTACTAATGATTTACATTAGTACACCCCCAGCCATTATTACAATCACATTATATCCTCTCTATCCAAAGGTTGCCTGGAAGAGGTCGCTTCTAAGCGATAAGACCGCCCATTGTACTTTGAGGTTATTTTTAGTTTTGTTAAGTTATATCTATTTTCTGATGGTGTACAATAAAGTGTTTTCATTTATTCATTAATACAAAAGTAACATTTTTTTACGAGTTCTGCGCCAGAACGAATTTCAGGCGGGCTGAAATGCAGAAGGTTGCGGGGGTCGATTCCCACCGCTGGACAAATTTTTGTATGACCTGCAAATATTCGCCTCGGGTCTGGGTGTTTTCTATATATAATGTATATTTATTTACACAAAAGTGTAAATAAGTAGCATTACACTCGTTTAGTTCCTAGAACACATGCTCTGCTCTGCATTTGGGCTAGATGATGCTGGGTGAAAAAATTACCAGCATTATTTTATTATTATCTTTCCTGTGGGTTAGCACTAAATAAACAAATAATATAAAATAAATAAATCAATAATTTTATGGAGCATTAATAGTGTAACGGTCGGGGCGTTTTAAATAAAAAAAATATATGATTTTTTGCAATTAAATTATGTAGTTATTAGTAGACTATTTATGTAGGTATATGTATTCATGTATGTATGTATGTATAAGTATATGTTTTATCTAATTATTCATCACTATGTATGTTTGTATTGTCTATACACCACCGTCCTGTATCGTTCACGTAAATTCCTGTCCATCCAAAGGTTGTCTGGAAGAGATCGCTTTAAGTGATAAGACCGCCCATTTTACTCCCGCGATTAGCTTGTAATTTGCTCCATTTGAGTTTGTAAGCAACATAGCTGTACACGATTTCTCAGTAACGTTTTTGTTTTCAGATCGCAAAGAAAATTGGCACCAAAGTGGATGAAATTATGGCCGATATTTATGAGATTGACAGACTGACAGCTCATTTCTAAGTTAATTTGAGTGCGCAACTGACGCGGTGGCGTTGGCCGTTGGCGATTAAGAAACTTACGCGAACTTTGACAACCACTCGATTAACTTTTACCTATGTTCGCCACCGCCACCGCCACCTCTTCCGTTTGAGCCGGGGCCCTTACTTAAGCTTTTTAGATAGTTGTCAAACAGTGTTTTGTTATCTACTGTCTAATTTGAAATGACAGATTGTCAGAAACAGACAAAGCAGTGTTAAGCAGTTAATCGCAACTGTTTAAAAATCTTTGTAAGGACATAGATAAGATATTTAATTTAAAATGACATATTATCAGAAAGAAACAAATCCGTGTTTAGTTAATCATACCTGTTTAAAAATCTTTGTAAGGCTATAGATAAGATGAGATAAGTTAAAAGTTACTGTGTAAATAGTTAATGAAATAAAATACTACTTAATTTTTGTAAATTTGTTTTTAATTTTATCAGTCTAACATTACAATACATAAATCGTTACTCGACCGTTAATGCAGCCGTGTTGGCCTAGTGTGCGGTGCCCCGACTTCCGATCCGAAGGTCATGGCTTCGAACCCGGTCGTGCACCAATGCATTTTTCCACTAGAAAATGTAATGTTTGGACGTGCTTCTGACTGGCCCCTTAGTATCCTCAACGATCTTCTCATTGAGTATGTATCTGATGATGGTCACGTCATGGGGAATAAAGTAGTGCGCGTGTTTGTTGGTTTTACATACATACATATAGTCACGCCTGTTTCCCGGAGGGGTAGGCAGAGACCAAGGATTTCCACTTGCTACGATCCTGGCATACCTCTTTCGCTCAACAAATTCTTCATACAAGCTCGGCGGTTTAATTTACTTCTGACCTGGCCTTTCTCTAGAATGTCTCCTATTTGGTCAGAGTACGTTCTCTTCCAACTATCCCATTCACACGCCTTGTATACTTGTTTTGTTAATCTTCTTTCGTCCATCCTTTCTATATGTCCAAACCATCTCAACATACCTTTCTCAACTCTCGTTACTACATCTCCATTCACTCCACACTGCTCTCTGAACACGCTGTTCCTCACTCTATCACTCAAAAGTTACACCACACATACTTCTCACAGCTCTCATCTCCACTACATCTCTTCGATGCTTATTTTTGTGGTACCACGGTACCTACTCATGGTTCCAGATACCCACGATACAGGGAATTCTAGTGTGGAATTGGAACTATGTGTGTGTCTGTTCGATTTTATTTTAAATCCCTTTACATAATTTAGAGGGAACGTTTTCCTATTGGTCAGCGATCGAGCAAGCGAAGTGAGCAAAGATCTCCGAGTCTATTTAGACAATCCGCTGTTTGTATGTATGTATGTGTGTTTGTTTGTCCGACTATAACTGCCGAACCGTTTATTCAATCTTGATGAAAGTTTGTAAGAAGAAATTTAAGAATTCCATAAGTAAAAACCAATTCATTGTTTACATTGACGTGTATCCTATACGAATATATTAGTTTCTGTCCACGGCTTCGCCCGCGTGGTACTCGGATAGAAAGTAGCCTATGTGTTATTCTGAGGTATAACCTATATTACTGTAAAGTTTTTTAAAAATCCGTTCAGTAGTTTTTGTGAGAAAGAGTAGGTAACAAACATCCATCCTCATTTTTTTTACCGTTTATAGTATTAGTAGGATGATTCTGAATCCATCCTACCTAAGGTTATAGGAACTTGTTTTTTTTTTATATGGAGTATAAACGGTACATCGCGAGATCTCATTTCGTGACTAACTATTGTAGGTACCTACTTTGTTAGTAAGTGACCTACAGAAACGGTATACCTAACTACTCAACGCCAATACATTCGGAACACATTAGTAATCTACGCCCTGCGTTTCCTCTCCACGCTAAACAGATGACGTTGCTAGGTACTTTTCTGATTATCCTTATAATGTTTATCCATATAAATAACATGTAAGCCTAATTCAGTGTACCTACCCTACACCCCAAAAGAAAAATGCCCAATTTTCAGCTCTCTAGGACTAGTGGTTTGAGTTCATTGTCACGCAACGATTTTATAAGTTTAGAAATCTTTACCTACTAATCATAAAGCTGAAGCGTTTATTTGTTTGTTTGTTTTTTTGTTGTATTTGATAGCCCAGTTCATGAGGAAGGTTATAGGCTATTTAACATACGCTACGACCGAGCAAAAGAAGTAATAGCACGGTCGATGCGACGCGGTGGGTCGGTGGGGGCCGAAGGCGGCCGTGGCACAGCTAGTAACATAATATAGGCGATGGGTTTGCAACCATTCACGTGGAACGATAAATACTATGCAAAACGTGGACATGTGTCAAATGCAAATTAGGTACCTACACTAAAACTTCGAAAACTATGGAGCTAGTAAATATAGCGGATGTTGGACATTTTTTTTTTGCACACAACATCATCTAGCCCCAAACTAAGCAGAGCTTGTATTATGGGAACTACATGACTGATATACTACTTATATACTTTTTTTTTGTAAATACATACATATTTTACATAGAAACACCCAGACCCGAGACAAATATTTGCAAATCATACAAACATTTGTCTCGCAGCGGGAATTGAACCCGCAACCTTCTGCGTATCAGGCGGGCCTTCGCCCACTGCGCCACAGAGGTGGTCGGATGAGAAATAACCCGGGAATTTCGGTACGTTAGTACCTACATATTTTTGCTTATCTTCGTCTTCTAGAGTGTGGATAATCCATATTCTAAAGTATCTACAGACAGATTTCTGAAACTTGAAGAGGACACTTATAGATTTTATTTACATTAATAGAAAGTCACTTGGCCCAAAAAAACACGCCCATGGAGGATATCTTCAGATCCATACGTAGTACGCAGATCTGTGAGGATAATAAGTTGGGGTAATCCTATCCTATCCTACTAATATTATAAACGCAAAAGTTTGTGAGGATGGATGTTTGTTACTCTTTCACGCAAAAACTACTGAACGGATTTTGATGAAACTTTACAGTAATATAGTTTATAAATCAGAAAAACACATAGGCTACTTTTTATACGGGTACCACGCGGGCGAAGCCGTGGGCAGAAGCTACTGACATCATAAATATAAAAAAGGTACAAGTTAGTAGGTAGTTAGGCAATAAAATATGCCAACGCATATATTTTTGCTTTCTATTAGTAATTTATATTCCCGTAATAATACAATTTTAGTGTTATTGTCTCGTTTAAATAGCCATTTTGCTAGTGTACCTAATATAGGGAGTCGAAACTAATTTATACAAATTTTAGTCCTTCAATGGGAATCCAATTGATAACCTCATTTTTGAAGCTGGTTAATTGATTTCGCTTGGGTAACTCCATTCGTGAAGAAGTCTGTAGCACTCAAAACAATCTGGTTGCGTATTTATATAACAGGCTAGATCACAAGGCCAATGTGGGTTTAAATCGGCATCTGTAACAGCGTAAAAAAGCTTTGCAGCGCATTTCTCTAGGTAAGAGAGTACGAACAGTAAGCATTTTACATCAATTCATACTCAAAAACACAGCACAATAGAATTTTATTTTTTTGACTAGCAGAAATTATTCTCTGTGTAAGTTTTTTTTTGCATTGCGTTATTTTGCAAAGAACGCGGTAAAATTTGAAAAAATCACATGAAAGTGACCTGAAAAAAAAACAGTAAATTTAATCGAAATAACGCTTATAATCAGTTTTTGTACTTTGTGCCTGCCTCAAGTTTGAAGTTAAAAAACTAAGTAAGTTTTATTCCAAAAACTATCGTGAACTTGACTATTCATATTGTAAAAACGGGAATTTTCACGTACTGCACGTGCACGGCGCAACGCGGAAGGAGAAAGTCGCAACCACTCACCCTGATGAAGACTCTCGGAATGAGTCGAAACTTAGTCGGTGCCTTCACCGATAGTGCAGTACGTGAAAATTCCCGTTTTTACAATATGAACTAAGTAAGTGTATGTTTGAAATCGGGCGAATTAATTGCAAAAAACTGCAGATTTTATAACCGTTTCTTCAATGGAAATACCAAAACAGATTTCAAAAAGTCCTAGAACGAAAGTCTTTCCTTTAAATGAACCCCCTTTCGGCATAGTATAGGTAGGTAGGGGAGATGTAGGTAATGGGGATCACTTAAGCGGGAATTGAAATAAAACCAAAACTATAAATCAACTATTTATTGCTTTAGCCCTATTACAAATTTTAGTTCTTTGAGTATCAATTGAGATCACTTTTAATAAATTTGGCTTAATATTTTAGGAACTATAGTCATTTAAAAAAAAAACAGGTTTGATCACCATTGTCCACATCGGTTGGCAATTGTGATCAGCGTGTTGACAATGGGAGTCAACATAAGTCGCATACATAATTGCGGGCTGAGTCCCACCCAGTACAGTCTGCATGAGCCCAAAGCCCACAAGAAGTGCAACGGAACCACATTTCGTTGTTTCGCCCGAATTCGCCGCATACAAGACACCGGTTACCAGGGTCTTCTGCATCATCGTCTTCGTCGTCCTGGCACAAGTCATCGGTATTCACCTCTGACACCGAAGTATCATTCGACTCCCGCAGAATTTGCTTTTTTACTTTTTCAGGGCCTACCTTCTGCAGCTTGCTCTTCTTTCCTATGCCTTTTCCCTTGCCTTTTACAGCTTTGGCCTTCTTTTTGTTTTCTTTTTCGACCAGGGCATCTTTTATTGGTGTTAAAGTCAAAATTGTTGCATGCTGCTTCTTTTTTCCCTGTCTTGTCTTGAGGACAGGTGTTTTCTTCGGCATCTGGATAAAATGTTGGATTTTTGCCTGGTTCCGAGATGGTGGCATTTCGATTTGAGATGTTGATGCAATTGCTGGTTCAGGAGTTAATTGCCTTGATGTGCTTGGAATAGGGCTTTGACGTTCCTGCTCAACTAGAGATGCTGGTGTTGAGATAGGTTCATTAACTCCAGTAGCAGTTGCTGCTAAAATGGAGTCAGCAGTATCTTGAATAACGACAGGATCTGATTGTAGGACTTCAGCTGCCACAAAGTCTTCATCTGAAAACAAGTAAGGATCTATAGGAAATATTCCAGTTGCAGTCCATCAATTCTTCTAGCAGCTTATAGAATCGCTGAACTTCGGTTTTGTTGAACGCAGTGACCCTGTTGATACTAGTAGCTTCAGGCTTTCTTACAGAAATATCATTCCTGCTAACAAATCCCTCGAACCAAACACGACCAGCCATTCTTGAAAACGTGTTGAAGTTGTGTTTCAGCTGCAAGGCTTCAGCATATTCGAATGCCACTTTTTTTATCTGGTTTGCGGTGCACCCGTAGAAAACATTGGCCATTTTCTTAATAGTATCCGCCATTTCTTCTTCCACCTCAGGCGTGAAGACAGTAGTACGTCCGAGACGTAGTCCCTTATCTGTTTTTTTTGTGTATCTCTTCTGAAGACTGGAAAATGGGATATTCATTGTTTTCGCGGCTTTTCTCATCGAATAACCTTGTTGGTCGATGAGCTCCACAGCCTTTTCCAGGCTGCTGATAGACCAACTTGCCTTACTTGACTTCCTAGGATGAACCTTCGGCATCTACAAACAAAAGCAAATTTGCTTCATCGAAGTTAGTAATGTGGGCAATGGGGATCACCTGACTCCAATTGCCTACATCGGCCAAAAACTAGAATAACAAGTTGTGACAAAAAAGTTGCAGCGATCATGACAAACTAAGCTTGAAATTATGATTAAAGATGTTATGGTTATTACATATCACAAGCATAGAAAGAAATACCGAGTAGTTCGAGCCTTACCTTCGTATTTGTCCACTCGAAAAATTAGATCAGAAGGGCGCGAAAACTTCGTACGTCTATCACTCTCAAATGCGTTGCGCGAACTGAGTAAGCCGATGCACGAGCGCATGATTGGCTCACAGCTTGCGAGTGAGGTCATTGACACTGCCCGCTCGCGTTCGGTTTTCGGGATAACAAGGTGATCACCATTGCCAACTGACCCCCATTACCTACATCTCCCCTACATATACATATTTTGGGTCAATTTGTGAGTGGCACAATTGAGCTATCAGTAGAAGAAAGTCCGCTGCAGCTGGACACAGGAAGTTACAGGAAGTATGTTTATGCACTGATTTCCTGCAACCATCAGTGTTGAAAGTCCAAGTCAATAGGTTTTTATTAATTTATTACTTTATTGTGATTTAATCATTAAAATCACAAGGATCAGATAGAAACGTTAACATAAAAACTATGTGGAAAAGTGAATTTGATGGTGTAACAATTTATTTTTTACTCTTCGAAATAAACCCTTTCCTGAGTCTATTGAAAGTATTCTCCTTTTGTATTACCTAAGTCAAAGATATAATGGAATATAATGAAACCAGTTGTTTGTTTCGCTGAGCACTTAAAACAACAGAATTAAATTAGAACAACGCTTCTTAATTGGTAGGGGATTGATTAAAATTTTCGAGTACCTAGAACCATAGTAAAATTTAATATTTTGCTTATTTCTGTAGGTACGAGGGTCGGTTCAATAAGTCCGTGACTTTTTACTTAAATAAAATTATTTTGAACAAAGATCTATTATATTTTACGACATAGGTAGATACTTACCTAATCTCCCTTGAGCGCTATACACTTTGCTCGAAGATTCTTGAGTGGTTTAATCCTTTTAAAAAAAACTGGATTAGTTTTTTTTTTTAGCTTAAGGTTATACATTGTCAAACACTCCTTAGAAGTTGTTACACGCAGGATGCGTGTGGTCGATTAAGAGCCAGCGACGGGGGTGGGGGGGGGGGGGGGGGGAGCAAATATTTTTTGGTCACCCCTTCCACCCAGGGCCCCCCATTTGGCCCTCTCTGCCCCCTACTTCCGCGGTCGCTGTTAATAGCAAACGTGGCACCCATCTCGCGGATGGCTTAGTCATACCCAATTTTTCCTGTGAAATCGAAACGACCGATCCATGAGATATACCTATATCTCTACAATCACAATTTTTGGTCAGCCAACACCATAAAGTGGATTTTTAATTTTTTTGGGCATTTTAGACGTTCGGCTTCAATTTTGCTTCTACGACCACAACGAAGTTCAGCGGGCCAACCATGATCTCTTAGAGCAATATTAAAACAATATTACACTTCAATTTCGTACCATAACCTTCAATAAGTAAGCTTACTTTAATATTATAGAGGCGAAGCAGTTTTGGTGACGTCACCATGATTTGTTCACTCAAAGCGTACCATGATGTGAGTTTTGACAGCAAGTAATATTGTTCTTACGTCAAATCTAGCAGTGATGAAAAAGTTACTTTTTCGCGGCGGAAACAATATTGTTTTTCAAATTATAGCACAACTAAGCGTTAAATTATCCTAAAATGAAAGAAAAACGAGTTTATTTTCACAATATTTAATACAGAATATGGTAAATTGGTAAAAAGCACTAGTAATACAAAAAATGTGATGTTCTTGTAGAGGTAGATGGCAAACGAATACGAATTGTTTTTGGAAGCTGATACCGCTGAAAAACACTCTTCTAGGAAGCAACGTCGAAAACCATTGCTTGACGAATGTGATCCCTTGAACTTATATGAAGCGGAGTTCATCAAACGATAGAAACCCAACGTATTCTCACGCTGCGGAAATAGTAATCCATGAACCACTTGTAATTCCTTATAGGCAGCGTCTAATAATTAGTTTTAGTAAAAAAAGGTATTTTGTTTATATACGCATATCACAAAAATACGTATTAAACTTGTATTTAATTACTTTCTGTTGGCCATTTTATTATAATTATATTAATATCGATATAAAAACATTTACGAAACAATATTACCTAAACTTGCGCGCAACGTCAAAAGTGATACTTTCCGTCCGAGTGTCTGACGTAAAAAAAACATTCCGTTGGAAATTTTGAAAGTGCAAATGAGGTTTGTTTTACATTATTTTTTCAATATTTATCAGAAAGATGTATATTCTCGATATATAAAGAAAATTTTAGATTTCCTAGACTAAATACGGCAAAACTTTAGACAAATAAAATTGATTTTAAGGCAACTAAATGTTAGAAGTTGATTCGTAAACGTGTAATTCGGAACGTGTTCCCTAGCAATTGTGCGAAAGTGATAACGCTATACGAAATCATGGCGTTGACTCGCTCTTTCTTATGGAAATAATAGATTATCATTCATTCTTTCAACTCACTACGCAGGAATAAAACAATAATGTTTAAAAAGTTCATGGTACGAATCAAAGTAATGTTGCTACAAGCTTAAAACAAAACGCTCCTGAACCATGATGGTTTAGTAAATGATTGTGGTAGGCCTACAGTAAACCACTTTTTTATTATTAAGTAATCGATGGTGCGGAGTTCTCATTGTATTCATATAAAATTAAGTCACAATAGCAACTTTTGTGTTCTAAAATTTAGTTACTTAGATCGCCGGTAGAAATAAAAGTTGGTTACATTCGTATAGTAGTATTCATTCTTATTCAAATAAATAGTTATTTTTTATCCCGATATTCCCACGGAATCGAAACTTACACGAGTGAAACCGCAGGGCGCAGCTAGTATAAAATAAAATCATAGTATGTTTTTTTTCGCAAAAAATATAGTTACTTAATATCTAACCCAACGAAATTCACTCATTTCTATTTTCTTGAAAAATCCGCACGCTTTTATTTTTTCAAAGGCTCCCAATAAAACTTATCGACGGAATTTATTAAAACATTGACAGTAATCCTTTGAAAAATGGAGAACCAAAGTGTATTTACTTTTTACAGAAGAGGCTGAAAATTACTCCGATAAAATATAAATAATATAGGACATTTTTCACACATCATCATCTAGCCCCAAAGTAAGCAGAGCTTGTGTTATGGGAACTACATGACTGATATACTACTTATATATACTTTCATTGTACCTAAATTCATACATATTATACTTAGCAAACACCCATACCCGAGATAAATAGGTATTTGCAAATACAAACATTTGTCCCGCGCTGGGAATAGAACCCGCAACCTTCTGCGTCTCAGGCGGGCTTTCGCCCACTGCGCCACAGAGATCGTAAATTAAATTTTATTAAAATTAAATTTAAATAGTTTTTGGGTAATAAACTAGAACAAAAATTGCTATAAGTAATTACTAGTATAGTATTATAAATTGTGTTATAATCATGTCGATACTCTCTAAAACCTTGTTGTTTACTATAAATCTAGGACGTAATAAAACGAGTACTCCGAGAAGTTATAATCTTTAATGATCATCAATTTGTATGGAATTTTCCGGCATGCAGCGGTCAAGGATTCATTATTAAGTACAAGATCACACGCATATATGTATATACCTATTATCCTACTTATATTATAAACGTGAAAGTTTCTGAGGATGGATGTTTGTTACTCTTTCACGCAAAAACTAATGAACGGATTTTGAAGAAACTTTACGGTAATATAGCATAAACATTAGAATAACACATAGGATACTTTTTATCCGGGTACCACGCGGGCGAAGCCGTGGGCAGAAGCTAGTCCTACTAATATATACGTGAAAGTTTGTGAGGATATTTGTTACTCTTTCACGTAAAAACTACTGAACGGATTTTGAAGAAACTTTACAATAATATAGCTTATAACATCAGAAAAAAACAAAGGCTACTTTTTATTTGGGTTACAAGCGGGCGAAGCCGTGGGCAGAAGCTAGTAGGTTATAAGGACTGTAATGTAAGAGCATTGGTGTAAGTATAATGTCTAGTCTACCTCTAGGTACTCGATCCGATTGTCATGGGTTTGAATCACGTCATGTCATCTACATTGATAGTATAAAGAAGTGAAGCTTGTAAGTTTTTATGTAGGAGGAAATTTCCGAAATTACCCATCCGATTTCAAAAAATCTTTTACCAATACCAAGTATGAACTTTTAGGATGGACATAGGTAAGCTGTATTTTATCCAGTTTAAATAAAGGAGCTTTTCTTGGAGACCAATTTTACAACGTAAGTTGACGAAAAAGTCAGGGTTCATGTGAGATACCTACCTATAAACACCATCTATGTACCTACCATGTGAAAGCAATAAATGTATTGAGTATTGAGTATTGAAAAACGGTCGAAGGAATGCGTTTTTTAAGATCGCTGCCTGAACTCGAACACCACACTGATTAGAGTCCGCTCATAGCCATAGGTCGTATGTCTTGGAATATTTCGATTTGAGGTGTCGTAGCTGTCATCTTCATGTCCTTATCCCACGTTACGTGGGGTCGGCGCAACATGTTTTCTTCTTCCACTCTCCTCTATCAGCCGTCATCTCAGTACTCACTCCTTTCTTAACCATGTCACTCTTCACTCAATCCATCCATCTTTTCTTCTATTTCCATCCACATTCATATTTAACATTCTTCTCGTAATACGACATTCTCCCTCCTCATGACATGCCCATACCATGCTAATCTATTACTCCTCAACTTTTCCGTTTATTAAGTAATAATAATAGTAGTAGGTAAGCGTAAGTGTCGTAGCTGGTAATTAAATATATTTTCTAGTACCTACCTTCTTATTAAAACTTAAGAAAGAAGGTTTTTCTATATGTGGCATTTTGATTTTCTTAACAAACCACAAATGAATCAGTTCTACATTATACCTAAGGATAGGTTTACAAATAAACATCTTATAGTTTATCTTATTCACACTTCCACTCATTTATGTATATGTAACTTAGCAAAACTTTTATTACAGATATATCTAAGATAATCACAACTCACGCAAAAATATATTTGGTTTGTTCAGCTGGAGTTAAATACATATTAAAAAGAGATAATAGTATATAAACTATGATGAACGATCTATGTAAGTATGTGTCTGTTTATTATTATTATATTTATATGTATATTGCCATCATCTGCCCACGGTTTTGCCCGCGTGGTGCCCGGACAAAAAGTAGCCTATGTGTTATTCTGATGTATAAGCTATATTACTGTAAAGTTTCATAAAAATCGGTTTAGTAGTTTTTGCGTGAAAGAGTTACAAACATCCATCCTCACAAACTTTCGTGTTTATAATATTTATAGTAGGATATTTACATTATATCTTGGTCCACTTCCGCCAACTTCCTGCAACCTTCATGATGGGGGCCTTCCTACACTGCGTCATCCGGTGCATGATCGCCATTCGAGCATCTTTCTTATCCAACGGTTGTCGATTCTTCGAGGTAAATATCCTGCCCCATTCCTACTTCAACAAACTAAAAGCTATGTCAGTGACTTTAGTTTTACGGATTTAATCACTTATGTACATAGGTACCTAGTGAATCTCCAAGTATAGCTCTTACCATACCACGTTTTGTGACATTAGACCTTACATCACTAAATAAAAACTAAATAAAACATGGTTAAACAAAAACCTTCGATAACACAAGTTCTTTTAAACTGGGTTGATTGTTCCCCTTTGATAACACTTATCGAACTTTCTCCCATCACTAAGTCCCTTCGATTATGAATGTCCGATTTCTGATCTTCAAATCATGAACGTTGAAACTCTCTTTCACCACGTTCCATTCCAGCTCTTCAGAAGACGTTCCATTCATCTCCTCTATGATGTCAGCTCCAACTAATCGTTCTCTTAGGTAGTTATTCCCGAAATTCTCGAAGATCACCTGGTCGTTTTCTATGTTGTCTTCACAACATCGATGGAAAAACAGATGGATGGCTGGTTTCCCTTGAATGCAGCTTAGTACAACGAACAAAGTCAGGGTAACGAGTAAGCAGAACACCAAGAATCGCCACCACATTTTTTATTTGGAATTTTAAAGAGCTTCAGGGTAATACGCACTGGATATTTTGAAGGCTTATCAAAAGAAACCCACCGTAATTGTCACCTAGTGAGGCCTTGTGGGTTCACTGAATCTAAATGCGACTTTGACGAGTTTTGCGGACGTTCTCGAACGGTAGATGACTTTGTAAGGAGTTGTATGGCCGTGTGCGACTTGTATGACCTGTATGATGCGTGATTTAGTACTGGAGCGTCTCGCCATTGTGTGTAATCGATGCGGAATAATGGTGTTCGATTGCTTTGCTTTGTCGGGGGCTCGGAGGACGGGCAACTTTTTGTCGCGCAATTGTAAGATCTGATTAAAGTATCCCTACCTACGAATTGGCTAAACGTGTCTCAATCTCAGTTGTTCGGCCATTTTAAATGGCGACCATTTTTTCGAGATACCTTAAATTACTTCGATTGGCACCACACTAAAGCTAAATGAAGGATCATCAAAAAAATAACCAACCAGAGTTTGTTGCCTAATTCTTCTATGCCTGGTCACGCGCGAGGAATCGGCGTAAATTCACATTCAAATTTTAAATTCACGTAGTTTTTAAGTTGACGTTTCTATATGATCCTTGTGATTTCAATGAATAAAAACCTATTGACTTTGACTTTTTTACTGACTCGAAACAGTATCATTTTATCGACGAGATTTGTTTTACAATGAGTTGAAATAAGTAATGTTGAAGAATGAATGTTTTTTAAGTCTATAAGACTGCCGTCACTTTAGTCTGTTCACGGAGAGACGAATATAAGCGGTCTCTCGCAAAATTGTATTGAAGTGGGTGTATTGAAGACCATCACTGCGTGCGACCAAAGTCAGATTCAACGGGCTTTTTAAAATTACTTGGAATGTATCTGACTACATTTTTTAAAATCCCTTATTTAGCTGTAGTTTTCTGCAATCAAACAAAGTGAACTCATATCATGACCAATTGACGATTATTAGTCAACGTTGACGAAAGACGCAGTCCCTAGTTTATGATACAAACTACAAGTTGCTCGTTTGCTCGCCCCTTGACGTCTAGCCATAACCATTGAATAAATGAGGCATGGTCTCTGCCACCATTCGTATGCAGATACAACATCTTCGAAGACGACGCTCTGGTCTTGCATATGAAATGGCCTGACGGGAACAAGTAAAAAGTAAGTAAATGTATATTTTTATTTTCTAGAAGGTCGTCAAAAATTTTTGTAAACCGTCGTGAATATCGGAAGCGTAATCGCCAATGAGTTTTGTTATCCGAAAAAAGGTAAGGAATGAACTAATGAAAATACTTTAATATATACCTTATATGAATTAAACAATAACATATTTAAATTAATATACTACGGGCGGTCTTATCACTTACAAGCAATCTCTTCCAGGCAACCTTTGAATGGAGAGGATTTTATGTGATTTTGTGACTGACCGAGAGTGACTTTACGATGTGTTTATAAAAACACATCGTAAAGTCACTCTCGGTCAAAGATAAATGAACGAATTAAAATACTTTATTGTACCTACCTCTTGTAATGTATCTACTTAGGTAGGTACCTTCTTTTAACGTAGACGACGAGGTAACGCGTGTCTAGAAAAACTAAGATGACCGGCATAGCTCAGAACTAGCAAGCTTAAGTGATAATGGCAGGCCATAAAACTCGCCGAACCTAATCGGTTCGGCGAGTTCGGCCGTTGAGCAAGTAAGGTTCTCGACCTCGAACCGGAAGACGCAGCGTAAGAAAGACTTACCAACCTCCCTGATGGTCGGTCCGATTGCGGAAGTCGATGAATTGAAGTGGCCCATGATTGTTCGTCGTGCCACTCATTTGGGGAGGCCTATGCCCAGCAATGGATTTTAAAGACTGTTGATGATGAGTCCACTTTTTTTATAGTGGGTATTATATCTAACACTGTACAATACGTATACTGGAACCTAGGACCTTCATAGTCTGGCCAACATAATTTGCAGCAGAACATAAAAAAAACATCGTTTATCTCTCTCGCACCATTTTCCATACAATGAAAAACAAAACCAATGATTAAAATGGGTCTCATTCAGTTGTTATGCATCTCACGTCAACAGAGCGCAATGCGGCCTTACAACCTAACTATTAGTAGGTGAAGTGCGGCTAAACAGACCACTCAAAACAAAAAAGTTGGAAAAAAACTACTTATGTACTTCTTAATCCAATCATCCCACTTTTATAATAAACAATCAACACTTAGAAATGACATACCTACTTATAATTATTATGTACTAGGTATCAAAAATACTAGATAGCAGCTGGAACGCTTAATGAAATTAGGATAGGGGATAATACTAATTTCTTATTCTGAGATCAAAGAAAGATTCTTTCGGCTACGTCATAAAACTTATCCATGCCGTGAAAAAGCAACGTGAAAAGTCAAAACGACTTTTAGGCACACCGCCTTGCGCCAGCTTTGCCAATGCGCCTACTTATGTTCATATTAATGGTCTCTTTTGATGATGACTTCCCCCTGGAACTCCCAAAAATATCCCCTTTGGACTTACCAGATGTCATATTTGATGATCACCTAAATTTTCGCCAAAACCAACCATGAAATAATTTTTCAACACAGGGATCCGATCCTCAGGGTCTGTGTATAGAATCGATCATGCAATTTAGTAGTGCCAATTTTGTTGAACAAGATAATTTGATGCAGCTTTTCCGTTACACTCTCCTGGTGCAAAAATTCTAAGGTGCAGAAAAGAATAAATCCATAAGTTCGGAGTAAAGGTTAGAATAGCAGAAACAGAATAGTGCCAGTGTCCGTTACGTCCGCACCTCCCCTACTTATTCCACAATGTGCCCTTGAGTCGAGATTACCATACAAATCGGTTTTCTATAGTTGATTGAATTGTTTTCTTCATAATTGTACCTACTGGACACATGCATGGAATATTTTATTATTGCTTGAATTAGGTAGGACAGTTCAACGTGCCTCCCTAAGCACACAAGGAATCCGTTATATAATGACAACAACGATAATTTTAGGAGCGTTTTCCGAGCGTGTATTCCCTCGTCCCACTAGTGGCACGAATGGGGCTTGGGAGTTGGTGGGTTGGGTTTATTTGGCTAGTCAATCATATTAAGCTACCTATCTAGGTATATCTATAATCACCTACATGTGTTCGAATTAGCACAAACAAGCAGTTGAGTCACTGTTATCTCTGGTTTGGAGCTTATCCCGATCTGCGTTTGCGATGTAGAGCCGCACAATTCAGAGGCTACTTACTATTTGCCGTATTTGGAGTTTGTTTTAAATCCGGCCCAATCAAAGGTTTGGGAGAGATCGGTTTAAGTAGATCCGTTCATTAAACCTTCCTTTTTCCAAATGATGACGCTCGTTTGCAGTGTAAGTAAAATTGATATTTTCTTATTGTATGTAAGGATTTGTATTTTCGTTTGTTTTTGTTTAGCAAACTTTATTAAATAAGGATGGGTTTTTTTATACAACAGAATACTAGAATTACTTTAAAAACAGAAAGATATTAATAAACGATTAACATAATATTAAAATAGGAAAAGAAGACCTGTAGTAATAGAGTAACAGAGTTTAAGTTACTGATTCAATAGGAATAGGTTTTAGTGTCCTGAGTAATACGAAGACTTATTTTTTGTTTTGTTTTTAGGTAACACGGAGCCTATGAGACCTCAAGTTTTGTTGTACTGTGCTTACCAGATTATAAGCAGTTATACCGAGTTTTGAGCATAAGCTAGATTAGGGTACCCAATTAGCGCATACTCGAATCTGCATTTAGATCCTAATTTGTGAGATAAAACGGGACAAGGTATCACTCTGTTAGGAAACGAAGAGTTTCCTAACTAAGTTTGATAACTCGTTCGCGAAACATCGCCATATCACATCAGCAATGCTCCAAGTGTTGCAGATGTTAGGTTACAGTAACCGCGCACCATCAGGTGGGATCTGTTTGCCTCCAGATAACAACAAATTCATAGGTTAGATAATTTAGATAGTATCAGGATAATATAAAAATATGGGCAACCTTCTGTCTTCTCTAAGGGCATCTATGTAGCTGTTTGGTGTATATATATAAGTATAGATATGCATGTAATTTATGTATTTTATTTTTATTGTTTTTATTTTTAACTTCTTTCGGTCTCTATAATGTTGGTTGGTTGGAAGAGATCGCTTTCAGCTATAAGGTCGCCCATTGTATCACTAGGTAAGTACGTAAGTAAGTATTTTAAGTATATTCTATTCTATTATATTCTATTCTAATCTTTTCTATTCTATTCTATTCTGTTCTGTTCTGTTCTGTTCTTTTCTGTTCTGTTGTTTTCTTTTCTGTTCTGTTCTGTTCTATTCTATTCTATTGTTCTCGCTAAATGGATTTCGTCCAGGCAACCTAATTTTTATGTTTTTTATCCTTAGGTGCTTTGGTATAAAGTTCAGGTTAATATGAATAGTTCAGGATTTCAAATCAAACTAAATCATTTACATACAGTATAGTGTTTATTCCATATTCTCCATAATCCACTCTTGGAAATCAACCAGTGTGGTGTATAGCACGTCTTTAGTGTAGCATAAGCCTCTGTCTGCCGTGTCCCCGGAGCGAATAGCGTGAAGATACCACCGGCTTCCGTGTTTCACCGCGAAGACTCCGCCATAGCTGGGGCACAGAGCCACTTCTGGAAACGAGGAACGTATGCCGTTTTTCAATTCAATTTATACCTAATATTTTTTTCATTTTTTTTTATTAGTTATAGTTTATTTTCTTTGCGAATTTTTGGGTTTCTCTGAAGTACTTATAAGTTAATTTGTTTCATTTAATATGAATATGTTATGGTATGTTATGTTATTAATAATTTCTGTTTTATAAAATTAATAAGTAGGTATATGGATGAAGATCTGAAATAAATGAATTTCCACCTGATTCTTTGTACAAATACTTTTTTGTACGTCGTGCGTCGGCACGGCGCGACGCGGAAGGAGAAAGTCGCAACCACTCACCTTGATGAAGACTCTCGGAATGAGTCGAAACTTAGTCAGTGCCTTCACCGATAGTGCAGTACGTGAAAATTCCCGTTTTTACAATATGTATAGTCAAGTTCACGATAGTTTTTGGAATAATATTAACTACTTAAATGATTTAAAACTATTTAAGCTATACTAGTTAACTATACTGGGCGTCCCAAAACTATGCGACATGAAGGGAAAGTACCTTAAATATTGTAGATAGGATATTTTGCTGAAAGAAGACTTTATTTTACTTTTAAAAGTTAGTAATACTGTATTCAAAGATTTTCTAAAAATTACTTGCTTCGTCTGGGAATCGAACTGACTCAAATGTGAAAAAAAACAACCCGTATTTTCATGATGCCAATCGAAAGAATAGATAAAAAATAATTATTCCTCTTAAGTAACATAGTATCTTAAAAGAAAGGAATAACGTAAAATGTTTGATTCAAATTTCAAGAAGTTTTTTTATTGCCCACGTTTTAGATTTAATGGAAGCATACTTTTTGAACAATAAAGACATCTCTCGATGTTTGCGATGGTATAGCGAAAAATATCCTGACACAAACACCGTCACGTTTTAAGGAGGCTTGTGAATAATTTGAAAACTTTAGGACGTTTTGATCAACGCACAAGATAACCACAGCAAGAGAACCATTTTATGTAGGGTATTTATGTAGCAGTCAAATACTTTTTAATTCATCCGAATCGGACATTTAATTTCGAAGTTATCACGAGTATAAAATCGAAACTTACGCGAGTGAAACCGCGTGGCGCAGCTGGTTAATAATAAATTCAATTATTTTTCGTAGTAGTACGGCTTTTTATGAAAGAGCTCTTCCGAGAAGTACCACCTATTTCTGCGCCTGTCGCCAAACAGCTCTCTCTGTTCCGTGTTGAAGCTCGGGTTGGGCTCATGAGACTTATCACCCGTTATGTCTCAGGATCGGCGACGCTCATGTGATGCCTCTGCTGTTACAAGCGTCCATGTTACGGTAACCGCTTACCAACAGGTGGGCCGTATGCTACTTCCGTTGTATTAAAAAAATGCAGGTTCTATGTCACTTACCATTCCCGTAAGTGGCACAAAAAGTTTTATGTTCTTCGTTCAGTTCGTTGCAGTTTTTGTTGTTGGTGTTTTCGAAAAACACCGGCGTGAGAGCGCCACTCAGCTCCCAGGCTGTGGTCTGAAATATTTAAATGTATTCAGTTAAATAGGTTTCTGGACTGTACAAGGTGTCCCAGAACTAGTATTTTATCCCCAGAGGGGCCGATTTTCCACACTCATGAGGACAGCAAAATGTTCATTTGTGAATTCGACGTTTTTCATTGTAAAAAATTGTAGTAAAAATCTGCTGTTACAAAACGAATAAATTAGCTGTTCTAATAAAGGCATGGTTTCCGATATCAAACATCTCGTTTGATTAAAAGTAGTCTTAGAGTTCGTTTATCCAAAATACAGCTGATAAAAGGATGATGATTCAATAATTTCAAATAATTTTCATGAAAGTACAATTTTGGAAATTGGACTTATTTTTACGAAAACTTGTTCACTTGTTCTCTTAACCTAAATGGCATGATTCCGACCGTGAAGGTTGGAATCACCCAGTTTAGGCTAGAATACTAGTTCTGGGACACCCTTTACACTCAAATGCGTCTATGACGTCCATGTACGACGACAAAAACGCGGGTATGTGTCAAATGTAATATTAGGACTCGTCTCTGACTATTCCTACTTGGTATGTTCAAAGATCTACTCCCTGAGTATCATACATACATCCATTCTCACAAATTTTCGCGTTTATAATAGTAGTAGGATTTATTTATCAAGGTTCATGGAGGCTTACCGCAGATTTACCGACGCGGTCACCACCAACACACGCTGGTCGTATACCATCACTGAAGTCCACTGGCTCCTCCAGCACAAGTAATGCCAAGTCATTGTGAACCCTTCCATCACCATTCGAGAAGTTAGCATGGACTATGATTTTTGATATCTGTAAAAAAATTATGCAGGACATTTTTACACAGCATCATCTAGCCCCAAACTAAGCAGAGCTTGTATTATGGGAACTACATGACTGATATACTACTTATATACATATGTAAATAGTTACATATTATACATAGAAAAAACCCAGACCCGAGACAAATATTTGCAGATACAATCATTTGTCCCGCGGCAGGAATAGGACCAGCAACCCTCTGGGACTCAGGCGAGCCTTCGCCCACTGCGCCACAGAGGTCGTTGTAAATAAGTTTGTATAAACTAAACTAATAAACATTTATTTATGCAGCTATATACAAGTATATAAAAAAACAGGTGAAACAGCTAGCCATCTAAAGACCATTGCGAACGATCTATAGATAGGTCAACTGGTCCGATCACTAAAAGACGGAAGCGTTCCCAAAATGCTGGCTGAATTGCCATGCTGTATGGTAATGCGTTATTTATACAACTATACAAGTAGGTATATACAATAAATAAATGAAAGACCATTGCTATCTATAGATAGGTCAAATGATCCAAATCACTAACAGACGGAATCGTTCCCAAAATGATGGCTGAATTGTCACATTGAATGGTAATGCTGATGCGTTGACTCAGATAAGAGCCAACTCTGATCACGCGTCACTTAGACCAGTTGCCCTAAAATAATTTCGGATACGCGAACGGCCCCGGTTCCCCGGGACCTTGAGTCTCAACCCCAAAAGTATCAAATAAGTAAGCTCTGTCGAGTCTTCCATATTTGCGCCTCTTGAGATCCTCGGATGAATCATCCGCTGCACCGGCTCTAACTGATGTCCCCGATAAGATGGCGCTCAGGTATCTACGCACTTGACGTCTCATACCTTCCTTTAAAAAAAGCAAAAAGTCTTCACTTCTGTAAATTGGATCTAATTGCGAAACGTATACAACTTGTAACCTTTTTGTATCAACCAGGCCGTAAGCAGTCCAAGATCTCCAGTATCCAGATACTTGGAGTTTGACAGAATGACATTGACATGTGGTGGTTATATATCATCTGTTGAAATAGCGTCCGAGAGCGGGAATCTTTTCAAGATTGTACAAGTAGGAATTACAATAAATAACATAGAAAAATTTTCGTGTTATTAAATCTGAATTCTAGAAAGGGTTGAAATTCGTTTAGGAACGAACCAGAAGACGCAATTTACGAAATTTAAAAAAAATCGAGAATTTGGTGGATGGATGTTTTGTCCAAGTTTGCTCGTCATGCCACTATTTTGGGGAGGCCTATGTCCTGCAGTGGGCTTCTAAATGATGTTGATTATGATGATGACTGGTAGTGTAGTGGCTGGAGAACCCGAATTTCAATCCGAATATTATAGATTCGAATTCCATCTTGCAACGATCCTACTTCATAAAAAGCACGGTGAAATTACATGCATATGAGTCTTCACCCGTTATGTCTCAGGGTCGGCAACACGCGAGTGATTCCTCTGTTGTTGCAAACGTCTCCAAGTTACGGTAACCGCTTACCAACAGGTGGGCTGTATGCTTGTTTGCCACTCTAGTAGCATAAAAAAATGCAATGTGAAAGAAATCATCGTAAGCTAACCAAGAATTCCAAGACATGTCATAATCCGAGTACCTGAATAAAATGCGAAGAATTAAATAGGTAATACAAAATCTCGTACCCTGACGTTCTTTTCATCGTCTCCCATCGTCTGCAAAGACCTCTTCCCGAGGAAGACCAGCACATCATCAGGTTTCACCGTGGAGTTGAAGAAGTTGACACAACGTGCGGCTAAAACAGAATTTTAAAGTATTATTGTATACTAGCTTCTGCCCACGGCTACGCCCGCGTGGTACTCGGATAAAAAGTAGCCTATGTATTATTCTGATGTATAATCTATATTACTGTAAAGTTTCATGAAAATCCGCTAAGTAGTTTTTGCGTGAAAGGGTAACAAACATCCATCCACACAAACTTTCACGATTAGTAGGATTTACGAGTATTCATTTATTAACATCAGTCAACATTACTTCTTTTTATTTTGGACATCGACAGGATTAAAATAAACACTATAATCTATACTCAAATTTGGGTGCTCCGTACTGAAATTATGATGATGATAATGACACACATAAAATAAACGTTAAAACATAAACAATACCAGGATAGCTGGCTGGAAGATGGATAGACAGATAAATCCTACGATACACAATGCGCGCTGGGATAAAATGCATATTTTATAGAACACTGTCCTAGTTTGAATGCAGGGCTTATAGAGGACCGAGGACTTTGCTCGAAATGGGGTTGAAATACAGTATAAGTTATTGGTATTAACTTCAATTAAGGCACAGATAATGGCCTTGATTCTGTAGTTCACTAACTAAAATAAATTTAAACTGTCGCTCTCTTTAGTTTAGTTTAGTTTTTTACTGATAGTGCAAGCAAGAAAATATAGATAGCTAAAATTTTAGTGCTTAAAAACATACATATTATACTCAGAAAACACCCAGACCTATGCGGCTATAAGCTTGCATTCTGTCTCGTGGAATGCTAAATACAATGCAACACGCGGACACGTGCCAGATATAAAGTTTGGACGTGTCTCCGAGTACCACCTATTTAGTATCGTCATAGATCTGTGCACTGAGTATGAACCTGAGGCTCTCCATCATGGGGAATAGTATTCAGCGTGTTTTTTCTTTGGTTTCTACTCGATTGTTTTCGACGATTATAAAATATATATCAGGTATGACAGGTAGGTATGTGTGGTCTTTTTTATTACCTTTTAGTTTACAAAAGAAACAAAATTCAACAACATTTTAAATCAATATGTTTTTATTCAGTCACAAGACAAGTGAAATCACAAGACTCATATAGAAACGTCAACTTAAAAATTACGTGAATTTAAAATGTTAAAGTGAATTTACGGCGATTCCTCGCGCGCGACCAATCCTAGAAGAATCAGGCAACAAACTCTGCTTGGTAATTTATGATGATCCTTCATTCAGCTTTAGTTTGGAGCCAATCGAACGAGGTGATCTCATTTATAGAAAAGAGGGCTGCTTCATTTTCATCGTAACTCGGACAGCTAAGAATCTTGACTGTACAAGTAGTAAGTACCTACCCGAACCCGTGTTTTTGTGACGTCACTTTAATTTCTTCCCCTTTTTCAGAGCGGCTCGAGACGATTGCTAGCTTTTGTTTGAAGTTTAGACCCATTGTTGTAGATACGGGTCGCTGCACATTACTTAAAGGGAAGTAGAGTTACTTTAAATTGTTCACTTCACTCAAGAACCATCGTGAATTTGATTATTTATTGACGACCTCTGCAACCATTAGCGCAGTGGGCGAAGGCCCGACTGAGACGCAGATGGTTGCGGCTTCGATTCCCGCCGCGGGAGAAATGTTTGTAAGATCTACAAATATTTGTCACGGGTCTGGGTGTTTTCTATGTATAATGTGTATGTATTTACAAAAAAACTATATAAGTAGTATATCAGTCATGTAGTTCCTATAATACAAGTTCTGCTTAGTTTGGGGCTAGATGATGTTGTGTGAAAAAATGACCAGCAAATTTGTATTGAGTTTTGAGTGTCCACCCTGATGAAGAATTATACAGTATGTTAAACAGTTTTTAGAGTAGTAACGTACGATCTTAATAGGTTCCTATTTACTTAGAAAATTCCATCCTTATTTAGACTAGACCTAAGATCAACATTTTATTGTACCTGTTTTTTTTTTTTGCAATTTTTTTACGGTACTATTGGTTTACAGGTCATTCATATTGTAAAAACGTAACGTAAATTCCCGTTTTTACAATATGAATAGTCAAGTTCATGGTTTACAAGCCTTTATATCCTTCCTATTAATATTATAAACGTGAAAGTTTGTGAGGATGGATGTTTGTTACTCTTTCACGCAAAAACTACTGAACGGATTTTGATGAAACTTTATAGTAACATCAGAATAACACATACTACTTTTTATCCGGGTACCACGCGGGCGAAGCCGTGGGCAGAAGCTAGTTTGGTATAAATTTCAAGTTGATCACGGCTAGGTAGCCATGCCTGAGAGAAAGGGTCTTGAGACAGACGGACAATTAAGAGATCGGAAACAAAGGGTTCCGTTTTTTCCTGTTGAGGTGCGGTACCCTAAAAATTACACAAAGTTCGTATTTAAATCGTTCAATAAACTCCCAAAACCCCGACTCGTTTTTTCAATATTGAAATCACTTCCAACTTTTAATTCTCCAATATTTCGACTCAAAAATACTTTTAACGAACTCACCTGTTATCAAAAGTTTGTTACTCAAGAGGGCTCCGTCGCAGATGTATTGGAATTGGTTCGCTGTATCGTTTTTGATGAAGATAGTTGCTATCCAGGGATATACGTTAGAGACATCGCTAGTGTTGCCATGGCAGATGTTGGTCTGGAAATAGAAAATCTACACTTAAAAATCATTCTTTCTACCACTGGATAAAGATGAAACCTTGATAATATCTGTTGCATTATTCATGTCCGAACATTTTTGGTTTCCGAAAATGACGGTTTCTTTCTATAAAGTTCCTTGACAATGATTTTAATAAGTCACTGAAAGCTAAAACTACATAATTTTTTCTCGCGCCCGTATTTTTATGGGCTATAAAGTTATAATAATCGCCGGTAAATCATATTATCGCTATAAACACTGTCATGTACAAAATGGCGGGAAGAAAATTTTTTAAAGATGCCGGACGCCTCCTTTTTAATATTTTATTAATTTTATTTAACTGCTCACGGTTTTGTAATTACATAGGTTGTAAATTATAGAATTATGTTTTTATGGGCAACCTATAATTTTTAGCGGATTTTTGTTTCTTCTTTACTAAATAATAGATAAGTTAGTATTACTTTTATATACCAGTACCTTGCGGGACAAAAGTAACCATTTAGGTATATATATGAGGACAAAATTATGTAGTAACGAGAGAGAAAGGTACTTATGTTAAAATGGTTTGTGAATTTAGAAAGGACGGATGAAAGAAGATTAACAAAACAAGTCTAAAAGGCGAAAGGGATAGTTGGAAGGGGGAGGCCTTAGCGAACGTACTCTGAACAAAATGGAGACGTTACTACGTCATGAGTACAACTAAACCGACAAACTTGTATGAAGAATGCAACTAAACCAACGAGCTTGTATGAAGAATGCAACTAAACTAACGAGCTTGTATGAAGAATGCAACCTAATCAACGAGCTTGTATGAAGAATGTAACTGAATCAACGAGCTTGTATGAAGAATGCAACTAAACTAACGAGCTTGTATGAAGAATGCAAAAACCAACGAGCTTGTATGAAGAATGCAACTGAATCAACGAGCTTGTATGAAGAATGCAACTGAATCAACAAGCTTGTATGAAGAATGCAACTAAACCAACGAGCTTGTATGAAGAATGCAACTAAACCAACGAGCTTGTATGAAGAATTCAACTAAACCAACGAGCTTGTATGAAGAATGCAATGAGGATGAATGAAGTGAAAGAAAGAAAGAAAGACATCTTTATTTAAGCATTTAACAATATGTATGAAAGAGTGTGAAAGAGGTAACGCCAGGATCATAGCAAATGAAAATCCGTGATCTTTGTCTACCCCTCCGGAAAAAAATCGTAAGTATGTATATAGGACAAATAATTACAGGTTGTGATACCCACGACACAGTGAATTCTAGTGTAGAGTCAAGTTTTTGTATATATTTATGGATACCATGGTCCTCGTATTTTCTGACACGACACAGGGAATTCTTAAGTGCGGTTAGGAATATGTATATGTTTTTTGTCTGTTTATTTATTATTTAGTTGAGCTATCTATAGATCGTTTGCAACGGTCTTTAGGTAGCTAGCTGTTTCATCTGTATTTTTTGTAATCATAATCATAATAATCATAATTTTTTTTTATCTTTATAATACATGTACTTAGAATCGTCAAACACAAAATTAAAAAAGTACTTAAGGTAGGTAACAAATGTAACAAATCAGATATTAATACGATTATTAGTTAACACTTCGTCTTAAATATAGATTTTTATAGATATAGAAATAAAACTTTTCCCTGTTTTTGCAAGTCTAGTACCACAATGTTTTTCTTGCGTCTCGTGTTGTAACTATGAGTCTCCTCTTTTAATGTCATATGGCTTAGGTTTTCTCTTACATATACTATATTTTGGAATATATCTTACATAAAATATGTATGTATATACCTAATTGTACATAATTGTATGAAAATGTATATTTATTATTCATACATAATACTATAGATACTATAAGAAACGCGAAAGTTAGTGAGGATGGATTTGTTACAAAAACGACAGAACGATTTTTTATAAAACTTTACAGTAATATAGCTTATACATCAGAATAACACATAGGCTACTTTTTCCGGTTACCACGCGAGCCATGAAACTAGCCTATGATAACCCGAAGAATAAATCACTAGTTACCAACTAAATTTCTGCCTTCCCACAATTATCTCCGTATAAATATTTACCCGAGACAAATTGAGGAAATAATTAATTGAGCTCACCCGTTAAATCAGGTGCTACACTATCTGGAGAATGCGGGAGGTTGGGAATGACTGACAAGAATTGATGAACCAACCAACAAATGCGTGTCCAATACAATGGCAGACCAAATATTACCTATTTATTTACTTACTAGCCTCTGCCCACGGCTTCGCCCGCATGGTGCCCGGATAAAAAGTAGCCTATATGCTATTATGATGTATAAGCTATATTACTGTAAAGTTTCATTAAAATCCGTTCAGTAGTTTTACGTGAAAGAGTAACAAACATCCATCCTCACAAACTTTCGCGTTTATAATAGTAGTAGGATTTTATGTATCACTTTTTTTTTCATTCAATAAATCGAAACTTTTTCATTTTCACATGGAAATTAGTAACCTTAGAAAAATGACACAAGTTATCCACCTCTGAAAGTGGCATAGATTCAGATTCAGATTCAGATTAGGATTCGGATTCGGATTCGGATTCGGATTCGGATTCGGATTCGGATTCGGATTCGGATTCGGATTCGGATTCATTTATTAATAACGAATTGTTACATGTCAATTTGGATAAACCAATGCGGTGAAAGGATTCAGTAAGCAATGCAGGATCTCCTTCCTTATGACGTCCTCGAATTTTTGGTTCCAAGATGTCGGTAAATTAATTTCTAGCGCAAATGTCTATTGGAAGATAGAGAATATATTTATTTATTTTTATAAAGTATAGCAACAGATGAAACAGTGAAGCCGTTTTAATAAAAGAGACAAACGATCTACAGATAACTCAACTGATCCATATCACTAACAGGCGGAAACATCCCCAAAATGCTGGCAGCATTTCCACGCGGAATGACAATGTAACGGTGACCCGAATAAGAGCAATGGAAGATGAATAGATGTTATGTTCGTACAAGGGACCACAAAACGCTGTCGTGTAGCGAGTTTAATGAATAGTCTAGGAGCTGATAGCCGCACGCAATACCGCATCATCCATCACAGAGGCTGCTCAGGAACGCTTATCTACCGACTATAGAAAAAGCAGATGCGGTATTTTGATGAAATAAAACGAATTCGCTTCTCATCAAAAAATAAAATTATGTGTTTTATACAAGTCTTTATCGCTTTTATCTTTTCAAAAACAGCAAGTTACAAGTCAACGCGGAGCACCTAGGCCCGAATTCATAGTCGATTAGGGCACCCCTAGGGGACTGTTCAGGCGCTAAGTAAAAATTCAAGTGCGAATTCAACCTTTATACACCCAGCCATAAGGCGAATGCTAAATGTTGGTTTTTGGGGGACTGTTCAACCCCCGACTATGAATTCAGGCCCTAGTGGATTAGGACTAAATCACTGAATTGAGCTTCATAACCCTAAGGTGCTTATAAGATGCCCTAACGCCAATATTATAAAAGACTAGCTTCTGCCCACGGCATCGCCCGTGTGGTACCCGTATAAAAAGTAGCCTATATGTTATTCTTATGTATAAGCTATATTGCTGTAAAGTTTAATAAAAATCCGTTCAGTAGTTTTTGCGCGAAAGAATAACAAACATCCATCCTCACAAACTTTCGCCTTTTAATTGAAATAAAAAAGTAACTAAATGTCAATCGTGAAGACGGCTATAGACTCGGCTACTGGGAATCCTGTTATCGACAGTTGTCGATAACGATTCTTAGTGCGTGATTTCTTAGTGCGGTGATATGGTTAGTTTAGTGTTTTGTGATGTGAATAAGGACTTTTCTGAATCTAGAATGAGATAAAATGAGGGTAGTTGCGGCTAGAACCTCTGTTTCATGACGGTTACTCCACTCCATACTCAGTCAAAACGTTAGATAAATAAAAATATAGACGTATAATTTTTATACGTCTATATTTTTCCCACGCAACCGCATGTCCCGACTCAACGAGGCCCTATACTTTTGTTCGTAAAATAATTGTTTATCTATAATAGGTATTAAACTGATCCTACTACTTTGTAAGCCTCGACAAGAACACTAGTGCCTGAGCCAGTCACGTGTAGAAACGTACGTGTTGGGAGTGCAAGAGGTAGGTGGAAGGCTTGATTTGTCTACCTTGTGTATCTGAGCAAATGCAAAAAATCAATTTGGTCTTTTAAACATTCTTTAAAAAAACTTTTGTTAGCTTCACAAAAAAATCCCTCACATAAGTGGTCGTTCTGAGTCTCTAGGTACTCATTTTTAGTTAAGTTTCTATTATTGTTACGTTTTTAAATATTTTTAAAAAAAGTATACGTAATCACTTACATAATCTGCATAATTATCATGTGTATAGAATCCAGCTCTTCTATTATTCAACAGTTTGTGAACAATTTTGTATTTGTATAGTGTTTCAATAGATGCTGCGTATCGCAGTTGCTGCCCCGCACGCACACCGGCGTCACGGAAGACCAGCGTTTTAGTGGCACAAAGTGCTTCTATAACATAGTGCTGAGTGGCGGCCGTTTTTGTTGTCAATCTCATTTACTTAATAACTCGTATGTGCAGCTTTATGTGACACAAAATAAAATATTTTTATCTTTATCTTTTATCTTATCAAATATTGAAATCATATGTTAGGTATAGGTATCTATGTACGGCAACTTCCCTTATGTTTTATACGGTCGATTCAACTCTTTATCAGCCCCTATTACTCCCACACAATTATAAAGGCGAAATTTTGTGAGGATTGATATTTGTTACACGCAAAAACTACTGAACGAATTTTGATGAAACTTTACAGTAATATAGCTTATACATCAGAATAACACATAAGCTACTTTTTATCTGGGTACCACGTGGGCTAAGCCGTGGGCATACGCTAGTATTATAAATGACAAAGTTTGAATGTTTCGATGTTCATTATGTTTGGAGTACTGCTGGAGATATGCCTTATCCAAATTGTTTCTCGCATCTGTGATCGTAATAATGGCTCTCTCACGAAACTTGCGTAATTATATAGGAAAAAGATTTTTTCTTCTTCAGACTGCGACGATTAGACCGTTGTTAATGTTTGTTTCTGTTTGTTGGTGTATTGATATCAAAATACATTTTAAACAATGCGATACAATTATGATATATGCATGTAATAATTATATATATTAAGTAAGTGTGATTGGATATAAAAAATAATATTGTATTTAAATTTTGTAAAAATTTGTAGCACGCTTACCGCCAATCACTACAAGTTGGGTTGGCTGGTAGAAGATGCTTTAGCATTAAGTCCGCCTATTGTTCACTTTTTATAAAATGTGCAATAAAGAGTTAATAAATAAATAAATAAATGTAAGTAGGTAGTATATCAGTCATGTAGTTCCCAAAATACAAGCTCTGCTTAGTTTGGGGCTGGATGATGATGCTGTGTGACAAAGTCCAACATTATTATCATTATACTAGCTTCTGCCCACGGCTTCACCCGCCCACGCGGGTACCACTACCCGGATAAAAAGTAGCCTATATTCTGACTATTGACTACAAGCTCTGCTTAGTTTGGGGCTAGATGATGCTGTGTGGAAAATGTCCTACATTAATAAATTATATTATTATGTGTGTCTTGGATTTAAAAGGTAATTTTTTTTGGAGATTTTTGTGCATGAAATATAAGAGTATCATCTTGCAAGGTACAATGAATCCGTCCACCACATTGGTCCTACAAAAGTCACATTTGCCACCCCCACGCTGTGAATGAACGAATTCAATGAGTGAACCACTAAATCCTTTATAAAACCAAAAAAAATTCTATTCAAAATACGAATAGTAGTCAAAACAAAATAAAGCAAATAAAATACAATAAAAATTCGTTTTCAGCAAAAAGGTTGAGTAATCCGAATTTCAGTTAGGATATCCTTTGAAATTGAAGGCTTGGTCTGTTTCAATGCTGCTAGGAATAAAGACACTGACCGACTGAGCCGTTGCGGTCTATTATAAAGAGACGTATAGAACGCAGGGTGAGCAAGAAAGGAACTATTCATATTGTAAAAACGGGAATTTTCACGTACCGCACTATCGGTGAAGGCATCGACTAAGTTTCGACTCATTCCGAGAGTCTTCATCAGGGTGAGAGTTCCCGTTTTTACAATATGAATAGTCAACTTCACGATAGTTATTGGCATAAAAAAACGATTTTGTAATTTGTATTTAAGTGTTTTTTTAATTAAACATGGTCAGCTTGATTGATATTATTTATTAGGCAATTTTGGCTCCATTTTGCTTCAGAATCTATTGTCATACAAACATTGTTTCGAAAATCAATACAAAAATTTAAAATCAAATAGCAACACGTTAATTAAAGCAAAGTTCGTACAAATCCAGTTTCCAAAAACATTATTTTAAAAACTATTTCACAAGGTCTAAAAAAAAAACAAACAATACATAGTTCCCAGAATGCAATTTTGTTCAGTGTTCACAAATTTCGAAATTTAGCTGAGAGAAGAAATCAACAAGCTATGTGGTTTGCTAGGAGGTATGAACCATTAGGTATGAACGTATCACCTGGCTATATTTTTTTATTTTTTTATACAACTGAAGTAGCAAACATGAATACGGCCCAACTGTTGGTAAGCAGTTACTGTAACCTACGGACGTTTGCAACACCAGAGGTATAATTTGAGCGACCATAAGATATAACGGGTTAGAGGCCCAAACGTTTTACTGTTCATGGAGAAAAAAAAATGCATTCCTGTACCGCAGAGGGGTTGGCAGAGTGCACGAAAGTTCACGCAGGATACGTGCTTAGCATCATTGATTAAAGAAGATTTGAAATGTGATTATTTTTATTTAATTCAATACAAATGACCAAGCAATATATTTTATAGAACATTGAGAATAAATGCTTTTGCCCAACAGAAACACACACAGTCGAATCGGTTGAAAAGCTGAAACGTAAAAAATGCCATCGAAGTTTAGCTGTAAATGCCATGGGTATCATTCGTCAACGTATTCAATAGAAAATTGTTTTTCACGCCCAAATCGTTTTCCGCGTAAAAAATACGGAATGATTGATTCGAAAGTGCTCACTCGGTCCGACTGTTCGTGACACATTGTGCTTTAGTTTGGCGAATATATTGCTGAGAAAGTTTTCGTTAGGTACTGGCGACAGCTTTCACGACAAAATGCTGGCAGAAAAGTTATGATATTGCGTTAAATCCGTCCTGATGAAGAATCTCGGAATAAATCGAAACCAGTACTTCACTGTACAATAGATACTTTATTTACGATACGTAAAATATGTGTATTTAGGGTTCTGAAGCCAAATGGCGAAACAAGGCGTGCCTCTGACTACCCCCTATTTGGACGTATCTACTGAAACAGTAAATAAATAATCTATACCTAATAGACACATAGAGGATTACATGGTTCGTGGGTAACAGAAACTACGAGTTCCGTAATCTTACCGTAATATTACACTCAGACCAAGAACAAATGTCTACAGAGCATGCAAACTTTTGCCCCGCAGCGGGAATCGAAGCCGCACTTGCGTTACAGCCGACTACTCGCTCGCCGCGCCACTGAGATCGTAAATTTATAACATAACTTTCTGACCAACTCTCTACGCTCATGAAACCTTTAGCCAAATAGGCCTTTAATTAGGCCTTTTGCATCAATATAATCATGACAATTGTCTGTTTAGGTAGATATAGTTAGTTTTTTATGTATGTATGTTTTATGTTTTTTATTTTAAGTGTCCAATAATAGTTGATGAATTTTCCTTTAGTTTTTCCTAGTTTTGTTTTTCGTTCTCCGTGTCTGTGTGACACAGACCACAATGTGTACAAAATAAGGTTATGCTCCCGAATAGTATTTATCTACTCGTGTCGGAAGCAAAATGTGTTTTGATTTGTTCTTATTATGTAGTTATTACGATAGCATTCCATATGATGTTAAATACTATATGCAAACCCATCGAAGGTTATTGGAACACTAATTGATGGCGCATACGTTAATTTGGAAATTAAATTGGAAATTTTGGCATGCCAGTTTCCTCGCGATGTTGTGTTTCACCGTTATGCTGTAGGACAAATCTAATGGTGGTCGACTGTGTTCAAACCTACAACTTTCGGATCGGAAGTCAGATTACCACCGGGCTAACATAGTCAACATATTTTTTAATTTGTAAATAAATGATTCTTACTCACAGAAGTATCATTGTCCAGCTCAGTTTCAATCTCTAGACGATATTCTTCAACGTTTTCGACTATTTCTTCGTTCATTTTATCATCTTTCGGCCTGTCTGTCGGTACATATACATTTTCCTCATTCGTCGTGTCTTTGTACAGATCAATGTAATCTATTTGTGGATAGTCAGTGGTATCTTCGTCATAATTGTTTTCGTCATCCTGTATTAGATTCTCTCTGATATCTTTTTCAAATTGTTTGTCCTTTAGTTTTTGTTCGTTGTGGACTGGTTTCACAGTTTTTGCCAATAACCAGTCGTCTGACTTTTTTTGTTCCGAGTTATTATTTGTTTTTGTTACTATTTCATCATTATTGTTAGATTTGTTTGCTGATATATCTGTTTTTGGATCTATTTTCGTAAATATTTGCACAGTTTGGTTTGGATTCACTGTTGTTAAGGCTGATGAACTGTCTACTTGTGTTTTTTGGGCTGGCTTGTTTTTATTCGGTGTTCTATTATTCAGTTTGATGCTTTGTTTTCTTGATGCTATTGATGTACTGCCTTCAGCCTTATCTTTAAGATTTTGTTGTTTGGTGATGTTTTCTTCTTTTTCAATCGTAGTGTTCAGTTTTTCCTCAGTGATATAACTATCAATGAGGAACGATATAATACTCGCAGGTATTATTGACCGACTTCCAAGCATGAATTCATGGTAGTTTTCACTTTTTGTGGTTTGTATTGCTGTTGGTGAAAGATTTTCAATATTAACGTCCTCATTATCAGCTTTAGGAGTTGTCTCGTAAGGGGTTTCATTATATCTGTCACCAATGGTAGATATAAATTCGAAAGGGATGGTATCTTTTTCTTGTTCAGTCGTTGCTTTAAGTTCTTCCTCAATGTTATAATTGTCCATAATTGACGATATATTTAAGGGCACTTTTGACCGATTTTCAGTTGTAAATTCTTCATTTATATTTTTAACGTTTCTATCTCCGACAGTTTCTAGCCCTGTCGATGGTTGGTCTTCATTAACTTCTTCAGTTTGATTATCACCACTATCGAAGCTTAAATTTTCCAAGTTGTGAATAAGACTATTGCCAAAATCATAACTAAAAGCTTTCACGTAAATTTGAGTATTTGGATTATCAGTAACAATAACATCAGTCGCCACACGCTTTTCTAGATTCTTGAAAAGTTCATGCTGTATAGCATCTGTGATATCTATAATAGTTTTGGTCTCAACATTTTTGACTTGTTTATAATCTTTAGGTAAGTTGTCAACTGAAGCGTTAACGTGCTCTATTTCAGTAACATTTTGGAAAAAACTTTCAGCAAACTCACTAAAGCACTTCAAAAAAATATCAGCACAGTCACCTTTAGTTTGAACCACAAACAAAACACAGAACAAAAATAGACATATTTTAATCATTTTCAAAACGTTAGAGCTCTCTGTGTGTTCGCACAGAAATGCAGATGATGTTGATATTAATTTCAATAAAAAACTTACTACATCGATCAAATTCAACTTTACCTCTAAGTCGGTAAGCATTAAAATAGCGTGGCTTCGTTTCAAGTTGTAAGTAACTTGAGGATTTTACCTTGAGAATTCGTGGTCTCAACGACTTTGAGAAATGACCGCGAACAATCGTAGTAAATAGACAATTAGTGGCTCAGAGTAGTTTAAGCTTTGACACGTAAAGTATTTTACAGAGGCCAAGCTTCATACAAAACAAACGTAGTACGATATGGTGGTGCGATGGGTGGGAAGCCGTTTTTGATACAAACGGTGCGTCTTAAATTCCCGCTGCTAGATATTTGTTCCAGATCTTACCCCCGCCCACGATACGGGGAATGCTAGTGTGGGGTCAGACCTATGTGTCTGTTGGGTGTTTATGAATGAATTAATTTACTACCAAAAGTGGAACATATCTTACACAGATACAATGTTGTCGTCTTTATTATCTTTCGACAACCTCTGTGGCGAAGTGGGCGAAGGTCCGCCTGAGAAGCAGAAGGTTGCGGGTTCGATTCCCGTTGCGGGACAAATGTTTGTATGATCTGCATTCATTTGTCTCGGGTCTGGGTGTTGTATGTATGTATTTACAAAAAAAATGTATAGTTATATCATTCATGTAGTTCCCATAACACAAGCTCTGCTTACTTTGGGGCTAGATGATGCTGTGTGAAAATGTCTAGCGTTATTTTTTTATTTATTTATTATTATCGAGTGAGCGAAGCGAACTAAGATCTTAGTTCGCATACATACAAATATGTATCCATTTTTTTGTCCGACGATAATAAAATTGTCGAACCGTTTACTTGATAATGATGAAACTTCATAGGTAAATAGGTTATACTTATAGAATTTTGGTTTGAATATGAGATTAATCAGTAAGGGAATTCTATGGGGTAAGGTAGTTTTGGTAGTCGGGTAAAACCAGTACCTGCTAAATTTACAGGGGAGATTTTGAAGTTATCCAAGCCTCTTCATTGACTAAGGTTACATTTTTATCGGATTTATTTTTTATAGAAACTGCCACCCTATTTAATACATTTGACAAGAGGTGTCCTTTGCTTATTCGAATACATTTTTGTATACTTATCATCATCATCATCATCATCATCAGCCTATATTAGTCCACTGCTGGACATAGGCCTCCCCTAATGAGCGCCATAGCGCCCTGTCTTTAGCTTGCCGCATCCAGCATCTGCCTGCAGTGTTTCGCAGATCGTCATCCCACCTGGCCGGAGGGCGTCCTACACTACGTTTGCCGAGTCGCGGTCTCCACTCAAGAACACGTTTACTTATACTTCTAGTTATATTCAGTTTTTGTTTATTTTGTTATCTTGTGGTGTGCGGTAACGTATTTTGAATTAATTGCTACGAAGCATAGCCTCTGTTAGATACATAAACTGCTGGTTGGTGGGTAAAGCTCAGCTTTGACAATAGGCATCGGCGTAATTGGTATTTCGTGCCGTCCAATTAGATGCTATTGTGAACGAAATAATAGAATCAGCAAAATAAGGCTCAAATAACAGAAACCTACTTAAGTAGTACTTACTAGCTATGCTACGGCCCCCTCGGTCCTTAACCCACCGCGTCGCATCGCCCGCCCGCGCTATTACTTATTTTTCTCGGCTCTGATCTGAATTTGAGTCAGAATTGGCAGGGTTCCCAGGCCTGGATGTACGAAATCTGCTAGGAAGCTTCCGGAGTGATCTTTATATGTTAACATATTTTTTTTAGGAGATAGTCATTTTTTATTTTTCTCATTTTTAGCTGGTAGTGAAAATCTACATTATCACAAACTTATTATTCAACTACAACTAGCGGAAATAGAAAGTTGACTGCATCAATTCGGGTACCACGGCTAAGCGATAATAATAGGTAATATAAAACTGCTGTGTTCCTCAAGTGTATGAGACTCAAGCGCCCAGGGGTGTTAGACAAATACCTCACGCATACTTTTTCTTTCACGCTAACGCAAATTTGTCAAGGTAAAACTTGGCAGCTGTTACGTGACATTGCCGCAGCTAATGTCATTACCATACTATTCAATCTTTCCGCAGGCGTTAACGTCATCAGAAAGTGGTGTTTGTCTAACCCCCCAGGTAGACCACAAATATCACTTTCTGGGGTACTAGACAAATACCTCACGCTTACTTTTCCTTTCACGCTAACGCAATTATTTCAAGGTAAAACTTGGCAGCTATCAGGTGATATTTCCGCAGCTAATGTCATTCCCATACAATTCGATCTTTCCGCAGGCGTTAACGTCAACAGAAAGTGGTATTTGTCTAGACCCACTGTTGACGTTAACGCCTGCGGAAAGATAGAATTGTATCTTTTCTTAATTGTAATGGGAATGACATTAGCTGTGGAAATGTCACGTGACTACTGTCAAGTTTTTCCTTAACAAATTTGACAATGCTGTATATCATTAAAGCCTCTTCTTGAACATTGTGTGCAATCATAAGAGGGGCAAGATTCTGGCAATAAATCGTTTTAATTAATAACAATAGCAGATAGTAATCAAATTGTTACGAAACTGCCTCACAGTCATTGTTAGCGAACATTTTTGAGAGTTTTGTAATCTGTTTCTTTCATCATTAATTAGCTGTCTTATTTGTAAACGTGGTAAAGTTTTCATATTTATCAGTCTGTTGAAGTAAGTAGCTGGAAAAATCTTTGTAAATTTGCTTACATAGTTTTGGGACAACGACGTGATTTATATCAATGTGTAGGTTTATCTTCATTTTTTTACAGTTTAATCAAAGTTTAACTGAGTGTATAAAGTACGAATGCCCTGCCCGACGAAATAAAATGTTTCAGAGCTTAATAAGATTATGTTACCTACCCTGACAAGAATTCAGATTGTCACGGACCCCTTTTTTTTTCTCAATGCTCAATACATTTATCGCTTTCACATGGTAGGTACATAGATGGTGTTTATAGGTAGGTATCTCACATGAACCCTGTCTAAGAGTATAGCAATAGATAGGTAGGCAGGCCGAAGTTTTGCGTAAACAAACTAGTTATTAATATCTACAGTAAATAAAGTTAAGTCTCTCAAATGAACTTTGTATTAGGGTACGGCAGCAGACCGAGGTTTTATTTTCATTGTAGGTAGTCAAAGTAGGTACTTTAGGAGATGGGTATACCTAAGTGCATTATTTGTTTATTAATATTATTGTAATCCGCAATCGTCATATTATTTCATGACAATTTCGATTTAATGTAGTTTTCAATTTCATTTTATTATTTACAATGTTAAATAAATTTACTGCTAAGCTTGTTCTAGATAATCGTCAATATTATAATAGCATTTGTCAATTAGAAAAGATTTAAGTTTTTTTTATAAATAGTGTATGTTTTTGTATTTGTTTTAGTTGTGTCGGAAGTTATAAATTTTAATTGACATAATGTATGGGCCTTTGAAATGTCTTTAGGTGTATGAAACTTACCGTTTCTATAGCAAAGTATCGATATAGAATATTGAATAAGAAGGGCTTGCATTGCTGTGTTCTAGTTTGAAGGGTGGAATTACAGGTATATGAGACTTATGTCTCAGGGTCGTGAGTGATACATCTTGGTACAAATACCAATTTTTGTTGGCGTAAACGCCTGCGCAAAGATTGAATTGTATGGAAATGACATTCCCTGTGGAAATGTCACGTGACTCCTGCCAAGTTTTACATTGACAAATTTGCGTTAGCGTGAAAGGAAAACTAAGCGTGATGTAATTGTTTAGACCTTTGGTCTTGCAAGTGTCCATAGGTTACATTAAATGAATGAATGAGTGAATGAATGAATGAATGAATGAATGAATGAATGAATGAATGAATGAATGAATGAATGAATGAATGAAAACACTTTATTGTACACCATAAGAAAATAGATATAGCCTACCATTATATCTATGGGCCGTTTGTTTGCCACTTTAGTTATTTATTTAGTTAACTAATTAAGTAGGTACAATAGTTAGTTAGTAGTATCATTAAACCTATGTTAGGTTTGTCTAAACACTAGATTCTCGAGGTGTTAATGTATTTTAAACAAAAGTGCACAACAAAAACAAAAAATTAAACGAAACATACCAATTTTTGTAACTTTGCTCCATTATTCTTATTAACCATCTCGATATCTTCTAAATTCCTTGGCACCAGCTTACTCTCGTCAACCAGGTCTTTCACAATCCTCTTCCAAACCACACCATCGTTGATAGTAATATCTTCTAAGAAGATATAGTCCACTTCTACTCTTCTACTAGGTAGTTCGTTGTAATCGTTTTCAAATGTCTCGATTTTAGCGTTTCTTTTTGTTTTACTAGGTTCTAAATCAGCTTGTATGCTATTTAACTCATCTATATTAAATTCGTTTATATTAAAGTCGTCTAAGTTTCTTTTTGTTTTTTTAGGCTCTTCGAATTCTTCCTGTATGTTCGTGAACTCATCTATATCAAAATCAAAGCCTTCGTCTGTAGCACTGCCAGGATCAACAGTTGTATAAAATTCTGTGGTCCAATCGACTTCAAGAACCGTCAAGTTCAGTTCAGATATTGTAGGAATTCGTTTTATGGTTATGTTTGCGTTTATATAATTGTGCACATCGGGCCAGTATCTCGAACTATATAGTAGTGTTGATATAAGGAATATTATAACAAAGAATATCATTAATACGAGTAAACGTATCGTTAGTTTCAAATATGACATGTTCATTTTCATTTTAGATTGAAAATACAGAATCTCAAATTTGAAATGATTTCTGTACACTTCTGTTTTTTGTTATAGTAAGATAATGTTTTGTGTGCACTGATAAGTGGCTCCGTTTCAAGGAAATCGTATCAGCTGATGGACGAAACCAATGACCAAGGGCTGGCACTTACCTCGGTCAGAAAATTGGCATTGCTATTCAACAAGATAATGTTGCCAGCCTGTCCTTTTATTATACGTGGAGGTATAATTGTTTTTAATATTGTATCATTCTGTCTGTAGTAAAATTATTATCAAAAGGCTATTTGATTATAGATTATTTGCACTTTTAGTTTTGTATTTTGATTTTTATTTAATCACTTTTCGCAGTTCGATTATATATTTTGGCCACTGTATTTCAACACAGCTATTGGTATGTATTGCAATATCAAAGGTTGACTACAAAATGGTATTGTACACTGGATATAGAGACTATACAGCTGTATATGGTAAGCAATTAATATTGTAAAATAATAGGTCGTCCCGTAGGCATAGGTCATAATGCGCTATTGATGTCTGATTAGTAGGAAGTATACGTACTTATAAAGAACTAGCTTCTGTACACGGCTTCCCGGATAAAAAGTAGCCTATGTGATATTCTGATGTATAAGCTATATTACTGTAAAGTTTTATCAAAATCCGTTCTCTAGTTTTTGCGTGAAAGAATAACAAATATCCATCCTCACAAACTTTCGCGTTTAGAATAGTAGTAGGATAAGATAAATAAATTGGTTGTGTGTATATCAAACTGCGAAAATCAAATTCTGTCAGAGACATCAGTTAGGTAACGCCGGTGCAGCGGCGGATTTGGCCGAGGATCTCAAGAGGTGGAAATATGGAAGTTTCGAAAGAGGTTACATACTTAATTCTTTGAACCTTTTGCGGTTGAGAATCTGGGTTCGCGGGAACCGGGGCCCTTCGAGTATTCAAAATTATTTCAGGGCGACTGTTTGATGCGATATTCGACCAGAGAGCTGGTTCTTATCTGGGTCAACGCATAGTATGATACATTTTTGATGATCGTAATTTTAAGTAAATGTTTCAGAATAACTAATTTAGCTCTTCTTTAGGTTTACAAGACCTACTTATATTTTAAACAAAACTTAAGAGAACAATAGACAACACAATTAAACTTTATTACACATAGGAAGCAGGTAACCGGCGCAGGGCCGCGTTAGTTTGTAAATCGGCACGTCTCTTCGGGTTGCGAAATTAGAATGAATTTAATGAACTTTATCGATCAAATGAATGGAATACTTCCTACTATATAAAACGCGACATGTGCCAAATATAAGGTTTGGACGTGTCTCTGACTACCTTCTACTCGGTTAGGTTAGGTAGGAGGTACCTTTTTTGTTTCATCATCATAAAAAAGGTACCTCCTTTTTGTTTTATGATGATGTACAACGAAGAGTCAAGATTAAGCATTGTGATTTTGAGGATAAAGGGTTTTTTAAAAAGGAAATTATTTATGGGTTTCGGGCATGACCCATTTTGAATTAAAGAAATAATTTGTAATTGGTAGAAAATTTTAATATTATCTTACAAACTAAATAACAATTTATTTACAAAAGGTTCATAACAATATAACAATCAACAACGAATAACAATGAAAACTAGTTAACATAAAAAAAACGGAGTCGGCAAACCAACAAATATGTCTTTATAATACGATGGTTGTATAAAAAAAATACAATAATGTTAGGTAGAACTCTAACAATGTGAATTTAAAATAGTTTTAGCGGAGTACATACAGTCAGCGACATTTTTATATACTCTTTTTTCTTCGAGACTAACAAAGAAATAGTTAAGACCAAGACGGATCTTCAAATGAAGGCCAATTAAAAATCATAAATTAAAAGTATAGTACAGTTTAAGTAGCTATATTCAGCTAAAAAATATAAAATAAGCTATTTTCTTAAGTAGATTTAAATCTACTTTTGGTGCTGGCTGTACCCTACCTATAAAAAGGTGTAAGACCATCAGCGCTTATAAAATTTTAACATAAATTTGATCATTACTGAACAATTTTATCATGCATCACCAAACCCATTCTATTCTTTGTTTAGAATTGGTGTTTTTTCTTACAGTATCAAAAACAACTAAAAACGTTAAATCAGAAAAAAGATTTGTCGATATGTATGACCGAATTCCACTTACTAAATTTGCATTCTTACAAGTATCGAAAGAAAAATGAAGAAAAAAGGTCTTTAAATTGAAGAAAACAGGAATAGCTGTGCCAAAGCCTGTTTCTGCAGGTACGTTATAATCTTTTTTTTTTTTTTTTTTTTTAAATCTTATGCTGTCCCTTCTTAGTATGAATTATTGTTTCGTAAACTGGCACTTTGAAGGGGAACGGTTTTTCCACAGGAACAATAATATGCTTTACCACCTCAAAAGGCACTTCCTTAATTTTCGGTACGCGAACCTCCTTAGTCACAGGATACGGTACAGACTTTTCAACCGGTATCGATACCTCTTTGATAATCGGTATTACGATCGCTTTAGGAACCGGTACCTGAATTGGGACGGGATGCGGTACCGGTATTAGAATAGGCTGGTTGATTTTGAACTCTACGTTCTTGGGAATAGGGACAACTACTTCTTTGTAGTGCTTTATAGGTTCGGGTGTTTCCTCGTGTATGTGTTGGTGGACTGGGTAAGAGTGGGCCTTCAAATCGTGTCCTCCGAAGTCATGGCCTCCGAAGTCGTGGCCTTCAGACTCCCCTTGGCCTTCGTGGCCGCTGAAGTCAAAGCCGTGGTTTGAGTAATCGCTGGCCTGAAGCTGTATAGAAAGAAAAAATATAACTTTTGATTCACGTTTTTTCGCATTTATTAACGAAAGGTCCGTAAGGCCCTCCACTCCTTTCGAGTGGAAAAACCCTTTCTTTTCTTAGGTACTTCCGCTTGGCATACTAATGAAGGGAAGTTTTACTTTCTCGTGCCACTAAAGTAGTGCTATGGGTAAAATTACATTTCCAGTGACACTACGCTGTTGCCAGTAGTACCACGGGAAATATTATTTCGCGTGGCACGAGTGGGCTATCTAAAAGTTCTATTAAACTTCCTTCTTTATCATAACTGCAATCTTAAACTACTTGGAACAAGGAAGGTACTGGCACTTGAGATGTCCACGTGCATTACCGGTTTCGAACCCACGACCTTAATCGGAAGTGAGGGTACCGCCCACTAGGCCAACACGGCTCGTAATAATAATAAAACCAAATAGATTAATTTAGTCCCTGAAATGGGCATCTTCAGACCTATAGTTACTTAGTACTTACGCAGATCCGAGAGGATGGAAGGGGGTAATCTATACTAATATTATAAAGGGAATGTTTGGACGTGCCTTTGACTAACCCCTACGTGGAATCCTCACTGAGTGTGTATTGGAAGATGTCAATCATGGAGAAAACAGGCGTCAGTGTGTTTTTTTTCATAATATATAGTTATCAGACACACATACATAGTCCTGACCACAAAACAGGTGTGAGCGTATTTTTTTTTTCATAATAAATAACCAACAGACGCCTACATAGTCCTGACCACACACTAGGATTCACTGTATCGTAGGTATCAGGAACTACGAGTCCCGAGGTACCACAAAGGATTCATTGAAATACCGCAACTATAGAAGTAAGATTAGCAGCGGATGTGGGATGTTTGGTTCCCGCAATATTTCAGGATTTAGCTGAAACCGAGGATCAGAATAAAAAAGTAATACGCCTCGTAACCTTGTTTTACTGCGCATTATATTTTCTTTTAGCGAAAAAACATTATATTTTTAGTGTTCGGGGTTCCGTGGGTGAAGCGGAAAACGGTAAAGATTTATGACACTGCTGTGAACATTCGGCCGCCAAGCAGTGCTGGTGAAATTACAGGTACATGAGACTTTTCACCCGTTATATCTCAGGGTCGGCAACCCACGATTGGTCCATAGGTTACGGTAACCGCTTACCAACAGGCGGACTGTATGTTTGTTTGCCACTTTAGATGTATAAATGAATTGTACCTAACAAGTAAAAGCCAATAAACGAAATATTACTCAAAATAATTTTACAATACCTACGCAGTAATTGCTTGTTACCTATCACGTGGAATGCTACTATGAAGAACAAAGCCAAAGTCAAAGTCAATAGGTTTTTATTCATTGAAATCACAAGGATCATATAGAAACGTCAACTTAAAAACTATACGTGAATCTAAAATGTTAAAGTGAATTTACGCCGGTTCCTCGCGCGCGACCAAGCATAGAGAACGTGGGCATATGCCCAATTTCTGGACATGTCTCGGCCTATTTCCTACTTGGTGTCCACGATCTACGTGAGTTTAGAACTGAGAAGGTATGTATGTATGTACATCATGAAGTTTTTAGGTATAAGTTGTTACATTTTACATCAAAGTTATTTTAGATAAAGCATGATTTAAAGCTTATTTTGACAGCTGAGCATATCCTACTAATATTATAAACGCGAAAGTTTGTGAGGATGGATGTTTGTTCTTCTTTCAGGCAAAAACTACTGAACGGATTTTGATGAAACTTTACAGTAATATAGCTTATACATCAGAATAATACATAGGCTACTTTTTATCCGGGTACCATGCGGGCAAAGTCGTGGGCAGAAGCTAGTATAAATAGTTAAGTCTGATTCTACGAGTAACAATAATAATAAAGTCTAGTAACTACAATTTGATAACCTCTGTGGCGCAGTGGGCGAAGGTCCTGCGACGCAGAAGGTTGCGGGTTCAATTCCCGCTGCGGAATGTTTGTATGACCTGCATTCATTTGTCTCGGGTCTGGGTGTTTTTTATGCATAATTATGTACCTATGTATTTACAAAGAAAAAAGTCTATAAGTAGTTTATCAGTCATGTAGTGCTCTGCTTTTTTTCGGGCTAAATGATGCTGTGTGAAAAATGACCAGCATTATTTAAAAAAAATATATATATAGTAGAAGTAGCAGGAAATCATGCGTTCGAGTCCCGCCTCGGTTGAATTTTAGAGAAAATATAAAATTTTATGATTCCCCTTAAGTGTGGGTGAGCAATTAAAAAACTAATTAACCAAAATCTAGTAGCTTTCAAACCAAGCGCTTGCAAGTTTCATAAAACTACATAAAATACAAGTAAATTTTTGCAAAATGTATTTGTGTTTCCATCGTCTATATAGCACCCCCTAGTAACTTGTAACTATAGAATCTATCTAAGAACCATCTTTAAAGTCATTTATATCGACTACAAAAAACCGCATTTCAATTTATTGTGAGATAGGGAGAGACCACTGTAATCAATACCAAAAAAAAAATGATAAAGATTTTTAGATTTTATAAAAATGTACCGAAAATGTACTGTTTTTATTGAATTCTCCAATTTTATTGCTCTCTGGCTCAAACTTATGAGCAACTTACAGTCCCAAGCAATTACTAAGCTTGGCTTAATTGTTGTAAAGTTGAGTTAAGTAGCGCCTTGTTAATTCAGACAGTCACAAACTTTGGACTTGCATTGCAATCTTAAGTTATGACTTAACAAGCTGAAATGAGATCCTGTTAAAATCATTTGAAGAATGAATACTTTAAATCTTTAGCGGAATGCTTTATTGTGCTCTTGAATTGCGATCACTACATAGTATATGAAGGCCCAACATTAGATAGATCTATTGCATCGTAAAACTTGCGGAATGCCTGTAGATTAACTCAATTCACCGCTCATTAAGGAACTCTATAGTCCACTTCTAGCAGTGGACATCTACTGAATTTTTCTTCACTATTTGAGAGCACAGTAATGTCATCATCAACTTTAAAAGCCTGTAAAAGTCCACGGCTGGACGTGACCCAAATTTCATGTTAATGTATTTCTTCGCCTTGCCATGGGCGCGGGAACTCGGATGGAGATAGCCCAAGATTGTTTGTCGTGGCACTCGTTAGCGCAGGCCAAAGCCCAGCTGTGGACTTATACAGACTGTTGTCATGATAAAAAAAATACATTATTGTAACAAATCTACTAGTACTTTGAGAAAACATAAAAATATTAATATACGGAACCTCGACAAAAATGAGATCGCGCTTGAATACTTTTTCATATCTCAAGGCAAGGGGCTCTATGTATATTATGTCATCTGAATGTTTTATATAACAACAGAAAGAAATTGTTTGCGCTATTTAAGTGATTACGTAGAGAGAGTTGACTTTAACTTATTTGCATACCTTAGGGTTAAGTGCCTGGATCCCTTAAAAAGTGTATTTTTAAAATTCATTTCGTAAATTCAATAAAAAAATTATCCAGTGAATTATTAATGGTTCTCATGATTTCAATGAATAAAAACCTTTTAAGTTTCTCACTTAAGCTAAACCTTAAGCTCACCTGTTGATCACCATTTTGTAAGTTGACAGCCTGAAAGTTCATGTACGGGGTCCATTGGTTGCTGAACTGCTGCTTGTTAAATTGGTTGTTGTATTGTGAATCTTGCGCTATGGTTGCCGCGAAGAGCAGGGCCGACAGGAACTAAAAAATAACAAAAAATAAAATAAAATGCCTAAATGCCATCTTTAAAGAGCAAAATGCCTTAGACTCAGACTACCTACACTGGATATGCTTAAAATGCGAATTGTTTATAGGTTTATGTGAAACTTCCTTGAAAGCTAAAATCTAACATTACGATATATGATAACTATTATATGAATTTATGATAGATTTTCTTCTTTCAATCTTTGTAAGCGCATTTATAAAACCAATATATGGTATACTAGAGCACACCGAAGAAGATCCTATCAGTATAAAGTAGAAGATTAGTCGCCGTGCCCGAAATCGGTCTAGACGAAATTATCATCACAAATGCAGTACAGTAAAGTAAGTTGCTTTATACAAACTAAGTCATAAATAAATAAGCACTGAAAGCCTCTTTAGTGGAAAATATGAAAAATCACGCTGCCCCAGTACCAAGCCATGTGTTCCGTAGATAAGCTACGAAGCGTTAAATGTCCCGTATCTGACCGACACCGATTGTATTGAGACCATAGTTTATGTAAAAAATACGGATATTTTTATTCGTAGAACAAAATAAAACTTCTGTTTCCACATTTTTGAAAAAGTGAGATACATTTTATGATACCGAAATGGGGCCATTTGTGCTACGGAATTTTACACTCTACCAAAGATAGTATGCCAAATTTACACTCTACCAAAGATAATATGTCAAATTTGGACTGATTGAAACTATTGAGTAATTGATTGATTTTGACTGGTTAATTGATTGACTGAAGTAATTCGGATAAAATTTAGAATTGGTAAGGTTCCTGATGTAGAATAACATATATGATATTTATTTTTATCTGGGTATCACATGGGTGAAGCCGTGCAAAGCGGATCATGAATACACCTATTCCAAATTTCAACAAAATCGGTCGAGCCGTTACGGAGATTATTAGCAACCAAACTTTGACATTCATATAAGTATTATATGATTTAATTTTGAAAACAGTATTCGTAAATCGTAATAATTAATATTTCCATGTAATATCAAATTTGAATTTGTGAAATGAAGTAAGTTATCTTGTATGACAACCAATGTTTTTTCTACTGTAGGTACGAGTAAGTATTAAATATTAATATATTTTGACAAAAAATTTAATTTAACTATTTTAGACAAAACTAATGATAACTAAAGTTCACGTCCTAACTTAGAGCTAAGCCGTGTAAAAGACTGCTATGTGATTTATCATTCTTTCTTGGGGTGAAGACATAAACTATGAAATAAAACAAACGTACAGATACGAAACTGATCCTCGAGTGAGTCAGACCGTTGGGCCGCATTCGGACCAACGTGTATGAGAGGTATGCAACATTGTATATAATTACCAACATTGAAGTCTGATCTGAATTGTCTGTTTATTTTGGAAGGATTAAGCTCGTCTTTGTACATTACATCACTGTAAAATTAAATCACTGTTTTTTGTAAGTATAAAATAAGAATATATATAAGAATAAAGAATAAGGTATTCGGAAACCATCAACAAATATATATTTGTTTTAGCTTATTAATCCTCAGCTTTCTTCTATGACGGATAGTTAGGAAGGACGTAAAACCACTGACTCACGCAAATACCAAGGCTTAAACACTAAAAAGACTGACAAACTTAAAGGCTAAAATTGACATAGCCATATTAAAAAGTTGACTAGCTAAACACTTGTTTTTCTCTTTCTCATGTGTCAGTTTACAACAAATGCTTAAGATGAGTTACTGTTTTACTGTAAAACAAGCAAAAAAAAAAGTGTAGCTTAAAGTATTTACACAGGAGGTTCGTTTCTATGGTATTATCAGCTTGGTTTTCGATCTTGTGGTGGAGACATGTATTTATCTTCGTATTCTGTAAAATGCTGAGAATGACTACAAAAGCGGATTTAAATCATTTTCAACTTAAATTCTAAGGGATTTTTAGTTTTACATCTAGACCAAGGGAAAAGTACCTTCAAATGGTTTTTAGCCGGCTATAGTTACCTAAATGGTGAGATAACAGAAGTAGAGATTTCAAACTTTTACGATTGTACCAAGAGTTTCCAATTTTTTGAAAAAAAAAACGAAAATATCATAAACACGTAAAACCTAAAAAATACGTAAAAACATTACCGTATATAAAAATAATACATAAGTGAAACTTTTAAGGGCATTTAAAGTCACCACACTCTTACTCAAAAAGTTAAAAGTTTTGATCATTCATGTTTATGGTCACCCTACTAGCACTATGTTAAAGTTAGTGAGCCACTCGATATAACGAGCTATTGCCCGTGGCTTCACTCGAAAGGGATTAGTGCTATCTTGCCTGGACACTTCTGGATAAAATGTATGACGTTTTACAGAATCCATCCCGATGCCTGCCACAACTTAGCAAATGGAAAAAATATACACGTATATTAGGAAATTATATTATTAAGGCTATACCACGTACTAAATTCAACTAACGACATTCTACTATAATATTATAAACGCGAAAGTTTGTGAGGATGGATGTTTGTTAAATGCCGTTATAAAAGTTATATTGTCTAAACTATCTGTGTGCAAACTAATAAATATTTAAATAATTACGTAAGCTGATACTTAATATCAAAATCAAAATCGTGTAGCTTAGCTAAATTATTTTATTTATATATTATACATTAATTTACTTTGTATTTTAATGAAAAACATCGCGCGAAGCGATTCAAGAATGACTGTTTAAAAATTTCCGTACATTCAGCGCCTGGCAAAAACTCTAGCAATTTTAATATCGTGAGCACGCTTGCTCAAAACAAAAACGAAGGCGTTTAACGTTTTTACCAAAGAATTAATTAGGTTTTCTGTGAGAGTGATTTTACTTTGTGCGTTTTTTATGTCTTTACACTGATGGAAATATTAATTCCAGCACATTCGGTAGTTTCATGAAAAAATATATTGCGTAAGAATTTTAATAGAACGTAGCTTAACTTTTTTTTGCATTAACTAGGAACATTCATGTGATGTTTTTAAAAATACTAATAACTAAGATCTTTATAATAACAACAATATGAATTTTATTGATTGGATATGATTCGAAAAATCAATTCATCGCAAAAAGGATATTATTACGACTATACCTACTACGTAATTTACTATTTCCCAGCTGACGTTTCGTTGACCGTTTAGAGGTCCTTCCTCATGAACACCGTCCGATAGTCGAAATAATATTCTATTTTTTTTTCATAGTTTAAAAATAAAACTAAACTTAGACCTGAGTGCTGTTGCTCTACAAATCGCCGAGAATTACATAGCCTCACGTAATTGTTAAAAAGAAATAAAATGTAGCTTCTCTTTTTGCGTTTTTTGCCGTTCACTAAATACGTATTGCTCGATTTGTAAGAGAACTAGGTTACACGGCTATTCTTTTTTTTTTTAAGTAGTAGGTATAGTAATGAACGTACTTCGGTAGGTATACTTTTACAGATTGATAAAGAAAGTTCCTGATACAATCATCAGCACTCGTATCATTAAATCTCAAGCAACGGTTTTGTCAGCGGAAAAGAAGAATTCATAAAAATATATATAGATAGGTAATAAATAAATAAACTGAATATGTATGAATATGTAACTGAATAAATAATAAATAATGCTGGACATTTTCACGCAGCATCATCTAGCCCCAAAGTGAGCAGAGCTTATATTATGGGCACTACATGACTGATAAACTACTTATATACTTTTTTCTTTATAAATACATACATATTATACATAGAAAACACCCAGACCTGAGACAAATATTTGCAGACCATACAAACGTTTGTCTCGTCGCGGGAATCGAACCTGCAACCTCCAGTGTCTCTGGAATGAAGTCCATTGTTTGCAGTACATGGACCTTGGGGACAAAATGTGACGTCACTGTCACCAGAAAGCGTAAATTCATTCTAGTCAAACGAGAGTAGGTCACAAAATATTATTGTTTTGATTTAAGATGAATATATGGTATACTAGCCTCTGCCCAAGGCTTCGCCCGCGTGTTACCCGGATAAAAAGTAGCCTATGTGTTATTCAGATGTATAAGCTATATTACTGTAAAGTTTCATCAAAATCCGTTCAGAAGTTTTTGCGTAAAAGAGTAACAAACATCTATCCACATTCACAAACATTCGCGTTTATAATACAGCTTTTGTTTTTGTACCAAAGAAATTTAATTTTAAATCTTTTGTAAGATCTGTAATTTTATTTGATCACACAAAAGTAACGATGACTGATCAAACTAAATGACAGACCGTTAATGCTTTATTATTTGGCTGGCTAATGACGTTTACCCGTTACTTAATTAGTCAAACATTAGTAGTAGAATATATATTTTGGGAATGTATGATATTGTAAAGTTAATGAAAAAAGTTGATTCCATCACATTTTTCAACGTAACTCTTAAAACACACTGCTTAAAAGCCATAATACACAAACACTCACATATGAAATTGTTGAACACATTTTGATGCAATTCCGCGTAACGCACTACTACTTATGATGTCACAATAGATTCGCGGGCTATTTTATAGTAAAGTGACAGGGCAATACTAATGTTCTTTAGAATTAGGGTTCCACCGGTCACTGTGAAATCTGTCGAATGAAATGAGAATGCAGCTCATTAGATACTTAATTAATTTCGGCTCTTTTTAAAATCTGCAATAAACGTTCTTAAAAAAGTTTTTATACCAAAAACTATTGTGACAGCCATACCCAATTACCTATATTTATATTTTACATACATACATATAGTCACGCCTGTTTCCCGGAGGGGTAGGCAGAGACCAAGGATTTCCACTTGCTACGATCCTGGCATACCTCTTTCGCTTCATTCATCCTCATCAAATTCTTCATACAGGCTCGGCGGTTTAGTGTACTTCTGACCTGGCCTTTTTCTAAAATGTCTCCAATTTGGTCAGAGTACGTTCGCCGAGGTCTTCCTCTACCAACTATCCCATTCACGCTCACCTTGTATACTTGTTTTGTTAATCTACTTTCGTCCAATTTTCTATATGCCCAAACCATCTCAACCACCTTTCTCAACTCTCGTTACTACATCTTCATTCACTCCACACTGCTCTCTTAGTACGCTGTTCCTCACTCTATCACTCAAAGTTATATATTATATATTTTAAATATGTATCAACTGAATTACATTTAATCAAAAAGCTATAGAACGAAGAACCATTCCTGAAGCTTTATAAAACTATTGTTAAAAAAATGCATTATAACCTAAAAACTATCTAACACGGTAACACACAAACACACTAACCAAAAATCAAACGAACAACTTCCCCTCACATAATAAAGAGTGGAACCAACAAAGGTTGTCTTGAAGAGATAGCGTATAACCGATTAGACCGCCCATTGTACCTTTAAATTTTAAAGTTATTATTAATTTGTTTATTTCATACGGTGTAAGATTCATTCATTCAATATAAAACGAAAAATAAAATCTACGGAACCAAACCCTTAAACTTGTAGTTCTTTGCGAGTCCAATCATTTATTTTTGCTCTACATCTAAGTCCAGTTCAGATTGACCCTCTATTCACTTCAATTTGTTCACGCAGACAGTCTTTCTGTTCTGGACAGTTATATCACTGAATGAATGCATCTGTATACTTTTACTACCGTCTCGAAAGATCAAAGCACACCGATTTGTGCTATATTCATTGCACAGTTTATTCGATGTATTGCTCGCAGCTTTTAGCAAAACCAGTAATGGTTCTTAAACACAAGCGTTTGGTAGTAGGGATTTAATGAATTGGAGTGCTTTTTTTTTGTTAGTTTTTGATCTCTTTAAAGTCTCATTCAAAAGAAAGGTATTTTTATTTATATCGGAAATGATAAACTTTAGTATGATACCAAAAAAAATTTTTTTTGTACTCTGCAATGACAACAAAACAGATGGTAGGTACCTATCATTTGAATAAGACGGTTATAATGATAATGGTAACAGATTTCAGGAGCACACTTCATGCTGGTGAAATTACAGACTCATTAGAGGAAATGATAAACTTTATAAATAAATTCTGGACATTTTTCACACAGTATCATCTAGCCCCAAACTAAGCAGAGCTTGTATTATGGGAACTACATTACTGATATACTTAAATACTTTTTTTTTTGTAAATACATACATATAATACATAGGAAAACACCCAGACCCGAATTTATTTTGAAAAATGTGCAGAATTTATTTTATTTAATGATAAACTTTAGTAAGCGACCAATATTTTTTTTTGATGAATGAGAACAAAAACAGGTGGTACTTATCATTTGAATAAGATGGTTAAATGATTATGGTAACAGATTTCAGGAGCACACTGCATGCTGGTGAAATTACAGACTCATTAGAGGAAATGATAAACTTTAGCAAGATACCAATAAAAAAAAAAGATGAATGAGAACAAAAACAGGTGGTACTTATCATTTAAATAAGATGGTTAAATGATTATGGTAACAGATTTCAGGAGGACACTGCTGGTGAAATCACAGACTCATTAGAGAGTTTGCTCGGAAAATTACCAGTAATGATTCGGTGTTCTGGTTTAAATTATATGTTTGCAGTTGGCATTACAGGCAGAGACTTCAACCAGGCACAGTGCAATGTTTTTTTTTTCAAGTTCCAGTTTTCCCTCCTAAGGGGATTTTAGAGGGGATTTGTGGAATAATCCACCCTAACTGTTGCAGACGGACCACATCACAACCACAGCTGCAAAAATGCAGTGGCAATGGAACTATTGGGAACTAGTTTATGCCCGCGCCTTCGCCCGCGTGCTATGTTAATAAAAGTAGCATATGACTGTCGCCAGGCCTTCAAACTATGCCCACTAACTTTTGAGAGAATCAAACCAAGAAATATTTTTTCCATAGAAACTTTACCACCCTGTTTAACCCCCTTAGGGGTTGATTTTCGAAAATAAGATCAGCCTATATGTTATTCCAGAATCTAAACTATCTACATTCCAAACTTCATCAAACTATTATAAACGCGTAAGTTTGTGAGGATGGATGTTTGTTACTCTTTCACGCAAAAACTACTAAACAGATTTTGATGATACTTTACAGTTTTATAACTTATACATCAGAATAACACATATGATACTTTTTATCGAGGTACCATGTGGATGAAGCCGTGCGCAGAAGCTAGTAGTTAATAAAAAAATGATTATTTCGGACTACAAATTAGGTAGATACTAATAGACAAAAAAGAAAGACAATCAAAAAGAAAAGGGTGCTGGTTATGTGCAAGTTCCTGTGACAAGAACCATCAAATGAGAAGCAGGCAGGTAAATACCTACACTACATAGATATATTTCTTATTTGATCGCTCTTCCTCAGCGGCGACGTATACTGGATCTAGAGAAATATCTCACGCTTAGTTTTCCTTTCACGCTAACGCAAATTTGTCAAGGAAAAAGACAGTCAAGGAGAAAGCTGAATGAAGGATCATCAAAAAAATAACCAGGCAGAGTTTGTTGCCTGATTCTTCTATGCTTGGTCGCGCGCGAGGAACCGGCGTAAATTCACTTTCGAATTTAAAATTCACGTAGTTTTTAAGTTGACGTTTCTATATGATCCTTGTGATTTCAATGAATAAAAACCTATTGACTTTGTCTTTGACATTTCCACAGCTAATGTCATTTCTATACAATTCAATCTTTCCGAAGGCGATAACATTAACAGAAAATGGTATTTGTCTAGACACCCTGTCCGCTATAGCTAGTATTATAATATATCTGTGGTTAAGACCTTTACCCAGCTGTAATACAATACAGACTACCAAAAGAGGTATAGGTATTAAAAAAAAATTAAATCGTCTTAGACAATACATTAAGAAATTCGACGTTGGTAACTTCCTTTGTCTTTTAATAATGTATAGGTAATAGTGTGAACAAAAGAAGGGTATTAGATTTAGGTTAGTGAGACCATGTTTAGAAATTTATCAGGACAGTTAGGTACAATCATATTTTTTTTTGTTTATATGAAGTAAACTGGTAAAATTGTGATATGTGTGGAAAGGTACTTGAAAGGCGGTCACAAACCAGACGACGACGCAGTGTAGAAAGGCCTCTCACCTAATGGACATATGACATCTTAAAGGTTGCGGAAATCTGTGATGGGACCTACGCCCATTAGTGTGTAGTTGTTGTTGATGATGATGAGGAGATAATTATATAATACATATAAGACTTAACTTTATTTACTGTAGATATTAATAACTAGTTTGTTTACGCAAAACCTCGGCCTGCCTACCTATCTGTTGCTATACCCATAGACAGGGTTCATGTGAGATACCTACCTATAAACAGCATCTATGTACCTACCATGTGAAAGCAATAAATGTATTGAGTATTGAGAAATAATGCTGTCATTTGTTTTACACAGCATCATCTAGCCACAAACTAAGCAGAGCTTGTATTATGGAAACTAAATGACTGTTAAACTATTTATATACTTTTTTTCTAAATAAATACATATTATTTATAGAAAACACCCAGACCCAAAACAAATATTTGCATGTCAAACAAATATTTGTCCTACAGCGGTAATCGAACCCGTTACCTTTTGCGTCTCAAGCGAGCCTTCGTCCACTGCGCCACAGAGGCCATCGACGTGACGACCAATGACGCATTTTTTGTGATGATTTTGTCAATAATTATTATTAGCTGATTTTTATGCAAGTCTTTATCGCGTTTATACTTTTATTATTTTCCCAACATTTCCTTGTGTATGGCACTGTTTTTGTCAAAGGATTTATAAATTTATTTATTTTCACAAATTTAGTAATAATGCCATACATAAAACATTATTTAACCTTACCTATTTACCAAATATGTAGTAGCCATGTAAAAATATCTAAACCTTTCAAAAAACTTCTCAAAATATTATTCAAAAAGATTTATCGGAGGCAATCATGAAACGATGGCGGAACTATAAGGGTTCTTTGTTGACTACGGAACCCTAAAAAAAGGTAAACGCAATAAGACTCGTTATTTATAATTACATAATAAGAAAAAGGCCAGAAGTACACTAAACCGCTGAGCTTGTATGAAGAATGTGATGAGGATGAATGAAACGAAAGACGTATGCCAGGATCGTAGCAAGTGGAAATCCTTGGTCTCTGCCTCCCCTCCAGGAAACAGGCGTGACTATATGTATGTATGTATAATAAGAATCAAATAGGTATGATATAACTTATTTTTAAATCATAAAACAATCATTGAATAAAATTTTGTAAAACCTTCATTTACCTATGTCGATTTAGGATTGTCCCAATAAACTTTTGAACATGGTCACACCACATATTAAAAAGCTTCCGGTAAAAGGTGCATTACACAATGCAGTTTTGTTTGTCTATTTGTTTACATAACTGAATGTAATATTATGAAACCTATGGTAATGGATCGTTGCTGTAATAACGCTTCGGTGACGTGGCGGGCGGGTTCGATTCCCGGTGCGAAAAACATTTTGAATGTTCTTCCAGGTATTTGTTCTCTGGACGTTGTGACAGTATGGTGGTCGTAGTTACTGATACCCACGACACAGAAACTGCTGCAACGCTATGGCGTTGAAATAAAATCATTGGTTAAGTTGTACAACATAAAGTTTAGCTCAGTTAAGTAGGTAGGTATATGTGAATTGGCAGGTAGATTAATCTGTCTACCTACTTATTCACATATATCATAGTTTTTTTTTATATATACAATATTTTAATAGTAAATATTCAAATATTCAAATATTCAAATTCAAATATTCAAATATATTTATTGAGGAACAGAAACGATAGCATACGAATACTATTGAAAAACGATGATGTCTGCAGAAGTATAAAAAACTGTGTCGCAGACACCAACGCCCTCCTCCGTTACAAAGGATTGAGAGTTCCAAAATATAAGTAATAAAGTTAACTAAAAAAGCTAATATAAATATGTTCGGGTGTGTGTATGTGTGTGATTGTGTGTGTGTGTATGTGTGTGTGTGTGTGTGTGTGTGTGTATGTGTGTGTGTGTGTGAGTGTGTGTGTGTGTGTGTGTGTATGTGTGTGTGTGTGTGAGTGTGTGTGTGTGTGTGTGTGTGTGTGTGTCGTGTGTGTGTGTGTGTGTGTGTCGTGTTTGTGTATGTGTGGGAGGTGTATGGAGGGGGGAGTGCAAAGTGTAGAGGTAAGTTTTCCGTGTGTAATTGTGAATGTGAGAGGAAAATGTTATCTGGCAACCTTTATGAGGTCCTCGGTATCTTCGTAGTTTAGTAATTTAAGCCATTCAATGATTATTTTTTTACATTTATAGTGTGGTAAAGGGTAGATATTAATATGCTTGTTAACTTTGTTGTATAGAGTACAGCTAATGTGTGAGAAGTGACGACTCGCTACTGCCGTGCGGCGCGGTTTTGTCTTGCAGACTATATCCGATCTTCGTTTAGAGTTGATTGAGCTGGGGTCGTATACTATCTGGGAATGCTTACGAAGGATGGTATGCAAAATAAATAGTTGTCGGACTGTGGGAACTTGACAAAGCTTGTAAAGTTCTGTGGTAGGGAATCTAATGGGGTTTTTAGTCAAAACTTTGAGGATAGCCCTCTGGGCCCGTTCCAGTCTTAACATCATAGTTTTAGATGAACCACCCCAAGAGGTAATACAATACGTTATAATGGACTGGCCCAGAGCAAAGTAGATAGTTTTTAGACTCTGAAAAGCGATAACTGTTCTCAGGTTTTTAAACACAAAGATAAGCTTTCTTATGCGAGCCACCGTTGAGGCTATTTGCTGTTTCCAGGACAAAGTGTTATCTATCATAACACCAAGGTATTTCAGACAAGACGCTCGTTCCAAATTCATGCAACTACAGGATACCGAGACCGCATCTCTAACGCAGGTGTGGGCACAGACAGAAAATGAAGGGGCGGGTTGGGTAGATAAATTGGGGGTAAAAGGGATGAATTTACTTTTTGATACGTTTAATGTGAGGAGATTTGTACGTAGCCAATACATAACATGTGTTAGAGCTATTTCAGAGTAATCTCGAGCTTCTTGCCAGCTTCGGCCGTGAACCAAGAGAGCTGTGTCATCGGCATAAGTGATTATCTTACAGTTTGGGAGACAAAGATTGCAGAGTTGATTTATATAGATCAAAAATAGGGTAGGTCCGAGAACACTGCCTTGAGGGACACCAAAACCAACGCATTCTTCGTTACTTTTGAGATTATCTATCAGGACATATTGAGTACGGTTACAAAGATAGCTCTGAAACATATTCTGAGCAACACCTCTTATGCCTATATATTCTAACTTATTTAGGAGGATGGGGATCGAGACAGTATCGAAGGCTTTAGAGAGATCCAGGAAAATGCCAATGGTTTTAAGTTTCTTATCAAAATTATTTACGACAGCGTCCGTAAGCTCTAGCACAGCATCCTCAGTGGATCTTCCACTCCTAAAGCCAAACTGATTGGGAGATAGTACATTGTATTCTTTAACAAAATCTATAAGCCTTTTGTTGATGATTTTTTCAAAGATCTTAGAGAATATTGTTAGTACTGAAATCGGCCGGTAGTTAGTGACACTGTCTCTGTTTCCAGTTTTAAATATCGGATGAACCACAGCCTTTTTAAAAACACTAGGAAAAACTCCTGCTGAGAGGGCAACATTAAAAACATGTTTTAGTATGGGAATAAGAATATGTCTGGCAGCTTTAATAACCTTTGTGGAGATGCCGTCCCAGCCTACTGCACACTTGTCTTTTAGATTTAAAATTATATTTTCGATCTCTATGTTGTCTACATTGAAAAGAACCATAGAGCCTTGGGGGGTTTGAGTGAAACCTAGAAGTGGCTGAGGAGAACATTGAACCTGGGATATGGATGAGACGGCGTTGTCTTCAGATACTAATTTTGTAGCGAGGGTTTTACCCACGTTTGCAAAAAATGAATTGACGGAGTTTACGGATGACACGGGGTTTTCACACAATTTTAGAAGATGAGTCGCGGTAGTATTTTTCTTATGGAGATTGGCAATTTGCTTGATTATGTTCCATGTAGCTTTAGGATTTTTCCTGGCCTTCTGAATTTCTCCTTGTTGGTATTCTCGTTTTACTTTTTTTAAAAGGTTATTACAGTACTTACGGTAGCGAAGGTAAATTGTTTTATCCGTTTCATTATTGGGATTTCTTTTTAATTTAAGGTACAGTTTGTCTCGTTGACGGATACATTTTAGAAGACCAGGAGTAATCCAGGGTTTAATAATACGTTTCCGGCTGGGAATATGAACACTACGACTGTGACTTTTTATGGCAGCGGAGACAACGTTCACTAAAGTTTCGGCGATTATTTCGGGATCACTTGAATTAAGAATGGAAATAAAGTCTGTAGTTTGGAGATCCTTAACAATTCCGAGAATGTCATTTTGTTGGGTAAAGCTTTTTATGTGATTTTTGTTGTTTTTAGTACTGCAATATAAAAGCAGAGGCAAATGGTCGGTTATAGGGGTATCGAGGATTAATGTGGAAGCAAAATCTGGGGTACGAAGTATTATGTGATCGATACAGTTGTTATCTCTTGTCGGGTGGAGATGAGCCGGCAACATAGCATGCGATGCTAACAGATTTAAATATTCATCGGTTATAGTATCATTTTTACTAGGCAGAAGGTTGATATTTATATCACCGACAATAATAACGGACTTGTACGTTTTGAGAGTGTTTAACATGTTGTCGAGGCTTTGGAAAAAAGGATCGAGATTTTTATGTGCTGGAGACCGATATAGGGCTATTATTGCCGTGTTTTTGCAGAATTTAAGAGTTATGCAGTTTGCATCCTCAAAGTTAGGCACCTCAATATTGCATTTGAGATAACTTCTAACATAAACGACCACACCATCATTCTGGTTTTTAAATGAAGACGCATAGTGATCAAAATCTGAAAGTGTTGGAATGTAGGGAGATTTACTCAGCCAACATTCTGAAAGGACGATCACATCGAGATTGACTTTTATTCTGTGAAGCAGCAGAAGAAGGTGGTCAAAATTACAGTTTATGCTTCGTATATTTGCATGAAAAATTTTGAAACCAACGCTGTTGTTGTTAAAGTGACTAGTAACGTCTTCTGGTGAACAAGTGTGCACTTCCGAGACCGAAAGCTGTTCAATATCTGTATTTATTAGGTTCAGATCATCCATAATGAGCGTGAGAGATGAACAGGGAATCCAATAAAACAGAAGATATACAACTACAATTCATTTGGAGAATTGAGTTCATCAGTGCTATATAGTTTTTATTGTAATGGTCTTGCCTATCATAAAGTGTTTTTTTATGTATGTTAGGAGAATTGGGAGGTTGCCTAAGGTTTGTGTGTGAGGGTGTGTATGTGTGTGTGTGTTGTGAGTGAGGAGTATAAAAGTGAGAGGTCAACGAACAGACTTTATAGGTAAATAGAAGGTTTACAATAATTGAAATAGTAATATGCGTGGAGAAACAGAGTTTCAGCAGCTTTAAGCGATCCAGACATTTAACACAAGTAGTATATAGTCATTTTTGGTGTTTCGCCTTTTCCAGATCAGACTCGTCCAGTATTCGGATTAATGGACCGTTTTCCTTTTTACGCAAAAATATTTTTCCATGGGACACCCAGCAGAACTTAAAATCATTCTCTTTTGCCGTTTCTCTGGCCAGGTAGAATATTTTTTTCATCTTGGAAGAGAGATTCTCTGAGATGAAAATAGGCCTGGCTGTACCACTAATATGCAAGTGTTCAGTGGTCAATTTTGAGCCTTTGTTAAATTGGCGATACTTGGAGATTATTTTCTCCTTCTGTAGAGCGCTGGTAAGATCCACAATTATCGTTCTGTTTGCCGGATCCTTGGTTTGGATTCTGAAGATGTCTTTGACATCACTTTGTTGGACCGGTACGTTTAGTACCTTGGTGGTATTTAGAAAGGTATCCAGAAGGGATGACTTCGATTCCGAAGTAGATGCAGGAATATTTCTTATTTCTAGACAAGTTGATCTACTGTTTCGTTCAAAGCCATCCAGTCTTTCTTCCAAAGACTTGATGTATTGGATGTCTGATTTACGCTCCACTTCCAATTTCTCTACTCTAGCCTGAAGCAAGTCATACTTTTCCGCCAAAAACTCGACAGTTGATCTCATGTCTTCAGCGGCGGAGCATATTCTATCGCACTTTTTACTTTGCTCTGTTTTGAAGTCTTTAAACATCAGTTTCATGTCCAGCATGAATTTTTGCAATTCCTCGTTTTCGCATAGCGAGCACTTTCGTTTACGGAGGGTAGCATTTTGTTTTTCTGTAAGGTTTGGTTCCGAAGAGCTACTGTGCAACTGCTGCGGGTTTGATGGAACCCTAAGTGTTTCTACCTGTAGGGGCGCGGGCGTAGGCGTAGAGAACGAGCGTGCGAGCGAGGATGCTGATGTCATTACTGGCGTAGTAAGCGAGGCGGCGGCGGGGGGTGGGGCGGGTGAAGTCGGTGGTGTGCGGTGTATCATTGTAAGAAAGCCAAGGTACCAGGCAGGCAGGGATGCGAAGTAGTAGAATCGACCGAGACCGCCAAGCACACAGCGACACGGCAGGTCAAGTTACAGTGGTCGCAAGCGGTGATGATTATAAATAAGCGTGTTCGTCCAAGCTAAGCCGATCCCCGTTCGCTGCAAGCTTTGGAATAGTTTACGTCTCTTTTTAACTCGTGGGGTAGCTGTCTATTTCGTTGATAGGCGGGTCCTTCTTTCTTGTAGCGGAGAGTGTGTATTATAAGTCGTAGAGAAACAATTCACTCACGTGTACACGAAGGGTTTTCAATGAGCGCCTTGTCTGTGAGTTATGCGCGGAAGTAGTATGCGTGCGCGCACGATGACTGCTACTGAATTATGCTTTCCTATTTTTACGCGTGGGATTTTTGCGAATAAAGTTGTATTTAATTTAGAAAAAATAATAACAACGGTTTGGCTTTAGAAACACGTCTGAGCGGCTCAGAGGTCCGAAGGGAAGGGGATGGAGTAAGGAATGTGCAACTGTTGATTTATCAGAGCGACATAATCGCATCGTGATTAAGCTCTTTAATAAAGAATTAAAAAAAAAAACGCTATGGCGTTATAGAAAAATGATATTATTGTTATTCCTTTGCTTATTCCACAAATCCCCTGCCACAATCCCCTGCGAAGGGCATTCCGGTACTCAAAGGGCCAGCATAGGGAATTTGTGGACAAGAGTTCCAGAAATCCCCTGATCCATTTATTTACACTGTAATTAACAGCCTCAGAATCATACTCGTACGCAGTTCCATGAGTATAACAAGTAAGGGGTAGTCAGAGGCAAGTCCAAATATTTGCATAGAAGTTAGCGTTCCGCGTGACAGGTTGCATTTCCATCTCCGCTTATATCTTTCGCTCTCGGGTATGCCGTATCCGAGACAATGATTTCTTGAGGCAATGAGACAATGATTTCTTGCCTAGATTATTATCAGAGCACAGTGTTCGGCATCAGGCAACAATTTTATATTATCTATACTAATCTGTTCTACCTCTATACTAATATTATAAAGAAGAAAGATTTTTTGTTTGTTTGTACCGAATTGGCTCCGAAACTACTGGACCGATTTTAACCATTTTTTCACCAATAGAAAGCTAAATTATCAGGAAGTAACATAGGCTATATTTTGTTTTGAAAAAAGTTAGAGATCCGTAAGAAAATTGCAATAATGTAATCAAAGTAGCAAAATGTTGCCTATAAAATTCATTATTTGGCGTGCGCTTAGAAAACTAATGATGATACATACAAATGATGTACTACATGATTAAAATACTCATTATAACCTATAAAAAAATCCTGGAGGAAATATATCTAACTATCATAGTTAAGTCACAATAGCAGCTTTTGTGTTCTAAAATTTAATTAGATCGCGGGTAGAAACAAAAGTTGGTTACATTCGTATCGTAGTAATTCTTAATCAGATAAATAGTTTTATCATCAAGGTTATTTATGTAGCAGTAAAATATTTTTAATACAATCGAATCGGACATTTAATTTCGCCGTTATCACGAGTATAAAATTGAAACTTACGCGGGTGAAACCGCGGGGTGCAGCTAGTTACGCTGAAATCTAAGAATAATCTCCTCGTAGCTCCTGTTTCTGCCGATAAGCTGTAATTAAAAGGTATGGGCGCCGGTGAAATTACAGGACTTTCCACCGTATGTCTCAGGGTCGACATCGCGCGAGTTACCTCTGATGTCACGTTCATACGATAACTGCTTACCAAAAGGAAGTTTGTTTGCCACTTAGTCGTATGAAAAAACTGATGATTTAGCATCATCAACGTCTGTAGAAGTCTACTGGAAGTAGGTTTCCCCTGAAGAGTGCCACGACGATCGATCTTGTGCCACCTCCATTCATGACTTTCCACCGCCTCTGAGATGTCTTCTGTCCATTGAAGGCCTTCCTACGCTGAATTATATAATTTTTGCCCTTAAATAAACACATGAAAAAAGTTTGAGATCATTTTTAAAAGTATAAATATTTTCGTTTCCCTTTATATCGCTTATTCATAGGAATTGATTTAAACATTGTGTACTTAAAAAGATAGACATAAAATTGTTTGCTTTTAGTGTAAATGTTTTACTTTTTTACAAGGAAACAATTCGTTTTGTAGTTTTTAATAATATTCCACATATTAAAATAATGCTAAGTTTACAAAATGATAAAATAAATAAACTAAACTCTATCTCCTTAAGATATTTCAAGTACCAAACGACCATTTAGGTTCCGTAGGTATTTTAAAATGTAAGGATTAAAAAAAAACTTAGGTACCTACTCTAAATTATTGTTACCTACGGGATTGCCTGGGAAACACCATATTTTAGAAAGTTTGGAGTTACTTATAAACATTATTAAACCATCTATAACGATAGTCTTATGAGTGAACTTAAGTTTTAGTTAAGACAATTCTGTCAATTGATTAAGTTGCATACATATGTAGTTTGCGTTTTAATGTTAACAAGAATATAAAATATACAAGAAATATTTTATATTCTTGAATCTTTTATATTCTTTTAATAATATAATATAATCTTTTATATTAACTAAACATTACTTAGCCATTTTCTGATATGTGTAATTTTAAATTCAAATAAAACAAAACACTGATCAACTAAACAACTGATTGAAATCTTTTTAAATAAATCCTCTTCATGTTTTTGATAGATACAAAAAGGCTTTATTGCACAAGATAAAACAAGTACATAGACGAACTTAATGCTAATTAGCATTTTCATCCAGTTAACCTTTGTGTTATGAAGAGTGGAGCGGTAGGTAAAGCGTTTGGCTGATAACCAAAAAAAATAGAAGTAAACTACTTACATAAAGCTAAAAATAATTCATACTTAAATACATACATCCAAATATATATTTAGATACATACACCATATAATGCTCAATTTAGTTGACTATTTGATATTTGTTGCTAAATATCTCCGTAACTGCTGAACTCATTTGGATAAAATTTAGAACAGTGATCTAGAATAATACACAGGATACTTTTTATATGGTTGGTGGAACCGTGGGCTAAGGCTAGTCATCCAAATTTTGTAGATGATGATAACAATAATAAATAATAAGCACCTAACAGACAAATACATAGTCCTCACCCCACACTCGTTGACCCCACACTCACAAGAGTACCGTGGTACCACAACAACCAGATCTAGAACAAACTTGAAGAGAGATGTATATGTGTACTTTAGGTACAGTGTTGCCTGAAATAAAATAATAATAATTATTTAATACTTACAGAACATGCAAGCTTGCCCGCCGCGCAGATAATGAAATTGTCACGTTCCGTTTTGCAATATCGCTACGGAACCATACAAATTTCCATAATAACTAACCCTTCAACTGTTTAGCAATAACAGCTTCAGTGATCATTCATCTATAGGTGTTGCCAGTTAGGTACCATGGAGTTTAATCGTGTTTTATTTATAACATTTATTTGTTTCGGTTCGTATAATTATATAATTTTTATTATATAGTCTACCTATAGTCGTTTTCATGGATGAATGAATTAAATTTCTATGACCTTTTTGTACAACGTTACAAAAAAAATTGTGAACCTCTGTTTATTGGGATTATAAAAATTTAATGCCTCGGTACTCGTAGTTTCTGATACCCACGGCACAGGGATTTCTAGTGTGGGGTCGGGTCTATGTAAGTACTAGCTTCAGTTCACGGCTTCGCCCGCGTGGTACCCGGATAAAAAGTAGCCTATGTGTTATTCTGATGTATAAGCTATATTACTGTAAAGTTTCATCAAAATCCGTTCAGTAGTTTTTGCGTCAAAGAGTAACAAACATCCATCCTCACAAACTTTCGCGTTTATAATATTAGTAGGATAGGAATTGTCTGTTTTTTAGATTCTCAGACAGAATACCTAATAACAGTCAGACGATATAAAAACAGTAAAAATCAATTGAACTAGAAAAATATGTAATAAAAAATATTTTATGATAATCGATAGGTATAATAAAAATCGAGAGCGGACACGTAGTTAAATCCGCGGTCGAATCAACACTCCCAATAAATACGGGAATCATCCATATCAAAACATCCATATCAAAATTGTATATTTTTTTGGGAATTTGGCACAATTAATTTTTCGATGAAAATATGCAGAGGCTGAAATTAATTTTGAGTCTGTTGTCTGTTTATAATATATAAAATTACATTTTCTATAAGCATCGAAAAATACGTACATAATTATCCATTTATTTTTGACTGAAATCTAATTAAATTTATATACGAATTCGCGGGGCTTTATTCATTCATAGCTAGGTTATTTAAATTTAATATCCTACATTATGTCGTTTTCATTTCAAAAATTAACGAACTTTCAAATATATTTGAACAATGTCGGCTTAATGTAATTGGATCAATACAATTAATTTGATTACTCATATAAAATATCGTTTCCAGCCAAAGGATCACTAGGAAGTCTGTCAAAATCGAGCCTGAAGAGTATACCGGTAGTAGACGCATTGATAAACCGCCTGGAAAAAGACCAGTGGTCTGATGATGAAACCTGCCGCGGAGCCACTCTTCGGATCCTGTATGGAGTCAAAAATGATACGCTCTGGGCTACTTGGGGTAAGTGAATTATCTGTAACCGTTTTGATGAAATCTCTGGCTGAATGTGCTGCTACAGCAAGATTTCTCGACCCTAGAACCTACCTAGATTGAAAACAAAAGTTTTCAATCAGTGCGTCCTACCCGTCATGACCTACGGAGCTGAGACGTGGACACTCACGATAGGGCTGGTCCACCAGTTCAAAGTCGCTCAACGAGCTATGGAAAGAGCTATGCTCGGAGTCTCTCTGAAGCATAGGATTCGTAACGAATACATCCGTCAGAGAACCAAAGTTATCGACATAGCTCAACGAATTAGCAAGCTGAAGTGGCAGTAACCGCTGGGGTAAACGTGTTCTTGAGTGGAGACCGCGACTCGGCAAACGTAGTGTAGGACGCCCTCCGGCCAGGTGGGATGACGATCTGCGAAAGACTGCAGGCAGATGCTGGATGCGGCAAGCTGAAGACAGGGCGCTATGGCGCTCATTAGGGGAGGCCTATGTCTAGCACCTAATATAGGCTGATGTCATCATCAGCCTATATCATCATCATCATTGATGAGAACCATATTATGTAATAAATCTAGTTCGTTACTGTTGTTCTTATGCTAGTTCTACACTTGCGGCCGACGCCAAGTCTAAAAACCTACTTAAATTACTAATCACTAATGAAACTCAAAAAACCCATGAGTCGATCACGCTTACCCATGGCTATCGAGATGGCAATCAATTTTGATACTAGTTCCCCATTTAAATGTCATATCCATCAAATTGCGATTACGCTGATACCCCATCGCTTGATTCCCATACCCAGACTAAACTGGAGGCCATGAACCGTCCATGAACGAATGAAACTTGTGATTTTGACAAGTAATCGAATCACGCTACTGCCATGCCTCCATCTCGATAGCCATGGAAATTAGAGTGATCACCCCAATGGTTGAGGGTTAAATGACTCTGAAAATAGCCTAAAAACTTAAATTACTAGAGACTGTAATCCCCATGATGGAGATTATTAATAATAATAAATAAATAATAATAATAAATGCTGGACATTTTTCACACAGAATCATCTAGCCCCAAACTAAGCAGAGCTTGTGTTATGAGAACTACATGACTGATATAATACTTAAATACTTTTTTTTGTAAATACATACATATTATACTTAGGAAAACACCCAGACCCCGTGATAGGAATCGAACCCGCAACCTTCTGCCTCTCAGGCGGACCTTCGCCCACTGCGCCACAGAGGTAGTCTGTGTGAAAATGTCCAGCATTATTTATTTTATTCCAGCATTATTTATTCGCGCTTATATTTTGAATAGTCCCATAGGGGAGCTTCTATTTGACTATCAATTTGGGGCTATATTTGGCACATGCCTTGCAACCTTGCCTTGCTTGCAAAGGTTGCATGCCTGTTAGTATTCCACGTAGCAGGTTCACATAAACATTTGCAGATGTCAAAATAATACAACGTCATTTAAAAAAAAAACAATTAAACTATTGATTTAATAAAAAACTGTTTTCTATCTGTAGTAATAGCATCACTGGTAGAAAATAGAGTTAAAGTCACGACCGCAAAAGGTCCACAAAAGGCTGTCTTACTAGAACATTATCACTGAACTATGAGTGAGTAGATGCTAGCAGTGTTTCCAGCCGGGTCATGACAAAACTAACCTAAAATAGATAAAAAAGTAACCTTTTGGTGTGAAAAGTAATCTCTCATATTTTTTTACCCTATAATAAGGTACTTAAAGTTGATGATGTTGGTTGTATTAACTTGATAATTAAGAAGTGTTTTCCATCTTAAGTTGCATTTAACGATTTATGTTTTTCTAATCCATTTTTTCTTTTCTATATTTTGCCAACGTTGCAAAAAGTATGCAACAAAGAGCGCTACTACGTTCTGTTTAGATTTATATTCAAGTAAGAAATTAAATACCTATGAATTCTACGAATTCCAAAAAAACACCTACATGTAACCTTTTTAGGTTATCTAAGAGTAACATGACATAGTTAACAATCACCTAAAATGTTACAAAAGTAACCTTCTGGCAACGCACATCGTTGCCAAGCGATGTTCATTTTGTGATCCATCGTTCGTGAGCACCGTCCTTACGACGCAAGCAACGAAACGCCAGCCGGATAATTAGCGACAGGTTTAATGAACCTGTTATGCTACATGTTTAATGAATGAATAAATTTAACTTTAACTTTAAATAGTTGTAATTATAAAAAAAGTAAAAAAACAATGATTATTTCAATACGAATCAAATGGTGAATAGAAAAACGAATGATCTAGTAGAAAGAACTAGTAAATAGAAAAACTAATGATCTCACGTTATTAATAACACAAAAGAATTTCTTTCCAGAATAAAAAGAAGAACAATACACCAATTATATGTTTATTATTAAATCATTGCCTTGCATTTTATAGTTTCTTGAATTATATCTATCTTTTATTATAGTAGAAAATAAATGCATAGCCACCTGTAATTAGGTGGGTAGGTTCTAAGCATTATAATTTTATTGACCTCTGAGTATTTTATGTTAATTGCTGTATGAACCAATTTTATGCATCTACTCACGTGCTGATAGGTACCTAAGTACCTATCAGCACGTGAGACCACCTCAGTGGCGCAGTGGGTGAAGGCCCGCTTGAGACGCAGAAGGTTGTGGGTAAGATTCCGGGACAAATGTTTGTATTATCTGCAAATATTTGTCTCGGGTCTGGGTGTTTTCTATGTATGATATGTATGTACAAAAAAATACTAAATGATGCTGTGTGTAAAATGGCCAGTATTATAATTTTAATTACCTAATATTGTAAGAATACGTTATGTGCAGATACTTAAATTTGAGCGACAGAAATTTAATACAAATATAAATACATAGATTTGTTTTTCCTCCATTATATAATAAGTTTGGGTTTGTTGGTCACTTGGAACAGCGACTTAACTTTGTTTACTGGTAATGGTATATTATGTAACCGGCCTCCCGCGATACAGGCTAGCCTCGTGCGGAGATCACCAGAGTATCAAAATTGTAACATATGTGGTAAATAAATATTATTAAGCGATAATGATCACCCTCCTATTCTGTATCTGAGAGTCATTTGGTGATGAACATTGATAAGTTAAATGATTTTCACTTGCACATCAATATGGTAACAGAATACGGGCCTGTGATGATCATTTGATGATCATGTAAGACTTTCGTCACCTTTCGATGTAGTGACTTTCAGATACAGAATAGGGAGGCAGTAGTCACTTCACTTTTTGATTATGGCTTCCTAGATTTTGACAGATATGTCAAAGTTGAGTTACACTTTACTGGTAAATTGGTCCGTAAAATCCAGCTTTTTGTTCATCAGTATGGGATTCAATGCAACCCCCTGTGGGTGTGTTTTACGGGAACAGCCTCAACCTCGGACACTACGACCAATGCCTCAAGACTCCGTGGTCGTCCCAGCGTGAGTTCAGCACTCAGTACTGTTTGGTGGATGTGAAGATCCAAGAATCTAAGAAACCGAGGGAGTTTGGCGCATTTGATAGTGCTGACGAGTATTTGAACGTAAGTAAAAGGGGTTTTATGATCATCAACTAGGAGACTGTACTGAGCATAGAGAAAGAAACTGGGCATAGGGTTTTTGTTGTTATTTTTTTGTAGGAGCTTCTCAAGGAACAAAACTTGCCTTGAATAGAAGAATATTTCCCTTCCTAAACGTGGTCATTTACAAGTTATAAGCTTTGAACATGCTTAACCTGGTAAAATGAGCGCACGTCTAGCTGGCTTCTGAATCTGATGCTCTGAACGAGATAGGACCATTGAAACCCATTACACATTTGGTTTGCAGACACTATCAACTTCTGGCAGAAATTTGGTCAACCTAAATTTTGGCGTGTGCATGCCAGCCGTTTGCTCTCCATCATCCATCGCCAAGGTCTTCAGGCATATGCTTCAACTGACACACATCCCTGAAGTTGAGCTAGTTTCTGTGGATTCTAGTGAATGTCAAACGGCTGAAGAGAAGCCTTATCCATGGAGGTTTTATGCGTTTTTGTAAGTATATATTTTTAAATCTTCTATTCTACAAAGGCTATTACGAGTTATATTATTCCCACTGACACGTCATCAAAGCAGGAACAAAGCCACAACCCGGCTACAGGCTACAGAAGACAGCACAGCAGAAAGAGAGCAACAGCACAGCTGGTACAGTCCACCAACAACAGCTCAGCAACCGCAGACCACAGCAAAACAGGCACAGGATCACTGATTGCATTATAACATCAACCAAATCAGTTCAGCCATTGTGACGTTGATTGCAAACATCTATCCAAGCATCCACGCCATGAATTTTGATCATTTAAACATAACTAAATGGATAGAATAAAAACGATTTTTTTTTTGCAGGTATGTCCTTGGAATGTTGTTGGGCATCGTCGTGATTTCAACAATCTATTCACATTTCAATGAAAGCACTGAAACTTCTGGAGTTGGTAAGTTTACTAGAATATAATTTCTGAAGTTGGTGAGTTATATAGAACAAAATGTATTTGTTTTTTTTTATTTGTACCGAATAATACTTATGCCGAGTTTCAAGCAAATTGGAGCACTCGTTAAAAAGTTCCCCTACAAACTTGGACACCTTCTAAAACCCCTTAGTAGTTCTGGCAGATAATTATATTAGTATTTTATAATTTGGATTGAAGAATATTTATGTGAAGGTTCAAGTTTGTAAGTTCAAGAAATACGATTTTTCATACAAAGCTTTTCAGCACTTTTCACCCCCTTAGGGATAGAATTTTCCAAATTCCTTTTTTAGTGCACCCCTACATCACAAAAGAAATATATCCTCCAAGTTTCATACTTCTAGGACTTATGGCTTAGGCTGTACGTTGATTCAGTCAGTAACGGAACAGTTTTATATGTACTGATGCAAATGTGTGTATACTTATACTATGTAAATACGTATGATAGCATGTTAAAATTAGTTATTAGAATTTATCAATTTGTGTATACGTACCCACCACTATTAACAGCTGTCCCTATCCTTAAAGGTTTGCTGGAAGAAAACTCTTGTTAGGGTTAAGCTTGCCTTTACATATGCCCTATTTGTAAGTTTTTTGGTTAAATGGTTTCAGATGGAATCGCTAAATCTTTCTGCATAGTCCGCAATTGGAACGACCTGTTCAAAGTAAGCAGTACTGAGATACGTGTTTTACACGGCATACGGTTTCTGACAGCCGTTTTGGTGGTAGGGTGTCACCAAGGGTTGCTCTCTGTGCACAATCCTGGATTGCTGATCAACAAATTAGACGTGGATAAGGTGAGTTTGCTTGAATTGCTCTACTGCCCATGTGAATCTTCTTCTACGGAATTTCTCGTTTCGTATGAAAACTATTTAATACCTAATGCAGTTGATGATACAGCCATGTTGGCCTGGTAGGCGGTACCCTCGACGTCCGATCTGGAGGGAACCGATATATTGTTCCACTTGAAAATGTATGTGCGCATTAAAACGTGCTCTGAAAGGTGAAGGAAAACATCGTGAGGAAACCGGCATGCCTTAGAACCAAAAAATCGAAGGCCGTCAGTCAGTGTTCCAATAAGCAGCGGAAGGCTTGCAACCTGTCACGTTTTAGAAAAAAGAAAGAAAGAAAAAATATTTGTATTTCAACCAAAAACACAAACATGGGAAAATACTGAGAAAGAATTAGCCTATAGAAAATATGTGTTGCTTGGGGTCAAAATGTCGTCAAATATATTGTACATGCCTCTGACTACTGCCAACTTGGTGTCCTCAAAGATCTGTGCACTGAGTATGTATCTGATGATGTCATGGAGAATACAGTATTGAGCGTGTTTGTTTTTTGCAGTTGATGAAAACGGAAATCGGGCAGGGTATCGCACACATCGACTTGATAGTGGACACTTTCTTCCTGATCTCAGGGCTTCTGCTTGTGAAAGGACTACTTTCGGGAAAGCAGAGGGGCTTGCTTACTGTACTGCTGAAACGATATTTCAGGCAAGAGTTCTAACACTACACAGATTATCATCGTCTAACAATCTTGAAATCAATGCTTTACTTGCTATAAAGCTTATAGCTCAGATATCAGTAGTTTCCGCTGAACTATAACAAAACCGTTAATATATGTAAAACAGAGTCTTTCAAAGCAAGCAACGGGCCAGCAATGCCCCCGGTGCTGCAGATGCCAATAGGCAAATTAAAGCATATGGCACCCCACATGAATTATTTTGCATATGTCACCCCACATGATCTGACATTATTATCACTAGCCTTATACAAAAAATAACTAGCCTAGTTTCCTGCCTTTCTTTCCTAGCTTATTCGCGGAGGAACAGCCATTCAAACTGACGTTTCAAAGTGATCCTTGTGAATTTAAATAAATTAATTTTGTCATTGACCATTTTGTGCCCCGTATCTCAAAAATTATCCCCGGGCAATCGTGTTTTATACGATATATACAGTAAAAAAATAATTAAATTACCCAATGGTACCATGAACTGAAATTCATTAAAAAAATACAGAAAAATACAGTTCGTGGTGTATTGCTAAGTTAGTCATGAAAATCTGTTCAGTCTATAAAAATATCAAGCACTAGCTTCTGCCCACGGCTTCGCCCGCGTGGTACCCGGATAAAAAGTAGCCGATGTGTTATCCTGATGTATAAGCTACTATGTATATATTACTGTTAAGTTTTTTCAAAATCTGTTCAGTAGTTTTTGCGTGAAAGAGTAACAAACCTCACAAACTTCCACGTTTATAATATCCTCACAAACTTCCACGTTTATAATATTAGTAGGATTGTGTTTATTGTGTTCAACAGACTAATGGGTCCACTCGCTGTGATCACCTTCTATATACTGTGCATGGCTCGCCACACCAGCTCTGGTCCCATCTGGTTGAGAGGCAACTCCTATGAAGATGGCATCTGCGAGGAACATTGGTGGAAGAATTTCTTCATGATGAGCAATGACCTAAAGACAATGGTAAGTATCTATTTGCATCATAACATTTTGTATAGCCTTTGGGTTCTCTAATAAGTACAAAGGTACACAAAGGTTACCTTAAAGCAAATGCTAATTAACATTAAGTTCGCCTGCATATTTCGATCCTACCGTAATAAGTACGTACCGTGGTGGGCTGAAGGCCTTTACCTACTTATTCCTATCCGCAACACGTGGGCCAAACAGGTCCTATCTCAGCATATTATGCAGCTCCACAGCACCATGTAAAAGCTGATATACTACATAGATTCATTATATACATCATCAGCTTCTTGTCCTTATCCCACATTACGTAGGGTCGGCACAACATGTTTTCTTCTTACACTCTCCTCTATCAGCCGTCATCTCAGTACTTCTTTCTTAATCATACCATTCTTCATACAATCCATCCATCTCTTCTTTGGCCTACGCTTGCTTTTATTTCCATCCACATTCATATTTAACATTCTTCTCGTGATATGATATTCTTGCCTCCTCATGACATTTTTTACATGTGCAGAGGTACATTGAAAACACCATTCCCAACCACCAGACCCGAGACATATAATGAATATTACAAATTTTGCAGTGCTTTGGAGTAAGTTGGTACGTGAGCTGTGATTACCACCTCGCCATCTTAACTGTCCTCTTGTACTTGCTCTACAAAAGAAGCAGGAGGAATGGGGTCATAGCATTCGTAGTTATCAGCTGCGCAGTGACAGTTAGATTGGCTGTTATTTCATATACAAAACGGCTGCCATTGGGGATTTTCAGCAACTTAAGGTTAGTTCTAAACTATGTATGTTACGTCATTTTTAAAAGTAAATAACTATTAAGCAAGCAAGCTGGTTGTTCTGCAGCCAGAAACTAATGCTCGGTTTCCGGTTTGAAAGGTGCCAAAAGAATCACAGGCGCATAAGATTTTTCATCCGTTATGTCTCAGTGTAACGCGCGAGTGATATTTCATCAAATATTTCATATTAGTATCTAAAATATTGTAAACAAGTAGTATTATCAGTCATGTAGTTTCCACAATACAAGCTCTGTTTAAGTTTGGGGCTATAATGATGTCGTGTGAAAAAAGTGCAGTATTTATAGTTAGTGCGTACGAGCAACGTAAGTTCACGTAGTTTAGACCAAACTGATTCCCCGTGTTGATTGGTACCAACCATGTTATAAAATACCTTGATCTATCCTCTAATTACACTAGCATAAATGGCAATGGAAACAAGATATACTGAGTTTTCAGGGCAGATATTATATACCCTGAGAGCATACACTTGCAAAGTTTTCCATAGTCATTTTGTTAATGCAATTATGGGATATGAACAAATATTTACTTTTTTATACTTTCGTGCGGGTACCACCAGCATGACAAAATTGTAACTTAGTAGTATAAATATACATATGTATCCTTTTTTTTTCTTTTTCAGCGAACTCGAAAACATTCGTGACTTCGAAGTAATGAATGACTGTTACATAAAGTGGCATGACCGGGCCGGATCTTACCTGGTGGGAGTCGTCATAGGATGGCTGATGGCTATATACAAGCCAGCTGATCATAGAAACATTATCAGTAAGGTACGCACAAGAAACGTTACATCAGTAACATAGCTGGCCAGGGTTCTAGAAAAATACCTCACGCTTAGTTTTTCTTTCACGCTAACGCAAATTTGACAAAGACTTGGCAGTAGTCAAGTGACTTTTCCACAGCTGATGTCATTTCCATACAATTCAATCTTTCCGCAAGCGTTGACGTCAACAGAAAGTGGTATTTGTCTAGAACCCAGGGCGTATAGACAAATACCTCACGCTTAGTAACCGTTGTTCTTTTCTTTCTTTCTTTCTTTCTTTCTTTCTTTTCTTTCTTTTCTTTCTTTCTTTCTAAACGATCCACATCCACATTTGTAACACTGCGTCAGACCGGACTGCGTGTTAGTGCTACGGACTGTTTAAGCTAAATATGACGGTTGCTCACTGCGTCGGACCGAACTGAATAGTCCGGTTTGGGTACCTACTTAAAATTTCCTACTCCGATAAATTGCGAAGCATTTTCGTAATTTCACTGCAATTTTGATGGTAGTTATTGAAAATGGTAACTGACACAACAAAAGAAAAATACTCCTCGCCTCTAATGCCAAATTTTTCCTAGATGCATTTGATGCATAGAAAAGAAAGAAAAGAAAGAAAAGAAAGAAAAGAAAGAAAAGAAAGAAAAGAAAGAAAAGAAAGAAAAGAAAGAAAAGAAAGAAAAGAAAGAAAAGAAAGAAAAGAAAGAAAAGAAAGAAAAGAAAGAAAAGAAAGAAAAGAAAGAAAAGAAAGAAAAGAAAGAAAAGAAAGAAAAGAAAGAAAAGAAAGAAAAGAAAGAAAAGAAAGAAAAGAAAGAAAAGAAAGAAAGGAAAGAAAAGAAAGAAAAGAAAGAAAAGAAAGAAAAGAAAGAAAAGAAAGAAAAGAAAGAAAAGAAAGAAAAGAAAGAAAAGAAAGAAAAGAAAGAAAAAAAGAAAAGAAAGAAAATACATGTATTTGCTAACGTTGCACAATATAAAACAGACAGACAAAACACACACGGGATTTATACTGCTATTATTTAGAACTGCTTCCGTGCTTTGAAGAGCATATGAGATGATTACCGGCTAGTTCACTCATCAAACCATGTCAGTGGTCTTCGGATGACCTTGTCAAACGATGTTAATTGAAATATAAAAAAATAAATAAATAAAAATTGTTTATTTCAAGGCACGGAGCTCATATAAAATATAAATAATATAAAAAACAAGAATAACATACAATGGAAATTATTATAAAATTAAAATGACTCACACAGAGATAACACAGATAACATGCAAGCTCGTACCTGGACGTCCGTGACTTATCCAGTAAGGCTTATCCAGTGCCCCATAAACGGAGAATCCCACCTATCCGCCAGTGTTTTTAGAATGGTGTTGTGACTGCCGCGAAAGCGTTTCAAAAGCGACGAACAATGCTTCCTCATGATGGCGTGGAAGCCGTCAGTATGCGCCTCGCAGAACATACCTGACGCGCTGCAGAAACGCGGCAACCCCATCACCACTCTAAAACTATACCTACTCACTCACCACACTCTAATATATAATAAAATAAATAATTTGATTTAACCAACAAACTAGAAATAAATAAAATAATACTGTCAGCATCTTATTCGACATGTGCAGTACATCTTTATCGCATTCGAGTCACATGAAGAAGAAAAGAAAAGAAAATGCATTTATTAATCCCCAAACAACACAAAAGTTAAACAAAAAATAGTAATAAACACAAAACAGATACTAACATATAATAACACAACGAAACGAAAAACAGACAAAGTAGGTACGTCATTTTGTGTTGCGTGGAGTCAAATAAGTCCCCGTCTCAGCATTATGCTGCGCCAGAACCTAAGGGTCAGGTGCAGCGCTGGTTTTCAGACGGGATGGGATTCTCCTTATCTTTTATTTTCAGACAACCTCTTTCATCATAGTCCTGATCTCTCTCTACGTAATGCTCAAGGTCTCCACTATAAGCCACTGGCTGAGCGGTGGAAGTCGAGTTGAGGTGGCTATAGCGATCGCCACTAATCGGGTAGTTTGGGCAATGGCCGTTGCTGCTGTGATTGGCGCCTGTGAATATGGAAGTGTTCGTAAGTACCTTATTGTCTGTATCTATACTATCATACTATTTCATCACATACCCCTATATAACACTATAATATAGCACACCATGTTGTTTAAGTAAATAACCAACGATATATCTACGCTATGAGGAGTAATAATATAAGGCATGAAATGTCAAAAAGCCTTCTTCACGCGTCACGTTATTTTGCTCACACAAGCTCTCTTTCAAATAAAAACGAAAGTAAAATAGCCAAAAAAAAGTCGTGATTCTATAAGATGGTGATGTTTTTTGAGTTTTACCGGTAATTAAAAACAAAAGTAAAATATTATAGCCTACAAAAAATGTTTCAGCTAGTCGTGATTCTATAAGATGGTGATGTTTTTGAGTTTTACGGGAAAAGTAGTAAGCAATCCCTCAGGAAATACAACAACAAAAGAATCATCAAAATCGGTTAACAATTAGCGAAGATATTAGGTAAGAAACATAAAAAAAAACTAATTTAGAACCTCCTTCTTTTTTAAAGTCGGTTAAAAGTAAAAAGCAACCAAAACAACATTAAATTTCCAAAAACTTGCGAACTCTTACAACATACTTTCCACAGGTTATTTCAGACTAAAAGGCTGTGCGTTGGTTATTAGTCAGTCCGAGCCAGTCAAGTTTCGATTTTTTATAAAAAAAAATCCTATTTCAGCTGTGATAAGTGATATCCTCGGAAGCGCATTCTTTGTGCCGCTGAGCAAGCTCTCCTATGGAATCTACATAACACATTTCTTAATTTTACAAAGAAATATATACGTGGTGAGGACACCGTATACGTATGATCTTTACAGTATGGTAAGCATTGAATTCTACGCTTTTATCTGGCTTAAATTGTATGGCAACTGGCTTGCGTTGTAAATTCTTCCATGTAGCCTGATGGCCATACATTATTAGCAAGTAACCATAATATTGATATGGTGTTGGAGACGGACGGTGGACGTTGGAACTCTATGATAATAAACCTTAAGTAAACTAGTCCTACCCGTCATGACCTACGGAGCTGAGACGTGGACACTCACGATAGGGCTGGTCCACCAGTTCAAAGTCGCTCAGCGAGCTATGGAAAGAGCTATGCTCTGAGTATCTCTGAAGGATAGGATTCGTAACGAATACATCCATCAGAGAACCAAAGTTATCGACATAGCTCAACGAATTAGCAAGCTGAAGTGGCAGTGGGCCGGTCATATCTCGCGAAGAACCGATAACCGCTGGGGTAAACGTGTTCTTGAGTTGAGACCGCGACTCGGCAAACGTAGTGTAGGACGCTCTCCGGCCAGGTGGGATGACGATCTGCGAAAGACTGCAGGCAGATGCTGGATGCGGCAAGCTGAAGACAGGGCGCTATGCCGCTCATTAGGGGAGGCCTATGTCCAGCAGTGGACTAATATAGGCTGATGATGATGATGGAACTAGTGCAGACATTAAACTTATCTCAAACGCTTACTTATGTACCTATTTAGATACTTTAACTTTCATACCAATGCGCCCTTCGGCGTTTATGAAGTCACCCAGCTTTCAAATGAATGAGCGAATTAATAACTGAAATATTTATTTGCTTGAATATAGGTATATCGGCTCTTAGGCTAGTTTATTAGGAATGACTGTGGGTACTCGACTAATTAATGACTGAGACAAAGCCTGTGCACGCAGTGCTGAAGGGAATTACCTCGTTACACCTACCTACTTGCTTAAAAAAATTGCAAATGCAAATGAAGGACACAAACGTGTTCTCCATAGGTAGGAATTCTCTGTTAACTTACAATTTTACACTAGCTTATACCCACAAGTAGGTACCTACTCGATTAGGTAGGCAGGTACTTAGAGCTTTTAGTTATGCATATATTTTAAGTACATATGTAGTGCCCAGGCGGTCTCTACTTTGTAGAATGTATGACATACTTTATTTTTTCATCTTTCTTTCATGCGTTAAACACAAGGCGAGTTATATTGGAAGTCGCAGGAAAAATGGCGTGCAAACTGCTATGATGTATGATTGCTATTTATTTTGAAAAGGTGCTTCTTTTAAAATTTTTTGTTTAGAGGTTGTGCGTTTATTTGGTTGCTATTTTGTTGATCTGTTACTTACCAATTTTCACCGAAACAGCAAACCCTGTGTTGTAAGTAATAATTTTGTAAGACTAAAGTTATATAGCCACCTGCAGGGTCAGGTGTAGTTTCTGAGAACAGTGACACAGGCAATCCTGGTAGGGCTTGTGTCTTTCTGTTGGCTGTTTACTTTTTTTGGCGCGGACCTAAGTATATTGACCGTTAAAGAGGTCCTTCCATAAGAATATTCTAATTCCTCACGAAAACCGTCTTCGGTTGTAAATGAGGATCAGAATAGTGAATGGCTCTTATCTGAGTCAACGCATCAGCATTACCATTCAGCATGGCAATTCAGTCAGCATTTTGGGAACGCTTCCGTCTTTTAGTGATCTGGAGCAGTTGAGCTATCTATAGATCGTTTGGAACGGTCTTTAGTTAGCTAGCTGTTTCATCTGTATTTTTTTATGTTTCTAATTGCAAATAGTTGTGTGAATATATTAACGTACACTACGTGGAAAAGTCGTAGTATGTATAGCCTCAAATGATACCAATCCAAGATAATTTCAATTCTGATTACCTTTTTTGTTTTTTCACCAGGTCATCTCTGTTCTGGGAGCCACCGTTTTATCATCCATGGTCAGCTTAGCCCTGTATGTGCTGGTAGAAGCACCGTGTATAAACATCTCAAATTTTTACTTAGCTGAAAGGTACGATACGATGATTTACCTCCAAATTGTAAAAAAACTTGCTTAAATTTCATTTTTCAAATATTAGTTACTTGTAAATATTATGAGGACGTTAACACGTGCTTAAATGCCGTTTTGGTTTTAGGGCATGCCAGTTTCCTCAAACGCTGAGGAAACCGGCATGCCCTAAAACCAAAAATTTTAAGGCATGTTCCGTTGGTTAGTGTTACAATAAGCGATGGGCTTGCAATCTGTCATGTGGAATGTTAACTATTCTAAGTACATACAAAACGCTGTCATGTGCCTAATATGATGTTTGGACGTGCCTATGACATCCCCCGACTTGGTATCCACGATTGCGTACCTACTATACACATGGCAGCTAGGTTGTATAAACTATGGGCTTTTTCCGATAAAAGAGAAGACAATTACCGACCGATCAACATCAAACTTAAGGATCCCAAAAAGTCCTTTCTTCATTAAGATTCCGCACACATTCCATTATCTACCCCCTCACTTACGGACCTACTCATTATTATTTTTCACTTTCAGGAATACCAAAGCAGAACTTAATTCAACAAGAACGGGAAACGGAACTGTTTATCAAAATGGGAAGACGAAATTAAAGTTTGCTTAAGTTTAATTTAAGATAACAGAAATAAGTCCAGAGTTCAAAAACTGTATCTTGTTTCCTAGTTATTTCTTAAATAAAATGTCCTTTAATAAATAATAACTGAGTGATCAATAATCTTACATTAATAAGTTTATTTTTACAGCTTCGAGCTAAAACTCTTCTTTTATGATTTTATTTTACGTAAGATATTGAGAAAAAAAAATCAAAACATAGTAAATTGCAATAACTTACCTACATATATTTATTGCAAGCTGCATATTGCGGTATGTATTTTTTTTATTTTAGACTATAATAACAGACATATAAGCGATGAGGTAGGTACGATGAGTGTTAGTCAAACAGACGAAAGAAAAGTACGTATACCTCTATATATTTTTTTCAGGACAAAATAAAAACCTACTAAAAATAACGGAAAGTATATAAAAAGTCTCATTTTCTCACTTTTCTAGAATGTATTTTTTCATAAATATTTTATGAAACCATCCTTGTAGTTATACACTGCAAATCTAAAAAAAATAATTGAAATAGGCGAAGATATCGCGTAACATAAACACAAAAATTAAACAGACAAGTTTAGATAAAACAAAAAATGGACCGCCACAATTTTTTAAGTAGTTAGAAAAAAAAATGCCACGGGATTGAGGATGTTGCAGGAAGTCTGAAAGTAGAGTTAAGCGTCAGTGACGGAAAAGTTGAAGAGTTGGTTAGTTTGGTTGGATCAGCATGTTATGAGGAGTTAAAGAACGTCATATTACGAAAAGAGTATTAAATATCAACAAGGATGGATGTACATAGATACTCGTATTTTTTTTTGAATTATTTGATTCTCAACTTAAATGTAAGTATATAATAATATACATAATAGTACACAAAAATATATGTAAAATAATATGTAAAATTCTCGGTGAAATTTCTAAAACTAGTAAATACAGCATGCACAGTGTGGACAGTATAAATATGAAAATATCTATGCTCTCCTACTATACTAGTATAAACACCAAAGTTTGTAAGGATGGATGTTTGTTTGTTACTTTTTCACGCAAAAACTATTTAACGGATTTTGATGAAACTATACAGCACAGGTTCTCAAACTTATTTTTCCTACCGCCCACTTTGAGAATAAAAAAAATCCTAGCGCCCCCAAAGTTTTTAAACATAACAACGTATGCTTTCCCCTCTAGACCGCATTAGCGCCCCCAATATCTTCTAGAGCTTTCTACCGCCCCCCTGAAGGCCTCCAGCGCCCACAAGGGGACGTTATCGCCCACTTTGAGAAACAGTGCTTTACAGTAATATAGCTTTCACAACAGAATAACATATAGGCTACTTTTTCCGGGTACCACGTGGGCGAAGCCGTCGGCAAAGTGTAATAAAAAGGTTTACCAGAAGCAAGATAGATGGATTGTGTGGCGGATGACATGGGCAAGAAAGGTGTGGGTACTGAGATGACGGCTGATAAAGAACGTGGAGAATAAACACCGTTTCGATCCTATATTATCCTAACTTACTAATATATAATATAATAAATGCGAATGTTCGGATGTTTCAAAGTTTGCTGTAATTATTTCCATAACTATAATTTTGTATAGTTCGTGATATAGAATAAGATTTCAGATACTCAATACTCAATATATTTATTGCTTTCACATGGTAGGTACATAGATGGTGTTTATAGGTAGGTATCTCACATGCACCCTGTCTAAGGGTATAGCAATAGATATAGGTAGGCAGGCCGAAGGTTTGTCTAAACAAAAAAACTAGTAGGTACAATAAAATAAAGTCAATGTAGGCAAAGTATCAAGGTATCTAGCATTTGGAATAACATAATTAAGTAGGTTTAGTAAGGTTTCATTTATTTAACCATATTATAACATTGGACAAGCCAAGCCGAGTCAATTCTGTTTACATATTTGGATTGAAATAATACACATAAAATAAAAAAATACTATCATATTGTATAAAAACGGGAATTTTCACGTACTGCACTATCGGTGAAGACACCGAATAAGTTTCACTCGTCGCGCCGTGCACTACGAACGCACGAAAGCACGCGGAAGGAGAAAGTCTCAACCACTCACCCTGATGAAGACTCTCGGAATGAGTCGAAATTTAGTCGGTGCCTTCACCGATAGTGCAGTACATGAAAATTCTCGTTTTTACAATATGAATAGTCAAGCTCACGATAGTTTTTGGAATAAAAAAAAATACGTTATCAATTGAAATAAGTTAATAAAATCCCTATAATATTCAAGTATTATATATATAGTCAAGAGCACACATTACTCAACCTCGTTGTCATGAAAAAATGAGTATTCTGCTAGAGTCATATTCATGAACTCATTCAGACAGTAAAATACATTGGTTTCAAAGAAATATTTGATTTTTTAAAATCCGTAAATAAAATAAAACGTTCAAGCAAAAAGAGCTTCAAAATTGATATTTTAATTGGTAATTTATTATACATCACTATATTAATATAATCTCCTTGTTTTTGAACTTTACACAATGGCTACTTTTTATCCGAAGTACCACGCGGGTGAAGTCATGGGCAGAAGCTAATGTAAGATAAAAATAATCCTACTCATATTACAAACGCGAAAGTTTGTGAGGATGGATGTTTGTTCCTCTTTCACGCCAAACCTACTGAATAGATTTTGATGAAACTTTACAGTAATATAATTTTTACATCGGAATAACACAGGCTACTTTTTCTCCGGGTACCACGCGGGCGAAGCCGTGGGCATAGGCTAGTGATATATAAAAATAACTGCTGACGCGATTATATTATCTGTGAGAGTTACAATAACTAGGAATTCTGGTTATTTATACCTATGGGAATACTAGCGTGCGGTGGAATACGAAGGTACCAACTATACTTCTAGTACTTTAGAAAAAAAAATATTAATTCAAAATGCGTAAGTACATGTGCCTAATATAAATGTTCTAAACCCTGCCTAGTTTCGTAATAGATTCGTAGTGATTTTTCGCTATTATCTCTCAGGGAGGCAACGCGTGATATCTCTGATGTTGCAAGTTACCGTAACCTTAGGTTACGGTAACCGCTTACCAACAGGTGAGCCGTATGCTTTGCCAGATTAGTTGCATAAATAAATCAGGTCACTTCATACACCAATTTACAGTATCTGAGCCTAGAAATTATCTTAAAACCAATGTTTTTTTGAGGTTTTCGGCCCAGTTTAAGTTTAATTCGTGCAATTTCATGGTCCATAACCGTGGATGACTCCGTCGACGTTTTGGTACTTTATTCCTCGCGAAATCTGGTGATTTTACTCACGTTTTTACGTAAATGGTTTTTAATTTAAAACTTAAGAATGTGGCTTTCTACAGATAAAGCTAAATGATTAATTAACTATTGCCGTGTTGGTATATCCGATTTGAAGGAACTCATTTAATTTTATTCATTTTAATTTATTTACTAACAATATAAATTGTGTCGGAACATTATACATAATTATGCAAATATCAATAACCACTATACCTAAGCTAAAAGTTTCAATATAATGGTATCATAGTAGGTACCTACATACATGTAAAATTTAGTAAATTACATCTAGTTAGAAAAAAAATATATTAATAAAAAATTACTATAAATATCTTCTGGGTTAATAAATGGGTCAAGATTTGTCGGAGCAAAATTCGTCAATAGAATAGTAACATTTATTCGATAAGAATGGTTTAGGTTTATTTTTGAATACCCGGTGCACAAAAGGATTTCCACTGGAAAATGTGCATTTGAACACCTGCTTGAAACAGTAAAGAAAAATATAGCGAGATAGCTAGAATCGAAAATTATATATTCAATACCTAAGCGGTTATTTGTATTTGTTTTTATTTATTTACTTTACTTAAAACGGTCCTACACCAATAACATTAATTAAAGATATTCAAAAATAAAAAATATATGTCGAAATAATTCATGAAATTAGAATAAAGAAAAGAAAAGAAAAAGTAATAACAGAAATATGAATTGGAAAAAGATGATGTTAAAAATACAATATGACTTGCAACTTGTCACGTGGAATGCTAACTACGCAAAATGAGGTCTGAGTATGTCCATCATGGAGATAGAAGTCGCGATACACATAGCATACAGTTGTATGCTTTTTTTTTCACACGCACCCTCTTGCCTCTGAAATTACGTAGGACAATGAGAAAGAAAAGAAAGAGAGAAAGAAAGAAAGAAAATATTTATTTAACACGACATAAAAAAATATATATATATATATATATATATACAACAAATTTTGGAAGTAAGGATGGTGGGATAATTTGTGGGAATACATAATAATAATAAATTAGAAAAAAAAAACAATATACCACGTATTTTTTTCATCTTTTTAACATGATCCTCATGATTTTAATGAATAAAAAGCTACTGACTTTGGCTTTATTAAATGAGTGTATCACTTTTTTAACAAATTGTAGTTTTCTATAAAATCCTCGTGATTTTAATGAACAAAAACCTAGTGAATTTAGCTTTATTAACTGAGTATGTCATCTTTTTAACATATTGTAGTTTTCTATATGATCCTCGTAATTTTCATGAACAAAAAGCTATTGACTTTTGCTTTATTAACTGCCAAAAAGTGTAGGTGCTATGTAGAAATGTCTTCGGTAGATGGATAGATTATCGTCCTTGTATCGATTATCTACAAGGGTTAACTTTCAGTTCTGACCCCTCTGTAATTTTAAAATACATCCTACTAATATTATAAACCCGAAAGTTTGTGAGGACGGATGTTTGTTACTCTTTCACGCAAAAACTACAAAATAGATTTTGATGTTACTTTAGAGTAATATAGCTTATACATCAGAATAACTCGTAGGCTACTTTTTATCCGGGTAGCACGCGGGCGAAGCCGTGGGCAGAAGCTAATATACAGAAAGTCACGCCTGTTTCCCGGGGGTTATGATCTTTTGCTTTATTCATCTCTATCACATTTTTCGTAAAAGTTCATCGGTTCGGGGTAAATATAAAATCATTTAATATGAATCCAGTATTTTGACTTTCCTTTGATCAGTCCCTCAATTTCCATAGAACAGACCATCATTGTATCAAAGCTTACCCGAATTGATTGGGAAGCGACTGCGGATATATAATGCCTGGGAGGAATCAACGCTCAAAAACAGTGGAACAAAATTACGAATAACATACATCAATATTCACATTCGTTTTCAGGAAGTGGTCCAAGCCACAAGATAAATAAATAAATAAATAATGCTGGACAATCCACACAGCATCATCTAACCCCAAGCTAAGCAGAGCTTGTGTTATGGGTACTAGATGACTGATATACTTAATACAATACATTACATAGATAGATATTTTTTTATTATACATAGAAAATACCCAGAACACCCGGTACAAAAATTTGCAGATCGTACAAACATTTTTCCCAGGGCGGGAATCGAACCCGCAACCTCCTGTGTCGCAGGCGGACCTTCGCCCACCGCGCCACATCGGTCGTCAAAAATCATAAATAACACCACACTAAGATTCCCCTTGTCGTGGGTATCAGAAACCACTTTGGGATACCACCACACCCAGATACGAAACTAATATGGAATCATTTTTCCCGCAGCGGGAACCGAATTCGCATATCTTGCGTCTCAGCCAGAACATGCTACCGGTTATCTCTCTATGTTTTCCTTCACTGTTTGAGAGCACTAGCATTTATGATATACTAGCCTCTGCCCACGGCTTCGTCCGCGTGATAACCAGTTAAAAAGTAGCCTATGTGTTATTTTGATGTATAAGCTATATTACTGAAAAGTTTCATCAAAATCCGTTTAGTTATTTTTGCGTGAAAGAGTAACAAACATCCTCACAAACTTTCACATTAATAATATTAAGTAGGAAGTAGGACTAGCTTCTGCACACGGCTTCGCCCACGTAGTAACTGGTTAAAAAGTAGCCTCTATGTTATTTTGATGTATAAGCTATATTACTGAAAAATTTCATCAAAATCAGTTCAGTAGTTTTTGCGTGAAAGAGTTACAAACATCCATCCTCACAAACATTCGCGTTTATAATAGTTGTAGGATGTTGATTTGCACACGTCAAACTTACTCAGTGAAGTGCACAGTACATTTTTCGCGTTGAAAATCCATTGATATACGTTGAAACCTACGATTGGAAGTCGGAGTAATGTCCACTAGGCCATCACGGCTCTAAAAGAACTATTAGAACCAAATTGAGGCCAACAGCAAGGATATTTTTGGCTCAAATCTCATTAGAAAACTTTTATATACTAAATACCAAGTTGTACAAAATTTCCACCAAATTTGTTATTTATATGTTTCTACCCACGGCTTCACGTGGTACCCGGATAAAAAGTAGCCAATGTGTTATTCTGATGTTTAGGCTATATTACAGAAAAGTTTCATCAAAATCCGTTCAGTAGTTTTTGCGTGAAAGAGTAATAAACATCCATCCTCACAAACTTTCGCGTTTATAAATAGAATTAGGATTTCCTGCTCGTCGCAGTTTTCACGCGTTCACCATTTTGCCATGGATTTAAGTCTAATACGCTTAGTTTGTACCTCAGCTTACTAGGAACAGAAATGCTATTAATATTCATAGAGTAATTAATTTCAGCCGACGCGACGTGTAGGTTTCAGCTGATATTATTTCCACGTGGTAATTAGTTTGATTGGTCGAATCCGGTGGTTGATCTTTTGATACTGACAAAAGCAATAAACTGATAAATTCCCTTTTTAAAGGTTCAAAATAAAATGGGAGGAACTTTTAAGATCTTAATAACAGTAAAAAAAGAAATGCAAGAAATGCAATTTTGGGATCTACCGGTTTTAGACAAGATTCTATTTTTCTACCGCACTTAGTATGCAATAATATAGAGGTGAATTCAGGGCGACTGGTCTGACAATGCTTGGTCAGAGAGCTGGCACTTATCTGGGTCAATGTATTAGCATTGTCATTCAGCGTAGCCATGCGGCCAGCATTTTAGGAACGCTTTCGTCTGGTAGTGATCTAGAGCAGTTGAGCTGTCTAAAGACCATTTGCATCTTTGATCATGATCTTTAGAAAGCTACCTTTTTTATTATTTTTTTTGTATATCTCAACTAGTATATAGTTGTATGAATAAATGTAATATATATGTATATGTAAATAATAAAGAGTCTTGTGGAAAAATAAAGAAGCAGTTTAAATTATGTTTCTAAATGGATTCCTAGCTCGGAGCTAGACAGACGTTGGAATGTAATATTGTCAGAGTTTTAGCTTCGTATTTCAGTATATTTCGACGTGCATTGTTCTAGTTTATGTTAAAGTAAATGACCAGATCTTATTGTGTTTGTTGTTTGGGAATGGGGCACAATTTCTACGAAGCTTTCCCCAGACAGAGATAAATCCGAGTGACGAACGAATATTTTTTGTCTTTTTTCAAAAATCTTTGATATAATGAAATTGATATTTTATTGCTTTCATGCATATTATATTCAGAGGTCACAAAGTATATACAGAGTTCGATATACTCGTAATGTCAATGAATGAGATAATAATAAATTGAATTTAAATTAATTACATCCAAATAGTGAAATGATATGCAAATTAGTAAAGTATTAATTTGTAGGTACATAAGACAAAATATTTTAAATGTTAAAATAATTAAACTCAGTCATTTTTTTTCAAAATAGCTTTGAAGGTTTCCCTTGCCGTAATATTTTCTGAACTTAAAGGCAAGTGGTACTTAAGTAATAGCATTGTAAGTTGAATAAAACCTAGAACATCTTGGTTAAAAAAAAACCCCGGATTTTCTGAAAGCTTAAGTTTGAATATTTTTGACTTACACAGGCAAATTGCACTAAGTACCTTTGTTGTGTTCACTAGTGATAAGTGATTACTTAAATTAAAAGGATATGCTTGACAAAATTATAATGCAAATGCAATTCTTAAAACACCGCTCGGATTTATCTCTTATCTGCGTGAGCCTTAACTATTAATCTCCCCCTTATATGTATTTGCAAGTCATTCATTTAAAAATACATATTGATTTTCACTTGCCCATAGTTTTTTATTGTTTTAGGAACGACAAACAGTCATACATGCAGTTGTAAGTTTCAAACTTAAGAACAGTGTCTTAACTTAAGAACTTAAGTTAAGACACTGTTACACTGACACTGACACTGACACTGGAACAGTGTCATTTAAATGCGACACCCACAGTGTCATCCACAGTTGCTATCAATATATCCACAGAATAGTGGAAACACAAAGTACCCACAATGTGCGGTCTTATCGACCGATCGGACGATGTGGCGCGGTGGGCGAAGGTCCGCCTGCGACACAGGAGGTTGCGGGTTCGATTCCCGCCCTGGGACAAATGTTGGTACGATCTGCAAATATTTGTTCCGGGTGTTCAGGATATTTTATATGTATAATAAAACAAATATCTATCTATGTAATGTATTGTATTAAGTATATCAGTCATCTAGTACCCATAACACAAGCTCTGCTTAGTTTGGGGCTAGATGATGCTGTGTGGATTGTCCAGCATTATTTATTTATTTATTTTATTTATTTATAGCTAAAAGCTATTTCCTCCGGACAATCTTTGTGTATATTTTACATAATAGGAGACATCATTCCACCAGTTGTCCCCTTCGACTTAGCTATTGGATGGATATCCTATCCTACTTTCTAATCCTACTATCCTACTAATATTATAAACGCGAAAGTTTGTGAGGATGAATGTTTGTTACTTTTTCACGCAAAAAACTACTGAACGGATTTTGATGTAACTTTACAGAAATATAGCTTATACATCAGAATGACACATAGGCTACTTTTTATCCGGGTACCACGCAGGTAAAGCCGTGGGCAGAAGCTAGTCCTACTAATCCTACTAATATTATAAACGCGAAAGTTTGTGAGGATGGATGTTTGTTACTCTTTCACGCAAAAACTACTGAACGGATTTTGATATAACTTTACAGTAATACAGCTTATACATTAAAATAACACATAGGTTTTTTTTTATTCGGGTACCACGCGGGCGAAACCGTGAGCAGAAGCTAGTAATATTATAAACGCGAAAGTTTGTGAGGATGGATGTTTGTAACTCTTTCACGAAAAAACATCTAAACGGATTTCGATATAACTTTACAGTAATACGGCTTATACATCGAAATAACACACAGGCTACTTTTTATTCGGGTACCACGCGGGTGAAGCCGTGGCCAGAGGCTAGTTTTACTAGGGAACGCACCGCACCCCTTACCCCTTCTTCTTTGCTAATCTAGACCTAAGACTCTTTCCCATCCTATGACAATTTCCGAGCGATTGTCGGTATTCCGAAGCACATCCTCTAAGGTGATTCAACATCCTCAATACAATCAAGGATATCCTCCGCACAGTTTCCGGGGGATATTGCGAGCGGAAGCAGGAATGTGAGGAATTAAAATGTATATTCAGTAGTCTGTGTTTTGCTCTGTTATCAGATTATTCCTACTAATATTATAAACGCGAAAGTATGTGAGGATGTTTGTTACTCTTTCACGCAAAAACTACTGAACGGATTTCGATGAAACTTTACAGTAATATAGCTTATACAAAAGAATAACATATAGGCTACTTTTTATACGGGTACCACGTGGGCGAAGCCGTGAGCACAAGGTAGTAATCCTTTATAACTTACATACACTCACGCCTGTTACCCAGAAGGGTATGCAGAGACCTATTGCTTAATTCACTTTCATCATATTATTCATGCATGCTCGTCTTTGTGCACTCTTAATAGTTATTTTTGCTAATAGTGAATGGCCAAGCAGAACAGAGTTGCCAGAAGGTTGCTTTTATAACCTTTTAGATGATTTTTAACTACGTCGGGTTACTTCTAGGTAACACAACTCAAAAGTAATCAAAAGTAATAGTAAGAAAAAAACGTAAGTTTATTTTAAATTTCTTACATGAATCCAAGTTGAAACGGAACAAAGTAGTGCTTGATAAAGTAAAATTAAATTCAACTGAATATGTAAAATACTACTAAATTAATATAACCAACATAATCTGTCTATCAACTTTTCGTACCTTAATATTGAGGAAAAAATAAGAAAGGTTACTTTTTACACGAAATAGATAGATAAAACATTTATTCGTTGCTACAGACACACACCAATATACATTTTATTATCAGTAAGTTTGTGTTTGAGTGTGTTGCAGTACAACAAAAAGGACATGGCTCAGTGAAAAATTTTTGCTTAGAAGAAAAAAGACTGATTTTCAGCCAAAAACCTGTTGAGAGCAAGCAGAACGAGTTGCAAGTGTACCTAGCTACGAATCATTGTAGTTGTGTTGCGAGTAGCGTTCATACATTTAAAGAGAAGAATCAAACTGATAAAACAACTGACGGCAGCTTTATTTTAGGCATACGAAGTGCTTGGGAATACCTGCTATTTGCTTTTGTCATAAAAACTGTTTAAACTTTATTTTAAAAGTATACTTATTTTTAACATTGCGTATAGGGGGTGGAATATTGTTCGTTGCCGAATACCTAAAACTTCCCCTGAAAGCTGCAGTCTTGTGATTGTGATAGGAAAGTGCAGATCTTACTGACCTTAACCTTTCACCAGAGACGAAGTTAAGTTTTGAGTGCAGATACTCAGGCTTTTTGAACTTAATAACGTCGAAATGGATACTTTTTTATTTATTTTAGGTAACTTTTGTCCAGGCCCAGCTGGCAACACTGAAGTAGAAGTTCAAATGTAGCCCAGTATTTTGTGCTAAAATCAACGGGTTCCAGAAATATTGTACCTAAAAATACCAAAACTGCTGAATTTGCCTTTTTTTCCTGACTGCAACCTATTTTGGTGAAAAATTGGTTCACCATTGTATCTCCATCGTGTTTCATTTTCACCAGAACCTTTCAGAACACCTGAAAAGATTGCGAACTAAGTACCTCCTTTCATCTGCGGAGTCGGTTAAGACATAAAAAGCTTCCTGGAAACAAATAAAAGCCGATTTCATACATCTGAGCGTGGGGTAGTTCCATTTAGATCTTAGCAGGCTGGCTTATTTTAGTGATGAGCTAAAACTTGGAAAGAGTCCGATTTTACTCCTTACGATTATCCTACTAATATTATAAACGTGAAAGTTTGTGAGGATGGATGTTTGTTACTCTTTCACGCAAAAACTACAGAATGGATTTTGATGAAACTTTACAGTAATATTGCTTAATACATTAGAATAACACATAGGCTACTAATATTCAGGTACCACGCGGGCGAAACCGTGGGCAGAAGCTAATTTCTAATAAACAAACACGCACACTACAGTAATATCATTATTACTTTTATTACCATTACATAAAAGAAGACAGTAAATGATTTATTTGACACACAATTTTACAGAATGGCATAGTTCGTATAGGTACGTATATGTACCTACTAGCCTCTGCTCACGGCTTCGCTTGCGTGGTACCCGGATAAAAAGTAGCCTATGTGTTATTTTGATGTATAAGCTATATTACTGTAAAGCTTCATCAAACTCCGTTCAGTAGTTTTTGCGTGAAAGAGTAACAAACGTCCTCACAAACTTTCACGTTTATAATATTAGAAGGAAGGATAAATTAAAAAGCATATACGAGCTCCTGTAGTCGTGGGTTAAAAAGACTGAAACAAATCAAGACCGTTTTTACTCCATCTCTTGAATGGTTCTATTGAATTTGAAGGCACTAAACCCAGCCGTTTTCAGCGCAAGCCAAAGGAATCAGCCTTTTCCATTTAAATTTGCGCTCAAACTAAAAATAGATGAGGCATTTCTTTGGAACCGCATCATGCCTTTTTGGGTAAGCATTCGCTGAAGCGAAAAGCGCTTTACATTTCGTAGATAATTACATAATATTAGATTTAAAATGGGATATTTTTTTATCCTTGAAAATTAAATTGATCTATTTCAAATAATCACTTTTTTTAATTAACGATATTTATTTTTAATGTTTTATCATTATACTATATTTTGGTATTAAAAAAAATATTTGATCCCTTTAAGATATAAATAAGGTACATTATTGACACGTGTTGATAATGCACAGACAATAATACGAATCTAATGACAGAGTACGTCAGTAGGTTATAGTTTTTTTTTCTACAACAACATACATACGGTCCACCACAAGTTGTACTCAATTTAAGATTTGACACATTTTATTCAAAACTGTCAAAAAAATCAAACAATAATAATAATGCTGGACATTTTCACACAGCATCATCTAGCCCCAAAGTAAGCGGAGCTTGTGTTATGGGAACTACATGACATCCATAGTTAGTGTTCCAATAAGTTGCGATAGGCTTACAATCTGTAACGTGGAATGTGACCTACTTGAAAAACGCAAATATGTGAATCTTATAAAGTACGTGAATTAAAAATCTTATAGTCGCGTGACTTCTGCCAAGTTTTACCTTGGTAAATTTGCGTTGGCGTGAAAGGAAAACTAAGCGTGAGGTATTTATCTACATACCCTGGTGTTGCAAGCGTCCTTATATATATAAAAAAACACACGTCCAATATAATTTTAAACGTGTCTCCGACTACAAAAAAATATTAATAAACAAATAAATACATATAAATAATTAAAAAACGTAATTAAACATAAACATTATAAAAAGGCATACCAACAAAAAAACTGATTATTTAGATGATAAAAACTCTTGGTATTAAAAATGCTCAAACTCGTTCCTATTGTTTTGTAAAAGGATCATTAAAAAGTGGTTATACTTTTTAATGATCCTTTTACAAAATAATAGCCTTGTTTTCTTGTCTTTCTATCCTGGCTTGGTCGCGGAGGAACCGGCAGTAGATAAAACAGTGATTCTTGTGATTTTAATGAATGAATGAATCTTGACTTTGACTACCTACCTACCTAGTATCCTTACTAGTCTGTGTATTGAATATGGATCTGGGGATCCCCATCATGGGGATTGCAGTAGTGAGCGTGTTATTCCTCTATCTATCCAAATGACAACGTCTGTGGCGCAGTGGGCGAAAGTCCGCCTGAGACGCAGTAGGTTGGGGGATTCCCGCTGCGGGACAAATGTTTGTACCATTTGCATTCATTTGTCTCGGGTCTGGGTGTTTTCTATGTATAATATGTAGGTATGTATTTACAAAAAATATATATATAATTAGTATTATATCAGTCATGTAGTTCCCATAACACAAGCTCTGCTTACTTTTGGGCTAGATGATAATGTGTGAAAAATGACCAGCATTATTATTTAAATCAAACATGCACACATATCACCTGCGTTCTTAAGTTAATATTTTGCTAGTCTCAGAAGTATATCCTGCTTGCGGGGATCGTGAGAAAAATCTTTATGTGAGCAGCGCCAATATAAGGTATAAGGTATATATATAAGGTATATATATAGGTATACTCATAAGGTAAATATAAGTTCTAGCTCCAAGGTATTTTATTGCCAAATATTTATATATTCATAGCGTGCCTATACTAGAGTTTTATAACATCAGATACGACGTAGAACTAAAAAATATTCTAAATAAATAATTCTGGTCAATTTCACAAAGCTTCATCTAGCCCCGAACAAAGCAGAGCTTTTATTATGGAAACTACATGACTGATATACTTTGTCTCGGGTCTGGGTGTTTTCTATGTATTATATGTATGTATTTACAAAAAAAAGTATCTAAGTAGTATATCAGTCATGTAGTTCCCATAATACAAGCTCTGCTTAGTTTGGGGCTAGATGATGCTGTGTGAAAAATGTCCAGATATATTTATTTATTTATTTATTCCAGAAATAATATGTACTAATGTACATTATTTTGTTTGTAAATATATATGCATTTTATAAAGAATACACCCCAGGCTATCTACAGTTCGGAATCGAACCCGCAACACAGCGCCTTCTGCGCCACAGACGTCGTCATTAGGAATCTTCACTTGAATATTAGTTTGTAGTATACAAGTCTCTGCCCACGGCTTCGCTCACGCGTACCACGCGGGCGAAGCCGTGGGGCGTTGCCATAGACGATTAAAAAACTTTAGAGATTTAAAGTTTTACAAAATTTAACATATCCGACAAAAATCGTGTCGTATCAGCATCGGAAACTAAATGATGCAGTGACTAGAAGCTGTTATAAGCTGATTAGAATTCTAAGCTCCGCCTGTATAAGTCGCATTTGGAATCAAACCTTATTTTGGGTGCGTTCTGTTTGTCTCCATAATAATATTTACTTCACGCAATAGTGATTATTAAGTAGGTAAGTATTCATGTTGCGTAAGTGTGTCTGTCTGTCAATAACGTTTTTTTCAAGGACGCGTGGAGGTATCAAGTTCATATATATTTATACTTATGTTTGCGGTTACTTCGAGCTGTCAAAAAAAAGCTTAAGTAAATCAAAACCTATAGGGTACTTCCCATTGACCTAGAATCATGAGATTTGGCAAGAAGCAAGGTTTGATAGCACAAGTAAAAGGAAAGAATCCGAAAATTTATATTTTACATTTATAAATAAATAATAAACATGTTTTTTAGAAGCTTACACTTGCAGTTGGAGGAATCTCCGTGACGTGTTTCGATCATTTTTCAACTACAAAGTTATGTTTGTCTTTTAATCCGACTTATCTTTTCGTTATATCGATGTGATAATTTCGTTATTTGACGACCGATGTGGCGCGGTGGGCGAAGGTCCGCCTACGACACAGGAGGTTGCGGATTCGATTCCCGCCCTGGGACAAATGTTTGTACGATCTGCAAATATTTGTTCCGGGTGTTCTGGGTATTTTCTATGTATAATAAAAAATATCTATCTATGTATTGTATTAAGTATATCAGTCATCTAGTACCCATAACACAAGCTCTGCTTAGCTTGGGGCTAGATGATGCTGTGTGGATTGTCCAGCATTATTTATTATTTTATTATTATGTATGGTGATTTCATAGTTGGACGTACTTCTGCAAACTAGATCCAACTCACAAAATGTCAAAATTAAGTTAAGTTTACCTACAGACAGAAACACACCTTCTATCAACCCTGTAAATATCAAAATAGTCTGATGATTTTCGCCTAATAAAACATTACGTCAATAAAGAATACATTACCAATATAGATAGATAGATAGATAGATAAACTCTTTATTGTGCATAACACCAATTTACAATATATACATAGAAACATAGTAAAAAGAACAACAAAAAAAGAAAGAAATACACAATGGGCGGTGTTATCGCTGAAAGCGATTTCTTCCAGACAACCTTAGGGTGGAAAGAACTATTTAAAAGAATGATGGTGCTATTGCCTGAATAAAAGTGTGAAAAATAATATATAAAAATACAAATTAAACATTAATTTTAATATAATACCTAATACCCATATCTAAATATATATTAATACCCACTTCATAAATATATACATATTACATACACAAACTCACATATTTGAACTTATATATCAGATCAAATTGAATATAGTAATAAATAAATAATAAATAAAATAAATAATGCTGGACATATTTCACACAGCATCATCTAGTCCCAAACTAAGCAGAGCTTGTATTATGGGAACTACATGACTGATATACTATATTTTTTTTTTGTAAATACATACATATTATACATAGAAAACACCCAGACCCGAGACAAACATTTGCTAATCATACAAACATTTGTGCCGCAGCGGGAATCGAACCCGCAACCTTCTACGTCTCAGGCAGGCGTTCGCCCACTGCGCCACAAAGGTTGTAATAAAAAATAAATTAAAAAAAACGTAAAACATACCACACAAAAACTCAAGAACATGACGAAGACTGCTATAAGTAAAATAGTTTGACACGATCTATAAATGAATGCAGTGATGGAGCATGCCTGATCAATACCGGCAAAGAGTTCCACAGGCAACAGCTTGCACGGTGAAACAGTCAGTGTAGAAAGAACTACTGTGCACAGGAGTCTTTAGAGAAAGAGTCAGTGTAGAATGAACTACTGTGCACAGGAGTCTTTAGAGAAAGAGTCAGTGTAGAAAGAACTACTGTGCACAGGAGTCTTTAGAGAAAGAGTCAGTGTAGAAAGAACTACTGTGCACAGGAGTCTTTAGAGAAAGAGTCAGTGTTGAAAGAACTACTGTGCACAGGAGTCTTTAGAGAAAGAGTCAGTGTAGAAAGAACTACTGTGCACAGGAGTCTTTAGAGAAAGAGTCAGTGTAGAAAGAACTACTGTGCACAGGAGTCTTTAGAGAAAGAGTCAGTGTAGAAAGAACTACTGTGCACAGGAGTCTTTAGAGAAAGAGTCAGTGTAGAAAGAACTACTGTGCACAGGAGTCTTTAGAGAAAGAGTCAGTGTTGAAAGAACTACTGTGCACAGGAGTCTTTAGAGAAAGAGTCAGTGTAGAAAGAACTACTGTGCACAGGAGTCTTTAGAGAAAGAGTTTCTGATGACCGAAGTGAACGAGAATTGGAGAAATGAAGAAACTCAAAGCGTTCCTTGAGATAAGGAGGAGCGGAAGGATTAAACAATACATTATAGAGTAATGAGAGAATATAAGTATTCCGGCGAAAGCGAATGGGAAGCCACTTGAATATATGTTCATATATAAGTAATATACATATAATATATAATAAGTAATATATATAATATATACGATAACATATGCAATATTCACAAGGATAAGTAGTACTCTTTTACTCTGAACTTAAACGTGCTTAGCAATGGACTGGCTCGTACAGAGTGGGGAAGATCATTCCACAGAGTGGGAAAGATAACTAAGACCCAAATTCATAGTTGGGGGTTGAACAGTCCCCCAAAATCCATCATTCAGTATTCGCCTTATGGATGGGTGCATAAAGGTTCAATTCGCGCTTGAATTTTCACAAAGCGCCTAAATAGTCCCCTAGGGGAGCCCCTATTTGACTATGAATTCGGGCCTAGGTGACACGCATTTTTAAAACAAGGTTACTTCTATGACTTATAGTATTTCACAAGATTTTGTTTTTCATTACCAACACATATTGGTAATGTATTCTTTGTTGACGTAATGTTTTGTTAATATAATATATATACGTAGGTATGTTATGTGTTTAGGTATAATAGTATGTTATAATTATTTATATTCTTAGAATGTATCCGTCTATGTACACATACCCACCATTATTTTTCAGCTGTCCCTATCCTCAAAGGTTTGCTGGAAGAAAACTCTTGTTAGGGTTAAACTCGCCTTTGTACATGTCATATATGTACGTTGTACATGACCTAATATAGTTTGCAATAATGTGGGGCATATTTCGTTTTATGTATTTCATGAATTAACCTGGTATTTACCACCATTTACGTAAAAAAATGGAGTTTGGTTCTGTTTTGCAGAAGTACGTTCAGTTTAAATATTCATGACTCGATTCCCGAGATGCAGGAACTTTCTACATACAATTTTGTACGGGACACTTGGTGTGCGAGTCAGACTCGCACTTGTCCGGTTTTCTTTCTTTGGGCGTTAATGTTTGGTTCCCCTGTATATAAATGAACAAACCGTTCGCTATAATATTTTATAAACTTGCGCGGTCAGTAAGTTTTTTACTGAAATGAAAGTGGATGAGGCCTTTTTTTCTTGACGGCTGCAAAACAGCCGAAATGACGGAGAAGTAAAAAAAGATAAACGCGATAAAGTCCCGTTTTAACTTATAATAAACAAGCGCACAACTGTGTTCTCCATGAAAAACATAACTGATGAAGAGGGTGAATGAATGAATGAATGAATGACTGAAATTACTTTATTTTACACCATAACAAAAATAAATATAACTTAACAAAAATAAAAAACAAAACTTAAATTACAATGGGCGGTCTTATCGCTTAGAGGTTTAAGTGATGTTTTCCTTTACCTTTTTGAGGACGTATTAGTACACGCATAAAAAAATAAAGTGGTAAATACATTGGTGCACCACCGAGTTCAAACCCACGGCCAGATTGGAATCGGGGTACCGCCCACTAGGCCAAAAATATATCTTAATATTTTATCAAACCACTATAGTTGAAATACTATTGACCTTGCTACAAAAATCCGGTTTTCTGTGCCGGAAAAAATATGGCAATAAAATTCTAAATGTCGCTCGTCGCTCGTGTTAGAAGCGGAAGTCTGTGAAACAATGGATGACACTTCTTTATTCGCATGGTTAAGTTTTTGATGTATTAGTTTTTTTTTCGGTTCTTATCCACCGTCCTGAGACCACTTGGGTAAACTGTAGAAAGTTTTTTTTTTACAACGGCTCACCTTTGTTCACCTGGGTGATCCTTGGGAAATATTTAGTTTCCACCGTTCACCTTGTTATCAAAACTCTTCAAATACGAAGTGCATTGAGATTATGCTTATTAATGGCCTATTTTAAATGTTTTGTTGACATTTATTGTTCAACATTGACAGTATATAAGTATACCGATTTCCTGTATTTAAAAAATAAAATAAATTACTAACACAAGATTTTATTTTTTACCATTTTTTCATTATACATTTATTCATAAAACTATGTACAAGTAGGTGTATACAAAACGTTACTTATCTATAGACCGTTACAAACGATTTGTCGTTAGGTCAACTGATTCATATCACTGCCAGACGGAAACGTTCCCAAAATGCTAGTTACATTGCCATTCTGAATGGCAATGCTAATGCGCTGACCCAGATAAGAGCCAGCTGGCTCTGGTCACGCGTCGCTAAGACCAGTTATCTTGAAATAATTTTGAATAGGCTCCGGTTCCCCGCGGACCGAAAGTCTCAAGATTATTAGTAAGACAACCTCAATGGTGTGGTGGCCAGCAGCGGCTTAAGAGGGATTCCCGCTTCGATTCCCGATGTGGGACTTATTTTAGCATGTTCTGCAAATATTTGTTGCTGGTTTGGCTGGAGTGGCACCAGGATACTCATAGTTCCTGATACTCACGACACAGGAAATCCTAGTGTAGTGTAAATCCTGGCATCAGGATTATTCTTGTCTTATGTTATTATTATGATGGAAAACATCGAGGGAGCCAACCGCAACAAGCCAATACAGATAACCTCGTAATATTTACAGAGAGCACACGGTTCAATTGCCGCCATATTTATTAGCCCAGCTTCCGTTTCCTGTGCGGGTGGTTGATTTAAACGCGCATTTCCGGTGTACCACTTCGCTGAGTTCCGGTCAGTTATAACGTAATATACGTCGGGGTATTTTTCATGAAGTAGTGTTCATCTTAAACTAGCTTCTGCCCACGGCTTCGCTTGCGTGGTACCCGGATAAAAAGTAGCCTTTGTGTTCTGATGTATAAGCTATATTACTGTAAAGTTTCATCAAAATCTATTCAGTAGTTTTTGTGTGAAAGAGTAACAAACATGTTTCTCGCTAATAGCAATGTATTTCAGAATTTTAATTAAATTCATTGTCCTCACCTAACTAGTTCTGATTGATTTAATATTTATATTTAATTTTTAATACCAAATCAGTACAGGTTATTTGGCATTTTATCTGCTAATTAATTATTTCAATTTTAACTAGATTGCGATTGAATTTGATTATGTTTTTGTTATATTTCCAGTTTCTTCGGTTTTAGGATAATTAATTAAAATACACGAACTTCAGACAACTGTTATTTATTTATATTTTATCCCACGTTTATCTCAGTACAACAAATCGCTAGGTATCCAAAAACCATAGAGGAAGAGAGCCGGACACGGTCCATAGATTAAAAACATAGAACCATAGACTAAATATACAACAGTTTTAATAAGTGACTTTTATGATTTATTCAAACTTACAACAAATTATTATTTTAATTAAATTATATTTTATTTTTAATCAGAGAGTTACTAGAGATAAAAAAGAGTTACTTAGCAACCTACACAATCGAACTCAAAGTTAGAGCGGTACATGAACCTTGACGGGGTTCATGTACCTACCTACTTTCTTATGTATTGTTTCAATACTTATTCTATACTTTATTTTTTTTAAATTTTCGAGTCAAGTTTTACCCTAGTTTCTTCTAACTTTGCCTTTCCACCTATCTATAGAGCGTTTGAAACGGTTTTTAGATAGCTAGCTATATCATCTGAAGGTTTTCTTGAATCAATTTAGTTGATTATAAGTATCTTGACAACCTCTGGCGCAGTGGGCGCCTGAGACGCAGAAGGTTGCGGGTTCGATTCCCGCTGTGAGACAAATGTTTGTATGATCTGCATTCGTTTGGCTCGGGTCTGGGTGTTTCCTATTTATGACATGTATGCATTTACAAAAACAAATTATATAAGTAGTATATAGTTCCCAAAGTATATAGTCATGTAGTTCCCATAACACAAGCTCTGCTTACTTTGGGGCTAGATGATGCTAAAAAAAAAATATTGGCTAAAGTGTTCCTTTAGTTTTCCAAACAGTAAGATGCTGACACACTGTTAATAGAATTTTTGTATAGTTATTTTTTACAGATTTTTCCCGTTTTTTTACGATTTTTTTCACGTTTGTACGTATCCACCGCTATTTATCAGCTGTCCCTATCCTCAAAGGTTTGCTGGAAGAAAACTCTTGTTCGGGTTAAGCTCGCCTTTGTACATGCCTTATTTTTTTTTGTCTGTATTATCTGTGTGTACAAAGATTAAAGAGCTTTATTTATGTAGGTACATGTAAGTACTACTTGGTCAGTATTGCCATTCTACTGTACTCTATTTTAACATATATCTACTTTTATTTAAATAAGTTGACTCCTACTTCCTACTAATATAATAAATGCGAAAGTCCTTGTGTGTGTGTGTGATATTTTAGGACCTGGAACAACACATATATAGAGGTACAATAGGGCGGTAAAGTTTCTATAAAAAAAAAAATTGTTTGATTCGCTTACAAATAAACTTTAAAGTAAATAATGAAACACGTATTTTTTATTTTTTCAAAACTTATCTTTAGGGGTGTGCAATTGAGTTCTAAACTTTGTATAAATTGTAATCCTTGGTTTGATTCATTCAAAAGTTGGTGGACATAGTTTGAAGCCTGGAGACGGTCATATGCGTGGTTTATTAACGTACCACGCGGGCGAAGCTGCGGGCAACAACTAGTAAAGAACAAAATAGATGTTTGAGTGTATGTTGCTAGGATCTCCGTAACGGCCGGATTTAGAAAGAACTTGGAACAAGTGTTATATTGTTACCTAAAATAACGCATAAGCTAGTATAATCTTGATAACACGGGCGAAGCCGTGCGCAGAAGCTAGTAAACTATAAAAATACGTCTTCCTATAATCTTCTCATGATTTTTAATAGCGCTAAAGAGGCGACCAATCTTACGACCCACCTGTTGGTAAGTAGTTATCTTATGCCTCAGCATCAGATGTATCACTCGTGCGTTGAGACCCTGAGACATAACGAGTGAAGTCTCATGTGCTTGTAATTTCACCGGCATCCATAACTTCAAACCAGAATACAGTATATACTTCTTGGCGGCAAAAAGGTAAGGTACTTCCTGGGACAAACAAAGCGCTCTACTATTTCAAACTTGGCATTGTAAATGTGAAACTGTAACATAAACTTATTACGAAGAATCCTACTAATATTATAAAAGCGAAAGTTTGTGAGGATGGATGTTTGTTACTCTCACGCAAAAACTACTGAACGGATTTTGATGAAACTTTACAGTAATATAGCTTATACGTCAGAATAACACATAGACTACGTTGTATACGGGTACCACGAGGGCGAAGCCGTGGACAGTAGCTAGTGTTATATATATTTTGTATGTGTTTTTTATACCTTATATTTGGATATAGGTATTATATAAAAATAATGTTTAATATGTATTTTTATGTTTATTCTTCACACTTTCAGTAAGGCAATAACACCAACAAATAGTTTATTTTAAATAATTCTCCCCATCCTAAGGTTGTCTAGAAGAAATCGTTTTCAGCGATAATACCGCCCATTGTGATTTTTTTTTATTGTTTCTGTGTTTGTACTGTAAATTGGTGTTATGCACGATAAAGAGTTTATCTAACTATCTATTATTCGAGAGTGTCATAGAAGGCCCGGAGGGTGAAAGAGTGTGCAAAAAAGCTCTCTCCTCTCACGTGATTATGTAAATCTCGGATATTGCGAAGGGTAGGCAGTTGGCCATCTGCCATTTCATCAGTCAGAAACGTAAAAACGTACTTTACGAGTACCTATACTGGTAAAATGCAACGAACGGAAATATCGAAAGCGGGTGAGAATGTTTGAAGGGTGGAATTTTTATTTTGCAAATATAAAACGCTAGCTACTGCCCACGGCTTCGCACGCGAGCTAGGTAACCGGATTAAAAGGGCAATGATCGTTTAAATTTTGCAAGCAAAAAATATAAACGGTCATCTTTTTTAATCCTCTTCTCTCCTCCTCTTTTAGTGAGACATAAAATAAATCAAATTAATCGATATTTTAATTTATTTTAAGTCACGAAAAAATTTTTTCAAAATTGCAAGGCGTTTTTAAGTGCAAATAAAAACATAATCTACTGATGTACTCCGTCATTAGATTCGTATTATAGGCTGACACTTGTCAATAATGTACGCATTGTATACCCAATTTGTATTTTTTAATACCGAAAATTAATATAAAGATAAAACATTAAAAATAACTATCGTTTATTTTAAAAAGTGACCATTTGAACTAGATTAGACTGTCAGTGCTGTGTCGCTTATACTTGGCCTAGGCTATCAGAACATAACCCTATCGTTAAGACAAACTATGTGAAGATACCAAAGCTGTTGGTGTCCCTTATTTAAATAAATAAATAAATAGATCAATTAGATTCTTAATAATCAAATAATATTATTAATATTGTCCTGATTAAAAGTAGCCGATGGCAAGTAGCTCTTTTTTCATCGCAGCGTTCGTAAAAAACGTTTTCGCTCGGCCGTGTTCTCGTCGACTTACGTTAAAAAAAAAACTTTTATAATATTAGTAGGATAAATTACATGTTACATAGCACTGTTATCTGTTTTCCCTTTTTTGGCAAACTCCTCCATCCTCTCTCTCTCTCTCTCTCTCTCTCTATCTATCTCTACCTATATCTCTCTCTCGCTATTGTCGATATTTTTCCTGCAATATCCTTTAGCTCGTCCTCCTACCTTTTGAATTGTCTCCCCCTCTTCCGGGAGGGTTATTTCGGGAACCAATTCATCAACGTCCTATTTCATTTCTCTTTTTCTCTCCATCTCCATTTATCTTGTATCTGTCCATCTCCATTTTAGTCAAATGGGTAAAATAAATAAATAATAATGATGTTGGACATTTTCACACACCATCATCTAGCTCCAAAGTAAGCAGAGCTTGTGTTATGGGAACTACATGACTGATATACTTATATATATTTGTATACATATTTTGTAAATCCTACTAATATTATAAAGGTGAAAGTTTGTGAGGATGTTTGTGCCTTTTCACGCAAAAACTACTGAACGGATTTTGATGAAACTTTGCAGTAATATAGCTTAAATATCAGAATAACACATAGGCAACTTTTAATCCGGGTACCATGCGGGCGAAGCCGTGGGCAGAAGCTAGTACATACATATTATACATAGAAAACATCCAGACCCGAGACAAATATCTGCAGATCATACAAACATTTGTTCAGCTGAGGGAATTGAATACGCAACCTTTTGCTTCACAGGCGGGCTTTCGTCCACTGCGCCACAGAGTATGTCAAATTTAAAGGTTACCTAGAATAGGTATAAATACGAATTGCGTCACCTTCATAGACCATCAGTCTTGTTTAGCATTTTAATATCTTTACTTGTATGTTGATGGAGTTGTCCAAATAATTAAAAATAAACGTATTGCTTTCATTTATAGTTAGGATTAAAAAGAAGAAAATGAAAATTCTGAAATTATGTTTAATTTTGGCTGTTATTATTTTTGGTAAGATAATTTAAAACAGATCAGGCATTGATTTGAAAAGATGGCGGGGAATCGTTTTTATTAGTAAATGGGTATTAATTTTATTTTTTTAAAAAGGTGAAAAAGGTGAAATATCTACGTAATTTACGACAGCCAAGTGCAATTGTGATACTTATAAAGACAGTATTGTGTTTTTTTTAAATAAAATAGTGTAATAATTTTCAACCTTCAAAATTACTAAGTAACTCCTTAAAGTTCAGAAATGAAGGCCTCCTCGTATGTTCAAACGGTGAAGGAAAACATCGCGAAGAAACCGGCATGCCCAGGAACCGAAAATTTCAAGTGCCGTCGTGTGTTCCAATAAAAGGCGATAGGCAACCTGTCACATGAAATACTCTGTAAAACCATGGGCCATGGCAAAATGTTCGGATTTACTTTTTACTACCCACAAGGCAGGAATAAAAAGTTGTCTCTCCCCCCGTCACTAACAGGGGGCAGACAGAACTTTTTAAATTAATAAAAGTTTAATCTGTCCCCCCGTTGCAAAAAAGGAGACAAATAAAACTTTTTTTTCCTAACTGTCACCCTAGGGGGACAGAGCGGTGGGATTAATTCTAATTGGTATCCACTTATATTTGCATACGAGTATTGATCTAAGGTACATCATGAGGATTATATTCGTGAGTTTTTCCATTACATTTTTTTAAACATTTTTTAGCTACTCAAAAATCGGAAGCTATAAAAATACTTCGCGATGAAGACAGTCTATTAGAACGTTTTGAGGAAGAGGACTGGAATGCTGAGACACCTTGCAAGGATGCTATGATCTCCTTACTGAAAGGCGTGAAGAATAACACAGTATGGGCTTCATGGAGTAAGTCACTTTTTTATTATCACAGTCTGGACTCCATGCTAGGATTCCCTGTATCGTGGGTTTCAAGAACTACGAGTACTATGGTACCATAACACCCAGAATTAAACAATTTATTTTATTTATTTATTAATTAGCAACATACCCAATTTCACTCGCGAAAAACGCGAAAGTTTGTGAGGATGGATGTTTGTTACTCTTTCACGCAGAAACTACTGAATGAATTTTGTTAAAACTATACAGTAATATAGTTTATACAACAAAATAACACATATGCTACTTATTATCCGGGACCACGCGGGCGAAATCCATAAATTGAAATGCAAAATCAAACAACAATTATAATCAAAAATATTTTTAAATTAATGAAATTGACAAATACTTACAACCAAATATACGTCATTCTCGCAGTACCTAAAGCATACCTACATAAGTTATTTCTATTCGTCCGCAAATATATCACATAGGGTAGGCATTTCGGAGTTTATTGAGAGCGGTGAGGGTGGCAGCGGGGAATTATCGCGGGTTGCGGCGCGGTACATTGCTACAGCAGAAAGCTTGTGCCTTCTGCTACGAACTTCGTTGTTAGGTAGTGAAAACAGAGTAACTCGTTACTCAGATCAGGAGCATCAATTTTATTGCAGAACACTTTTAATACAGAAATTGTCAGGCCAGGTTTATAAGAAAGTTTTTTTTGGAAAATCCATCGGATGAAAGCGTCTTACTTAGGTACTTACCTACTGTTCGTTTGTCCTGGTCCTCATCCAATGTACCAGAAGTAAACCTACCTACCTGAGTTTATTAGTAATTCTACTTTGTACCGAACTACCTACCTTAAACCCTTGGAAGAGACTAGCCGCCCACAACACAGGGAATCTTAGTGTGAGGGCTAGTAAACTTGTTTGCCGGTTGGGTAACGAAAGCTGTTTTAAAAGTCGGAAATTTAGATGACCCGTGCGAAGCCGGGGCTGGTCGCTAGTAAAATATATATACACATGCTTTTAGTTTGGGATTCAATGCAGCAGCCGGTAGGAGCTTTATACGGTTCGCGGTACCATCTTGGCAACTTTGACCAGTGTCTCGAAGCACCCTGGTCACAACCGTGGAAGACTCAGTACTGTATGGTGGATGTGCAACTAACTGAGCAAACGAGACCTTATGCAGGAGAATTTAAGGATCCATATGGCAACGTCGAAGACTTTGTTATGGTGAGCACTTTTTCCAACCATAAGTAACGTTACTGTCTGAGAATTTGAAAATGTTGTTGATATTATTGATGTATGAACACATTTTTGTATTCATAATTGTTAAATTTATATCGGTAATTCACATATAAACAGCGTAAGAAATTGTGTATTTTTAGAGTTGAGGCATTTTATTATTGTGTTACGATTACGAAAATAACACATGATCCTATTTTTGAAATCAAACCAAATATTGTTGGTTTCAAGGTTGCATCTAACTTGTTATCTATGTATCCTACGCAGCATTTGGTAGAAACTGCAAGCTGAAATGAACTGTATTACTATTTTTATTCCAAAAACTATCGTGAACTTGACTATTCATATAGTAAAAACGGGAATTTTCACGTACTGCACTATCGGTGAAGGCACCGACTAAGTTTCGACTCATTCCGAGAGTCTTCATCAGGGTGAGTGGTTGCGACTTTCTCCTTCCGCGTCGTAGCAAGTACGTGAAAATTCCCGTTTTTACAATATGAATGTATTACTATTCATTTAATTTTATCTGTAGGAGGTACGAGGCATTTCTTTTCCTCCTCTTTTATCTTGAGGGCAGCAAAGGAAAGGAATACTCTCTTCTTGCGTCTATAGGAATTTCTTATCCCGTAAGATTAAAAATAAACGGCTTATTATCACTGTCAATTTCGTGTGTCGTAGCATAAGCACCGCCTGATACCTTGTTAATAATGTACAGATGAAACTGTTTAGAGATCTAAAGAGCATTGCAAATGATCTATAGAGAGCTCACTACCAGACGGAATCGTCCCATAAATGCTAGCTGCGTTTCACTGAATGGCAATACTAATTAAGTGACACTTCATTTATTGCGTGTTTTCAAAAGAATTGATTAACCTCCTCTACTAGGTACTAGATAAATGCAAGGTCTAGCCAAACAAACAAACGAGTCACAGTCAGTATTCAAATATTTAAATACTTGAATAAATATAACTTCAAAATCGCAGACTAATAATAGAGGTATATATGCTGTAGATTTTCGGTGTGGTGACGCAAAGAGGTCATGTTATTAGGTTCCATGGCTGTTTAAATAATCAAGTATGAGAAATTGGTTATACTGTTTTTCAAATCTCTCGAGCAGTAAACATAATTGTGTTTTATGGTTCCTTATCACGTTTACCTTTTTTTTTATTCCCGAAATTTCGGCTATGTTGGCAACAGCCATGGTCATGGGTTGACTGGAATTTCCGGAGCTACCGGAGAGAAATATCGGCAGTAGCCGCAATTACCCTCATTTCATATTCTGATTAAGAAAAGTCTATGTATACATTACGACATACTAAATGAACCGTAGGGTTATTCCACAAACCCCTCCCTGAGAAAACCGAACATAGGGGGGAAAACTGAACTCTAATTAAAAAAAAAGTGCAGAAATACCCCTTAATTTTTTTTCTTATTCTACTTTTCCCCCTAAGAGTATTCCCTCAGGGGGAAAACAGAACCCTAATCGCACTGCAAAATCGGATCGTGACGTAAACACCCGTTGATGGGATTCCAAGACCAAGAATCTCTAGCGGTTTTCACGATTGAAATGGGGGGATGGGGATTTGATCAATTGTATTTTCGGAAAAAAATATAAAAACGGTAAACGCTAACGCAACTTGTTTCGAGTAATTCGAAGAGTCTTAGCCTGGGTGAGTGTTTGCAACGCAGTTCGTTTCGCTAACTTGGTCAGTCCTTTCAATCTTCTTGAAACGGTGATCAGTACGCGCAAGTTCCCGAAAGTTCTTGGAGTAAGATAAGATAAGAGATAAGATAAGAGAATAAGGGCGCTGTCAAATACGCCATTCTGCCCCGATCTGGTTCGGTTTCAGATTCAGATTCATTTATTAATAACTGATTGTTACATGCCAATAAAATAATACATCACAACATAATATACTTAAAAAACAATCGATTTATTTATTTTTGTTTATAGATGGAAACCGAACATGGTCGCAAACTCAACTCCTATTTTCTGGGCATCTGTGTCCCAGAAATTTGTACTCCATCATCAGTAGCGAAGATCTCTCGCCATATCCTCAAGCAGTCATACCTTCCAATAGCCAACATTATAGTGGAACCAAGTAACTGTCAAGTAAAGATGGACAGACCGTATTCTATCCAATTTTATTTGTTTTGGTAAGTTTGATTTCTAACGTGTTTAGTTTAGTACATATTGAAAGAATTACCCTTTTGCATTTTTAGCCCCTTGTTGGGTGCTAATAAAACGTCGAGCGGACAAAGTTTAATTTCTAAACGTATGTTTGATGATGATAGCATTGTTTTGGTAAGTTTGGTTTCTAACGTGCTTAGTTTGGTACATATTGAAAGAATTCTGAGTATACTGGACGCGTGTGAATATTTTTTGTTATATCATCGGTTTTTTCTTGGTCACTATGTATTCGTTCAGTGATCTGACCAGGTTGAAGTAAGGTCAAAAGGGCCTAGTGACCTATGGAGTAAAAAGCTGTGTAGTAATAGGAAAAAGTGTGCCTTGTAAAGACTACATGCACGTCTATGTCTTCTAACTTTGGTCCTAGAGGTAGAATGTGCCATTCCTCTCGATGTTTTCCGTCACCGTTTGAGGGCACTAGTATAACGCATTTTTTCTCAGTAATATAAACACGTCTACAAGATATATTTAAGGCTAAGACTATTTATAAATAATAAGTTAGTATTATCGTTTTTATGCACTTTATTTTTTAAAATTGAGTTTTGTAATTTTTCACTTATTTTTAGGTTTATAATGACATGCTTGGCGACCATTTGTCTAGTGGTGTATGTTGTGGAAAATTCTCTGTCTCATCCAAAATGTGAGTGTAAATTTCTTATTGCGTCAATAGCACGATATTAAATAAGTTTTCACCAGTAATTACGTCTCCACACAATCTGAAACTTTCAAACTTCACTTACAATAGAATCATCATTTCCATCATCATCCTGTAGAAGTCTACTCCTGGACAATGGCTTCCCTAAAGAGTGCCATAACGAACGATCATGGGCTATCTATAGAGGTATATGGATACAGACTTCACTCAACTTTTAAGACGTCATCGGTCCATTGGGTGGGTTAATGCTTACATGTTTAGTTAGCCCAGCACTTAGTAGTTCGTTTAGTGGCTATTGACCTTGGCTTTCGATTCGAAGGTCAAAGTCAAAGTCAATAGGTTTTTGTCCTTTCAATGATCGTATAGGAACGTCAGCCTAAAAACTATGTGAATTTAAAATTTACGGCGATTCCTCGCGCGCAACCAAACCTAGAAGAATCATGCAATAACAAGATAACAGAAACAGAAGGCTTTTTAAAAGGTTTTCACGAGTAAGATGAATAGTAGATACAAAACAAGTGTGAACAAGCAAAGTAAATAGATAACCTACAAGATCACAATCAACATAATACTTAAAAAGCAGAAACATAATAAATGAGATAAATAACTAGTAATAATAATAATGAAAAAACAGTCACACCTTGGATGCCTGAGGATGGAAGAAGACGTCGTGGTCGGCCGCGAAAGCGTTGGCGTGATGATCTCGATGCGTTCGAAACGGAATGGTGGGAGACCGCCAAGGATAGAGGCAGATGGAAGAAATTGGGGGAGACCTTTGCCCAGCAGTGGGGCACAATAGGTTGTTAAAAATAATAATAATAATGATGAAAAACAATAGACTACATTACTCGAACGCCATGATCTCATCATACTCGTCGGATGGTGAGAAAAAGTCAGCACAACCGCCGTCTCACGGAGTTAACGCTGGAACTGAAGATTCTATTCAGCTATAGTGTGTGTTGTGGATAAAAGCATTGTCCTTTGCAGTGATAGAGATAGCTAGCTGGTTCAGCCCTTCGCGGAACTACGAAGCTCTCACGAAGACCAGTCCAGATGAACTGGCATCCTTGAATGGGATCCGCGCCATGTGTGCTGGAATTGCCGTCACTATGCATTACTTTTACTACGTAGCTGTTCCATCTGCCATGAACCCTACTCACATTGGGAAGGTAAGACTTTGAGGCATCAAAAGCCTATGTGTTATTATAATGTATAAGCTATATTACTGTAAAGTTTCATCAAAATCCGTTCAGTAGTTTTTGCGTGAGAGTGTAACAAACATCCATCCTTACAAATTTTCGCGTTTATAATAGCCAATCAATTCGAATGCATTTACCATCGGTTAGTGTTCCAATAAGCGGCGATGGGCTAGCAATCTGTTACGTCGAATGCTAACAACTTGTAAAACGCGGGTATGTGCCAAATGTAATGTTTGCTCGTGTCTCTAACTAACCTATACTTGATACCCCCAAATATCTTCTCACTGAGTATATATCTGAGGATAGATAGATAGACACTAGTAAATACAAAAGAAACACGAAAAATAAATTACAATAATACCTAGTGATGTCCAATATGGGAAATACATTCGTTAGCGTGTTTTTTGTTTTTTAATTTGTAAGATACGTTCAATTACGTACGTTACTTAAATTTACGTATAAACTAAGTCACAACTTAAGTGAGTAGTAGAGCTTTTTGTGAAAGAGCACATCCGGTACTATTTCAATACTCAATACTCAATACATTTATTGCTTTCACATGGTAGGTAGATAGATGGTGTTTATAGGTAGGTATCTCACATGAACCCTGTCTAAGGGTATAGCAACAGATAGGTAGGCAGGCCGAAGTTTTCTGTGCAGCCAAGCAGTTACGCTTTTATTGCTTTGTTCCAATTTGAAGGGTATGGGCCAGTGAAATAATAGGCAGATGATACTTTTCATCCGTTATGTCTCAGAGTTAACAACACGCAAGTGACACCTCTGGTGTTACAAGCGTCCATAGGTTACGGTAACCGCTTACCAAAAGGTGGGTTTGTATGTCACTAAAGTTGTATAAGAAAGATGAACCCTATAGCGTAATGGTCGAGTAGACAGCTGCGACGTAAGATATTCCCACTGCGGGAAAAATGTTTGCATGTTCTGTAGATATATCCTAGTATTGAATCAGGAATATAATAATAATATACATAGTCCTCAAACATTTGTCCCGGGTCTGGGTGTTTTATATGTATAATATGTATGTATTTACAAAAAAAAAGTATATAAGTAGTATATCAGTCATGTAGTTCCCAAACACAAGCTCTGCTTACTTTGGGGCTAGATGATGCTGCGTGAAAAATGTCCATCATTATTTATTTATTTATTTTATATCACAACAGAAGCAGTAACCTTATTACCACCCCTTTTTATTTTATAAACACATAAATACCTACATAAAAATATGCAATGTGAAGTGAGGTGACTATATCCCGAGAGCATTGACCGCGCGCGCTCGATTCTCATAAAATATGTTTTTATCACGAACTGAAAATTATAAAACAAACCCAATCTATTGGACTTGCCAAAACGAATCATATGAGCCCAAACTCATATGGAGTTTACAAGTAGCCTCTGAAGAGTTCCACCATCCACCTCCTGGCTCCGTCATCAGATCAGCTCCAAGATACCAAATAATAGTATTGTCATCACTACATAGGTAATATTTCATATCAATACGACAATTAGAAGTAGGTTAAAATTGACATCCAAGATTCGATAACATTGTTTATTAGTTACAAGTTTTTATCAAAAAAAAAACAAAAAAGCCTGTGATTTACATTAATTACTCTAGCTTCAATTTACCAAACACATGCACGATGTGTCAGTCGCTGTAGCACAAATTTCACATTTCCTTCTGACACTGCTTAATGTACAATTAAACTTAACTATCCATGTCTATTTATTTCTCATCACACACTCTTTGTCCACATTCACTTTGTCTTCACTGTTTTCCTTCTGCAACACTGCGATCGTGAGGTCACCCCTCACTTCCTAGGTCCTATCTGAAAATCAGCGCTGCTTCGCCTTGGCGGAGCAATAAGCTGAGATAGGACCTTTTCGACTCATACCTACCATTGCAGCATAGACGCTCTCGTTAGCACTGGTTGTCAACCACGATATTGTACTCTTCTGTAATTTACTGTGTTTTTTATAATAAAATTGTTTGATTTCTTTCTTTTCATTTTTACTTGTCTGTGCTGTATCGTAGGTATGTGTTGAAAAAAAATCTATCTATCTAAGTGAAGCTAAAAAAAGATAAAAGCGTATTCAAAACATTTTTAGATTTTTTCAGGACATGGAGTCAATGCTTGGTAGGATCATTAGCCAGTTAGTGCTGTCCATCGACACGTTCTTCCTCATGTCAGGACTGCTGCATATGAAGGGGCTCATGGTTAGCTGTTCTGATCCTGTCAAAATGCTCTGGAAACGCTATCTAAGGTAGATTTTTTTATATGTTATTGGGAGCGAAAGTTATCAAGATGGATAGATGACATGGTAAAAACCGCAGGTAAACGGACCCGATTGGCGCAAGATCGAGGCGGATGGCACAAACGAAGAGAACCTATGCCCAGCAGTGGGATGATACAGGCATGATGATGATGATGACGAGACAAACAGGCATCTGCAACATCTGGCGTATTGCTGATACGCTGCTTGCTCTGAAGGACTACATTTGTTTAAGTGGTCCATGATATAGTTCAGTGGAAACACCTCACGAGCGGATCAGTTATATTCGTCTTCAAAAAGTGGGGTAAATGAACATGGACAAGACAAAAATCATGTCAAAGTACCCATGTCGTATTACATTACAAATGAAGATATACAAATAGGTACTTTATCATAATAATACAACAAAAACGGCAGGATTTTATATACGTACTAGCTTCTGCCCACGGCTTCGCCTGCGTGGTACCTGGATAAAAAGTAGCCTATGTGTTATTCTGATGTAAGTTATATTACTGTAAAGTTTCACCAAAATACGTTCAGTAGTTTTTGCGTGAAAGAGTAACAAACATCCATCCTCACACACTTTCGCGTTTATAATATTAGTAGGACTAGCTGTGCCACGGCCCAAAGCCCACTGTGTGGCATCGCCTGCCCACGCTATTACTTCTTTTGCTAGGCTCTCTAACGGACGTAGCGTGATGCAATAGCCTATAAACCTCCTCAGGAATAGGGTTATCATTTGCAAAAATATTTTTTCAAATCTGATTGGTAGTTCCAATACTGTTTCTAGCACCCTTCCAAGTCCTACAATGTAAGTTTTCGACGTAACCATGGGAACCTATAGTGTACTATAGGTTCCCATGGTTAAAAATAAAAGATTATCAGTATATTTATAATAAAATACCAAAGAGCTACATGAAACTTAACTCGAATGAATTTAAAAGTAAATTTAAAAAATTACTAATAGAGAAATGCCACTACAATATTGACGAATTCTTAATGGACAAATTTTAAATAAGCTAATTTTAACCTAACAACCTAAGATAACCTAACTTCATAACATATATTTTTTTATTTGACTATAATTTAGTATTTAATTGTATTGTGTTTGTCATTATTTAGCTTTGTCTGTGATAGTTTTGTAATTTATAATAAGATTTTAAATGTTTACGCCATGTATGTCAGTCTGTCGGTTTGCACACCGAAATCGATAAAGCATGTTGTGTCCAACTCACTGTATATAATAATATTTACACATGTTTACGCAAATAAATTATCTTTATCTTTATGATTGAAGCGTTAAAACAAAAAAACTAAATACTGTTCAGCATTATTATTAATATGTATGTGATTTTTTTTAAACGCATTCATATGTAGGTCTCATGCTCTATTTAATTTATTACAGGCTTCTTGCTCCATTTGCAATGAGTCTATGGTACATGGCTGCGGTGCTTCCATACACTGTCACCGGCCCCTTGTTCCCGAAGCTGGTGAAGGAACAGACGGAAATTTGCATCAAAAATTGGTGGCTCGGTCCACTGATGATCAACAACTATGTTAGGAATGATGCTATTGTGAGTATTAACTATCTAAAGTAGATTTAACTTTTCAGCATCTTTGATACTATTATTTTTTAGTAAAAGCGGAATCTATATTGTTTTTTCATATGAAATCACTTGCCTCTGCCCACGGCTTCGCCATGACACGGTTATTCCGATGTATAAGCTATATAACTGTAAAGTTTCATCAAAATCCGTTAAGTAGTTTTTGCGTGAAAGAGCAACAGACATCCATCTTCACAAACTTTCGTGTTTATAAAAGTGGTAGGATTCAAACTAAACATAGCTCGTAGCTTATATATCAGAATAACACATAGGCTACTTTTTATCCGGGTACCACGCGGGCGAAGCCGTGGGCAGAAGCTAGTATATTATAATACATATTTGGTTCATTCGGTAAGGTGCCTAGAGTACTGATGGTATTCTCCCGCTGAATGGCCAAAGAAATCTTTTGAGCGAGGTACGAGCTAGGCCAGCCCTCTTGTCACCAGCGGTATCTACCTCAAGTGGTGTTCATTCTTTTAAAACTTTTGGTGCTTCATACCCATGGTCCTAGAGTCCCTATACCAATTAGCTATAAGTTCTAGAGACCTGTATATACATATAAGGTTCATTAGGGGTAGGTTTATTTTGGTGTAAAACTGAACTAAGAAGGGATTTTCCGAATTTCCTGGTATATTTGTAACATTTTTTCAGTGCCACGTTGTAACCTGGTACCTAAGCTGTGACTACCAGCTCACCATATTCGGGACAGTCATCTTCTGTTTATGCCAGAAGCTGAGTAGAAGAAATATCGTGAAATTCTTCTCAGGAGGCTTCATCTTGTCAATGATGATTCCTGGTGTATTGACGTACATGAACCAACTTGCGGCGGTGTTTGCATATAATATTGAGTATGTATAAACAGTAGGTGTAAATACAATATTCACGATCGAAAATTTACATTTAGATGTAAATTATCGTTTACTAGCTTCTGCTCACGGCTTTGCTCGTGTGATACCCGGATATTAAGTAGCCTATGTATTATTCTGATGCATACGCTATATTACTGTAAAGTTTCATCAAAATCCGTGTAGTTTTTTTTGCGTGAAAGAGAAACATACATCTTCACAAACTTTCACGTTTATAATATTAGTAGGATTAAAGTACCTACATTGAAATCTTGAAATTGAAATTTTTTAAGGTTTATATATACTCAGGCCAAAATCTTTTTTTGTCCTTCCAATGAAATTTACACAAACTTATTACCAAACATCAAAGAGACAATTTCTTTATTCATTATTTTTGATTGGCTTAGTGGGCAGCACCCCGACTTCTGATCCAGAGATCGTGGGTTTATTCCAGTCGTGCACCAATAGAGTTTCTGATTGATACCTACGTGTTTGAAACGGTGAACGAAAACATCGTAAGGAAGCTGACAAGCCCTAGAACCAAAAATTCCATTAGTTAGTATTCCAAAAAGTGGCGATGTGCTTGCAATCTGTCATGTGGCATACTAACTACTTGCAAAAAGCGGGCATGTGCCAAATCTAGTTTTTGGACGTGCCTCTGACTTCCCCCTCCTTGATATCCTCAGATCTTCTTCATGATATACGTCCTTGTATTTGAGGATGTCATTCATGAAGAATACAGTTGTGAGTTTGTTTTTTTGTTTTACATAAATGATTTCTACAGGGATGCAGGAGATGTGAAACTCAACAAGATATTCTTAACCACCTACATGAAAAGTCATAGCAGATCTAGCGCCTATATAATCGGTCTTGCAATGGGGTATATTATTCATCTGTACAAACCTAAAGAATATAGAAAAAAAATCAGCAAGGTGAGAGTCAATAAATGCAAACGATTGTGAGCGAATTACTAAATTATTAGTCATTAGCTTCTGCCCATGGCTTCGCCTGCGTCGTACCCGCATAAAAAGTAGCCTATGTGTTATTCCGATGTATAAGCTATATTACTGTAAAGTTTCATCAAAATCCGTTCAGTAGTTTTTGCGTGAAAGAGTAACAAATATCCATCCTCACAATCTTTCGCGTTTATAATATTAGTAGGATTCGTTTCGCTTCACAATCGTTCTGTTCTTCTCGGTGTTTTCTATGAAATGTATTTAAGTAGTATATCTGTCATTTAGTTCTTACTAGCTTCTGCCCAGAGCTTCGCCTGCATGGTACCCGTATAAAATGTAGCCTATATGTTATTTTGATGTATAAGCTATATTACTGTAAACTTTCTTTAAAATCCGTTCTGTAGTTTTTGCGTGAAAGAGTAACAAACATCCATCCTCACAAACTTTCACGTTTATAATATTAGCAGGAAGTAGGATTACATAAGCTCTGCTTACTTTGGGGCCAGATGATACTGTGTGAAAAATGACGAGTATTATCATTCATTAATTTTATTGATTTATCTCCGAAACGGCTCATGCCGTGGAGTTTTGCAATCGTTTTGAGAAGATCGTTTTGATGATCTTCAAGAGTGGTTCTGAGTAGTTTTTCGCTAAAAGTCACTGACTAGTTAGGGTGTAATACCGTTTTGTAGGATTAAAATGATTTCAAAAAGGACGACACCGGATAAGCATATTATGCTTTAGGCGTGTACGGTTGTCGATAGTTTCGAGGCATGCCTCATTATATGCAAAGTCAAAGTCAAAATCAAAATTCATTTATTCAATAAAATCACAAGGACCACTTTGAAATCGGTTTTTATCTAGGTGCCTGTTCCTCCGCGACCAAGCCAGGAAAAAAAAGGCAAGAAAACAAGGCTGGTTTTTCTTTTTAATGATCCTTTTACAAAACAATAGGTTCGAGTTGGAGCATTTTCAATCCCAAGAGTTTTTGTCATCTAAATAATCAGATATTTTATAGTATGCCATTTTATAAAGATTTTGTTTAATTACTGCGTTATGACACTAAACGGATACCTCACAGGAAGAGGCAGGTAGACAGTGTTAGCACCTAGTGTTGGACATACCTTTAGTCTTTGGAATGTTCCGTCCGATAATTCTAATTTTGTTTCAGAAATTGTCTGTTTTTGGAGATATATGACTATATCTATAACAGATATATGCATAATATCTGTTATAGATATCGGAGGAACACTATTTACTCATATATTTTTTAATTTTGTTTCAGCAATTGTCTGTCTTCGGAGGTATAATAGGACTTTGCATCCTAATATCGATTATGGGTATCGGAGGAACACTGTTTTCTAGGAAATATAACGTTATCGAAGCTAGTGTTTATGCATCGATAGACAAAAGCATTTGGGCGGTTGGAATATGCTGTCTGATCATAGTGACCGAGTATGGTACATTCCGTAAGTATATATGAATTTTGACTTTGACTTTCATACGGAGAACGCTATTTCTATCAGATTCAGTTTCATATTCAGGGTGTCTAGACAAATACCTCACGCTTACTTTTCCTTTCACGCTTACGCCAATTTGTCAAGGTAAAACTTGACAGCTGTCACTTGACATTTCCACAGCTAATGTCATTTTCATACAATTAAATCATTCCGCAGGCGTTAACGCCAACAGAAAGTGGTAAGTTGTAATTAATTATATATATCCCTCGACCGTTTACCCCATTTAAAAAAAAAACTTTACTTTATTTGTTTTATTTACTTGGGTTCGGCCTTCCTTGTCCTTTTTCTCCACTGTGCACGATTTTGTGTCGGTGTCGAGTTGGGCTTCTTTAAGGTCTTTTTCGACGGTCGTCAACCAAGTGGAGGGCGGTCTTCCGCGTCCACGCTTCGGTCGTTGGCAAGTTTAGGGCAAGCTTTACCACGTGATCTTCCGCGTCTCTGGACGTGCCCATATTAGTTTGGTAGACGACCTATATGTATATTTAACAGAGATCGTGGATGGGCTTTACCCTCCGTCTGGAAGTCATGTCTGTATGGACGGCATGATAATGCGGGAGTTGAATCTGACATTGCCAGTGAGCGTAGCCTGTCTGGCTCCTCCAGGAATAGGTTATGGCGATGACGTGAGCAGTAGTACAGGGGCCACTTTAAAACTACCTCTTATGTAGTCGTTTTGGATTTTATCTAGTTGTGTGACGCCTGCTGACCAGCCTAACATGCGCATTTCTGTTGTGTGCAGTTTGTTGATATGTTGTTTATTGGTCGCCCAACACTCAGACCCTTACAAAACGGTCGGGTTTATTGCTGTTTTATACATTTTGCCTTTGACTTTAAGTGGCATTTTTCTGTGACACTTTACCCCAGTGAGTTGTGATAGTTTGGGCTAGGTAACGAGGTCCTGATGATGGAGCCAGGAGGTGGATAGTGGAATTATTATTAATAATTTTTAGTGCGTGATATAATTGCGTTTTTTTTCTATACATTTTATTATAGTTCCTGTTTACTTTTCAGCGATTATAGGTGATTTCTTGACAAGCAAAGTATTCACTTCCCTAAGTCGTTTGACCTATGGCGTGTACCTCATACACCCAGCGTTGCTTTTTAAAAGGTTTTACTCGACGAGGGTACCTATAACATACAGCTTCTTTCAACACGTAAGTAAAGTTTAATTATATGTAAAACTACTGGCTAAGAGCGAGTAAGACTCGCGTGCTAAGAGTTCCGTAGCACTACAACTTACGATAACGATTCGGTAAATAAGCATTATTTTACATTGAATTATCAATTGTAGCCATTGTTTGTAAAAAAGTGAACAAACACCCACACGAATATATTCCTCTTGATGGTTACTAATTAGAGCGTAGTCAGAGGCACGTCTAAACATTATATTTCCATATAATATATTCACTACTTTGAGGAAACACTAAGCTGAGACAGGACCAGTTTGTCTCACACGACACAGATGGGACTAATTAGCACGATTCTCTTTATCAATTGTATTTTTGTTAAAATCTTACGTACTCATTTATAGTGTCTATTTTATTTATTTATTGCGCACCTGTCATTTCTGTGAATAAATGAATGAAATACATTATTGTACACTGTAAGAAAAATAGATATATATAACAAAACTAAAAAAATAATTAAAGTATAATGGGCGGTCTTATCGCTTAGAAGCGATCTCTTCCAGATAACCTTTGGATGGTGTGCTGTGCTTTGTTGTTGTCAAATAAATCACTTTCTATTCATATTTCTATTCTTATATGCCTGCGTTTTTTAAGTGGTTAGTTCCACGTGACAGGTCGCAAGGAACACTTATTGGAACAGAAATCGATGAAACACTAAACGCAATTTTTTGGTTCAAGGGCATACGGGTTTTCTCACTCAGGTTATCGAGTGGACAAATCCATTGGTGCTAGACCGGGTCCAAACCCAATAATAGAAAGATAGATAGAAGATAGAAAATACTTTATTGCACACCAAATATTTCAGCTTAAATAAATGGTACAAACTTTAACATTGTTGTACAATGGGCTTATCGCTAATTAGCAATCTCTATCAGGAAACCTTTGGATGGAATGGACTGTACGAAATATTACAAGGGGCTGTAAGTGGTGTACCACGTGGTACCACATACTATGAAAACACTATATTTTTATTAACATAATACTTACTACACAGCATAATACCTACATACTATAAAAAAAAAATGCTGGACATTTTTCACACAGCATCATCTAGCCCCAAACTAAGCATAACTTGTATTATGGGAACTACATGACTGATATACTACTTATATACTTTTTTTTTGTAAATACATACTTATTATACATAGAAAACACCCAGACCCTAGACAAATATTTGTAGATCTATCAAACATTTCTCCCGCGGCGGGAATCGAACCCGCAACCATCTGCGTTTCAGGCAGACCTTCGCCCACTGCGCCACAGAGGTCGTCTCAAATTAACTATTCTATAATACATACTTAGATGATATTTATTATTCTGTTTAATTTTAGTTCTTGGATGGATTCGGCTTTATAGTGGTTTCGGTTTTACTGAGTTATTTACTTTGGTTCATCCTTGAAGCTCCTATGGTGAATATAATCAACTATTTATTCAAAAACAGGTAATTATATACTTCTATATACATAGTTTAGTTTGTTTTATCGAGTTAAGAATGGCAATAACGGAACCATTAGTTTCGTTGTGTCTGTCTGTCCTACCGTCAGTATGTCACACCCAGATTTCTACATCAGCTTCAAGAGTATTAAAATGTACCTATATATACTGTGACTAAAATTAGAAAATAAAATAACAGAGAACCTAACTTTTTTTGCACCACCTCTTGTGGGGTGCCATCGAGCAGGTCTCTAAAAAGCATTTAAAAGTTTAGATAATAACTAGCCTCTGGCCGCGGCTTCGCCCGCATGGTCCCGGTTAAAAAGTAGCCTATGTGTTATTCTGATGTATAAGCTATATTACTGTAGAGTTTCATCAAAATCCGTTCAGTAGTTTTTTCGTGAAAGAGTAACAAACATCCATCCTCACAAACTTTCAGAAATAGTAGTAGGATAAAAATAATGTTGCACATTTTTTACACATCATTATCTAGCCCCAAACTAAGCAGAGCTTGTGTTTTTGGGAACTATATGACTAATATACTACTTACATTTTTTTTTTTTTTTTTTAAATACATAGTTACATGTTATGGATGACCCGATTCTGGTTTTTCTTGTTTTAAATGTTTTCTTATGCGTTTAAGGTTAGATTTATGTTTTAAAAGTTTTTTGTGTATTACCCACTTTGTTTACAGGTCTAACAAAACCAAGCACGTTGAAAATGGTACACCCAATGGCATGCCACGACCCAATGATTTCCAAAACGGTACAAAAACGCACATTGGAAATGGTACAAAAAACGGTACAACAAAACAGATTGGAGACTTTCAAATAAATGGAGGGAATCACAAAAAAGTTTTATAAATTGAAAGTACTAAAATAATTATAAGTTACTTATACGGGTCTTTATCACACTTACCTTTTTACTATTTTCCTGACTTTAATATTTAAAGTCAGTGTAAAATTATGTTGTGTAATTATGAAAGTTTTAAAAATACTAACTAGTAGTTAGTATTTTTATTCATGTATAGTATTCATGACAAATTGTAATGGTGGCCTCCTTGACGCAAATTTTGACAATCATTTTCCAGTATTTTATGGAGTTTTTTTAAACTTTTTATTAAAGAGCTTGTTCGCTATTCTATGGAATTGTCATCCATATGTTCGTATCTGCATTGTCGCTAGTCGCTACCGTGTGTGGTGTGTTTGAACACGACCCCACTTTCACAAGCTTCTGTTTTGGTCGCATATTTGCGACATAAGAAGCTTGTAAATGCATTTGTCAACAGAGGTTGTTTCTTCATATGTGTTTATGTTTGTCTATAACCGTTTATTGCCAACAAGACTTATTCGGGTGCATAATTATAAGTTTAACGGGATTTTATCGCGTTTACCTTTTTTATTATTTTCTTTATTTTTATTATAAAAAAAAAATTAAACGCGATATAGACCCGTTAAACTTATAATTATGTTATCTAATCGCGAAAGTTTGAAAAATATTATTCAGATGCTACAGTAAAGGATGGAGTACTTACATTAAATAGGACTGTTACTTGTATTGATAATGGATGCTAGTAAATTTAAGTATTGTGTAATAAAAAAATACTTTAAGCAATGTCTTATTAAATATTGACTCCTTTAAAAAGTTCCAGCTAAGCCTATTTACCAACACTAGTCACAGGTATAGTTTTATAATATTGGTGTCACAGGCCTCTTCAGATAAGAGCGGAAACTGCATAGTTAATACTAATGTTAGGGTATAAAGTGATATAGAATGCAACCACAAATAAACATCGATGATCCTTATGTAAATAAATAGTAAAATTCTTAAAAAAAAAAATAGTACAAAAGAAGAAGAAAACACGGCGTAGTGCACGCCGCGACGCGGAAGGAGAAAGTCGCAACCACTCACCCTGATGAAGACTCTCGGAATGAGTCGAAACTTAGTCGGTGCCTTCACCGATAGTGCAGTACGTGTAAATTCCCGTTTTTACAATATGAAGAAGAAAACGATTCACAGTGCAGTTAAAATAGGCTGAGTTGGCTGAGTGGCCGTAAGCTTATTTGCCTCGCTATAACGTTAAAAAATGGATTTAAATTTACTACTTAAATAGAATTTTCAGTGAGACCCAACGTAACGTGAGCTTGTATCAAAAAGAGGAGTAGTTGAAGGAGAATTATAATACTAGCTTCTGTCTTCGCGGGTAATAACAGGAAGCAGTTGACTACTATATTTGTGTAAGTTTCATTCGCAAACATAATTTTATTTCTATAAGAAAATCTAAAAAAAAATCTCAAACCCAAAGGCGATGTAAAAGAGAGCTGAGAGCATATTAAAACTATAGTGAAATGTCCCGTGACTTCGTCCGAGTCAATTTTTTCAAAACAAACCAAACAAGCACACTATTTACTGTATTTCCCTGTATTGGAATTTTTGGTTCTAGAGCCTGCCGGTTTCATCACAGTGTTTTCTTCACTGTTTTGAGCACGTTAATACGCACATCATTTTTTCGGTTGGGAAAATCGTTTGGTTGGTTGGAACCCACAACCTCCTGATGGGATATCGGGGTACCGATCACTAGGCCAACAAGGCTCTGTCTTTTATCTTCTTGCAATAAAGGACTTGATATCTATTCGAAGTCAATCTTGGATAATAAAATATGAAAAACAATAAGAAAGCATGATTATAATATTGTATTTTATACTAAATTCATCGATTTACAACAGTGAATATCACTTTTCAAATCGATCGATCCTAGAGGAGAAAAAACTTCTGTAACTGACAACACCACAGAAGTTTTTTCTGACATAAGAAAAAACAAACATAATGTTCTGTCATCATTGTGCATTTTATCAGTGATCACAGATTAAAAAATGTTTGCTCTTTCAGTGATCATAGACTATAATGTGTGGGCGACACACGTCGCTACTGATCAGTTAGTTTTAAAAATTACTTTTGCTCATTTTGAGTGTATTTCGATACTTGTAACGCCATCTGTAGGCATCTTTTAAAAAATATTAACTTTGAGGTTAGCGCAGATCTTTTTACTTATATTTTTTTACATTAGGATTGTACATCCAAAAGTTTTAGAAATAGTCATATTTTGAACTCTGCCGGCACTTTCTTAAATGACCTAGCATTGGGTTGTTTTTCAATCAGACAGTCAGACACGCAACGTTTTAATACATTCAAATGGGCATAAATATATACCAATGCAACGTCCGTCGCACTCCAGTTCCGCCACAGATTAAGCAATGGTTAGTAAGAAAAGTAGAAACCCGTAGTTTTTAAATGCAGTCTAACTTCCTTTCCAACTGCAGTTAAAAAACAAATAAGGAAATGATTTAGGAGCGACCGTTTTGGCGCTAAAGGCAGTAACGGCTGATTAAAGACGCTTGAAAAGAAATTCCTTGAAGAAAATGTTATTTTATAGAAATACTAGGTATTTCTCTTAGTATTTTTGGTTTAGATTGGTATCTATTCTTTCATTCAAACGAATCTCGGACTTTGAGCACGCCCCTTAGACCACAACAACTTTCTGTTAGCGTTAACGCCTGCAGAAAAATTGAATTATATAGAAATGCCATTAGCTTTTGAGATATCACGTGACTGCTTCCAAGTTTGTCCTTGACGCATTTTCGTTAGCTTGTTACAATGTTAATACTAGAAATAAAGATAAACTCGCTGTTGCCACTAAACTTGTAGACTCCATAAAGTTAGTAAATCGTTTAAAGGGCACGGTGTACGCTTTTATAAAAAACTCCCAAGAGATATATAAAAATTATCAATTAACAAATTTAAAAACGTAATTAAACAAAAGCTTTATAAAAAGGCATACTATAAATTATCTGATTATTTAGATGACAAAAACTCTTGGGATTGAAAATGCTCCAACTCGAACCTATTGTTTTGTAAAAGGATCATTAAAAAGAATAACCAGCCTTGTTTTCTTGCCTTTCTTTCCTGGCTTGGTCGCGGAGGAACCGGCACCTATATAAAAACCGACGTTTCAAAGTGGTCCTTGTGATTTTATTTAATAAATGAATTTTGACTATGCCTTTGACTTTGACTTGAAAGAAGACTAAGCGTGAGGCAATTGTCTAGAAAATTAGGAATGTTTCAGAATGAGACTGGTGTCATATTAATGCTCTCGTGTACAATGTAGCTTAGTAGTTGTTAAATAATACATACTGAGGTAGGTAGGTAGGTAGATAATTAGGAATATCTACATACCTATCTACCTACAAAAACATCCATGAGTTGGATCATGTAAGTTGCCAAATAACTCTTTTGTAAGTTTCTGTTATTTAATTTTACGTGTTCGCTTTCTTATTTCTTGCTCTCATAGACTCTCATTATACTGTGCTTTCTTACTCTGTGCCTCTCTCCTTCTAAACTGTAATAAATGTGATGTTCTTATGTCGTGTGCACAAAGTAGTAGAGCTTCTGTGAAAGGGCTCTTCCGGGGTAGTGCCAACCAACCTATTTGGGTTATTACCGGGACTGCGAAGAAAGTGGATTGCGGAGAGAAACTTTCAAAATTAATATTCTTACCATTACTGCATAGAAGAAACTGTTCACTACTTTTATGGTTCAAATTTCAACATTAAAAATTGCAAAGTTTAGTCAGCGCCAAAAATCTTTTAGTATTACTTTTTAAATATTATGGTCTGTTATTATATCTGCCGCCAAGTAGTAATGTTCTCATTGCTGTGTTTCGGTTTGAAGGGCGGTGCCGGTGAAATCACATGCACATGAGATCTTTCATCTTGGTATATCGTGGAGGCAACGCGTGAGTGATACCTCTGGTATTACAAGCGTACATAGGCTACGGTATGTATATATGTATGTATGTGAGTGGACTCCCTTTTCCGCATTCGGACTTTAAGTTGGTCCATTATGCGTGGAAGCCTGGCTAGATAACTAGCCAGCCTAACTCCGCCCAGAAGCGCAGAAGCTTCCTGGGATCTTTGCAGGCTTCGCGGAGTGACCTCGGGTTGTTAGGATTTTATCGAGTTGCTACGCCCACACATTCAAGGATTACGTGGGCTGCTGATTCTTCTGCAGTTAGGCAACCTTTACAGAGTAGGCTGTCGGTGGCTCCGCTCGGTCCAGGATTGATGAGCGCTCGCTTCGAGTACTTCCCCACAGGTCTATGTTCTTAAGTCTCAAGGCAGACATAGTCGCTTCCTGTTGTATGTACCTAGAGGTCGGGTGGAGCCAGGCCCAATATAACCTCAAGGGCGGCCGTCGATGTGGTTCTCATGCAACCTGTTATTGCAGAGCATGCTAGTCTTTGGAAAGTTTTGTTATAACGGTGCTCAATTCTGTTCTGGTGTGAGCCAAGTTGGTTTCTTTTAAAAAATACAATATTTGAGTACGAAAGGGTCAAATATTTTAATATATTAAGAGTGAAACTTCATATTGGACTTTTTATCAACTTCCCGTTATATGATTTATTTGTTTTTTCTTAACAAAATATATTATTTCTTCTATTCAACTACTATTATAAACGTGAAAGTTTATGAGGATGGATATTTGTTACTCTTTCACGCAAAAACTACTGAACGTATTTTGATGAAGCTTTACAGTAATATAGCTTGTACATCAGAATAACACATAGGCTTCTTTTTATATGGGTACTACGCCGGCGAAGCCGTGAGCAGAAGCTAGTTTAAATATGTTATTACGACCATACCACGTACTTTACGGTAAACGATACGTCAGCAGGAGAATAGTAAAGTACGTGATCGAATAGTAATAATAGGTACCTTAAAAAATCTAATAGTAATAATAGGTTGTCTGGAAGAAATCGCTTTCAGCGATAAGACCGCCCATTGTGCATTTATTTTATTTTTTTTGTTTTTTCTTTTTACTATGTTTCTGTGTTGATATTGTAAATTGGTGTTATGCACAATAAAGAGTTTATCTATCTATCTATCTATCTTAAAATGTTACCAAACCATGATAACCTACTTTATAAACAAAAGCGGAAAAAAAATCTAACACTTCTCATCTGCCAAAGTAGACACAGCTACAGTACAACAGCTAGAAACATGTCCAACATTTCTCTACAGAGCAGTTATAAAGTGGAAGATACATCACGTGGTTAGGTGTACCATTTTTATCGCCTTAAACTGCATTGTGGCAGAAATGCGGCTACTTTAAATAGGATTTGTGGAGGTTTTCAAAGATTTTTCCAGTGAGAAATGATGAGAAGTTGAGTGGCAATCCTACTTCTGTTGTAAACGCGTAAGTTTGTGAGGATGGATGTTTGTTACTCTTTCACGCAAAAAGTACTGAACGGATTTTGATCAAACTATTTACAGTACTATGCCTTATACCTACATCAGAATAACACATAGTCTACTTTTTATCCGGGTACGACGCGGGCGAAGCCGTGGGTAGTAGCTAGTGATAAATAGGCCTATGTATATAAGTTTTTTTAAGAGGAGTAAGGAGTAGTGCTCACGATGTTTCTCTTAAACGGTTAAGAAAAACATCGTGAGAAATACTAAGAAAGTTCCACGTTTTTAAAGTAGTTAGTTCCAAGCCCATCGCTGCTTATTGGAACACTAGCCGATTGCACCTTCGATTTTTTTTGTTCAAGGTCATGTCATTTGTCACACGTTATTTTCCGTCATCGTTTTGAGAACGAGTTACATACATTTTTTCAAGTAAAAAAACATTGGTGCACGAACTGGTTCGGGAGGTCGAGTACCACCTACTAGGCCAACACGACTCTTTGCTCAGAAAACCTTAAGAAAAAAAATATTTGCAAGCTTTTTAATAGCAGATGAGTTATTGTTGAGTAACCTATAGGTACCTAAAAACTATCCCTTAAAATTCATTTAAACTTCGTCCCAAAACAAACATAAAAATCAACTGCGTGAATTTTTATTCCGCCTGAACCTTCTCCGGATAGTAATTTTTACGACTTGTTCACAACAAAATCTATAAACTCCCGTCCAATAAAACAGATCGGCCATATTTTCTATTTATTTGTAAACTCGTAAGCAGACATTATTTCCTCGTGGCAATACTCGTAAATCAGCCGCGATGGCTATTCTCTTTAAAGTTACGGCGGCCCCATAAAACGGGTCTTATTTCATAGTGGGGTTTAAGTCTTGGTTTCTTAAGAAGCAGCGGTCGTCTTAAAACGGTATTAAGGCAGGGATAGCTTTATCTAGTTCACCTTTTTTAATTTGATGTAGATATATAACAATAATCTATACTAATATAATATAAAGCTAGTTGAGGAGTATGTTTGTTTGGACGTGCTAATCTTAGGAACTACCAGTCGGATTTGAAATATTCTTTTCAATCACGCTACGAACTTAAGGAGCCGAGCAAAAAGAAAAAACAGAAAAAATGCTAAGCAAATATTAATTCATAGCGCGGCGGGCGATGTGACGCGGTCAGTTGGGGATCGTGACACAGCTATTTTAGAATACACGGCTTCTGTCCACGGCTTCGCCCGCGTAGTACCAGGATAAAAAGTAGCTTATGTGTTATTCTGATGTATAAGCTATATTACTGTAAAGTTTCATCAAAATCCGTTCAGTAGTTTTTGCGTGAAAGAGTAACAAACATCCATCCTCACAAACTTTCGCATTTATAATATTAGTAGGATAGGATGCTTATTTACCAAGTAGATGCTTGCAACACAGAGGCTCCACCACACTTGTACTCGCGCTGTCGACACTAAGACATAACGGGTGAATAGTCTCAGATGGGCCTATATCGGCATAACATAATAAAATATGCATCACTTGCAATAAGCACGAACTGATTGTCAAAAATCGTGGCGAAACGGAAAAATAATCAGTTACCATTATTTTTCCGTTTCGCCACGTATGCGCTTAAGAAGCCTGCGTTGGATGAATTGCCCATACAAACGTTATACCATAGTCATTTGTAATTAGAGCTTATTTCCACCATATTATGTTATTATTTGCATTCGATTAGTATTTATCTACGTACCTTGCTATATATTTTTTCAAAATACTTACCTAAAATGAAATATAAACGATTCGCATTTTGGATATTTTTACGTCATACATTACATGTTTTCTTCTTATTTGTTTCGTATTAAAAACAACAATACCTTACGTATCGTTTAGTTAGGTACATAGATTATATTGTCTAGTTACAGAATAACAACACAATGTGGAAAATTTAAAAAAAAATTATTCATCTTTTTTGGTATTACGGAACACCACCAAATTTATAACAAATTCTGAACGGCTAATATTGATATCGCACAAGCACGGGTGGGCCTGCATCAGTCAAAAACAGATAGCTTAATTTTTTGAACGCGCTTCGAATTTAAGTTATGAGCGCTGTACGCCGGATCCTTAATGTAGCGGCGACTGTGCCTTATAGAACTCTGACTTATATCCATATAGGCCTTATCTATGAGTTTGTGAGAAAAAGTGTTACTGGTATTTTTAGTTTTATTTATTTACAGAAGAACCTTATGTTGGAGCTTGCAGTCGATCATACGTAACAGTTTCAACGAGGTCAATATTGGATGGGTGGGTGCAAAATAAATAGCTTTTTCAACTGTGTTTTTATGCTTCGGGTAGAAAGATCATATCGGAGCAGTGGAAACTAAACTTAAACAAATTTGAAAACTAAAAACTTTTTTAAGTGTATTAAAAGCCCATTCCTCGCGCGCGACCTAAAATGATCAGGCAAGAAACTTCGGTTCGTATATTTGTTCGGTTTTTATATTCATTCAGCTTAAGTGTGTGTATTGGCATGAATAAGTTAATTAATTGAGAAGAAGCATTAGTCAAAAAGGAAAAAAAAACTACAAGTCATTGTACTTGTAAAAAGGTGATCTTAACTTAAGACTCGCTTGGTTCACCATGTAACCTGTACGAGTTTTTGGCTTGGAAATTTTATTTATTTTATTTGATTTAGGTGGAAGCTAGGAGGATAAATAAGTTGAAGGGAAATACACTTGGAGGCAGGGTACTTGGCAAGGCGGGAAGACGGCAGATTGATTAAAGCAGTTACTGAGTGTCCACGCGAGGGTCATAGACCATGGGTACCAGGTGGACAAATGATATTTTGAAGACGGTGGGAACGTGCTGATTGGTGCAGAGCCGGGAAGAGTGCGAGAGAGGAGGTTTATACCAAGCAATGTGTGGATGTGGGCTGATTATATAGATAGATTTATTTATTTACACATCTAGCCCAGCCGGTGGCGAGGATAAAGCAAGCTGGCGTATACATGTTTATGCGCTGTTTTTTTAATCCTAGCTATTCTACATGTTTCCTAGCTAGGTGATTCCGGTCTTAGCTACTATTTATTTTGTGGCTTAGATCAGCCCTTCAGAAAATGGCAGCACATATTTCAAATGCTACTTCACTAAATTAAAGTCTATAAATGCATGCGTAAAAAGGGAACAAATGTAGAATCATAATTAAATACATTATAGGTAAAATGTCCACAAATAACATAGACTATTTTCCAAACATTTATATTGACTCTACTAAGAGAATAATTAATGCAAATCAGTATTATCACCAGTCGGTACTATGCGCCGAGCTATTTGATTTTATTTTATTTTTTAGCTATATATTTTTTGCCCCCTTATTTTTTATTTTTAACACGTTTTTCAATTTTTTATTGTCGTATCGAAATGAAACTTTGTGTGTATGTAGTTCGGATAACAAAACTATAATTTGATATCTTAGAGTTGATCTAATGATGGATCAAGAAGGTGGATAGTGGAACTCTTCAGTGAGTACTAGTAAATCCCTCGAGTTTGGGCTCAAATGATTAGTTTTGACGAGTCAAATAGATTGGACTTAGAGATCTGGTTATGGAATCAGGAGGTGGATAGTGAGATGATTTTTTATATTTTTTGTGCGTGATGTAAGCGTGTTTTTTTATCTATTTTTGAACTGCACATTTTTTTATTTTATCAAGAATTAAAGCACTTGCTAAGATTAAAGGATAAGCTCATCTGGTGGTAAGTACCTAGAGACTGACGATGGAGCATGGAGTTCTTGAAGATACATCTTATCTCTTACCTTGAAGAGTCCTAAATTGTATTTTTCAGGAAAGACATATGATGTACTCGTAAGTATATTCCATTCTTTCGCTATAAAGGTGAAAAATTAAAGTTACATTAAGTGCAGATAGATTAGAGTTAGTTAGTAGTTTTTTTTGGCAGACAAATACACTTTTGAGAGCTATTCAGCAGATAAAGATATAAATAATTAATATCATGATATTATAGTGAGTTTGACACAACGTTCTTTACCGATATCGGTGTGCACACCGGTGTGCAGACAAACAAAGATGTATGTAACTATACATAGGGGTATCTGAGGGTATGCGATAAAAATACCAAGCAGTTTCTTGTCTGTAAAAAGCTCTCAAGATAAGTAAATTCAGCAGCTGTTTGAATATTTTTGAGGGATGTTTATTCATACGCGAGCTTCGAACGGAGGGTCGGCTTCAGACCAAATGCTCACTTAATGCTACCAGAACCGTAGTGATGGGGTCGAGGTGATTTATCGATTGTGAATGTCGATAAATTCAGTTTTCGTAGAGAATGTTAATAAAAGTGGCAGAACCAATCAGATACCCAATTAATGGTACGAAAATGGTTGTTTAAAAGTGATGGGATGGTTTTCGATTCATTTTTATCGATAGAAATATATCGATAGTTACACAACTAAGTAGTTGACGCGGTTTTGTTATATTTAAAGATTTGTAATTAAAAAAATAACATTTGTCATTTTTAAGCGATTTAAAATCTGATACATTAATACAGAAATTTCAACATTTATCTGATCAAAATTAAACTGGAATTAACTTTGTTCTTTATGATTAAAGGAACATATTTGAACATGTTAAGTAACTGGTTAAGTCATTACCATAAAAAAATGTGTATCAATAACTTATTAGATATTAATAAAAGTTTAAGATTTGATTTTCATTTGATATGTTTTTAAACATTTCTAGCGTATACTTTAAATGAAGTGAATAAATCATATATAAATAAAACACATAATAATAATAATAATGCTTGACATTTTCACACAACATCATCTAGCCCCAAACTAAGCAGAGCTTGTATTATGGGAATGACTGATATACTACTTTTTATTTTTTTTTGTAAATACTTACATGATATACATAGAAAACACCCAGACCCGAGACAAATACTTGCAGATACAAATATTTGTCCCGTGGCGGGAATTGAACCCGCAACCTTCTGCGTCTCAGGCGGGCTTTCACCCACTGCGCCACAGAGGTCGTCATTATTGACCCACCACGCTTATAAAAAGAACACAAAATCCAGTGAACAGCGATGACCTCTATGAGTATCGATATTGACATACATAATCGACTATCACATCACTAGGAATCACCGGAGCGAGTAATCAGGTGACTGCGAGTCCGAATAACGAACGAGTAGGACTATTCTGTTCCTCTCTTGTGTAGTCTGGGCGTGGGCTGAGAAGGAGCGGCTACAGTTTAAAATAATTATATATTTGTTCCTCTTTCACGCAATAACTACTGAACGGATTTTGATGAAACATTACAGTAATATAGCTTATACATCAGAATAACACATAGGCTACTTTTTATCCGGATACCACGCGGGCGAAGCCGTGGGCAGAAGCTAGTATATACATTCTATTTAATGCAAAACAGGGTAGTTTTAGGTACAAAGGAGGTCTATGGCGATCTCCATACGAATGCGCCGCTGTTATATGGAAATTGATCCTTTTTAAAAGTCACATGTGCATATTTATGGTGCAGGGGTTTCCAACATGAGATTTTCTGATGAACGAAGCACACGAAAGGGGTAGACACTGTTGAGAAACTCAAATCGCTCCTTTAGATAGGAAGGAGTCAGGGGATTTTGGAGAATGTTGTACAAAAGGAAAAGGATGTGAGTATTCCGGCGAAGACGAATAGGGAGCCAATTGAGTTTGGAGCTTAATATATAATATTTTATTTAATTAACTTGTTGCTATTATTATAAATTATATTCTGCTGTACTATTTTTTATGCGTTATCTAAATAAAGGTAGTTAATAAGTAAGTCCACGTTTTAGTTTACACATATCACATATAAAGTACACCCCCGACCAATTTAAAATCACATAGAACCTTCATGGAAGATATTTTAAGCGATAAGACCGCCCGATTGTATCTTTAATCTTAATGTGTTACTGTTTATTTATTCTGTTTATAACATAAGGTATTTTGATTCATGAATTAATTCATTCAACAAGCTGTGCTTACTTTGGGGCTAGATGATGCTGTGTCAAAAATGTTCAGCATATTTTATTTTTCTTGTTTAATTGCTGATAGTCACACCATACCTTTTCCTTCCACGCTACGTTTTTCCGACACGGTCCACCGCGCCACCGACTGATGGCGGACCGATGTTTCTACCTTTAGATAGATAGACAAAGTAGATTTCTACTAGAAGCTTGTTAAATACGATCTATTAACCAATAACTGCCAGTAGGTTATCGATTAGGAAAATATCGAAGGGCTTGTTTTTACAAACGAAATCGATTTTTTAAAGAAGACTACTTCTTCATATGGAGACCTACTAAGGTCTCCATATGAAGAAGAAGTTATGTCTTAGGGTCAGCAATGCGCGAGTGACACCTCTGGTGTTGCAATTTTGACTTTGCTTTGACTTTGACGTTGACGTTGGCTTTGACTTTGACGTTGACTTTGACTTTGGTGGCCGTATGATTTTTTGTCACTTAAGCGGTATAAAAAAATTCGATTCCACGTAACCGAAGTTCCGACCATTTTATTTTTAGTATTTTTAAATAAGAAAAGCTTTTACAAAGTACACTAGGTATGTATTCCATTTGATCCATCCAATACAATTGTACATCTCGATAGAATTCCCGAGGCACTGGGGCACTTCTGATGCATTTGCGGTTTACCAAGCTCTGTAGAGGCTACTACGTATAGTACGCTACATATAAACAGGCACAGATACAGATAATCTATAAATAAAAAACGCTATTCAATTCACATGAGAATAGGTGGAGCGATTTGGCAAATTTCATTTTAAAAAAACCTATTTCATAACACTCTTGTAGACTGCCGTAGCATCCCCGTAGACTTTCGTAGCAAACCTCGTGAAATTTTAGTAGCGTCTTGAGTTTTCCAACAGAAATAGCTAAGGTCAGGTTATTTTTATCTGTGGCAGGCCGGGTTGGTTCTCTACAACTTGCAAGATTGTACTGTGTATCAAAAAAGTAAAACACAATATAAAGTAGGGGTGGCCAATCTAAAAAAATACATAAAATCCTTTCTATGCAAAGGTGGTCTAGAAGTGTTTCTTTTAAGCGATAAGACCGCCCATTGCAGATTTAATTTTAATATGTTAATTAAAATTAAATGTCATATGAAATACATAATTTTATTTATTTCATAAGGTGTACAAAAAGGTTTCTCATTTGTTCAATCAATTAAACATTAAGCTCTGCAAACGTGGTAAAAAGTGACGCGTACTGTACATGAATTTCGACTTGCAAAGTTGAAGCGACTTTGTAACTTGAAACTGCAATGCATACCGTTTCCTTCTACGAAGTAGACAAAATTCTTTGCGAAATATGAAGATAGTTTAAGTTGAGATTTCATCAGAATTTGTAGCAAATTTGTTGATATTGCTGCACATTTTTGTACGACTATGTACAAGTAGTCTATACTAATCTATACTAATATTATAAAGAGGAAATATTTTTTGTTTGTACCGAATAGGCTCCGAAACTACCGGACCGATTTTAACCATTTTTTCACCAATAGAAAGCTAAATTATCAAGAAGTAACATAGGCTATAATTTATTTTCAAAAAATTAGAGATCCGCAAAGTATCAAAATTTTGCCTATAAAATTCATTATTTGGCGTGCGCTGAGAAAACTATTAATGATACATAAAAATGATGTACCACATGATTAAAGTACTCATTATTACCTACAAAAAATCCTCGAGTGACTATATCTAACTATCATAGTTAAGTCACAATGGCTTTTGTGTTCCAAAATTTAATTAGATCGCGGGTAGAAACAAAAGTTGGTTACATTCGTATCGTAGTATTAATTCTTATCCAAATAAATAGTTTTATCATCAAGGGTATTTATGTAGCAGTAAAAGACGTTACAGTTACTTTTCATCCCGATATTCCAACGGAATCGAAACTTACGCTGGTGAAACCGCGGGACGCAGCTATTATCTAAAAATCGTTGCAAGCCATAGAAATGTCAACTGATCCAGATCACTACAAGGCGGAAGCGTTCGTTCCCGGAAATGCTGGCTACATTGCCACTCTGAATGGCAATGCAAATGTGTTGACCTAGATAAGAGCCAGCTCTCTCGTCGCGCGTAACTTCGTGATTATGCATATTGTAAATACGGGAATTTTCACGTACCCCACTATCGGTGAAGGCACCGACTAAGTTTCGACTCATTCCGAGAGTCTTCATCAGGGTGAGTGGTTGCGACTTTCTCCTTCCGCGTCGCGCCGTGCACTACGCGCTGCCGCACGTTGTGCGCGGTTATAAAGGCGCGCGAGTGGAGGGGGCGATTGTGTTCGTAGCGTTGTTGTAACTACTGGTGGTAGCGTGCGGCAGCGCGTAGTGCACGGCGCGACGCGGAAGGAGAAAGTCGCAACCACTCACCCTGATGAAGACTCTCGGAATGAGTCGAAACTTAGTCGGTGTCTTCACCGATAGTGCAGTACGTGAAAATTCCCGTTTTTACAATATGAATAGTCAAGTTCACGATAGTTTTTGGAATAAAATTATTCAAATACATTCGTGTACCAGAGCCGCCGGTAGGATCTCTCGCCACGCTAGCCTTAATGATATCATACGCCGGGCATTTACCAGCGTCAACGTTCCAGCTGTTCTCGTACCGAATGGTCTACTACGTGACGATGGTAAGCGGCCTGACGGCATGACCCTTGTCCCTTGGGAGAGGGGAAGGTCTTTGGTATGGGACGCCACATGCGTAGATACCCTAGCACCATCTCATCTGTAGGGGACATCAGTTAGAGCCGGTGCAGCGGCTGATTCGTCCGAGGATCTCAAGAGGCGCAAATATAGAAGTCTCGACAGAGCTTACTTATTTGAGCCTTTTGGGGTTGACTCTGGGTCCGTGGGGAACCGGGGCCCTTCGCATTTTCAAAATTATGTCAGGGCGACTGGTCGAAGCGACGCGTGACCAGAGAGCTGGTTCTTATCTGGGTCAACGCATAGCATTACCATTCAGCGTGGCAATGCGGCCAGTATTTTGGGAACGCTTCCGTCTGGTAGTGATCTGGATGAGCTATCTATAGATCGTTCATCGATCGATCGATCATCTTTAGATGGCTAGCTGTTTCATCTGAATTTTTTGTATATACCTACTTGTAAATAGTTGTATGCATAAATGTATTATTTCAAATACACTGTTTGAGTTTATTTTTGAAGGATTGCGTCGAATAAGTCCCTTACATTCTCAGGAAGGAAATATAGATATAACTAACGATATTCAAAAGTTCCACAAAAATTGCAACAACTACGTTTCAAATGCATTTGCGATATGAAATACAGCGCAACTTTGCACGTTTGATCCAGACAAATGGTCGAAATTCCCCGTAGAGTATGAAGCGGGGAGCTTTGATAGAGCCACAGGGGTGCGAATAATCCGACAGTGCATACATAGAGCTGTTATAGTATTTAAAGATAAAGATAAAGATAATTTATTTTCAATTTAAGATGAAACCAAATTCTTTGTATCTTAACTAATATAGTGAGTAATTTTATTCCAAAAACTTAGTCGGTGCCTTCACCGATAGTGCAGTACGTGAAAATTCCCGTTTTTACAATATGTACAGTGAGTAACTTATAAACTAGAGACAATAACTAATATACAAAGATTGCCCTTATCTTAAACTTTTTATAAATAACTACAGGTTATTATTAAAATAGGTATGTTACAAAACCGTACCCTCCGTGCTAGATTAAAACTGTGTTACGACAGGGTACATGCTTCAAACCTCCATAACATAGCTTATTTTATTTGAAGTATAACGTGAACAGCAACTATTCTATGTACATTATACTATGGTAAAATCATCTCATAACCTGTGTTTCGCAATAAATAAACTATAAACGATGCTAAGAAAATCAACTATCAATGTTTTGGCCAGTTGATTATTAGGTAATTTTATAGTTGTTCATCATTGTGTAGCTGAGAGCACTTATGGAACAACCCGGCTTGTCTCTATAATATGTATGAAACAATCGCATACATTGCCAGCACATGAAAGGTTTGTGTCCGTGAAGGAACGGCACCAGCCGTTGAATGTGTGAGTGAATTAGAAATAAGCTTCTACCTCTATAACATAGTGCTGAGTGACGGCCGTTTTTGTTGTCAATCTCATTTTCTTAATAACTCGTTTGTGTACCTTTATGTGACACAAAATAAAATATTTTTACCCATATTTTTATCTTATCTAAATGCTATATTTTTATATATCTTTTTAAAAGGAATATTTTTGAAAATTTGAGCACTTCCGTTTTTAAGAAGGTACGTTTAGATTTGGTCGTCGTTATAACAGGCGTCAAACCGTGTCAGAGATATAAAATGGCTGGAATAAAAATATGATTCTAGTATTGGCTAAGCATTTACTTTGCTATTTTACAATAACTTATAAAAAAACATGCTTTTTTGTATTATAATATTCAACAATTAATTAGCTACTAATAATAGTTACTAATTAACCTAGCATATCCAAAAAACTGTCACAACAAGTATTGTATATTTCATATTTTAAAAAAAATATGACAACGCAAATACTAAAACCTACATTATTATGCCTGGGTAAAGTAATTCTGTTACATATGGCGTGTCTAGTAGCGGCGGACCATATTTACTCATGCTTCGTGAATTTCCAGTTGCCGTTTGGTTGCTGTGTTCAAAGGTGATCGCTCAACGTCCTTTGCTATGAATACCGGCAATATTGCTTGACCAAAGAGCATGTCGATTAAAGAAGGTATAACCCCCAAACCTTCCGAACAGCTAATCTATCAAATTTTGACATTTATAAGGATAGAAAGAATATTATTTACTAGCTGTACCCGCGACTTCGTTCGCGATTGTGATCCCTGCAGACTAATTATTCGCATCTGACCTCAGTTTGTCTCATATAAAGCAACGCTGTAGTCTGTTTACTTTGGATTTGAAAACTCCCAGGTTGTATTTAAGACTCGAGATTAAAAAATAATAATATCGGAATTTCCGACTTCAGTATCGATTATAGAGAGCCATCCAAAAAAAAATTTCTATAAATCTTCAATGTACAGAATTTGACCTGTTACATTCTTATTATAGTATAGATTGCACAACTAAAAAGTACTGTACATAATAGAACTTAATGCTAGATAGCATTTTCTCCAAGCTAACTTTTACTTTTTTTATTATCCTAGGCTAATATAGGATGGTAGGTAGGTATATGATATTTCATTTAATGAAATTTTCTCTTATTTTGGCAATCAGTCAAAAGTCAGTGGCTCTACCGACCCACTCTTCATTACACAAAGGTGCAATAAAGCAATAAAATTGTATCTTGTGCAATAAAGTATTTTCAATCTTTCTTTTTTTTAACACACAGACTACATTTATTCATACAACCATTTACATTTAGGTAAATACAAAAAATACAGATGAAACAGCTAGCCATCTAAAGACCATTGCAAACGATCTATAGATAGCTGAACTGGTCCAGATTGCTACCAGACGGAAGCGTTCCCGTTAATATTGGCCGTTGATCCAGATAAGAGCCAGCTCTCTGGTCACGCGTCCCTTCGACCAGTGGCCCTGAAAGAATTTTGAAAACGCGAAGGACCCCGGTTCCCCACGGACCCAAAGTCGATCTATCTATCTATGATAGGATATATGTACAAAATAAGTTACATCCCCTATAATATACTACAATAATAACGCGACCCCATAGAGAATTTAATAAAGCAACGACCAACCCCAACCCATTTGTTTGGGGTGAGTAAATATATAGCCAGGCATAGGTACAGGGTGTTCCAGCACATGTATCTGTTCTGAGAGGAAATTAATCCAATGAACGTGAGTTTTCGTTTAAAAAAGTCGTAGGTCAGACAAACTGACCTCGTCGGCGCGGCGGGTGAAAAGCGGCTGACAACACAAGAGGTGTGTTTGATTCCCACTGCGGGATTGTTTGCATTTTCTGCAGATGTTGTGGTACCATGGTACTCGTAATTCCTGATACCCACGATACAGGAAATCATAGTATGGGGTATGTACTGTTGGGTGTTATTAACTAATTCATCATCATCATTTCAGCCCGAAATCACCCACTGCTGGGTATAGGCCTCCTTTCGCTTTTGCCATCCTCCTCTGTTCTGTGCATCTCGCATCCAGGTATGCCCTGCGACTCTGACGATGTCGTCGGCCCACCGCGCTGTCGGGCGATCCGGACTTCTTCGGCCTGTCTTTGGCCACCACTCCAACGACCATCACCACGTCTGGCCAGGTGTCCTGCCCACCTGCACTTAAGGTCTACCACCCTGTCAGCAACGTCATAGACTCGTCGTTCGACGTCGGATTTCAGTGTTGCGAACTCGGTCGAGAAATCGAGAACTCGGTCGAAAGAGGTTGGATTATTAACGAATGATGAAAAGAACATTTATTCATACAACTATTTACAAGTAGGTATATACAAAAAATACAGATGAAACAGCTAGCCATCTAAAGACCGTTGCAAACGATCTATAGATAGCTGAACTGATCCAGATCACTAGCAGACGCGTCGCTTCGACCAGTCGCCCTGATAGAATTTTGAAAACGCGAAGGGCCCCGGTTCCCCACGGACCCAGAGTCTCAACCCCAAAAGGCTCAAATAAGTAAGCTCTGTCGAGACTTCTATATTTGCGCCTCTTGAGATCCTCGGCCGAATCAGCTGCTGCACCGGCTCTAACTGATGTCCCCGACAGATGAGATGGTGCTAGGGTATCTACGCATATAGCGTCCCATACCAAAGACCTTCCCCTCTCCCAAGGGACAAGGGTCATGCCGTCAGGCCGCTTATCATCGTCACGTAGTAGACCATTCGGTAGGAGAACAGCTGGAACGTTGACGCTGGTAAATGCCCGGCGTATGATATCATTAATGCTAGCGTGGCGAGAGATCCTACCGGCGGCTCTGGTACACGATAATCCGTGGTGAGCAAGCTGTTCGAGCACCGTTCCGCACTGGCACTGATGAGGGGCACAGTACTGCGCACCCAACCGCAGACTAACTGCAACCTGGAATGTTACAAGATCCAACTAATTAACTAATTAGTTTATACAATTTAGGAAAGTTACTTGAAGTTGTATGAAACACTCTTCTTGGAGTGAGGGACAAGTGTGGGGTCACTGGCGGAGGTCGGGGGACTCCGCCGGCTTGCACGGCCCCACACATGGCCGGGGCCCGGGTGGTTCCTAGGCCACCCGTCGGGGTAAGATGGTGAATGCTAACGCGACCCCATCTTGCCCCACTACGGCGGGCGACGTCAACCAGGGGGGTTTTAGGGGGTTAGAGTCCCACATACAAAAAAAAAGGAGTGTAGGCTTAAGGAATGGCTGCTGGTAGGATGAAACGGCACCTGCCAATTCTGACTCAAATTCAAATCAAATCATAGGCAGGTGATCTTGCCGTCCACTAAACGGGTCCCATAAGTGCCGCCAACGATAGGCAGTGTAGAGGCGTTTTAAAGTCAAATGAATAATCGATAGAACGTGCGCTGGATGCTAGGCGCTTTGTGGAACAAGTTTTTTTTTCATTGTATTATGGTTTTGGCGCCCCATGAAACTGCCAGGGCAGGTGACCCAGTTCCCCCCCAGCCCCCCCACCGTAGAGGCCAACGATAGGCAGCGGGTGTGAATGGCTAAAGGGTGTCGAGAGGTATGCTGCAGTTTTACTAAACGATACTCTCGTGCTATAAGCCTTTATCACTTCCACCCTTGGAGCACAGGTTCCGCTGTTGCGCCTCCTCCTCCGACCGGCCGGCTAAGGCAAGCCGAGGATCAGGGGTCTCTTTCGACCCCAGGGAGTAATGGGGCACTGCGGTGTCGCCACGCACCGAACGCTCGCCACAAGCGCAACCTGTGGGATTATTATTATTATTATTTATAATATAGAATCATAATAATAGCTGCAGAAGAAGGCTGTTCAAGCAATTTATAATATGGGCCCCAGAGAATCACTTCACGAAAAGTTTAAAGAAATAAATATAATGACATTCCCTTGTCAATACATTTATGAAAATCTGATGTATGTTCACAAAAATATTAATTAGTTAAAGAAAAAAAGCGATAATCACAATGTTAATACTAGAAATAAAGATAAACTCGCTGTTGCCACTTGTAGACTCCATAAAGTTAGTAAATCGTTTAAAGGGCACGGTGTACGCTTTTATAAAAAACTCCCAAGAGATATACAAAAATTATCAATTAACAAATTTAAAAACGTAATTAAACAAAAGCTTTATAAAAAGGCATACTATAAAATATCTGATTATTTAGATGACAAAAACTCTTGGGATTGAAAATGCTCCAACTCGAACCTATTGTTTTGTAAAAGGATCATTAAAAAGAATAACCAGCCTTGTTTTCTTGCCTTTCTTTCCTGGCTTGGTCGTGGCGGAACAGGCACCTAGATAAAAACCGACGTTTCAAAGTGATCCTTGTGATTTTATTGAATAAATGAATTTTGACTTTGACTTTGAATAAATAGCTTAAAGCATGGTATTTAAGAGGTATTTTTACCATAGCTCATATTGAGCTCATCCAGGGAAATGCTCTCATTACTGTGTTCCAGTTTTAAGAGTTATAGATGTCGGAGAAATTACAAGCACATGAGAGTTTTCACCCGTCGGCAATGTCGGCAACGGGCAAATTACACTTCTGGTGGTGAAATCGTCCATAGCTTAAGGTAACAGCTTACCAGATGGGCCGTATACTGTTATCTGCCACCAGTGATTTTGCACAACGCGCTAAATTATGTTTGCAACAAATAAAAAATCATGTTTGTTTTGAGTATTAATATATCATGTGTATATATATGTGTTGTATGTATTATAAATTTAGTTAGGTTATTATTATTATTATAATTATGTATATCGATTATTTTACACCCAGTTGTCCAGCGATCTTCGTGGCATCATGAATGCCCCGTCTGAAAATCAGCGTTGCACCTGACCATTAGGTTCTGGCGCAGCATAATGGGGACCTATTTGACCCCACTTGTTTGCCATTAAAGTTGTAAAAAAAAAAATCTAGCCGTTTATCTAGTTAGTAAAAAAAACCAAGTCATTGAATGTCATTAAGATGGGGTGACTCTTGCAATTACTTCTTCCATAGTTTTCCTCCATCATCCACTTTTCTCTGCTAGGTAGAGTGTGACGTAAATCGGCATATCTTTATTCTGGACACCTTATAACCTAACGAAATGGCGAGTTTTATTGGTATATATAATATATTGCAACTTGTGTAAGTTTTTTTTTGTGCACGGCTCGACGCGGAAGGAGAAAGTCGCAACCACTCACCCTGATGAAGACTCTCGGAATGAGTCGAAACTTAGTCGGTGCCTTCACCGATAGTGCAGTACGTGAAAATTCCCGTTTAAGTTTTGTTACAATTAATACGAGCTACCTGGAAGTATCACAAACTTTTGGATTTAATTACTGGGGGCTTCAGGGCTTAATATAAGATACGACCGATACGATATTTGGCATTTCATGCCAACTTTTAGACTTGGTCGGCGGCAAAAGTTATCATGGTCGCTTTCGCTTTCAACTTGCCTCTTCAGATTCAGATTAGTATTTTATACCCAGAGTAGCTACATAACTTGAAAATGATTAAAAAATAGTAATTAGTGTTAGTTGCTTTATATAAGGCATGTATCTAACGCAATTGTGCTATGTAAAATAAAAAATAAATAATATACCTACCGCTGGACATTTTGCACACATTATTATCTAGCTCCAAACTAAGCAGAGCTTGTATTATGGGAACTACATGACTGATATACTACTTATATACTTTTTCTTTGTAAATACATATTTACATAGAAAACACCCAGTCCCGAGCGAAACATTTGCTAATCATACAAACATTTGTCCCACAGCGGGAATCGAACCCGCAACCTTCTGCGTCTCAGGCAGGCTTTCGCCCACTGCGCCACAGAGGTTGTTGACAACGGGTGATGATACGGCGTATTTTTTACCAAGAAATTGAAGGCATGTGCCTAAAATAAGCGACGGCGGCTTTGAAGAGTGATTTGGGAGCCTTTCGCGTAAAACATAAATTAAATCTATGGAGTGATGAAAGAGCGATGGTTTACCGAAAAAATATAAAAGATTATCAGAATATTTACACCAAGCGTCTAGGGCATGCTTTGTTGAATGCTTGGTAGATCAGCGTGCGATAGAGATGTGCGGTGTCCGTCAGATTGTACTCTTAATAATACTCTTGCATGCGCTAAACGCATGCCATAAAGAAAGACGCGAGTTAAAGATAAAACGGCATAGGTATAGCTGATCGATACCGATTGTTTTGATTTTCGAAAAAATGTATTTTAGCTGTAACTGCGGTTTTAATTTGAGGACCACATCAGTGTGTTATTTCAAAATAAATAATAATAATATAATCCTAAAAGTCTCATATAATAGACCTAATCCCACACTAGGATTCTGTGTCACGGGTATCAGGAACTAAGAGTACAACACCCTGACCAGAAAAAATATATCTAAAGAACATGCAAAAAATTTTGCTGCAGCTCCGTTATGTCTGAACTGATTTGGATGAAATTCGGAATACTGTTCATGACCCAGAGTAACAAATAGGCTACTTTACGGGTACCATGTGGGCGAAGCCTAGTAATGTATAGTTAAAAAATGCTAATGTGGACATGCCCTAAAGAGTGTTTGGACGTGTTTGTATAAATTTGAGGATGTACATCATGAGGATGATTATCAGTCGTGTGTATGTTTGTTTTTTGTTTAAAAAAATGCCTTGAACCAATTTTGGCTACTTTACCATGAATATCCTCCTACTATTATAAACGCGAAAGTTTGTGAGGATGGATGTTTGTTACACTTTCACGCAAAAACTACTGAATGGATTTTGATGAAACTATACAGTAATATAGTTTATACATCAGAATAACACATAGGCTACTTTTTATCCGGGTACCATGCGGACGAAGCCGTGGGCGGAAGCTAGTAATTACAAAAAGCTAAATGTTACTTCAAAAACTATCGTGAACTGGACTATTCATATTGTAAAAACAATATGAATAGTCGACGCGGAAGGAGAAAGTCGCAACCACTCACCCTGATGTAGAATCTCGGAATGAGTCGAAACTTAGTCGGTGCCTTCACCGATAGTGCAGTACGTGAAAATTCCCGTTTTTACAATATGAATAAATGTTACTTGTTTACTAAGCAATAGCTTTGCAATAACTTAGCTTTAACTTGTGCGGCTAGACGCTGCGTCTTGTATTTTCTAGTACATTGAATCTAATCGAACCTTATGCTTAGGTTTTAGCCGACTGTGGCACAGGCAAAAGAGTTATGACTTTCTGTTTTAACCACATAAAAAAGGGCTTTTATAACTACATGAAGTCTGTCTGTGTTATTCTAGATTAAGTAAATCTAAACCAAATTTATGTATTACTAGCTTCTGCCCACGGCTTCATCCGCGTGGTAGCCGGATAAAAAGTAGCCTATGTATTATTCTGATGTATAAGCTATATTACTGTAAAGTTTCATTAAAATCCGTTCAGTAGTTTTTGCGTGAAAGAGTAACAAACAGCCATCCTCAGAGACCTTCGCGTTTATAATACTAGCTTTTGCCCACGGCTTCGCCCGCGTGTTACCTAGATAAAAAGTAACCTATGTGTTATTCTGATGTAGAAGCTATGTTACTGTAAAATTTCTTTAAAATCCGTTCAGTAGTTTTTGCGTGAGAGAGTAACAAACATCCATCCTCACAAACTTTCGCGTTTATAATATTAGTAGGATCTACATTGTATGTGTCGCAGCATGCAAGCCGGCTGCGGCGCAAGAGGTACAGGTTCGATACCCGCTACGGGACATATGTTTGTATGTTCTGCAAATATTTGTTGTACTCGTACTCGTAGAGTTTGTACTCGTAGTTCCTGATAACCACGACACAGTGAATCTTGGTATAGACTCAGGACTATGTAGGTAAGTGTTATTCTATTAGACGCTTAGATGCTTATTTATTTATAAAATTACTAAACCAATTAAGATAATATTTAAGTCTACTCCTGAACAACAAAGAAAATACATTTAAGTAGGACTCAGCTTCACGGAGCTATTGACGTAAATTACACCTCCTTTTTGAAGTCGATCAAAATTACCAACACCTCACAATCCTCAAAGGCATCCAAAACGACAAAGTTGGATCGTGAAACTCCTTAAAAAAATATCATAAGCTTTTAAGAAAAGACTGATTCGTCTTTCAGAACTCTCCCCTTCTTGCCTTTGTCGCAAAACACCAACTTACCCACGCACCCCACAACACCCTTACCCCTTTAATATACGACCCATTTTTGTCAAACTGACTCTATCTTTACTTAGTTTCCGTATTGATGAAATACTAGATCAGCCAAGACCTTCGTGCATTTATGTACCTCTTTAAATCAAAGTTTTATAGTTGACTAGCCTCTGCCTACGGCTTCGCTCGTATGGCACCTGGATAACAAGCAGCCTATGTGTTATTCTGATGTATAAGCTAAATTACTGTAAAGTTTCATCAAAATCCGTTCAGTAGTTTTTGCGTGAAAGAGTAATAAACATCCATCCTCATTAACTTTATAAACGCAGTAGGTCAGGCCTGCCATTCAAGATTATAATAAAAAATATAAATCTTACTTCTGAAGAATGAATCAAAATCAAAAATCAAAAAATCAAAAAGTTTTTTATTTAAATTACAGTATGATTACATGATATGGGTTGGGAGCTCTTCTTTTAAGTTGATATAACCTGTGTTAGAAGAGTCCCCTCTTTTCTGTGGTCAACGGTACTAGATAAAAATAAATACTAATAAGTAGATAATATTTTAAGTGGAGTGTAGGTAATTAAACATATATATATATAATATATTATAAGATAATGTAGTAATAGATTAATATAGTATAGTATATTTTTTTCTTTTATTTATTTTGATCATGTGGACTATGTCTTAAAATGAAGATAATCATCTACACTAAGTTTAAGATCTAATTTATAAGATAGGTATAGTTAGTTAAGAAGAACGCACTGAATGGAAAGATTCAGTCAGTGATTTTGTTACATTCATTTATTACATTTAAGTAATCTACTTGGGCTAGGTATGCTTGGAATTTTACAGAATCCGATTACACTCATAATTTCACAACACGATAACGAGAACAAAAACAAGAAATTTCACAAAACAAATAAAAAAAAACGTTGTTTTGGTCAGAAGCCCTAAATATTTGCTTACCTTCCTGAAATAACGGCCAACCTCCATTTTTAGAGTCAAAATAGCTTGGTTTCACGTCTACATTTTTCATTCGCAGTAAAAAGTCAATAATATTCAAATGAAATGTAAATCATGCGGACCACCAACTGAAATTATTGCATCGTAATTTATGGTTCTGAGCTAAAATATGTATTAATCATTTCTTTTCAATTGATAAATACATATTTAGTGTTCAAATGAATAACATCATTAATTTTCTATTGAATTCATTTGTTTGCTTCATTTGTTTTCGTTTAGCATAGTGTGATTATGAAAATTGTATACTGGACGTAACAAATTAAATTAATTAAAACTCATACTGCCCTGTTTTCATGCGCCCCCTACCGAATAAGCTATGAAGATAAAACCTTTTGTGAAGATAGAGAACCTAAAGTGAGAGATTTCAATCATAGACTAAACTGGTATATATCAAAAGAGGGATTCGTAAGCCTTTATTCGTTTTATTTACCTTAAGTCATACAAAAGAGTAAAAATTAACTTGTTTTAACTAATGAGATAATGACTAACTAATGAGGGAAACATGGATAACATCAACGGGCAATAAAACTAACACATGGCTACTTCAGTCTCCCCTCGGTGTATCTATTCGCGACGTTACGAGCTGCGAAACCGGTTCTAGAGTAAATTTACACAGTAGTGCAACTGTGGAACTAAAATTGAACTGTGTTATTACGCAGATTTTGTTAAATCTATGTACGAAATACACAGGTTTACTCCGGCAACATTCAATTGGAACACAGAAATTGAATTACTGGTTGGCGACAGAAATAGGTACGGTGGTAGTTACTTCTCTAGACGAGCTCTTTTATAAGTAGCTCTACTACTTCTGAAATACAAGAGACAGAGATTTTAACGTTTCTAAAATAGATGCGATGAACAATAAATAATGTGACGAGCACGGCCTAGCTAACTACGGTACGCTAGCGCCATCTCTTATCAAACGGACGCACTACTTATTACCGCCATCTAGTATCGACTGGCACAAACCGCGCTAGAAAAGGACGGTGGTTTCCAGAACGTTCGAGACGGTACGAGACGGGGCGGAGCGAAGTGAGACAGTGTGATGGCCACGCCTCCTACTAGATTGTTCTGGAAGAGACGTCTTACGAGATATATAAGCGCGGCAAGCGGCCGGTAGAGTCAGTTTCTTTTCAAGATTGGAAAGTGAATTATTGGAAGTGATTCGAGAGCGATACCCAGTGACTAGTGAAGTGACAGTTGCGCTAGTGTTGTACTAAGTGATACAGTGTTTTAGTGTTTTTATTTCAATTGTGTAGTTTCGTCGTGATATTTGTTTTCTTGGCATTTTTACTGAGTGATTTATTAATACAGTGTTTAATTGGACTTAATTATTTTATCCCGAACCCTAGCTCGTAACAATAATAATAAATAAATAATGCTGGACATTTTTCACACAGCATCATCTAGCCCCAAACTAAGCAGAGCTTGTATTATGGGAACTACATGACTGATATACTTTTTTTTGTAAATACATACATATTGTACATAGAAAAACACCCAAACCTGAGACATATATTTGCAGATCTTACAAACATTTGTCTCGTGAGAGGAATCGAACCCGCAACCTTCTGCATCTCAGACGGGCCTTCGCCCACTGCGCCACATAGGTTACACTACAATACTAAACTCGTAGTAACCTTTTGTAGCCGTAAATACCCTCATTTCATCATCGGATTCTAAAACATCAGGAAAATAATAAAATAGGTAAACGCTATAAAACCTCGTAAAAAAACTTATAAATATATTTTCTATTCAGGTCCAACTAAACGGTTTACTGGTGGCAGTTCCAACAGCTACCTGCAACTCATTGCAGGGAGGCTGGACACCAACTGTGCCTTCATGGAGCGCTGGACGAGAGAGCATGTTGTGCACTCCAGTCCAAAGCAATGGAGCGACTGGATTGTCAGAAGCAATCCAGTCGCTCCATGTACCTCCTACGTAGAAGGAATGTAGTTTTTATTTGGTTTTATAGTCTTCTTCATATATGGACAATATTATACTTTAATTTGTGTTTAAATAATATCTGAAATAAAAAATATTAAATTGAATTGAATTGAAAGTCGTGATTTTGCAGAATCATTAAAAGCTTAAACTTTGACGACCGATGTGGCGCGGTGGGAGAAGGTCCGCCTGCTACACAGGAGGTTGCGGGTTCGATTCCCGCCCTGGGACAAATGTTTGTACGATCTGCAAATATTTGTTCCGGGTGTTCTGGGTATTTTCTATGTATAATAAAAAAACATCTATCTATGTAATGTATTGTATTAAGTATATCAGTCATCTAGTACCCATTGACGACCTCTGTGGCGCAGTGGGCGAAGGTCCGCCTGAGACGCAGAAGGTTGCGGGTTCGATTCCTGTCACGGGACAAATGTTTGTAAGATCTGCAAATATTTGTCTCGGGTCTGGGTGTTTTCCTATGTATAATATGTAAGTATTTACAAAAAAAAAGTATTTAAGTAGTATATCAGTCATGTAGTTCCCATAATACAAGCTCTGCTTAGTTTGGGGCTAGATGATGCTGTGTGAAAAATGTCCAGCATTTATTTATTTATTTATTTATTTATAACACAAGCTCTGCTTAGCTTGGGGCTATATGATGCTGTGTGGATTGTCCAGCATTATTTATTTATTTATTTATTAAAAACATTGTTACGTGACTGTGTGAATGTGGTCTCGTGAGCTTAAATGGTGTTTTCCGTAATTTATCGTAGGTTTAACAGGTGAAGTAGTAGACCGTACGACCGGGTGTTTTGTTCCGTTTCCACGCTTAGGGTTTGTAAATACGCTTCGTAAAACTTTGAAAACGATAAACAAGTGTGGTGCTTAACTTGATATGCCAGAAAAGTTTGAAAAGGTCTGATAAAACTATACCGTATAATTGGGGTTTGGTATATTTTGAACGTGCTTTCATGAAAATACTAGACCGGGTGGTACCCGGATAAAAACACCCTATGTGTTATTCTGATGTATAAACTATATTACTGTAAAGTTTCATCATAATCCGCTCAGTAGTTTTTACGTGAAAGAGTAACAAACATCCGTCCTCACAAACTTTCACGTTTTTAATATTACTAGCTTCTGCCCACGGTTTCGCCCGCGTGGTACCCGGATAAAAACACCCTATGTGTTATTCTGATGTATAAACTATATTACTGTAAAGTTTCATCATAATCCGCTCAGTAGTTTTAACGTGAAAGAGTAACAAACATCCATCCTCACAAACTTTCACGTTTTTTATATTACTAGCTTCTGCCCACGGCTTCGCCCGCGTAGTACCCGAAAAAAACACCCTATGTGTTATTCTGATGTATAAGCTATACTACTGTAAAGTTTCATCATAATCCACTCAGTAGTTTTTGCGTGAAAGAGTAACAAACATCCATCTTCACAAAGTTTCACGTTTATAATATTACTAGCTTCTGCCCACGGCTTCGCCCGCGTAGTACCCGAATAAAAACACCCTATGTGTTATTCTGATGTATAAGCTATATTACTGTAAAGTTTCATCATGATCCGCTCAGTAGTTTTTGCGTGAAAGAGTAACAAACATCCATCCTCACAAACTTTCACGTTTTTAATATTACTAGCTTCTGCCCACGGCTTCGCCCGCGTAGTACCCGAATAAAAACACCCTATGTGTTATTCTGATGTATAAGCTATATTACTGTAAAGTTTCATCATAATCCACTCAGTAGTTTTTGCGTGAAAGAGTAACAAACATCCATCTTCACAAAGTTTCACGTTTATAATATTACTAGCTTCTGCCCACGGCTTCGCCCGCGTAGTACCCGAATAAAAACACCCTATGTGTTATTCTGATGTATAAGCTATATTACTGTAAAGTTTCATCATGATCCGCTCAGTAGTTTTTGCGTGAAAGAGTAACAAACATCCATCTTCACAAAGTTTCACGTTTATAATATTAGTAGGATAACGCGAGTACTTTAATGTATGAAGCATCGTGCGATACAGTTTTTTTACACTTAAATGACACATGCATATCCCTTAACACACACTAGGATTCCCTGTGTGTGGATGTTAGGAACCACGTGGCACCACAACACCCGACCAGAAACAAATATTTGCTGTGCATGCAAACATTTATCCCACTGCGGGAATCGTACCCACACATCTTACGTCATCTGGCTACTCTCCCGCCATGCCGCTGAGTTCATCAAACACCTACGTATATCAATTTGATTGTATGACAAATATAATGAAAGCGAATGAACTAATGAATGAGTGAGCGGTAAGTTAACAAGGCAATCCCGGGTACATGCGGGAGCGCTAATTAACGAGCATGGCTTGTAGCTTCATGGTTGGGTAAGTACATCTCTTAGTTACTGCGACGTACCATAGATAGATAGACATTTAACATATGTATATGTAGATATACATCACATACGCATACAGCTAAGACAAGTACAAATGACAAGAAAAACACAAAAAAACACAGTAAATTACAGTAGACAAGAACAAGAAAAACGTATAAAAAACAAAAGATAAAATACAAAGCGGTTAAAAAACAATAAAAAGTGGTAAATAGATATGTAACCTTATTACTAACTAGCTGTTTCATTCGGTTTTACTCACGTATATATTTATCTTATTGGTAGGGTAATATATATAATTTTTTAAAATTTGCGAGTTGAATCTTTTATTTAAATGCCCCCTAGATAAAACCTATCTAAGAACCTATAAAGTATTTTTAGAGATAAATAGTAACAGACAAACAAACAAACAACCATTTACAATTGACGCATATACAGGGGGTCTACTCTACAAACCGATAAACGATATATCGCTGCAATTATCGTGCTAAACCTACTCTACGTTACATCGTTTCGACTATCATTTGAACGAAGAAACGACCGACATTACTTTTGACAATCGATGTCGTAACCCTACTCCGGCATCACTAAAAACGATACGATAATTTGAATTTGACAACGAAACAAATGTCAACCGACGAACTTATCAACGATGCCCTTGATGCTATCGTGCGCATTATCGTTTCGGGTTATATTGTTGTGTTTTCTGATAAAATCATCTCCATTTCGTTTACCGGACTCCGAATCTTTTATACCTTCGAGCCCTGCTGCCTACTGGACTCTCTGCATTCTTTTCATTCGACCTCGGCCTGCTGCACTACGGACTCTTGATTTGCCTCTTGTTTTGGAATAATGGCGAGATTTATGCTTGCCATGGAAGCCATCTACGAGGAAAAGGCTTTACAAAAACAACAATTGAAAGTGACGAGGGACCAGTTGGTTTAGAACAAAATTCCCGACTATAATTTCATCGGGAATTATAAACATAGTAAAAGTTTGTTTGAAAGTAAACTTGTATATTTTTTTTTAACTTCATGATTTTTTTTTAATAATAAAAAATAAAATTGTTGTTAAAATAGTGCTTTAAACTTTAATGCTGTGTGTACTAGTATCTTTTTAATAAACAAATTTGAATATTCACCCCGACGAATTTTTGCTTCAACTTCAACTTCTTAATTATGGCTTCTGTGGCTATTTGTCACAAGAATTTTACTTGTAAAGTTTTCAAATCACAGGCGGGTTTGTTGATTTGACATTTGTCGTTGTCACTTCATTTACTTTCATAGATAATTGTTATCATTTTGCCTAAAAAGTGACATAAACAGTCAAGCAAAAAGATTTAGGCTAAATGTCTATTATCCAAGCCTTTAGATTTTCCTATCATTCGTTCCGAAGATTCGATACACATTGTCTATGCTTTCGACAGACGACAAAGATTGCGAACATTTTTGAGAGTAGGGTACGGCCGAATAATTCGGAGCACTGTCGTATCGTAACGATAATGTCGATATCGTTTTACGGAGTAGACCCCCAGGCCCCTGAATTCACGGGTAAAAATTGCTAAATTAGAATGTACCTAACTATTACATGTAAATTTCTGCAAAAAATAAAATTCTTGTCGTGTATTTTTTCAGTATTCAAAAAATATTTCATTGTTTTAATATTTTATTTGAGCAAGTTCAAAGTATAAAAACATCTCATGCGATTTTAAAACAATGAAAAGTACGGGAGAATATTCTCATCCGAGCAAGGTTTAAAGTCTACCGAAAGCACTAAATAACATGTGCCGTTTCCGGTGCACAGAGTCGTAGTTAGGATTCTGAAGCTGAAGACTTTTATAGATAAAAATAGATAGAAAATTATTTATTGCGCATAAAAGTAGTACATAAGCGAATAATAAATAAATAAACTGTCAACAGACATATACATTATACATTATCCTGATCACACACTAGGGTTGCCTGTGTCGTGGGTATCAGGAATAAATATCTGCAAAAATGTATTCCGCAGCGGGAATCGAACACTTGCGTCTTGTGTAGCAGCTGGTAACTCGCCCGCCGCGCCACCGATGTCGTCATTCTCTTCCAGATAACCTTTGTGTATTGTAGAAAAATATGTGTCGAGATGTTACCACTTTTATACTCAAACAGTGTTCCCTTTTGTTTTATTATTTCGTCTCGTTCTGTCCGCGGCACGGATTAATTTGCGGCCTGAATTGGTGTGGATAATCCAAATAGGAACTCAAAGTAGATCGTAATTAATTTATTGCAATCCAATCCAAATAAATGCATATAGGTTTATTAAAAGGTTTATTTTAATTATAATTTATGTTTCAAACTTTATAGTTATTTATATGTAATTTATTTTTGCTCGAGAGCAAATGAGCAATAATAATAATTTGGGGGCCTTGCTCATAGCGTTTAGTGAAACTTTAATTGACCTATCGACGCCCTTTAGCCGTCCACACGTTTACCCTACATTACCTATCATTGGCAGGCCCCTTTAGCTGTTAGTTTCAGCTCCAGTAATGCCTCACAAAGAAGCAAATATTAAAGAGATATTGAATAAATGTGTGAAATAATAATCATCCGTAGTCTTTCTTTATTAATCTGCTCCCAGACATCAACAACTGGTTTAGCAATTAGCAAAATTTTTGGTTGTTATTCATGTCCCTTAGTAATCTGCCTTGATGCGGCCCTGTTGCATCGTATCCGGCGTTTAGTAGGCGGCATAAATCCGCCTTTCCTGCAACACTACTTCTGCGGTTTTGTTGATATTAACGCGAATGTTTTGCAAACTGTACTGTCGTCGTTTCGCCTTAAAATGGTGTTCAAAAAACGTTATATTTTTTTCTTGAAATTTTAACCCGGTTAAGTTTCGCGTTTGCCGTAAGAGAAAGAAAGACGAAAGAAAATTAATTTATTTTTCCCATTAAAGACAAAAGTGAAACAAAATGATAATAAACATACAACACAGATACTTAACATAAAACAAAGCGAAAGGAAAGATAGAAAAATTAAGTACTTAATTTTGTGTTTCGTGAGGTCAAATAGGTCCCCGTCTCAATATTATGCTGCACCAAAACCTAGTAGGTCGGGTGTAGTGCTTGTTTTCAAACGGGGCCTTCATGATGCCACGAAGATCGCTGAACAACCGGGTGCAAAATAATAACATGAAATAATAATAACCTAATCAACTTTAAAATGCACACTATACATATATGTCGGCGCAAAGGCGTTATTTTGCTTCTACAATGAGTCATCGGCGCAGAACCACGAGTTATTTAACAAATCATCACTTAGATTGTCAAATTACAGAGTGAAAAGTTATTATTTTGACATTGTTTACCTTCTAAAACCATTTGTAAACTTAAATGATTGTAAAATGTAGAAATTCAGAAGCTTGCAAGTAATTTTTAATTGTTCAAACAAGTAGCTTGCTTGAGTTTGTGTTTTTGCATAAATACGGGCGACGGACCGAGTACGATTCATGCTCGACGAGTCCCCACTTCCGCCTACTCACGGTACAGATATGTACCGGGGCGTTTCTCTCCTATTCCACCCCCTCTGGCAACGGCCCAAGCCGAGGTCCGTACCTAAGTGGTGCCCTTGTGCTAGTTGCCCCATCCTAACTTTTTACAGGCTGAGCGCCTTCTGCGCTCGCCGTAGTCCGGTGACGCTGACCAAGGCCATCTGCGGCCCTGCAGCATTAAAGTCCATTCAGAAAAAAAAAGTACGATTCATTCTCGCTCGAGCCGTCGGACTGTACAGACCTAGAAACCCTCTGTACAACGGAGAATAAATTAGAAGAACATCTTCTGGTTTACTTTCGTCGTCAACTATGAGTGACCAGCAATGATGACGACACACTTTCTTAAAACCACCTTGGAGCCACCTGCTCCGTCATATAATATATTAATATAACATAATCCTTCCTACTAATCTATACTAATATTGTAATACTTTTTTGTTTGTTTGTTTTTTGTACCAAATAGGCTCCGTATAAGAATATTATGTTTTTAATGTTACTTTTTTAATTAATAATTGTAACAAACTGATTTGATTAGGTACGAGTATATTCGACTGATTTAACTGTTAAACTGTGATTGTAGGTAAAAACATAAAATCTGTGATTACATAAGTACATATCTGTATTTTATTTTATAATACTTATGTTTTCTTTTTTATAGATCTGTGATTTTATTGAAGAAACATAAAAAAATAAATAGGTAAAAATCGGATTTTATTAAAAAGGTTAATGAATCGTTGCCTAGCCAATTTAATATGATTATAAAAATAATCAATAAGCGAGTCCTTATTAATAAATAAAAACATGATTCTTATAGGTATTAGTATTTTATTTTTGAGTTCGCATCGGCGTCAACGGGGAATAATGAACAAAAAGTTCACTTATCCCCGTTGATGGGGATTGCCAACGGGGATTAGTGGAATAAGCCTTAATTCTTATCCAAATAAATAGTTTTATCATCAAGGGTATTTATTTAGCAGTCAAACACTTTTTAATTCGTTCGAATCAGACATTTAATTTCGAAGTCATCACGAGTATAAAATCGAAAGTTACGTGGGTGAAACCGCGTGGCGCAGCTAGTATAATATAATCCTACTAATATTATATACGTGAAAGTTTTTGAGGATGTTTGTTCCTCTTTCACACAAAAACTACGGAACGGATTTTGATGAAACTTTACAGTAATATAGCTTATTGATCAGAATAACACATAGGCTACTTTTTATCCGGGTACCACGCGGGCGAAGCCGTGGGCAGAAGCTAGTAATGCGTAATTTTGTGAGTGCGTGCATGACGTCACTGTGTGTGCCTGCTGTTTGTTGACTGATTTACTATTAAACCGGGAGTTCACAGTAATAAGCCCTATCAATCGATTACCAGAACGGGTCATCTACGGGATGAAAGAGGACAAAGAATATCGTAAAAATAACTTGTGCTAACAAGGTGCAGCTTGGCAGATTTTTTAAATCAATCTTTATTTCTACTGTACATAAACTAGCTGGTTGTGTCTAAGCAGCAAAAGTGTTTTAATTATTTTTTATAGCTTATTTCAACCGGTTGTTTAATTATACGTTTTTTACGGGTCTATATCGCGTTTAACTTTTTTATTAATATTCGAATATATTGTCAGTTTTTCAGGGTATTTTTCACTCTTGAATTAAGTAGTTCTGAGAAATTGCATCGGGAGGGAATGGGGACTACCTTTGATCGAATGCCTTCGAATACCACCGTAAGATATACGAGGTGAAAGAAAACTCATACAAATACAAAATTTCATTGAATAGCTCAGGAAAAGGCTACACAAGGTATAGATACTAATAAAACAAACATGCTCACAACTGAATTATCAAAAGTGGACATCCTCAGATCCACAGTACATATAGTATGTATATCCTCAGTATATATTATAAGGGCATCTCGCCACATATTGGAACACTATCTGATAGCATATGCCTTTGAGTTTTCAGTTCTAAGGCATGCCGATTTTTTCACGATGTACGAGGTAGGGTACAGTAAAGAAAAAAGTGTTTTAAAAAATCCTGGCAAGCCGCGTCCAGGCCGCATATGTATTTTTTACGTAATTTTTTGTCCTATTTCACCCCACGTACGACTCGTTCTGGTACGCATTCGATAGGTTTGACAACTGTGAACTCTTGGTCTATGTGTAATTTCTCCGTAATATTAACCACGGGCGTAATTAAACCGTGCAACTCTCTACTGGGAATTCTGATTTTTATTTTCATCCCCAGATTTTTATTTTACATCAGCATTTCAATTTTATGCGCTCCCCTTGTTTTATTGCAAAGCTTCTGATATTTTTGCGAAATATTTTCTTTACTATGTGCTTTATCTTATACTAGCTGCGCCCCGCAGTTTCACCCGCGTAAGTTTAGATTTATTTATACTCGTCATAACTTCGAAATTAAATGTCCGATTCGAATGAATTAAAAAGTATTTCACTGCTACATGAATAAATAACTAAATAAATAAATAATGCTGGACAATCCACACAGCATCATCTAGCCCCAAGCTAAGCAGAGCTTGTGTTATGGGTACTAGATGACTGATATACTTAATACAATACATTACATAGATAGATATTTTTATTATACATAGAAAATACCCAGAACACCCGGAACAAATATTTGCAGATCGTACAAATATTTGTCACAGGGCGGGAATCCAACCCGCAACCTCCTGTGTAGCAGGCGGACCTTCGCCCACCGCGCCACATCGGTCATCGATGAATACCCTTGATGATAAAACCATTTATTTAGAATTAATTCTACGATACATAACTAACTTTTATTTCTACCGGTGATCTAATTAAAGAAAGTTGAAATAATATACTGGTACCTAGTTTATACTCCGACGTACAATCCAGAGGTAGGGTTTGAACTCGGTCGTACATCGATAAGTTTTTAACTAAAACGGATATGATTTATAAAAATAATAATAATGCTGGACACTTTTTAAGCAGAGCTGGTGTTATGGAAATTACATGACTGATATACTACTTAGACACTTTTTTCTTTTGTAAATACATACATATAATACATAGAAAACACCCAGACCCCAGACAAATATTTGTAGATCATACAACCATTTGTCCCGCGGCGAGAATTGAACAAATAAATGATATGCCTGTCTATCTATCTGTCTGTTTAAGTACGATTTACTCTAAACTTCATCTAAACTCGGCGTTGGTAGCTAAATATCTACTATCCTGAATTTCATGTTTCAAGCATCAAACTTCAAGTTTCAAGCGCGAGGAATCGGCGTAAATTTACTTTCAAATTTTAAATTCACATAGTTTTAAGTTGACTTTTCCATATGATCTTTGTGATTTCAATGAATAACTTTGAATTTGACACCTATCATAACTAAAAACTAAATATTCAATATATTTGAATAATCGAGGTTATCAAATAAAGTTTCCATCGAAATCACAAGCAGAAGTGGATCTTATATTCCTAGTTCTTAGTACACCAAGTTAATAAATCATATCAATTGGAAGGCATTTTGTGAGTCATTGGTATGGTCCAAGGTAGACACTTAAGAGGTCTGCGTTGGATGAATTGCCCATACAAACGTAATACCATAGCCATTTGTATTACGTTTGTATGGGCTTATTAGAGCTTATTTCCACCATATTATGTTATTATTTGCATTTAAATAGTATTTATCTACGTACCTTGCTATATATTTTTTCAAAATACTTACCTGAAATGAAATGTAAACGAATCGCATTTTGGATATTTTTACGTCACATGATATGTTTTCTTCTTATTTGTTTCGTATTAAAAACAACAATACCTTACGTATCGTTTAGTTAGGTACATAGATTATATTGTCTAGTTACAGAATAACAACACAATGTGGAAAATACAACAAGTTTTCATTCATCTGTTTTGGTATTACGGAACACCACCAAATTTATAATAAATTCTGAACAGCTGCATCAATCAAAAAGAGACAGCTACATTGTACGCGCTTCTTATTGAAGTTATGAGCGCTGTACGCCGGATCCTTAACATAATCATCGCAGCACAGATATATTTATACTATACTAGTAATCGCACTATTCCTAAAACTAGCAAAGTAAGAGTATGCCATATATTTCAAAATGATTGCCATAATTTTGTATGACTTCAAGAAAGTTATTTCATAGGGTTTTACAACTAACATCACGTCAGACGATTCAAAGTTGTACGACCGATGTGGCGCGGTGGGCGAAGGTTCGCCTGCGACACAAGAGGTTGCGGGTTCGATTCCCGCCCTGGGACAAATGTTTGTACAATCTGCAAATATTTGTTCCGGGTGTTCTGGGTATTTTCTATGTATAATAAAAAATATCTATCTATGTAACGTATTGTATTAAGTATATCAGTCATCTAGTACCCATAACACAAGCTCTGCTTAGCTTGGGGCTAGATGATGCTGTGTGGATTGTCCAGCATTATTTATTAAAAAAATTTAAAGTTTAACAAGGAAACAAATGTATAAATTAAACTGACAAGTAGAATATCAAAGATAAAAGAACTGATGTTTACTTTAAAAATAAAATAAACCGTTCATTTTAAACCAATATAATAATATACCTTACTGACAGTCAGAAAAGGCTGATAGGTCAGAAAAGGTATTCATATTGTATTCATATTGTTCAACTTCAGTTAATTATTGAATTGTCCCAAAAAAGTACGTATTTCAAAGAACCGCGTCTGAACTGAAGGTAACTGTCGGCTTTGGTACGCAATTAATATTACCAGAGGGCTTGAATTAAAAAAGTACAGTCTCAATCAACTGGCCAAAATCCTGTTGATATTTATATATCGTATTGGCTTCGCCCGCGTGGTACCCGGATAAAAAGTAGCCTATGTGTTATCCTGATGTATAAGCTATATTTAAAGATTCATCAAAATAATTTCAGTAGTTTTTGCGTGTAAGAGTAACATCCATCCTTACAAACTTTCGCCTTTATAATATTAGTAGGTAGGATCAAAGTCAAAGTTAAAATTCATTTATTCAATAAAATCACAAGGACCACTTTGAAACGTCGGTTTTTATCTAGGTGCCTGTTCCGCCGCGACCAAGCCAGGATATAAAGGCAAGAAAACAAGGCTGGTTATTCTTTTTAATGATACTTTTACAAAACAATAGGTTCGAGTTGGAGCATTTTCAATCCCAAGAGTTTTTGTCATCTAAATAATCAGATATTTTATAGTATGCCTTTTTATAAAGCTTTTGTTTAATTACGTTTTTAAATCTGTTAATTGATAATTTTTGTATATCTCTTGGGAGTTTGTTATAAAAGCGTACACCGTGCCCTTTAAACGATTTACTAACTTTATGGAGTTTACAAGTGGCAACAGCGAGTTTATCTTTATTTCTAGTATAACATTGTGATTATCGCTTTTTTTCTTAAACAAATTAATATTTTTTGAACATACATCAGATTTTCATAGATGTATTGACAAGGGAATGTCATTATATTTATTTCTTTAAACTTTTGGCGGAGTAGGATAGTAGGACTATTCATAATTATCTTACTACTATTGTAAACGCGAAAGTAAAAAAATAAAATATAATTTTGATTCACTTTTGGCATCAACTGTCTTTGGTTTAAAAAGGATATTATATAAATTCACGGTCCGTCTTTAGTTCACGCCACCGCCAATATTTTCCAAGTTTAAAGGAAATTGGGTTAGGATCGTTTATCACAGGAAGTGACGCAGGCACGAGCTCACTTCCGGTGCAGATGGGAATGATATTGCTAACTTTCTCGCTGTATCACTGCTCCCTTTTACTAGCTTATACCACTGTGACCTTCAGTTATGTGAGCTTATTACTGAAATACCTAGAAGTGGAAAATGTTTTTACTACTAAATATTACATCGCTGAGCACGTTCAAGCTTAGACTAAAAGAGTCTCTACCCTTGTGAGTATTTAATCCTACTAATATTATAAACGTGAAAGTTTGTGAGGATGGATGTTTGTTGCTCTTTCACACAAAAACTACTGAACGGATTTTGATGAAACTTTACAGTAATATAGATTATACATCAGAATAACATATAGGTTACTTTTTATCTGGGTACCCCGCGGGCGAAGCCGTGGACAGAAGCTAGTTATATTATAAACGCGAAAAATTGTGAAGATGGATGTTTGTTACTCTTTCACGCAAAAAAATCTGAACGGATTTTAATGAAACTTTACAGTAATATAGCTTATACATCAGAATAACACATAGGCTACTTTTTATTCGGGTACCAAGCGAGCGAAGCCGTGGGCAGAAGCTAGTGTATGTATAAAAGTAATAATTAAGTAACTTGTATAAAATTGGGCCTCCGCTTACCTAGGTCGTTTCAAGTTCCCCTCAATTCAATATAACAAAGAAAACAGCCTAATAAAATAGAAAATTCAATTTCGACAAAAACAACTAAATAGTATAATCGTTCTCTTTAAAAACTTAGCTCAACTGTTGTTCTTTCCACAGTCAAAATAACTTTGTCCAATTTCATTTTTCACTTCCTTCTGTTCAGAGTAACAAATATAGATTGGATACGATAGGAGGTTTTGTCCAAAAGAGGTATGATCAATAAGCATATTTTAGGTGTCCATATATTGACGTTTATTTAGTTCTCCGTAAAATTAAGTGCAGAGTTAGAACAGGTTCCAAGCACAAAAGCGAAGAACCAAATAATATATTATCTATGTAATAAAAAATAAATAAAACACACAACTATGTACAAGTAAGTAAATACAAAAACTACAGATAAAACAGCTAGCTATCTAAATACTTTTGTAAACGATCTATAGTTAAGTGTACTAAAATATATAAAACTAGTTTCTGCCCGCGGCTTCACCCGCGTGGTATGTTGATAGAAGTAGCATACGACCTTCTCCAGGCTTCAAACTATATCAATATCGAACAACATCACATACGGCTCAGTGGTTTAGCAGTGAAACATTATGGCCAAATCACACTATATCATTATAAATTGTAGACCATGTGTACCGAGTTTTGAGTGAATCTAAGAAAGAACTAAAATTTTCCATACAAAGTTAAGAACTCAATTGCACACACCTGAAGGGCAGTTTTGAAAAAAATAAAAAATACGTGTTTTATTTTTTATTTTAAAGTTTATTTGTATCAAGTGTTGAGCGAATCTAACCAAGGAATACAATTTTCCATAAGAACTTTACCACGCTGTTAAACCCCTTTAGGGGTTGATTTTCGAAAATTAGTACCAGAACTTAAAATATCTATATTCCAAATTTCATCAAAAACGGTTTAGTAGTTACGAAGATACGTGGTAACAAATATACACACAGACTTTCTCATTTATTATAAAACTAGGAAGTAGGATAGGATGTAAAAGCTATAAAAACGTAACTGACGACTCAATTCTCCTAAAAGAGACATTCTTAGATACATATCCAGTGAGAAGATCTTTGAGGATACCAAGTAAAGTCCAAGTAAGTACCAAGGCAAGTCCAAACATTACCATGAACAATCAAAATATCAAAACCGTGTAATTGCAGGCTCTTGCTATGTTCCCAATCCCACTTTCTTATTTTTCCTTCTCTTCCTATATCTTCAAAATTGCTTAGTTTTGTCCGAATTTTATCAAGTAATGATAAAAATAATGACGCAGAAGGTTGCGGGTTCCATTCCCACCACGGGACAAATATTTGTCTCAGGTCTGGGTGTTTTCTATGTATATTATATATCTATTTACAAAAAAAATGTATATAAGCAGTATATCAGTCATGTAGTTCCCATAATATAATCTCTGCTTAGTTTGGGGCTAGATGATGCTGTGTGGAAATGTCCAGCATTATTTATTTATAAAATACACACATACTGCCATTTTTTTTAACTGCATTTGTCTTGTCACCCATCTCCTAAAGTACCTACTTTGACTACCTACAATGAAAATAAAACCTCGGTCTGCCGCCGTACCCTAATACCAAGTTCATTTGAGAGACTTAACTTTATTTATTGTAGATATTAATAACTAGTTTGTTTACGCAAAACCTCGGCCTGCCTACCTATCTGTTGCTATACGCTTAGACAGGGTTCATGTGAGATAGCTACCTATAAACACCATCTATGTACCTACCATGTGAAAGCAATAAATGTATTGAGTATTGAGTATTAATATACTGTTGAGTTCAACTCTTTATTGAATATGCCCTTAAACTCATTTATTATTCTGAGTTCCGTTATAATTTGTATTTGTAATATATATTTATTTGTTTGCAAGTAAATTGTATTCGTAATGAACAGGCGTCGCTCACAGACGTGCTTTGTTGACTCTGATCATTGTTGACCACTGCAAGATATGTTATGTAAATAAAATTATACTAGCCTCTGCTCACGGCTTCGCCAGCGTGGTATCCGGGTAAATGGTAGCCTGTTATTCTGATGTATAAGCTATATTATTGTGAAGTTTCATCAAAAACCGTTCTTTTTTTTTAAAGTAAGTAGTTTTTAAGGAGTAACAAACATCCATCCTCACAAACTGTCACGTTTATAATAGTTGTAGGCACTCAGATGCATCAAAGTACTTTGATGAAATAATTTACTCCAAATGAAATGTATTGAAAAAAGACAAAAAAATGGAAATTTTCACGAATGAAAAGAAAGTTACGGAAGACGAGGCAATATGGTCATACGACTATAGCCTACCCTAAATGTAATGTGTAAATTAAAAAAAAAATATAATATAAAATTAGTAGTAGGAAAAACAGATAACATCAAACGAATATCATGGCAGCACTTGATTTTGCATTACCTAAACTACTAATCTTTTTTCTTTTTTTTTTTCGTTCCTAAACGACTACTACTTAAGTATCTACTTTTAGACAAAAAATAATAATAAATAAATAATGCTGGACATTTTCACACAGAATCATCTAGCCCCAAACTAAACAGAGCTTGTATTATGGGAACTACATGACTGATATACTACTTATATACATTTTTTTTGTAAATACATACATAATATACATAGAAAACACCCAGACCTGAGACAAATATTTGCAGATACAAATATTTGTCCCATGGCGGGAATTGAACCCGCAACCTTCTGCGTCACATTAGGAACATACGGGTCTTCGCGCACTGCGCCACAGAGGTCGTCATTATGAGAGACTTTCTTTTTTAACAACAACTTTGTACCCATGTGAAAGGAGTACTTACTATTTTATTCCGAAAAGTATCGTGAACTTGACTATTCATATTGTAAAAACGGAAATTTTCATGTACTGCACTATCGGTGAAGGCACCGACTAAGTTTCGACTCATTCCGAGAGTCTTCATCAGGGTGAGTGAACGCGACTTGCTCCCTCCGCGTCACGCCGTGCACTGACGTACTTACTACTTAATAAATACGTATTTAGTATTGAATATTGAAGTCTTGGGTAGAAGATAGTAAGTGATAAAATCTTCTAGTGTGCACATACTCAATAATTCATTTGATTGACATTTCGCTGGGAACATTTTTTTCGTGTCTTGACAGGTTTGTGTTTTTTGATAAGTGTTTTTTAGGTCTTAACAATTTTGAAACGAATTCGACGGCTTGTTTTTATTGTTCTTGTCTGATCCTGTAAACGATAAGGAACGAAAACAGTTACGGGTTTGATGAAATATTTTTGATCGAAACATTCTTTGTTTTTTTCTTTTGCTTTCGTGTTGAAACTTAAAAAAGTTTTGTGTCGACAATAGACAGGTCGCAAAATCATTTACAATACCTTTCGCAGTCGGATAAAAAGGGACCAGAATCAAAAGTTTAAACTTAAAAAACTTATTGTAAATTATTTGGTAAAACCTCTCTACCATCCTTGAAAATAAGTATGTACTTATTTATTTATTTAATTGTACAGTGTAACTTACAGAACTTTGTCCATTGCTTTACAACGTAGAACAAATCGATTACGGAAAACCGCATTACGAGTACACTCCTGTGAGCCGCTTCGGAGCTAAATGGTACAGACAAACAAATTGCCGTAGAAAGTCACTTGACATTGTTCTACACGAGCAGCCTGTGGTTCAGCTATACTCAAAAGTCACTAAATTGCTCTACGAATCCAATACAATCATGGATTTAGGGATGGTCATAGGGCTACCTTGATTTCGCAGGGGCTACCTTGATTTTGCAGTGCATCTACCATATTTGCGGAGGCGCGAGTTGATGGTTTTGGATGAATGGAGACAAACAAATTGCCGTGGAAAGGTACATGACATTGAACTAACACGAGCAGCTTGTGGTTCAGCTATACTCAAAAGTCACTAAATGCTCTACGCATCCAATACAATCATGGATTTAGGGATGGTGATAGGGCTACCTTGATTTTGCAGTGCATCTAATATGTTTGCGGAGGTGCGAGTTGATGGTTTTTGATGGATGGAGACCAACAAATTGCCGTGGAAAGGTACATGACATTGAACTAACACGAGCAGCTTGTGGTTCAGCTATACTCAAAAGTCACTAAGCTTCAAGTCGAAAGGTCATTCTCCAGATCCATTTTCGAAAAAATCCTCTAATTGACTATACAAACCTACACCAACAAACAATACTTTACAGTAGGGGTCTGTTTGGAGGACGGAGCATCCAGCCGCCAACTTCTGACAAATTGGGGGTTTGTTTTGTCTATGAAAGAAAGAAATAAAGAAAGAAAATATTTATTAACACGACATCAAAAAAATAATATATATATATATATATACAACAAATTTTGGAAGTAAGGATGGTGGGATAATTTGTGGGAATACATAATAATAATTTATGGTTGGACAACCTACTTATAAGTAATACCTATAACTGAAACAGAAACATAAAGAAATGCATAAAGATTGAATTTGACACACAGCGGCTGAATCGTCCCCTAGAGAAGCCCCTATCTCGACTATGAATTGCACGGTAAATGCTCTACGCATCCAATACAATCATGGATTTAAGGTGGCGATGGGGCTAACTTAATTCTGCAGTGCATCTACCATGTTTGCGGAGGCGCGAATTGATGGTTTATCCGCAAAAAAAGGCCTCATTGTTCAGCAGACTTCGGAGTAGCACCAATAGCATGCTGCAGGTCATACCTGCAGGTATGACCTACCTGTCATTAAGACTTTCAATCGGCTCCTAGTCAATTAATCTCGTAGACTACTTAACTGGGATGTGAGCGAAAGCTTGCGTGCATAAACTACTCACATAGGTATAACACTTTAATAGTTTTTTTTAAGTCATATTAACACAATTTGACAATTCTGTCTTATTAAAGTGTTTATTTATTTTGTATGTACAATAAAGAATATAAAGGAAGGAATAGTCTAAGTTAGTAAATAAATTGAATTGAATTCGAATAGAATAGAAAGTTATTTATTTTACAACAACAAAGAACAGAAAGTATAGGTACATAATAAATAAATGAAAAAGACAATATAAATAGGTATCTAAGATCCTACTAATACTATAAACGTGGAAGTTTGTGATGATGGATGTTTGTTACTCTTTCACGCAAAAACTACTTAACGGATTTTAATGAAACTTTACAGTAATATAGCTTTATACATCAGAATAACACATAGGCTACTTTTTATCCGGGTACCACGCGGACGAAGCCGTGGGCAGAAGCTATTTTTTTATCAAAACACAGTGACAAAGAGAAAATTTTGTGCTAATTAGTTCCGTCTGTGCCGTGTGGGCCAAACAGGTCCTGTTCGCACAACAGTGAGAGTTCTTGTAGGAAGTCGAAAGGCAATATTATTGGAAGCTAGAAGATAGATGTAGGTCAAGGCATTTCCTCGTTTATTTCTTTGGAAAGCCGTGGACCTCAATCAGCTGATAATTATGACGAAAACTATTCAGCCAGGTAAATATAAGCCATTAGCCGCAATGGGCTTGAAACTTGTCAAATACATTGCTCACTTCTGTGCAAAACTGGAACACGTGCCTAAATTAATATTCGAACTTACCTCTGCCATTCTCTTATTATCTGAGGATGACCATCACGTGAATTATAGTAGTGACTTTTTTTGAGTATCAAACTAAAAGCTTTTAAAAATAAAACCATTTTGTATTTGCGTCTATGCTTCAATTCCAATAAATTCGGCTTTTTTTTATTGACGTCCGTCCAAATACGAACCCAAATCTGAACAGGAACCGGACGACGTCAAAACCAGCAAAATGGCTTGCGGGGAATGCTTGACGCAGAGAGATGATGATGTCTTTTTGAGGATATTTTTTTTTAATTTGTTTTTTTCGTTTTATTTATTTAACTAACTGATTAGGTACAATAGTAGGTTAGTAATATCTTAAAGCCTATGTTAGGTTTGACCTTAGGTTCTCAAATGTTTTAGAAGTTAAAGTTTTAGTAGTAGGTTTAGCTGAGATTATAACCAACAAACATCGAAGCATCTTAATCTTAATTTATAATATTCTTAGGATCATTTTGGAGCAGCAAATTTTTAAAATATTTTTTTTGACTAATTGACGAATAAGTTTGTTGTAATCGATTTCTTTAATATATGGTGAAGTATAACTATTGAGAACAAAGGGTTTTTGTTACATACTGTATTGACAATCAACAAACATCCTAAAGTCTTACATTTGAAGAGTACATTCCTTTTGTCTTTCGTTAAAGTATTTCTCGAAATTCCTCATTTAGATATCTGTGTGAAAAAACTGAACTAAGTTAAATATTGGTACCTATCTAAATTAACTAAGCCTCAATTTGAACGATGCGGTCAAAATTATTAATGTTTCAATCTCAAAAGCCTTTATGAGTACATTTGATCAACAAGAACATTTATCTATGCCGTATGTAAATGCTTTATACCCATAGCATAAGTTTTTAGGTAATTTGAGCCAGTCAAATAATACCCTAGTATTCTGAACAAAAAATAATATCCTAGTATCCTAAACACACTCACATACTCAGATCCATACTCGGTACGCAGATCTGTGGGTATAACAATATTTTTTGTAAATACATACATATCAAATGCCCTGACTCGAGACAATTACGTGCAGATCATACAAACATTTATCCCGGGCGGGAATCAAACCCGCAACGTTCTGCTTCTCAAGCGAGCCTTTTCCCACTGCGCCACAGATGTCATATAATGTTATAAGGATAAACTAATTTGGGACTGTTGATTATGAAAATGAGATACATTATAAAATCGGAGGTGTTAATTAAAATTGTTAGTTAAATCAAAGATGGAAAAGGATATAACCTTTTTTTTTTTAATGTTTGGTTCCATTTTCGACTTATTTGGGAATGTTGTTAATATGTGAATGTAGTTAATTTTTAATTTTGAAATCAAAGATTGAATGAGAGAAAAAACCTTTCCGCTGATACCCGATATTACCGAAGATCTGGGGACAAAGGCAATTACCTCTTGAAACTAAGTTAACCTTGCTTGTAATCCGGGTATCACACGGGCAAAGCCTTGGTGGGCAGAAACTTACTAATATTGTTAATGCGAAAGTTAAGATTTTTGTATAACCTATTTTTTTAGTGGCTGAACCGAATTAGATGAAATTTGAAACAGGTATTGTTCGTGACCTAAACTATAACATAGGTAACTTTTTATCCAGGTATCAAATAAACTAGGTATCAATTAAGAAAAAACGTAGTTTGAAATACTACTACGATTTCAGACTTACCGTCAATTCGATAACGCTAGAAACTCGCGGTAGAAACTTGTGGCCCCGTGGCGTGAAGATACAAAACTGTATTAATCTGAGTCAACAAAGCGAAATTAATGGGCCGAGCCCTTTCATTAAGGGCACCTACAGTTGCTAGCAAAACTAGTTAAGCATCTAAAGGAATCAAATACAGCTTAAAAATCAAAATTCCTTCATTGAAAAAGTGGGCGAAACATGCTATACACAGAACGTTATAAACGAATCATCGAACAATTATATTGCTTTAAGGTCTGAGTGCTCTAATAATGACAGATTTTAATAGCTGTGATGGCATAGTGGATTGTTGGCTGACTTTCAATCCCAAGTTTTATTTTATTTTCAAATATTGAACTTAATTATTTAAATCACGAGGATCATAAAATAACGTCAGATTAAAAACTACGTGAATTAAATCTGTGACGTATTCCAATAGGTTTTTTTGCATGTGGACAAACGTGTTGCAAACGACGGGTGGAAATCTGCATGTCCTAGAACTAAAAGTTGGAAGGTTGCATTGATTAGCATTCCAATAAAAGTAGCGAAGGGCTTGCAAGTTGCAACCCTTCACGTGGAATGCTAACTGCTAAGGAAAACAAGGGAAGGCATCTACCAAATACAATCCATGGACTTACCTCTAACTATTTCGCACAAGATATCCTCAAGGATTTTATGAACAAGTTGATTTGTTTCTTAATTATTATTGTCATTTTAAAACTATGACTTTCACAACCTTTTTCCTTCGACCGCCATCGCCACCATCAGATTGGCCAAGCTTTTACCTTTTTTTAATCATATTCATACAACAAAAACAAAGGCAAGTTTAAGATGGTGGGATAGGTAGTTATAAACAAATATGAATTATTCATATTGTAAAAACGGGAATTTTCACGTACTGCACTATCGGTGAAGGCACCGACTAAGTTTCGACTCATTCCGAGAGTCTTCATCAGGGTGAGTGGTTGCGACTTTCTCCTTCCGCGTCGGGCCGTGCACTACGCGCTGCCTTTTTTTTTTTTTCTGAATGGACTTTAATGCTGCAGGGCCGCAGATGGCCTTGGTCAGCGTCACCGGACTACGGCGAGCGCAGAAGGCGCTCAGCCTGTAAAAAGTTAGGATGGGGCAACTAGCACAAGGGCACCACTTAGGTACGGACCTCGGCTTGGGCCGTTGCCAGAGGGGGTGGAATAGGAGAGAAACGCCCCGGTACATATCTGTACCGTGAGTAGGCGGAAGTGGGGACTCGTCGAGCCCGCCGGCGGGCTCGGTGTATCTGTGGAGTGTTTGCTCTGTCGGGACTTGATGACGTCACCACCGCGTTAGCGGTGCTGATGGGGTCATCGGGGTCACCAAGAACGTGTCTTGGTCTACGGAGGGTTTTCAACTCGGGTGACTCGATCGAGTAGTCGGGGATAGTGGAGATTAAGGGGTTCGGGTGGGATGAGGCCAGTTCATAATACCGCTGAGAAGCGGTTTTTATGAATTTTAGAAGCGGTTTTTATGAATTTTGAAGCGGTTTTTATGAATTTTGGTACGCGCTGCCGCACGTTGTGCGCGGTTATAAAGGCGCGCGAGTGGAGGGGGTGCTCATCGTCTACGCTACTGCTCAGCCTACTTAAAAGTAAAACTGAAACAGAAATGCCCTACGCGCAACGTATTCATCTTCACTTAAGTTGTTCAGCTACTTCTGATCGCGACAATCTATAGGCACGAATACCTAAGTACAGAATGGCTTTCTATGGCTTTGTTTGTAAGGGTCTGTTACTTGTTTTGTATTCAAGCTAGACTTGGATTTAAAGGAGTGAAGGCGTTCCGTTACGTGATTTTAAGTTACAACTTTGATTTAAAGGTCTTAACTACAGTTGATTAACTTTCGTAGCTTTTTTTGTAATTTCAAGTTAAATTCCGTTTCGGCAGAGTAGCCGGCTGCGACGAAAAAGGTGCGGGTTTAGTTTCCGCTTTGGGACAAATGTTTGTTAGTTCTGCAGATGTGCTAGAGTCTGTGTGTTGTGGTACCATGGTACTCGTAGTTCCTGATATCCACGACACAGGGTATCCTGGGTAAAATATAATTCAGTTGGGTGTTTTATTTATTTAATTAAAACAAAAACACTTTCGTCCATCATCGGATCGCTCGTGCATCGTCGGCACTTAACGACGCCATATTGGCCGCCGTTTGATTATTACGCTCCCAAGACCGACAGGTTTGAGATTTTCTCTCCGACTCCTCTCCCCCTTGCAACAGTACAAGCCGATGTCCGTACCGAAGTAGTGTCCTTGTGTTAGTTACCCCTAACTAGGTATCTACCTAGTTATATGTAAAAATTTACACGAGCAAAATGTCGAATATAGAGAAGCTATTTATTTAGATAAGCCTTATGGTGGGTACACACGTACGTACATGCTCGATAAACTTGCTCGATCTCGAGCAAGTACGAACGTATGTACCATGAAGTCTTAAGACAAATGCTCGATGAGCAAGTACGTACGTGTGTACCCACCAATAAATAATAGTCAAACCTTAATTTATAACTATAACATACAAAATATATTTTAAAGTTCATTCCACGGCTGGGCAAAGGCCTCCCCCTTCTTTTTCCATTCTTTCTTATTCTTTGCTGTTTGAGAGCACATTACTCCTTCATAATCATCAATCTCGTCTCTCCACCTTATATTAGATCTGCCTCTTCTTCTTTAAGTATACTTTGAGCACCACGCTGTCGCTATGCTACTCCATTTCTTATTGCCGGCTCTTGTCATGCGACCTGCCCAAGAAGAAGAGAAGATAACTATACATATGGAATAATACTAATACACCTAGTTATATTCTTGCAAATAAAAATCATTAATTAATTCATCCTAACTTTTACAGTATGAGCGCAGAAAGCGCTTGCCGATAGTCCGGTGACGCTGGACAAGATGGCCATCTGCGGCCCTGCAGCATTAAAGTCCATTCAGAAAAAAACGTAGTTGAATCCGTCTGCTCTAGCGTTTCATCGTACTATACTGGAAAAATGTTTCCAACTAATTATTATTTTCAGCTCTCAATGTCCCACTGCTTGGCAAAGGCCTCCCCCCACTCCTTCCATTCGTTCCTTTCCTGTGCCAAAATGGGCCAATCTGAACTCGGAACTTCTTGAGCTCATCACTCCATCTCATTTTCGGCCTGCCGCGACGTCTCCGCGCAAGGTCAGGGCACCACCAACTAATAAATAATAAAAATAATAAATAATGCTGGACATTTGCACACAGCATCATCTAGCCCCAAACTAAGAGCTTGTATTATGGGAACTACATGACTGATAAACTAGTTATATACTTTTTTTTAAACTACTTGGACACCTGTATTCTCATTCCTAAGCAGTTTCGGAAATGTACCAACGCTACATTTATTAAAAAATATAAAATTATCCTATATGAAGTCTTCAAAATAGCCTGTACACATGGTGAAAGATTTCAGTAGATACTCCTCGCAGAAGCTTTAAACTCTACTCACAAAAAGGTTACTTCAAGAGCATGGCCTTTAAAAGGTCACATCCTCAGCTCAGCGCAGGGATTAACTAAATTGCATATTAATCGTGTGGAATTAAGCTTAAACGAGTGCCGTGTTGAAAGTTGAAATACAAAATTCTTGAAACGATTTTGTCATGTATCATAACTCGTTTTGATCTTTGTGAATTATCACAGTATATTTAAATTTGTATATTGTAAAAAATACATTTTCACGTGAAATTACAGGCAAAAACACTTCTCTGAATTATGTCTCAGGGTCGGCAACGCACGTGTGATGGCTCCAGCAAACGCTGAGATTTCTTGGCCCAGTATCTGCTTGTTTGTTGACAGCTAACGGGAACTGCATTTCAATAAACGAAGCCTTCGAATATAATTACATTATGATCTTCAGTTCAGTGACTTGCTGTTGTACACTGGCAGCACAGTAATATACTTTGCTTAGCTGCAGATTCATCTTAGTTTAATCAGCCTGAAAAGTCTACTGCTGGACATAGGTTACTTCTTAAGAGTGTACGGTTATGAAATAATAGTAGTAAAATTTCGAGCATAGTTCTCTCCGTAACTCATTGTAGAAACTTGAACGAATATAACTGTCAAAAATAGGGAACTGAGAGGACTGCACCATAAACAGAACTATTTTTTTTTATAAAACTCCTAGTTCCGTTCACACAAACCGTGTATACGTGCAGTCAGTTCAGTCGGCTGTCAGCAATCTGTGGACGAAATTGTACAGTACCAAGTAGGTACTTGGCTACCTATATATGAGGGAACCTACCTATCTACCACAGACTAGTTAAGACTACCTATATTATGTTTAAGTAGGTAGGTAGTGATTCTAGTTATAGTGATGGTATTTTTTATTTTAAGTACCTATTTAGTGTCCAGATGTTCTCGTTTTTCTAAACTATAAGTCAAATAAAATAAATATTTTATCTGGTGTTGCAAGGTCCATAGGTTACGGTAACCGCTTATCACCAGGTGGACCGTAGGCTTGTTTTCCACTACAACGTGTTACTTTATACCCCTATTAGTCCAAAGGGGATTTATTCCGACCAAGCACGTGAATTCTTTGACGTGTGCGACAACCCTAAGTATTTGTTTACAATTTGCGTAGTGTAATATTATTCATATTTCTTTACATCAATTAATTCTTATAAATACTCACGTAGGATGGAAGATTCTGTTCCAAATCCTTACTCATTCATAATTTCCAGCCCTCCTTTGAGCTATTTTAGAAGGAAAACCCATGTTTCGGCTTATTTCACCTCAAAAACATTATTACATGAGACGAAAAAGCAAAATTTTCCGATTTAAACTGTAAAACCATTTTTATTCTTTTCCTGAAAACGAATGTTTTCTAATTGTCAGATCTGATACTACCTTCTGTCAGATTTGGCCACAACTTTGTTTTTATTTTTGATAGTTTTGTGATAGTTTGCAGGAGGTTGTATCGGAAAATTAAATAGGACCTCTAACAATTCTAGAATAACACAAGGAAAACCTTAGTCTTAGTTTTAGTTTTTACTATAGAATTATACGAGTCTGGAAGCTCACTACCAACAAGGTTGTCTGGAAGAAATTGCTACTAAGCGATAAGACAACCCATTGTGCTTTTAGTGGAGTACAATAAAGTGATATTATTATTATTATTAATAAGGTCAAAAACAGCTGTAAACAAACTAAGATAGGGCTGCCTCATGTGCAAGGTACATTTTTGAAAAAAGCTTAAGAAGCATTTCATGAATGAAAAACTTGGAAATTTCTAAAGTCGTTGAACAAACGTTGTTCGCCATGATGTGTAGAACAACCCACTTCCGGCCTTATAAGGACATTTTGTAACACCATGTATTAAAAAAATTGAAGTTTTTTCATAATGGGTTATGAAAAACGTCTGCATACCATATTTCGATACGCATTCAACTGAACTAGAAATTGTGATATGACACACGGATAGACAAAAACACAGACCGTTTTCTGATAAGGGTTCCGTTTTCGCCATTTAACTTCGTAACCCTAATTATCTGGTACAAGAATCCAGCAACAGAAAATGCCAATGCCAGTTTCATCATTAGTCTATCGTATGGCCTCATTCAACTTGACTACTCGATTATAGAAGTCTAAAGTTACATTAAGGGGGGGTAGAGACTTATTAAACCTCACGTTCGATAAAGTTAATTACCCTGCGCCCTGAAATTCCCCGGTCCTTATTATGATACGGGAATTTCTTGTTTCTTAATATAATTCGGGGAAGTTAACTTTTTCCTCTTTTTAAGGGTTGATGATATGGACTTTTTGTCATGCGAAGTAATTTTATTTGTTGTGAAGAGCTTTACGATTTGGGGAACTAAACGCCAAGTTTAGATAAAACAGCGATACCGACAAAGGACGAGTCAAGTTGAGGCTTTGGAATTCTTAAAAAGACGGCCAAAATAAAGTTGTTGATAACATCGCCATATTATGTTATTATTGGGGATTTTTAATAAAACCAAAGTCTCGAAGAGAAGAAGAGAGCCTGAGTCACTCGCGCTGCTCTTTATACAGCCGGCCGGTCGCTTGCGTTGCCGGCTTTTCTGCAGGTAGCTATCATTATAATAATTATTATTTATTTATTCAACTATAATAAATAAATAATAATTATTAATCATCATTTTGCTAGTATTAATTTTCTAAACCTAGTCTCAACCGTATAATAAAATGTAATGAAGTTAATCTACTACTTTTACAAGAGCGCAAGTTTGTGAGGATGGATGTTTGTTACTCTTTCACGCAATAACTACTGAACGGATTTTGATGAAACTTTACATTAATATAGCTTATACATCAGAAAAATACGTATGCTACTTTTTATATGCGGGCGAAGCCGCGGGCAGAAGCTAGTATTAAATTAAAAAATATTTATTTTAAAATATATGTTTTTATTGGTCATAATAATAGCGGTGGATACCATCGCCATGTTATGTAATGAAGTTGAAAATCCTTTTAAATGTTTTCTGTAAAACGACAAAGAGGGGCTCCCTGAGTCTTGGTAGAAGTTTTATGACTAGCAATATAGCAATAGGCTTTTCAATGATGATGATGATTAATGCCCAGTTTGCATTGCCTGCGGGATCGTATTTAATCTTATCCCGGAATTACTTATCCCGTAAAACAAGACTTTATATGTGAACGCTATCTCACGGGCATTATAGAAAGGTTTCATCATGCAAATGCCATCTCAACAACCCCTTTTCATGTGAATGCCAACTCATGGGAATTAAATCAAGGATTTACCGTGCGGATGGCATTTGAGATGTGTTAAAACAAGGTTTTATGATGACAATATGATTGCGATCTTAGCATTAAAACAAATTATCATCTTGTGAATGCCAATAAATACATAAATAAAATAAATAAAAATAGCTTTATTCGCTGCCTGTTACATAAACAAAGTTATTTATCTATGCTTATGTACTAATTATATTATTATTACATGTTTTATATTAAGATATTGTGACACCAGTATTCTCGCAGTTAGGTTGTCCTTTGACATAGGCCTCCTCCATTTTGTGCCATTTCACTCGGTCTAAACTTATTATTTGCCATTTCGTTGGTAAATCAATCTCTCATCGTTTTACAGGTTTGACTCTCCTGCGCTTTCCATCTCGTGGATACCAGACAGACAGTTGTATCGTATGCTCAATGCCATTTAAAAGACATTAAAACAAACCGTTATCTTGCGAATGCCATCTTAATACTATCAAAACGAACTTCTGTCGTGTGAATACCATCTCAGAGGTATTAAAACATACCATCATCGTGTGAATACCCTCTCACGGGCATCAAAACAAATCTTCATCGTATAAATGCCACTCAGAGGCACTAAAACCAACCCACATGTTGCGAATGCCAAAACAATCTGTTATCGTGTGAATGCCATCTGAAAGGCATCAAAGTAAATATGAATTGTGTGAATGCCATCTTAAAGACATCAAAGTAAATATTAATTGTGTGAATGCCATCTCACAAGCACTAAAACACTTCGGTTTCTTTTAATACATAAGGTAGCTTCAATCCAATTTAGAATTTAGACTGTTCTCTTTGTGAGGCACAATTCAGCTGGTGGACTTATCTTGAGTTGCTCCGTGCCTCTGTTTTGTCCGGTCGCCTTTGTTTGGGTCGCAGTCACACTGTTACGAACCATAATTTATTTGCACGACGCGACGAGGCAACGCGATGAAGGAAGGCCCCACCCGAAGGACCGATGACATCAAGCCGGTGGATGGTGGTAGCCAAAGTTCGTTTGTCATGGCACTCTTTAAGAGAGCTTTTTCTAGCGGTAGACTTCTAATAGCTGTTAATGATGAATGAATGAATTTAAATACTTTATTGTACACCTTAAACAAATAACATAATAACAAAATCTTATTCTAAAGAAAATACAAATACAAAAGTTTGTGAGGATGGGTGTTTGTTACTCTTTCACCCAAAAACTTCTGAACGGATTTCGATGAAACTTTACAGTAATATAGCTTATACATCAGATGACACATAGGCTACTTTTTATCCGGGTACCTAGCGAGTGAAGCCGTGGGCAGGGGCTAGTAAACATATACGATGATGAGTCGTCAGGCTCTACAGTATATGCATTATGTCAAGTTACGTGTGCAATACCTCGACAGATGTAAGGAGCCCGTGTACACGTTTCACGTAAGAGGTTATATGTTTATTTGTTTGTTTGTTACCACCAAAACGGTTTGTTCGTCTGTAGTGCGTTTTTATGTAATAGATTTGTATGCCTTCAAGATTATCTTTAAATCAGTTTTATCGTCATAGACAAGGGGGCGCTACAATACGTTATGAAATACAAGTCGGCTGTATTAAAATCCTATCCTACTAATATTATAAACGCGAAAGTTTATGAGGATGGATGTTTGTTACTCTTTCACGCTAAAACTACTGAACGGATTTTGATGAAACTTTACAGTAATATAGCTTATACATCAGAATAGAACAAAGGTTACTTTTTATCCGGGTACCACGCGGGCGAAGCCGTGGGCAGAAGCTAGTTATCTATATCGTTATTTTATTGTTATTCCTGACGTTTCCAAGGCTTTTCCACTTTCGAGAGTGCAGGTAGTCTTGATAACAGGTGTCTCAACAGATCTTAATAAAAGATTACTACCGTTCCGACTTATATATTTATCACTCACTGTGTCTTGAAGTCTAAGGTTACGGTCTTTCAGAAGGTATTTATTTATATAATGTTCATTTTCATAACGTACAAAAAGAATATTAAACATTATTATTTGAAATATATATTTAGAACCAAAATACAATAAAACAAAAGTACTCATATAGTTTCTCACCCACGGTACTCATCTACGATACAGGGAATTCCTGTGTGGGGTCGGAACTATGTACGAGTGTCTATTTGATGTTTATTTATTTGAAAAACTTGTTACACAACGGTGTAAGTGCAGCCCCTTCGATCCCGGTCTCACTTTTGGTTCATTTACATTTGAATGCACACCCGGGCGCCTATTGTTTATTTAAATGTTATATTTATGCACGAAGTGGCCTATAATCCACTATACCCACTTTAGAAACAGCGGCACTTTTTCCGAGGGCAGTGAGAATTAGTGTCATTGAATCATAAATTAGGCGAATAGATACACAGGTGATTTCAGAGAGATACTCTATTTATAGCGTGATGAAAATCCTTTTGACCGATCTGATTCACTCCCATGTCTCGATATTGGATAGTTTTAGAGCACGTTTAGTGTGAAAATGTAAATAGTTTATTAAGCTCAGTGTTCATTATAACATAGTTTATTGATGAAGCAATTGATTTTTTGCAATTCAATTTCTAGGAAGGTTTTTTTACAGAACATGAATATTTTTGAAGGAAAGAAAGGTAAGAAAATAGAGCTTTATTTTTATGGGAATTAGCATAAGTTTCAGATAAGTTTCAGATCGAGAAAGATTGGTTTAAAAAGAACAGGGCGAATATTTAGTTCTTATTTTTGATCCTCACACATGTTTTACCTTATATTTCTATATTTCTATGTACAATAAAGAATTATGGGTGTAACAAAGTAGATAGCTGGATATAAGATAAAAAGTAACCAGGGTGTAACAGATGGCTTTTTGACAGGGATTTGTTCATTAAAAGTAAAAAGAAAAAAGTATTTAACAAAAACAATTTCACAGAAAGGTTATAGGTACCTACTTATGTATTATACAGTTCTAAACATATTATATACATATTAAAGGTATTTATGTATGTGCAACTACCTATATAATAATATATTTTGTTTCTTTTTCATTGTAAAATTAGTTTTCTTTGGGTCCAAGCCCATTACCGGCGTAAATTCACTTTAACATTTTAGATTCACGTATAGTTTTTAAGTTGACGTTTCTATATGATCCTTGTGATTTCAATGAATAAAAACCTATTGACTTTGACTTTGACTTTCTGTCTGATCAATGTAATTGTTAGTGTTGTTTGTTTAACACCCAACAGACACATTCTCCAATCGCCTCGAAATAACCTACCACACAGACTGGGGGTACTTTTTAGACGACACCTGTGGCGCAGTGGGCGAAGGCCGCCTTAGACGCAGAGGGTTGGGTTTTATATTCTCGCCGCGGGACAAATGTTTGTATCTGCAAATATTTGTCTCAGGTCTGGGTGTTTTCTATGTATATTGTGTATGTATTTACAAAAAAAAATGTATATAAGTAGTATATCAGTCATGTAGTTCCCATAATACAAGCTCTGCTTAGTTTGGGGCTAGATGATGCTGTGTGAAAATGTCCAGCATTATATTATATTATATATTATATATATTCCCGCCGCGGGGCAAATGTTTGTATGATCGGCAAATATTTGTTTCAGGATGGGTGTTTTCTATGTATAATATGTATGTATTTACATAAAAAAATATTTAAGTAGTATATCATTCATGCAGTTTCCATAATACGAGCTCTGCTTAGTTTGGGTTTGGGGCTAGATGATGCTGTGAAAAATGTTAAGCTTCTGCCCACGGCTTCGCCCGCGTGATACCCGGAGATAAAAAGTAGCATATGCGCTATTCTGATGTATTACTGTAAAGTTTCTTATAGATCCGTTCAGTAGTTTTTGCGTGAAAGAGTAACAAACATCCATCCTCACAAACTTTCGCGTTTATAATAGTAGAAGGATATTAGTAGGATTAAAGTCCCAGTGGATAGATAGATAGATAGATAGATAAACTCTTTATTGTGCATAACACCAATTTACAATATCAACACAGAAACATAGTAAAAAGAAAAAACAAAAAAAAAGAAATGCACAATGGGCGGTCTTATCGCTGAAAACGATTTCTTCCAGACAATTCCAGTGGAATTGTTAGACTGAGATTTGAATAGGATTGTACCTACATTGAAATGTCAGTGAATCTACTGTTTTTGATGGCAATGTTCCTGTTCATATTGTAAAAACGGGAATTTTCACGTACTGCACTATCGGTGAAGGCACCGACTAAGTTTCGACTCATTCCGAGAGTCTTCAATCCCGGCGTCGCGCCGTGGACGGCAACCACTCACCCTGATGAAGACTCTCGGAATGAGTCGAAACTTAGTCGGTGCCTTCACCGATAGTGCAGTACGTGAAAATTCCCGTTTTTACAATATGAATAGTCAAGTTCACGATAGTTTTTGGAATAAAAATGTTCCTGTTATTTCGTTGCCTATTGTGGTATGAATACTCAAAATACATCGTCTAAAAATCTAACGTTATTGATGTGAATGGAACTCCATTTTGTGAGCCGTTTCTGATCGTGAGTAGAATTTCGGTAGAGCGGTTGTAAAACATGCCATTATTTCTTAAAAGGGATTGTATCGTCATGTAAGCCTAAATATTGCAGTGGCAGTGATCCATGATCCAGAGCTTTTAATCTATCTTTATAGATACAAACATAAAGCCAGGCACGCCTGTTTTCATTTCATTACATTTATTCTTTCACATCTGTAACAATCGTATTTAAAATTACCTTAATTATAAAATTAAAATAAAATAACAAAAAGTAAAACTAAAAATAAATTATCATCAAATTTCCTTAGTCAAAATTATCACATTATAAAAATTAATTAATGATATAGAAACACTTATCTTTGTAAGTTATGTGAGGACTATCAATTACCTTCATGTCAGTCGGCAGTGAGTTAAACAGTTTTACAGCTTGATACCGGGCGCCATGCTTTGCAAAACTCAACCTTGGGTATATAGGTGCCTCAAGATCTTTGCGTCTTATATTGAACCTATTTTCTTTATGTTCCATGGTGTTATATTTCAACGAATTTACTATATCCATAGAAATAACTTAAATGTAAAGACAAGGAACGATCAAAATATTAAGACTATGAAAGTATTCTTTGCATCTTGCAAATAATACATTCATAAGAACAGTAAGAAGTGGAAACCCATTGTGGGATACGCACAATTATAATATTAATAATGAATAATAAATTTGGTCAATTAAATCTAAAATAGTACTCCCCCAAGCCGATTGGTCACCATGGGGGAAAACGACCAACACCCTCCAGTGGAAAAATCCCAAAACTTCAGAAATATTTAACTGGCAGCGTGTCCTTGTGACCTATGTCACAAGGACACGCTGCGAGAGCGTAAAGGCTTAGAAATAGAAAATACTATTCACACAGATCCTTATTTACTAACTAAGTTATGAAAACAGCTCAATACAATATTAATTGTGATCACCCAACCGGCAAACAAGTTAGGTTAACTAGTCCCCACACTAAGATTCTCTGTGGTGTGCAATTGTTCCCGGAGAGGTAGGCAAAGATCAAAGATTCCCACTCTGCTCCTTACGTGGATGTTAGGTAGCTTGTACAGAGAAGTACTACCACCATGCCTATTTCTGCCACCGTTGTCACCAGGCTTACCAAGTCCGAGAAATCTGCTTCTATTATAGGAGTCTCGATTTTAAAATCAGACACCAAGTTGGACATAATACCTTTTATTCTCAATAATCCTCAAACCCTCCCTCCAAATTACAGCCATGATAATCCTTCATCCAGCCAAATAGACCGGGCTAACTCCCGTTTTTTACCATAGATAACATAATAATGACTACAGATTAACAATATGTGATGTTGAACATATTTAATCGATATGAATATCGAAGTATTGATGTACAATTATTTAAATAAGTAACACGATATTTAATAATTTGCCAGATGAGATAATGAGTGCAACATCCAACGTTATATTTAAGAATAAACTAAAAAAGTGCCTTCGCAAAAAAACTTATTATTCAGTCAGTGACTTTATAGATGATTTTACTAACGAGTAAACCATACTGTTTTATAATTTATATTACCTACAAATTTTGTAATGTACGAATATGTACCATTTTGACGTGTAAAATGATCATTTACCAATAAATTATCTGTATCAGTATCATTGCAGTACCTACCGCTCGCATTGGTGTTTCGGTTTGAAGGGTATAGATGCCGGTGGAATTACAGTCTCAGGGTCGGCAACACGCGAGTTATACCTCTGATACACAAGCGTCTATAGACTACGGTAATCGTTTACCAACTGGGCCGTGTATATTTTTTGCCACTTTAGTTTTATTAAAATAAATTAATATTAATTTAAAAAACTTTTCTAAAAGCAAGCTTTTCTCAGCAAATCCTTTCATTTGATACCAATATCTTGGGGGCTATATAAATAACTAGCTGCACCCCGCGGTTTCACCCGCGTAAGTTTCGATTCCGTGGGAATATCGGCGATCTAATTCAATTTTAGAACACAAAAGCTGCTATTGTGACTTAACTATGATAGTAAGATATATTCCCTCGCGGACTTTTTTGTAGGTAATAATGAGTATTTTAATCATGTAGTACATCATTTTTATGTATCATCAATAGTTTTCTCAGTGCATGACAAATAATAATTTTTATAGGCATAAGTTTGCTACTTTGAGTTACATTAATAAATAATAAATAAATAATGCTGGACATTTTCACACAGCATCATCTAGCCCCAAACTAAGCAGAGCTTGTATTATGGGAACTACATGACTGATATACTACTTATATAATTTTTTTTTGTAAATAAATACATAATATACATAGAAAACACCCAGACCTGAGACAAATATTTGCAGATACAAACATTTGTCCCGTGGCGGGAATTGACCCCGCAACCTTCTGCGTCCCAGGCGGACCTTCGCCCACTGCGCCACAGAGGTCGTCACATTATTGCAATTTTCTTAAGGCTTTCAATTTTTTTTGAAAATAAATTATAGCCTATGTTACTTCCTGATAATTTCGCTTTCATTTGGTGAAAAAATGGCTAAAATGGGTCCGGTAGTTTCAGAGCCCATTCGATACAAACAAACAAAAAATCTTTCCTCTTTATAATATTAGTATAGATTGGTCCGCCATCTTTGGGAGTCCATCATATTGTATTCAGAATGATGTCACTTAGTTAAACATGCATCGTCATGTTAACCAAACGTGTGTGCAAAATTTCAGCTCAATCGGTTAGGAAACAACTAACAATACAAGTTAAATAGAAACTTGTAATAATTAAATGTTAATTTCTTGGCTGATAATATTATTGTGGAATAACTTATGAAGATATATTATACGGGTGAAGTCACAGCAGAAGCTAGTTTTGTAATAATACGTTGTTTCCAAGTAAAGCACCGGAGTATGCAAGCAATATCGCTGGAAATATAAGAATTTTCATACATTTCTACGGAGCCCGTTGATTTTATTCTGTAGATTTTTCGTTTTACAGTAAACTGGTTTGGAAATTTCATTTTACAGTCCAGTTTATCAAACTCCAAATGAGATTATTGTGGAATATTGGTATTGGTAAAAAGAACGTTAGGATGCACTGGATACCCAAATGTATTGCATTGGTTTTAATACGAATAATATTAAGTTTTTGTTTATTTTGTTATCTTGTGATATACAATTAAGTATTACTTAAGCTACCCGCGACAACCTTGCAAACAGTACAGAACAGTCCTGCCTACAGACTTGTAAAAATATATAACAAACTGCCCGAACTAATAAAAAGTGAAGAAAAGGCCTCATTATTCCAAAAACAGATTAAAACCATCCTGACGAAAAAAGCATACTACACTGTTGGCGAATACCTATCTGACAAACTTGTATAATCTGATTACAAACTACCTACCTACATATTCTTGACCATTTCATTCTCCAACATTTCTTACTAACAACATATGACGTACCTACAGTAGAATATAAAACCCAACCCAACCTTTGACAAAACCCAACCTTTGACATTGATTATTGAGCTACCTACCTGCTTCCTGATATTCCTATTCTTATATTAACAATTATTATTATTCTTGACATATTTTTTCTCATAATTTTTGACATTTTGTATAATAATTGACATTTAATTTTATTTTGTATACATAACTACCTATTCACCTGTTTTATTATTTAAATTGTATGTGTGTCATTTTTATTATAATACCTACCTGCTACGCCCTGACAGGGCCGATGTACTTAACCAACCTACTTGGAGCTACACTAGACCTAAGCTTAACCATTGTATGTAGGACATTAAGCATGAACAAATGAAATTATGAAATTTTCATTCATTCATTCATTCATACCTAATAATATTAATACTGGACATTTTCACACAGCATCATCTAGCCCCGAAGTGCTAGTTTTATAATACCTGAGTAAGCACAGATATTAATGGTGCTGGTTACTTTATGACTTATTACTGATTATATACATATTTTTTGTAAATACATACCTACATATTATACGTACACCCAGACTGGACAAACAGTCAGGAATATGTATGTGTCTGTTGGCTGTTAATTACCATCCTCATATCATCGCAGCTTTTTTAAATTGCGATTGTGAACAACACGACAGCTAAATGTAGATTCTAAAGTAAGGAAACGCTTTCTTATAAATATCACTAACGGTTACCTAGTTAGGTTTGGACCGTTGGGGTGCCATGTCGGTCAACCTTCTCGTGTGTCGGTAGGCTCTTGTCGCTTATGGATCAGACGGTTCGGGGTGAACGGAAGCCTATGGGACGGTGCGCCTCGTTAAAGCCCGACAATAACTTCTCATACGTGGGATCTTATTGTCGAGCAACTAATTGACTGACCGGAGGGGCCCCTCCGCGTGTCCCTATGAGCCACATGGGGCGGCATGGTGGGCTCGTGGAGGAGCACCATGAGAGGGCCGGGGCGTTTTTTATGCCCTGGTGGGCTTGCGCTTCCCAATGATCTCAAGGCTATACCAGCAGGGCTACCCATACCGGTCAGGTTTGGAAGGAGGTACAGCGTAAGTTGGAGGGGGCGCCCTTCTCAGGGCGCGGGTGGTCACTGGCGTAAGTCGGGGGACTCTGCCGGCTTGCACGACCCCACACATGGCCGGGGCCCGGATGGTTCCTGGGCCACCCGTCGGGATAAGATGGTGAATGCTAACGCGATCTTACCCCACTACGGCGGGGGACTGTTAACCGGGGGGGTTTTAGTGGGTTAAAGTACCACATACCCGCTTTCGCCACCCCCGTGGCGGAAGGGAATGCGTGGTCATTTCCCCCCACAAAAAAAAAAAAAAATTGACGTACTGAACATGGCATACCACAGAAAGTAAACATTTATGTCAGAAGATCCGAAACTATTTACTGTGTATGTTATTTTTTTAATTACTTGATCACTTATTTATATTAACTTAACACTATTTTATGAAATAACTAGCCTCTAGTCACAGCTTTGCCCGCGTGGTACCCGGATAAAAAGTAGCATATGTGTTATTCTGATGTATAAGCTGTATTACTTTAAAGTTTCATCAAAACCCGTTCAGTAGTGTTTGCAAAAAGAGAAACAAACATCCATCCTCACAAACTTTCGCGTTTATAATATTAGTAGGATAGGATTAATTAAGCTTTATATATAAAAAAAGTGTGTTATAAGCCTCGTACATTTTAAGGTTTAAATTTTAATAGTTTCAGTAATTGCTTTGTTTAAGTAATTTTGCATGCTATAAAAGTAGTCTATGAAGGACACACCTTTTTAATATCTTGTACTGCACCCACTTCCGGAAATAAAAATATTTATATTTCTATTTCTATTATCTTACTTCTTTCTTACTAACATTATAAACGCGAAAGTTTGTGAGGATGGATGTTTGTTATTCTTTCACGTAAAATCTACTGAACAAATTTTGATGAAACTTTACAGTAATATAACTTATATACATCTGAATAAGACATAGGCTACTATTTATCCGGATACCATGCGGGCGGAGCCGTAGGCAGAAGCTAGTATTTCTATAAATTTCTTTGAGAATATTATTATACAATAGATATATTTCGTACTTATTGATAATTTTAATATTACTATGTTTACAGCAGTACAGCCAAGTTTTTGTATAATTTCATTGAAGATGAAGTCACTGTTACTTAAGTTCCTTAGGTTTAAAGAGTATGAATTAAGATACCCAATTTGCGACATTATGAAAGCTAGTTTTGTGTCACATTTATCGCAGTTATGCTTATCATGGCAACATTTCTGACGCCGCCTAATATTGACCGCAGAAACCTCTGACTTGGGGTCAGGGATTCCCGCAACCATATTACGTAACTTAACCCGTATTAGCAGAGCAACATATCAATTACAATAGCGACCAATAGAGCAATCAGAGGCTCTATGCTGAGTTTATAATTTGTTAAGACTGTCAACTGTCAACCGTTTTGTCAATTTTCTAACGTATTTGTTACTAAGATAGACGGATACATTTTTTATCGGGCATAACACCATTTTGCAGTATAATGGTACAATATACAAAAACAAAAATTAAAACAAAAATAATTGTGTAGTCTTATCATTATTAAACCAGCACCCACTTCTTGAAATCAGCCTCCCCCTGCACCCCGCCTTCCCATTGTATCTTCGAAACTTGCAAAAGGGGCGATTATTGCATGATTAGATCGTATATGGGTGTTCCACGACATTATTTTACCTGCATTTCTTCTTGAAATCATCTCCCCCAACACCCCCCTTCCCAATGTATCTTCGAAACTTGCAGAAGCGGGCGGTGATTGCATGGTAGGATCGTATAGAGGGGTACGATCCTACCAAGCTGCACTATCCTAAAATCAACCCCCTCTTGCACCCCTTTTATCAATGTTTCTCCAAAACTTACAAACCTGCGGTGATTGCATGGTGAGATCGTATAAGGGTGTTCCACGACATTTTAACCCTTCCTTATCATAGAAACTTGCAAACTTATTAAAAATACTCCCCAGGACTAAACATAAACCGGCGAGCTGCCAGCTCGCGCACCGAACCTTTAGTAGATATATACAAGTAAATATATAATATTAAGATATACATTTACAATACAAAAAATGGACCTAGTAAGTAGGGGAAGTACGGTCAAAATGATATATACGGACAAAACGACACGTAGCACTTTTATGAAAATTGGTGGCTTTGAGCGAGCTGTCTGCATTTGCATCTGGTGGCCCGAACATCTACTACTAACCTGTCAAAACTTGAGAGGCCTCCACTCCTTAATTTTGTCAGTAGCATTTAAGAGAGATTTTCGCCCGGTGCCTACTGTTTTTTTAAAGTGAATCTCTTTTATAAACGTTGAGTTTTTGAAGTTACTTGATTGTGTTACAAAAAACTTTGATCCCATACTTATTGGCTTTGTAATTGTTTATCGATTTTCTTCAAAACACTTGATTTTAAAGTATGTTTTTTTAATTTGAATTTTGTATACCTACTATGGACAAAATAACATACATGTGCCTCTTAAATGACAAACTTGGTGTTTTTAAATTACTTCTAGTCATTAATAAAGCAAGCCCTGATCCATCATCAAGTTCTCTAGTTTTCCCTTGAATGTTCTCTCGCCTGCACCGATTGGAAAATTTATTAGTGGCCATTGACACGCAAGATAATGATGTCTGGTGAAGGATGGTTAAGGTGCTAAGATTGTTATCTTTGTGCTCATATTGAGCTGACCTGCCCAAAAGAACAAAGCGTTTTATTTGTGCACTGTGTATAAATACAAAACTGAAATATGTATGCAATTTTGTCCATAGCTAGTATGTTGTTTTGTCCATACCATATGGACAAAATAGTTTTTGATTGATCTCTGTGTAAGACTTAATAATTTCACAAGTATGTGTTTTTTTATTGATTCTGTTAGTTTATTTCATAGATAAAAGACCAAACTTAATTGCTGTATAATGAAAATTGTTTTAATTATTATAAATAAAGATAAATTATGCTAAAAGAAAAACAGTATGTCATTATGATCGTACTTCCTCTACTTATATATAAAAAACGGCGACAAGTAATTATTGGTTCAAGATTGGTACTAATAAGATTTGTTTCCAATACAAAGAAGTTTGCACCAATTTTATTTATTATATTTATTTACTTATTAAACCAAAGACACAATAAATCAAGGCATTTATCAATAACTTAAAATATTTTATACATTTTAGCGTACCAATCCAACTCCTACTAATATTATAAATGTGAAAGTTGGTGAGGATGTTTGTAACTCCTTCACGCAAAAACTACTGAATGGATTTTGATGAAACTTTAAAGTAATATAGCTTATACATCAGAATAACACACAGGCTACTTTTTATACGGGTAACACGCGGGCAAAGCCGTGGGCAGAGGCTAGTATTATATCAGTTGCTACAGTAATGTAATCAGTTAGTATAACTTCAAAACATAGGACCCCACATTTCAACAAGCAAAATCCATAACACGCATAAAATCAAACAAAAAGAAATTGACATCGAACTTTTTCAATCTCGAAATTCATATTCGAACTCGTCACGTCAAAATAAGGCCTTTATTTTTATGTTAGAATAAGCATTTGAACTTTCTTATTTGCCAGGAATTGTATCTATTAAACTACTAGCTTCTGCACACGACTTTGACCCGTGTAAAAAGTAGACTAGATGTGGTTCAATATTCTTTTCTTTTTCGAAAAAATCATTCTAACACACAGATATTATAACCTACTACTATAATGCTATACCCATAAGTAGCTGACACTCTGAAATCTATCACGCACGCACGCACGCACGCACGCACGCACGCACGCACGCACGTACCTAGCTGATGAAAAGTAGCTCTTACCGTTAAGAGGCCTGCGTTGGATGAATTGCCCATACAAGGGTAATACCATAGTCAATTTTAATAAGAACTTATTTCCACCATATTATGTTATTATTTGCATTCGAATAGTATTTATCTACGTATCTTGATATATATTTTTTCAAAATACTTACCTACCTAAAATGAAATGTAAACGGATCGCATTTTGGATATTTTTACGTCAAACATAACATGTTTTCTTCTTATTTGTTTCGTATTAAAAACAACAATACCTTACGTATAGTTCGGTTAGAGACATATATTATATTGTCTAGTTACAGAATAGCAATGTGAGAAATACAACAAGTTTTCATTCATCTTTTTTGTTATTACGGAACACCACCAAATTTATAACAAATTCTGTATGGCTAATATTGGTATCGCGCAAGCACGGGCGGGCCTGCATCAGTCAAAAAGAGATAGCTATATTTTTGGACGCGCTTCGAATTTAAGTTATGAGCGCTGTACGCCGGATCCTTAAGGCAGCGTTCGTAAGAATAACGCATTAGATTTTTATTATTACATTTTATTATTTTATTTTTATAATTTTATGGTAAGTACTATAACAAATGAGGTGTTGAGTAAATTGTACAAAAACAAGAAATAAAAAGTAGCTACATAGGAATATTATTATATATACAGAGAGGCTGTATCCTTTAAAACCTAAGAAGGTATATAAGTACTTCAGCCAGGCGAGAATTTTTATATTTTAAAAGTTAATTTTTATTTTTATTTAGATTAAATTGAGGTCTCATTTAATTTTTATTTACTTTCATTCAGATGAGTATCGAAATTGAAACTATTTTAAACATCTACAAACTATTTAGACGAGACATGCTCCTGTCATGACACACAGCTCCTAAAATGTCAATTCCACGGACACATTTTCAAATTTGGAAAGTCATTGCAGGAGCACCGACATGACATTCAAATTTCGAACACACACCGAGCCTGTCATTCACTCTCGAACAGACTGCTTTTGGATTGCTATTGAAGAATCGGGAACGTTTTAACAGTAGGGACAACTTGGAAAAAAAAGTAGAATAAATTGAGTGCGCCACTTACCTTCACCACTTCCTGTTACATCAATTCAGTTGTGAATTTTTGCCAAACTTCGAGTAAAATTTATGTTTTTAAAAAATTTTTACAACAAAGATATAAAATCTCAACGCGTATCAAATCAATGAAATTATTAATAATTAAAAAGATAAGTAACTTAATTAGGTTCTTAGACATAGGTTTGTTTATTCGTATGCACCTTAATATACTCGTAAGTACATCATCTTTATCTTTATCATATTTTAATATGCATTGACCAATTCCGCCATGGCGAATTGTGATGCTGAATCCTGATTTACATACTGGACATTTTGTATTTGCTATGCGCTGATTATGTCACACGATAAAAAGTTTTTCAAAAATAAAAAAATATGCGAATTTGTTCACAATTATGTATGTATTGTGATACATTGTTTTTTTATTGAGTAACTTAATGATAAAAGCATGATACATTTTCGTGTTCATATTGTGGAAAAAGATGTATGATATTTTGTTTTAACTGCTCGGAAAAAGAAAATAAAAGTCAGTTTTTAATTTGAACCGACACAAAGCTATTGTTTGATTTTAAACATCTCCAGTCCGGTTTATTTGTGTGGATGATAGCCTGAAGGCTGGGATTTCTTTTTGTGTTGTGTTTTCGCTTGTCCGGTTTATGCACATGCCCGGATTTCTAACTGGCGGAAGTATTTTCAGCTATTCCTAGATAACTCGAGTCGAACAGAAGCGTCGCAGTAGGAATAAATTTTAAGTTTTTATTTTATAATCCTATCATGGTGACGTGCAACCTATGATTAGCTAAAATACAATCTGAGTCAAATCAACTACTAATATTCTTATCATTCAATAAGTCAATTGAGTAACTTATACTAATTATTTAATCGAATAAGGTGCCTAAGTATCTGTTATACACATTAATAAACTTAAAAGAATAAATATAGTTTATTGTAAAAAAAAACAAGAATATATAATAATTTACTAGCATATTATATGATCATCCTAACACATACATACAAAATACAAAATACATAAAAAATACAAACATACCCTGTTAAACTCTAATAGATTAGAACCTTAGAAGGTTCTTATCATTGATTCAATTGTAATGTAGCTTAACAGAACTAGATGGCGCTAGTAAAAGTGTACGGATCCTAGAACGCGCTGACGAAAACGCGCAGGCGTCAATAACATCTCGTACATTTATTTGTAACAGTGTGAAATTAAATACACAGATATCATATCTAGTTGTTTATTTCCAATTGGACGCTCACTCCACTACCTAGCGGCTCCCGATCTGTATAGTATACATACCCCCCTTCAATTTAAAATGTATTCCATTTTATAATCATAATCATGGAGTCTTGTATAAAATAAATAAAAACCTGTTTCTTTTTATATAAATTTTAGCCTTTATTGTTAATCAATGTTCTAATTTTGATTTCTCTGTTCTAGTCAAATTTGACAGAGTGTTTCGACTATCGTTGTGTAAAAATAGCCTTTTAGAATACGTGTGAAAACTACCAAGTAACGTATGGTCACTTCATAAGGAAGTGGAAGCGATAGAAGTAAGTAAGCGAATTCAAAGTTTTTCCATCTATATGGTAATTCCGTCCCGATTTCATTGACTTTAAAAACATGAGGCAGGTAGGTCCGCTAGGTAGCAAGTTTGTGGAAAATACAAAGTTGCTTGATAACTGGTGACCCTACTCTTACTAAGTGTTTTCAGACTAGGAATGGAAACGATTTCTGATTTCTGATGACTTTTAATTCATTTTCATTTGTTAATGTAATTTTTTTTTCACTGCTGCAAAGTTCAAAGTTGCTTGATAACTGGTGACCCTACTCTTACTAAGTGTTTTCAGACTAGGAATGGAAATGATTTCTTCCTACTTTTAATTTATTTTCATTTGTTAATATTATTAATTTTCAATAACTGCTATTTTACATGTTCACAGGTCACTTCACATTTTGTGAAGTTTCGCTGCTACAAATCATTAAAATAAATCAGAAGTTTACGTTCATACGATTAAAGTTTATAGTTAATTAACCTACCCCAAAATGCCAATAACGATAAAAGGTCATCAATATAAGACGGACGATATAGATAACTCAGCCACACAACAGTGACTGGGGAATTTTCCACTCGAAAATGTTATGTGCGTTACATTGAGCTGTCTATTGTTGTAAAACGCATTTTTCTTTCTTTTTAGTTAACCTGTATCGTCCCACTGCTGGGCAAAGATCTCCCCCTAATTATTCGATCTACCTCGGTCTCCAGGGACCCCGGGGATGAGTCCAGGGTGTCTAGAAGACATATACCACTTTCTGCTGGCGTTAACGCCTACATTTATGTAAATGACATTAGCTATTCATATTGTAAAATCGCGAGTTTCTCCCTCCGCGTCGCGATCACTCACCCTGATGAGACTCTTGGAGTGAGTCGAAACTTAGTCGGTGCCTTCACCGATAGTGCGGTACGTGAAAATTCCCGTTTTTACAATATGAATATCTCTTTCTTGCTTGCACTATCAGTAAAAGAGAGCGATAGTTTAAATTTAGTTTAGTTACGTACTACAGAATCGAGGCCATATCATTGTTACACCCATAGGTAGATCAAATGAATAAATAAATTTATAGATGATGTTAGGAAGAGCTACATATTCATATTTTCAACAGATTTCAATACCTACACACAGCAAGGCATACCTACTCAAATTCTCAAAGCAACAATAATACGTGGTACGAGGAACTCTTCAAACGCCTTCAATTTCTTGGTTTCATAACGAGATATGGTTCCAGGGCTTTATGGTTTTACTACTTGCTACAAACTCGATTGGATGTCATCAAAATCATACCGAAATTTTTATGTTACCAACATTATTGTCACTCCTAAAAACTTGTAAATTCAAACATTAAAACTTTTGGCTTGTTCATCGCTAGCTAAACTAAAATTTATAAACTCACCACTTGGCAAGTTTATGTCTTGGCAAGTTGCCGCATAAGACAAGCTAGGAATGTTAGCTATCAAAGTGAATTATTCTTAAACTGTAAAAACAGTAATTATTATATAACGTCAATAAACTTGAATCTGAGCGCAAAATTTTCGAATCAATGGGCCTTTTGCTTGCGTTTATTGAATAAGGAGTAGAAAGATTGAGTAGGAAGTAATCACTTCATGAAAAATATGCGATAAAGACTTTTAGGTATATTCTGTATTTGTCCTTATGATTAGAGCAAAAAATCTAATACATGGCTAATCATAAAATAATAGTTTTTCGATTCTAGCTTCTGCCTATGGCTTCGCCCGCGTGACTAAAAGTAGCCTATGTGTTATTCTGATGTATAAGCTATATTGCTGTAAAGTTTCATCAAAATCCGTTCAGTAGTTTTTGCGTGAAAGAGTAACAAAAATCCATCCTCACAAACTTTCGCGTTTATAATTTGATAGTTTTTATAGTTTTAAGGATATAATTTGGTTAAAAATCGCCTTGAAATAATTCAAGTGTTGGTCCCAACGAACTGTTTTATTAAAAACATTTACTTATAGTTTGGCTTCCTAAACTGTCAAACGGGGTTGCCACAGATAAAAACACCAACATTTTTTATTTTGACTTACTAAAGTTTGATGTACATTATCAAGCGGTTGATAATAATAATAATAAATAATAATCGGAGCTTGTATTATGGGAACTACATGACTGATATACTACTTATATACATTTTTTACATATTATACATAGAAAACCCCCAGACCCGAGACAAATATTTGCAGAACATTTGTCCCGCGGCCGGAATCGAACCCACAACCTTCTGCGTCTCAGGCGAGCCTTCGCCCACTGCGCCACAGAGGTCTTCAAGATTGAAGTTGATGTTTGCCAGTTGAGTTGTCTAAATCTTTCAGATAAGAATCGAGTTTTCATCGAGTACAAATAGTATAACCCTTGTTGTGCTCTGGAGCAACACAATCGCAGTGGCTAACGATCACTCGAATACAGACCCCACTTTGCAAGACCAAACGAACGAGTGCAACTCTTTTTATGTATTTAAGTACTGGGTTGGTTGCTTTGAATGGCAACACCCAGATAACTGACGATTATTTGCAATCGCATTTTCCCGCAGGGGGAATCGGATCCGCTCATCTATCTCTTAAGCCATTTCTGTGTGGACGACCTATGCACATTAACCTACCTTATTATTTTTGATACTCTTTCTCGATGAGTTCATCTTTTTTGATTTGCATCACAACTGAATGAAGGATCATAAAATTAAAACTATAATGTGTTGCCTGATTCTTCTAGGTTTAGTTGCGATAAATTGGTGTAAATTCACTTATCTATAAAATTCGACGATTCTTAATAAAATTATTGATGTAATTTCAACAACTTGCCATCTAAACAAATTAAAGTCGAATTTGTGGCGCGTGAAGAAAGTCGTAAATTCTCTTTAAAATGTTAATAAACACGTAGTTTTTAAGCCTACATTTCTATATGATTATTGTGCTTTCAATGAATAAAAACCAATATATCCTACTTCCTACTAATATTATAAGCGTGAAAATTTATGAGGATGTTTGTTACTCTTTCACGCAAAAACTACTGAACGTGTTTTGATGAAATTTTACAGTAATATAGTTTATACATCAGAATAACACATAGGTTACTTTTTATCCGTGTACTACGCGGGCGAAGCCGTGATCAGAAGCTAGTTACCTAGAAGTCTAAATATTGACTTTGACAAAATGAGGACGGATCTCGAAACGGTCAACGAAACGTCAGTAGGATAATAGTAAAGTATTCGATATAAGTAAATGGATAAATAAATAATGTTGGACATTTTTCACGCAGCATCATCTAGCCCCAAACTAAGCAAAGCTTGTGTTATGGGCACTACATGACAGATATACTACTTATATACTTTTTTTTGTGAATATACATACATAATTATACAAAAAAACACCAAGACCCGGTATAGATTTTGAAAATATCCTACTAATATTATAAACGTGAAAATTTGTGAGGATGTTTGTTCCTCTTTCACGCAAAAACGACTAAACGGATGTTGATGAAACTTTAAAGTAATATAGCTTATACATCTGAATAACACATAAGCTACTTTTTATCCGGGTACCAGGCGGGCGAAGCCGTGGGCAGAAGCTAGTATTTAATAATATCTTAAAAACCAGTCAATTATACCAAAAAATATAAGGAAACGCAATAATGTTAACACGGTCAAGTGCCCCCATATTAGTAAAGTGGGTCGAAGTGGGTCCGAGTGGGTCCAATTCGTAAGATGATATTCCGGCGGCATAGCGCCCTTTTTCCTTGAGGATTAGTTTGTGTTAGGTTCCTAACGAGTTGCCACAAATGTAAGGAGAGCGCGTGTGAAAGAGAAACGAACATTTTCCGCACAAATTTCCAAAAATATTGTCCTACTACCGCCCCACTTTTCATTACACAAAGGTTAGCTGGAAGAAAATGCTAGTTCGCCTATTATTTATTTAATTAGATCCAATTACACTAATTATTAAAAAAAAAAAATATAGGTAATTACACAACACAGAGGTGCCTCCGCGTCGCATAGGTAGTGCACGGCGCGACGCGGAGGTAGCAAGCCACCCTGACGAAGACTCTCGGAATGAGTCGAAACTTAGTCGGTGCCTTCACCGATACTGCAGTACGTGAAAATTCCCGATACAATATGAATAATCAAGTTCACGAAAGTTTTTGGAATAAAAAATAAAAAAATAAATTACTATAAAATTAGAATTAAAATTATTTTGAAATAAATGAAATTGTCAAATACATACGTCATTCTCGCAGTACCTCAAGCATACCAACATGAGTTCCTATGAGTGCCTATGTACTTGTTTTATCTTGTACAATAAAGCATTTTCTATCTATCTATCCCTAACCAATTTTTTGGGACCAAACACTGAAGCAGTGACGACACTGATTACGGTCGATCTTTACAGTAAGTAACAATAATCCTGTCTGATGCGATCAACCTCTGTGGCTCAGTGGGCGAAGGTCCGTCTGAAACGCAGGTTGCGGGTTCGATTCCCGCTGCGGGACAAATGTTTGTATGATCTACATTCATTTGTCTCGGGTCTAGGTGTTTTCTACGTATAATATGTATGTATTTACAAAATAAATATATATATATGTAGTATATCAGTCATATAGTTCCTATAACACAAGCTCTGCTTAGATTGGGGCTAGATGATGCTGTGTGTAAATGTCCAGCATTATTTATTTATTTATTTTCTATCTATCTATCCCAAGCCAAATTTTTGGGAGCAAACACTGAAGCAGTGACGACACTGATTACGGTCGATCTTTACAGTAAGTAACAATAATCCTGTCTGATGCGATCATTTTAAATCTATTACTCGACACCGCTTTCACTTTAATCTATTAGTTAGAATATTATTTTTATCATCTAAACACTAAGAAACAATATTTTTCGTTTTTGCAATAAAATAAAAATACTACTAACGATACCTATGTTTTAGATCAGACCTAGTTTTTGGCAAAGTCAAAGTCAAAATTAATTTATTCATTAAAATCACAAGGATTAATTCACTTTGTGTCATACAGATATATTTAATTTCTTTGGTCTTGATCATTCAGCATTGTATCTGAAAATTTTAACATTCGAAAGCTGTCGGTTAGTGTTCCAATAAGCGACGGTTATGAGCGAATTCCATTTTTTGTTTTATACAACTTTAGTGGCAAACATGCATACAGCCTGTTGGTAAGCGGTTAACGTAACCTATGAACGCTTGTAACACTAGATCATATTCATATTCATATTCATTTATTCATGCTCAAATGTACATCAGCTTAGGTGTTACATCAAAGTAGCTGTACATGGACCCTGTAAGGGCGCTGCAAGTTCAGTCAATATTTATTTAAAATTAGTTAATACTAATAGTAAAATCGTAATTATGAATGTCAAATAATACATAAAAAAAAATTAAAAAATAATAATAATAATAATCATCTTACTTTATAAATTGATTTAAAATAACCTATCTACCTACTTATTCCTACCATGCATGTCAATATATTAATTACAATGTCCGGATACAAATTTAATAAAATCAAAGAAGTCAATGTTAAATAAAATTGTAAAATCTACGTAAACAGTCACCTTATACTAACCTAAATGTCATATTTAATTTATTTATCACTCGTGCGTTGCCGACCTTGAGACAATATTGGTGAAAAGTCTCATGTGCCGGTGTGATTACATCGGCATACCCTTCGATCACAAACACAGCGATGCGAAAATTACTGATTGTCTGCAGAAATAGTTGGTAGATATTCCCCGGACGACGGTTACGACACAGTGTACGCTTTATAACAAACTCCCAAGAGATATACAAAAATTATCAATGAGCAAATTTAAAAACGTAATTGAACAAAAACTTATTAAAAGGCGTACTATAAAATATCTGATTATTTAGATGACAAAAACTCTTGTGATTGAAAATGCTCCAACTCGAACCCATTGTTTTGTAAAAGGATCATTAAAAAGAATAACCAGCCTTGTTTTCTTGCCTTTCTTTCCTGGCTTGGTCGCGGAGGAACAGGCAGTAGATAAAAACCGACGTTTCAAAGTGATCCTTGTGATTTTATTGAATAAATGAATTTTGACTTTGACTTTGACTTGATTTTGACTTTGATGAGTGCTTCACACTACCCATAAAATACCTCCAATATTTGAACTTGCTTCTAACTCTTATACCTTCGGATCTGCGTATTGATTATGGATCAGAGAAAGTTCATCATAGGGACTAGATATATATACTAGCATCTGCCCACGGCTTCGTCTGCTTGGTACCCGGATAAAAAGTAGCCTATGTGTTATTCTGATGTATAAGCTATATTACTGTAAAGTTTCATCAAGATACGTTCAGTAGTTTTTACGTGAAAGAGTAACAAACATCCATCCTCACATACTTTCACTTTTATAATATTATTATAGTAGGATGCATCAGAATAATACATAGGGTACTTTTTTTACCACGCGGGTGAAGCCGTGGGCAGAAACTAGTAAGATCATAATGTAAAATTTTTGTTTAATTCTGGTGTACTTATGCAATAAAGAGTTTTCTATGTTATCGGATATTGGTGTTTTCTAAGTATTCTATGGGTGTATTTACAAAAAAAAAATTATATAATTAGGCACCTAGTATATCGTTCATGTTCACAAGCTCTGCTTACTTTGGAGGTAGATGATGTTTATATTGTAAAAACGCGAATTTTCACATACCGCACTATCGGTGAAGGCACCGACTAAGTTTCGACTCATTCCGAGAGTCTTCATCAGGGTGAGCGATCGCGACGCTCTCCCTCCGCGTCGCGTCGTGCACTACTAGATGATGTTGTGTGAAATGACCAGCATTATTTTTTATGCATTAATCTATCTATCTATCTATAAAATCTATCCCGAGCTTTACAATGTCGTCATTGCATCGGCGTCCAATCGAGCTTAGTCTTGAATAATTGAGCTAAACTATCTTGTTTGAACAAGCTGATGATCCGCTTCAGCTAGTCTCCGAACCCCAGCTTATGTAATCAGGCCGGCCACTGTGGAGCAACGCAGCTAAATTGACAATTTAGTGATGTTGCCACAGCGTTGCGGTGCAATAGTCGATCCCAGATATGTTCAACACTAAGCCCGGTTATATTTTGGGAGTTTAGTTCACGTTAGGGCATATTCAGGCTGACTGTATTGGACGGGTTCACTCAAATGTCTACACTAAGACTAGCTTCTGCCCACGGCTTCGCCCGCGTGGTACCCGGATAAAAGTAGCCTATGTGTTATTCTAATGTATAAGCTATATTACTGTAAAGTTTCATCAAAATCCGTTCAGTAGTTTTAGCGTGAAAGAGTAACAAAAATCCTCACAAACTTTCACGTTTATAATATTAGTTAGTATTTTGTTTAAGCAAAAGATAAAAATCGTTTATTTTGTGTCACATGCAAAAGAGTACATGTTTATTATACATGAAAAAGAGAGAAAGAAAGAAAATACATTTATTAATCTCAACACAACACAACAGGTGACAAAATACAGAACAAATAACGGAAAAGTTGCATTAAAAAATTACAAAAAATAAAATGCTGTGTAGTAAGAAAGTAATTATGTAAGTTAAATAATTAGCGTTTTCATAGTATGTGGTACACCACATACTACCCCTTGTAATCTTTCGTACAGTACGTTCCATCCAAAGGTTGTCTGGTAGCAATCGCTAATTAGCGAGAACATCGCCTATTGTATAACAATGATAAAGTTTGTACTATTTATTTAAGCTGAAATATTTGGTGTGTGTATTTTCTATCTATCTACCTACACAGATGGGACTAATTAGCACAAAAATCTTCTCTTTGTCACTATGTTTTTGTTAAAATCTTAGGTATTTATTGTGTCTATTTATCTATTTTCTCTATGTGTAGATACCTGTCCTTTCTGTGCTTTGTTGTTGTCAAATAAATAACTTTCTTTCTTTCTTTTACATGTTTGAGTCATTAAAAAAAAACTTGGCAGCAAAAACCGTGACGCCGGTTGTGCGTGCGGGTTAGGATACGCGGTATCTATATAAGTACGTACAATAAAGAGATGAAACTGTTCAAAAACTGTTCAATAATAGAAGAGCTGGAATCGATACAGATTTAAATAATTTTGTTCAAAAACTATCGTGAACTTGACTATTCATATTGTAAAAACGGGAATTTTCACGTACTGCACTATCGGTGAAGGCATCGACTAAGTTTCGACTCATTCCGAGAGTATTCATCAGGGTGACGTCATCATCACGGCACGGCTTCATCGTGCACGGCGCGACGCGGAGGGAGATAGTCGCGACCACTCACCCTGATGGTGAAACTTAGTCGGTGCCTTCACCGATAGTGCAGTACGTGAAAATTCCCGTTTTTACAATATGAATTTTGTTCAATTTTCATGTTCCGATAATTATGAAACTAAGCTCAAATTTAAATATTTTGAGCTTAGTTAAGAACAAAGCTTGAGTTTTATGTTTTTTTTTCTTCGAGTAAATTCAGAGCGGAACGATAGTTTGCAAGACCAATAGACTCGGTACTACATTCGATATTCGTATATAGAACTTGCTGGATCTTTTGTTCGTTTGTTTGCGTTGAGCTTACGTAAAATACAGGGCTTAGGTCATGGAGTAACAAACTTGTGGACATTGTTTGAAAGCAAGTAACAATGCAAAAGCATCAGGTTTGATCTTTCTATACCAAATCCTTATGTTATTACCAGAAATATTTTTTATTTATTTAGTTGGTTTAAAATAAAGTTTATCTGACTATAAAATTAATTAACTGAACTTTGAATAAAAAGTCAAAGTTATTTCGAGCCACGTGGGAGCTAAAATCGTTCTTCATCATCACAATCATCATCTACTGAAGAAGTTTTTTGATGGAAAAAGGTTAAAAAGATGGATAAACCCTTTGTTGTTCGCAACACTAATTTTAAATAATACATAGGTAACTAAAAACAACAAAAAAAAAAATCAATGAAAAGTCTTGCAGCTTGAAGCGATTTCTTTGAGACAAACTTGCGAAAAAAATATAAGAATGGCGCAGTGTAATGGTGAAAAAACGATATATGTATGTACTATATATATGTATGCATATGTACATACATATATAGATAGATAGATAGATAGATAAACTCTTTATTGCACACCAAAGCAAAATACAAAAAGACACAGGAATTCACAATAATATAAGGTACAATGGGCGGTCTTATCGCTAAAAGCGATCTCTTCCAGACAACCTTTGGATGGACAGGAATAAATAGAATCAAAAGACGGCGGTGTACGAGTACCTAAACCTACAACATATATATATATATATGTTGTAGGTTTAGGTACCGCCAATATATATATATATATATATATACTAATATAATATATAGTTAAGCCTAAAAGGCTTAACTACTCAGTACATTAGAAAAGTGACCTTGCAAAATAGTAATTTTTGTCACGAGCATTTTCTAAAAATTGTAACTTAATAATAGAGTCCAGAAGTTAATTGTTCAGATGAAGAGTTTTACTGGATACTGTTTACTGGTTGGACCTTATTGGAACTTTTCTAGTGCTCAAGATAAGTTGCAGTGTTATAAAGAGAACACTAGTGGTTTAGTGGTTAGGGAACTCGACTTCCGATTCAAAAGTCGTGGCTAAGAATCCCGTCTTGCACCAATGTTTATTTTTTACTGGGAACCAGCGTGTCTTAAAACTAGAAAATTCAAAGACAGGCACCGACTAAGTTTCGACTCATTCCGAGAGTCTTCATCAGGGTGAGTGGTCGCGACTTTCTCTTTCCGCGTCACGCCGTGCCCGACGTATTTTATAATGTAGGTATATTAATAAAAATATCATACATTATCTTCTGTAAGTATATATTTGGATGTAAGTATTTAATTATGAATTATTTTCATTTTAGTTTTTAGTTAACTTCTATTTAAGGTAACTAGTTATTTAATTAAATAAAATATTATCTTATTTTGGTAATCAGTCAAACACAACTACTGCCCCACTCTTCATTACACAAAGGTTAGCTGGAAGAAATTGCTAGTTAGCATTAAGTTCGCCTGTATACTTTTTTTATCTTGTGCAAGAAAGCATTTTCTATCTATCTATCGATATAGATATGAGTTCGTAACTATCAGTATCCAACTTGCATAGAAACTAACTAATTAATCCATCTGCTTAGCTGAATTCAGTACGAAATTAGCTAACATCGTATAATTATGATTTCCGTTTACAGACAGGACTATCAATATGTAGTACAAGAGCCAGCGTTTCATTTCACTTTATATAGATACTGTAGGTACTTAGAACTACTTTGGTGCTCGAACCCTATCTTGTCCCAATAAAGTTTCATTTTTTTTTAGGAAGATGTATACGATGATACTCGTACTTCCTGATACCCACGACATAGAGAATCCTAGTTTGAGGTCAATATATCGTCGGCTTGCTAACAACACCGCGTAAATCGACTTTCCTAACTTTTCAGGAGAACCAAAAAACTGTTTTATCAACTCCGCACAAGTCTACAGAATTGAAATCGCTAACGCTGAACTTAAAACTGTGATTGGTTGAAATGCAATGTTTGTATTGGTGAACAGAACCGCAGTGAAAAGATCTATCCAATGTCATAAAAATGACAAAACCGCAAAATTTCGACTTGAGCGGTGTCGTTAGCTAGCCGACGATATGTATGTGTCTGTTGAGTGTTTATTTATAAAAAATAATGTCAAAATAAACGCTTACCCAAAAAGTATCAAGATTAACTGCGATCTCCTTGACTATAACATTTGAAGTAATCTCCATTACTACGGTTTCTAATAATATTATATTCATATTGTAAAAACGGGAATTTTCACGTAAAATATTATATTACAGACTGAAAACCTCTTTTTAAATGATTTAACCAAATAAATTCCGTCTCTGACACTATAACATACAGAACCATCGCTAACTCTCCTCACACGCGTACAGAACACTACGACATATTGAATTTTGGTCACGTAAAATCTTTGTATTTTCTCTCATTCGTGTCTCTTTTAGGGATCCGTGGTCTAATTTGATTTCGGCGCTTGGAATCGATTGACGGGGACGTCGAGTCAGCTTTTCACAATTATTTACGGATCCTACTAATATTATAATCGCGAAATTTTGTGAGGATGTTTGTTACTCTTGGCAACCTCTGTGGCGCAGTGGGCGAAGGTCCACCTGAGACGCAGAAGGTTGAGGGTTCGATTCCCGCTGCGGGATAAATGTTTGTATGATTTGCATTAATTTGTCTGGGGTCTGGGTGTTTTCTATGTATAATATGTATGTATTTACAAAAAAATGTACATAATTAGTATATCAGTTATGTAGTTTGCAAACACAAGCTCTGCTTACTTTGGGGCTAGATGATGCTGGATCAAAATGTTTCAAAATTAGCATTATTTATTTATTTCACGCAAAAAATATTGAACGGATTTTTATGATACTTTAAAATAATATACTTATAGCTTATACAACAGAATAATACATAGGTTACTTTTTATCCGGGTACCACGCGGGCGAAGCCGTGTGCAGTAGCTAGTATAATATCATGTCATGTCGTGTCAGTGTAGTAGGTAAAAGATTAAAAATAATCTTCTTATCTACTAATAGATTATATGAATACTCTATATTATACAAAGAGTTTTCTTCCAGCAACTCTGGGGCAAGAAGGAGGTAATTATTGAGGTAGGATCGTGTTCTTTAATGACGGAAGAGGATTTCTCTCGCTATTAGGATGTCAATATACGGGACCCTGTCATTTTCTATAAAACACACACATGCCCAATGCCCTTCAAGGTGAAACTTTCAAGGAGGCGTATACAGGCTCCTAAACAAAATTATCAACAGTTTGCTTGACCTACTTATACCATCTAAATAATAAAATAAAATAAATAAATAAATGCTGGACATTTTTCACACAGCATCATCTAGCCCCAAACTAAGCAGAGCTTGTATTATGGGAACTACAAGACTGATATACTACTTAAAAACTTTTTTTTTGTAAATACATACATATTATACATAGGAAAACACCCAGATCCGAGACAAATATTTGCAGATCTTACAAACATTTGTCCCGTGACAGGAATCGAACCCGCAACCTTCTGCGTCTCAGGCGGACCTTCGCCCACTGCGCCACAGAGGTCGTCATTAATAATTATTTTAGTCATCCCTTTATCTCGCTATGAAAATAATGTAGGCGTAAATACTTTGTATAAAAATATAGTTTTTTTTTTGCAAAAACACAGAATACAAGGGTCAGTATGAGCTCGTTATTTGTTCGTCTTGCGGGTTCCAATACCATAATTCACAAAAATATTTATTTGTTTAAGAAAAAGCGATAATCACAATGTTAATACTAGAAATAAAGATAAACTCGCTGTTGCCACTTGTAGACTCCATAAAGTTAGTAAATCGTTTAAAGGGCACGGTGTACGCTTTGTTTTGTAAAAGGATCATTAATAAGAATAACCAGCCTTGTTTTCTTGCCTTTCTTTCCTGGCTTGGTCGCGGAGGAACAGGCAGTAGATAAAAACCAAAGTTTCAAAGTGATCTTTGTGATTTTATTGAATAAATGAATTTTGACTTTGACTTTTGACTTTGACTTTTGTAGTAAGCGTTGACGTCTCGTTTCTCTGTGAAAAACTGTCGAACCGTGACGTTGTTTCATGGTTTACGAGGATTAATTTTGATATCATATTTTTAATTTCCTTTTGAAAACTGTGTACTTTTTATATATTAATGATATTTTCGTTGATAAGTGCTTGTATTTAAGTTTTGTTATATATATCTGTTTCTATGTAGATCCTTTAAAAAGTGTCACTGCTTAAAACCGTTCTAATTAAATCAGAATAAAATTGCCTAGTAAATAAATGGTCAAATTGGCCGTTGTTCGGTTATGACTGTAAGTTACATTAATTTATAAGTATTATTATTTGTTTATAAAAAAAAACTCTAGTGTAGGTTATTCATATTGTATAAACGGGAATTTTCACGTACTGCACTATCGGCGAAGGCACCGACTAAGTTTCGACACATTCCGAGAGTCTTCATCAGGGTGACGTCATCATCACCAGAACCAGAAAAAAATAGCAAACAAGGGAATAAAAGTATATAAGTAGTACTTATATCGATAACCCGGTTTCCATAACACAAGGTCTGTTTACTTTGGGGCTATATGACTCTTCGTAAAAAACCATATTGGAAGAAACTAGGACGCTCGAAACGAAACATGTGCTATCGGTTACTGTTCCAATATGCAGCGATGGGATTGCAACATGTCACATAGAATGCCATACAAAACTAGGGCATGTGGCATTTTTCATGCCTTTTACTTAGTAACGATCTGATCTATCAAGGTACATTACATACAGCTGTGAGCCTTTTTATTTTTCTTTCAGGGCGACCTCAAAGCGATGGAAAAAAAACGAGAAATCTCTTTGCACTGGTACTGTCAATAATACTTTGTAGATAACTAGCTTCTGCCCACGGCTTCGCGTTGTACTCGGATAAAAAATAGCCTATGTGTTATTCTGATGTATAGGCTAGATTAGAGTAAAATTTCATAAAAATCCGTTCAGTAGTTTTTGCGTGAAAGAGTAACAAAAATCAATCCTCACAAACTTTTGCGTTTAAAATATTACTAGCTTCTGCCCACGGCTTCGCCCGCGTGGTACCCGTATAAAAAGTAGCCTATGTGTTATCCTGATGTATAATCTATATTATTGTAAAGTTTCATCAAAATCCGTTCAGTAGTTTTTGCGTGAAAGACTAACAAACATCCATCCTCACAAACTTTCACGTTTATAATATTAGTAGGATAGTAAGATAAATAGCTTATGTTTTTTATTATATTTAAAAGGGGGCTTTTCATACAGTGACTATACCACCTTCGTACAGACAACCTAGATAATAATAATAATAATAATGCTGGACATTTTTCACACAGCATCATCTAGCCCCAAACTGAGCAGAGCTTGTATTATGGGAACTACATGACTGATATACTACTTATATACATTATTATACCTCTACAAAGAAAACATCCGAGACAAATATTTGCAGATCATACAAACATTCATCCCGCGGCTGGAATCGAACCCGCAACCTTCTGTGTCTCAGACGGACCTTCGCCCTTCGCAGTCAGATGCACTCGAATGTGACAGTGAAACCGATAGTAGTGGTATTCGCAATAAACGAGTGAGAAAGAGGGTAAATCGATTTGTCTACCAAACCCACCCATCCACCCGCAAGGACTACAGTCCCTCCCGTGATCATGGCACATGCAACTGTGCCGAAATATCGGGAAACATTTAAAAACTCACGAATCATAGTAAATATCTCGTTTTTAGTAAAAAATATGGTAAAACTACTTTTTCTTTTCAAACTATCATTAGTTTGAAAAAAAAAATCATTTACAGACTACAACTTTTTATCTTTTTTAGGGTTCCGTAGCTCAAAAGGAAAAAACGGAACCCTTGTAGGATGACTTTATTGTCCGTCTGTCTGGCTGCCAAGACCCTTTATCTCGGGAGGAATCGAGTTGAAATTAAAACCATACACTCAGGTCTACAGTCCCTTGAAGCTGTGAAAAAGTGTTGTCTCGCTGCGGGAATCGAACCCGCAACCTTCTGCGATTCAGGCGGGCCTTTGCGCCACAGAGGTCTACAATATAATAAAGAAAAGAAATAATAACGATACGAAGTTAAATAAGAAGCTAATAAAGTTAGAAAAGACACAATCCTCTTAAAATATTATTCCCATAAAAGAACGCACAACATTTTTACGCTAAACCACAGACTACAAGTTTTTTTATTATTTTTATTGCTATTTATTGCAAATTGAAAGAGCGAATGTAACGTTATATAGGTTATTCTATCACAAACTACCCGCATCGCGTTTTATGGAACAATGCCATCCTAAAACAGGGAAAGGTTCTTTTTATTATGATTATTTAAATTCGATTATCTCGGAGGCCATACGGTTATAGACACAAAACGACTCTACTTTATCCTATTTAGAAAATAGGGATAGTAAATAAAAAAAACTGTTATATATATATTTTTTCTCTAAATAAATGTATTCATACACGTACGTAAAAGTATATACAAAAATACAGATGAAACAGCTAGCTATCTAAAGACCGTTGCAAACGATCTATAGATTGCTTAACTGATCCAGATCACTACCAGACGGAAGCGTTCCCAAAATACTGGTCGCATTGCCACGCTGAATGGCAATGCTAATGCATTGACCCAGATAAGAGCCAGCTAAGTACCTACCTACTTAAGAGACAAACAAACTTATGGCCCACGTGTTTGTGAGCGGTTACCGTAACCTATGGACGCTTGCAATATCACTAGGTATCACTCACGCGTTGCCTCCCTGAGATATCAAGATGAAAGATCTCATGTGCCTGTGATTTCATCGGCAACAATACCCTTCTAACTGGAACACAGCGATGAAAGCATTAATAATTGGCGGCAGAAATAGGCATGATGGTAGTACTTCCCGGACAAGCCTCTCCAGAAGCTTATTCTTTGAATGAATGAATGAATGAATGAATTAATTAATTAATGAACGAACGAACTAACGAACGAATGAATGAATGAATGAATGAAAATACTTTATTGCACACCACAAGATAACAAAATAAACAAAATCTTAACAATACAAAAAGTACAACGGTCTCTTTGCTTCTTGTTGTGGTACTATGGCATTCGCTCCTGATACTTATGACACAGGGAATCCTAGTATAGGGTCAGTACTATAATGTGTCTATTGGGGTGTGTGTTTGTTTAATTAATTAGGTATGAGATCGACACGTTCTTTTTGCGATTCAGTGCCCCCTTGTGAAGATAAAACCTACCTAAAAATAATCCTTTCAAAAATACAAATCATTTTCTACTAGAAGATACATGACTGGAATCTTCGCGAAATATTTTAGCTGAATGCTAGCCCATCGTAATATAAAACAGTTTTCAGGCAATACCTACTCTTACCATACTGGGCACAGATTAAAAAGTTTTTTGCTTTTTAAACTGTGTCTATTTCAACTTTTGAATGACAGCTATGACAACACGAATCATCAAATCGGCGCATGGCACCGGTCAGCTATACAAACAGACAATAATATTAAGAACTATTTAAATAAGTTTTTAAAAGTTCTTAATTTACTTTAAGTACGACAAAATAGTTAGGATTTTTAATGAGAGAAGCTACTGGCTCCTGTAATATAGTTTTTACTTGTTGGCGAGTCTATGGATTCATTTTTAATCTGTTACATTTTATTAGGTTAAATAAATTCATTTTTTGTAACTAGCAATATTTCAATAGACAATCCTACTACTATTATAAACGCGAATGTTTGTTACTCTATCACGCAAAAACTACTGAACGGATTTTGATGAAACTTTGCAGTAATATAGCTTATAAATCATATTAACACATATGTTACTTTTTATCCGGATACCACGCTGGCGAAGCCGTTGGTGGAGGCTAGTTTAAAGATAAGTTTTCATTAGTACGTATATTTTGTACTTACAAAGAAAACTATTGACCGCCAAATACTAAAATTTTAGTCAATACTTAGTTTAGAGTGGTCTTCTAAAATAAGTCATGACCAAACGTTCAGCAGTTTTATTCATGGCGTATCGCGCAATCTCTTTCCAACTGTACTTAAATCTTAAGTGGAGTTTCAGTATTTGGCCGTGAGCCATTTAAAGAACGTTTTAAACAGATTAACTGATTCAGATCACTGGACGTCCCCTAAATTCCGGCTGTAATAACACGTTGAATAGCAATGCTAATCAGAATATGAAAAGAGCCAGATCTCGGGCTACGCGTCACTTTGGCTGCCTAGACAGATCAGATTCTGATATTTGTTACCAAAGTTTTTCTAAGGAATAATAACTATTTGTGTTTTGTAATTTACAGCAAAATAAAGATTAAAATTACATTATCATATTATTATTGACTATAGGTATTAACTATTATAAAATAAGGAGTTAAAATCTTGATCCGAGTAGAGTAGAGGTGTGTTCGATCGAGGATGAACGTTTTATTACCGTACCACCAAGCCACCAATCAGTCAAATACAAAAAAAAAACACAGGCATCTATGACGTAGCTGAAATTTAATGAATAAGATTTGAAAATCATATACAATTTTGCGCAAGGATTGAAATTAAATTAAATTAAATATATTTACAAAAAAATAACTAGGGGGGGGGGTATAACTAGGGGTTATAACAAAAAATGCATTTCAAATCTGAGTTCCAGCCCGTCTTAAGAGTCCCTTTCAAGCCATCTAGGACTACCTTCACCACCAACTTCCCGCAATCTTTATCGTTTTATCGGTTTGCTTACACTACGTCATAAAGATTAACATAGAAAATCTAGATCTAAATGCCAGAGAGAGAGAGAGAGAGAGAGAGAGTAAATGGGTAATGTATATTTACGAGCAGACTTGATTGCTCAAAGCATATGTAGTCAGCAAATTTAGGTTCTTATTGTGAAACTGTGCCGAAAAGCGGGTGGATTCGTGTGTGGAGAATTGTGTTTGATGTTTTTTAAAAGTTGATAGGTACGTAGGTATTGGATCTCAGGAGCCAGTGTGACTTTTATGTTACACTAGGTTATTATTTCAGCTTGTAAAAAAAAGTCAGTGATTTTCATACAGTTTAATTCGTGATTTTCAATACTCTGACCCAGAGCAGCATCGAACCCATACCTCTCGCGTGGCAGCCAGTTTCTCGCTCGCCGCGCCATCGAGGTTATATACGTCGAGTGTAGAAAGGCACTTATCCGATGGACCGATGAACGTCGTGGGATTAAGGTAGCCAAAGATCGTTCGTCATAACACTCTTTGGAGAAGGCCTTTGTCCAGCAGTGGACTTCTACAGGCTGTTGATTATGATCATGGTATAATAAGCATTAAGTTCGCCTTCGTATTTGTTTAATGTTGTGCCGTAAAGCATTTACTAACTAATATTTTTAGATTACGTTAAAGCGCCATCTCTGTAACAAGTATGGCACTTGTTAAATAACCATAAAACCTTTAAAACACAAACACGTTCACAACTGTTTTTTAAAACACTTAACACTAAGTAATTGTGCATTTCTTTTGTTTTTTTTTTGTTCTTTTATGTTTTTGTGTTTGTACTGTAAATTGGTGTTATCCACAATAAAGAGCTATCTATCCATCTAATTCAATTTAAATTAAAAGTTTATTTATTTCAGACAGTACTTAACAAGCAATTTGTTATCAAACTAAGACTAAATTAAATTAAATTCTGCTAAGATAGCAAGAGGTAGGTATCTAGATAGAGACATCTTGCAACGATAACCAAACAATGATGAGTGTAAATAAATAAATAAAAATAAATAATGCTGGACAATCCACACAGCATCATCTAGCCTCAAGCTAAGCAGAGCTTGTGTTATGGGTACTAGATGACTGATATACTTAATACAATACATTACATAGAATACAATACATACCCAGAACACCCGAAACAAATATTTGCAGATCGTACAACCATTTGTCCCAGGGCGGGAATCGAACCCGCAACCTCCTGTGTCGCAGGCGGACCTTCGCCCACCGCGCCACATCGGTCGTCAAAATGGAAGTGGAATGGAGTGTGCTATGTATGACGCCAATTATCTATCGTAAAATACCGTTAACAATACGTGCTAAACAAAGACTCATTAAATATGCCCTTAATAGCATGCTTATTGAAAAGGCATACTCTTCCATTGACGAATTCTTGAATGATATTAATTTCTATTTATGCATGTAATTTGACATATTATTTTATTATTCTCTTTTGACATTGTTTATTCTTTATCTTTTTTAATTCTAATTTATAAATCATAATGTCTTTGTTAGTTCTTTTTTTTCTATAGATTTTAGATGTACACCATATGGTAGAAACTAGCTGAACTCGCATTGCAACACCTATGTAACCTAGTTTTCACAGATAATAAAATATATATCATTTCGATAAAGTCATTATGATTTCACTAATCGACCAATTTCCGCACAAAATGTCTCCAAACTGCCTCGAACTCTGTTCATAAGAAATACGGTATTTTTATAGCATAAAAGCCATTCCTTGGGGTCTAGACAAATACATTACGCTTACTTTTCCTTTCAAGCTAACGCAAATTCGTCAAGGTTAAACTTGGCAGCTGTCACGTGACATTTCCACAGATAATGAAATTTCCATACAATTCAATCTTGCAGGTATTAACACAAACAGAAAGAGGTATATGTCAAGACCTTAGGTCTGTGCGAATATCTCTTGGCACTACTTAAACGTGGCAGCCTCAACAGCATCCCATCCTGTGCCAATTATTGACTTGCCTGAGAAAAGCAAATTATATTTATATCCTAGGAAATGCTCCTCACTGATTTCTTATCATTGGGTAGCAAATTACCCGATGATAAGTAATCTGTGCGCGTCCCAATTAGGTTTTGCACATTTGGGTGAAGTGTGGTGCAGTGGATACACTTCTTCGAAGTGCTAGGAAAGACGGACGGTAGACACGTATCGCAATAACCAGAGAAACAGTATAATGCGCCACTTACTTGAGGGGAGCGTCTTTCCTCGCTGCGAATCTTCTGCCGGCCGGCTGAATGTAGGATCTTCTCTGCGAAGCAGGACTCGCATACAGAATATTTTAGGGTTTTATACAATTTCACGATAGAATTATTATTTTTTCTCGTTCCGTCGCACATCGGAGGTTTTTTTCCTCCGCTGTGCGCTATGTGGCTTTGCGAACGTGACATCTCGTCTCTCAAGAAGATTGTATTTAAATAAAGGAATTAGCCTTTTTGGAGTTGATGAAAATCATACATAATCAGTGTTGTTTTTTTGGTTCCTTTAATATTTAATTATTACTTATATTTACCAACAAGTAAAATGAAACTTGGGGATAAATAATAGCCGTTCAGTTCAGACATGGTCTATATTATTGTCGAAGACATTTTGTCCCAGAAGATCAGCGTGGCAGCAAAATTGTATGCTTATGTGGTGCGTTCCCATATGGCGAATTTTCCACTCGGAACGGTCAGAGTAACTTTATCCGAATACGAAAACTGTTAATAACTAATTTAATCATAATTATAGAAAACAAACACGCACACGACTGATAGGTATACCTAATATATTTTCAGATCGAAACTCACTATGTATTATATTCGTATTATTACCAAGAAAGGGTACCTAAGTCAGGAGCACGTCTCAACATGAGAAATATTTGGCATCCCGATTGCCAGATTTCACGCTCATCACAATCCGCGCATGCCTTGACTTTTTGATTATAAGGCATGCCGGTTTCCTTAAAATATTGTTATTTACCATTTTGAGCATGTATTGTGCGCATAAAACATGAGAAATAATCATATTTCTGGCCATCATATCCACAGACTGTCTTTTTGAATATGGATGCAAATTGTTATCTTTATCGATCGACGTTCATAATAAAAATCAGGCTGTATGAGGAACGCAGTCGCAGTGTAGTACGTGAATAGTTTTGTGCATGCTAGAGAGTGTGTAAACTCTACAACCTATAATGGTCACAAGTACATAAGTTTAATGTATGCCTCTATTATAACGTCGTCTAACCACTCCCGCTCGAATCGATCAATGTACTAATGAGAAATCACTAAATTTGAATGAAGTTAAAAAACAGCGCACGATGATAAAATTCAGTTCCGTCTAAATAATGGTCGAATAATGGCCGAGAAGTTCGACTCTAAGTTTTGTGCTCGACGCGACGCGGAGGGAGAATGTCGCGATCACTCAACTTGATAAAGACTCTCGGAATGAGTCGAAAATTAGTCGGTGCCTTCACCGATAGTGCAGTACGTAAAAAATCCATTTTTCACAGTATAAATAATGGTCATAAAATAATACCGGTAGGTGCTATACTCCCGAAGAAATAAGTGATCATGTCATAATATATTACGTTACATAAATTATGGTATTTGCAAGTGAAAGCAATGAAAGATGTTTCACGTCAAAAAAAAATATATGATAAACGAGTAAATTGTCTTGACCCCAAACTAGGATTCCCTGTTTCGTGGGTAACAGAAACTATGAGTACGGCTGTACCACAACCAGGCCCAGAACATATATCTGTAGAACATGCAAACATTTTTCCCGCTGCGGGAATCGAATTAATCGCGTCAAAAATAATTTTATTCTATACGCATTGTAATATTATGCTATATCATGTTGTAAACCACATAACGCTTGTAACTAGATGGCGCTATATTTAATAAATCAAGCGCTGAGACAGGCAAGGCCGAGACGGACTGCCGCCGATCATATGCTCGAGCGAACTATATGCATGGACGGTACGTAAGGAATAGGGATGTTCTATAATACATAATTATATCGATTTATTTACGGTCTGCCAAATAGGTGCGGGGGCGTTGGCGGTGGGATTAACAATCACTTGCTTGTCAAAATATCTATTAAGTTAACCAAATTAATAATGATAATTAATTGTCAAATTGTATATCTGTGGTATCATATTTTTTAAGAATAGGCTATGCATTACTATTATAAAGCGTATAATGTGTTGTCATAAGAACTTTGGTTGATACTTTTTAGACTTTATTTAATTCTCTGACTAGTACTTTTTTATAAATGAGTTTACCTCGTTCGATTGGCACCACACTAAAGCTGAATGAAGGATCATCAAAAAAATAACCAAGCAGAGTTTGTTGCCTGATTCTTCTATGCTTGGTCGCGCGCGAGGAACCGACGTAAATTCACTTTAAAATTTTAAATTCACGTATAGTTTTTAAGTTGACGTTTCTATATGATCCTTGTGATTTCAATGAATAAAAACCTATTGACTTTGACTTTGACCGAAATAAAAAAATCTAATTAAGTAGGCGGGGAAGGAAACTTAGTCGGCGCCTGCACCGATAGTGCGGTACGTAAAAATTACCTTTTTAAAAATATGAATAAACAATTTCACGATAGTTTTTGGAATAAAAAAAAGGATGAAAGGGTTGCAAAAACATTTTCTTACGTGCGAGTGGTACCTCTGATGTTGCAAGCGTCCCCAGGTTACGATAACCGCTTACTAACAGGTGGGCCGTAAGTTTGATTAGAAAATATGTGAGGAAACTGGAATGCTCTAGAACCAAAAGTTAGGTGTCTTCGGTTTCTTTATTCTCTATTGTACACAAAACTAAACACTTACAAAAAGACAGAATTAGATGACATGCACAAAGGCGAGCTTTACCCTAAAAGAGTTTTCTACCAGCAAACCTTGAGAGAGAGGTAATTATAGAGGTAGCACAGTGTACAGAAAGAAAATAATTAAATAATACATTCGTTGCCTTCGATTAGTTTTCTAATGAGCGGTGATGTGCAAATCAAAGACGTAAACATATGCCAAATATTATGTTTGGGTGTCGCTTTGGCTACCCTCTACTTGGTATTTTCAAAGATCTATGCACTGAGTATGTATCTGAGGATGTCCTTTTTGGGGAATACAGTTGTGAGTGTGTGTTTTTTTTCTCAAGATAAAGGAAGCCGCATGATACAAAACGTTTTTTTAAATCGAAAAAAGTATAGCCTACCTATCGCTGGATTTTTAATATTAAATACCTTCTCTTATCGACACTTTCCCCACTCTAATGAAACGGACCGCAAACATGTTAGAACCCTTTAGTACACACGATAAAATGCAGTCGTACGTCAAACGACTCTATAGCAAGCAGAATGTCCAGAAAATCCTTGTATATTTCAAACCACGTATTTCTGTCGAGTATTTTTCAACCCTGCAAGTATTTTGTCGTGTTTTGCTGAGACTCGCCATTTTCTGCTCATCTTTTTTGACGTCACTGCTCCCTTTGTGGTTTAATTTAATAAAAAATACTTAGAATTTGTTACGGTCATGTCACCGGTCAGTGTCCTGCCTCGTAATTACACTTACTAAATGGGAATGGGACGAAGATAATAGCCTCGATTCTGCAGTACACTCACTAAACTAAATTTAAACTGTCGCTCTCTTTTACTGATAGTGCAAGCAAGAAAGAGATAGCTACAATTTTAGTGCTGTCAAGTTAGTCAGATTTAAGTTTTCTACACAAATTTAGTCGTAATTTCAAAACATAATGACTATAATCACGAAGAAAAGCGGCACGTAAACTGATTTGACAGGAGTAAAATTCTTGCCATCTCTTTCTTGTGCACACTATAAGTAAAAGAGAGTGACAGTTTAAATTTAGTTTAGTTTGTATACTATAGAATCGAGGCCAATGGCGCATATTTCGGTCTTAGCAATGTCTAATTATTCAAATATTTTAAAATTAGATTTCGATTTTTTTTTTATTATTCAGCCTAGCAAAATTGGTACTTGATCAGTACTTACATTCACTCAAACTTTGACAGCCACTTCCGCGTGATCACCACCTCCATCGTATTTGGGCCTTAAGTATACGGATAACAGGGTACCCAATACGGATAAAGAAGCAATTTCAATAAAATAACACGACTGCATTACTTATTCGAAGGTTTTTTTCACATTTCGAATAATTCGCTTTTAAACTGATATTATTTTATCGTTTGATTTCCTCATTTCCATAGTGTAATTAGCAATTAACGAAAATTTGTCCAAACATCACATGACGTCGGTTCGATGAACTCCAAAAACCATTCGATTCCAATCCAAGCCACCCCAGCACCCGTACGAATTATTTCGTTATTTCTTAACCCGATTTAAAATCCTTTGAGGTGAAACCTGGGCTTTTCAGCACTGGTGGTCAAAGGGACCCGAATTCACGGTACGAGAGTTGATTTCAGAACGAAGTCAAAGCAAGTATTCTGGTTCGAGACGGGATCTTAATAAATTGTTTACAAATCTCACTATTTTTTTACTATTTTTATTGTGTCTCGGTACAGACTTTGTTAGTCTTTAAGAAGACTAACAAAGTCTGTAGGTACATAAAATAAATTACTTGTTGTTGGTTAGTCTGTTTAAAAAGAGATCCAAGAATAGCTAAAACTGGCCTACAAGTTTTTTACAAATTAGGAATTCTGAGAACGAAAACGTTCCCTAGCTCCTAAACATCTTACCTAGAGGCAAGAAACAAGGCTGTTAATTCTTTTAAATTATCCTAATAATTATCCTAATATTATAAACACGAAAGTTTGTGAGGATGTTTGTTACTCTTTCAAGCAAAAACTACTAAACGGATTTTGATGAAACTTTACAGTAATAAAGCTTTTACATCAGAATAACACATAGGCTACTTTTTATCGTGTGTACCCGACACGCGGGCGAAGCCGAAGCTAGTCCTTTTATAAAAAAATAATTTTATTAAACAATAACTTCAACCCACAGATTTTTCATTATCTAAATAATCCGAAATTTTATTGTGTGCCTTTTTATAAAGTTTTTGTTTAATACGTCCTTAAATTTGTTACTTGTATTTTTTTTATATTTCCACTCAAGTTCCGTTTTCCAAACACACATCCTGCAAATATTTGTGCCGAGTCTGATGCTGTGGTACCACGGTACTCGTAATTCCATTTACCTAAGGATACAAGAGATACTAGACTGTGTCTGTTGCGTATTTATTTATTTTATCCGCGATCTTTCTTCTTTATTCCTAGCTACTACTACAAGCTTCTGCCCATGGCTTCTGCCGTGTGGTACTCATATAAAAAGTAGTCTGTGTTATTCTGATATATAAGCTATATTACTGTAAAGTTGCATCAAAATCCGTTCAGTAGTTTTTGCGTGAAAGAGTAACAAAAACCCATCCTCACAAACTTTCGCGTTTATAATATTAGTAAGATTGTATACATAGACAAAATACTATAATAAAGGACATGTACAAAGGCGAGCTTAACACTAACAAGAGTTTCCTTCTAATAAACCTTTTATGATAGGGAAAACTTATAAATAATGCTAGGTACTAGTTACTTGTACATAAACGGTAACAGTAACTGATTGCGCGCTTATTAGAAGTTACAAAATATTATTTACTAGCTTCTGCCCACGGCTTCGCCCGCGTTTTACCCGGTATAAAAAGTAGCCTATGTGTTATTCTGATGTAAAAGCTTTATTACTATAAAGTTTCATCAAATTCCGTTCAATATTTTTTGCGTGAAAGAGTGACAAACAGCCTCACAAACTTTCGCATTTATAATATTAGTAGGATACCTATATATAAATAACTCAAATTATGCATACCTACAATACATACAATATTATAGGTACATATTCAATATTCACGAGGAAGTTTGTCGGTAAACCTTTAAGTTTTGAATCTCAATATCATGTATCTACTAACATAATCGATGTTCGCAAGTAGAAACCAAAGCTTCACAATATAATACCATCGGCTCTCAGCAGAACTGATTTGGTAAGCTAAATCGTCTCATTGTTATACCATCATTGGGGAATTGAGCGGGGAAATTTGATTGGTTGGCAGTTCTTGATTGGGGAGTGATGGATGGACATGCGACATTTTTTGGCGACTCGCGTCTGCTCGTAACTGATGCGAAAGAAGTATAGATTCGATTATTTATGCTACTGACTGTGAAGCTGAATGTTTCTTGAACAACGAGTAGTTGATTTCAAAGCCATGTAGGCCCCTCTATAAAATGTGGACTCAAAAATATTTGATTTTATACGCAAACTATTTTTGTGAAATGGTTCAATCTCGTGTGTTTTTCTCAGTTTTACTGTCACCTCGGTCTTGCTGATATAACTTTGCGGGGTTTACCTTGTACCACAGAATATTTAGGGATACTCCATAACAGACAAATATCAACAGATCAAATTGCTGGACACGAAATCTAGATTTGCTGTAGCAAACATATTACAAGATTTATTTAAAACATTGTCATTTAAGGCTAGGTTATTCGTTATTTTTGGGGTTAAATATGAATACAAACTTATTATTACGTATTTTTATATTTTTTTAATAATTACTTTTAATTGGCTGATCTGTCTCAATACTTTACAACCTAGCACCGAAAATTCGAGGACGTGCCATTGCTTAGTATTTCAATAAGCAACAATAGGCTTGCAGCTTGTCACGTGAAATACTAATTACTTGCAAATTATTTTATAACATTATGTTACTTACTAACAAATTATGGATCAAGTTATCTGGATAAATTAATAATTATTATTAGGTAATTATTCAAATGCAGGCATGTGCTAAATGTTTTGTTTGGAGGTGATTCAAACATTTGACTACGCTCTACCCAAGTAGGGGGTAGTCATACATATATGTACATAGTCATAGGATACCAATATCCTCAAAAATCTTCTCACTGAGTATGTATCTGAGGATGTCTATGGGAATAAAGTCGTAAGTAAAGGGGCGTGTTTATTTTGTTTTGTTTTTGACTCAATACTTGTAATTTACCTACACAACTAACTCATAATAATAAAAGTCGTCACAAAGTGAGACACGACTCAAATGCATCTCATTAGAAAGTCGCGCGTCTGTAAACGCAAGAATTTGCTATTGAAAGATTTGACAGGGCCCATCTTCGAACAAAAGTAATGCTAAGATGTTTTTTTCTGAAGGTAATATTCAGCTTTTCAAATAAAGGCCCTTTTCGGAGAATAACCTAACCGAAAATGTATTTGACCGATGGACGTGATGTTGGATTTTATTGTCAAGCCTAGAATGAAAACCCGTTCTGAATTCCGCCTTTACGACTAAGCGATATACGTAGATATTGCTGGGTCTACCTATTGGTTGGAATCATCGTAATGTGTTTGGTATTACCTCAGTGGACGAGGACGCGAGAAGTGTGAAATGTAGGTAAATGTAAATGGTAGCAGCCCAGAAGTTTTCCGCATTTGTGAGGCCATCTTTCCTAGGCCCTGTCTGACAATCTACGCTGTTTCTCACTACTGTGCGGAGTAGCACTGAGCTGAGACAGGACCTGTTTAGCCCACACGACACATATGGAAATAATAAGTACAAAAATCTTCTTTCATCTCACTGTGTATTTGTTAAAAATATAAGGTACCTACCAATTTATAGTGTCTATTTTATTTATTTATTGTATACCTTTCCTTTCTGTAGAAAGAATAGAAATAAATAACTTTCTATTCTTTCTATTCAATAAGTGCGGGTTCGATTCCCACTGCGGTACAAACTGTTCTGCAAATATCAGCGGTAATAGTAAATGAAACATAGGTAACAGCATGAATCTAATAGAAATTTAATATAATTTATTATTATCAATATAATTTGATATTGATAATATATAAATCAAAATTATCAATATCAAATTATTAAATTTAAAAATTAAATAATCAGTAATTCATCCACCAAGTCACGTTGCTTAGATTAATATTCGTTGAATATAATACACACTATAAAAGAGCGAAAATAAAAAATATAAGTAACTCAGATGATTTCTGATAGGTACCATTTCAACAACCCATTTATGATTTTCTCTCAACGAAATGTAAATAAAACTAATAAATGCCAAACGCCGTCTTAGGGGAAAATTTCATTTGGTTCAAGTTAGCGCGCGATGAAAAATGCTCCGCTCCACTTTCTGGGATTCCTTGCATAACTATGTGGGCCGTATGTGTAGTTGGGGAAGTAATACGATGCTTACTTTCCAGAATGTTCTAACGTAATGGAAAAATAAAGGTATCTTTAAGGTGTACAAGTAATATCTATGTAACGTCTTGTTTTTTATGAACTTTCAACGTTTCTTTATTTTCTAAAGCGGAAATAAAGTTTGGTAAATTATAAGTGCACTCAGAAAACTGTTAAAGATGTGCGAGAAATATGTTGAAAATCACGGCCTAACTTATAATCTCAAAAAAGTGAGTTCATGGTCTTCGCACCAAACGGCAAAAACATGGAGCAACTCCCACCCATTATGCTAAATGGGACTCCTTTGAAGCGAATCCATCAGTTTAAATATCTGGGACACATCGTCGCATTGACGGTTAGAGCTAATATGCTGGTCCGCAGGTTTGCCTTTTCCCTACCTGCGGTTCTGCAGTGCCTCCAGTATGTTCGCGGAAACGCGGGTTGACAGATTCGCCCCCTGCATGCGCAAGAGAGTTGCCGCGATAATGATCAGAGTGCGAGGGGTGGGGGGGGGGGGGGGGGATAAATGGGATAATCCTTTCTATAAACATTGTGTTCGAGTGTTGGTTAAATTATAAATTTGTTTTTATGTCTAACATAGCCTAAGTCTTACTAACACATATGGATCATGTTATCCAAAATAAAATACATTATTATTATTATAAAATATAAAAATAATAGTATCGAAACGCCGAGGCTCCACCTACAGGGGAAACTTTGCAATTATCTAAGCCTGTTCAATAACTAAAAACCAAACAACGGGATTAATTTTTACTTTACTCTAATTTAAATGTTTTTTTTTAACTGAGAGTATAAAAAACATGCAGTCAATGAAATAATTTAGGTACTTTTTTAGCACTTTTTGCGGTTGCCATCCTCGATGTAACTCTACCAACAGGCTTGTTCCACTGTAGAGCACATTGAATGAATTCGTAAAAGATCCACTTATATTTAGTATTATTATGAGAATCTTGTTATATAATTAGTTTTGCACAAATTTTTAACTACGTTATTGCATTAGGGATATCCTTTAGTAGTTTTAATAAACTTTTAAAATACGCGTAAAAAATGCGTATTTTTTAGAGCCAACAAACTTTGCTCAGTGATTATTTTTAGGCTAGTAAAATAAAGGAACCTATCAGTGGGATTTATTCGTATTGAATAAATATACACATAGTCCCATATACATAGTCCTGAACCCACGCTATGTATTCCTGTATCGTGGGTATCAGAAATTACGAGTGCTATGTTATACCACAACACCAAGACCCAGAAAATGCGAACATTGTTTCCGTAACGGAACTCAAACTGGCACCTCTTGCGTCTCAGTCCGTCGTCCGTCTCGCCATCTCGGTCATCAAATATATTTGTATTTAATTTGCATTATTTTTTGATATAATATTCCACATAGCCGTTTTCGGCTTCGATATCTCGACTTTGTTTACTGTGATTAGGGGTTGAGATATTTGGCCCTTATTTGGCTGACTGAAATAGTCTGACATCGTCAGACTATAAATAGGACCGTTTGAGAGCCCAAGAACTGGGGCAAAGCATCTAATAACTGCACTCTTGTCTCTGTGTCGCTTAATATAAACACAACACGCATATCTTTGCATATATATTGCATATACACGAAATGGAGGCTTGTGAAGGAGTCTGCATGAGAGTACATTTAAATTAATATGTCTGTGTACTGTTTTAACTTTAGAGACTTAACAAAATTCGAAGACGTGAGAATAATATCTTTTAGATTTCTGAATGCTCTTGATTTATTGGAGACATTTAAAAAAAAATAGGAGACTTAAGTTTTAGTTTGCCTTAGTAGGCAAACTAAAACTTAAGTCCCAAAACAGTAAAAACTTAGGTGCCTAATGACAGTCTCATTTTGACGTATAGCGGTATCTTTGGATAGATTTTTCTTTAGGTAGATTAAAAAATATGTCATTTATTGAAATTTTATGTATAAACTATTGGTTTAAAAACATTCTACAATCATTAACTTCTTTGTAACTAATAGGAATCATTTTCGTTGTGGTCAAACTACTTTGAAGAGAAGACAAATATGACAAGTGACCTTCAATATTTAAAGAAAATATTAAAATTTACAGGAAATTACGAAATGACAGGGCATTTCAAGATAGGTACCTATGTAAAAATTATAGGTAGGTACTGTCAAATTGATAATAACATTTATTTACATAAATATACCAACACAAGATTATTATTACTGATTTATCTCAATGTTTATTCCACGAAATACTTATAGTCAAAGTCAAAGTCAATAGGTTTTTATTCATTAAAATCACAAGGATCATATAGAGACGTCAACTTAAAAACTACGTGAATTTAAAATTTGAATGTGAATTTACGTCGGTTCCTCGCGCGCGACCAAGCATAGAAGAATCAGGCAACAAACTCTGCTTGGTTATTTTTTTGATAATCCTTCATTCAGCTCTAGTTAGTTAGTTAGTGCACGGCGCGACGCGGAAGGAGAAAGTCGCAACCACTCACCCTGATGAAGACTCTCGGAATGAGTCGAAACTTAGTCGGTGCCTTCACCGATAGTGCAGTACGTGAAAATTCCCGTTTTTACAATATATCCTACTATTATTATAAACGCGAAAGTTTGTGAGGATGGACGTTTGTTACTCTGTCACGCAAAAACTACTGAGTTTCCATCTCATGACCCTCGAGTGTGGTCGCGGACGGTGCTCATAAGGAAGGACCTCTAAACGGTCAACGAAACGTCAGCAAGAGAATAGTAAAGTGTTTTTCCTTTTAAGCAAAAAAATTTCACTGAGCCATGGCCTTTTTGTTGTACTGCAACACACACAAACACAAAGTTACTGTCAATAAAATGTATATTGGTGTGTGTCTGTAGCAACGAATGTTTTATCTATCCATCTATATATCTATCTAAAGTACGTGGTAATAGTCGTAATAATATACTGAACAAATTTTGATGAAACTTTACAGTAATATAGCTTACACATCAGAATAACACACAGGCTACTTTTTAACCGGGTACGCGGGCGAAGCCGTGGGCAGAAACTAGTTACAAATAAAGTTATAGTGACATTATAATATGTAGGTATGTGTATGGCTAGGGTTCAGAAAAATAGAGTCGTAGGGGAAGGTGGGGGGACACCGGATAGTTAAGAAAAAAACACCTTAAATTAGTCACTATGTTATATATTTTAAAAATCAACATGAATTATCAATCAGCATACATTAGGCATGACTTTGACAAGAAATTATTTGAAATTAATCATAATTATAGGAACGAGAACAAACTTTATAAAAAAACATATATCCGAATTCACCACGTACTTATGGGTAAAACCAGATAGGCATTTTATACTAACGGGGTGAATACGAATGCTACAAAATATTCGAAATATTCACATTCTTTGCATAAAAAAAATAACAATTCTGCCCCAGAGCATCCAATACAACTTTCGTGGGCCATCTAAGACATGCTGTGCATTGGTACCATTCATCCGTGGAATTGGTTTTGCTGTACTTTTAACCACAAGCCAAACATTCCGAATCCTCTTGACTGTTTTCATTTTTGGTTTTTTACCGATACCTTTGCCTTTTCCTCTTATTTTAATTTTGCCAGCTGATAGCTGAGACTTTTCTGCTAGTTCTGCTGTTCTACTAGCATACCTTCCAGCTCATAAGAGAAGACGCATTTTTCAGTAGCAGGACACTTCCGGAACGCTTCATCCTTGAATTTTCCACTTCTAATCTTCTTGATGCGGTCTTCTAAGGAGCATTGAGTACACTATATGTATGTGATGCTAAGAGGTACCCCATTCTGCCTTCCATTACCGAATTTATTGCCAAAACCATGTCTGACTCCGACAATTGCAGCCTGTTCGATTTTTTTACATATGTCCGTGGCATGTTGAATCTCTGTAAAATATTAAAAATTAAAAAACACTTAAAAAATATACTAAACCAAACACAGATACAATAAATCATTATCGGGTTCCCCCCCCCCACCCCCCCGAAAAATCAATCGGGGGGGGGGGGGGGAACCCGATACCCGATATCACCCCGTCCGCTTGCACCCCACAGGTGCCATCTTTAAAAAAATATTTTCTAACTGTTTATGCTGGCACTGTCAGCAACAATAAATGCCGTTTTATAAGCTTTAATATGCATTACTTCACGAAAAAAATACAACACTATGATAGTACATGGTTAAAAGAAATGATAATACGTCAGTAATATCAAAATATTAGATTACTTACCTCTGTTTTCTTTTATTTCGTATAAACTCACGCGCTGTGATGTTGTCGTCGCCGCCATTTGCAACCGCACTGAGCGAGCGTTCGAGAGTATATTCCGACTGGCTAAAACGAGACAGCGATACGCGTAATAGTGAAATACCAACTATCTGCTCTTACCCCTTATCCGAATTCCCCCCACATTCCCCTACATCCTGTCCTAATTTTGGTATTCTTCTATGGTATAACTAGTTGTTGCCCGCGGCCTCGCCCGCGTGGTATGTTAATAAAAGTAGCATATGGCAGGCAGTAAGGTGCGTGGGACATTTCTGTTTCAGTTATAGGTAGGTACTTATAAGTAGGCTGTCCAAACTTATAAATTATTATTATTATTATGTATTCCCACAAATTATCCCACCAAAATATGTTGTATATATATATATATATATTATGTCGTGCTAAATAAATATTTTCTTTCTTTCTTTCTTTATATGACCGTCTCCAGGCTTCAACTATGTCCACCAACTTTTGAATGAATCGAACCAAGGATTTCAATTTATACAAAGTTTAGAACTCAATTGCACACCCCCAAAAAAAATTTGAAAAAAAATAAATACGTGTTTCATTATTTACTTTAAAGTTTATTTGTACAGAGTTTTGAGCAAATCAAACATTTTTTTTCGTAGAAACATTACCGCCCTATTTAACCCCTTAGGGGGGGGGGGGGGATTCCAGATCCTAAACTATCTACATTCAAAATTTCATCAAAACCGGTTTAGTAGTTACCCTTCAGTGCTCAGTACTTAAAGCATAATAACAGCGGGGTAATAACTTGCATGTTCTACAGATATTTGTTCAAGATTTGTGGTACCACGATACTTGATACCCACGATACAGGGTGGATCTTAGTGTGGAGTCAGGGTATGTCAGTTGGACCGTTTTTATTTATTTTTATATCCTCGAACGGACGCCCCGTCCGTCAAATTGGAACGTAAACTAGTTTCACTCATGCTGTCCAAAAAAAAATGACAGTTAACAAAAATAACTGCAGCAAACGTATATATTACTAGCGTCTGCCCACGGCTTCGTCCACGAGGTACCTGGATAAAAAGTAGCCTATGTGTAAACTATTTTACTGTAAAGTTACATCAAAATCTGTTTTAAGTAGTTTTTGCGTGAAAGAGTAACAAACATCCATCCTCACAAACTTTCGCGTTTATAATATTAGTAGGATGTAGTATGTACAGACACTTAATGTATACCTATCATAAATATTTGTCGTCACGGTTTTATTAGATATTGATAAATTATCATATCGCAGCAACATCATCCGTCCCTATATGCTGGACACTTGAGATAGCAGGATAGCAAAACACTTATTTCCTGGTTTTCTCTGAGAGCTAAATACTCCACTTATTCATATAACCGTTATACGTACCCTGCTTAGGTAGGCCTAGATAAATGTGCATCCCTACCTAATCTAATTAGCGAATAAAAAGTGCGAACTTAGCGAATGTGGGAAACCAACACAAGCCTTCCTTGGTTTACGTGGTTTCAACATTATAGAAACACTATGTATGAACATTTTTGTATAAATAAATGTATCTATCTATCTATATATCCTACTGCTATTATAAACGCGAAAGTTTGTAAGGATGGATGTTTGTTACTCTTTCACACGAAAACTACTGAACGGATTTTGATGAAACTTTACACTAATATAGCCTATTTATCAGAATAACATATAGGCTACTTTTTATACGGGTACCACGCGGGCGAAGCCGTGGGCAGAAGCTAGTATTATAAATGCGAAAGTTTTTGAGGATGGATGTTTGTTACTCTTTCACACGAAAACTACTGAACGGATTTGGATGAAACTTTACAGTAATATAGCTTATACATCAGAATAACACATAGGCTACTTTATATCCGTGTAACACACGGGTGTAGTCGTGGGCAGAAGCTAGTATCCCATAATATTGAGTAGGTCCTTGCTATTAAAATAATCGATTTCGCAATTGTAAGTCCTAACCCAACTAAATCTACTAAAAGTCTTCACAAACAGTAAAAAAAAACACACAACAGAACATACAAAATATATTTGTCCCGCACCTCTTACGATGCAGCTGACGTGATCGGTTCAAGATTCCTAGTTGTTTCTCTACTCAATATTTACGCACCATAGTCCTCCAATCAGGCGTAGGAACCTGACGAAAGCTTTTAGGGTCCTACCTATTTTAGGTGTCCAGGATACATACTTTTCTAGCTGGTACTAAGGTAAGTATCTAGAGATCTATTTACGGGGAAACTCTAAGGAAATCTCTGCTCGCGGCTATCTCGTTAATTTCAACCAAGGGGAGTAGGTTCGACCTCGTGTGTATCTTAACCCGAACGTGACATGAATCGGTTCTTAGTTCGTACCTAACTAGTTTAGGGGGGTGGTGGGTACTTCGACACAACAATTAAAGATATACAAGTTTATACTTGTATATAATCAAAACTATCTGCCACAATAAGTACTTGAATATGAGCGTACTTCTAAAAACAAAGCTGACAAGTCCAGGCTTCCAAGCCTCACTGCATCACCCGGCCACAACGGCCCTGTCCAGTTTGTTAGCCACAACAGCGCCGGTTTAATTAAGAATTATACAGGTTGGCTGTCTATTTTAACTACATATTTTTTCCACCCAAAATGTTAGGTGTTCGTCTCTTCTTACTCACTTTATCACACGTTTCCAATCTATTCATCTTTCCCATGCTCGATCCCTGCGCTCTTCTGAAACACTTCAACTTCTGACACCTGTACACATCTCCTCCTACTTTGATAACTCCTTTACAGTGCAGGCTGTCCGTTTATGGAATGAACTAGCTGTTACCATGAGACGTGCTAAATCATTACCTATTTTTAAATCTTTGGTCAAGGAACATTACTTGGCCTAGGGTCGCTAACTGTTGCCTGTTTCTGGTTTATCTATGTTTTGGATCATACAAAAGTTATGACGTATATAATATGTAGGTATATTGTATATAATAAATAATGTGTATTATAATATATTCATAATATGTGGCAAGTACACCAATTAAACCCCTTTTAAACTTTCTTACAGTCCGTTCCATCCAAAGGTTGTCTGGTAGAGATCGCTATTTAGCGATAAGACCGCCCATTGTACAACATTGTTAAAGTTGATAGTAACTAAGCTGATATGTTATTTGGTGTACAATAAAGTATTTTCTATCTATCTTTTTGCCCGCCGTCTTTCTCAAGTCATCGCTCCATCAAGCCGGGGTCCGCCTCTCGCTACATTTGCCCAGACGCGATCTCCACTCAAGAACTCGTTTACCCTAATGTTTGTCAGTTCTTCAGCATATATAGACCAGGCTATTGCCACTTCAGCCTGTTAATCCTCTGAGCTAAGTGGACGCCTTTCGTTCTCTGTCTGATAATCTTGTTACGGATTTTATCCTTCAGGGAATCCCCGAGTATAACCCGTTTTATAGCTCGCTGTGCAACCTGGAACTGGTGGCACTGCAGGTTATCACGGGACGTACTAATTGAATATCAAAGTCTTCAGGCATTGTGGTATGGTTATCGAGAAGATTCAACGTAGGAAGATTCCTTTTTAATTCCATTTGAAAATAGAGCAATTCATTTCTACACTAGCTACTTTGCCCATGGCTGCACCCGTGCGGTACCCGGATTAAAGTAGCCGATGGAAAAGCGTACTTTCAAAGAAACGAATTCGCTCGACCTTTTTTTCCGTGCAAAATTGAACACCACATAAAGTTCTTTTTTAATAAAATAAAATATGTCCAGAAGCCTATGTACAGAAGCTCTATTCTAAATATTGTTGACTTATTTTTTTAAAACGTATGAGTAGTTTCGAAGATTACCTCCCACATTCAAACTTACAAACTTTACCTCTTTATAATATTATTAAGAAAAACGAATCTGAGTCATGATATTTTAATGGGAATATATCAAGTGCAATAGATAATGTCATTTGTTATCATTTTATAAAACAGAGTGGTCGGAAACACTTTTGTGCAACGCACGCGTTAATTTTGTTTTAAAAATGGGGCTTATCCACTTTATAGTTAAATATTCGTTGTTTTTATTGAATTTATTTATCACGGTGTGTATTTGTCAAAGTTATTTGTGTCACTGAAGTGAGAGCTCGCGAGGATTAAAGAGCTATTCATATTGTGAAAACGGGAATTTTGACGTACTGAACTATCGGTGAAGGCACTGACTTTCGACTCATTCCGAGAGTCTTCATCAGGGTAAATGAACGCTACTTGCTCCCTCCGCGTCGCGCTGTGCACGGCGGAATGAGTCGAAACTTAGTTGGTGCCTTCACCGATAGTGCAGTACGTGAAAATGCCCGTTTTTACTATATGAATAGTCAAGTTTACGATAGTTTTTGGAATAAGATTAAAGAGCTCTTTGTGAAAGAGCTACCCATTTCTGCCTCCAGCAAGTATGCTTGCATTGCTGTGTTCCGGTTGGAAGCGTAAAAGCTGGTGAAACTTTTCAGCCGTTCTGTCTCAGGACCGGCAACGAGCCAATGAACATTCGTAGGGGTAATCGCTTAGCAACAGGTAAATAAATAAATAAATAATGCTGGACAATCCACACAGCATCATCTAGCCCCAAGCTAAGCAGAGCTTGTGTTATGGGTACTAGATGACTGATATACTTAATACAATACATTACATAGATAGATATTTTTATTATACATAGAAAATACCCAGAACACCCGGAACAAATATTTGCAGATCGTACAAATATTTGTCCCAGGGCGGGAATCGAACCCGCAACCTCCTGTGTAGCAGGCGGACCTTCGCCCACCGCGCCACATCGGTCGTACCGTTATTTTGTTTGCCATTTTAGATGCATAAAAAAAAGTATTCTGTTGAATAAATGAGTTCACTTTGTACAATTGGCACCACACTGGAGTTGAATCAAGGATCATAAAACAACTAAGTAAAGACTGTTGCCTGATTCTTCTGCGGCGTGGGCTCGCGCGAGATATCCGCAGTTGACGTTTCTTTATGATCCTTGTGATTCCAGTGAGTAAAAATCTATATACTTTAACTTTGATTTTGTTGTTACAGATTTTAGGCATTGCCATAGTCGTTATTGGAGTATTAATTCTAAAAAACCTTCAACTGCTAGCAGATTCTACTGAGCTAGACGGAAATCAAGACATAGGAACCGTTTATAAATTAATTTCAATTGGAATTATTGGTTTTGGTTGTATTGTGTTCATTATTGCGTTTTCAGGATGCTGTGGGGCTGTGACTGAAATAAAATGTCTTCTAGTAACGGTAATCATCATCTTCTTGTCTTTATCCTATATTACGTGGGATCGGCACAACATGTTTTCTTCTTCCACTCTCCTCTATCAGCCGTCATATCAGTACTCACTCCTTTCTTAACCATGTTATTCTTCACACAATCCATCTATATTTTCTTTGGCCTACCTCTGCTTTTATTTCCATTCACATTCATATTTAACACTCTTCTCTTAATGTGACATTTTAGTAACGGTAATCAAAATTATTATATCTATTATTAAATCCTTTTTTAACAGATTTTCGAACTTCGTCTGTATGTTTGTTTTTTCAAAAAGATACTCAGTATCTTCGACGATTGTAAACCGATTTATTTTCATTTTTTTTAGGGGTAGGGTATAACTTCAAGGGTGGTCTTCATTGGGCTAAAATAAACATTATTTATTTTTATTATGTTTCTATTAGATCGAAGGATAGGATAATATGATGTACTTGTCTTAAACAAGTTATCCTACTAATATTATAAACGTGAAAGTTTGTGAGGATGTTTGTTCCTCTTTCACGCAAAAACTACTGAACGGATTTTGATAAAACTTTACAGTAATATAGCTTATACATCAGAATAACACAGGCTACTTTTTATCTGGGTACCACGCGGGCGAAGCCATGGGCAGAAGTTAGTGTCAAAATAAAATGATAACCTAATATCATATTTTTCTTTTAGTACGCCATCTTCATGTTTTTTTTTATAACTGCAAAAATATACTTAGCTGTTGTATGGCAAAGAGATATCAACATAGTGAGAAATGATATGAACACATTTATAACGGATATCTTTGAGGATCCAAAGACTAACGCGACTTTTCATGCAATAGAAGCTACGGTAAGATTATACAGAAAATATAATAAAAAAGTATATAAGTAGTATATCAGTCATGTAGTTCCCATAATACAAGCTCTGCTGAGTTTGGGGCTAGATGATGCTGTGTGAAATAATATGTCCAGCATTAATTATTATTATTTATTTATATATATAAGCTAGGAATACACATATATAAACATAAAGTCACGTAATTTTTTTGCAAATGCCGGTTGCCAAGCTTGACGTAATTTTACGTAGATAATACATGATAGAATAGATATGATCTTTACGGATCTTTATTGTGTTTACATTTTTTTTATTATTTTCCCGAAGTTTTGACTGTATTGCAAAAACCCTTAAAACTTATAAATTATGTTATCTAATACCAAAAGTTTGAAATACATATGCAAATACATGTGTCTATTATTGTTTAAAAACTTTAAAATACTACTTGTAACTTGTATTGTACTGACAATACATATATCTGAGAAACCGATTACTTAATTTTATGGGTTTTAGAGTTCGCTACTTACTTCCTCCGAAATTATTCTCAGCTGAAATGTTGCGGTACGACCGGGCCAGATTCATACGAATTTTATGAATTACCACCAACTTGCTGTCCTGAAATCACCGACTTAGAGGGTGGGTGTCTGTTACAAGATGCTCATGACATCGGCTGCTTGGAACTTGTTGATAATTTCATCGGTAATATCGGGAAAACGATCAAAACCGTTTTGGTTTGGGCTATCGTTATTGAAGTGAGTAACAACTGCAGTTAAGACCTTTCATTGTAAATTTTTATATGTATATATTATATATAGAGGTATATTATAATACGGCCAGGATTTTAGGATCGCTTCCGCCTGGTAGTGGTAAGCTATCTATAGATCGTTTGCAACGTTCTTTAGATAGCTGTTTCATCTGTATTTTTTCTATGGCGCAGTGGCAGTGGCAATCAGAGTAAAAATACCCTTAGGCGGGTTAGAATCTAGACAAATACCTCACGCTTAATTTTTCTTTCACGCTAACGCAAATTTGTCAAGTACAAACTTGACAGCAGTCACGTGACATTTCCACAGCTTATGTCATCTCCATACAATCCAATATTTCCGTAGGCGTTAACGCCACCAGAAGTGGTATTTGTCTATACCCTCAGTACATTCACGCGAGCTTTGACAATCACGTGGCAACTATTTCATTTTCATCGCCACCGCCACCGGGCCCTACCTTCATAATTTTTGGATAGGGTCAATACAGTAATACAATGTATACTTAAAAAAAAAACACGCTTTTATGACGCACTAAAAATTATAAAAAAAGAATTCCACTATCCACCTCCTGGCTCCATTATCAGACCCTCGTTACCAAATCCAATCTATTGGACTCGTCAAAACGAAACATATGTGGCCAAACTCGAGTGGTTTACTGGAAGCCACTGAAGAGTTCAACTTTCCACCTTCAGGCTCCATCATCAGATCAGCTCTAAGATGCCAATTTATAGTATTGTCATCCAAACTATATATACTTACAAAGTTTCATTTCGATAAGATAATTAGAAGTAGGTTAAAATTTACTTCCAAGATTTGATTACATTGTTTGTTATTTAGTTAGTTACAAGTGAAAATAAGTAAATATTTATTTTTACCTCTTTTAATGATCTCTGTTTTTTTTAGATATTGGAGTTTATGGCAGCTGTTTATCTCCGCACGTCCATAAATAAAAGAATACCCAAATCCAAGTATAACGCTTAAGAAAAAATAATACTAAAATTTATAATGTTTACAGAAATGTTTGCAATAAATGAATTTGATTTTACGAGTATTTACTTTAAATTTTTTTTACTTCGATTTCTAATTGTGTATAAAGAATGATAACCTCTGTGGCACAGTGGCGCCTAAGATGCAGAAGTTTGCGCGTTCGATTCCCGCCCCGGGACAAATGTTCGTATGATCTGCAAATATTTGTTTCGGGTTTGGATGTTTCTATGTATAATATGTATGTTTTTACATTTTTACTCATGTAGTTCCCATAACACAAGCTTTGTTTACTTTGAATGACTTTGACTTTGACTTTGACTTTGACTTTGACTTTGACTTTGACTTTGACTTTGACTTTGACTTTGACTTTGACTTTGACTTTGACTTTGACTTTGACTTTGACTTTGACTTTGACTTTGACTTTGACTTTGACTTTGACTTTGACTTTGACTTTGACTTTGACTTTGACTTTGACTTTGACTTTGATTTTGACTTTGATTTTAACATTGACCTAGTTTTATCGAATAAAGTTTAACTCATGCACAGGATGTGCATGCTATTATAAACGTGAAAGTTTGTGGGCATGGATGTTTGTTAGTCCTTCACGCAAAAACTACTGAACGGATTTCGAATTAAACTTTACAGTAATATAGCTTATACACCAGAATAACACATAGGCTGCTTTTCATCTGGGTACCAAATGGGAAAAGCCGTGGGCAGAGGCTAGTACTTTTTACCTACTTTTTTACCACACTCTGTTACCAATGTTTCGCAAATAAACAAATCTGAATCGGAATCTAAGAATGTGTCCATTAACACATATCTCACTGTCTCTATTTAAGGGGAAGAGATGTTGTTTGTATGTTCTTTAAGAGAAACAATGCTTCGACCGGTACTACATAACAGAGAGATATACAAAAATTATCAATTAACAAATTTAAAAACGTAATTAAACAAAAGCTTTATAAAAAGGCATACTATAAAATATCTGATTATTTAGATGACAAAAACTCTTGGGATTGAAAATGCTCCAACTCGAACCTATTGTTTTGTAAAAGGATCATTAAAAAGAATAACCAGCCTTGTTTTCTTGCCTTTCTTTCCTGGCTTGGTCGCGGAGGAACAGGCACCTAGATAAAAACCGACGTTTCAAAGTGGTCCTTGTGATTTTATTGAATAAATAAATTTTGACTTTGACTTTTATTATAAAGTCAAAGTCAAAATTTATTTATTTATCACTGAGACAAAACTAACTTAAAAGGTTTGTTACATCTGAGTAAGATCCTCACAAAATAATTTCATTAGAGTAACTGAACAAAATGGAAATTGCATTTCTTGCACCAACCAGAGGTCTAGACAAATAAATACCTCACGTGAACTTAACTATTCATATTGTAAAAACGGGAATTTTCACGTACTGCACTATCGGTGAAGGCACGGCGCGACGCGGAAGGAGAAAGACGCAACCACTCACCCTGATGAAGACTCTCGGAATGAGTCGAAACTTAGTCGATGCCTTCACCGATAGTGCAGTACGTGAAAATCCCCATTTTTACAATATAAATATCTCACGCTTAGTTTTCCTTTCACGCTAACGAATTTTTTTTTAAACTTTGCAGCAGTCACGTAACATTCCCACAGAGAATGTCATTTCCATACAATTCAATGTAGCGGCAGGTGTTAACGCTTACAGAAATTGGTATTTGTTTATACACCCTGAGCTTTTAAATTTAAGATGGCTTGTATAAAGTTTGTGAAAGACAAAACACAATAAATAATTATTAGGGTTTCGAAGAAAAATAGAAGAAAAGGAACCCTCATTAATGTGTATGTCACAAACCCAATTTCTTTTATAAAATTTGGTGTTCTTACGAGTTTTTTTTACAAAACAACAATAATGATAATTTTTTTTAACACAATTCAATAAACACTCATACATACTCAGTGCGTAGATCTTTGAGGGTACCAAGTAGGGGGTAGTCAGAGTCACGACCAAACATTAAAGTTGGAAAATGCCCGCGTTTTCAACGTTTCAGAACATATATTTGCATATTCACTCTTTAATCCATACCTAGTTTACAGAGTTTACAGTGAATCACTTTACAGCCCGCTTGTACCCTGATTAAACAACTGTAAAGTAAACTGTAGATAATTGTACTAGTTACGGTCTTTAATTTAAGAACCACTGCATTATTAAGTTATCTTTATTTTTGAAATTTATAGAGCTCAGTACATGAAGACCAATGAAAAATATTCTTATTTGCTTCAAATCTGGAAGCAAGCAATATGTCGTTCCAAATTAGATATCATTTCCACTAGCAAATAACATAAATATTAAATTAATATTTTATAGTTTTCAAATTTATAAAGTGTTAGTTGACCCCCAGTCATTATTACATTCTCATTAAATCCTCTCCATCCAAAGATTGTCTGGAAGAGATTGCTTCTAAGTGACTAAGTAACCTTTGTACTTTATTTTATGGTGTACAATAAAGTATTTTCATTCATTAATTCATGTATAAATAAGTATATTTCATATATACATATATATGAAAATTGTAAACCTTCATATTGTAAGATGGAAATCTTCACGTACCGTACTATCAGTGAAGGTACCGACTAAGTATTAACTTACTCCGAGAGTTTTCACTGCTGAAGATTCTATACTGATGAGCTTCTGACGAAGACTCTCGGAACGTGTTGAAACTTAGTCGATGCCTCCACCGATAGTATTACGTGGAAATTCACTGCTACTACGTGATACTTTAAACTTTATTTAATTCTTTGAGTAGCATTTTTTTTTCTATAAATGAATTCAACTCGTTCGATTGGCACCACACTAAAGCTGAATGAAGGATCATCAAAAAAATAACCAAGCAGAGTTTGTTGCCTGATTCTTCTATGCTTGGTCACGCGCGAGGAATCGACCTAAATTCACATTCAAATTTAAATTTACGTAGTTTTTAAGTTGACGTTTCTATATGATCCTTGTGATTTCAATGAATAAAAACCTATTGACTTTACTGTATTATTATAGGCGATAGTGCTAGATTTTGAAACAAAAGTGGTATACATTTCTAAGACCGCGACTACGCCTGCATTGAGATTTACCTACGTAATGAGATGGTTGGACTCCCCAGGTGCATAGTTACGTTCTGGCTGCCTTTACGTTAAGTAATTGGAAGGAGCAGAGACAAGGAATAAGCATATATTTACACTCATGGACTTATTTAGAGAAACGCTTCATCAATCGAAAAAAAGACTGAAATATGTACAAAAAGTTCTTAGTACAAACTGTCCACATATCCTATTTCCTACTAATCCTACTAATATTATAAAGTTTGTGAGGATGTTTGTTCCTCTTTCACGCAAAAACTATTGAACGGATTTAGATGAAACTTAAGAGTAATATAGTTTATACATCAGAATAACATATAGGCTACTTTTTATCCGGATAAAACGCGGGCGAAGCCGTGGGCAGAAGCTAGTAATATTATAAACGTGAAAGTTTATGAGGATGGATGTTTGTTACTCTTTCACGCAAAAACTACTGCACGGATTTTGATGAAACTTTACAATAATATAGCTTATACATCAGAATAACATATAGGCTACTTTTTAACCGGGTACCATGCGGGTGAAGCTGTATAATTACCATGGTTTTTAAATATGGTTAGCTGCGAGACTCAAACTAGGCGCAAACCTGCAAACCTGTATCTTGAGTCTCTGGAGTACGAGCATTTCCCCTTGGTCACCAGATATGAGTTGACCGGTTTTAAAAACACTTTCATAATCTAATTATTGACAGTAAATTACAAAATTTAAGATCTTCCGGAAAAAGGTCAGGTCCTAAGAGTACCCTAAACCGGCGAGTATGTATGAAGAATATGATGGGAGTGAATGAAGGAAAAGAGGTATGTCAGGATAGTAGGTGATCCGTGATCTGCCTACCCCTTTGGGAAACAGGCGTGAGTGTAAATAACAAAAACTTAAACACCCGATCATACCCATTCAACAGCAATTTAAAGACTTTTTTTTTATAAAAAAAAACTATGAAAGAAATTGGAGGGCAATGGAATATGGCATTTTAGATTGGCATAATTCAAAACCTCCCAAGTGTTTTTTTGACGACAAATCTTATATAAGAAATATCCTTGAAGACGTACAAATCAATAACTAAAAACTGCATTACGATCCTCTTCCCTTTTTGAAGTCGGTTGTAAAGTTTAAAAATAATTCAGACTACTCTGCTAATACCTAGCATATTAATAATGTCTGACCGGATATAAAACTCGTTTCCATTATTCAGGCCTAATGTTAATCAGCACTAAAACACCGCTTAGTACAAAAAGTATCACTTACAACTCAACGCGGGAGCATTAGTTTTAACTAGGGATGTACCAACTTCCGTATCCATGTTCCGGAAAATGTTCTGCCATGTTTGGAAGACGAGTGGCCTTAGAACTAAGAGTTGGCCTATAGGTCAAATCAGAGACTGGTAGCTTCGATTTAATAGAAAATGATGATATTTTAACAAAATAAAATCAACACTAGATACGATAATAAACATAAGTATAATAAATTATTTGATATTCTTTGAAAAATAAAATAAATACACCCAATAATCTTAAGCGGGACGAATGTTTGCATATTCTGCGGAAATCTGTTCCAGTGTAGTGTAGTGTCAAGACTATGTATGTCTGTTGTAGAGATATAATAATTATAGAAAAAGAAAATCAACACGCTCACGACTGTATTCTCCATGATGGACATCCTCAGATATATATTCAGTGAAATGAAATGAAATGAAAAATTACTTTATTGAGGAACATAACGTCCTACAAATGGCGGTCTTATCGCTTACAGCGATCTCTTTCAGACAACCGTGCGTTATTGTTACCAAAAATAACTAAATCTAACTAAATCTAAACTATACTATAAACTATACCTAATCTTTCCACCGACACAGTGAAGTAGAGCGGTGTGGATGTTCACCGTTCCCCGAACTAATCAGTGCAGAGATCTTTAAAGGTAAAGATTAGGAGGTAATCTGAGGCACATCCAAACATTAAATTTGGCACATGCCTACGTTTCGCAACATACGTAGCATTATTTATAACATAAATTCGCTAAAAATGTTAAACAACCCCTAAGCTTTTGTGTAAATACATTTGCTTTATCTTATCTTTATAGTAATTTCATAGAGTGGAGAGAAAATCAACTGAAATTTCCGTATCCGTAAATTCATATAATCTGTTTTTTATCTCCACTCTATGACACATCACTTGTCCAAATGATAAATGACAGAGTGGAAGTTGGGGGAAAACGGACAGTTTTTGTCTCAAATCTGAGTGGTTTTATCGTGTTTTAATTCATTAGAACGGCTTTTGTGGAGTTTTTTGAATGTTTTTTTTTGGTTTTCAAAAGATTTACCTTCATGTCAGTATATTATTGCGTATACCTCGTGTGTTCATAAGTCTTGAGACACAGTAAAACTAAAATATTTTTGGAGCTAAGTTGAGTATTCATTTATTGGATATTAAAATTAAAACTACTGACATCTAGATCTGTATTTAAAAATAAATCATTCAAAATGGCCGCCTTTGCATTCAATGCAGGCCTTCAAACGCGTGCGCCATTCATCTATGGCGGCACGAATCTTTTCAATGGGAATCCGTTTCGATTCTTTAATGAGGGTTCGCTTGAGAGAATCCAGGTTTGGGTGAGACTTTCTGCATGCCCTCAGCTCCAATTCCGTCCATAAAGAATAATCCAAAGGATTCAAGTCAGGGCTTGACGAGGGCCAATCTTCGCTCCGAATGAAGCCTGGCAAATTGGCCTCCAGCCAACGTTGGGTAGTCTTAGCTTTATGGGAGGAAGCAGAGTCCTGTTGGAAAACCCAGTATTTTCCAGCGAATAGCGTATCATTTAATGGTTTAACCACCGCTTCCAATATGTCGGTTTGGTAATTTTGTGCCTTCACCTTGACGCCTTGCTGGCAAAAATGAAGCGAAGTGACCCCCTCGTAGGAAACACCCCACCAAACCATCACACTTGCTGGATGATGAGTGTGCTGGACATTGCGTACAGATGGCTGGACGTCCTTTGAACTTCTGGCGTAAACCTTATTGTTCTGCCGGTTAAACTTTTCTTCCACCGTGAAGATCTTTTCATCGGTAAACAGGATATTTTTTGGATCGTGTCTCTTCAATAGGTTCCGACATCGTTCCAGTCGCAATTTACGAAGACGCTCGTTTAAATAATGCACTTTCCTTCGACTGTAGGCCTTTAGTTTAAGATCATATTTAAGTATCCTGTTCACCGATATTCGCGAAATGTTGGTCTGCAGAGCTAATTTCTTTTGAGTCCGGCAAGGGTTGCGACGAATTCGCTCTCTGATTACTTTGATGTTGGCGGGCGTCCTTACAGACCGCGGGCGGCCACATCTTCCACGGTCTTCTAAAGAGCCGGTCTCCTTGTACCTCTTTATGGTATAATACACAAAGTTCCGACTACATCCCAAACTTTGGATTTCACTAAAAACTTGCATTGGTTTTTTTCCTGCTTGAAACAGTGAAATTACAGTCGCACGCAAATCTTTTGTTGGCGCCATTTTCACGGAGAATGAAACAAATATTCAAATGTATATTTTTTCTGATTCAAAACATTCGAAATTTAAAATTTTAAAAGTTTAAAAAAGGTTGCATGAATTACTTTCTTTTTAAATTAATTAAATAAGTTCGTCTCAAAACTTATGAACACACGAGGTAGTTCATTACATCCAAAGGTTTTCTGTATCTATAAGTATAGATATCTCCTCTTAGTCTTTCACGAGCAACTGTCTTGACGGCGCAGTGGGTGGGTAGCTAGCTGCCAGTTTCCCGCTTCGGGACGAATATTAGCATGCTCTGCAGATATTTGTACCGAGTCTGGGTATTGTGGTACCACGGGACTCGTAGTTCCTGATACCCACGACTCAGGGAATCCTAGTGTGGGGTCTGGACTACTTATTGTTAAATTTAGCAAGACTTTAACAAGACAAATGTAGTCTTTCGTAAGACTGGTATAATAAAATGGTTACCTACTTATTGAGTTTTTTATTGAAACATCAACAGGAGAATAATAAAGTACGTGATATAGTCGTAATAATATTCTAAAAAAAACCTACTTATTGTTTTAATATTTAGTACTAGCTTCTGCCCACGGCTTCGCCCACATGGTACACGGATAAAAAGTAGCCTATGTGTTATTCTGATGTATAAGCTATATTACTATAAAGTTTCATCAAAATCCGTTCTGTAGTTTTTGCGTGACAGAGTAACAAACATTCATCCTTACAAACTTTCGCGTTTATATTTAGGATGTGCAATAATCATAAACAAAAGCTTGTCGAACACTGCGGTGCTTAGGCCTCCCCAAAGAGTGTCATGACGAACGACCTTTGGCGATAATAGGCCCATCGCGTGACTATTGTCCGCAATATAGATATATCTACACTAATGTTTTCTATGTATAACATGTATGTATTTACAAAACTGATACTGACTGATATACCACAAAAAGTTGTATATCAGTCATGTAGTTCCCATAACACAAGCTCTGCTTACTTTGGGGCTAGATGATGCTGTGTGAAAAATGTCTTGCTTTTTTTATTTAATTCGATAGAATGAACAGGTTCAAAAGTACGATTCGATTAAGAACCTCCTTTTTTGACGTACGCTCATACATTCACTCATGCCTATTTTCCGGAGGGGTAGACAGAGCACGGATTTCCTTCCTGGCATACCTCTTTTACTTCACACCCTCATCACATTCTTCATGCATACTCGCCGTCAGGGTACTCTTGACCTGACCTTTCTTCAAAACGTCTCTAATTTGGTCAGAGTACGTTCCGAGGTCTACCCCTTCCTTTTGTCCCATTCACACTTTCCTTTTACCCATGTTTCGTCGATGTAGTGTTGCCAGTCGGGTCTTGTCAAAAGTTACCTAAAATAGATGAAAAAGTACCTTTTAATGTGAAAAATAACCTTTCATATTTTTTTCCTATATTATGGCCTCGACTCTGTAGTACACTAACTAAACTAAATTTAAACTGTCGCTCTCTTTTACTGATAGTGTACGCAAGAAAGAGATGGCGAGAATTTTACTGCTGTGTGCTGCTGTGAAATCAGTTTACGTGCCGCTTTTCTTCGTGTTTATAGTCAGCATGTTTTGAAATCACGACTAAATTTGTATGTGAAACTTAAGTCTGACTAATTTGACAGCGCTAAAATTGTAGCTATCTCTTTCTTGCTTGCAATATCAGTAAAAGAGAGCGACAGTTTAAATTTAGTTTAGTAAGCGTACTACAGAATCGAGGCCAATAAAGTTCTAAAAGTTAATAGACAAACGTTGTTAAACTTACTGAAAATCTATAATTTAGTAGTGTTTTCCATTTTATGTTTTATTTCACAATAACAAAAAATGTACTTACAAAGAGCGAGCAAAATTTTGATTCAGGAAAAAAATAAAAATTTACATTACAAATTCTAAAGAAATACCTAAAAGTAACCTTTTGAGTTATGTAACCTAAAAAGTTACAAAAGTGACCTTCTGGCAACGCTGTATCTACTTTCGTCCATCCTTTCTACATGCCTCCTTATTTGACGTTTGTAAAAACGAATTTGAAACAAGGATATACGCAAACCTTTAAAATTTACGAAGTTCAACAAGCCTATTAATATAAGTCCAGAATGTTCCTGTCGTAAATACCTGAAGACTGCATTAGCTGCACGTACAAACATCCACTAAAACTGCAATAAAAACATAAGATGCTTAACTCCTTTTTTTGCCAGTATCTATTTGCTCAAAAGCGAGATACAATTGGAGTTTTTAGCTTATTAATTTTTAATAAGCCACTTAAGAAGTTTACTTAGAGTAATAAATATCACGTGCCTCTTATCTTAGAGTTAGGGATTGACTAGGTATTACACAATTATCTCACCTAGGTACCTCTCATAAGTAGGTATGATAGCATAAATTGCAGAAGCACTTATACCGTAGCTTGCTTCCAATACAGTCCTAAATTGACGATGTTTCGTTTCTCTATGAAAAACGAGAAGTCAATTTATACCTGTAATTGGAACCTGGTTAGTCATTCGTAGCCGATCAGCTATCTAGGTTTTAAACCTCACCGTTAATGTATCCAAATGACGCTGGCACTGATAGAACAGAGATCTAGCCACAAAGTAATGTTTACATTGCTGTATTCCGGTTTGAAAGGTAGGTAGGTGCCTGTGAAATTACAGGCAAATTACACATTTCACCTGTTAGTCCCAGGGTTGAAAATGACTGACAGACAAACAGACGGACAACGAAGTGATCCTAAAAAGGTTCCTTTTTCTTTTGAGGTACGAAACCCTAAAACAGAGTATAATAGATATATATTATAAAATGACAATATTGAGAATGAATTTATAGTGACAGTAGACTGACGTAATATGATATTGAGAGTTAGTTGTGATATAAGTATAACCAGAATTAAGCCTCTGAGATGGGCAGGTTTAACGTTGGTATAGTATGATATTTTGCTGTTCGTTGGTTGTTTTGAAGTTATTTCTTTATTGGTCTGATGGTTAATGATTTTAGTCAGACTTTAGTTGATTTATCGAGGTAATGGCCTCGATTCTGTGGTACACTAACTAAACTAAATTTAAACTGTCGCTCCCTTTTACTGATAGTGCAAGAAAGAAAGAGATAGCTTAAATTTTAGTGCTGTCATATTAGTTTACGTGCCGCTATTTTTCGTGTTTATAGTCAGCATGTTTTGATATTACGACTAAATTTGTATGGGAAACTGACTAACTTGACAGCACTAAAATTGTAGCTATCTCTTTCTTTCTTGCACTATCAGTAAAAGAGAGCGACAGTTTAAATTTAGTTTTATTAGTGTACTACAGATCGAGGCCATTATTGAAAAGGGTCATTTGACAAAGATCAAAGGGTTGGATTCAATACGAACTTCGTAAACTTTTAATTTCAGTTTTAGGACATGATGTATTCCTCTCATTTTTTTCCAAATGTATAATGATCGTTTAGTAACGTGACTAAAACGTACCTAGTGGAGAAAGGTAAAGTCAAGAGTATCCTAAACCAACGACAATTTGTCGTATCGTAGCCAAGAAATCCGTGGGCATTGCCCAGACACGTCAGTATGTGATATGAAGATTGATATATTTTATTTCTCCTAACATGCTTATGGTTCATACTCAATGGTACAGTCTATAGCTAGATTTATTGTCCCAGTAATTTTAATATTTAACACGAGTTAATGGAGAGTGTTTCCGCTTATTATTTTGAAATAAAAGTTGATAAACTTCCTTCTATTTCGGACATCTAAACAATCCCTACAAATAATTAATGTTCTATTTTGTAAAGCCTTAAGGCAAAATTTAATATTTCTCGTGAACAATTCAAGTGTTATGAGAACTTTTGAGAACTTTCTAGTCTGTTGAAGATGCTTTTGGGAACGTCCATTTTGAAATTACCTTCTTATTGCGATCAGACGGAACACTTAACTTTTTTTATACCTCCCTGGTGACATTTATCGTAGCCTGTAGACGCTGGCCACACCAAAGCAAAACACGTGAATTGTCAACCTTTTTTAATATCACTTTATATTAAACTAGCTGCGCCCCGCGGTTTCACCTGCGTAAGTTTCGATTCCGTGGGAATATCGGCGATCTAATTAAATTTTAGAACACAAAAGCTGCTATTGTGACTTAACTATGATAGTAAGATATATTCTCTCGTGGACTTTTTTGTAGGTAATAATGAGTACTTTAATCATGTAGTACATCATTTTTATGTATCATCAAAAGTTTTCTCAGCGCACGCCAAATATTAAATGTTATAGGCAAAATTTTGCTACTTTGGGTTACATTATCATAATTTTCTTAAAGATCTCTATTTTTTTTTTAAAATAATTATTGCCTTTTTTACTTCCTGATAATTTCGCTTTCATTTGGTGAAAAAATGGTTAAAATCGGTGCAGTAGTTTCGGAGCCTATTCGAAACAAACAAAAAAAAACTTTCCTCTTTATAATTAGTATAGATTTTACCATTATAGATTAAATTGATCAGACTATATTATTAGAAAATATAATTAATATGAGGTTTAACTTAGCTAAATATTTGCATGCCAATGTGTTTTATGGAATATGTAAAATTATAACTAATAACTATAATATTTTTTTAACAATAACCATTTTATTCCAAAAACTATCGTGAAATTGACTATTCGTATTGTAAAAACGGGAATTTTCACGTACCACGAAACTTAGTCGGTGCCTTCACTGCACTATCGGTGAAGGCACCGACTAAGTTTCGACTCATTCCGAGAGTCTTCATCAGGGTGAGTGATCGCAACGCTCTCCACCATTTTATTTCATTTCATTTAAAAATCAAAATGCTTTTTTAAGAACCTCGTACCTACTGTAATCACAGATTACTAGATACTAGATTCTAGAGAAAAATCATTCAAATTACTTTTTCAAATTGGCCGTTATTTATAGGGATCAGTTATTTGCCTTGCATATAGATTTTAAAATGTTGATTAAATAAATGAAATTTTGTTTTTTTCTTAGTGTTATTTCAAAATTCAATAGATGAAAATATAACACTGTTTAGCTAACCAAACGTTTAAAAATCTAAATGATTACAGACTTTAATCCAAAAATTAACACCTCCTGTAAATAATAAAATACCGAGCCACAAAACAATCGATCCAACGATCGCAAATCAGTGCCATTAACGACCAGTTCTCTCAAATAAAAATAATAAAACTACAGGGAAAAAGTCAAATCAAAATATACAGCAGGTCCTTTAGAAAGGGTTCGGAAACGACGATGTAACAATAAAGGAAATAAAAGGACCGACCGCAGGAATATATTATTTTTACGGATTTCCTTATAACCCACTGCTTTGGCCGGATACATTCTGGCATTCAAACTACGACCTATTGGCAAAGAATCGGTTGGTAGGGCAGAAGGTACACTCAGCCAAACAACTGGTAAAGGAAGACTTGGCGTAATACTTGGTTTATTAGTACGTCACACAGAACGGCCCTGCCGATGGCCCGACACTTAATTTTGCTCTCAGTAAAGGGACATACAACAGCATTATATTTTACTAGCTTCTGCCCACAGCTTCGCCCGCGTGGTATCCGGATAAAAAGTAGCTTATGTGTTATTCTGATGTTTAAGCTATATTAATGTAAAGTTTCATCAAAATCCGTTCAGTAGTTTTGCATGAAAGAGTTACAAACATGCATCCTCACAAAATTTTTCGTTTATAATACTAGCCTATGCCCACGGCTTCGCTCGCGTGTTACACGGATAAAAAGTATCCTATGTGTTAATCTGATGTATAAGCTATATTAATGTAAATTTTTATCAAAATCCGTTCAGTAGTTTTTCGTGAAAGAGTAACCGGATATAAGTAGGAAGTCTGTTAACGGATGACGTCATCAGTGTCTGGCCACGCTGCCGCCGACTAGACTCAAACCGACAACAGATGGAGCGCACAAAAGCATACCATCTGGCAATTACTTATATTAAATGGCACCAACCATAGCATTTTTAATACATTCACGCATACAATGGCACCGTTCATATACACAAACCTTGCATGTGGTAATTACGGACGCGATTGTTTCACACATTCTATCGAGAGTGACCGGGATGTGGTGTAGTCTCGGAATAACGATCTCTCTTTTTTTAACGAAATTTCCGACAGGGAGAGATAGCTCTGGATTCCCTGGTCTGATCTCCTACTGTCAGTCCTTTGAACGACCAACAAGACGTCATCAAGAAAATATTGAAGTAGATGCGTTTTATGGTCGTAACAATTGCGGAAACTTTTAATTAGTCATCAGCAAATATGCATTGGTCTATTCAGGCATATTCTACACATTAGTGGTGGGTCCTCAGCACGTGTGGCACCACTTTTGTAGCTACACACTTTCTCGAAATGAGGCCTCACTCTTTTCGTTTGGACGAGCTAGCACACCTGCACAGTTGCACAATCGTGCTAGGCACGAGGCAAGAGCCGAGCCGCGGGAAAAATCGTGTTGGCTCGCACAATACGCCTCGCACATAGCACCACTCCATTACCACACCACACAACACGCACAGTGCACACTGTGTTCCCAAGACTGCCTCATTCAACTTCAGAAACTGCCTCGCTGCCTCGCCTCAATTGTGGTACCACAGTGTGCTGGCTCAGTTGTAAAATTGAGCCCCTCGCACGATCCTCGTTTTCAAACAGTGTGCTACCCATGACTACTACACATATATCTGTTCTTGTTGTACCTAGCTGTAAGTTTTCGAAAATTTTGAAAAAAAAAATCGTCAACATGGCTCTAAATGAGTAGGCAAAAAAATTATCTAGAGTATTTAGTGTCCCATACATTTCCAATCGCGATTATAAAAAGTGATCTTCGCTTTTATGGTTGTCCCTGTAATAGACCTTTTGCGTTTAATAACAATGTATTTTACAGGAAAGCCGATCATGTTAAGGGGAGCGACTTACATTATAATTTTGATCCTCCATTTTTTGTTTTTCAAATTCATCACTTTTTTAGCAAATCACGCATACGCTTCGTGATTTTATACATTATTCAAATTTCATGAATCTGAAAATAAGGTAACGGCGATGAATTTGCAACCTGTCATGTGAAATGCTGACTTCTATGCTAAACGTGGGCATGTGCCAATTATAACATTTCGTGGCTCTGATTGCTCCCTTCTTGATCGCCTCATGAATCTACAGACTGAGTTAGATCTGAGGATAAGCATTATAGGTATAAGTGATTTTTTTTAAAGTTATAAAGCGTATTTGCTAGTTTTTGAACGAATTCTTAAACGTTTTTGGAACTATCATGGTAAAAATGCTTTAAATAATGCAAGACATTTTTCACACAACACCATCTAGTCGCAAACTAAGCAGAGCTTATATTATGGGAACTACATGACTAGTACTAGCTTCTGTCCACGGCTTCGCACGGATTTTGATGTATAAGCTATATTACTGTTAAGTTTCATTAAAATCCGTTGAGTAGTTTTTGCGTGAAAAAATATCAAACATCCATCCTCACAAACTTTCGCATTTATAATAGTAGTAGGATATCGAAATCGGACGAGTCGTTGCAATTGAGTTCTAAACTTTGTATAAATTGTAATCCTTGGTTCGATTCATTCAAAAGTTGGTGGACATAGTTTGAAGCCTGGAGACGGTCATATGCTACTTTTATTAACATACCACGCGGGCGAAACCGCGGACAACAACTAGTAACAACTAATTTCACCCACAACTTTGCAACAGCTAAACACGCAATTTTCCACCATTCAAAGTTGACCCGCAGACTAAATAAAAACGCTTGTGGAAAATACAAATTGCTTCTTTATTTCATGCTCCCTCGTTTAGTTAAGGTCATTGCAGACATGATGCATTCATGTGTAATGTAGCACATGACGTGCAGTCAAGCATTACATGCTATAAGGTGCTTTAGAACATGAATTTAGTTATATCAACTAGTCCTACGCAAAAGTCTGTGAGGATGGATGTTGGTTCCTTTTTCACGCAAAAACTACTGAACGGATTTAGATGAAACTTAAGAGTAATATAGTTTATACATAAGAATAACACATAGGCTACTTTTTATCCAGGTAACACGCGGGTGAAGCCGTGAGCAGAAGCTAGTAGGTATATAAATGGCTAATGTTGGTCTAATAGGCACTGGTACTGTTGAATTTTGATGTGTAAGATTATGGGCGGTGGTTTAAAAATAAATAATGATGGATATTTTTCACACAGCATCATCTTAGCCTCAAAGTAAGCAGAGCTTGTGTTATGGGAACTACATGACTGATACTACTTATATACTTTTTGTTTTGTAAATACTTACATATTATACATCTAGAAAAAATCTAGGGCCGAGACAAATACAGATCACACAAACATTGTCCCGGGAATCGAACCTGCAACTTTCTGTGCCTATACAAACCTACGCCTGAATGTAAGGTATTTCTTAATGATATGTATGTATAACTTTATACTAGTCTGGAGAAGGCGTCTGGATTTTTTCTCTTGTTTGAAATATACCTGACTATTTCAAACAAGTAATAGGCTGAAAACAAACAAGTGTATTTCAGTTAGAGCAATATTTATTTTTTTGCTGAAAACAACGTATAGATTCATGAAATAGAAAACCTAGAAAACTTTAAAAAAATAAACTTCAAACTCGGGATGACACTCTCGAATAAAAACAAAAGTAAAATCACCCACAAAAAATGTTTCGGCTAGTCATGATAACATGTTTTTTATAAGTTTTACGAGAAAAATACCAACCCCTCAGGAATCATACTTTTATGGGACCATCTCGGGATCATTCTCTATACAATAACAGAAGAATCAAACCGAATTGAGAACCTCCTCCTATTTTTGAAGTCGGTTAAAAATTAGCAGATATTCTAAATCAGTTTTAAATCTTTTGTGTGCCGTGTCCCGACTTCTCATCTTTCGACCTTCATGAGTGAGGAGTATTGGCCGAAAAATGTGTTGTTTCGTAGTTTTCGCGGGCGACTACAGGGACCTAACCATGAAGTCTTATAGCGAGTCAGTTCAGGCAAAGATGTCACTTCCGGCTTTGCGATTGAGGACGCTATGGCGTTGGAAAAGCTTTGTCATTCGCAAAGGGGGATTTGACATCGTTGCCTAAATTGAATCGCAATAAGGCTTGATGGTTAGGCCCCTGGACACAGCGCAATTGCGTAACACGTCGCAGACTTTACGTGTTAGTCCTACTTAATATTATAAACGTGAAAGTTTGTGAGGATGTTTGTTCCTCTTTCACGCAAAAACTACAGAATGGATTTTGATGAAACTTTACAGTAATATAGCTTATACATCAGAATAATACATAGGCTACTTTTTATACGGGTACCACGCGGGCGAAGCCGTGGGCAGAAGCTAGTATTATAATAATTATGTATGCTAGTCTCTAAGGTATTTATGTTATAGGCCTATTGCCATCATTTTAAAGGTTGTTCATGTTGTTGCCTGAAATATATGCTTATTATTAGTATTAAACATATCTAGAAACCACGAAGGTTTCATATAAAAGAGGTAAAGTTTTCTTTTATTATGAATTGACCTGCATTCGTTTATAATCTCATATGCTCACATCAAACATTTAGCATATCTAGACAATTTGGACTAAGTAGGTCGCTTGGCTTCCACGAGTGGCGCAGTTTACACGATTAATTAGTGTAAAATAAGCTCAATAAAGATAATCTTAAATCTATCAAAAGTCTATAAGTCTTCATCCTGTGACCAAGCTGTTGCAATATAGACGAAACCTCGGAAATATTATAAAAAGACAAACGCGATAAAGGCCCGTAAAACTTATAATTTTATGTCAATAAGTCGTCTCCACCATGCTAAGACGCGCGTACAGTCTCATATAATGATGTTATAGATAGATAAAAAATGTTTTATTGCACAAGATAAAACAAGTACATATACGAACTTCGAACGCATTTTCTTTCAGCTAACCTTTAGCATTGGTGACCTGTAATACAGGTTTCTAAACCTACTTCAGGCACCCGTCTCTCACAAAACAGGTAGGTAATTATCAAATTCAAAGTCAACATTCATTTATACATTAAAATCACAAGGATCATTTGAAACGTCGGTTCAATGTACGTTATCAAGGACGTTACATAAGTTTATGACAAGAAAAACCTTTGTGAGAGTAAATAAATAAATAAATAATGCTGGACATTTTTCACACAGCATCATCTAGCCTCAAACTAAGCAGAGTTTATTATGGGAACTAAATGACTGATATACGGCTTATATACTTTTTTTTGTAAATACATTCATATTATACATAAAAAACCTCGAGATCCGAGACAAATATTTGAAGATTATACAAACATTTATCCCGCGACGGGAATCGAAACCGCAACCTTGTGTCTTAGGCGGGCTTTCGCCCACTGCGCCACAGAGGTCGTCTAAAAATAAATGCTTTATTTAATATTATTATTATATTATTCACTCTTGAAGAGACCCAAATTGTAAAGAAACTAGGTAAGAAACAAGTCTTTCTAAAATTATGAGGCGTATCATCCTCTATAGAAAATTAAACAAGCTGCCACACTTCTCCTTACAACATTTTAGCGGCCCAAGTGAAGTAATTACCTGTTTTACAGCAAAACAGGGTGTTTCATAATAAAAACCCGTCGACTTTAAAGGGCTTTACAGAAATTTTAATAATAGTTAAAAAGAGTCGTTTTGAAAAGGTGCCGGGTGACACTTAACCACAGTGTAAAAAGACCAGCTGGTAAACTTCATATTATAATGAGAACGAGAATGAGAGTTATTTTTTGACTTGAATTTATAGTTATTCTGTTTTTATATATTTTGACTTATTTGATTATTTATAATTTTTAATATATTTGTATATTTAGTTAATGTAACTGGGCGAATACCCGTTTACTAATTAAAATGAATACATAAATGAATTTGTATTTTTTTATAGACACATAGATAGAATATTATTTATTGCACAAATAAGAAGTACTGTACATAGGCGAACTAAATGCTAGATAGCATTATCTTCAAGCTAACCTTTGTGTAATATGGAAACAGTCTTAAGATAGTGTATGAATAACAAAAAAAGTTATAAATTATACGCTAGACCAACTATTAATAAAAAAACTATTCTCTAGATAAACACAATTACATATTGTGTTTATCTAGAGAATAGTTTTTTTTTCCTCATTTCCCCCTCCTCAAAAAAAGTACACTCAGGGTATGTGGGACTCGAACCCACTAAAACCCCCCCGGTTAACAGTCCCCCGCCGTAATGGGGCAAGATGTGGTCATATATCTACCTACCAACATAACCTAACCTTATAAGTTACAGATATTATTTCATAGACTACCTACTAAATATTCTATTGCACACACATGCATATAGTTTTTACGAAAAACAGTATATTTTTTACCATTCAAACGGGAGTTTTAATGTTACCCGATATTCCGGCACACTTGCATGTACCATGATCACGGAAGGGAAAGGAGATGATGAGGGAGAGTATTTAGTAAAAAATATGTTCATAAATATGATAGTTTTAAAAGTTGGACGCATGTTAGTTAGGCGTTCTGACCCCACACTAGAATTCACTGTGTTGTGGGTTTCAGGAACTACGAGAAGCGAGGCAACACAACACCCAGATCAAGAACAAAAAGCAGAACATTTGTCCCGCAGCGGGCTTTTTGAGGCGCTACCAAGGTATTAATTTTCAAGTACAGTCAGCGTCAACTAATTAAGTTTCCCACACGTTTAATTGAGATTTTTTCGTCAAACAAAAGACTTAAGTTTTCTGAGCAATTATAACTTTGTTAATTACTGAATTTCCGTTTAACTTTTTATTTATTTGGTTTTTAAGTAACTTTCGATGCATTTAGATATCAATATAATGCCAAATTACTATAAAAATATGTAAAGTCCTTACATATTTTTGTTTTAATTTGAATTTTAAGTTTGGGCCACATTCCATGCCCCTGAGTGTGTTACCTTTTTTTTTATTATAAGGGATTTATTTTCTAACGCAAAATGAATCCTCAAATTGGATTCATATCTAATGATGTTTTTTTTTATTTAAGATATATTAGACATATTATGTCAAAAGAGACATTTTACTACTTATAGTTTTGACAGTTTGTTCTGTCAAAAAAATATGGAAAGGTCAATTGGTTAAGATTAGTTTAAGATTGGGAGTGAAATATCAAAGAGAGTGTAAGCTGTTACCTATTTAAGCTGTGACGCGACTCTTGAGGACCTTTATAGGGTTTAAAAAATAAGCACAATTATTATGAAGGCCTTTTAATTCAGCACTTAAACTTGGCGTGTTTATTGTGGCAATTAAAACACTGTGATTTTGAGTAACGTTCCCTGGGTTTGGACTGGCAATTTATTTTAGCACTAATGTTTTCGTTGATTTTCATAAAGAAAAATTCTCTTACTTTGCTACGACTTTTAATTTCATCATCAGTCATCTCTACCCTCATAATTATTCTCAGTCGATAGAATTTCGAACAGTACCATTCCCTGGATTCCCGTAATCTACGATGTCATTGGTTCTTACTCTGCGTTTTTCGGTTCGTAAAAGCAACATTAGAACTTATATTACTCGGCGGTTGTCGGCTTTGCGTACATACATACATAAACTCACGCCTGTTTCCCTGATGGGTAGGCAGAAACCACAGCTTCCACTGAGTACAATCCTGATATTCCCTTTTTTGTTTCATTCACTCTGATCACATTCTTCATGCATGCTCGCCAGTTTAGGGTACTCTTGACCTGAACTTTTTCCAAAATGTCTCCATTCAGAATACGTTTGCTGAGGTCCACTCCTTCCAATTGTCCTATTCACGCTTTCCTTATATACATGTTTTGTCAATCTACTTTCGTCCATCCTACATGGACTTCTACATGTCCAAACCTAACATGTAGCATAATTTTCTTTAATCTTGTCGTTACATCTTCTTTTACTTCACAACGCTCTTACTATTCCTCACTCTATCTCTCAAAGTTAAATCACAATTTAAAAAAGGGCATTTATTTACTTACACTTAAAGAAACATACCTAACCTAAGTACAATATATAAGTAATAATAAGTAGGTAAGTGAAATAGTAGGTATAGTAAGAAGGTATGTCTGTATGTAAGTAAAAAGGTCGAGGACTCAGCCACGCTATTTTTCAGCCCCTGAAAGCCTACTGAATATTTCAACTGCATTAATTATTTTTTTTGTAAGAAACTGAGTTTTTGTCTGATCTTTGTATTAGTATATATCATTGCCAACAAGGCTTGTTGGTAAAATATTCGATTTAATTTTGCACCTGGTTAGATAAAGTAGATGTTTCTATAGCTACGTTATTTGTACGTAGACGGTTGAGTGGGGTATTTTATTACGGTGCCTGGTTTTGAGTAAATTGGACGGAATGGGAGGGCCTAGGCTATAAATCATGCCGGGCGAGATAAGACGGTGTGGGGGGAAGGAGGGAGCGATAGCCAATTTATTGAATCTCAAGTACCTGTAGATTACTGGTATCCAAGAATCTGTTTTTTATCCCGAAGGAGGGGATGGGGGGGGGGGAATCTTAAACATGTTATACAGCAACTTCTGACATTTTTTAATCTAAGTAAAACTGATAAAAAAATAACACATTATCTGACCAGCGGCCGCGGAAGTGAGGGGCAGAGGGGACCAAATGCCCCCCCTAAAATCACATCAGTACCCGTCTACCAAGCCAGGGCTGGCAAATGAAGGGGTAATCAAATAATTACCCCAAATACATATATTAACCGACTCTTTGCACCACGCATAAAACTTCTGACTACAATATTTCGACCGATGTCGTTATCGGTCAATTTTGTCGGCATCTCCCCATCTTAACAACACAAATCAAATCCTCGACGAAAGAGACGACGTATGTTGCGTGGCGGACGGACAGTCAGTCAGTCGGCTGGGGCACAAAAGGTGCGGGTTCTTGATACCCACGGAACACGGAATCCTAGTGTGAGGTCAGAACTATGTATGTTACTGTTTAGTGTTTATGTTTTACTAGGTTCTGCCCACGGCTTCGCCCGCGCGGTACCCAGATAAAAAGTAGCCTATTGTTTATTCTGATGTATAAGCTATATAACTGTAAAGTTTTATCATAATTCGTTCCGTAGTTTTTGCGTGAAAGAGTAACAAACATCCATCCTCACAAACTTTCGAATTTATAATAATAGTACGATTTTTTATAAATCTTATAATCTCGTGACATCTCACTTCTTGGACCTCATATTAACAGGCGAGGAGCTTGGGGACAAAGTTGATATGATATCCCGTTTTAGATTTCACGCGTTTTGGTGTAAGATTATATTTTTAGACCACACTTCAGAGTGTTTCGGCATTTTTCCCATATTATGGTATTAAAGAGGCCATCGTCACTCATTTCGTGGCTTAGCTATCTGGGTTTCGGTACACATAAGAGTTTGATGATTGAGCAAAATATTGTTTAATACGCAACAAATTTTTAATTCATAAATTTCTATAATTATATCTCTAATTAATTCAATGTCCAAAACTCTACGGAATTTGTTTGCTCTTATAAAAGGTAAAATATTATCTGTATTCTATAGAATCTTTAAATCTGTCAAAAACTTTTATTTATGTTTTTAATTCAAAATTTTAATAAGCGTAAAATATGTACTGTTTTAGAGCCATTTAAACATTTATTTAGATATGCCATAAGGTTAAAAATGCCTTTGTTTCTTTGTACTATCTTAATTGAATCAACCTTTACTTTACAGGGTCTAACTGTGAAAAACTAAAAAAATGTGCTAACCTATACTAAGACTAAACCATGCGAATAAAAAATAAGATACTTAGGTTAGTTCAAAGATCTTTGCCCTTAGCAGAAGAAGTAATAGGCTTACAGCAAATCTGCGTCTTAAATTTTAAAGTTTAAGCCATAAAATGTTTGCATTGCATCAAATTAGATTATTGTAAGATTGATGTTAAAAAGTAATTTTGGATACTTTCGCAAAATTGCCCATCAATCTTTTTGTTTTAGAAGTTTTTATGTCTTAATTTACTTATCTAAGAAAGCTGAACATTAAAGATCTCCGCGGAATGCAACGACAAACGGCGTTGTGCCTTCATCCACTTAACTCCACCGACCGTTTCAAGGTTAATGATTTTCTTTCATTGAAATCACACGGATCATATAGAAACATAAACAAAACAAACAACTTGTAAGAACAATATATCCAAGTGAAATGGTTGTCAATTGCGCCACCGCCACTGCCACCGCCACTGCCACTGCCACTGGCAGTGCCGCAACCGCGTCAATTTCATCGGGCCCTAAGTCGTGAAATAATTTGCTTCTAGTGGGACGTAAGCATATTTACCTCAAAGTAAAAAAAAGTTATGAAAGCCATTTCGACCGAAACTGATGAATCTAAGCTCTATTCACAGTGAAATATTTTTCAGAGTAAAAAACCGGTTTGTAAAAGTTTTAATTGCTCCTCAAATTAATGTCCAACTGTGGAGTAATGAAAACATACGTAGTAATATTGCGGGCAGTCGCGTTCGGAAATATAGATAGGTATAAGTGAAGGACATTGAGGGCGTCTTTTATTGACTTGACATTTTAAATTATATTTATGTATTTTATTGTTCACTTGTTGTTTTTTGTGACTAATTTAGAATAAGAAATTTATAACTAACATATTATTAGGATCCGATGTTGATAAATAAATATGTCATATTTATTTAATAAATAAATATGAGTACTAGACTAGTGTTTTGGTAATTAAAAAATTTCAAAACACAAAAGTGAGTCGAGTCGAGTAAATCTCGAGGTCTCAGAGTTGTTGTTGTCAAATAAATCACTTTCACATTAAGAGGGTAAGTGAATGCACGATTCCTAGCTCCTTGGCCTAAAGTAATCTAGCGTTAACTACCGTTAGATTGATACCTTCATCTTAGCGTCTAACTTTTACCTACAGCTTTGCCCGCTTGGTCATCGGATAAAAAGTAGCCTATGTATTATTCTAGGTCACAAACTATACCAAGGTCGATCCAAATCGGCTCACCTAAACAAACTTTCTCATTTATAATATAAACAGGATCCTCCTTAAAATTTGAACTGGTCCCATCCAACACCGCCAAATATTTAAATTTTCCGTCAATGTAGTCTTAATGTCATATGTCGTGTTAACTTCTCAAGGTCAAAAAATGACTTTTTTATCCGATTTTGCTCCCGTGAATTTCCATCGACTCTGCAGCACTTCTCAGTTGACATTTTATTTATAACCGCGCTCAGCTTATCCCGCTTTTTAGATTAGAGCTATAATTTTGGACAGAAGCTACCGAATTTATTCGCGGATCTAAAGCCTTAAAAGATGGAGGGAATACTAAGTTTGTGAATTGTCAGGATTTATAAGTGGAAAACTAAAACAACACTACTGATTGTTTTTTAAACCCAGCGCTGGTTAGTGACCAAGAAAAATCAACAATAAAGTCTGGCTGAATATCAAATAAAAAAATCTAAAAGTTTTTTATATAATTACAAGATATGGGCTGGGAGATCTTCTTTTAAGTTAAAATAACTTGTGTTAGAAGAGTCCCCTTTTTTCTGTGGCCAAAGGTACTGTAGATAGGTAAAAATAAATATTTATAATAGGTAGACACTATTTTGAAGTGGGTGTAGGTAAATATAGGGGAAAGTGGGGAAAACACGAACACCTAAGGGAAAACTTAAATAAAACAATGAAAATTAGATCACAGAGTTTCTTTATTGTTTAATTATAAAGTTTATTTATCTGTCTAACGAATTCACTAATCAACATTTATATTTTTAATAAATTGTAACAATATGAAAAAAAACAAAACCCTTAGTGTTCGGCTTTACCCGACATTAGTTGGGTAATTACGAACACCGAGTGGGGTAATTACGTACTAACATTAATAACGACAGTGATCACATTTATTATGTGAGCACATAATTCAGTCTTCAACGGGGACATGAACATGAAGTCATGCAGGACATGAAGTGTTCGCCTGCGTCCGCGTCTCCCGTGTTATTGATTGGCACTAGTGGTGGCATGATCTCCGAAATGGCGGCAAGTAAAATATGGCTATCTCTTTCTAACATATTAGAACCATTGAATTCGAGTTTACCCCGCGTTCGCGTTTCACCCACTCTCCCCTACATATATGTATATATATTTTATAAGATAATGTAGTAATAGATTGATATCAATAAGTTTCTAGCCTTTTTATGGTAACATTTTCAATATGGTTTTAAAAGGTTGATATTTGACATTAAATATAAATATGTTAAGCAAATAAATTTTATTAACCATTTCGTTATAGTTACATAACATTGGTTATCATGTTATATGGCAATTTATTAGTGTGGTTAGGTTAGCTAGCAAAATGGGTTTGAATAGAAGACAATAATTTTACCTGGTTTAGTTCAGAAAAAAACTTCAAAAACTTGAAAACTTGTTCGTCTTGTTTCGAAATGAAATGGTTTATTTGCGAGAAATATGGTTACAAAGATCTTACACATATAGCTATAGGTTCACATATTTCACCAAACACATTGGCATGCAAATGTTTATCTTAGTTAAACCTAACACCAATTTAATTCCATTATAATTTTAATTTACATAAGTTCAATTTAATAACATTAATTAATAACACGTCATATTATTTTTAATAACATTTAGATTTTACTTTATTAATTCTTTTACATCATAAAAAACATTTTTCACGTAACCAACGTTTAAGTTTACTGGTGAATTGATTGAGTGGTAGGTTTTTAATTTCATAGGGTAGTAATTTCTACTACATGACTTGGCCTCACCTAGTTTTGATTAATTGGACATTTCTATTATAATTTAATTTATAATACCAAACCAATACAGATAATTTAAATTTTATTTGCTAATTATGTATTTCATTGTTGACTAGATTGTGATTGAATTTGATTACCTATGTTTTTATAAGTGTCTTCAACCTATTAAATTATATTTCATTCTTAATAACAGATTTAAAAAAAAAACAGTTACTTATCAACATACACAATCGAACTCAAAGTTACAGCGCCCTAACGGGGTTCATGTACCTACCTACTTTCTTATGTATTGTTTAAACACCTATACTGAACTGTGTACATGACAGCAATAAATATGAATATGAATATAAATATGAATACTATTCTGATACATTGATGTTGACGACCGATGTGGCGCGGTGGGCGAAGGTCCGCCTGCGACACAGGAGGTTGCGGGTTCGATTCCCGCCCTGGGACAAATGTTTGTACGATCTGCAAATATTTGTTCCGAGTGTTCTGGGTATTTTCTATGTATAATAAAAAAATATCTATCTATGTAATGTATTGTATTAAGTATATCAGTCATCTAGTACCCATAACACAAGCTCTGCTTAGCTTGGGGCTATATGATGCTGTGTGGATTGTCCAGCATTATTATTATTATTATTATGTCCTAGATACTTTTGGTAACACAATTCTGTTTCGGTTTCTAGTCTTTCTAAAATACATTTCATTAGCCTACACATTTTTTTTTTACAAATAGAGCAGACTATAATATACATGCTGGGCAAAGTGAGCAACTGAAGCTTCTTAAACAAGGGCTTACATGATTCCCACGGTGGTATTCCGCATATAGCTCATACGCATTTTTTTTTGTGCGATGAAGGCTCTCTGCATATCTTTTGAATTGCCCCAAAGAATAAGTCCATAAGCTAGTGTGGAAGCCACATAACCGTAATACGCTTTCATACTGTACTTTGGGACTCCTTGACTTGAATTGTCATAATTCAAGTCAAGGAGTCCCAAAGTCCTTATTAGAATATTCAGCTTTTAAAACATTTTTGAACATTGTATCTTATCTTAATCAAAATGAGTCGTTCCATCGCCATTTCGTTAATGTAATTAGAGGGAACATTAAAAATAGTTCGAATAAGTTCATTAATCCAGAGCCGAATTCACTTTTCAAATAATCAGAGACAATTTTTTTTGCATAAAAAGCTGATTTTGCATGAAGATTCCAGTTTTGACATGGATCCTTATCGAACCCGCGAACACTATCGCTATCGGGCACTGCCACTATGCCATCAGGCAACTTATAAACACCCAAAGTTACATACACAGTCCTGACCCCACACCAGTTCCCTGTATCGTGGATATCAGAAACTACGAGTACCGTGGCACCACAACAACCAAATCCGAAAAAGTACCTAACAAAATATGACGTATTTTTTACCTAACAAAATATGACGTATTTTTTACCTAACAAAATATGACTTATTTTTAACCTAACAAAATATGACGTATTTTTTACCTAACAAAATATGACTTATTTTTAACCTAACAAAATATGACGTATTTTTAACCTAACAAAATATGACGTATTTTTTACCTAACAAAATATGTGTAGGCAAGTACCTACTGATCTATAGAATAACCCAAAACTTAACCTAATATGGCATTGATTATTGAACTACCTACCTACTTCGTGATATTATAAGTATTTTAATATTGACATATTTTTTGTATACCTACTTAATTTACCATTGTTATCATTTAAAATTTATATTGTGTTTAATTGTAAAAACAAGAGCTACCTCTGCAACGCCCTGCACGGTAAAAACTGATTTCTTACAGAAAGACAAATTGCTTTCCATTAAGACATTTTTATTACCTCCAAGAAAATGATTCTCTCCCTATAGACGCTAGACAATAATTTCTTCGTAATAGTAAAAAATCATCTCATTTTATTTTATTTCTAACGAGATAAATAAATTTAATTCAAGAAACATATTGTTTTATTTAACACATTTATTTGATATTTATTTGATACGACATAAAATAAGTCTTGAAATAAACATATTTATTTTCAAGTAAGAACAAAATTTAGAAAAATATTGTCTTCAAAAATTATAAGCAGTATTTTTGTTTTAAAAATAATGCATTAAACTAAGAAAATATATTTTTGTAATTACCAAATATTTTGAGAAATCAGTCTTTCTTATTCAAAGAAATCCTTTTTACCCGTGTGAAAGGGCCGATTTACCTTTCAACCTACTTGGAGCTATATTAATTCTACGCATAACCATTGTATGTAGGGCATTAAGCATGAATAAATGAAATATGAATTATCAACAGAACATGTAAACATTAGTCCTGGAATAGAAATAAAACCTCGCACCTTTTGCATTTCAGTTGGCTTCTTGTTAAACGCGCTACCGAGGACAATTGTCGTTGGAGACAAGTTTTACAGTTCTAAAAGTCACAATTGTCAGCAATAAATGACGGAGGAGAGACTTAACTAATATATGAACGACGGAGTAGAGATTTAACTCTCTTCCAAGTTGCTTATTTGGAGGTACGTAACAGTGGGTAATGAACCGCACGTGGTAAGTTAAGGGTAAGCTTTGCATAGCAAATTAAGTTCTCAATTTATTTTACATTTATACATACTTAAACTTTCATGTCTGTGGCGCAGTGGTCGAAAGCCCGCTTGAGACGCTAAAGGGTGCGCTTTCGATTCCGCCGCGAGACAAATGTTTGTATGGTCTGCAAATATTTGTCTCAGGTCTCGGTGTTTTTTATGTATAATATGTATGTATTACCAAAAAAAAGTATATCAGTCATATAATGCCCATAACACAAGCTCTGCTTACTTTGGAGTTCGATGATGCTGTGTGAAAATATCCAGCATTATTTATTTATTTATTTAATTTATATACTTATATTATTTATTATTAATAGGGAATACCCAGACTGGAAGCAAATATTTGCAGATCATACAAACATTTGTCCCGCGGCTGGAATCGATCCGCCTGAGACGCAGAAAATTGCCCTTCTGCGTCTCAGGCGGGTCTTCGCCCACTGCCCTACAGAGGTCGTCAAGAGATAAGGATTTGGAGGATTCTAAGATTCCTTTATTCTCAGTAAGTCACGTTGTATATAAAAGACAAGATAAATAACTTTCCACACACCTGTACATCCTAAGAAGCAAAACAAAAATGCTGACAAAGTTGCTGGGAAGGATAAGGGTAAAAAATATTGGTCAGTAAAATTCCTAAGGTCACCTGGACCTTAATAAAGCCCGCAGCCGGTCACGTATCAGGGATTTATGACAATTGATAAAAACTGATAATTATCCGTACCCTTTCGGTCCACCTGTTCGGGACCCCTCGATTTAACTAATTTACCCACCCGGAAAATAACAGAACGGTGAATAATTCCTCAACCAGTTTAAATATACTGAAATAACGTATATTTAATCTTATATTTAAATATATTTGTATGTATATTTGTATAAAATCATAGTTATAAATACCATAAAATAAAAGAGTGAGAATGAAGTTGAATCGATTCGACTGACACTAAAAAAACTCCCGCAAAGAATAAATGCACTTTAGTTCCTCTCGTGATCGTGATCGTGATCTGTGCTGAAAAAACTCACAAAGCAGAATATATCCAGTTTTTACCAAAACATTAAAATACATAATCCTACATTATTTACACAGACTCAAAAAAATACATGCCTGAATGAGTCAGTAAAGATAAAAGAAAAACTGATGGAGTAGGTAGTTTACAGAAAAAAAATAGTAGATTTAAATAAAATAACATGTGTTGTTTAAAAAAACTTAAAAACACGCTTTAATCGCGCCTTAAAAATTATAAAAATGAAGTGTAATTCTTCTGGCTCCATCATCCACCTCCTGGCTCCATCATCAGGCCCTCGTACCTAACTGCAGTCTATTGTACTCGCCAAAACGAATCATTTGAGCCCAATCTCGAGGGGTTTACAAGTAGCCACTGAAGATTTCCACTAGCCACCTGGCTCCGTCATCAGATCAGCTCCAAAATACCAAATTATAGTATAATTAATATGTGTCTACTGCATATAAATAAAATTTCAATACGACAATAAGACGAAGGTTAAAATTCTCTTACAATATTTGATTACAATGTTTGTTAGTTAGTTACAAGTGAAGAAACGTGTTAAAAAGACTCGCCATAACGCATTAACTGAATCGAGATGCTCCGAATCAGGGTACTTTTGATAAGTAGATCGGAGTTATCTGAGTCCTCAGATAATGTGATGATTTATATTAATTCCCTCAGGGCGGAATGTCAAGTACTTTCATGTTTTGACTAATCTAAAGGTGAGTAAAAAAAACCGCTGATTTAAGAGACCACCATCGCTGATTTAGCAATTTTTTATCTAATTTTTTTATAATACTAGAAGTTGAGAGAAAGAATAATATATATAAATCTGAATTAAATAAATAAATTGTGAACATTTTTCACACAGTCTCATCTAGCCCCAAAGTAAGCAGAGCTTGGTGTTATAGGAACTACATGATTGATATACTATTTATATACTTTATTATACATAGAAAACACCCAGATCCCGATACAAATATTTGTAGATCATACGAACATTTGTTCCGCGGCGGGAATCGAACCCACAACCTTCAGCGTATCACGCCTAGTTTGGGTCTCGCAGCTAACCATACCTTGGATATTACTTAATTAACTGTAAACATTAATCTGTAACACCTGTTTTGGCAAATAAATATTTTATTCTATCAAGGGGCCTTCGCCCACTGCGCCACAGAAGTCATCTGTGTGGTGCTGGAGAAAGTATTTGAGGGTGTGTAGAGTACTCAGGGTGTCATGGACACCTCGATACGCTCTGCTTTGGTACAATCTCGTATCCTAAATATTTAAGGTCGCATTTTTATCTATACAATAAGATTAATAGTAAGGAATGTGCAACTGTTGATTTATCAGAGCGACATAATCGCATCGTGATTAAGCTCTTTGATAAAAAAAAATGGTTTTCGGTCACATGCCAACAACACTGACTCCATTGAGCGTATTGTCATGGCGATAGCGTACATTCATGCAAACTTTAACAACCACTTCCCATTGATCTCACCACCACCACCACCGCCACCGCGTTCGCCAAAGCTTAGTGCAAACATTTTAAGACAGTGTATTTATTGACTGTCGATTATGTTATGCCTAGTATTTTTCAAACTTTCGCGATTAGATAACATAATTATTATAAGTTTAACGGGTCTTTACCAGTGAACGCCAATATTGTAAGAGAATGGTTCGTGAAGCGATTGAAATAAAAAAGTACCCAAATTTTAATCGTGAAGACGGCTATAGACTCTCTGCGTCCTGGAATCCCGTGATAAACAGGTGTTCGCGTCGCGATCCAATTGTGCAGTGCGGTGATACGGTTAGTATAGTGTGCCGTGATGTGAACATTGACTTTTCTGATTCTGAAGATGAAATGAGGGTAGTTGCGGCTACTGCCTTTATTTGTCGATGGTAGCTCCGTATACTCCAGTCATCCCGTGACCACGGCTGTTGCAATACAGTTGAAGCGTCGGGAAAATAATAAAAAAGGTAAACGCGATAAAGACCCGTTAAACTTATAATAATTATGTTATGGCTACTCAAATTTCATATTAATTTTCAAGGACATATTAAAATAACACAGTTCTACCCTTAACACATCCATTGCAAAACTGATTTGTAAATTTGCTCACGACGTGCTACCCTTAAATGATGGATTAATGTTAATGAAACTCATTAGGCTGGCTTACTAACAAATGTTTGTCTTAAGGCTCTAAGGGTGAATGTTCGAGAAGCTTGCAGTTTGCAGAATGAAAGTAACTTTCACTCTAACTAATATTTAAGGGGTAATATATTAAGAGTAAAAAAACATTTTCAAAAACAAGCTTTTAAGTGCAGTAACCATGGTAAAACTCAAAACCAGCATAATAATAAATTGCGTACACAACATTTCGTATTTGTGCTGTTGTCCGTCAAAGAGTTTCTTCATCTGGAGCTAATCCTGGATGTCGATTCAGGTCATACTTACCATAAAAATGCATTGTTATTGGAACTGAACCAACATGTAAATATACAAAGTGTAGGATAAGAGGAAGTGATTCTAATTCAGCTTGCAAGATTTGACTTAAGCAAACAAACTAACATACAACATTGCAAATTAAATAATAACTTGTAAAAAGAAGAGCGTTTTGTGTTTTATCTATCTAGTTACAGAATCCGAAGATGCATAGTAGGATGCCTCCAAGTAAAGAGATGTGGCGGAGATTATATATATTCCTAACCTAACACTAGAATTTCCTGTGTCGTGGGTATCAGGAACTAAGAGTAACATGATACCACAACACCCATACCCGGAACAAATATCTTCAGAACATGCAAACATTTGTCCCGCGACGAGAATTAAACCTGCACCTCTTTAATCGTAGCCGGCTACTTAGCCGCCTCGCAGTCAAGGTTGGCGAAGGATACCTATGTATGCAGTGGGCTTCTGCAGGCTGTTGATATGATGAGTACTTGCTTCTGCCCACGGCTTCGCCCGCGTGATACCCGGATAAAAAGTAGCCTATGTGTTATTCTGATATATAAGCTATATTACTGTACAGTTTCATAAAAATCCGTTCAGTAGTTTTTGCGTGAAAGAGTAACAAACATCAATCCTCACAAACTTTCGCGTTTATAATATTAGTAGGATTTTTACATTAAATGAAAGTCCGATAGCACAGCGTGATAGCTCATAGCTTTTTATAAATATTAAGATAAAACCAAACAATATGATTTTATATTTAAACACTGTACAGTAAGAGCTGTTAAACGTTAGACTTTTTTTTTATTCAAGTATCAAAATGTTTGTTCCAAAATATTAGAAGAAACTGCATTCAAGGTGACGTCGTCAATTGGAACAAGCCCAGCAATATCCCGTGAAGTGATATTCAAATACAGCAATATCCAAAAGTGAAGTTCAAACACACCAAAATCCAGACAAGTTTTACCTTTTTTTAATAAACTCTCTAATTATTTATTATTAATTATGGTTATTTATAAACGTACAATGTATAAATAACCATATTTCGAATATAACACAATGATGTTTATATTAATAGTCATCTGTGTTTGCCCTGTCAAAGTATATTCCGTTTTTCCAGGAACTATAGAATATGGATATTGCTGGTTTTGCTTTTATATGATTCTCATATAAAGCAACGCTGTAGTCTGCGGTGAAGCACTCATATCAAGAAAGGAGATTTTTACTTTGGCTTGAGAACTTCCAGGTTGTATTTCTCAGAAGACAGTAACTCAAGATTTCAAAAATGAATATCGGAATAAAATCGGTTTACATTGGCGAAGATATCGCGTAATATACCTAGACACATGAAAAACATACAGACAAATTGAGAAACTCCTTTTTTGAAGTCGTTTGATAATCTAGGATTACTACAATAAAAAGACGATTTTTGGTAATGCAATCACTTTTTTTATTGAGACCAACCATGAACAAGAACGGAAACGGGGAGAAATGTCAAAATGACGTTTCGTTTAACACCTAACCTATCATTATATTAGTAACCTATGCCTTGGAAGGCGCCAAAATTCAAATAATACAATAGATAATAATTAAATTGCGATATTCCCGATAGGTACCCTTGCAGTCCAAACTCGCCTAAGTATTCGAGCAAATTTAGGTTTCAATCATTCATTCAGTCTATTGAAAATGGCGTGAAAGTCGAAACACGTATACACATTATCTGTTCTGAAATTGATTAAAAACACATTCGAACACCACTTTACATGAATCGATATCATCTCACGCAAACCAAACAGATATTCACATGCCATTAAAAAGTTTACTCGTGTCTCGTTATTTCTCGAGAGGCGAATCGAATAGAACCTGAAGCAATAAATGTGAGGGGAACTTGAACGATAATCGTATTGGAATTGTATTGTAACTAAGTAAATTCAATATTTCCATTAGACATGCAATTTTTCAATGACACAGCTTTCTAAAAACCGTTGCAAACGATCTATAGATGGCTCAACTAATCCAGATCACTACCAGACGGAAAAGTTGCCAAAATACAATATTTCTGAGAAGTTTAAAAATAACTTATTTAAAATATACTAAAAATATATATATGAATAATGCTGGACATTTTTACACAGCATCATCTAGCCCTTAAGTAAGCAGAGCTTGTGTTATGGGAACTACATGACTGATATACTACTTATTTACATTTTTTTGTAAATACATACATATTATACATAGAAAACACCCAAACACGATAAGAGCTACATCGCCTCTCTTCATGTTCTTTGTGATTCAAGATTATTAGATTTATAGTGTACCCAAAAAGCTTACGAAATTACCTAGTTGAATGGCAATGCTAATTTTATAACCAAGGTAGCTGGTATAACAAAGGGCTGCTCTTTGTACAACTGTTTTTTTTTCAGCCAGCATTATCAAGCCCCAAAGTAAGCAGAGCTTGTGTTATGGGAACTACATGACTGATATACTACTCATATACATTTTGTAAATACATACATATTATACATAGAAAACACCCAGACCCGAGACAAATGTACAAACATTTGTCCCGCAGCGGGAATCGAACCCACAACCTTTTGCGTCTCAGGCGGGCCTTCGCCCACTGCGCCACAGAGGTCGTCAATAATTGGCTTCGTCTTTTATCAATGTAGGTAATGTAGTTTTTATTTTATCAATGGTTTGTTACAAGCAAACATTTAAAAAAAAATCTACATTTGCAAGCTTTAGAAATAAGTATGTGGCAAGCAACAAGCTTACTTTATAAATTACGTTTTTCGATCTTTTCTGTATGACAGCCAGTATTAACGTCATAAATCCTTGCTGAAAAAAAAAATACAGAAAACAAAACAAACATACCAACTTATTTTCGATATCTCGAAAGATTAATCTCTTTTTTGTGGAAAGAAACAAAGAGGCAGTAATGTAAACGATACGGGCAAGGCAGGTGTTGGATAGAGTTGGGAAAACGTCGATGAAAATCTATCGAAACTCTTTTCTTCTAATCGGATGAAAGCCTATGTGTCCATCACGAACTATACAAATATAGTTCGTAACGAACACATAGGCTACGAACACATTGATTACGGTCAATTGAAAAAAGGGGCAAATCCCTTTTATTTCAATTGATCGTAATCGAGATTATTAGCAAACAAACTTACACAGTATCTGCACAGATTAACCAAAGAAATAAAGATATTAAGTAAGTCATGAATAAAGGCGAGCTTGACCCTTAATAAAATGTATTCTAGTAAACCTTGGAGTAAAGCGATGGCTGATGTGATAAAATACTAAATATCTAACACAGTCAATTTACCCATTAACTCAACTGAGTGTCGAGCGTTTTCCACACAATTTTTTTTTATTGAAACTATTATCTTTTAAATCTCTCCAGCGGGGCTTCAGCCGATACTATTTCCTCTTAACAGCAAGAGTTGATATTTTCTCCATTGATTGGGATGACGCTTGGACCGAATATATAGATACAAACGTAAATAAGCACATAGCTGAAATGTACATAATTGAAGCCGGTAGTTAGCCTCAAACTTTCCTCATAATTTTAAAATATGTCGTCTCTAACGCAAATTCCAGCGATGAAATTCCAGCAGTTAATTCCACCGACACATGCGACTTTTGCATTTAATATTCATACATGCTTAAATATTAGACTAACCGATAAAGTTTTATCGATATCGATTGTCCCGCCCCTATTAACAGATACCTAAAGTATGCGGGCCCATATGCCCCGTCTCATTTGTAACACGTCAGGTACAAGTGTGTAGATAAGATTTTTCGTTATTTCTCGGTGTCGCGCTACGAATCGAATGATTCAGCAATTTTTTTATCCAAATATAAGCTCTCAGATTTATAATAAATTATGTTTCTGTAGGGAAATGTTTGTTAAATAGTTGCCAAATTTTGAAAGCTACCGTCTCATCAAAGTCAAAGTGACCTCTTTCGCGCAGTGGGCAAAGGCCCGCCTGAGACGCAAAAGGTTGCGGATTCGATTCCCGCCGCGAGACCAATGTTTGTATGATCTGCAAATATTTATCTCGGGGTCTAGGTGTTTTCTATGTATAATATGTATGGATTTACAAAAAAAAGTACCTGCATAAGTAGTATATCAGTCATGTAATTCCCATAATATAAGCTCTGCTTAGTTTGGGGCTAGATGATGGTGTGTGAAATATGTCCAGCATTATTTGTTTATAAAGTGAAAGTGTGAGTCAAAATTTATTTATTCATTAAAATCACTTTGAAATCGGTTTTATCTACTGTCTGTGCTTTCGCGACCAAGCCAGGACCGCCATGGTCAGTTCGACAGGGCCCATAGTTGATGACAAAAGTATATTTAAAAAAAAAATAGCTATAGAGAGATTTCTCACTTCGGAACATAAAAAATGTATGCAAATTTTTTACAACAGGCAACAACCGCGTAGATTGGCGGAGTGGCGGTTGTAGGATTTTTATGGAAAAATTATCACTGACGAACTTTGATGACCTTTCCACTTAAACCACCAACACCACGCCAATCTGCGCCGGCCTTTAGGCTTGTGACATACATCTTTGTTACCGAGTTCTTCTTTGTCTATACTAATATTATAAATAGGAAAGATTTTTTGTTTGTTTGTATCGAAAAGGCCAGAAACTACTGGACCGATTTTAACAATTTTTTCACCAAATGAAAGTTAAATTATCAGGAAGTAACATAGGATATATTTTTTTTAAATAGATTTCCTTAAGAAAATTGCAATAATGTAACCCAAAGTAGCAAAAGTTTGCCTATAAAATTTATTATTTGGCGTGCGCTGGGAAAACATTTTTATGTATCATCAATAATGATACATAAAAATGATGTACTACATGATTAAAGTACTCATTATTACCTACAAAAAAGTCCCGAAGGGAATATATCTTACTATCATAGTTAAGTCACAATAGCAGCTTTTGTGTTCTAATATTTAATTAGATCGCCGATATTCCCACGGAATCGAAACTTACGCGGGGGAAACCGCGGGGCGCAGCTAGTCAAGAATAAAATTAGGAGTACCTATTGTCTCGTGGGCTTAGTTAATTTATCTACCAATAGGTTTCTAAGAAAGTTTATCACTCGTAATTTTATGTTCCTCAACATTAAGATTCAAACAGCCAACAAAAAAATAATCTCGAAAAACCCTCACAAAATCTCGGCGTCACAATTCCCTCCCACTAGATGGTCGACTAATGGGTGATTACCAGTTTTATTCATTGAAAAGTGTCGACTCCGATCGCTCGTTGACGGATTTATTTGTTTTATTTGTCACCCCTCCATTGAGTTAATTGCTTATTCCATTTTAGGGGCTGTTGTGAGGTGTTAAGGTCACAACTCGGACGACAAAACAGTTTTATGTCAGTTGTTAAAATGTTGGTTTTGGGTAATTGCTCTCTATGTGCAATTCGTGTCATTGTGGTTTTGTGATAAATGCGTACAGCTAACAGTAAAGCGCTCGTGGTGCAGCTTGCAGATCCACTTTCACCACGATCAACACTTGGACAGGTGACGATTGGAAGCAACTGGATGCTCCTTTGATTCGAAACGCATTTTAAGATGTAAGCTCCGGCTAAGGTCGTTTTAAGGCAACGTTGGAGGCCATAATTTTTCACATAGGTTTGGTAGGTAATTGTTAATTTATTGTAAAGTTTAATTACATTAAACTGCTTCTACACAAAAGTCAGTCATTGAAAATGTATTGTACAGCAATTTTACATTACACTGCTCTCTGCAGATCCTGCAAAAAGGGCAGTCATTACAAATGTATTGTGCAGCAAAATTACATAATACTTACTGCTTATTTGCAGCTCCTGCGCCAAGATAGGTCATAGCAAATTTACTGAAATGCAATATTACACGAAGCTTCTACACGAAGGTCAACCATTGAAAATGTATTGTACAGCAATATTACATTAAACTGCAGCTTCTGTACAGTCGTTGATCATTGCAAATTTACTGTAAAACATACCTACTGCTATTTTGCAGCTCCTACAAAAAGCTCAGCCATTAATGTAATCTATTGTATAGTAATATTACATTACACTGCTCTTTTTCAGACAAACACCCGCTTAATGGGCGTTGTTTGATATTAAGTTTCTACCAGTCATTCTTATTGAAATTGTAAATCAAGGTTTGCTTCTTTGTTCCGAAGCGGCAATGGGTATGCCAGGGGTTCTTTGTTCAGATGCGGCGATAAGAAAAGGGTTAGAATAGAACCTGCCATGGTGAGCTTCACTAAACATTGGGTAAAAGGAATTACACCCAATAAACCACAAATTTAACATAACGACACTAATGTATGCAAGTGAAAGTTGTTTATGGCCGAAGAAACATCAAAGTCGAATGCAGTGGAGATGAGAGCTTTGAGAAGTGTATGATGTAACTTTGAGTAATAGTGAGGAACAGCGTGTTAAGAGAGCAGTATGGAGTGAATGAAGATGTAGTAACGAGAGTTGAGAAAGGTATGTTGAGATGGTTTGTGCATATAGAAAGGATGGAGGAAAGAAGATTAACAAAACAAGTATACAAGGCGAGCGTGAATGGGATAGTTGGATGAGGAAGGCCTCGGCGAACATACTCTGACCAAATTGGAGACATTTTAGAGAAAGGCCAGGTCATAAGTACACTAAACCGCCGAGCTTATATGAAGAATTTGATGAGGATGAATGAAGCGAAAGAGGTATGCCAGGATCGTAGCAAGTGGAAATCCTTGGTCTCTGCCTACCCCTCCGGGAAACAGGCGTGATTTTATGTATGTATGTATTTTTAATGGTAACTCTGGAAGCATACTTAGTAAGTAGTGGTGGGAAAACAGTAACGCAGACAGGTAATCTCTAAATGGGCTGCGGTAAGCCACGATGCGGTTTTTGTTTGCGCTGCGTGGCGAAATTATGCTGAAATTAGAAAATGTAGTTAGAAGACTGTTAATATTTTCACAGGGTTTGACAAATATGTTATTGAATAATGCATCTGTGAATGAATAATTAATAATGTTATTATTATTTAATTAATTAAAGATACTGATACATAATCATAAAAATGATTCGAATTAAGTGTAAACCAATAGTGCAGTTTGACTTGGAATTCTAAACTCAAATCTTTTTTATCTATTTTCAAAATCAGTTCCGAGAGTCTTCATCAGGGTGAGTGGTCGCGACTTCCTCCTCCTGATGAAGACTCTCGGAATGAGTCGAAACTTAGTCGGTGCCTTCACCGATAGTGTAGTACGTGAAAATTCCCGTTTTTACAATATGAATAGTCAAGTTCACGATAGTTTTTGGAATAAAATCAGTTTTACTTGTTTTTTTTTGTTTACGTTCAATCTCAACATCAATGATCATCAATGATTGCATATCATTGATTCTAAGACTCATGTAATTTTTGTATATATAATAAGCGTCTGAAAATCTAAAACGAACAAACTGTGCGCTATAGATTCAACCGCTTTCGTTCTGAAAATTATGATCTCACAAACAAATATCGAAGACGCCCAGAGAGCAGGGTTGATAATGTCATATTGAAAGCGGAACCGTCTCAGACTATGTCCAAGTTTGCATCGACTTTTGATGTGAGTTTAAAACAATATTGGAATATTTGTGGCAAACCGGCAAAATAAAGAACCTTACATTTTCGTATACGAAAGGTCCATTTCACAAGTAAAGACCCAATATTTCTGGTGTACATGAAATATTGTTTTTTATTCTGATGTATGCAATAGATAGTTATCTATCTACTTTAATAATAATATTAATAATTCTGGACATGTTTCACACAGCATCATCTAGCCCCAAACTAAGCAGAGCTTGTATTATGGGAACTACATGACTGATATACTACTTATGTACATTTTTTTGTAAATACATACATATTATACATAGAAAACACCCAGACCCGAGACAAATATTTGCAGATACAAACATTTGCCCCGTGGCGGGAATTGAATCCGTAACCTTCTGCGTCTCAGGCGATTTACGATTAAGATTCAATAATGTTAGCATTATTGAATCTTAAAGCTTAGCAATTTTCATTTTTGACTCTCTTATTGGCAAAATTAAGAGCTCTACCCTAAAACCGTCAATGAGACCCTCTCCCAGAACCTATTAATTAACCAATTTTTACGCCTCTAGATCTTCCCTAATAAATCACTAGCAAATTTATTCCAATTAAACACCGAAAATGCTTTAATCTGTGATTCTGGTAGGTAGCCCTCCAGAGCAATAGCGTTTGATTTATTTAAGCCAGACTTATAAACGACTATTTCAGTTGAACGTAGATAGTGTTGGGAAAAGTTAAATCTTAATCTTGGTGATATTGGCCTCCTCATATAATACACTGACTAAACTAAATTTAAACTGTCGCTCTCTTTTACTGATAGTGCAAGCAAGAAAGAGATAGCTACAATTTTAGTGCTGTCAAATTTGTCAGATTTAAGTTTTCCATAAAAATTTAGTCGTGATATCAAAACATGCTGACTATAAACACGGAGAAAAGCGGCACGTAAACTGATTTGACAGCAGCACACGGCACTAAAATTAAAAGTCTAAAAAAAAAGTAAAAAAAAAAAATCTCTTTCTTGCGTACACTATCAGTAAAAGAGAGCGATAGTTTAAATTTAGTTTAGTCAGTGTACTACAGAATCGAGGCCAATGTCATTCGTGAATTTATTTATGACGTGCTAATAATACTAATAATAATCCTATCCTACTACTTTTGCAAAGGCTAGTAATATATAAAATATAAAAAACGGGAGTAGTGTTTAGTGAAACTGCAGCAAACTTCTCGAAACAGCTATCTAGCCCGTTTAGTGGATGGCAAGTTATCACCTTCTCTTGATCTGAAATTTAGTCAGAATTGACAGGTACCATTTCATCCTACATAGATCAGCAATCATTCCATCTTCAATAGTGTCTATCAGTAGCCATCCACAAGATTAAGTTTTTTTTTATTTTTGACAATATATTGCACAAATAGGCCTCCTAGCTTCGGTTCCATTTATGTCTGTAAAGGTCCCAGGCAAGCCTGAGATTCTAAGTGAATAAAGAAGAATGATAATAAGAGTGTTTACGTGCAAAAAGGCCTCTTATCGTTGACTCGGGCTCTGTCAATGTCTCACAAAGATCTCATGCCAAGCCCAGAACTAAGTTATTAATTAAATAATATTAAACATTTATTACAGGCAACAACACGTACAACATAAAAAATGATGACGATATATAACTTATCACTTCTTATTAACACGTGAAGTCTGCGACGTATCACGCAATGTCCAGTTATTCACCCGCGAAAACAATAAAAACAAAAAATTGGGTCAAAAACAAAATACCAAAACATGAAAGAACGGTAATGTCCATAGAAGTTTAAAAGAAAACTGTATCGCGAATATTAGTGCCCTCCTCCGTAAAGAACCAAACAAAAAATATTTTAACTACGTTTAATAACAAAGAGTAGGTATTAACTTAAAAAGGTACAAACGACGAAATAGCATTTTTAGCCCAAAACTCCTCACTCATGAAGGTCATAAGATGAGAAGTCAGGACACGGCACATAAAAGATTTAAAACTGTTGTGGCGTGATTCCAACTGCTTGACCCGAAGCCAATTGTCAGCTCTGTCTTGATTTCAGAAAATCGATTCAGCCGAGTTATAAAGTCGACCAATAAGTAAAAAATTAAAAAATATATTTTGGTAACCGCCATGTTAGAAGCCCGTATATGCGTTAAGGGGTTGTTCGTTGGTTCATGTTACTAGGTTTTAATTTAGAAAACGCCTTTAATTATAAAGTGTTTTTGCAATCTTTTTCAAAAATTTCCTAAAATTAGACTTGTTGTACGTATAAAGTAAAGTAAAAGTTTATTTTGACCAAAAACTATACACAGCTACATTTAAAATTAGTACTTAAGTCATAACTTTAAAGTAACATCTATTTTTTTACTTTTAAAAGTGCCGCCAAAAAAGGATTCTGCTCAGCATAATGCTGCAGATAACTGCAGCGCTGATTTCGGACCTCGGTTGACGCACGGACATATAAAATCACTAATCATAACGTAAAAACGGGAATTTTCACGTACTGCACTATCTGTGAAGGCACCGACTAAGTTTCGACTATTTAATATGAATAGTCAAGTTCACGATAGTTTTTGAAATAAAATATAAAATCACTTTTAGTTAAGCCTTCAAGTAAAGCCTTTTTATCCCAACCCTACTATAACATAATTGGTAACAATCAAGACAGAAATTTTTACCGCAAACATCCTTTGTTCAGTAACTATCCGAGCAAACTAGGCCTAAATACACAAGCGCTCGATGGAGGAACTTTATGCAAATCTGTTGAATAATTCAATATTTTAATTAAATATTGGAACATTGTTACGTTGGTCAGATTAAATAAGTATAAGATGCCATTTGGGTTAGTAAATTATAATTTCCGTCACTTCCTCGAATCAAACTGCGTGTAATGTTTATGCTTGCCTCTGAGTACCCCCTATTGGTATCCTCAAAGATTTACGCGCTGGGTATGTATCTGAGGATGTTCATCATGGAAATACAGTCGTGAACGTGTTTTTTTGTACAGATATACTCCCGCGGGGCGATCACACTAACTCATGGCTCGAGATGGCAATCAGTTTTGACACTAGTTCCTTATTTTAGCGCTCCATCTATCTAAAAACGGAACGTCCAATATGAAACCAATTTTGTTCATTCGCATTGCCCATCTATGGCTCATCCAGCTTACAAATTAGCGTTATACGATTCATCTCATCCGATGATACCAGCCATGGGAAGTGTGATAGCCCCGCTGGCCCTTCTCTATGTCTTCCTATGTTTCATGGTCATCAGGAATTACAAGTACTGGGGCAGCATTTCACTCGCAACTAGCCGAAACATTTTTTGTGGGTGGGTTATTTTACTTTTGTTTTTTTTGTTTTGAAAGAGCGTCATCCGAAGTGACCAAAATAACATAAGCACGTGAGGAAGTTGTTTTTTTTTTATGTCTTATACAAACTATTATTATAATTGTTATTAAAATTTTGGATAAAACTGCTCTGCTTCAGATAAAACACAAATTGGAACCAATAGCCTTGGTCGATATATTATGTTACTAGCTTCTGCCCACGGCTTCGCTCGCGCGGTACCCGGATAAAAAGTAGCCTATGTGTTATTCTGGAGTATAAGCTATATTACTGTAAAGTTTCAACAAAATCTGTTCAGTAGTTTTTGCGTGAAAGAGTAACAAACATCCATCCTTACAAACTTTCGCGGTCATAATAGTACTAGCATTGCCCACGGCTTTGCTCGCGCGGTATCCAGATAAAAAGTAGCCTTTGTGTTATTCTGATGTATAAGCTATATTATTGTAAAGTTTCATCTAAATCCGTTCAGTAGTTTTTGCGTGAAAGAGTAACAAACATCCATCCTTACAAACTTTCGCGGTCATAATAGTACTAGCATTGCCCACGGCTTCGCTCGCGCGGTATCCAGATAAAAAGTAGCCTTTGTGTTATTCTGATGTATAAGCTATATTACTGTAAAGTTTCATAAAAATCCGTTCAGTAGTTTTTGTGTGAAAGAGTAACAAACATCCATCCACACAAACTTTCGCGTTTATAATAGTAGTAGGATTTTCATGTACCAAGACTACCCTCTTTCTCACTCATTAATTCTAGTATAAAATTTGCGTATGTTCAAATATTATGAACATGATTAAAATGTGCTACGCCTAGACAAAACAGGTGTCCAAACAATAAAATAAAGGAGACTATGAGCCTAAAATACAATAAAATCAGTAATAAAAATCACCAATACTTACTAATTCACGCAATAGAACGACCCGTAAATAAACCAATAAACCGGAAGTGGGGGGAGTGATTAAGGCTTCAATATAAATCAGGGGAGAACCGTGCAAATAAAATAGGTAGCCGCGCATCCGTAAGACGAAATTATCATGCGATTTTAATCTTCGTAGAAAACGTTTACGCCCTGTATCTGTTTAGCCTAGTCTACACGCTCAGTAAATATCGGCTCAAACATTCTTTATTTTCTCAAAGAACATAATTATAGTTCACTTAAATGAGAAAAACAATACTTTTAAGTACTTATAAGTATCTACTTAAATTTATATTTTAGCACGAGTGTGCTTACCTGTTAACATAACGTACTTACCTATCTACTAAAAAACAAAAGAAAATAACAGAAGAAAAAACAGAGAAAATAAAGCAACTTAATCTAACACAACACAAGTACCTATAAAACGTACCCATTCGGTATTTAGGCAGACACACATTTTTGTAGGCACATAAAAAACCCACCATTCATATACATTCATTCATAATTTTTATAGAAATAAATATAACGATATGATATATACAATTATTTAGTAAATAAATAAATAATGCTGGACATTTTCACACAGCATCATCTAACCCCAAACTAAGCAGATATTGTATTATGAGAACTAGATGACTGATACATAAATACGTACATATAGTCACGCCTGTTTCCCAGAGGGGTAGGCAGAGACCAAAGATTTCCACTTGCTACGATCCTGGCATACCTCTCTCGCTTCATTCATCCTCATCAAATTCTTCATACAAGCTCGGCGGTTTAGTGTACTTCTGACTGACTACATGACTGATATACTACCTAAATCCTTTTTTTTGTTAAAACATCTGATTATACGTTAATACCAGCTGATTATACGTTTTGGCTGTGACATCAAATATGCTAATATTTTACTTCATAAAAAATACTAAGAATCCTTACAAGATTCTTCAAAGTATACAATCAGTTTACACAAAAACCTAAGCACAATACACACTTACTACTTGATGTAACTTTCGCAAAATTTATTTGACTTGTTGTCGTACTTAGGTACAAGCAATAACTGTAATAATTTATTAGTATCGGAAAAGTTAGGTAGTCGTTATTTCTACAAGTTTTGTAAGTGTACCGACTTGGGAAGGTATTGAACTTTCAGTGCCCATAATTCTACGTACAGTAGAAAATAACCCGCTTCTTCTTAGACATTTCTCCAAATATTCCTCCATTTTAAATCGACTCAGAGCGCTTCCTTTCTTGAAGTTTTTCCTTGAAGTCCTTCCTTGAAGTCCGTCCTTGAAGTCCTTCCTTGAAGTCCTTCCTCGTATTTGGCATTTTTAGTTAAAATTTTCGAGGATCCTTAAAATACCTACTTAAATGAATATCAATTCATTATTCTTCACTGTTTTCAAAGGCCTTCTTCATTAAACACAATAAAAGTTAGAAGTGATGCGTCTTTTAGGAATGCTTAGCCCTAGAAAGTTGACGTTCATGAACTTCCCTATAAATAAATAACGCTGTACATTTTCACACAGCATCATCTAGCCACAAACTAAGCAGAGCTTGTATTATGGGAACTACATGACTGATATACTACTTAAATACTTTTTTTTGTAAATACATAATTGTTATGTATAGAAAACACCCACCCCATTCGATTTTTTGACGATCAATTTATAAATGCTTACTAAAGTATATGAGAGTTTTCGTAATTTGCTTGAATTATGATGCGTTGACCGACCTCAAATGAACATTGGAAGGAGAAAGTGTTAAAGTATGTCTACAATAAACTCTTCAACGGAGTAATAGCATTTTTTCATCAACAGATTTTTTAGTTTAACAATGAACAGGTTATCTTTTTGTTCTGCTTTTAAAGTTTCGGGTTATATATTGTATATTCTAATCAGTCTAAAGTAAGGGCTCTTACCAAAGTTTGAAGATTCGAGGAAGGTATTAATAATTTATTTTTATTGCGTCTGTATTCGTATTGGTATTGGTAAAATAATTTTCATGTCTTCTTACAAATAATGATGCCTGGAGAATGTAAAAACATGGGAGGGTCAAAATTACGTTCTTAATAAAATGCGGCTTCCTATGTAACGATTTCCTATGTAACTAAAATTCTAATACATTACTTTTGCATTATAAATATCTGGTCAAAATCTATGCTCTTATTCCACATAACTATGCAATAGTTAAAGGTTGAGAGAGCATGATAAGTATGCAGCTAGCGCAGTTTTGTAATTTGTGTTATGGCCTACGAAGTGTCTATAGTCCTTAGATTTCTAAACTAAAGCATTTTTGTGCTTACAAATCTTCGAGTTGCTTAGAAACAAAACTGCTTCATCATAAAGAAATAAAAGCTGCAAATGACATCAAACGAGACATCAAAATAAAACATTCTAAAACATAAAACTGGAAATAAAATTTACTCCAGTTTAAACAGCAAACTCGGCAGTATGTATAGTGCAGAAGCACAAGCACAAAGCGCGCCGCTCGCCGTAATTACTGCGAACATGGACCAGGGAATGCATGGAGAGGGCTATGAATAGTACCTTTCTTAATTAAATACCTTCGTGTAGGTGCGAAATAATCCCTAACCGGAAAATAGTTTGTTCAGCGTCAATTGAGATACAATCTTAATAACACGGTGTTATGGCTACTTTTGAAAACTGAAGATGCATTTGCTATGCCGCCATTGTGAAAGCAGGCTTTATTCTGAAGGATGATTTAATAAGGTCATGCTTTTCGACATGTCATTTTGACATGACACACCTGTGACGCAGGGAGTAAATGCGTATTGTTTGAATGTTAGTTGGTTACCATTTATCTCCGAAAAGGTCCGTCCGACTAAACGGTTTTTGCAATCGATTTATATGACTTAAAGTGTGGTTTTTTGGTAAGTTTTACTGCCACAAATCGCTAGGGGGCGCTCCAATAGAAGATGGTAAACAAGACGCGGTTATTTTTTTATTTTCATAAATAAAACAGTTGTTGTTACAGAAACGATTTATGGCAGTACGGCGTTTTGAACCAAAACATCAGAGAATTTTGACCAAGCGGACACCGGACCTATGTAGTTGCAAAGTTAATATACCAAGAGTTAGGTTGCAGGTTCAATCCCAACTAGGTTAATGATTTTTATTTGAACTTTTTTATGCGTGTTTTTTTAATAAAGCATTTACTTTCACTCACGAAAACCATGTTAACGAACAGATAATATAAGTGTTTTATACTGAGGGCCAGTGAATCGGAGGGCACATTTTTGGAGTTCTGAAACCTTCTACTGCTCCTCAAACGCAGTGATTAAGATGTCTCCTTGGTTTGAAAGCAAGTCTCCTAGGCTCGTTTGGAGCAAAAAAACCTAGAGACGCGTTATATTTTTGAAGAATAAAACCTAGTCTGGTACTCAGCCTTGCTTTTACCATTTATTCAATCCTACTAATATTATAAACGCGAATTTTTCGGAGGACGGATGTTTGTTACTCTTTCACGCAAAAACTACTAAACGGATTTTGATGAAACTTTGCAGTAATATAGCTTACTAGCTCCTGCCCACGGCTTCGCCTGCGTGGTACTCGGATAAAAAGTAGCCTATGTGTCATTCTGATGTATTAGCTATATTACTGTAAAGTTTCATTAAAATCCGTTCAGTAGTTTTTGCGTGAAAGAGTAACAAACATCCTCACAAACTTTCACCTTTATAATATTAGTAGGATACATTAGTATAACACATAAGCTACTTTTTATCCGGGTACCACGCGGGCGAAGTCGTGGGCAGAAGCTAGTCTATCATAGATTTTTTGCCTACGACGTAAGGAGCCTGCACAAGCGTTTGCCAAAAGAGCTTGTATGTTAATTTTCATGTTTGTCTGTTACTATTTTTATCTCCGAAACCTTTAATCCGATTTAAATGCGTTTTTTTATGTATTTGTATGACTTCAAGGATAGCTCTTAGATATGTTTTATTACGACATCTAGCTTCTGCCCACGGATTCGCCCGTAGTACCCGGATAAAAAGTAGCCTATGTGTTATTCTGATGTATAAGCTAAGCTATATTACTGCAAAGTTTCATCAAAATCCGTTAAGTAGTTTTTGTGTGAAAGAGTAACAAACATCCTCACAAACTTAAACATTTATAATATTAGTAGGATTCATTTGGAGCGTTGCAAGAGACAGTGAAAAACACGTTCGATGTTTTGAACTTTAGAAAATTGTGTTGTTGAAAGTTTTCTGTGAAAATGTGTTAAGGAAATGGATGAATTAATTAATTGAAATACTCATTTATATACCTTATGAAATACATATAAATAAACAAATAACAAATTAAAGGTTAAAATTTTCGATAGCTTCCAGGCAACATTTGGATGGAGTGCATTCAATGTGATTTTAAAATGGCCAGGGAGATATGATTTCTAATTTGTGAATTTATAAGGTACCTAATAATAGACTAAAATATGTATACCTATTTTACATGGTTCAGTTGGAGATTCGTTCTGAGATACGGTATAAGTTGGCCACTTTCAATTTCAACTTACTTTTAACTAAGTTACCTACGCAGCATACCAACTTAACCGGATTCCCATTCAAACATATCAGATAACATTCTCAATCGGAAACTGAACTCTTGGGGGCTACCCATGATACTCGATACAATCTCAATTCAATTCTAATCTAAACAAGTTTTGTTTTTTTTCCAGCCTGCGAAATTTAATTTTCTATTGCAAACTCCCACTCCGATTTCGAATGTCAACGTCAAAATCGAGTCAAATGTACCTACCATTATATAGCATTAGCTTCTGCCCACGGCTACGCCGCGTGATACCCAAATAAAAAGTATATTACTGTAAAGTTTCATCAAAATCCGTTCAGTAGTTTTTGCGTGGAAGTAATTGAAATCGATTAGTAGGATAATCGATTTCAATTACTTCCATAAAATTCGACCAAATACTAACTCCAATCAAATAAATTCTCCACAGAGGTCTGTGGCACAGTGGGCGAAGGCCCGCCTGAGACGCAGAAGGTTGCGGGTTCGATTCCCGCTGCGGGACAAATATTTGTATCTGCAAATATTTGTCTCGGGATCTGGGTGTTTTCTATGTATTTACAAAAAAAATTACATAAGTAGTATATCAGTCATGTAATTCCCATAACACAAGCTCTGCTTACTTTGGACCTAGATGATGCTGTGTGAAAAATGTCCAGCATTATTTATTTATTTAATCATGCATTAATATTACATTTAAGTGTACCAAATTGCACGAACTCCATCTTAATCCCAAATTGCGTTAAGAATCGAGTGTCAATGGTAGCCTACCTGAAAGCAACCGTAGCGATATCACAGTTTAATGAGAGTTAGTGAGCATTGTGCTGGATAACTATGAACTGAAAGCGGAGAGCTGGTTTGAAACGATCATCTATACCTGAAGGTTATAACAGACCACAATTCTAAGCTAAACCAAGCCCAGAAATTAATGGTATTTTGCGAAATACGTACATCGAAACATGAGCCGACTTGAAATGAAAACTTGAGCTACGAGCATGTTGAGGATGTCAAGAATTATATACAAAAAACAAACACGCTCACTACTCATATTGTAAAAACGGTAATTTTCACGTACCGTACTATCGGTGATGGCACAAGTTTCGACTCATTTTGAGAGTCTTCATCAGGGTGAGTGATTGCGACGTTCTCCCTCGCGTCGCGTCGTGCACTACTGTATTACCCATGATGGATAGCTGAGGATACATACTCAGTGAAAAGATCTTTGAGGATACCCAGTTGTTTAGAGGCACGTCTAAACATTAAATTTGGCACATGCCTGCGTTTTGCAAGTTAGATTTCCACGTGACAGGCTGCAAGCCCATTATTAATAATAATAGCAAATAATACTTTATTTAGGACTTGGCGTGCACTATTAAAAATACATCTTACAAAAGTCCTTTAATTGGACATGTTATCGCAAACAGCGATTTGTTCCAGACGACCATTTCCCAGATTAAAAACTAAAACCAAGGTGGATCAGCCGTGAGCGGTAGCTGGTGACAAATAAAAAACACAACTTAAATATACGTAGTCCTAACCCCACACTAGAATTCCCAGTGTCGTGGTTAATACGTTTTATTGTTTTGTCATAAATTCTACATACTTATGTGATCAAGTCGTACAGTTATCCAACCAAATAAACATCTTAAGGATCCGGCGCACAGCACTCATAACTTAAATCTCTTTTTGACTGATGCAGGCCCGCCCGTGCTTGCGCGATAGCAATATTAGCCGTTCAGAATTTGTTATAAAGGTGGTGTTCCGTAATACCAAAAAATATGAATGAAAACTTGTTGTATATTTCACATTGTGTTGTTATTCTGTAACTAGACAATATAATCTATGTATCTAACTAAATGATACGTAAGATATTGTTGTTTTGAATACGAAACAAATAAGAAGAAAACATGTCATATATGACGTAAAAATATCCAAAATGCGATTCGTTTACATTAAATTTTCAATAAGTATTTTGAAAAAATATATAGCAATGTATATAGGTAGATAAATACTATTCGTATGCAAATAATAACATAATATGGTGGAAATAAGCTCTAATTACAAATGACTATGGTATTACGTTTGTATGGGCAATTCATCACACACAGGCCTCTTAAATAACATGTCCATTTTGCTAAAAAAAGAATATTCAAAATTGGCTAACTACATGATGTATGAAATATTCATAAATTATGCGAAAATTTGGGAAAATTCTTCAGTTTATGACGTAGGCATCGTCAAAGGTTTACGGGAATTTCATTACATCCTGCACTAAACACATAGGTAGGTTTAATAGGAAGCCAAAATATTGTCGTCAGACCCATCAAATTTTTAATAAACGAATATTATTTTGGACAACGCTTTGTCTAATTCTTGAAGGCATCGTAGAACATTCTCAAACGATGAAAAAAGATCGCGCCGAAACAGGCTTGTCCTAAATTATGACGATAACTTGTCAATTTATATTATACTAGCTACTTATATTATCCTTTTAAATAATTATGTTAACGGGATTATATAAAGCCTGTGTTCACGTCGAAGGTACATTAAAAATTTTGGTGAGCAATTTTTTTAAATCGACTGAGTAGTTGCATAGCTTACCTCGTACAAACAAACTCACAAACTTCATCCTACTAATATAATAAATGCGAAAGTCTGTGTGTGTGTGAATGTTTGTTACCACGTATCTCCGTAACTACTTAACCGGTTTTGATGAAATTTGGAATGTAGATATTTTAGGTTCTGGAATAACACATAATCTTATATTCGAAAATCAACCCCTTAGGAGGTTAAACAGGGTGGTAAAGTTTCTATGGAAAAAAAATCCTTGGTTTTATTCACTCAAAACTTACACATAAACTTTAAAATAAATAATGAAAAACGTTTTTTTTATTTTTTCAAAATTACCCTTTTATGGTGTGCAATTCAGTTCTAAACTTTGTATAAATTGTAATCCTTAGTTCGATTCATTCAAAAGTTGGTGTACATAGTTTGAAGCCTGGAGACGGTCATATGCTACTTTTATTGACATACCACGCGGGCGAAGCGCGGGCAACAACTAGTTTCTTCATTATTAGTGTAGACTAGATATGAAAAATTGAAATTAAAATATACCTAAGTAATGACCTATCTATAAATCGTTTGCGTAATCGTTTTGTTGTATTTAGATAGTTAGCTGTTTTTTTAATATTTACCTCCTTGTATAAATATAGTTATCAAAATACATAAAACTGTTCCGTTACTGACTGATCGATTAATGCACAGCCTAAACTATAAGTCCTAGCAACATGAAACTTGGAGGGTATATTCCTCTTACGGCGTAGAGGTGCACTAAAAAGGAATTTGTTAGATTCCCTAAGGGTGTGAAAAGAGCTAAAAACTTCTGTATGCAAAATTGTATTTCTTGAAATTACGAGGAAGAAACTTCGCATGAATATTCTATAATTTAAATAATAAAAAAAGACTAAATTTTATATTTTACTAGTTTGATCTAAGCCAACCAGGGTGTTTCGAACAATTTAAGCGCACAGTTCAGCCAACATAAACAGGGCGATGTTTGAACTTACCCCCGGTATATTATAAGAGATTATGCTGTCACGGGACTGCTCAGCCAGCCGAAGAACCCGCTTCACCTTGAGACATCACACGACACAAAGGCGTTTCGTTTGGCGAACAAAAAAATAGTCAAAATTCATTTATTCATCAAAATCAAAAGGATCCCCTCTGAAACGTTAATTTAACCTACTTCCTGTTACTCCGTAATCAAGCCAAAAACAAGGCAAGAAACAAAGCTTATTTTTTTTTAAATTCCTTTTAAAAACAATCGCTAAAATTAAGAAAATTAAACGTTTAAATGGTTACATGTTTCATCATAGAAAATTCAATACCAAGATTTTTTAATTGCCTTAACATTTTATATTATAGTAGGCTTTCTTATAAAGTTTTTGTATAATTACGTTTTTAATTTTTTTTACTGTAAATTTTCTAGAAGCGTTCGTAGCGTTCCTATTTCCATGAGTGATCGTTAGAGACAGGACCTGTTTGGTCCACACGGCACAGATGTGACTAATTAGCACATAAATCTACTCTTTGTCACTATGTTTTTGTTAAAATCTTAGGTATTTATTGTGTCTATTTATCTATTTTTTAGTGTGTTCTGTCCTTTCTGTGCTTTGTTGTTACTAAGCGTTCTTATGCTTCAGAGGGTTCGTAAAGTGGTCGCAGCTGAAACAGCCAGGTATATAACACGTAGGTTTCCTCAAAGATGCCTACAGAGCATTAATGTAGGCCTCTTTGAGGAAACTCAGCCCTTGTGAGAAGCACAGCATGTAGGCCTCTATGAGGAAGCTACATAGCACATATGCCTCTACGAGGAAGCTACGTAGCATAATTATATGCCTCTACGAGGAAGCCTTCGAGCATGTATGCCTGTAAGAGGAAGCCTAGTAATGTATGCCCCTATGAGGAAGCTACAGAGCATGTAGACCTTACGAGGAAGCCACGCAGCATATATGCCTCTACGAGGAAGCTACGTAGCATAATTATATGCCTCTATGAGGAAGCCTAGTAATATATGCCTCTACGAGGAAGCTACAGAGCATGTAGACCTTACGAGGAAGCCACGTAGCATATATGCCTCTACGAGGAAGCCTTGTAGTAGGTAGGCCTCTACGAGGCAGCCACGTGGTAAAATATGCCTTTACGAAGAAGCCACGTAGCATATATGCCTTTACGAGGAAGCCTAGTAACATTGTATGCCTTTACGAGGAAGCTACAGAGCTTGTAGGCCTCTACCAGGAAGCCACGTAGCATATATGCCTCTACGAGGAAGCCTTGTAGTAGGTAGGCCTCTACGAGGCAGCCACGTGGTAAAATATGCCTTTACGAAGAAGCCACGTAGCATATATGCCTTTACGAGGAAGCCTAGTAACATTGTATGCCTTTACGAGGAAGCTACAGAGCTTGTAGGCCTCTACCAGGAAGCCACGTAGCATATATGCCTCTACGAGGAAGCCTTGTAGTATGTAGGCCTCTACGAAGCAGCCACGTAGTAAAATATGCCTTTACGAAGAAGCCACGTAGCGTATATGCCTTTACGAGGAAGCCTAGTAACATTGTATGCCTTTACGAGGAAGCTACAGAGCATGTAGGCATATACGAGGAAGCCACGTAGCATATATGCCTCTACGAGGAAGCTTAGACGTAGCTTCCTCGTAGACACGAGGACGACGCAGTGGATGAAGACCTGCCTGAGACGCAGAAGGTTGCGGGTTCGAAACAAATGTTTGTATGATTAGCAAATGTTTGTCTCGGGTCTGGGTGTTTTCTATATATAAAAAAGTATAAGTTGTATATCAGTCATGTAGTTCCCATAATACAAGCTCTGCTTAGTTTTGGGCTAGATGATGCTGTGTGAAAAATGACCAGCAGTATTATTATATTAAAATTTTGCATAAGTATACTTGGTTCATACTGACAATTTACAAAATACTAACAACAGGGCGTAATTTATGCTAAAACTTTTTGTACCAACCAACTTTATTCATAACTAGCTGTACCCGCGACTTCGTTCGCAATTGCGATACCTGTAGACTAATTTCGCATCTGACCTCAGTTTGTCTCATATAAAGCAACGCTGTAGTCTGCGGTGAAGCACTCATATCAAGAAAGGAGCTTTTTACTTTGGATTTGAAAACTTCCAGGTTGTATTTCTCAGAAGACTCGAGATTAAAAAAAATATATCGGATTAAAATCGGTTAATATTGGCGAAGATCTTAATTATTCATCATTTTCGGTTGTGTGTATTTCATCTCAAGGGGTTTAGTATATTACTCCGTTCAGGTGGATTTAGGTGTATATTAATTAACCAACGTGCTGTTTGCTAAATAACGTTAAAATAAGGACAAGTCTTGATTAATTTGAAGTATATCGAATGAGGGATATTTGACAGGCGGTTCCTTTACTTGCTTTAATTAATTAACCGAGTTGGGGATGAGGTAGGAAGGTTTTGATGACAAGCTTACATTTATTATGTATATGCTTTTCAGGTATGCACTAGAGCGATTAGTCATATCATATATCCAAACTTATTGAAGAAAGGTACATGTATGTTGTATAGTATTTAAGTTGATATTAGTAGTAAATTTTCATTATTATTTTATGTATACCCCCGCCTCTTTTATTATCTATTATTCTTTCTTACATCCATTTTTTTAACAGCATTATCTAGCCCCCAAACTAAGCAGAGCTTGTATTATGGGAACTACATGACTGATATACTACTTATATATTTTAATATTTTTTGTAAATACATATCTTATTATACATAAAAAAATGATCGGTTCTAAGCGATAAGACCGCCCACTGTACATTAATAAGACTAAGATTTTGTTTATTTTGTTATTTGTTTAGGTATGGTGTCTCCATTTTTTTATTTTTTACTTACTAGCTTCTGCCCACGACTTTGCCCGCATGGTACCCGGGTAAAAAATAGCTTATATGTTATTCTAATGTATATGCTATATTACTGTAAAGTTTCACCAAAATCCGTTCAGTAGTTTTTGCGTGAAAGAGTAATAAACATCCTCACAAACTTTCACCTTTATAATATTAGTAGGATAGGATTTTCTCTAATTATTACTAATAATGAATGAAAAATGAATAATAAATGTAAAATGAAATCAATATCAAGTAAGTATTATGTTATTTGATTTTGTGCATTTTAAAACATAGTAGACCTCTTTCGCGCAGTGAGCGAAAGCCCACCTGAGACGCAGAAGGTTGCGGGTTCGATTCCCGACGCGGGACAAATGTCTGTATGATCTGCAAATATTTGTCTCGGGTCTGTATAATATATACAAAAAACATATCAGTCATTTAGTTCTCATAATACAAGCTCTGCTTAGTTTGGGGCTAATTGATGCTGTGTGAAAAATGTCCAGCATTATTTATTTATTTATTAAACATTGGAGCTCGGTTGCTTGAGAGGTTTTCTCTGGCCAAGGCTTGTTTTTTGTGTTATACAAAAGTAGATGCTTATTTATATTTATATTAATATCCCTTGTAATATTCACCTATCAAAAATCAAGAATAACTTTCCATTACAATCATTAAAAACTACAATGTTTACAAAGTTTATTACAATTTTTGGTCCCAAACTAGGCATAGCCTGTTTCTTGGTGGCCCTGGGTTTTCCGGTGACGGAATTAAAGGAAGGTACATATATCTTACGCATTGGTATGTATATGCTTATATACTTTTATAAAATCTGTGCATAATAATTTTAACTCTAGATAAACCTTCAATCACCATCATCTGAAACCCCAAAAACACAGAAAACATCTCAAAAACCATAATCAAAACCTCAAAAAACAAGAAAAACCGCTCAAGACCATTATCATTATCAAAACCAGCTCTCGTTACCTCTCAATTACCACAATCAAAGGGAAAACATGTCTCAAAACGAGCACTATCAGTATTGAATCAGAAACAAATCAACAACTTTACCGTACTATTTACAAAGTTGCTGAATTTAGTGACGGTTTCGTCACTGCCACAGGGAAGATAGGACAGTTGGGACACTTTATAAATAAATACATACATACATATCACGCCTGTTTCCCGGAGGGGTAGAGAGACCAAGGATTTCCACTTGCTACGATCCTGGCATACCTCTTTCGCTTCATTCATCCTCATCACATTCTTCGTACAAACTCAGAGGTTTAGTGTACTTCTTACCTGGCCTTTCTCTAGAATATCTCCAATTTGTAGTCAGAGTATGTTCGCCGAGGCCTTCTACTTCCAAATATTCCATTCACACTCGTATTATATACTTGTTTTGTTAATCTTCTATCATCAATCCTTTCTACATGACCAAACCATATCAGTTAAAATGATAATGAACTCCTTTATCTTTCCGCTGCCAAATTACGAAATCGGAACTTTTAAAAGCTTTGTCATGTCCGTTTATCTGTCTGTTCGTCAGTGTGTCCTGGAATTTATAAGGAAACTACAATTATAGGATTATTTATCTTATGGCTTACCTAAGAATGGACAGTTTTTTATTTTTTACTAGCCTCTGCCCGCAGCTTCGCCCGTGTGGTACCCGGATAAAAAGTAGCTATGTTATTCTTATGTATAAGCTATATTACTGTAAAGTTTCATCAAAATTCGTTCAGTACTTTTTGCGTGAAAGAGGAACAAACATCCTCAGAAACTTTTACGTTTATAATACCTCTAGTAGTAGGATTAGTATGGAGGTTTAGTGTCACACTGATCTAGCTGTTTTGTTCCGCCAATACTAGTTCGTAGTTACAGTTTCGCCACACAAGTCAACCGCCCTGATTGTACCTCAGAGACCTTAAAGTTTAAGCCCTGATTTAATATGCAAACACATAACGGCTACACCACTTTACTAACTTCAGAGTGCCCACGCATATTTTGGGCAAGTTGGATGAATGTTGCCACTCAAGATGTTAGTCGGTAATCACTCATAGAAAGATCACCTCTAGACGAATTTAACTTGCGATCCATTTAAGACATATATACATAAAACTTATTCGGTTTCATTACGAAACGTGGTTTAAGTCAAGTTTAAGAAAAAACTAGGGTTTAGACTCTGGTTTTTAGAAAATTGATATTACGTAACGAGGTTTAAGCTAAAAACTCCGGTCTATTTGTGGTTTATAATTAAACCAGCCAGCCCCCTAGTTTATCTCTGGTTTTAGCTCAATCTGTCATATCTTTTTACAGATTTTTAATCGCTTGTTGTAGAATAGAGGTTATTTCTGTGCGCCTTCGATGATTCGTACTTATCTGGTTTTATTTTGTAATTCCTAAACGACTAAGCTTGAAAATGGACTTTAATTTGTAGACTTAGTAGTCCTGGCTTAAACTCGAGTTTAGACTACGTTTCGTAATGAGACCGATTAAGTCTAATGACCGAAGCGATATAATCTAAATAAAATAATGGCCAATGTGTACTCCATCTAGCTTGGGTTATCAGACTTAGTAGGTATTTAAATGGATAGCAAGGAAAACTCATATGGTGTTTTGGCGCGGTAGTCAAGTAGGTAGTTAGACTAGGCGCGATTCCACTAGCGAAAAACAAAAGATGGAAAGAGATAGAATAGGGAAAAGAAGACTGGCCTTTGCCTCCTACTGCACTGCACTTAACAAGCTATGATCAGCTCGAAGCAGGAGCGTGGCTGTTCCACTAAAGGTCCGTTTCTTTAAGGTTGGTGGTTGTGTTCAAGGTCACACATGCCTGGTGGCGCTTCTTCAAGGCTGTTCTTCTATTCCTTCTTCTTAATAGTAGGAGCGGCCTTCGATTACTCTCGGTTCGCGACAGCAGACGTTGCGCGGTCGCAATATAATAATACTAGCTTCTGTCCACGGCTTCGCCCGCGTGGTATCCGGATAACAAGTAGCCTATGTGTTATTCTGATGTATAAGCTGTATTACTGTACAAAAAAAAATGGGATGGCCCATCTGGTATCAAAACACCAGCAACCGTTCACACAATTATACGAAATAAGTGACTGGCTCACGTTTTACGTCAAGTATACACTTAAAAGTAGGTATCTTCGGAAGCCACCTGACTGCCTTATGGCTTGCGGTCTATAGGTTCTATAATGGCGACTACGAATCCCACAAGATCGGGGGACAACGGGAAAAGCCCCGATCGACGCAATGTAGGAAGAACCCTACCTGACACAACCGTCTTTTGATTCTATTCTGTTCTGTCCATCCAAAGATTGTCTGGTAGATATCGTTTTTAGCGAAATACCACCCATTGTATTTTTTTTTGTATTATTATTTTGGTGTATAATAAGATTAAGAACTTTATTTTTAACATCAAAGTCAAAATCAATATGTTTTTATTAATTGAAATCACAAGGACCATATAGAGAAGGATCAAGGATTTTAAGAAACAGTAGTATATTTAACTTATAGAATTAGCAACAATTGCTTATTTTGGTAATCAAAAATAAGTGATGAGAATAAAGAGTATCTATTAGTCTATTTTAAGATTTAATATCTTATATTAGATGCCTTTAAGATGCCATAAAGTTAGATAAAGCGGATAATCGGTGGACAGGAATGGTAATTTTTTTGTGTCATAAATAAAATAAAAAAAAATCGTTTTTAATGATTCTCTAAAGATGGTCTTATATCCAGGTTATGGACTTCTTTAGGCTGATGATAATAATCTACCTCTTGAAAGTGAAAGACTTATGTTCTTTGTTTTCTCAATTTCCACATGTAAACAAAACGTCAGTTACATCAAAAGCTATTTGCTATTCGACTTCCGACACCGTCGTCCAAATGTCTTCAAAAGACTGAAACGTGATTCGACTTCGTAACACAGGGCCTTAGACAAACGTTCACCCGAGCCTGCTAACTAGGGTAAACGAAAACGCAAATAAAGAATCCGCCCTATTATAGCAAAATCAATGATTAAGTAGAATAATCGTTTGTCTTACTGTGTGTACAAAGATTGAATAAATTGGTAACATTTAGTAACAAAAGTTTTCCTTCCTGGGCATACAATAATAAACAAAAATGTTCAAAAACAAACAGGAAACATATTATACATTAGAAATCATCATCAAGATATTTATTTATGTTATAGAAAACTATAACGTGGGATAGTTGGTAGAGGAAGGCCTCGGCGAACGTACTCTGACCAAATTGGAGACATTTTAGAAAAAGGCCAGGTCAGAAGTACAATAAACCGCCGAGCCTGTATGAAGAATGTGATGAGGATGAATGAAGCGAAAGAGGTATGCCAGGATCGTAGCAAGTGGAAATCCTTGGTCTCTGCCTACTCCTCCGGGAAACAGGCGTGACTATATGTATGTATAGAAAACTTTTGAAATCAACCATTTTTTTAAAGAGTTACGAAACAATGGACCATTTTGAACTTTGTATAGCAAATGGTAGATTATTTAAAAATATATATATATATCGCAGAGTAGAATGAACTGTTTTGATAGAAGCTCTTATTCGTTTGAGGAATACATAATAATAAATTTATGTTTATTTCTTAAGCTATCGTATCAAGATGATTTAATTAAAAAAAATATATATTTGATTATTTTTAACAAATAAACAGATCTCAAAAATATAAAAATACATGATTCGACGACATAATATGTGGTGCAATGGGCGAAGGCCCGCCTGAGGCACAGAAGGTTGCGGGTTCGATTTCCGCCTCGGGACAAATGCTATTATCTGCAAATATTTGTCTCGGGTCTGGGTTTTTTCTATGTATAATATGTACCCATGTATTTACAAAAAATATATACTTATATAAGAAGCATATCAGTCATGTAGTTCCCATAATACAAGTTCTGCTTAGTTTGGGGCTGGATGATGCTGTGTGGAAATTAACAGCATTATTTATTTTATTTTATTACTAGCCTCTGCCCACGGCTTCGCCCGCGTGGTACCCGGTATAATAAGTAGCCTATGTGTTATTCTGATGTATAAGCTATATAACTGTAAGGTTTCATCAAAATCCGTTCACTAGTTTTTGCGTGAAAGAGGAACAAACATCCTCACAAACTTTCACGTTTATAATATTAGTAAGATAAGATAATCAATGGATAGACTTGACCGTCCGCTTATTATGATAGATTCTTATGAAAACTTGTGTCAAAAAGCTTTGATTAGGACCTAACCACTCGTTATTATGTAGCTAGTAATCCTAAGCATCCTAAGGTTGTCTGGAAGAAATCGCTTTCAGCGATAAGACCGCCCATTGTGCATTTCTTTTTTTTGTTTTTTCTTTTTACTATGTTTCTGTATTGATATTGTAAATTGGTGTTATGCACAATAAAGAGTTTATCTATCTATCTATCTATCTATCTAGTACCTAGGTAGGTAAGTACGTATTTCACACATCAAAATCCAATTAGACAGCGAGCAATGAACAGATTAATTAGTGGGATAATGGCCGGTCCACACAATCGTATCCGTATAATTTTCCAGATAATATGCAATAAGATCAAATATTATTTACCTTCAGGTAGCGGCTTCCGGCCATTTCTGAGTTATTGGATATTTGATCCAGCCAGGCAAATCTAAGTAGGAAGGTAGGCAGTAGATAGATATAGAGCAATTAAGTTAGCTAGTTGACACAGGAAACATCTATCGAAGAGAGTCCGTGGCGAATCCCTTGTGACCCCACTATACAGGCTTTCAGACCTAGTGTGGGGAACAGAGATAAACCGAGGTACAATTCTTTTTAATTAGGAATCGTTCCTAATTCTGTAGTGCTTAATAATTTGTCTAATTTGTCTGTACCATGTAAACTTTTGTGTCTAATAAATGTTATTATGTGTTATGTGTTATATTTAGATAAATCATTCATCTTGTAAAAACGGGAATTTTCACGTACTGCACTGTCGGCGAAGACACCGACTAAGTTTCGACTCATTCCGAGAGTCTTCATCAGTGTGAGTGAACGCGACTTGTTACCTCCACGTCGCGTCGTGCACTACGCGTGCGTGAAAATTCCCGTTTTTACAATTATGAATACCTAGTCAAGTTCACGATAGTTTTTAGATAAATCATTGATTTGCAACTATTTATCAATTATTCGTCTTTCGCCATCCACACTACTCGTACAATATACGGTTTTAATAAGTACAAAAAGGCCTCTTAGCGTTAGCTCAGGCCCTAAATGCCTGGGGTGCCATGTCGGTCAACCTTCTCGTGTGCCTGTGGGCTCTTGTCGCTTATGGATCAGACGGATCCGGGGTGAACGGAAGCTTATGGGACGGTGCACCTCGTTTACCCCCGACAATAACTTCTCATACGTGGGATCTTATTGTCGAGCAACTAATGGACCGACCGGAGGGGGCCCTTCGCGTGTCCCTATGAGCCGCATGGGGCACAGCGGATGGGGCAGCATGGTGGGCTCGTGGAGGAGCACCATGGGAGGGCCGGGGCGGTGTATGCTGCTCCGGTGGGAGGGGGCGCCCTTTTAAGGGCGCGGATGAGGGCTTGCGCGTCCCAGTGATCTTCGAGGCTATACCGGCAGGGCTTCCCATACCGGTCAGGCTTGGAGTGAGGGACAGCGTAGGTTGGAGGGGGCGCCCTTTTAAGGGCGCGGACGAGGGCTTAGCGGGGCGCGGTGTGGTCCCGTCTTGCGGGGTGGGTGTGCCCTTTTCAGGGCGCACCGTGGGAGGGCCGGGGCGGCTTTTGCTGTTCTGGTCGGCTTGCGCGTTCCAATGATCTTCGAGGCTATACCGGCAGGGCTTCCCATACCGGTCAGGCTTGGAGTGAGGGACAGCGTAAGTTGGAGGGGGCGCCCTTCTCAGGGCGCGGATGAGGGCTTGCGCGTCCCAATGATCTTCGAGGCTATACCGGCAGGGTTTCCCATACCGTTCAGGCTTGGAGTGAGGGACAGCGTAAGTTGGAGGGGGCGCCCTTTTCAGGGCGCGAGTGTGGGGTCACTGGCGGAGTCGGGGGACTCCGCCGGCTTGCACGGCCCCACACATGGCCGGGGCCCGGGTGGTTCCTGGGCCACCCGTCGGGATAAGATGGTGAATGCTAACGCGACCCCATCTTACCCCACTACGGCGGGCGACGTCAACCAGGGGGGTTTTAGTGGATTAGAGTCCCACATACCCCTTTCGCCACCCCCGTGGCGAAAGGGGGATGCGTGGCATTTCCCCCGTTCAAAAAAAAAAAAAAGGCCCTAAATGCCTCTCAAAGGTGCAGACCCAGACCTAAAATATCAATTAAACGAGTAAAATAACATAATAAATTTTATAAAAAAATCAAGCATTAACAAATTATCGAAGAATAAGAAAAAATGATGAGGGGGATTTCTGCACTTTATTGATGTTAGAGTTCAGTTTTCCTTCCTAAGGGGGATTTCTCAGGGGGGGATTTGTGGAATAACCCAAGCAGAACATAGTTACTTCTATATAACAGTTATAAGGCACTCTCACACTGTTCAACCCCCGACTATGAATTCAGGCTTAAGTGAGAGACTTGAGCTTTATACAACAAATGTACTTGTGTAAAATTACTTGCGTGAAACAATGGATTATTCTGACATATAACTAAAACTTAACAACAAATTAGCCTACCGTATAATTGTTTCGCAACAATGTATTTGTTTCACAAATGTCAAATCTGTACATACTGTAACACTTATTTACAAGAAGTTTTCAACTCATCAGTACCTAAGATAAGGGGTCAAAACGGAAACGTTATTATTGTGGTAACACCGTTAGTGTGTCAGAAGATAGGGGCTTGAAATTCACAGTTAGGTAGATAATTGGTACCTAGGTACGCAAATTTTTGCCCAATGAGTAAAATGTTTGGGTAACCAAAAATTTGGTATAAATCTGAGAGTAATCAGTAAAATTGCGTAATACATAGTTTTCGTTATGCTATCTATATTTGAAAGCGATGGACGAGGCCGGCCGAGAAGACGTAGACGAGTCGATCTGTCAAATGAGAGACTGGTGGGAGAGAGAGACCAGTATGGATGAACAATTTTGGGGAGACCTTTGCCCAGCAGTAGTACGACACAGGATAGATAAAAAAAGATTTGAGACTAAAAAAAATTACAAAAAAAATCGACTGGTTCGGTCGTTTCGACGTTGTGCTCTGGCGGCAGATCCATTAAAAAAGTGTTACCTATATTTCGAAGCCGGTTGAGGAATGTACTTACCTATAGGTAAATAATTTTTTTTAGAACCAACGGGTAAAAATATAGGTGACGAGCAAATCTATTTCAAAAGGAAAGTTTATTTCATCATCTTGCTGTTTACATATTACCTAAGTTTACTATATTAAAAACCAACTCGGCGCTCACAAGGCGTAAGCTCCTCTTACTGAAACATATCTCTTGTGAACGACTAGTCTCTGCCCACGGCTTCGCCTGCGTAGTTCCTGGATAAAGCAGTCTGTTATTTATTGGTCACGAACTATACCTGTCCCTTTCATCCAAATCGGTCCAGCCCAGTCCAGTCGTTACGGAGATTAATAGTAACAAGCATCCAAATATTTAATCAAACTTTAACATTATTTGATAATAAAAAAATATGAGGTAGAAAGGATAGGATTATAAACTTCTTACATCTTTACACATTGCATATCTTAACGCCATATCTTTCCAACTCTAAGTCCCTACTCAGGTAATCTTGAGTAGCATTACAGTAGGTACATACCTACTTAATTTGCAGTTGAAAATAAAATTAAAGAATACAAAACAACCCTAAAGAGAGAACTCAATATATTTCTACGTACGTAGGTAGCGTAGAGGCATTTTGAGTTCAAGTTTATGTTGATCACTCTTTGGTTGTCTATATTAATATTATAGAGGAAAGATTTTGTTTCTTTGTATCGAATAGGCTCCGAAACTACTGGACCGATTTTAACCATTTTTTCACCGAACGAGAGCTAAATTATCAGGAAGTAACATAGGCAATAATTTATTTTAAAAAATAGAGATCCTTAAGAAAATTGCAGTAATGTAACCCAAAGTAGCAAAACTTTGCCTATAACATTCATTATTTGGCGTGCGCTGATAAAACTATTGATGATGGACAAAAATGATGTACTAGGTACATGATTAAAGTACTCATTATTACCTACAAAAAAGTCCACGAGGGAATATATCTTATTATCATAGTTAAGTCACAATAGCAGCTTTTTTGTTCTAAAATTTAATTAGATTGCCGATATTCCCACGGCATCGAACTTACGCGAGTGAAACCGCGGGGCGCAGCTAGTTGGAAATAAAATAAAACAATCCTAAAACAAAGCTAAAGAGTGATCAGCTTATAACCAAAGGTCTTGAACTCAAAATATCTCTGAGTACCTACGTACCTAGGTACTTATATACTTAGTTACATACTAGAAAATGGCCATTTCCGCCGACAAGGTTTAGCTCACAAGTGCCATCTTGCGGAATTTATGTGATAGTTTTCTAGAAAGTTACTCATAGACGCTAAGTATGAGTAAGGACCCTACTATTCTCGCTTGCAAGTTTAAGTATAAAACTGGAAATTTTCTACTTTTCAAAACCTACAACTGACGAAAAAGACCTTAGTGAATAAGTCAGTCAGTACAGTACAAAATTTCATTGATTAGATTAGGACATATTAGATAAGGAAGAAAGAGTGGGTTGTTCAAATCCCCTATAAGGGAGAAAACTGGAATCGAAAAATGATTATTCCACTTTTCTCCTTAAAAATCCACCTTAGGAAAAAAGTGGGCTCCAAAAAAAAAGGTCAAGAATTCCCCCATATTTATTTATAAGTAAATTACTTACTTATCTACTTATTTTATACCTACGCAATTTAGAAAAGAGACCACAGCAACATATCCAATACCTATAAATGTACGTAGGTACCTAGGTATTTATAACATCATAACTAAAATAAGATAAAGTAAAAGCCACTTGGAAAGTAATCAACAGTGAGACTGGAAGAGTCACAACTAAGAACAATAAGTTTAATTTGAAAATTGACAATGCCACCGTCAATCAGGATAGTGATGTAGCTAATGCGTTCGAAAACTTTTTTACCGACATTCCAGTCTCTACCACAAAATCCTTAAACTCCTCTCCCATAGAAGCAGAGTCATTGTTAAAAGAAAACTTAACAGAATGTAAAATACAATTCAAATTTGATCATGTAAATAGTGATGACATCATAAAAGCTTTCAAACTCATAAATGTTAAAAAACCACGGACCTCTGGGGCATCTCTGTTTGCGTTGTGAAATCATTGATTGGCATTATTGCGCCCGAACTAGCTTTAATATTCAACGAGTGTATTGACTGTGGTGTGTTCCCTGATTTAATGAAACACAGTAAAATAACTCCACTTTTCAAATCGGGTACATGTTCTGACCCTAGTAATTTTAGACCTATATCAGTACTTCCTACATTTAGTAAAATTTTTGAAAAACTGATTTTAAATCAATTGCAAAGACATTTTAAATTAAATAATTTACTGCATAAAAAGCAATTCGGATTTAGTAAGGGTCGCTCAACCACTGATGCTGGTATTGAGTTAATATCGCACATATTTGATGCCTGGGAGGAATCTCATGACGCTTTAGGCGTTTTTTGTGATTTGTCAAAGGCATTTGATTGCGTAGACCATGACACATTGATCAGGAAACTACACCATTATGGTATTAGGGGCGTTGCTCTAGACTTTCTCACTTCCTATTTAAGTGACAGAGTACAAAGAGTTGACGTGAATGGAAAACGGTCTCCGGGGTCTCTGGTTACTATCGGTGTACCGCAGGGATCAATTCTTGGTCCATTTTTGTCTTAGTATACATTAATGATCTACCCCACCTTGTAAGGGACGATCATGAGGTTGTATTGTTTGCAGATGACACGTCACTTTTATTTAAATTAAAGCGACGACAAACCAATTTTGACAATGTAAACAATGCAATCTCTAAGGTTGTAAAATGGTTCAACGTTAACAATCTCCTACTTAATGAAAATAAAACAAAGTGTATTAGATTTATACTACCCAATGTTACACAAGTTAAAGCAAATATCAAAATCAAAGATGAACAGTTGGCTCTTGTGGACACCACCGTATTCTTAGGTATCACCCTAGATAATAAGCTTCAATGGGGTCCTCATATTGATGGGTTATCGAAGAGACTTAGTTCTGCGGCATATGCAGTCAAAAAGATCCGTCTTTATACAGACGTTGATACAGCTAGACTAGTTTACTTCAGCTACTTCCACAGCATTATGTCGTACGGTATACTGCTGTGGGGGAGTGCTGCTGATATCAATACCATTTTTGTGCTGCAGAAGAGGGCTGTTCGAGCAATTTATAATATGGGCCCCAGAGAATCACTTCGCGAAAAGTTTAAAGAAATAAATATAATGACATTCCATTGTCAACACATTTATGAAAATCTGATGTATGTTCACAAAAATATTAATTTGTTTAAGAAAAAAAGCGATAATCACAATGTTAATACTAGAAATAAAGATAAACTCGCTGTTGCCACTTGTAGACTCCATAAAGTTGGTAAATCGTTTAAAGGGCACGGTGTACGCTTTTATAACAAACTCCCAAGAGATATACAAAAATTATCAATTAACAAATTTAAAAACGTAATTAAACAAAAGCTTTATAAAAAGGCATACTATAAAATATCTGATTATTTAGATGACAAAAACTCTTGGGATTGAAAATGCTCCAACTCGAACCTATTGTTTTGTAAAAGGATCATTAAAAAGAATAACCAGCCTTGTTTTCTTGCCTTTCTTTCCTGGCTTGGTCGCGGAGGAACAGGCACCTAGATAAAAACCGACGTTTCAAAGTGGTCCTTGTGATTTTATTGAATAAATGAATTTTGACTTTGACTTTGACTTTGAAATAACGAAACGTTTTCATGCTCTAAAACCAAAAACTCGAAGGCATGTACCTACAATCGGTTGAGTAGTGTTCCAATAAGCAACGATAGGCTTGCAACCTGTCACCCGGAATGCTCACTTAACTATGCAAAAGGTCATTATAATTGTTTGAACGTACCTATGTCTATCCCTACTTGGCAATATCACGGATCCACCGACGTAGGCACCTACGAACCTGGTCTGCCATTCAGCGTGGCTATGCGGCCAGTATTTTGGGAACGCTTCCGTCTGGATCAGTTGAGCAATGTATAGATAGTTTGCAACGGTCTTTAGATAGCTAGCTGTTTCATCTGTATTTTTGTATATACTTGTGCCTACATAATACTTGTACATAGTCGTACCTACTATGCACCTATATATAAATATGTAGGTAACTTTTATATAATACACACCCAACAATGTGTGCAGCTCACTCAGGCAAACATATTTTGTCCTGCAGCGGGAGTAGAACCCGCACTTCTTGCGTATCAGCAAGTTTGTTAAAGATCTGAGGATGGCAGTAGTGAGCGTGTTTGTTGATGACAAGTAGTAGCGACTCATTTCACCAAAAATTGCGATTCAAAACACGTACTTAGGTATGAGTTTTTTTTTTGCAATGACAAATGTGTTAATACGCCATGACTTTTTCTCTAATGTCAGTGTAAATCTTAGTTACGAGATAAGAAATGCACGGGATGTGAGGAGGCTGATGTGTTGGGAGATGTATGGAACTTGTATGCAAGCAAAATAATAATACTAAAAAAATCTACATAGCATCATCTTGCCCCAAACTAAGCAGAGCTTGTATTATGGGTACTACATGACTGATATACCTACTTTTTTTTGCTTTTAAATAGGTACATGCTTATTATAAATAAATAAAATATTTGTCGCGGGTCTGGGTGTTTTCTATGTATAATATGGTAGTGTACCACCGAGTATACTACTTATATCAGTCATCAAATACAAGTTCTGCTTAGTTCGGGGCTAGATGATGCTGTGTGAAAAACGTCGAGCATTATTTATTTATTAGTATTATTTATTATACATAGAAAACACCAGAGACAAATATTAGCAGATTATACAAACATTTATCCCGGACTATCGCCCACTGTGCCACAGAGGTTTTCTCACATATTTACATAAACACCCAACAGACACATACATAGCCCTGACCCCACACTAGGATTCCCTGTGTCGTGAGTATCTGGAACTACGAGTACTGTGGTACTAAAACACCCAAACCAGACACATATCTACAGAACATAAAAACATTTGTTCTGCAGCGGGAATCAATCACTTAATTAGGTATGACAGAAGAAACATAATAAAAAAATATGAAATCGGTTTATTACCTAAGTAGGTACCTACCTAGTTTTGAAGATTAGGTACCCCCTACGTACATAACCTCTTTACAATATTAGTATAGAAGACTAGTAGAACTACCACGAACGCGTAGATTTGGTAACCACTCTGAAAATACAAAAACGAATTTAGTTATATATTTTGTCAATTTTCTAAATCTCTCACTTGGCCTAAATCCCGTGAAAGCAACCAGCATTATCCGCGCGACCTTGAGCAGGAATTCGGATAAAACTCAACGTTCGCACCGAATCCGGATAAGAAATCCAGATGTTAATCTGATGTTATTTAAATTTCAAATAGTGTGTTATCGTAAAATGCTAACCTACTACATCTAAGAACCTATTTTTTTAAAGACCGGTAGGGACGTTAGATCCCAGTTTCAAATTATTTCAACTATTGGGGACATAATTTAGTTTCGTTAAGTTTCCAGAGTATTTTTTTATGTATATAATAAGACTATAAAAAGCATACCTATCGAAAAAAAAATAAAACGTACCTACTTACCTATAGGGTATCATCGAAATACCTAGGTACATAATCTACACTGAGCATTTTAAACTTTGCCAAGAGACCTAAAACTGTCTAAAATTAATATCGGTACTTCGTAAATTTTTATCAAACAAAGACGGTTTTCCCAATAAGCTCTTTCAAAAAGGAACGTATTACGTCTACATTACTTAGGAACGTATTTATCCAATCTTCAACTTTTAACCAATATAATTAGAGGTAGTTCTCAGTTCAAGGAATTTCAAAGCTTTTAAGATCAAAATTTTTGGGACCAATAATGAATTTATTTAACCAAACTAACCCTTTTTTTCCCCATACTTTACCTACCTACTTAATAGCATCTATCTAATTAGCCCACATTCACCCACAGCTGGGTATAGGCCTACTTTCCAGGACTTCACTCTTTCCTCTTTGCTACAATCGGACCGCCGCGCCCCTAGCGGGGCGTCGATGACGAAACCTCTTATAAAAATGATACGAAACTATCTAAATTATTTCAACATTTTCGGATGACGCAGTGTAGTTAACATCTTGAAGTTAAAAAAGAACTTAAATAGAAAAAAAAACAAAACAATACAGTTTGTCATGGCACTTTATAGGGAGGCCTATGTCCCAGTGGACTCTAGAGAATGAGTTTTATGATGATGATTATTTTAAAGGTTATTGAAACAGCAGTTCCCGAGGGAACATAAAATAATTTTTATTTTGAAATTATCAAGCATTTGTTTTATTCCAAAAACTATCGTGAACTTGACTATTCATATTGTAAAAACGGGAATTTTCACGTACTGCACTATCAGTGAAGGCACCGACTAAGTTTCGACTCATTCCGAGAGTCTTCATCAGGGTGAGTGGTCGCGACTTTCTCCGTCGGTGCCTTCAAAAGGCACGCGGAAGGAGTCGGTGCGAAACTTAGTTGGTGCCTTCACCGATAGTGCAGTACGTGAAAATTCCCGTTTTTACGTTATGAAATGTTTGTTTCATTCGATATTCTGAAATGTAGGATCTTCATGCACCAAGGAACCCTAAGGCAACATTATCAATCTTATTGTCCATGAATAACAGACTGTTCGAATCTTTTGTCACACGAGTGATCTTTCCCTGTTTTTCTCGTGGTATGCCATGCTTCGACAACATATGCTTCCGCACCGTCCCACCCTTAGCAAAAGATGTATTGCAAATGCTACATAGATACAAAAACATCCGCTCATGCACAGAGTTTAAATGGCTTGTTAGTTCACTCTGCCTGTGAAACTTTTTCTGACATATACCACAGCATACCGTCTTCTCCTTGTGCTGTACTAAGTGGTTTGTCCATATAGCTTTACGGCGGAAGGTTAAGCCACATTTATCACAAGTGAATGGGCGTTCCCCGGTGTGGATTCGGATGTGTTCGACTAAATCAAAGCGTTTGGAGCATTTGAACGGACAGTGGTCACAGAGTAGGGATAAGCCTTTATCATGGTTTTTGATGAGGTGCCGATTCAAAGGTTCTTTTCCGGGAAAGCCTCGACCGCATTGGTCACAGATGTAACGATACTTTGTGTGGCGTTGCATGTGGTAGCTATAAGTAAATCGGTTTGCGAGAGTACGGCTGCAGATGTCACAGTGGAACGCTTGTTCTGGAACTTTCGGTTTTTCTTTGACATTTGTTTTGATGCTGCGGTATTTTATTTTTGTGTTCATGGCTTTTTCAATTGAATCCAAGAATGAGTCTATGTTTTCTGCACTGGTAGAAAAATTTTCTATCGTTTTAACTGCACTTTTGACCTTCATTTTAGAGTTGATCACATTTTCTATAGAATCCAAGAATGTATCGACGCTATCCATATCATTGGATTTATCTTTCTTATTATTTTCGTAAGGTATACCGTCACTATAATAGTTGTCTTCACTCTCACAATAATTCATATAATTTTCTAGGTTAGATTCTGATTTTATTATTGGTGAAAAATTACTTGATTTTACAATCATCCCTGAATTACTGCTACTATACGATGAAGGACTATTCTGAGTCACATGACCTTCTTCAGGAAAATACTGGCAAAACCAGGTATACTCACAAATCATCTCCTTACATTTTTCGGTGTCATTCTGAGCAAGATTAATAAACTTACGAAGTTTTCTGTCGTTGTTTCTGCACATCAGTTTGAAGGAGTAGATCCTCTCGACCATTTCCTTGCAGGCTTGGCATATTTTAGTGGGTAAAACGCTGTCATAGTCGATTGATATCTTAGCCAATTTCATTAACATGTTGCCGTAGGTGACAATGTTTCTTCTACTCGTTTCTTTGAGAGACACCATACTCTCGATTTCTTTTTGATTTAGACACACGCGGCAGATAGAATTGTACGTTTTGTTACACTTTTCCATGATTACCTAAAATAATAATCGTACCTCATCGCATTTTGCATGACAAGGCAAAGCAAAATGTTTGCAGTTGAAAGTTCATTTGTTTGTCAACAATCAGCTGTTTTGTCTTCGTCATGTGAATGCTATTCTGACATTGGCAGTTTTAAATTTTGTCAGCAAGGCTCCGGCGAAACGGCCAAAGGTTTTAAACAAGGCGGTGCGCGGAGCCGGGGCGGCAGAGTCACAACTTAACGTATAGCAAAGATTCGCAATAGCCGAACGCGACAAACTAGTACAGCTTTAATTAGTTAAAAATGCGTGCGAGTGAGACAGCTATATTTTAAGTGATCTTTTTGACTTACCTAGTTTTTGGTACCAAAATCTTGAAATAAATAAACAGAAATGACCGACCCGGTTGCGGTTGGTCATTTCTGTTGGAGCTGCGAGTTTCAGGGCTATAGGGTGGTGCTATTTTCCAACAAGCACTCAACTCAATTCTGACATTTATTTTGATTGACATTGACAGTACGTTGACGGTTTGAATGAATCTCTGAATGGATTGCTATTCGATTCTGCGTTCGGAAGTGTTACCGAGTAAACTGATCAGAGTGTTTTTGTGATAGTTTTCTCTCAGTTTGGCCTCTTTACAAAATTTAAACTACCACTTTGATTTATCTTAACGTTGTGTTGTTTCGTGTGGTGTTGGTAAGATTAATATTATCGTAAATCCCTGTCCATATACGTTTATCTGTGTTTGAGGTTATACCTCAAGCATGGAGTGCGATCCGCCGGTACCTCCGGCACCTCCGGATCCCCCTGACCCTACTACGATAACAGCAGAATGCGTAAATACAACTCAAGTTGGATCTAAACGTCGTTTAGAGTCTGAAGATCAATCTTCAGCCAAAAAATCCGCTACATCTCCCGACTTAACTGTTCCATCAATCCAGACTGTTTACACTCATCCATCCATAGTTGTTGGGGCTATACAAGCCTACACAACTCTTGACAAGGGACCGTATGTGGTCCACGTTTCCCGTTCAGAAGCAGAAACTTCAGCTGGCACAACAATAAGACCTATCAAGTTTGGACAATTCCTCGCCAATCATAAATTCGCCAACATTTGCGCCGATGGCGTTAAAAAAGTAGGCTGAAACAAAATATCAGTAGAGTTTTTGAATGCAGATGATGCAAACAGATTTATTGTATCTCCAATCCTGACAATGTGCAAGTACGTTGCTTCCATCCCCACCTATAACGTTACCAGAATGGGTCTGATTCGACAGGTTCCCACGGACCTATCAATGGATGAATTTGCAAAGGATCTTGTTCTACCAACAGGTTGCGGCATAGTAATTAAGGCTCGTCGGCTCAATAGGAAAAATGTTGAAGAAAGTAAGATTACATGGGTTCCTACTCAGACGGTTGTTGTGACCTTCCAAGGACAAACACTTCCCTCTAAAGTTTTCTTATATTATACTTCCCTCCCCGTGGAACTGTACCAATACCCCACTATTCAGTGCCATACCTGTTGCAGGTATGGCCACACTAAGGCACAATGTAGATCAAAGCCTAGGTGCTTCCGCTGTTCCCAGGATCATTCTGGAGATAGCTGTGAAGTCTCAGAGGCTAATTCTTCCTGCTTGCATTGCTCAGGACGGCACTTTGCTACTAGCAAATGCTGCCCGGAGCAAGAAAGGCAAAGGTCCATTAAGGCAGTCATGGCCCAAAGTAGCATCTCCTATGAAGAAGCTTGTTCCCAATTCCCCCAGGTATCACGTTCATACTCAGAAGTAGCTCAAGAAATGTTCTCCCAAGCCTCGCAGAAACAGTTTTCTGCAGGTTCGTCCCAGTCCCAGTCCACTCGTTCCTATGTTAAGACAGTATATGCCACTCCCCGCCCCAGAGCCCCACTTGGAAAGTCTTACGATAAGGCTGCCCACCGTGACATAGTATCTGATCCATCGTCAGTTATGCCTAATGGTTGTGCTCTTGGCAACAACCAACACTTAGGTGCATCTCCTCAAAATGATAATATGTTAGAGACCTTAATAACTTTGATAATAAATATTATACTAATGAACCCACATCCCCTACCGTCCAACGTTGCCTCTAAACTAACACAATTAGTCTCTTTGTCTGGCCATCATAATGGATCCAGTGGTCGTTCTGCAGTGGAACTGTCAGAGCGTTCGCGCAAAACATCATGAACTTACCCACTTAATATCTAACTTCCGCCCGTCAGTCATTGCCGTCTCGGAGACATGGTTGAAGCCTGGATCCCGTTATCGGATCTCGGGCTACTCCTGCCTCCGGGACGACAGGGCTGACGGGTATGCCGGATGCGCCTTATTAATAAGGCGCACACTGCCCTTTTCCCAAATTCCCCTCCCTTCCCTTCCCCCTGGTATCAACGCTGTTGGTATCAGATTCTTAGATATCTCGTTCATTTCTATTTATATCCCTCATCCCAGCTCTTCCTTAATACCTGATTTACTTCTTCTATTTACATCCATTCCCTCTCCTGTAGTGCTTTTGGGTGATTTTAATGCCCATCACATCTCATGGGGTCATCATCTTTCTGATCTATTTGGTCTGTCCCTTATAGAAATTTTCGATGAATCCAATCTCTGTCTTCTTAATGATGGTTCGCCCACTCGCAGAGTTCGCCCCTCCCAAAACCCAAAAAGCGCTGTAGATCTTTCCCTCTGCTCTCCTTCTCTTTCTTCTACCCTTTCATGGCAAACTCTTCCACTTTCATATGGAAGTGACCATTTCCCTATTCTCATCTCCATTCAAAATAGAGTATCTCCTTTTTGCAACTCTTGCCCTTCTCTGAAATATAGATTATCTGGTGCAGATTGGTCATCTTATTCTTCTTCGCTCGATCTCAAACTAGACTCCACTCCTATCCCTTCTATAAAGTCCTCTCCGCTTCAAGCATATGCTATCTTCATAAATCATATTATTTCCTGCGCTGATTCTCACATTCCTCTCAAAAAACCCACCAAACATTTTAAAATTTCCACTCCTTGGTGGGATTCTGAGTGTACAGCAGCTGTCTTGAATCGAAAAGAAGCTGAACGGAACTATTATTCTGCTATGTCCGAAATCAATTTTATAAGATATCAAGAATCGGCAGCAAAGTTTAGAAGACTAGTCTCCAAGAAGAAAAGACTTGGTTGGATCGGTTTTTGTGAAAGCTTATCTCCGAAAACACCTCCCTCCCTTGTCTGGAAGCAGATTAAACGTTTCAGGGGATCCCAAAATATTCAAAACATCTCCGCCAACGACCCTTCTTCATGGCTTGAAGCATTTTCTGATAAACTTGCTCCTCCTTCAGTTCCTACTGCAGATTCCCTTCCTTGTGAGGGACAAGGATCTTATCTTCCTTTCCATGACTGGTTTGATCAACCCTTTTCATTTAGTGAACTGACTCTTGCTCTTGATGGACTTACGGATTCTTCTCCTGGTATAGATGGAATTCCTTACTCATTCATCACTAAATCTTCTGAAAAAGTTAAAAGAGTTTATTTAGATTTAGTGAACTCATTCTTTGAGCATGGAATAGTCCCTGAACAGTGGAAAACCCAAATTATCATCCCCATACTAAAACCTAGTAAAGATCCTTCTGATCATAACAGCCGAAGACCGATAGCGCTGTCGTCGGTTTTAGCAAAGATTATGGAGCATTTGATTAAACATCGCCTTGAATGGTTTGTGGAAAATAAATCTATCCTGGCTAAATCTCAATTTGGCTTCAGAAAGGGTATGAGCACTATTGACAGTCTAAGCATTTTAACCACTGACATCTATACTGCCTTCAAAGAAAAAAAGTCCCTTGTAGGTGTCTTTCTTGATATTGCGTCAGCATATGACAATGTATTGCTTCCTGTGCTCAGGAATAAGCTTATTCAGCTGAGTATCCCAGAGAGACTTGTTCGTTGCATATGTAACCTTTTGATGGAAAGATTGGTAGTAATTAAAACAAGTAACGGCTTCCTCCCTCCTAAGACTGTATGGAAAGGATTACCTCAAGGTTCCGTACTAAGTCCACTCCTGTATAGTATCTACACTCACGATCTTGAAAGTGTTGTAAACTCCTTCTGCGAAGTTCTTCAATATGCCGATGACCTGACTCTTTATGTGAAAGTGCAGGCAATTGAGGAGGCATCAGATAGACTCAATTCTGCTTTAGCATATCTCGACGACTGGTTAACAAACCACGGCTTATCATTATCGGCTTCTAAAAGTTCTGTCGTAATTTTTACAAAGAAAAGAGCTATCCCTTCTATAGAGTTATTTTTTAATCAAGATCTCATCCCTCAATCGAATAGCACTAAATTTCTTGGAATTACTTTGGACTCTAAAATGACAGGCATTCCTCACTTTGACTCTACCTCACAAAAGTGTGAAAAGAATGTAAATATCCTTCGCTCTCTTTCGGGTGTCTGGTGGGGATCTCACCCATATACCCAAAAACTTCTTTATAACGCAATTATTAGAAGTCATTTAGATTATGGTTCATTTCTTCTCAATCTTTTTAATAAGTCTGGCCTGGAAAAAATTAACAAAATCCAGTCAAAATGCCTGCGTATAATTCTCGGAGCAATGAGATCATCTCCTATTAACGCTATGCAAGTCGAGTGTTGTGATCCTCCCCTAAATTTACGTAGACAGTTTCTTTCAGATAGGTTTATCTTTAAAATTGTCCAAAATTCAAATCATCCTCTTATCCCTAAAATAAACCTCTTACTTGACTTGTTTGATTCGCATACTTCTGATAAGCTTCCTTGTATTCTTCGTAGTTACATCAAATTCTCGCAACTCCCAAACCCTGTTTACCAGTATCCAACTTATCCTCTATACCTTAACCCCTTTGAATCTCTTACCTTTCAGCCTAACATTTTATTACACTTCGGTATAGATAAGGGATCAACAAATGCATGCAAAATCTTTAGCGAGCAAATTGCTACCAATTTCAATGGATGGCAAGTAATTTTTACTGACGCATCTAAATTATCTGTAGATAGTACTGTTGGTTCTGCAGTTTGGATCCCATTTACTAATATATGTCTCAGTTTTAAATGTCCTTCTTCTGCTTCAGTTTTTACTGGGGAATCTATCGCCATCTTAGAAGCTATCCTCTTTGTGAAATCCCATAATCTCAATAACACTATTATTTTCTCTGATTCTAAAAGTTGTCTTCAAGCCATTATTTCTAATCCGTTTCGTTCTATTTCCCGATTCCCGTCTATACTCAAAATCAGAGAAACTCTCTTTCAATGCCACAACCTGGGAATTAATATCATTATTGCCTGGATCCCTGGTCACTCAGGTATCCCTGGTAACGATATAGCCGACTCATATGCCAAAGCTGCTTCAAATGTAGGTACACTTGAGCATTTTAAGAATTTCTCCCATGACCTATGCCTCCTTCCTAAATTCCATCTTAAAAAATCTTGGTCCAAACTTTGGAGTATTTCTACGAAAACTAAAGGGAAACATTATGGCGACATTCAAATAGATATACCCGATGTTCCTTGGTTTTTCAAATTTCGAAAGGCTAAGAAGGTTACTACCTCAACAATCTGTCGTCTTCGATTGGGTCATTCTTGCACCCCAGTATTTTTGTCCAAACTTAGGATAAGGGATAATTCAATGTGCGAATGTGGTCTGGATGAAGGTAACGTGGATCATATATTTTTTAACTGTCCGAAAATTCGTCACTCTTTATACGATATCATCCCTCCTGAAATCCCCCGTCCTTTCTCCCTCAAATGCCTTTTATCCCTCACCTTTTCTCCTCTAATCAATTATATATTATGTAAATTTATTGATATGAATAAAATAAAATTGTAAAAACTATTGTTCTTACTAATCAAATCTAGCTACTAACATTGTGTCGTTTTATATGTTTGTGTTGTCTTTTTGTTTTAGAAATTTCAAACTGGCACAAAATTCTGGTCGATTTTCTATCATTAAACCGACCATATTCTTATTTTCACACCTCTGTATTGTTTATGAATGTATCATGGATCAAACGGACACTGGCAGAATTGTGACAACTAGCCACAGAAGCCATAATCAAGAAGTTGAAGTTGAAGTTGAATCTCTGAATGTGAAAAGAAAACAAAAAGTAAAAAGCTAAACAATAAAGGAAGGGAAAGGAATCGCTTTGTTCCTCCAAAACATGGAAAAGTACAACAAAACGTACAATTCTATCTGCCGCGTGTGTCTAAAACAAAATAAAGTTGAAAGTATGATTTCTCTCAATGAAAAACCAGGTAGAAGGAGCCTCATCACCTATGGAAAAGTTTTAGTGAGATTCGCTAAGATTTCAATTGATTATGCCGATATTTTACCCACTAAAATATGCCAAACCTGCACAAAAATGATTCAAAATATAAATTCCTTCAAGCTAATGTGTAAAAACAACGATAGGAAACTTCGGAAGTTCGTTAATCTGGCGCAAAATGACAGCGAAAAATTCAAGGAGATGATTTGTGAGTACACCATATTTTGTCAGTATTTCCCTACTGAAGTCTATATGAATACTCACAGCAGCCCTACTAAAGCTAGTTCAAAGAAAACTATGAGAAAAATCAAGATGGAGAATGAGAAATCATCAATGGTCCATCTTAAAACTGACTTGTACAAACCATCTATGAATAACTGTGAAATTGATACATACATCCCATCAGATGAAGAGAAAATTGACTGTATTGATACTAATAATATAGACTATTACCTAAATTCAATAGAAAAAGCTCTAACCGCAGAAATGAAAAACAGTATCCCAGTTCACAACAAACAAAATGATTCCAATGTGGCCAACATAGATTCATTTTTAGATTCCATTGAAAAAGCTGTAGATGTAAGAGCAAAACGAAGCGAAATCAAAACAAAGGTGAAACCACATAAAGTTCATAAAAATTTCCACTGCAACATCTGCAACCGTACTCTAAGGACTCGATATACTTACAACTACCACATGCAACGGCACACAAAGTATCGTTTCATCTGTGACCAGTGTGGCAAAGGCTTTCCCGGAAAAGAACCTTTGGATCATCACCTGGTCAAAGTCCATGATAAAGGCCCTTCCCTACTATGCAGCCATTGCCCGTTCAAATGCTCCAAACGCTTTGATCTAGTGGAGCACATTCGAATCCACACTGGGGAACGCCCATTCACTTGTGATAAATGTGGCTTAACCTTCCGCCGGCGAGCAATATGGACACACCATTTAGTACAGCACAAGGAGAAAACAATTTGTTGTAATATCTGTCAAAATAAGTTCCATCGTCAATGCGAGTTAAAGTTCCATATTAACTCTGTTCATATGAGATCATTTGTGTATTTATGTAGCATTTGTGATGCAACTTATGCAGCAAATAAAACAGTGCGGAAGCATATGATATCCAAGCATGGTATTTCTCGGGATAAGCAAGGGAAGATCACAAGGATTGCTAACAACAGTGCTCTATTAAAATAATGGTAAGGAGATAATTGTTACACTAAATTTGGTACTGTAGCAGAAAAAATCTTAGTTTTTTTTATATAAATCATCATCAACATCATCTAGCCCCAAACTAAGCAAAGCTTGTATTATGGGAACTACATGACTGATAAACTACTTATATACTTTTTATTTTGCTAAGCCAACGCAAGAGGTTATCTTTGAAAGTGATTAAAAATGGTCTTCATTAAAATGTATGGCCAATTTTCTAGTCTTTTAATGAAGTTCTTTAATGCCATCTCCATATTTGCCTAGTGGGCTGTATCCCGACTTCGGATCCGAAGGTCGTCTGTCCAAACCCGTTCGTGCATCAATGTTATATCAATGTTGTTCATATTGAGCTTAACACATGCTCAAAACGGTGAAAGACAACATCAGGAGGGAACCGGCATGCCCAAGAACCGAAAAATACGAAAGAGTGTTTTGATGGGCGGCGGCCGGCTTAAAATGTTTCTTGGACTGCTAACTAGGTACTGTGCAAAATGCGGATAATGTCAAATGTGTCCCCAACACTTCCAAACAATCCCCGTGATCTCCATCACGGGGATTGCAGTCGTGAGCGTGTTTGTTTTCTTTGTTTTTAACCCCCCACGTTAAAAGAGGGGTGTGTGTATGAAAGAAAGAAAGAAATCTTTAATTAGGCACTCGTCCGCATTTTGCAAGAAGTTAGCATTCCCATCATACCGCTTAATGAAATACTAATTGATGGTACATATTTTATGACTCCTGTGTTTTAATCATGAAAGGAATAAACGGTAGGTACCTATCTACCTACTTACTTACCTACAAGCTAGAGAAATAGGTAGGCTGTAGGTATCTAGGTAGGTACCCAGGAAATCTTTAGTTTTCAGTTAAGAATATCTAACCTATAGCGATATTGTCAGATATCGTGTCAACTAATATTCTGGTAGCAGATAGACTATGGAGCTTTGCTTGAAGTAAATCTTATGTCCTCAAGTTCCCATGAGGACATAATTGAGATTTTCTTCAAGGGACTCTTGTTACAAAACCTTAGCTTCGTAAACAGCTTTTAAACCGCGCTCCCAACGGACTGGGCCCGTAGAATTGACACACATTAGTAAAAACAGTTGTACCTTTGAGCCCTTGAGACGACTCGGGTAGAACACAGCCCGTGGGACTTGATGGCTCAAGTTACAGGCGTGTAGTGAATTGAAAATTATAACTTTCCGATCTATATACGTATATATATAAATAGATAGGTAATTCAGTCTTTTTCAAAAGTAACATGAACTTATGCATGCCCTACCTTACTGGGGGTCGTAAAGAGGGACCCTTCGTCATTTAATAAAATTATTAGACGAGACTCTTAGTTATGCGTATGTATGCCCTGCATTGCACTCATTATTTTTTATTTAATGCTTTATTGCACACAAACAATTTACAAAGAGAAGACTTAATGCTATACAGCATTTTCTACCAGTTATCCTTAGCGATTGGAAACAGAAGTTTGCGTGCTAAAATACTAAAACTATAACAAAAAAGTCTTAACTAATATGTACCTCTATACCTAATCTAGTTATTTTATATAGTAGGCTATATAATATGAAAAGAGTAACAAAACAATGGTATCTTACATAGGTAGAAGATAAAATAATATTATACGAAACACAATTTAAAGTTAAAAGATTATTTATTATAACAAAATCCCATCGTCTATGTATACGAACCAATAATAACTTAAACATAGGTACCTAGATGGCTATCTTTCGTCTTGACACTCTGTAGAAGAGAACTAGGTATATCCAGTAGTGGACTTTTACAATGATGATGGTGAAATTGCTTGTAAAAAATCCAGAGCTGCTGGTCAGGCCACCTAGGGTGTTCTAAAAACAACCAACACGACGGAAGAAGTTAACCTGCCTTCAAAAAAATTCAGGAAACTTTTCATATCGCGTCAGTTTCCACCCGAAATCAGTCGCAACCAACAGATGTCCCAAGGAAATTATTTAAGATCCGAACCCTGCCAGATTTTTTGTATCCCCTGATAGGTTTCACGGTGGGTCCGTTAATGTGGAGGCGGAATTACTGCATCTCCCGTCAGGAATTACCGTTTTTTCCGGTCGGACGCTCAGGCTTCTTACGCTATTGGTTTTTACTCCGCTCGGGTCCGAGTGGCCTGGGACTGGTTGGGAATTGTAAGAAATAATGTTATTTTCAATCGTACAAGCCGCGGTCTGACTGTGCGCGCCTGGTTTTTATTTTCGCTTGAGAAAACAAATGCATGAAAATGGACGACACCGGCCACAGACTACTAGGAGACCGACCATACAGCGCGCTTGCGAGCCTCTTGCGTGTAGCGAAGCGGTCGAATGCCTTTTCTGTTTTTAGCTTTTCTCTTGAAAGACGCCATTTTAGGCGACCAACGACGTGCCTATTCGGCCACAATGTATTACGTCTCTGCCATTTTTATTTTATGTTGTGAGAAATAGTCATTCGGCTCACCTGATGGATAAAATCACAAGGATCACTTTAAACGTCGGTTTTTATCTACTGCCTGTTCCTCCGCGACCAAGCCTGAAAGGCAAGAAAACAAGGCTGGTTATTCTTTTTAATGATCCTTTATAAAACAATAGGTTCGAGTTGGAGCATTTTCAATCCCAAGAGTTTTTGTCATCCAAAATTATCAGATATTTTATAGTATACCTTTTTATAAAGTTTTGTTTTATTTACGTGTTTAAATTTGTTAATTGATAATTTTTGTATATCTCTTGGGAGTTCCACAGTTCCTCGAAACATTAGGTAATTGTTCATACCTACCCTATAATTAGTGGCAAAGGGCATTTATATAGCTTGAAGGTTCAGCTGAAGATTATAGGTTCTCGAATGACGGTCTCAAACCAACCTCGATCAACCTTTTTCGTTATTTTGAAGTCAATACACAAAATCAATTTCTGGCTGACTAACCTACTTAAATGTAACCTAGTTTATTTGATATTTTATTTAATCATTCTTATTTACTCGTTGACTAGATTGTGATTGAAAACTGATGACTTTTTTATGATTTCTTCGGATTGATGACAAATTATTTTAATTTAATTAAATTATATTTCCAGCTTAGGAAACTAGAAGTTGGAAAAGAGTTACCAACCTACATGATCGAACTCAAAGTTGCAGTGCCTCCTAACGTGGTTCATGTACTTAGGTACCTAGGTACCTTCATTATTTTAGGTACCTATATCTACTGTTCGAGTAAGCTGTTCAGTATATTGAGTACAGAGCATGACCTTGATATTTTCAGCTGTAGTGTTTCTACTTTTAGAAATAATCTTAATAACACTTTCTTTGGTATTTTTTGGAAAGTGAGCTAATTATCTTTACTGAATAGCACCTACTTCCGTGAATGCAAACACCTTTGATATCGTGAATGTGAGTGATAAACATAAACAACTAATAGTTTATTTCTTACCTAACTGCTAAGGGTAGTTATGATTACATTTAAGTTGTGTCAGTAAGTAAGAAATAAGTAGTTACTCATAAAACTATTTACAAGTAGGTATATACAAAAAATACAGATGAATCAGCTAGACATCTAAAGACCGTTGCAAACGATCTATAGATAGCTCAACTGATCCAGGTCACTACCAGACGGAAGCGTTCCCAAAATACTGGCCACATTGCCACGCTGAATGGCAATGCTATAATGCGTTGATCCAGATAAGAGCCAACTTCGCTTCCACCAGTCGCCCTGAAAGAATTTTGAAAACGGGATGGGCTCCTTTTCCATACATTTCAGCCAAGTAGGTATTGAACTTTAGTATGGAACAGCTGATTTTTTTTCGCGTTCACAGTATTGGTTCCATGGTAAAAGTTGTTCATATTGATACTTTCACTCCCCGAAGTTTTCGGGAGTAGTCTTATTACACCCGGTAGGTACCTAGATATATGTATGTATGTAGTAGTTAATATTATTTTATTATTATTTTATGTACACCCCCGCCACTCTCACAATCTCTTATTATCCTCTCCATCCAAAGGTTGTCTGGGAGAGATTGCTACTAAGCGATAAGACCGATCATTATACCTTAAGAATAAGATTTTGGTTATTATGTTATTTGTATAAGGTGAATAATAAAATATTTTCTTTCTTTCATTCAACGTCTTAATATTTTTCTTTCTTCCGCTTAGTTAGTGGTAGGTACAAGGAAAATGTATTAACCTCGACCCTCGAGTATTGGTCAGTGAGACGAGGAATCCCTGTAGATATACCTATAATAGGAAATTATTATGTATGAAGAATGATATTTTCTTTCCTGTGTTGGGTAGACGAAACGTAGAGGTCACTTTCTTTGTGGACGCACCTATAACCCTGGAATGGTTCCATGAAAATTTTATACCTACCGCGTATGCGTCATTCAACACGAATGTTGACGAATTGGTAACCAGTAATCTGTGGCGGAATATGTGTGTGGGTTTTCCGCCACACTAATTATTCATAATTCCTTCGCGAATAACAGACACATAATTTTATTATGTTAACGCGGTATTAGATTATTTGCATGACTTGAGTTTTACAGCCAAAAAGGTTGCACGAAAATATTTTTTCGTACAACCTTATTAAATATTTTTTTTATAACAACATTCTGCGAAAGTTGGGCATTTGATGGTGTTTTTTAGCTGTGAAAAGGATAATTTCACTGAACATTTCATTAAAATCAGTTTTTTTACTGAGTTTTTTTCTTATACCTAAATCTTAAATATTAACTGTCCTAGATGTGTCGAGATTGCTATTGTTTAGAGTCTTGAAGTTGCTTTTTGCTTCAATCTTATAAAGTTATGGTTTCTGATTTGTGTACATTTTAACCGACTTTAAAGAGGAGAAGGTTACTCAATTAGAATGTATTTTTTTATACCTATACTCATTTATTCGCTGTGAGAACTTCACAGTAGGTTTTGTCAAATTAGTTAGAATAACATTACACAATAAAATCTTGTCAGTTATTTACCTAGAGACATTACAAAATGGTATTGGTCAAATAAATTTATTTAAATCAATAAAAATATCATACAAACATGTAATAAAATACGATTTAAAATGGTTACACTGTTGTAAAGAGTTATAAAAATCTGTAGTCAAATCACATACAAACTGCAAATGTATTTGTGTAGCTAGGTATCATCGAAAACCCATCCAACCAATTTTCGTTGGCGTTCTAAGCGTTACTTAGTAAATAGTTTCATACTTAGCACACAAAGATCACAGAGTAAGAGAGACAAGTTTAGCTAATCACCCTTTGAGTAAAGAGCCTCCTGTTTCTATTTAACTATAAAATCTATATAATAAAATGAATAAATGAAAATACTTTATTGTACTTAAACCATAAGACAAATAAATGCTCACAAATTAACACGATTTAAAGTACAACGGGCGGTTTTATCACGTAGAAGCAATCTCTTCCAGACAACCCTTTATTCCTTGATTGTTTTCTTAGCTGCCGACATTTTTTTTTATTCCAAAAACTATCGTGAACTTGACTATTCATATTGTAAAAACGGGCATTTTCACGTACTGCACTATCGGTGAAGGCACCGACTAAGTTTCGACTCATTCCGAGAGTCTCGTCGTGCACTACGCACGGCGCGACGCGGAAAGAGAAAGTAGCAACCACTCACCCTGATGAAGACTCTCGGAATGAGTCGAAACTTAGTCGGTGCCTTCACCGATAATGCGGTACATCAAATATGTTTTAATAATTTTGTCCGTGTGCTCCACACCATACATTAAAGTTGTAACATAAAAAAACTGCTATATGATAAAACGATACTATCATCTCGGTGCTAAGTATTAGGTTACCCATCAGGAGGTCTAAGTATCTATTTATGAAAGTGGATACCTACATTCAAACCTCAATTTCAATACCAACTTGTCTGTTTGCCAGTCCTATCCCATTCCATATATTTGCAAGACAAACATCTCTGTTTAACCTACTTAGCTTACTTACAAGATAACACTAGGCTTGCCTTGCGGCCGCGCTCGCATTATCAAAGATTTTCGTAAATTTTGCTGACAGTGACAAGGCGTGTTATACTGTCAGTTTTTCATAAAACTGTTTTTCATAATCTGTCACTTGCCTAGTATCTGCTTAAGCGTATGTATTGTATAGGTAATATTGATTCGTTCATATTATATTTTCTCATCTTTAATTAACGTATTCATTCATGCCCTTATTAGACAAGTATTTTAATTCGTTAAATTTAACTATCTAGGTACGTATTTAAGTACTAGCTTCTGACCACGGCTTCGCCCGCGTGGTACCCGGACTAAAGTAGCCTATGTATTATTCTGATTTAAAAGCTATATTACTGTAAAGTTTCATCAAAATCTGTTCAGTAGTTTTTGCGTTAAATAGTAACAAACATCCATCCTCACAAACTTTTGCGTTGATAATAGTAGTAGGATTTACGTTTTACATTACATTGGTATTCAAAAACATTTAAAAACAAGCAGCTAAGTATATGTATATAGTTTATTGTTAACGAAAAATTGAATAACCAATGCACAAAATGTCAGACTCAGAACAAATATCTACAGGGCGGCTAGACAAATACCACTTTCTGTTGCCGTAAACGCCTGCGGAACGATTCAATTGTATGGAAATGACATTAGCTGTGGAAATGTCACGTGACTGCTGCCAAGTTTTACCTTGACACTTTGCGTTAGCATGGAAGTGAAAGCGTGAGGTATTTGTCTAGACCCCTGGAAATGCAAGCCAATTGAAGGATTGACGGGAAACAACAGGAATTGAAGCCCCACCTCTTACTTATACAGCTGGCTAGGTCACCGAGGTCCTTTAACGAAGATTCTGAAAAATATGAACAAAACTGCTGATATTTACCGCGTTAATAACATTTCAATTTAAACATTTTACTATAACCGAATAAAACAACTTCGGCTGGCGCCCGCGACGTACCGCTCGTTACTCGGGTGCTGTATCCACTCAGCAACAAGGTCCAGTCCATCAAACTATATGTAAATATGTCTTCCAGTAGCTATTGTCAATTCAATCAAACGGACTGACGTTGTTTTTCGTATATAGAGAGGTAGAGAAGCGCGTAAACAGTGTAATGTTAGAAGGTCAACGGGTATACGGGACCTTGGTAAATTAATTTGTTACTTGCGGTGGCTGGCGTTTTCTTTCTCTCTCTCAAATAATATGATGGAAACCTAGTTAAATAAACATTATCATTGAACTCATCACTAAACATAGATAGGTTTAATGAGTTTAGAAGCAATGTCTTTAATTTGGAGACCAATATGTTGATATTACGGGATAAACAGTTATATGAACTCAAGTTTGGTAATAGGATTCCGTTAGAAGTCTAAAAGCATTTTTAAAGCACCCAGAATGTACGCTTTCATAATATTAATCCCACTGAAAATGAAAGTTGAATTATGCTTTTTGAGGGTAGGGAAAAAATGGCTACCGTACCGGAAGCGCTGAAGACCGAGCGCCGGAAACGGAAGCAGGGGTCAGTTTCGTCGAGTTCTCTAATTAACTTGAGCTAAAATATTCACATTGGATTTAAGTTAGATTACTTAGTTTGCTCGAGTCTTTGTTTTAGTTGATAAGGTAGAGACATACTAGGGAACTCTGATTCGATTTAGGGCTAGTTTCAATGATTAAACTAACTAATAAAGAATACCCAACAGACGATAAATATATTATATAGTCTTGACCGTAGCGTAAGGTCAAAACTTATGTCCTGGTGTAGATTGGGGCTGTCTGTGTCATGTAACGGGAACTGTGAGTACCATGGTACCACAATAACCAGATCTGGTTATTTGTTGTTGGAACAAATATCTGCAGAATATGTTTGCATGTTTTGCGTGCTCTATCTTGCAGCGAGAATCTAATCCGCACCTCTTACGTTGCAGTCAGCCACTCGCCTGCCGCGGTTCATCTTCCGCTTCTCATAAGCTCAATTCCGCTCTCAATAAGCGCTCAAACGGTTATTTAAGAGGTTGTAACAAAATTAATAATAAGCAATGTTTAACACAAATACACAAATAATATATCTAGATAATAATTTGGCATAATAAATGGCAATAATTTAAAAATATATTAGTAAATAAAAATGTATAAAATAAATTAGGCAAAATCCTTTCACTTTTTAAACACTTTTATTTTTATAATAACGTAAATAAATAGATGACATAAAAAAATAGGATAATAAAACTAGACAGTATAGTGTTAAAAGATCTGTTGATGTAGTAGGTAAACAAGTAGGTAGGTCTAGGTCAAGGTACCTAAGTCAGTACAACATGTGTCTGTAATTTCAAAATGGAGTCAAATTATTTTGGCAAGAGCATAGACTCACCAAATGTGTCACTAGACGTTTCATTACGACTGAAAACTAGGAGCTAGGAGTTTTAATTAATAACTGCAGGCTGTTTGCTCGACAACTTCACTCGACAATGCATTGCGAACTTCAGAGGCGTGGAAAAGTTATGTTCATGTCAGTAGGAACAATGTTGATGTGCTCAATTGTACAGGTAATGTTTTAGATAAACAACTTTCGCAATCAGTTAATCACGGACACAGTGAGAAGACTCCAAAGGACCAAATCCTTTCGGTCTCATTACGAAACGTGGTCTAAACTCGAGTTGAACTCAAGTTCTGTCAGATCCACTAAACCATGGTTTAAATATACCTTATCGAAAAAAAAGTATTATTGCAAAGCCACTACGGTCGACAATTTAAAAATAAAATAAATCCGCAGGATGACCGTTTAATTTAAAAAACACTTCTAAACCAAAATAAAAAAGAAAAACATAATTTTGATTGGCTACCAAAAAAAGTAGGTCCCCAAAAAGAGGTTGAGTTATGATAGAAATAAACTAGGTGACCGCCTGGTTTATCTTTTAGCAGTTATTTGTAGTCAAACCTCTTTTTGAAATGTGAAATAGACTGTCGGCTATTATATTATAGCATTCAACTTTAAACCTTGTTTCCTTTGCACAACAATTTTTCTTGAAAATCAGGAATCAAAAGTCTAAAAGATAAACCACCGATTTAAACCACCTTTCGTAATGAGACCCTAGAGTTTAGTCTAAATAATAGTGTAATGTAGTGAAACTCATGTTAGTGCTACCTATAAAGAACATTGAACAAAGTGTCTTTCCCTTAAATAGAGACAGTAAGACACATTCTTAGCTATAATTTATTTTATAAAACTAGGTCAGTGTTAAATTACTAATTAGCCTAACATAAGCTAGATTGTATTATTACTAGGATACATTAATTTATTTTAAGTTTATGTACCTGGACAATGAACAAAAAAAGTTAATCAGCATTGCCATTCAGCGTGGCGATGCAAATACAAATTGCAATGTTTTATTGAGTTTCCAAATGTTACTTAATAATGATGAAATTTTCTTCTAATTAAAATATTTGTCATAGGAGATATCATAGGAGGATAAGACCGCCCATTGTGCATTTCTTTTTTGTTTTTTGTTTGTCTTTTTACTATGTTTCTGTGTTTATATTGTAAATTGGTGTTATGCACAATAAAGAGTTTATCTATCTATCTATCTATATATATCGCTCTTGCTGAGGTATATTTTAACAGTTAATTTATAATGCGACGAATGTGTTATTTTAACACATTCGTCGCATTATAAATTAACTGATATATTTGTCCCCATAACAATAAACGTTAAAGAACTATGAACAATGAACAATCATAAATTTATTTTCTATAACAATGTTTATTCCAAATCTATAATTATGATATGAAGTGGTGTTATTTAAGAAATAACCGCTACCATTGTTCTTTAGTACTCGACTTATAACTTTGTGTTATCAAGTATTGTACTGAGCGAAATATAATTTTGAGTTTTGTGTTGAAGAAAACACAAAAACTCTGTCCTATACAATAATTGGTGCTGGGTACTCTAAGAAAAGATTTCCCGAAATAATACCCCTAGAAGGTGCAAAATTCAGAGGTTCTATAGAAAAACTCGCGAAAAACTTCGCGGAAAGTCGCGGGCGTTTTACTTGTCGGGTCTGAGTGTTTTCTATGTATAATTTGTGCTGTGTTAATAATGTCCCGCATCATTTATTCATTTATGTAATACTAGCTTCTGCCCACGGCTTCGCTCGCGTGTTACCCGGATATAAAGTAGTCTATGTGTTATTCTGATGTATAAGCGATATTACTGTAAAGTTTCATCAAAATCCGTTCATTAGTTTTTGCGTGAAAGAGTAACAAACATCCATCTTCACAAACTTTCGGGTTTATAATATTAGTAGGATTTTAGTAAAAAATCTTTAGATCCTTCCTCATTAAAATGTAAGTCACCCCTTTTAATAATCCGGTTTTAAGCCTAACATAATGAGCCAAACCCATTATTTTTCAAGAATTCCCTTCAGTACCTATATACCTTTTTTAATACAAAAAACAAACACGCTCACGACTTATGATGATCCTCAGATAAGTATATACTCAATGCGTAGAAATTATAGGCACACTAGTTTGTGCTCGCGGCTTCGCCCGCGTGGTATATGTATAAAAGTAGCGTATGACCGACTCCAGGCTTCAAACTATGTCCACCAATTTTTCAGTGAATCGAACCAGGGGATATTTTTTACCATACAAATGTCAGAACTTTATTGCACACCCCAAAGGGTAGTTTTGTAAAAATAAAAAAAAACGTGTTTTATTATTTATTTTAAAGTTTATTTGTAACGAGTTTTGAGCGAATCAAACATAGGAATAAAATTGTCCATAGAAACTTTACCAGCCTGTTTAACCCCCTTAGGGGTTCCATTTTCCAAAATTAGATTAGCCTATGTGTTATTCCAGAATCTAAACTAGCTACATTCCAAATTTGATCAAAACCGGTTTAGTAGTTACGGAGATACGTGGTAACAAACAAAAGGTATAAAAAAAGAACTTTGAGGATACTAAGTAGGGAGTAGTCAGAGGCACGTCCAAACATTACTCCTAGACAAAGATCTAATGCGGGAAACAGAGCTCATTTAGGTATAGTTTATCAATAAGGAGTTGTAAAACTCATTAGATTTTTCGTAACTCAACCAACTTTTGTATCGACTAATGTTCTTACGAAACAAATAAACTTTACTTTAAATTTGGCACGTGCCCTCATTTTTGCATTCCCCGCTGATTGGAACTCTTACTGTTGCCACATGGCTTGATTTTTAGTCTTAGGGCAGACAGGTTTCTTCACGATGTTTTCGTGAAGTTCCATTGTTCGTCGTGCAGGGACCACTAATCATAAAATTTTAACCTACTTTGTGTTTTAATCTATCCTACATACATTAAAAAAATCTAATTTATCTGTCGCTATTTCCCCTTTATTCTATCGAAAGCTATTTAGGTTGTTACAGAAAAGCTGTCAAATAGCTGCAAAAAAATCAACTCAGTTTAAGCTCAGTCATAATCTCTCGAAGGGGTAATCTGAAGAAGGGTAGATAGGTATAATTACTGTCAAGTTGAGTAAGTTGTAAAGGACTCTGGACTGTATATCTGAAAGGTTTAGGCAGTAAATGGGACGAGAGGGATGACAGGCTTTGCCTTTGCTATTCGACCCCATGGAAATTATCATTAAATATAATGACTTCTATGAGATGCCTCTACCACAGTAAATATAAACTCAGTAAGGCAATTTTATCATGATTAACAATATCAATTTCACTGTTGTGAACTAAGATTAAGGCAGATTTGCATTTAAATCAGGTTACTAAGTAAGTACGCTAACAATGAAAAGTGATTGATTGTGGGTGGCTAAGGAATAAAATGATTAATGACTTAATGTTAATAAAAAATAAAAATGATCTTTCGAATAAACTTTTAAATGATATACTTTTTTATAATTTTTATACTTACAAGTTTTTTGATACATAAGTTAGAAACACCTTGTGAAATGTAGCATAATACTTACCGATTTAAAAAAACGTCTAACGTAAATACAATCGCTGTTATTTTTTCAAAAAATGTTTTACCGACAAAACCACTATTAGTTTTTACTTAAATAAACGCTTTACTAATGGCATGTGAATCCGGGATAGGATCGGGTTCCAATAATTTTATATGCAAACAATGCGCCAAGATTTAGAGTACCAACTTTACATTACATTCATTAAGATTAGGCTATAAATAAAAGTAGACTTTTACTTTACTTAACTTAAAACTTTGACTTTTAGGAAAGACACTAATCCGTGGTATATGTAAAACTCACGCTCGGCCCGCTTGCCGACTATTGGTGCAAGCCAGCCCGTGCGTAAACAGGTTCTGCTTTGGTTCGTAAAACGTATGACATGCAATTATCAGCTGTTTTTTCTCACTACCCACAATGTTTTTCTTAACTTGCATGTAAATTGAATGTTAGATTTGTTTCTGTGTTTTTAAAGATATTATATTTTTCTGTTTGTGTAGGTAGGTCCCTTACCTACCTACTTACCTAGCCATGCATGTTACTCTCACTGCATCTAAAATGCATCTTAGTACCTACTTGTTAAGTAGTATGAAAGAATATTGTGATTTCTCTAAGCGATTTATATTGTAAATCTTTTTGAGAAATAAATGATCTTAAACCGTAAGATTATAATTAGGTTTTAATTTAAGTAGTTAGATTTTTTGTATTAAAAGTAAGCTTACTATTATTCTAAAATAAATAATTACAATTCTATAAAACAGCCGTATATGGATAACGTCTAGTGTATCCGTGAACAACTGCAAAAACTTTCAAAATTTTCAAGGAAAAACGAGCCGTCGTAATTTTTCGTATAAAACTGGGTAAGTGGATTTTTAGGATTAGATAAAGGAATACCAATATTTGATGTAACCGACTTCACATCAAATATTGGTATTATGAATTCAGGCTTTAATCAGCCTGAATTCATAGTCAGGGGTTGAACAGTCCCCCAAAATCCATCATTCAGCATTCGCTTTATGGCTGGGCGCATAAAGGTTGAATTCGCACTTTAATTTTTACTTAACGCCTGAACAGTCCCCTAGAGGAGCGCCTATTTGACTATGAATTCGGGCCTAAGTTTACGATACTCTATACATACACAGTGGCATAAATTTAGTAAGAAAGAAACATTTCGAACTTTTTGACCTACTGACGTGTAGTCCTGCGCTGTGTCCATACCAAGGATAGCGTATTCTAACGTGACTTGTATTTCAGATAAGTCGATCAATAACGTGTGATACTGGCTTTTCTCTCTGACTCTACTTAGACAATATTTTAACTGACTTCGGAAAATGAGAAGCTTCTTAATATTCATCACTATTCACTATCACTATAACGGTGGTCAATAAATGGGATAGTACCATAAACATTGTGTTCGGGTGATGGTAAGATGAGTTAATGGTTGATTGGTCAATTAACAAGATTGATTAATTCAAGACTATTTTCCATATAACACAAAGGTTAGCTGGAAGAGAATGCTATCTAGCATTAAGTTCGCCTATTTACAGTACTTTTTAGTTGTGCAATAAAGATTTTTCTATCTATCTATTAATTAATTAATTGATTGAATGGGCAGTTACTTATTCCATCATCATCAGGGTTAAATTGTAAATTTGTTTTTTTATGTCTAACATAGCCTAAGTCTTACTTAGATATGGATCATGTTAACCGAAATAAAATAAATTATTATTATTACTAATTGTCATTAACAATCCTGTAGAACTCCATTGCTGGGCATAGATCCCATAAGGAACTATCTTGAATCACCTCTCACAACTTCTCGCAACCTCCAAGATATCTTTGTCCCTCTGGTGGGGGTCTTCCTACACTGCGTCATAGTCCATTTCGTGGTCGCATCCTACTAATATTATAAACGAGTGAACGATTTCATGAATATGACTCTAGCAGAATCTTCATTTTTGCATGAGAACGAGGTTGAGTTGTGTGAGCTTTTGACAAATACTTGATTATTATAGAGATTTTATAAACCTTTTTTTAATTAAGAGCGTTATTTTGTAATTTATGTGTATTATTTTAATCCAAATATGTAAATAGAACTGACTTGCATTGTATAACAACCAGTGATAGAATATGGTTAAATAAATTAAATGAAAATGAAAACATGAAAGTTTGTTAGGATAGATGTTTGTTACTCTTTCACGAACAATCTACTAAACGGATTTTGATGAAACTTTACAGTAATATAGCTAACACATAGAATAACACATAGGCTACTTTTTATCCGGGTACCATGCGGGCGAAGCCGTGGATAGATGCTAGTAGTATTATAAACGCGAAAGTTTATTAGGATGGATGTTTGTTACTCATTCACGTAAAAACTACTAAACGGATTTAGATGAAACTTTACAGTAATATAGCTTATACATCAGAATAACATATAGGCTATTTTTTATCCGGGTACCATGCGCGCAAAGCCGTGGACAGAAGCTAGTTTATAATAACCCAGAAATTCAAACTCGGCGGGCCTCAAACCGCGACATCCCGGCTGGCGTACCAATTACCAATAAAAGCAAGCGGAGTTAAACTAAGCTACGATCACTACCAGACTGGTTGAAATTTTTGGGATGTTTCGGCTCCGAGGCTTCACCTACAAACTTTGAAGTTATCCAAGCCTGTTCAAAAACTAAAGTTTTTTAGTAGGTAAAATTGACGAAAGGTTTCGCTTTGCACATTCAGAGGAATTCTCTGAGACATGTAACCTGAGGCCATCTCCATCCATTGACTTAAAGATGTATGTATGTAAGATGTATGTCTGAATGGTAACGGTCGCAGCAAGATCGGGCGTGGGCCGTTTGAGACTGTTTGTGTATTCTTTAGTATAACGAGGTTCCTCCTAACCTTAACTATACATAAACTACAGATAACTATAGATTTTTATTTATTTATTTATTTGTTTATTTAAGCACACATTACACGTTACAAACATAAAAAAATAAAATATCTAGAATACAGTTTTGATCTGGTTAGGTTAGGTTAGGTTATGTGCGCACACCAAAACAATAAATGAGTAACAATGTTGAGCAGGAAAACAACTATGTAGTATGTTTGAGGACCAGACTCATATATAAAAAAAAACTGAATAAAAAAAATGTAAATGAAGTAAAGTAACTTTACTGTACTTTAACCTTGGTTTTTTCCTAGTAAGTACCTACTAAAGTAATTAAGACAAAGAGAGATATAAGATTAACTTAGCTATAGATTACGAGTGTTATCGTGTACGAACCACAGAAAAGAGGGTACTCTTTTGATACCAATTTACTTATCCTAACTAATCCCAACACAATATGTTACGTCACTTATAATTTTGAATAAAATATTTTTGATTTTGATACTATATACTACCCCTTACAATGTTGCAAAGGCTTGAAATCGATTTTAACATCTGAAGGTTGCCAGAAGTTGGCTATCAGCCAGTTCGTCACTTCGACCCTCTGGAACGTTTTCACCAGTTTTTTTACAAAACAGAGGTTCCATCTCAGTTTATCGGCTTTGGGTTCCGTACCAGGTTTAGAAAGACAGGGGACATCAGTTAGAGCCGGTGCAGCGGCTGATTCGGCCAAGGATCTCAAGAGCCGCAAATATTGAAGTCTCGACAGAGCTTACTTATGAGCCTTTTGGGGTTGAGACTTTGGGTCCGTGGGGAACCGAGGCGATTCGCGTTTTCAAAATTCTTTCAGGGCGACTGGTGGAAGCGACGCGTGACCAGAGAGCTGGCTCTTATCTGGGTTTTAATGAATGGCAATGCTAATGAGCAGCGTGGCAATGTGGCCAGTATTTTGTGAACGCTTCCGTCTGTTAGTGATCTGGATCAGTTGAACTTTCTATAGATCGTTTGCAACGGTCTTTAGATGGCTAGCTGTTTCATCTGTATTTGTTGTATACTTGTAATACATACTTGTACCTACATACTTGTACCTACATACTTGTAAATAGTTGTATGAATAAATGTATTTAACTGTGAAAGACAGGAGACTTAATTTTGGTAGAGAATTATCATGATTATCTAAGTACATATTCCAAAACTTAGTAATTGTACCTATGTGGTATAGTTTGGATGCATTTAAAATTTTGCTAACTAAACTACTAGAAGACAAAGCTTATTATTCTGTTGACGAGTTTCTTAACGATAAGTTTTAACAATGTAATTCATTTATTAATTTTACTCCTTATTTATTTCAATCAAATTCATTTATTAAAATACAATAGATTTAAAAAAAAATGTGAATTAAATTTAAAATATATATGTTTAAAAGGCTCGTACAAATTAATGTTTAAATTTTAAATAGTTTTAAGTTAAAATTTTTGCATGCTTCAAAAGTAGATGATGGAGGATACAACATTATTTTATAACATCATATATTGTACCCATTTTCGCAAATAAAATATTTCATTTGATTTAATTTAATTTCACAAACAAAAAATTGTAGATTCCTATGTGGTTAATTCGTTCATGTGTACAAATCGGAAAGTGACAGTAGACATAAGATTTGGGGCCTTCGGACCTTCCCTCAATCATCAATCTTCATCTCAATGCCTAGCTACATATTTTTGTTGTTTACTTTTGTTTCGGATAGAATAACAACCGATTTCGGGTAAGTATACATATTTATGGGTACCCCTCTCGGGTTATTACCCGATAATCCGAATACACTTTTTACATATGAAATGTAAAACAAATATACATACAAACAATAATAATTACTCAATAGTAGCTTCTGCCCACGGCTTCGCCCTGGTGTTATTCTGATGTATAAGCTATGTTACTGTAGAGTATCATCAAAATCCGTTCTGTAGTTATTGCGTGAAAGAGTAACAAACATCCATCCTCACAAACTTTCGCGTTTATATAATAGTATATTAGGATTAAACCAATATTAAATAAATGAAATACAATTAAAACATACATAGACATTATTGCATGAATTGTATTTTTTATTTATGGAATAAACAGGCTTTTTTATTTTATTTTATTTATTATAGACTGGCTTCTGCCCACGGCTTCGCGTGATACTCGGATACAAAGGAGCCTATCTGCTATTCTGATGTATAAGCTATGTTACTGCAAAGTTTCATCAAAATCCGTTCAGTAGTTTTTGCGTGAAAGACTAACAAAGATCCATCCTCACAAACTTTCACGTTTATAATAGTAGAAGGATATTCTGGGACACCCATTAGACTGTGAAGAGGACCATTATTGGATTATCGACACAGACAAAGTCAGTTGAAGCCTTTGTGACGACATTAGCTGGTCGGAGGTAGTAGGTAACAGCTTTCAGAGTAATGAACAATGTTTGCTTGCTGTTCAGAAGTTGTTTCGTTACAAAGTAGTTCGATTATAAAATCGTCTACTTCGTAACGAAACGACTTTGGCGCAGTTGGCGAAGGCCCGCCTGAAACGCAGAAGGTTACGGGTTCGATTCAGAAATGAGAAATTTTCTGCAACGAAAAATGTGTAAGTACGCCATGAGAACTGTTCCTCTATTGTCAGTGTTAATCTTGGTTACGAAACGGGATGTGAGGAGGCTAATTGTATTGGCAGATATATGGAACTTGTATGCATACATAATAATAATAATGCTGGGCATTTTTCACAGATCATCATATAGCCCTAAACTAAGCAGAGCGACTGGTCGAAGCGACGCGTGACCAGAGAGCTGGCTCTTATTTGGGTCAACGCATTAGCAATGCCATTCAGCGTGACAATGCGGCCAGTATTTTGGAAACGCTTCCGTCTGGTAGTGATCTGGATCAGTTGAGCTATCTATATATCGTTTGCAACGGTCTTTAGATGGCTATCTGTTTCATCTGTATTTTTTGTATATACTTAATACATTTATTCATACAACTATTTACAAGTAGATATATACAAAAAATACAGATGATATACTTACTTGTAAATAGTTATATGAATAAATGTATTAAATTCAAAAACTAAAAAAAAAAGCATAGCTTGTATTATGGGAACTATATTTCAATCTCGCGTTTGTAATATTAATAGGATGTGTTAAGTAGTTAGGTACATATGTATTGGTTGATTCTAAATGTGTACAAGCAAAGTTATTGAGTCATTAGCCATGTTTGCAGTATTCTGACTCACTAAGCAACGTCACGCTAACGACCTTTTAGGTCGATAATAAAAAGACTATAGCGTGTTCGGGGACTGTGCTCATGAGGAAGGACCTCTAAACGGTCAACGTAACGTCAGCACGAGAAAAGTAAAGTACGTGATGTAGACGGAATAATATCCTAAAGTTATATCAAACCACGATAATTTCAATGCTATGGTAAAGAAGACTGCTTCTTCATCAATAAAGACACTTCTTTACGATACATTTTGGATCATAATTACCAGTAGGGCTTGCAAATGTTCGGAAATTTTGTTATTCGAATATTCTATTTTATTCGGGGTATTATTCGCAGCCCTAATAGCATCCTGAACACGTTATCAGACATGTGGGATTGCCCAACAAGGTGCCGTTGGAAAACCTACATACTCATCAAATAAACTTCTTGTGTAATTGCTATTTTATGTGTATCATTAACATTAGTTTTAAATCTTTAGCTTTACCACATGGATGAATTGTCTGCAATAAATGTATTATTTTTCGAATATTATTCGAATAATAGATAAAACTAAAGAGTTTTAAAAATCATGTATATAATTTGCCTTTGGTGTTTATCGCCACAGCACCAAAATACAAAAATTAAGAAATCAAACATAAGTTACCTGTCAGAGAGTGGTAAGTCCCTTACAGTAAAGTGTGAAAGAGCTATCCAAGGAAAAACAAATTAGTGAGATCAGCAATCAACGTACCTACTAATGCACATCTAATATCTAACTTTGGCTCGTTCTTCAACGTTTTCCTTGTGAGACCTAAGGAAACTTAGAGCGTCTATTGAATCATTATTTAGGGAACATCTCGCGCGCGGACCGAACCAAGACGAAACCTTGGACGTCGCGCGCAAACTTTAAAATTTTATTGTATTTTGTGCACATCAGAGTTCTGAATTTAGTATTATGGACGTTGGTCGAATATTCGAATATCGTAATTTTTTTATTCGAATATTCGAACTAGTTTAATATTCGAATATTCGAATGCAAGCCCTAATTACCAGCCAAATCTTGTCGGTGCAACTGAATCTAATTCCATTTTCATCAGTTACTTTGATGGGAGTTAATATTATGAATACCCAATTGATACGAATATAGTCCCTTGAGGGACTAGGGTTCCCTGTGTCATGGCTATCAGGAACTACGGGTATCATGGCATCAGCGGTAATCAAAACCGCACCTTTTGCGTCGAAGTTGAGCGTAATATTCCTACTTGAACAAGACTCCTACAAAATTACTTCAAATATATATATTTTAAAGAAATCTTACGACACTTATTTATTTAGTTTACTTGGATTACAATCTTTAACTTAGAAGTATTATGAGATATTAACTTCAAACTGAAAAGACAGTTTGACAGTCTGACATCTGACAGTTTGACATGAGTATCAATACTGCTTTTATAGGTAAAATAACTGGAAGGTTTCAAGAAAATAAAACAAAAATTAAAATGAACAATAGTTTATTATTTACGTAATATGGCTTACGGACTACATTACATTAATATTTACAAAATTAATAACAATTATTAATGAGCTTTTAGGTATATCACAATTATTCTAATGATTATTTTATGTACAATGAGTTTTTATAGTGAAAATAATCCACTGAAGATGTTACTATACTTTGTTTTTCTTTTCAGGATAATAAAAAAATCAAAAACAACTTTTTTATAGTACAATAAAAAAAAATAGGTAACGATTCATAATATTTTTCCAAAAAACAAGTACGTTCCATTTTCTAAATTATCCAATAAATCTTTTGTCTCTATTTAAAACAAATTGAAAACATAAGATTTTAACAAATTAGGTGAAAGTTAACTGCATTGGTGCTTATGTTACCAAAACATTTTTTTACAAACTAAAGTAGCAAATTGCTTGGTGTGCGATGCGATACATATAAAAATGTATAACTACTTATTCACTATTTTCTATACAGTTTAACATTAATTTTATGATCTTACAAAACTTCCTTCACCATTCATACTTATTTAAAATCAAATTTGGATATTTTTTTAACTGCTAAGTGTTAAAAGTGTGATAGAAGTGAAACTAACTAAAAGGTTAGAATATAGAATAATTGGAATTCCCAACCCTCAAAGTGAAAAACATCAATTTTGTATCAAATAAAACTAATTCACTGAGGATGTCACCATTATTGACATCCTCAGATACATACTCAGTGCGTTAATCTTTGAGGATACCTAGTAGAGAGTAATCAGAGACACGTCTTAACATTGTATTTAGCATATGCCCGCGTTTCTCCAAGTAGTTAGTATTCCACGTGACAAGTTGCAAACACATCGCCACACATTAGAACAAAATGTGTTGTATAAACAAAATCTTTTATTCAATTCAATTATTTCTAAAACAACAACTCCATTACGCAAGATTTCAATTAAAACATTAAATTCACTTACGTACTTCATTAACAAAATACAAAACGCAAAGCGAGAATTCAAACAATTTCACACAAAATAAACGATACGAAACGCACTCCAAACAATAATCCAAGTATCAAGACTTGTACAATCACCCTATTAAAGTCAATCTTAGCAATTCACGTCATGCGAAAAGCGACAATATCCTCTAGGGTTTAGGGTACACTATGCGATGACGGTTAGAAATAGGGTAGTTAGTAAAATGAATGTCACCGTACTAGGAGATGGAATGTAATTGATGTTAGGAATAAATTTTTGATGTTGAAACCGTAGCTTGGTGATGATGATTGCATGGCCGCTGGATTCTCTCCTGTTGACAAAGAAAAAAGTTTAATTTTTAAAATGAATGTCTGAGACAGTCGACTTTTGTACAAGTTATAAAAAAAATGCAGGACATTTTCACACAGCATCATTTAGCCCCAAACTAAGCAGAGTTTGTATTGTTGTATACTTTTTTTATAAATACATACATAGAAAACACCTAGGCCCGAGACAAATATTTGCAGATACAAACATTTGTCCCGCGGTGAGAATCAAACGCGCAACCTTCTGGGTCTCAAGCGGGCCTTCGCCCACTGTGCCACAGAGGTCGTCCTTAACCTATTGTACAAGTAAATGTGATTCGAAGGAGTTTTTGGTAACAAAATAGCTTTATGCAGCAAAGAGATTTTTGGTAACGAAATTGACAGTATTATACATCAATGATACTGGTAACAAAAGATAGTGTAGTACGTGAAAGCCTGTGTGTGTGTGTGTGTGTGTGTGTGAATGTTTGTTACCACGTATCTCCGTAACTACTAAACCGATTTTAATGAAATTTGGAATGTTGATAGCTTAGGATCTGGAATAACACATAGGCTAATCTAATTTTAAAGAATCGACCCCTAAGGTGGTTAAATTTTAAATTTTCTATGAAAAAATAAACTTTAATCTGTACAAATAAACTTTAAAGTAAATAATGAAACACATATTTTTTATTTTTTCAAAATACCCTTTGGGGTGTAAAATTGAGTTCTAAACTTTGTATAAATTGTAATCCTTGGTTCGATTCATTCAAAAGTTGGTGGACATAGTTTGAAGCCTGGAGACGGTCATATGCTACTTTTATTAACATACCACGCGGGCGAAGCCGCGGGCAACACCTAGTATATTTATGATACACAAATAACATTTCAAAAGACAGAAAAAAATGTCCTCGTAGTTTTTTAAACTGATAGTTGCAGTTTCATTATGATATCTTCTTATAATAAAGCAATTAGTTATAGGTATCTTATGCGATAATTATGACAAGAGAACTAAATATAAGTTACAGCCTGTCCCGGTAATTACAGGTAAATGAGACCCTGAAAGTAAAAGGGACGAACCCAATTAAATAATGCTTAAGGGTACCCTCAAATAAATTAACTAAGATATACCGTTTGTGAACTAGAGAGAATTGTAATGAGCTAAGAAACTTTTTTTAAACATCTCACAAACATACTTAGTCCTTTTTTTTTAAGGGGGGAAATTCCACGGGGGTGGCGAAAGACCCCCCCCCCGGTTAACAGTCGCCCGCCGTAGTGGGGCAAGATGGGGTCGCGTTAGCATCCACAATCTTAAACATACTTAGTCCGAACCAACACTAGGATTCCCTGTGGTATCAGGAACTATGAGTATCATGGTACCATAAGACACAGATCCGGAACATATATCTACAGAAAATGAAATCATTGGTCCTGCAACGGGAATCGAACCAGCACCGGTCGTAAAATTATTTACTGCCACTAATGGTGTATATACTATCATAGACTATGTAAATAATTAACATAGATGACATGGATTTCGCGTAATGCCTGGTGCTACCTCACTTAAAAGTGACAGATAACGAATTTTCTAACTAGCTTCTGCCCACGGCTTCGCCCGCGTGGTACCCGGATAAAAAGTAGGCTTAGTGTTATTCTGATGTATAAGCTATATTACTGTATAGTTTCATCAAAATCCGTTTAGTAGTTTTTGCGTGAAAGAGTAACAAACTCATGTAGTAGGATTATATAGTGACGTATATATTATGATTATAAAACATCCTTAGATACAGACTCAGTAGATATTTAGACGTGCCTCTGACTATCCCCTACGTCGTAAGAGATAGTCAGAGGCATGTCCAAAGATTATATTTGGCATAGTTTCAAGTGGAAAAATTCATAACCGGGTTCGGACCCACGATTGGAAGTCGAAGTACCGCTCACTAGTCCAACATAGGACTAAAAAAAAGTTATTACTTGTCAAAAAATTTGGTCCATTATTAAGTTTATAAAATAACATTAAACACCCCACAGACTCATACTGAGTATTTACACAATAGGATTTCCTGTATCGTGGGTATCTGGAACTAAGAGTATCTTGATACCATAACACCCAGACAAGAAATTAAAAGACCAGCCAGAAATTAAAAGATTATTTGCGAGGTTATTTATAAGCTAAGATTAAAAAAAATTGAAAACCAAATTTGTTTTCCATTGAAATTTTGTCAGTAAAATCCAGGGACAGATCAGTCCATAGTAAAAGTGTATAACGATCAGACCTCACTTCAACGACTAAGGCTTTACTTAACCAACAAAATAAACGGACGATCAAGTATAACCATTGTTTATGATGACTGATTCCTATGAAAACATGTGTCAAAAAGCTTTGAAAAATCCGTTATTGTGTTGGTGAACTTGGGCCTAAATATAAACCGCTCAAAGCCAAGATGAAAATATTCCCACCGTCGACGTCATTGAAAAGCAATATAGATTGACATAATAAAGGTCTAACCCGATAAGAAAGAGCCTCTTTAGCGCTAAATCGGAATATTATGAAAAAGGTCTTACGCACTGGATGGAGAAACGCGCGGTAACGAGCCATCTCATTAGTTCTTAGATGAAAATAAGTCTCTCAGTAGCAGATCCGTGTGGATACTGAATGAATGTATGAAAAACTTCATATGCTTGAATATAGGTAAATTGGTTCTTAGACTCGTTTGTTAGGTATCACTGTGCTTGACTAATAATCTACTAAGAAGGGGTAATCAGAGGCAATATCAATATAATATATGGTACATGCCAATTTTTTACATAGTAGTCAGTATTCTGTCTTACAAGTTGCAAGCCCATCGACGCTTATTGGAACAGCAACTGATAGCTCATATCTCAATTGTTTTATTCTATTACGGTCTCTTCACGATGTTTTCCATCACCGTTAGGATCACGAGTAAAATCGCACATATATTTTGAAAATTAAATGAAAACACTATCAACTTTTATCAGGCTGTAAGCAAACGCACTGGGTGAAATAAACGCGCTAAAACTAACAAAAATGATTTATTAATATATTTGTTTTATTCCAATTTTTTGTAGTGAGAGGAGAAATAGCGATAAAAGTAGATTAAAAATCCTAAGGTTACGGTAACTTTGGATTGTAAATAGTTAAGAACCATGGCTTACTTCAAATGTAACTCAATATTTTTAACTAAAGTCTACGGGCCTCTTATTTATTTGAGTTATAAGAATCAAAACTGTTAATTTAATTTTGGCGCTGAAATAAAAGTCATAATATTGAAAAAATATAATTTGTAGTCGAGATTTGTTGAAATTGCCACGAAAGACCTAATCCCTGTGTTAATGTACTTACAAATAACCAATAAAAACTAGCTAAACTTCAAAGTAATTTTTAGATACCTAATTGTTACGTTATATATCGTTATAATATTATAGGTATCTACATATATATATATATAAAATGAGTACATTTTATTTTGATTGCACCTCCTCGTACATACGAAATAAAATGTACTCACTTTATATAACTGGTTAAAGAAATATATTCTCAAAAGATATTACATATTTCACTTAATGAGAAATTATCAGTAAGTTATATAAAATTGAGTAAGCATGCAGAACTTTTTAAGTAGGTAACTAATAGTTTAACAAAAAAATACATATCGAAAAGGAGTTTTGTGTTAACCACACGCCTTCCTTCCAAATGTTATATCCATACGCTCTAAAACTGAGCTAGAACTTGGGACGTGGCAGATAAAAAGACAAACATTTCATTAAATATCTTCAAAAGCTTGTTTAAGGAAGCGCCTTATATTAGTACCATTTTACTAAAGGCCTTTCATCAGTATCATCAGCCTCATTTGTCCACTGATTAGGCCTCTACAAAAGCGCTTTCTCAAGAGACTTAAGAGGTTCTTCAAAAACGACGTTTTTATATTTTATAGAGTAGCAACGCGCGTGTGATGCTTCTGATCAAGCGTCCAAAGGTTACGGTAACCGGTTACATACAGGGCCATCTTGTTAGCAACAACAGTGGAATAGAAAAAGAGTACCCTAACGATCGGTCTTAACCACGTCCAGCTATCAAAGGTAAACTCACCAACTCTCTGGTAGCGATCTAGAAAATACAAATACGGACGAAGTTTTACCTCGCACGGAGCAAAACTTTTGTGTATGTTAGAGTTTCAAAAGATTCATTCATTCATTCTGTTTGGTTTGTATGGAGAATCAAATAAAGTTACTCAGCGGACTACCGCTAGGCTGAGAACCAATTCTATTACCAGGATAACATGCCTTAAAGTTTAACTTTTAACCTATATGCTTAAAACAAGCATATAGGTTGGCCCACAGTTTGGTAAGCGGTTACGCGCGTTGACCACCCTTTAAAGATTGTAAAATACCCTTTTTGAAAAAATCTCATTACACATAACCTATAACACGTAACTTGTATATTGTATAAGGAGCTGTATACTAGTGGCTTTTTACCCCGCCTTTTTCCAATAATTTGAAATTCCCTAATGCCATGTTTTTTAATCAAGTGAGGTGAAACCAATCGAAACCTTTTTTTAAATCACATGAAACGAATGAATACAACTTTTTTTAAAATAGGTTACTGCCGTTTTGGAGAAAAATGTGAACGATAAACAACCTCCCTTCCTTTCCGGATTAAAAATATATGTAATTATCCATTTTGTAAAAACGGAAGTTTCACGTACTGCACTGTTGGTGAAGGCACCGACTAAGTTTCGACTCATTCCGAGAGTCTTCATCAGGGTGAGTGATCGCGACTTGCTCCCTCCGCGTAGTGTGCACGGCGCGATGCGGAGGGATGTAAATATATTTTTCCCCTAGACATACTATAGGGGGCAATAAATGTATTGTTATATTTTCTTATCTAATTTTTTCTCGCGCGGTTTCGGACCTAGTGCGTAAACCAAAAATGTATAAAATATTCTCTACTGAATAGCCGCCTGATTGACTCGATTTCGTTGAGTTGGGCCACTCAATATCATTCATTTGGGCCGTGAGCTGTTTTCCTTAAAATGGGACAGGATTTTTCGTTGATGACTCAGGATATTTTTTCCTCAATTGCTTGAAAACAGCTTAGCGAGATTAAGCCCATCACCATTACTCACAGAATCATTTCGCCACACTGGTTGCTGTACTAAGGGAATTGTCTACTGCTGTGGCAATTCTCTTATTGCAGCTATGTTTCAAAGAAAGCCATAGTATTATCTGATAGATGCTATTATACAGTTAAATAATTTATAAACGATAAGAATTTTGACAAATAACGATATTATTTCTCATTATTTTTTATTTAATTGATTTATGTAACTCTATTTATTAATTCTCATTCCATATTTTATTTTATTTTATTTTATTTTCAAAATTTTGGGAAAACTTACAGCTAGGTACAACAAGAACAGATATAAGTATTTAATATGACTGGATAGACCAGTGCATATTTGCTGAAGGCTAATTAGAAGTTTCCGCAGACAAGTAATAAAATAGTAAGATAATACAAAGTAAGTTGATGACTTTAAGCATAAAATAATAGGAAAAAATAGTTCAAACAGTAAAAATAAAGATGGATATAGTTAGTCTACACTAGGAAAAAATTATCACTAAGTAAGCGTTTTAGCTTACTTGTACTGGTGCTAAACAAATCTACCTCACTGTTTTTGTTTACTAGAGAGTTAAAGGAGCATGAAGCTCTATAAACAAATGCATTTTGCCTATAATTTGTCCTAACTAAAGGGACGTAAAGGGTGTTAGGTTTTCTCAGTGCAATCATGCTTGCGCGCAGTCCTATTTGCTCAAGAAGTTCCGGGCAATCAACAGTGCCAATATTTTACAATTTTTAAAGTGTTTTTTTCTCATTAATATAATGTAGACAAATAATTGCATGCCCTTAAAGGGCAAATTACATTCTTACGTATTGTGTTTGTACGTCACCATTTTTCCAGAAAACGGTTAAACGGATTGTTATTTCGTTTTATTGCAATCGTTTTGTCAGACTGCAAAATAGGGAGATATGCTTTTAGCCACATAAATCACTAAGGCCCTCTGCAATAGTTGATGAAATGTAAAACGGCGGTTAACTAAGCCGATTGTCATACAGTTTTTTTAATCGGTTTGTTTCACTTCAAGAAAGTTTCTTCGATAAGTTTTATCGCTACGAGCCAGGGGATGGATACCGGTCATAATACCCGTTAATGGTTTTTAAAAAAATATTTCTTTAAAACTTGTTTTATAAGAATCTAATCGAAAATTTAAATTGGTACTCACAAGGTTAAGACAGTTTCTTAATGAATAATCTGTAATCACCTTTATTAACTGTGTTGAAACAACTTGGAAGGAATAGATTATCATCATTAGTCTGTGGAAGTCAATTGATAAACATAATGCCACTTCTTTCCGCTACAAACGTAACCTGTAAGATTTCATCGGTCCATAGTAAATTGTTGATACTTTGAAGTAATTTCAAACCAATAACTGTTGTGAGTTTTTGATGAGAGACATCTGAGAGACATCACCAGGGGTGACATACACTTTAATATATGCATGAAATTCTAGATTTGCTGGTATTAAGTTAGTCGGGAAGCATTCATAGTTGTCGTCTCAAGATACGTTTGACGAAACACGTGGAGTCTAACAGACACTTTTTTTACTTGAAACATGTACATATTAAGTACGGCGCTGTACTTAATATGTACACAATATTAATATATATTTAGTTAACAAGATGACATACATCTAACTGCCATTGGTGGGGTCTGTAAGACACTTATTATTATTGTAAGTGTAATATATATCAAACGCATGTATAGTTGCTGCATAAGAGACGTCTGGGCGACATTGGTGCAGTTTATAAGACACTGACCATTGGATGTGTAAATGCTAGGTACGGCGTGGTTAGATATGCATGAATAGTAGCTAGCGTGAGACATTTAATATACATTGTCTATAAAAATGTCTATTAAATGGCGATCTGGCAGACATTAGCAGGGTATGACAACAGTGGGATTTGTAAGACACTTACCATTAAATATATGAACGTAAATGCTAGCTGGAACGGCGTTATTTGGAACGCATGTATAGTTGCCGGCGTGAGAGACGCTAGCGGCGGGGATAAGGAGGTCTGAGAGACGCATCGCAGGATCTGTGGTGACGTTTATGCCGCGCTCAGCATCGTAGTTTATCATTCTGCTGTTGTGGTACCTGGGAACAAAGATTAAAGGTTAAAATACTTAAGACTGTGCCACACTTCTAGATAAACTATGATAAACTTCTATGGCTTCGCACGTGTTATTTCCTCTGGCCTCGAGATCAGAACCACCTGAACTTGACCTCAGTGGTGCTGTGGGCACTTAGTCAACTCGACGTACGAGTACGATTCCCGCTGCGGGACAAATATTTGCATGTTCTGCAGATATTTGTTACGGGTCTAGTTTTTGATAACCAAGACACAGGGAATCGTAGTGTCAGAGATCGGATCTATGTTTATTATTATTTTGTTCTTAGGGTACTTTAAGTAGGGCTAAATGAAAAGCATAGGGTACTTATGCCCAATTTGTAAGAATGTCATATTGCAGAACATATTATCAGTATGTCCTACAATATAATTTGGTTGCTAATTAAACAGACTTCTTTTTAATAGCATTATTCGCCTCTAAAAATCTATATTGCCTTCTAAATTACTAAGTCAGTCACAATTACCGAGCGTCTGAATGATACTATCTTAGCCACTAGTTATCTTCCATGTAAGTCACTCTTAATATAACTCAGCATGGTGGTTATTTTTTAGCATCTAAATTTGTAACATGCATTCAAGCAGTAAACTTCTAAAATATTAATATATGACTAACCGGTCGGTTTTATTTATTATGAACCCAAGTTTGTTGGGTAAAGTTTGGGTAGCAATCCTCCTTTTCTGAGTGGTAATAAAAAAAAACAATATACTAACCTATCCAAGACTTTTAATTGTTGATCTTTACTTGACGCTTTCTATATAATATTAAGTTGCCGTTGTAAAAAAGATAAATTAGTTCTCATTCTCTCATTTTCCCATTGCTTAGTTATAATATGAGAAGTTTGATCACGCGGTCAATAACAGCTCACTCTGCAGAGGATGTCTAACCGAAGAGGAATCAACTGTCCATGTAATCCTGGAATGCGTGGGCGTAGCAACTCTCCGCGCAAAAATCCTTGGCAACCCAAGGTCACTCCGCGAAGCCTGCGAAGACCCCAGGAAACTTCTGTGCTTCTGGGCGGAGTTGGGCTGGCTAACCCACTAGCCAAAACTCTCACGTATAATGAACCAATTAAAAGTTTGAATGCGGAAAAGGAAGTCCACACACATACACATACATACAATACGTGGTCAATAAAGAACTGTGTGGCTTGACTTATTATTTCTCATATAATTTCAGGACAAGCTGATTAATAAAATAAAAAAATGACGTAATTGTAACTTGCGGCGATGGACTTCCATCACGTGGGATACGAATTCTTGTAAAAACGCGGACATGTGCGAAATATAATGCTTAGACCTGCCTCTGACCATCCCCTACTTATCCTGAAAGACTAAATATGTATCTGAGGATGTCCATCCTGGGAAATACAGTCGTGGGCGTGTTTGTTTTTGTTTCATGTCATGGTACTGACCTATACACATTATGTGAGGATCAAGACTAACATTATTTTTCGGAACAACTCAATAGTTCCAACAATAGCCTGACGTATCAAATTCATCTGACATTTTGACGTGTCCACTTCGTGTAGCTATTACCGTAGCACTTCTACGAAATAACGTAGTGAAGAGCTCTACGCCGTAGCACTGCTACGATATTACAAAATTGATTTCGTTATTTTTCGTACGGAGTTTTCGCAATATTAATCCTCTTCCAATCTTCGTCAATGGTGCTTTGAGTCAACTTGATTGCTCTCAAAGAGGTTTCAATCAAGTCGAAAGTCAAGTTATGAGTGGCTGGATGAAAAGTCAATGTGAATTTTATTAAGAGCCATGTTTGGCCTAGTTGGTGGTACCATGCCATCAAATCCAAAATATTTCAACACTCAAAAAAAAAATGCGCATTTTTACATGTGCTCAGAATAAAAATAAAACTGAGAACTGAAAATTCGAAGGTGTGTCTTCTGAGTGTGCCTTCAATCAGAAGTCGTGCCCCAGTTATTGAAGACCTATCTGAGACGCAAAAGGTTGTTGCTTCGATTCTTGTCGCGGGGAAAATTTTTGTATCATCTGCACATATTTGTCTCGGGTCTGGGTTTTTTCTATGTCAAAGTCAAAATTCATTCATTTAATAAAATCACTTTGAAACGTCGGTTTTTATCTACTGCGACCAAGCCAGGAAAGAAAGGCAAGAAAACAAGGCTGGTTATTCTTTTAAATGATCCTTTTACAAAACAATAGGCATTTTCAATCCCAAGAGTTTTTGGCATCTAAATAATCAGATATTTTATAGCATTTGTAATTAATTAATTAATTTGTTAATTTATAATTTTTGTATCTCTTGAGAGTGTTGTAAGCCCAAAAAAACTGTATATGAATAGTATATCAGTGATGTAGTTCCCATAACACAATACCTTTCAATATCTACATTATATTTAAGGTCGTCGGTAAGGAAATTATCGACCATTGGTAATCATTTAATACGCGCTTTATTCTTTAACTGCGCTGAACTATCAATAACTCGTACTTAACCGACCGTCGGTAAGTGATTTGTCCATCGATTTTCAATTATCTGACCGCTTTCGTATTTAAACTCATGCATTTTTAATAGACGGTGGCTATTTTCAAAGTAACAATTTCATTTTTAGTTTAAAGATTTTGTGATATTATAGGCGGTATTTAAGAGCCAATTCGTTTTGGTAGGTCACTCAAAAGAGTTAGTATTTAAGGAGTACTTTGAATTAAACTCCGGTCTGGGATGGATGAGGAGGGACCATGAAAGAACTAGTTTCAAGCGGCAATGTATGGAAACTGGTAACTTGAAAACTTACAAAAAATATTTCAAAATAAAAGTCCGTCTTATTATTTTGTTTTATTTTCTTGACGACATCGTGGGTGAGCATCGCAATCACTCACCCTGATGAAGACTCTCGGTATGAGTCGAAACTTAATTAACCGTCACCGATAGTATGGTACGTGAAAACCCCGTTTTAACAATATGAATATTTATTGGAACATATATTTCACCTTAGATGCAAAAAAGTTGCTTGGAATTACGATTGTATGGCCAGCTTATATGAACTTTCATAGACATTGGAACTTTGAATTTTCTAGAAGCATTGCAGAATAGTGTTACCAAACTTATTGGACCAGATATCTTTTGAGTTCATACCGAATTTTCAGCTTAGAAATGTACATTGTTAGAAGTTTTAAACGGGAAAGTTTAAAGTGGAATGAATATGTGTTTACTGGGTTCCGTTTCCACGGAATAATGAAATGTTTTTGAGCAACGTATAAGTATGTTACTTTATTTCCGTTTGTTTTAGACTAATATTGTACAAAACAAACAACGTTGAAGAATAATAAGAAAAAACATTGGTCGTAATTGCCCGAGTCTATAATGAGCAAAATGTATTGACCCGCTTATACTCGTATGTTATAGGTTATTAAAAATCCCACAAACAGATAAGATCTCATTAAAATCACTTCCACACAAACCCCCTTACACACACCCCCTCTATTACTCACACACCCATATACATACCCACACATCACAATAGCATTCACTTTGCTCTTCAAATTTTCAAACTTTTTCGTTTTGTGTATCAAAACAGTGATAGTAGGAATTCTTTTTGATGAAACTATAGAGTAATATAGCTACTACTAGCCACTGCCCACGGCTTCGCCCGCATGGTACCCGAGTAAAAAGTAACCTATGTGTTATTCTGATGTATAAGGTATATTACTGTAAAGTTTCATCAAAATCCGTGCAGTAGTTTTTGCGTGAAAGAGTTACAAACATCCATCCTCAAAAACTTTCACGTTTATAATATTAGTAGGATTATCATACATATCACAAGCAATACATTCTTCAGTCTACCAGTGTTCAATTTTTCTGTTAAGTGCTTTTATGATACTCAAGATCAACAGCGACCTATGAGAGATAGACTGAGGAACAGCGTGTTGAGAGAGCAGTGTGGAGTGAATGAAGATGTAGTAACGAGAGTTGAGAAAGGTATTTGGGCATGTAATCCATCCTTTATTATATGCCCAAATATAATAAAGGATGGATTAAAGAAGATTAACAAAACAAGTATATAAGGCGAATGTGAATGGGATAGTTGGAAAGGGAAGGTCTCGGCGAACGTACTCTGGCAATTGGAGATATTCTAGAGAAAGGCCAGGTCAGAAGTACACTAAACCGCCGAGCTAATATGAAGAATTTGATAAGGATGAATAAAGCGAAAGAGGAATGCCAGGATTGTAGCAAATGGAAATCTGTGGTCTCTATCTACCCTTCTGAGAAAGCTCACGCTAAGTTTGGGTCTCGCTGGAAATTCCTAAATAATTAATATCGCATGTATAATTATATAAGCATTGTATTGTATTATTCTACTTTGGTAAAAAGTTTTATTGCAACCCGTTAAAAGAAACTAGTATTATTGATTACTAGCTTCTTCCAACGGCTTCGCCTACGTGGTACCCCGATAAAATGTAGCCTATGTGTTATTCTGATGTATAAGCTATATTGCTGTAAAGTTTCATCAAAATCCATTTAGTAGTTTTTGCGTGAAAGAGTAACAAACATCCATCCTCACAAACTTTCGCATAGGCTACTTTTTATCCGGGTATCATGCGGGCGAAGCCGTGGGCAGAAGCTAGTGGTAACTACTTGCAAAATGCGGGTATGTGCCGCATGTAATGGTAGGACGTATTTCTGACTAGCATCTGTTTGGTCTCCTCAAAGTTCTACGCACTGAGTTTGTGGTTGAGGATGTCTATCATAGGGAATATAGTTGTGAGCTTGTTTGTTCGTACATACTCGTAGATGTGGTCTGTTAAAAAAGTATTACAGTTTTGAAAGTTTCAGTTGAAAGTCATACGACTTATTGGGATATATTGAAGCTTAGAAGTGAATCCTAAAGTCAGAAGGGTCATCTCAATTCAGCTTGTAAAATGTTTTCATATTTTTGTTGTAGTATTTTTTAAGTTTTTTAAATTCTCCGTGTTTTTGTTTTTTCTTAATAAGTTGAGGCTTGTTTTTATCTACAGATGAAAAGAAGGTTATATTCTGTCTCTCAGTCTTCATAATCAACTTATTTGTTTTTGCATAATTTATTTTATCTAAGCATAGGGTTTAGTCAAAGTAACGTTATTTTTACCGATTAGCGATATCTTTAGTAGAAAAGTCACTAAAATGTATGGGATTTTGTTTCACATATCACGTAATCTTATTTCGATTTCTTATATATTTTTTTGGATCGTTTATCACTATTACAGTGTGTGACTTTTTGAACCTCTGTTTAGCAGTGAGCGAAGGCCTGCCTGAGACGCAGAAGGTTACGGGTTCAATTCCCACCGCGGGACTAATGTTTATCATGATCTGCAAATATTTGTCTCGGGTCAGAGTGTTTTTTAAGTATAATATGTATGTATTAACAATATATAAGTATCAGTCATTTAGTTCCCACATGACAAAAGCTCATGTGTTTCTTACAAGCGTAAAAATGAAAATAGTGCGCAAAACTTATATATCTATACAGGGTGTCCCGGAATATGTATATAAAGGAGGCCAGAAGGAGGTCATAGACACCAAGGTGTCAATAACGACTTTTTGGATTTCCATGTTTTTCATTCATGAATCATTTACTACCTGCTCTTAACACATCCCTAAAATCAACAGAACAGCTGTTTAGTTGACTTTTGAGTGTGACGTGACAATTACCTCTTTTGACGTCACACTCACCGGGACACCCTGTATATAATGTACAAATGAAGTACTTAGTTTATCTGTTTTTCGTTTCGATTTGTTATTATATGTTAAGTATCAACTTATTATTTTTGTTTAACTTTTGTGTTGTCTAGGGAAGAATAAATATATTTACTTTTCTTCTTCTTTCATCTACGTATTTGATTTGCTTTTTTTAATTTTTTATTAATTTTCTGTTACCTTTGACCAATGGTATACTCTCTCTATCTTAATATAACACAAAGTTGTTGGTAACACAGAGCATATAAATACTCATTTGAATACTGAAACATGTCGCAAGTTTGAATCGTTGAATTCCCTTAAACGCTATTCACATTCAAATCAAGTTTAACCTCTTAATTGAATCGCGCGGACAGTCGCAGAGAAGTGCTTTGCATTTTCTAGTCCAGCCGTTGCGGGGCGCGGCGTTGCCGATTCGTGCACTAAACATTATTTAGTTCAGTGAGTTTAAATGTTAGGTAAATGAAATTTTCATCTGCTCTTAATGTTTTTCATTTCATTTAGAGAATAGCATGGGCAGAAGCTAGTGTTTCATATATTTTTCATGACACTAGCTTCTGCCCATGGTTTCGGCCGCGTAGCACCCGGAAAATTTTAAATTAAAACGTAGTTTATGTGGTAAAAAGTAGCATATGTGTTATTCAGATGTATAATCTATATAACTGTAAAGTTTCATCAAAATACGTTCCTACTGAATGTATATCTGTTGTATTTGAGACATTTCACGTCAAGAAACAGTCCTTACAGTTTTTCATAACATGAAAATTCATTTCATTTCTCTAAATGACACGAAAAATATTAAAAGCGGATCAGAATTTCAATTGCGTGAATGAATGACGTTTCACGTCAAAAAACAATCTAACTACTATTATTATAAACGTGAAAGTTTGTGGGAATAGATGTTTGTTACTCATTCACGCAAAAACTACTCTACGGATTTTGATGAAACATTACTGTTATATAGCTTATACATCAGAATAATTTTTATCCGGGTACCATGCGAGCGAAGCCGTGGGCAGAGCATAGTATGAAGTAAGTTGACAGTAATTGAAACAAGTATACATTCTTGATATACATTCTGAGCCAACAAAAGGTATGTCAGGTAGGCACGCATTCCAAAGCTTTTATGTCTCACGAAAGGTGTGACTCGTATCACGCTACAAAGCGGTTGGTTCATCATCATCATCAGCCTATATTAGTCCGCAGCTGAACATAGGCCTCCCCTAATGAGCGCCATAGCGCCCTGTCTTCAGCTTGCCGCATCCAGCATGTGCCTGCAGTGTTTCGCAAGGAAATTAACATTTATCCCCTCCCATTGTATAGCTGTAAACAAAAATGTCTTCAGTGGCTTATAGCCCAGACTTATGAAGACATTTAGAATCTCCTTAAAATTTCGGAATAATATCTAGTAGGTACACTTTAACCGAATACCCCCCGCCCATCCCCCTAACTACGTTCACTCAATCGCGCGCGCGGTCTCCCTATCTCAAACTTACACACACTCACACACCCCCACTCCCCCTACTCCCACACACACTCACCCTCCCCCCACACATACACACACACACACACACACACCTGAATACTAAACACGCATTCTACTCCATTCATTAATACCACTCTAGGGTACTTTAAATCCTATTGTAACTTTCCATTATGTACCTGTTTAAATAGATACTTTAGGTAGTTAAAATATTTTTTGTTTGGCTCTTTTTTCGGAGGAGGGTGCTAATATTCACGACACAGTTTTCAAACTTCTGCGGATATTACCGTTCTTTCAAGTTTTTGTATGTTTTTTTTGACCCAAATAAATATATTTTGATTTTGATCGTCATCCCACCTGGCCGGAGGGCGTCCTACACTACGTTTGCGGAGTCGCGGTCTCCACTCAACACGTTTACCCCAGCGGTTATCGGTTCTTCGCGAGATATGACCGGCCCACTGCCACTTCAGCTTGCTAATTCGTTGAGCTATGTTGAACTTTGGTTCTCTGTCTGAAATTGTGATAAATCTGTTGTTGGTACAATCAAAATAAACCTTGAATTCAATTTGAAAACAAAGTTAAAATATCTGATTTCGTTAGTAAATGACTTGTGGTAATAAAACCTATGTAAGAATCATCCTTGAAGATATAAAAATCGATTGCAAAAAAATTAATTACAATTCTAAACGCCCCGTTTCAGAAATAAATGGTTACAGACAAACAGACAGCGTCTTAGTGCAAACTATATATATATATCAGCTGCCAAGCAGAAATGCTCGCAGAGCTGTGTTCCGATTTGAAGGGTGCATGTGAAATTATGGGCACATGAGACTTCTCATCCGTTTTATTTCAGGGTCGGCGACGTGTGAGTAGTTCTAAGAATCCATAGGTTAAGGTAATAAATAAGTGGGCCGTTTGCTGGTCTGCTACTTTTGTTGTTTAAAAAACGCATATACGTGCTCCTGCTGTCGCGGGTAAAAATAACGATATACTGTACCTACAAATGTACCTAAAATTTATTGTGTCGAGTTTTGAAAGTTGTTTGCGAAGTAGGTTTTTATTGTAATACTGAGTCTGATTCGATATAAAATTTGAGTTGGCGAAATAACATTTAATATTTATATTTTATTTTATATTATTTGAATAAACAAAAAATTATCGGAAATGAATATCATTTTTGATGTCAATTTTTCAAAGCACTTTAAATCCAGATCATTTTAAAAGTTTTCTGAGTCTTTTTGATCCACATATTTTTCTTTACGAATATTTTTCCCGCCGCAGGACTGCTAATTTGATCTGCAAATATTTGTCTCGGGTCGGGGTGTTTTCTATGTACAAAATTCTGTAAGTTTTTGCAAATAAAAAAGTACATATGTTATATATCAGTCATGTAGGTAGTTCCCATAATACAAGCTTAGTTTGGGACTGGATGGTGCTGTGTGATAAATGACCGGCATTATTTATTTATTTATTTGTGAAATGACGTAAGTAGATAGATAGATAACAGGTACTCAATCCTGTTCATGTTTTACTGTACATTTTACAGTCTGATTTAGCTAATACAGTGTTCCTTTAATGTACAATTGGACATTATTATTTTATCCCATGCTGGAGACAGTATTCATAATTTTAAAATTTTCGCGATCAGTAATCTTATTATAAGTATTATACGGATCTTTATTACGTATACAATTATCTTGACGTTTCGAGTCGTGGTCACGAGTCGTCATAATATAATGGCGAATAAAAAGGTGAATCCGATAAAGAGCCGTTTAAAACTTATAAAAATACCCGAGGTATAATGTGAAATTTGTGTAATTAGAAGCTTACCTTCATTTACTACAAAAACAGTCCGCAGGCAGTTTATTTCAAACTTTCCCATTTCCAATTTAATTAGTTTTCGTACCAAATATATATTTTCCAGGTCACTGGCAAATTCAATTGAGAAGCCGTCAATTTGAAGGTGTAAAATTGAGTTCGGTGTGTATGAATTTTTAATAGGTTTCATCGAAGCGCTGAATTGGGTAGACTTTTATACAAGCGAGATTTTTATCTGTCAGGGATGTTTTAGTATTTTGTGTTATAGTACAAAACGAGAATTCAATAAAAAAACTAAGGACATACAAAGAACTTGTTTTTCCTTCGACAAATACTACTTTTTGTTGGCGTTATCGCCTGCGTAAAGATTAAATTGCATGGATATGACTGTTGAAAACTCACATGACTGCTGCCAAGTTTAACATTGAAAAATTTACGTTTGCGTGAAAGGAAAACTAAGCTTGAGATATTTGTCTTTGCTCAGCAATCAGTATAACTGAAAAAAATACTGTACGGTTCCAATAATGTACAGTTTTATCATAAAACATTTACTAACCAAAAACTGTACATTCACTTTATAATCATGACCTATGGTCGCTCACTAACAAAATCAGACTTCACGCATTTCATCTCACGCCCCGGAACAAATACATTTAAAATAAATACTAATAATGTCTGTATTTATATCCTGGGTGTATGTTAGTATCAGTAAGCGCTTATTCCCAAAGAGCCTTTTTCTTGAGAAAGTATCAGTCCATGTTCTATCGAGCCTCGTCAAAACTAGGTCTTCGTGAGACGCAGCATTTTAAAGGAAATTTGCTATGTAATCGAACTGCATTTCCACAGTTAAAAACATCAAGCTTCTAGAGGTATTACCCGTAGTACCTGTTTCGTAAAGATAGCAGTTTCGGAACGAACTTTTGTCCATTTCCTGTCTTTATTAAATATACCCTCAACTCCCTATCCCCGTCCTGTCATCTGATTAACATCCTGGGGGTAGAAGAAAAAAACTGCCTCTTTGACGTTCGCTACCGGTCGCGCAAGTCGAGCCCGAATTTGCTCCTTGTGAAAATTACGAAAATCTGCCCAAATCGCCGCGTAAACCCGTAATATCGCTCGTCATCGTGTGCATCAGCGCCCTCCGCCACAATCAGCTCATCATCGGTACGGAATCGGAGAAGGGACGGCTTTCAAGCGTGCATCCTACATCTACGCGCCAGAATCTACCGGAACCCCAGGTATTCCCGTCCATCCTTTCTCTTTTTCCAAACCATTTATGGTCCTTCGAAGCCCTAATCCTTCAATCATCCTTTTTCATCATCAATTATTTTCAGAAAAAATAATAATTTCGCTTCATCTATTCCCTCTTGCTCTGTTAACGTTCCATTTCTCGTACGCCATATTGCTATCCTTTACGTTTCATTTCAGCCTTGTCTTTGAATGTGTTAAGGTTGATCCACACTTTTACCGGTACACTTCCGGTAGAATTTACCAATCACTGCTAAATTTTAGTTGGCAACTCTACGATATCGTTCATTTAGTTCCTTTATTATCTGTGCTTTGCTTGGTTGAAATCAATCAATCAAGCCGTGTCAAACTAACCCTTGTTTACTTTTCTTGCGTTGTTTTTTCGAGTTTATTCTGATAAAATAACATTCCATAATGTCGGATATCAAAATATTTACCACCAAATATGACATGTGTGTTAAACACATGCATGTTACGTATGAATTAGCACAGGAACTTAGTCAAAAAAAGGAAATAAGTGCCACCGAAAAACGACGGTTTATGGTCAGATATAATGACTTGGAGAAGTACAGAACTCAACTGGAAGAGGTTTATTTGGCTATTCTTAGCAGTAAACAACTCAAAGAAGACAAGCGTGAGGAAATCGAAAAGTCCTACGAAACTGTCTGCGACATATACTACAGTATTCAGGTGGTTTATGAGACTGTATTCGAGGTTAAACCCAGTGCAGCCCCATCAACTACAACTTCCGCTAGCTCCAAATCCAACGAAATCGAGTTTCATTTGCCAAAGATACACTTAACGCGATTTTCAGGTTCACATATTGAATGGCCAAACTTTATCTCAATTTTTAATAGTGTTATTCATGACAATACTCGTCTAACTCCTGTACAAAAAATGCATTACCTACTGGGTGTGCTAGACAAGGAGCCATTATCTTTGGTAAAACATTTAATCATCTCACATGCTAACTACAGTGTGGCCTATGATATTTTGACCGAGCGTTATGAAAACAAGAGACTCATCGCTGATAAATATGTAGAAGCTATATGAAATCTTCCAAACCTATCGCAAGTCAACTTTAAAACCTTAAATAAATTTATCAGTACCATCAAGGAAAACATTCAGGCTCTTATGGCATTACAATTCGACGTTAATGCTTGGAGTTTTTTGTTGCTTCACATAATCCTTCGGAAACTAAACATTGATCTGCGAACAAAATTTGAGGCAACAATAGATACTCATGGCATACCATCATTCAAGCAGTTGACCATGTTTTTAGAAACACGCCTTCGCATTCTGGAAAATGTTGCCGGTTCCACATTGCAGACTGCTCCAAAGTCCATACATGTGGTCAATTCAGACCCCAAACCACATTCTTATTCTTGTATCTGCTGTGGTGAGGGTCACATGATTTATTATTGCTCAAAATTTGAAGTAATGACTTCTGAACAAAGAAAAAATTTTGTTATGCAACAGACTGTGTTTTAATTGTCTCCGTACACACCATGTGTCAAAATGTATGTCACGGAGTGTGTGCCAAGTATGTCGTGGGCGACACCATACCAAGCTGCACATAACTGACAGTTCTGGTCAATCATCTTCAAATGAAATTTCAAATGAGATTCCTGTGTCAAACTTGAGTTCCACAGTCCAACCTCAGTCAATGCATGGTGTAAATCATGAATCCACCATGCTTTTAGGTACAGCTTATGTTCGAGTGCAGGATGCCGGTGGGCACTATCATGTAGCTCGTTCCTTGATTGATAGCGGATCCCAAGTATCTATAATCACTGAGGACTTAGCTCAGCGGCTAAAGCTTCCTCGTACTATGTCGGGAACTATTTGTGGGATAGGTGAATCAGCCGCTCAGTCAACTCTAGGCATATCAACATGTAATATCTTGTCAATGACGGATTCTCATCACACTTTATCAACGGATTGTGTTATCATGAAACGAATAACAGGGCATTTACCTTCAGCACCTGTAAATAATTCAGTCATACAACTTTGCAAAAATTTAATCCTGGCCGATAAACATTTTACGGTTCCAGGGCAAATCGATATGCTTTTGGGTGTAGATTTGTATGACCAAATTCTCGATGGCAGGAAATTGAGTTTAGGTGAAAACATGCCTACTGCATATTCCTCTGTTTTTGGCTGGGTCATAATGGGTAAAGCTCCAGCTTCCTCTCAACTAGCAAGTAGTGTTGTATCAACGGCTTGCACCATTGATTTGAACCGTGCTCTCACACGTTTCTGGGAGACTGAAGAACCTCCAAAACAACTCATTCAAGATCCTGAGGACATTCAATGTGAGAAACATTTCGTTGACACACATAGTCGCGATTCAAGTGGACGTTTCGTCGTCGAACTACCATTTAAGATAAATCACACGTTAGGTGACACCTACACTTCCGCTCTCAAAAGATTTTACAGTTTAGAGCGTCGACTTCTTAAAGACTCAAATCTTCGAAATCTTTACATCGAATTCATGCGAGATTATATCGACACAGGTCATATGCGTGAAGTGCTCCTATTCCTAGTGAACGATATTACATCCCTCATCACGGCGTGCTTCGCGAACATAGCAGCACGACCAAGCTTCGAGCGGTCTTTGATGCTTCGTCATCCAGCTCCACTGGAGTGTCACTCAACCAGGTTCTCATGTCCGGACCTAAATTACAAAAAAAACATAGAGGACATCATCTTGCGGTTTAGGATTCCTAAAGTGGTCTTCACCTGTGACATAAAACAGATGTACCGCCAAGTGCTTCTGGCGGAAAAACATTGTAGGTATCAAACAATATTCTGGCGTGAGACACCTGATGAAAAGATTCGCCAATACGAGCTCTCTACCGTGACATACGGTATTACTTGTTCTGCTTTTCAAGCTATCCGTGTAATTCACGAATTGGCTCACCTCAACTCTTCTCAACATCCAGAAGTTTCTCGTGTCCTACTTGAAGACACATTTGTGGATGACGTAGTCAGCGGAGCCCATGACCTGGAATCTGCTTTATCGCTTCAGCGGGACATTGTCGATATTCTGTCCCAGGGCGGCTTCGTTTTGCGAAAATGGTCTAGCAACTCTAAATGCTTCTTGGATGCTCAATCATCCGATCACTGTGAGCAGCCCTATCGATTCGAAAGCGATGGTGATAACGTCTATAAGGTCTTGGGCATTGAATGGAAAGCAAACAGTGACAGCTTTATATATCATGTTTCAAACATGACCAACGTCATGACTAAGCGTGGTATCCTTTCAAACATCGCAAGGCTTTACGATCCTTGTGGGTTTCTTGCTCCGGTCACCTTCTATGCCAAGCAAATCATGCAGAGGCTCTGGTCTATCGATTGTGGTTGGGATGAACCCTTACCGTCCGACATTCAATTATCGTGGTCTAACTTTATCTCAGAATTCAATCAACTTGACAAACTTTCTATTTCCGGATGGTTGCTCGCTGATAAACCTCTGGTTTGCCAGCTCCATGGTTTTAGTGACGCATCGGAACGTGGGTATGCTGCATGTGTCTACCTACGCGTTGAAGAGGCCTGCGGTAGCATTTCGGTCCGACTTCTATCGGCAAAGTCACGTGTGGCTCCTCTGAAACAAAAATTAACGGTTCCCAAGCTGGAACTGAACGGCGCACATTTGCTTGCTCGCTTGCTCGAGCACATATTTGAAATGATCCATGGTAAAATTAAACTCAGCAGCACATTTGCCTGGTCCGACTCTAGCATTGTGCTCTCATGGCTTAAGACTTCTCCTCACAAGCTGCAGACTTATGAGGGAAATCGTGTCTCCCAAATACAAGCCCTGGTACCAAATATAATGTGGCGGCATGTGCCGTCTCCATTGAATCCCGCTGATTCAGCAAGTCGAGGCCTCACTCCTTCTGAATTGGTAGAACACTCATTGTGGTGGTCTCCACCATGGCTTGAGGCTGATGCGTCAACATGGCCCGGAGACATTCCCATTATTAATGAAAGCGAATTGCCTGGAATCAAATCGCCTCCGATGTTGTCAAACGTCACCAAGGTTGACGAAGAGCTACCGGTTCTTTCAAGACTTAGCTCATTATCAATGTTTTAATCGGTGATCGCTTGGTGCAAACGTTTCGCTCACAACTCGCAAAAATCATCTCAGCGTCGTACTGGTCCATTGTCCGTTTCCGAGCTAAACGAAAGTCTATTAAACATTGTAAAATTGACCCAGTCTGCGGAATTCGCTTCATCCATCGCTTTGTTAGTTGAAGCCAAACCTCTCAGAGGCAGCATTAGGCGATTAAACCCTTTTCTCGATGAACATGGTCTGCTGCGAGTTGGTGGGCGGCTTGCCAAATCAAAACTAAAATACAGCGCCAAGCACCCACTCTTGCTTCCCAAAGCTCATCACGTCACTAGGCTCATCATTGATCATTACCATCGTTTGTTCTTACACCCTGGTTTAATGGCATTAACTAACTTACTTCAGAGCAAATTTTGGATCTTATCTGCTCGAAGAGTTATACGTCAGCAGATTTTCCGTTGTCAGCAGTGCTACAGATTGCGTCCAAAGGCCATTGAGCCCTTCATGGGGGATCTTCCGTCTCATCGTGTCATGCCCTGTCGGCCATTTCAAAAGGTCGGTGTCGATTTTGCGGGTGCATTTATGTTAAAAACCTCTCGCGTTCGCAACGCTAAGTCTTGCAAATCATACTTATGCATCTTCGTATGTTTTACTACTAAAGGCGTCCATCTGGAGATCGTTTCAGATCTTTCAACTGAGGCTTTCTTGGCCTGCTTTAATCGATTTGTTTCTCGTAGAGGGCTACCCACTGATGTTTTTAGCGACTGCGGAACCAATTTTGTTGGTGCACGAAACTCTTTGAGGGAGATTTATCAGCTTATAAATGATGGAGATTCCGCGATCCGAAAATCATTGACAAATCGACAAGTCATCTGGCATTTAAACAGTCCCTCCAACCCACACATGGGTGGTTTGTGGGAAAGTGCTGTAAAATCTGCGAAGATCATCTTGACGCGGGTAGTAGGCGATCGTTCCTTGTTGTTCGAAGAACTAGCCACAGTCTTCGCCAAGGTAGAAGCGGCGCTAAATTCTCGACCGTTGTGCCCTGTAAATAACGATCCAAACGATTTTGAAGTCTTAACGCCCGGTCATTTCATCATAGGTCAGGCTCTTCAAGCCTTACCTGAACATAATTTGGAGGAGCTAAACGCAAGCCTATTAAAGCGGTGGCAATTACTTCGTCAAATTACTCAACATTTTTGGCAGCGTTGGCAATCCGAGTATTTGCACTATCTTCAGCAACGTCCAAAATGGCTCAACAAGACTGCAAATCTCCAAGTTGGCGATTTAGTGCTCATCAAAGACTCCAATCTGCCGCCGCTTCATTGGAAAAAGGCAAGAATCGCGCGAGTCCCGGTGTCCCGGTTCTGATGGGACTGTAAGAGTCGTAGAGCTGATGACACCTAACGGCCGTCTTTTAAGACCGGTAATAAATCTCAGTCCTTTACTACCATGCTTATCTGATAATTAACTTCATTCAGTTTCTTAAATTCATTTTTTTATCAAACCTTTAACTTCATTTTTTTTGTCATTTTATTTAATTATCAGCTCACGGAAAATCATCTTAAACTCGAAAAATCAACTTTCAACTGAATTTAATCAACCTTCAACTAAATTAAATCAACTTTAAACTCCACTTGTCAACCGAAATTTATATTATTATTATTTTTTTTTTTTTCAAAATTCAACTGTAGGTATTTACCTAGACCTTATTTTGTTGTACCTATTTTGGCGAGTAAATTACTCCACAACCTTGAATTCATCTTAGATTCAACTTAAACTTTTTCTCTCATCTATTATTCTATCTCAACTTTTAGCGCTTTCTAAAGAGCTTAGCAGCTCTTTCGGGGCCTGTATGTTTCGTAAAGATAGCAGTTTCGGAACGAACCTTTGTCCATTTCCTGTCTTTATTAAATATACCCTCAACTCCCTATCCCCGTCCTGTCATCTGATTAACATCCTGGGGGTAGAAGAAAAAACTGCCTCTTTGACGTTCGCTACCGGTCGCGCAAGTCGAGCCCGAATTTGCTCCTTGTGAAAATTACGAAAATCTGCCCAAATCGCCGCGTAAACCCGTAATATCGCTCGTCATCGTGTGCATCAGCGCCCTCCGCCACAATCAGCTCATCATCGGTACGGAATCGGAGAAGGGACGGCTTTCAAGCGTGCATCCTACATCTACGCGCCAGAATCTACCGGAACCCCAGGTATACCCGTCCATCCTTTCTCTTTTTCCAAACCAGTACCATATTGTAGAATGAGGTGAATAGAGATGCAGGGTCAATAGAGACATAGCGGAAACTGCATCTCTATTCACCCCATATTACGGGAATAGTTCAAACTCATCAAGATAAATAATAATGTAATAATAATATTGGACATTTTATACACAGCATCATCTAGCCCCAAATACAAAACATATACAAATATATATACATTTTTTATTTGTTAATGCATACATATTATACATAGAAAACACCCAGACCCAAGACAAATATTTGCAGACCATACAGACATTTGTCCCGCGGCGGGAATCGAACCCGCAACCTTCTGTGTCTCAGGCGGGCCTTCGATCACTGAGCCACAGAAGTCGTCATAGTCAATATCTAGGCTTTATTTATATATTAAGACGGATCAAGTGATTCAGATAGATCAACCAGTTATGGACATAGCTCAACGAATTAGCAAGCTGAAGTGGCAGTGGGCCGGCCATATCTCGCGAAGAACCGATAACCGCTGGGGTAAACGTGTTCTTGAGTGGAGACCGCGACTCGGCAAACGTAGTGTAGGACGCCCTCCGGCCAGGTGGGATGACGATCTGCGAAAGACTGCAGGCAGATGCTGGATGCGGCAAGCTGAAGACAGGGCGCTATGGCGCTCATTAGGGGAGGACTATGTCCAGCAGTGGACTAATATAGGCTGATGATGAACCAATTATGACGGATTCCAAATCAAAACCAAATAACCAGATCAGTTATAGATCAGTATGACTTACCAGAAGACGAACGCTGGTGCCTCCGTGGTCTGCACGACGGAACACTGCAGCCGCAGCGTGGACCCTGGCTTCAGATACTTCTCTGTGGGGCCGGAAATCTGAGCCCTTGCCTCTGTGGACAAATGAAAGTGAATTTAAACAAGTATTTATTTATTGAGATCTCAAACTTTTCTGTTTACGACAAGATTTTTATACATCGGACATAAACTCACGCCTGTTTCCCGGAGGGGTAGGCAGAGACTGCGGATTTCCAGTTGCTACGATCCTGACATACCTCTTTTGCATCATTCACTCTCATTACATTCTTCATACATGCTCGCCGGTTTTGGGTACTCTTGACCTGACCTTTCTCCAGAATGTCTACTATCTGAGTACGTTCGCCGGGGTCTACTCTTTCCAATTATCCCATTCTCTAGAATCTATTAACATCGTACTCTGATAACTGTTTAACACACTGTATAATTCTTCATCAGAGTGAACACTCAAAACTCAATACAAATTTGCTGGACATTTTTTCACACAACATCATCTAGCCCCAAACTAAGCAGAGCTTGTATTATGGGAACTACATGACTGATATACTACTTATAAACATTTAATTTTGTAAATACATTCATATCCTACATAGAAAACTCCAGACCCGATACAAATATTTGCAGATCATTGCATTTGTTCCGCGGCGAGAATCAGACCCGCAACCTTCTGCGTTTCAGAGGTCATCTCATCATCATCATCACCATCATCAGCCTATATTAGTCCACTGCTGGACATAGGCCTCCCCTAATGAGCGCCATAGCGCCCTGTCTTCATCTTGCCGCATCCAGCATCTGCCTGCAGTCTTTCGCAGATCGTCATCCCACCTGGCCGGAGGGCGTCCTACACTACGTTTGCCGAGTCGCGGTCTCCACTCAAGAACACGTTTACCCCAGCGGTCATCGGTTCTTCGTGAGATATGACCGGCCAACTGCCACTTCAGCTTGCTAATTCCTTGAGCTATGTCGATAACTTTGGTTCTCTGACGGATGTATTCATTACGAATCCTATCCTTCAGAGAGACTCCGAGCATAGCTCTTTCCATAGCTCGCTGAGCGACTTTGAACTGGTGGACCAGCCCTATCGTGAGTGTCCACGTCTCAGCTCCGTAGGTCATGACGGGTAGGACGCACTGATTGAAAACTTTTGTTTTCAAGCATTGCGGTATGGATGACGAGAAGACTCCACGTAGTTTTCCAAACGCTGCCCAGCCTAGCTGGATCCTCCTCCTAGGTCATCTAAACTAACAATACTACAGAAAGTTGTTAAGTTGTAAACGTCGACCACAGTTTTCAGTTAATTTCCTATTCTGGCCGCCGTTTGTGTCGTGTACCTGCAGCCTTAATAAGCACCGTTTGCATTCTAACAGGTTCTATCTACGCCCATGCCAGTTTGTTTTGCATAATAAAAGATGGCTGCCTATGCATCGTGCTAGCAAATCTATTTTATAAAGATATTTATCAGGCAATATGTATTATTGCAAAGAGCCAATAAATTCAGCAGTAATCTTTTTTTTAAGAATAAATTTATAGAAATTTCTAATGCATAAATCATAAAAACGGTTAACGAAAGGTCGGTTGTGGTTGCTTCAACCAGTATTATGTTGAGTTGGGACCTTTTTAATTTTTGTTTTTATCTTTATCATGTATAGTTTTTCAAAATAAACTTATTCTATTCATTTCCAAAAATAGTGATACTAAATTACACATTAAATTATAGGCGGTACAAATGAGTACTTGAAATAATGACAGACCAAAATAGAATCTACATACATTTATACACAAGCCACGTATGTTTGCGGCAGGGGCATACCACGGACCCTGGCATACCTCTTTCGCTTCATTCATCCTCAAAACATTCTTAATATAAGCTAGTTTAGGGTACTTTTGATCTTGCCTTTCTCCAGAACATTTTAGAACAATTTAGTCAGAGTGCGTTCGCAGAAACCTTTGTCTACCTACTATCCCATTCATAAATACAATATATACTAAATAATATACCTAGAGTACTTAATGTTTTTAAATAGCAGGACACACTAAATTTTGTAACTATAACATGATTATGTTGACAATTTATTTAATTTAATAAAAATTTATCTTATTTTGGTCATCCTTCAAACGCACTACTTGTACTTGTACTTGTTTTATCTTGTGCGATAAAGCATTTTCTATCTATCTATTTTCTCACTACCAGTGCCAGCAAGCAGCTGCCAGTGAAATAACAAGCACATTATACTCTTCAACTGTTTACAACTGGCCAACGCAATGGACCATGAGACTTTTAATTCATGTAAAATCAGTTCTTTTAGAATGTATTTCGTGCTCAACGGTGAAGGAAACCGACATGCCCTAAAACCGAAAACTATAAAGCATACGCCATAATATAAAGTTCCGAAAGCGGCGATGGGCTAGCAAACTGTTACGTGGAATGCTAAGAACTTACAAAACACGGGCAAGTGTCAAATATTATATAGTTTACTATCTGTAAACTATCTGTACTTGGCATCGGAAATCTGTAAATGTCCATCATGGAGAATAGAGTTGTGGGCGTGTTTTTCATTGGAATTTGCTAACGATTCAATTATTATTTTTTCTGGAAAGAGATCAAGGGTATCAAGAAATGTATACTTAAAAAGTCAGAATCACAGTATTTTATCCTGATATTGCGCATTTTAAACTTTTGCTGAACGACTTTACAAATTTCGGCTATTTTTGTTGTATAAAATTTTTGTTCGTAAAAATTTGCTGCTTTCGGTGAAAGCCCTTAGTTTATTGGGCTTAGGGTAAGTCAAACAATTTATTAATACAACATCAAACGTGGGATTGACACATGCCTGTCTTAAGTTAAAATAGCTTAAGAAAATACTTAGGCATAGATTCGACATTAAGAATAACTTTGGAGCTGTCATAGTTTAATACAAACAGGCCAAAAACAGCTGATCAAATTATACATAATTTTAAATTATCCAAAAGGAATTCTTATAATTCTTATAATTCTTTATTGTACACAGAAATAAAACAGAAATATTAAACAAGATATTAGGTGAGGCATGTACAAAGGACCCCTAACCCTTAACCCTAAAAAGAGTTTTCTTTTAGCAAACCTTTGAGGAGAGATAGAGAAGTGATAAAGTTGGTAGGTGTACAAAGTCATGAAATATACTTAAAATACCACTATATTTTAATAAAATATATATTATACCTACCTACTTGAACTACCTATGAATACACTTACACCGAAAATAAATACAATATCATCATATTAATACATAAATACAAATAATATATATAATACATAAAGTAAGTAAGTAAGTTAAGTATATACCTCGTGTGTTCATAAGTTTTGAGACGAACTTATTTAATTAATTTAAAAAGAAAGTAATTCATGCAACCTTTTTTAAACTTTTAAAATTTTAAATACCGAATGTTTTGAATCAGAAAAAATATACATTTGAATATTTGTTTCATTCTCCGTGAAAATGGCGCCAACAAAAGATTTGCGTGCGACTGTAATTTCACTGTTTCAAGCAGGAAAAAAACCAATGCAAGTTTTTAGTGAAATCCAAAGTTTGGGATGTAGTCGGAACTTTGTGTATTATACCATAAAGAGGTACAAGGAGACCGGCTCTTTAGAAGACCGTGGAAGATGTGGCCGCCCGCGGTCTGTAAGGACGCCCGCCAACATCAAAGTAATCAGAGAGCGAATTCGTCGCAACCCTTGCCGGACTCAAAAGAAATTAGCTCTGCAGACCAACATTTCGCGAATATCGGTGAACAGGATACTTAAATATGATCTTAAACTAAAGGCCTACAGTCGAAGGAAAGTGCATTATTTAAACGAGCGTCTTCGTAAATTGCGACTGGAACGATGTCGGAACCTATTGAAGAGACACGATCCAAAAAATATCCTGTTTACCGATGAAAAGATCTTCACGGTGGAAGAAAAGTTTAACCGGCAGAACAATAAGGTTTACGCCAGAAGTTCAAAGGACGTCCAGCCATCTGTACGCAATGTCCAGCGCACTCATCATCCAGCAAGTGTGATGGTTTGGTGGGGTGTTTCCTACGAGGGGGTCACTTCGCTTCATTTTTGCCAGCAAGGCGTCAAGGTGAAGGCACAAAATTACCAAACCGACATATTGGAAGCGGTGGTTAAACCATTAAATGATACGCTATTCGCTGGAAAATACTGGGTTTTCCAACAGGACTCTGCTCCCTCCCATAAAGCTAAGACTACCCAACGTTGGCTGGAGGCCAATTTGCCAGGCTTCATTCGGAGCGAAGATTGGCCCTCGTCAAGCCCTGACTTGAATCCTTTGGATTATTCTTTATGGACGGAATTGGAGCTGAGGGCATGCAGAAAGTCTCACCCAAACCTGGATTCTCTCAAGCGAGCCCTTATTAAAGAATCGAAACGGATTCCCATTGAAAAGATTCGTGCCGCCATAGATGAATGGCGCACGCGTTTGAAGGCCTGCATTGAATGCAAAGGCGGCCATTTTGAAAGATTTATTTTCAAATACAGATCTAGATGTCAGTAGTTTTAATTTTAATATCCAATAAATGAATACTCAACTTAGCTCCAAAAATATTTTAGTTTTACTGTGTCTCAAGACTTATGAACACACGAGGTAATACATAATTTTGAAATAGTTTGATGCACTTCTTTTTCTCGGCTACTTAGATTATTCACGAATGGCACCTATCAAACACGTGCCCTTCAGGGAATATAGACATGGGCGTTTTCGTTTTTTACCGCAAACGGTTATGTAACCGATATACAGTTTGCATATCGATATAGAAAACGGTTTTCAGATATCGATATCAGTCGCAGGGGTTTTTAGATAGGCAAACTAACAACGAAACGACAAACGCAAACTTGTTCAGTTATTTATCAGCTTAGCAACTTGTAACTACGCCGGCGTGAAAACATGGACCAAAAAGAGTTACAATAGAAAGTAAACCATATTGCTAGCTATCTATAATATATTTTTACGTACGCCATTATCATGCAATCATGGCAAATGATACGTCATATTTGCTCCATATGTCATTTCGTTTGGTTTTTGGTTTGTGAAGTTTTCGTTTTGTTCGTGTCTGTAACAGTTGAGGTTTTGATAAGTTTTCATGATATCGGTTATGTGGATTTAAATATCGATATGGTATCGATATCTAACCCATATCCGATATCAGTTACGTTTCGATATATCGAACTCATGTCTAATGGAATAACTTATACATCGCACCTGTATCAATACCCTCATGATCGATATAATGCTCACTTCAGTGTGAAATTCAGCCTTTTGGGTGTTGCCATTAGAATAAAGTGGGCAAGTTATCTTCATTTCCCTGTGGTAAGGGCGCTGAATAAAATTACACTGGGGTCGAGCTCAATTTGCATGTAAATATGTTATTTAAGAAAATACTAGCGTCAAAAATTTGTATTTTAAAGTAAATAAGGTAAGCTTTAATAGGGATCATGAGAGATATATTTAAATGTGGACTTTACCCTTCTTATAGGTTAATTTTATTTTGAGGGTAGGCCGGTTTTTGTGGTATTTAAAGTGAGACTTTCAACCACGCAGATGTTTACCAGGATTCATCTAATTTATCATTTGACGAGAAACTTGAGTTTTAATTGAATGAATGAACCGTTTTACTTCAATGTATACTTACATTATGAAATAAACGATAGAGAACTAAGATTTTGGAAGTACTAATTTTACCTATTTAAGCTCATATTTTAATAATAAAAAAATAGTATAAGTATGAGTTAGGTCATACTTATACTATTTTTTTATTTACTAAGTTTCATCAAGTTTGAATCAAAGGTTCGACAGTTATCCTCGGACAAACAAACATAGTCAGAAATGTATATATATACAAACGCCGGAATGTACAAGTAAAGCTCAGATCTTCTGTAGTTCTGGCATGGTGTCCCTGTTTTGAGGGTTTGAAAATTTCAATTTGTTTATGTAAATGTATATTTTGCATATTAACACAATCACAAGATACAGTTTGAGTAACAGATTTTACAAAAAACCTTTTTGCCAAATGTGGTATAATTATACTCCATATAATAAATATATACTCCATTTTTACGACAAATAGATTCTAATTTACAAAAAATACAATACTCTACTAATATTATAAACGCGAAAGTTTGTGAAGATGGAAGTTTGTTTTTCTTTCACGCAACTACTGAACGGATTTTGATGAAACTTTACAGTAATATAGCTTATACATCAGAAAAACGTATAGGCTACTTTTTATCCGGGGACCACGCGGGCGGATCCGTGTGCAGAAACTAGTACTATAAACGTGAAAGTTTGTGAGGATGGATGTTTGTTACTCTTTCACGCAAAAACTACTGAACGGATTTTGATGGAACTTTACAGTAATATAGCTTATACATCAGAATAACATATAGGCTACTTTTTATTCGGGTACCTCGCAGGCGAAGCCGTGGAAAGAAGCTAGTAATATATAAGTCTACGGAAGAACGGAAAATGTTTTAATGTACTTACCGACTACGTCGAGCCTTAGAAAGATGCTAGTAGGCGGATGTGAAGACACCTGGCATTCGTAAACACCTGCGTCTCTTTTCTGCACGAATCTCACTTTCAGCGTCCAATCCTTAAAAAAAAGAATGTTAAGTAAATCTTCAACGCTTTTTAGAATTCAAATCGAATGAAACTTTAATTTTATATAATGTTCCATTGCAATTCTGTCTGTTACAATTTTGAAAATATTCCTCTGTGGCGCAGTGGGCGAAGGCCCGCCTGCGACGCAGAAGGTTGCGAGTTCGATTCCCGCCGCGGGGCAAATGTTTGTATGATCTGCAGATATTTGTCACGGGTCTGAGTGTTTTTTTTGTATAATGTGTATGTATTTCCCATAACACAAGCTGATGCTGCGTGGAAAATGTCCAGCGTTATTTATTTAATTATTTATTTATTCCCGCCTTCCAAGGTAATTTCGCAGATAATATATCACCACAGATCCAGCGAGTATTATCAACACATGCCAATGTCATTCTGTCAAACTCCAAGTAGGTGGTATGGATACTAATGATCTTGTACTACGTGGCGCCTAGTTGATACCCTCTGCTCCAAAGAGCTGTACTGTACGCGCGTCGCCTATATTTTAGTCAAAAAATAGCCTAGGTTTAAGTGTTCTATTGGTATCCCTCTGGTAAGGAACCCTTAAAACGGTCACGTACTATATTATTGGTGAAAGCACCGTACTAGTCTCGCAGAGGGAGTGAAACTGACGGAGCCGTCAGCGATAGGATGCACAAGAAAGTTTCTGTTATTAGAGAATGATAAATAATCTAAAATTTTATAGATGTTTTAAGGTAAGGGAAATAAACATCTAAAAATAACAATTCAGTGAGTGTATTCTAATGAAGGTTATTAAAATATTTTCCACAAACAAATATGAGATTCGAAGTGAAAATATTCATTCAGGAATTTCGTGGTTGGGAACGATCTTTGTGATTTTAATGAGGTGAATATAAATTCCTGTTAACTCCTTTTGAAAGTAAAATAAAAAACTATTTGGTGACAAAATTACAATACACCATGAAATTAACATATATAAAAAAAAGTCAAAAAAGGTCATGCAAATCCAATCATTATTAGGTACTTATTTGTTTTTTTTACAAGTTTACATTTCACGTGACAGTAGGCTTGTTCTTGCTCGGTCAGTAAAGAGAACGCTTCGTACTAAATCGTACTAATGAACTAATTCGGACTTCTAGTACCATTAGCACCTAAGTACCCCGCTCTTCTAAAATGTACTACTATATTAAAGTACTAAAGGAAACATACAAAACGCGTTCATCAAACAGTACTTTTTATTCATTTAGTACGTCTGATTTAAACCTTATGACGTAGAAAATAGCGAGTACTTTTACGTCACACGGACTTTGGGACCTGAATGAACTACTGAACTAGTGTCTATTAGGAACGAGTACAACTGAATGGTACGTTCTAGTTCACTTGAGGGAATTCATCCCTATTAGTATTCCTATTAGAAGTGATAAAACCGCATTGCTTCAAAAAAGCTTTTGGGGCATGGTACCAAAAATCTATAATAAACTGCTCAAAAACATAAAGTTGCTTCAATTGACATTATTTAAAAATAAACGAATAAACTACTGACATCAAAATGCTATTATAATATAAATGACTTTTTATTAGATAATAATATAAATATTGATGAATCTGTGAAATGAATGTATCAATTAATTACTATTTAACCAGTTTAATCTTTAATGTGTTTTGTAATCGAATATTCTTCTTTCTTTTTATCTGTAATGTAACTAGTTTCTCCTACTGACTTATATGTATATTTGCATGCCCTCGATTTAGGCAAAACATGTACGGTGCTTACCCTTTACCATTCTTCCATCTTTGTGACCCATGTTTGCAAATAAAGAATTTGATTTGATTTGATTTGATTTGAGTACATCGTTCTTGTACTACACAAGCCCCCGTGACAGTTTGAAATCCTTCGCTGTTTATTGGATCACAAGCCAATGAGACATGACTTCATTCTATTGCATATCAGTTGCCTCGCGACGTTATTTTTTAACGTGAGCCTGTTTTAAAACGCACATGTATTTTTTGAGAGTAAAACTCAACAGAGCATGCCTGGCTTTAAACCCAACTTCCTAAGTCAACGTGGTTAACGCTATAATTTTGACTGTAGCTCGGAATTAAATTATTTCTTAATAATGCTCTCAACCTCTGTGGCGCAGTGCGAATGCCCGCCTGAGACGCAGAAGGTTGCGGGTTCGATTCCTGCCGCGGGACAAATGTTTGTTTCAGCAAATATTGTTTCGGGTCTGGGTGTTTTCTATGTATAATATGTATGTATTTACAAAAAAAAATGTATATAAGTAGTATATCAATCATGTAGTTCCCATAACACAAGCTCTGCTTATTTTGGGGCTAAATGATGATGTGTAAATATGTCCAAAAAAAAAATGCTTACTTCTGAATGCTGTAAGTGTATAGCTTGAAACCGCTGGTCTGAGCTGTAGGTGGTCAGGCCAACGGTCAGCAGATGATAGTCCTTCCTTCTGATCCATGATACCTGAAACAAAAATAGTTTATATTAACTAGAAGAAATATTTTTTATATAACTAAAGTTGCATACAGCACACCTATTGGTAAGCGATTACCGTAAATTATAGATGCTTGTAACACCTGACTGATTCTGGCTCTTTATCAGGGTGGGTAAGAATCCAAGTTTTATAGTATGAATGACGTAAGTCACGATTGTTTTTCGATTGGAATCCGACAGTACATTGACGTTTGTCTGGATTTTGATAGACAAGTTCATTACCCGAAATAATTGGGAACATAACATACTTGAGTTACTTTTCATCAAGGATCAAAAGAAAGCAGAATATAGAAGCTATAAGTTATTTAGAAAATAGACTAAAGTTAGGTAATATTATCTGACTCATAATACATTAAAATATTTGGATATCCCGAAACTATACAAATTTAATGTTTCACTTTTTTTACTTTGTAAAGATATATTTATTCATACAACTATGTACAAGTAGATATATACAAAAAATACAGATAAAACAGCTAGCTTAGGACCGTTGCGTTATTTATTAGGACCAAATTGGTGATGACAGAAACTAATGACTTAGTTCTTTAGCAAGTGACGGAAGAACTTTAAAAACCAAGCCCGGTTTGTTACCGATTTTTCTAGTTTCTTGAGCGCGAATAATCGGTGTAAATTATCGGACATGGGCACGTTATTATTGTCTTATGGAAAACGATACATTTCTTATATTAAGCTTTTGTTTTGGTACAGGCTTAAATGTTATTACGGTATGGCTTCTTTGAAGCATTTAAAAACTACGCCACTATCCCAGCTGAAAACTCGTACAGCAAAATAAGAAACTCTCAAGAGGCTCTACGCACCAATTGACACGGAAAATGGCAAGCCAAAACAAATGGGGGTAACAAGCGTGAGATAAAAAAGTCAATGTAACTTTTTTATTGTTGTTTCCCCGTTATATGGCTATTTCTTTGCGAATAGAATTTAATGTAAAATAAGCTCTATTTGGTATACTCAATACTCTCAATACTAATAAGTCATATTTTGTAGGAAATAGACGCAGGAAGGGAATTCGATTCTCTAGCTGTCCTCATAATAAAAAAAGGAAAGCGATTAAGTATGTACATAGATGGTGTTTATAGGTAGGTATCTCATATGAACCCTGTAGAAGGGTAAATTAAACTAGTAGGTACACTAAAATAAAGTTCATAAAGAAGGCAAGATAACTTAACTGTGCAATAGATAATTTTTAATTAATTTAGCCAGTATAACCATAGAAACTCCGTTTTCGAAGTCGATTAAGAAATGAAAAAATGGCGACACATTGTGGGAAGGCCCGCCAAGCTATCTCGTACTGATTATAAAGTTCAAACTTAATACTATGCTGATGTGTGTGCCACAGATTAATAAAACTTTAGTCAAAGTGAAATATTTCTTTGTTACCAATTTTATTTTTCTTTTCCCTTACAGCGAAATTCGTAGATAGGAAATATTGTTGACAATATTTTTCGTCAGCATTTCACCCTTGGATAAAAATTCTTATTTGCCGTGTTCACATAATCTGTAGTATCGGTTGTTGAGGCCATTATCCACCAAAGTGGATAGGAGTGAAGTTAAATTAATGAGGATTGTTTTTTAAAGTATCTCTAGCTTCTAAAGTATAATTCTGACCCTAGGATTCCCTGTGTCGTGGGTATCAGGGACTACGAGTTCCGTAGTACCACAACACCCACACCTGAAACAAAATATCTGAAGAACAAGTAAATATTTGACTTGCAAATTCAACAGTCATCATCAACCGGAAGTAGAAGTCACTGCTGCGCAAAGGTTTCCAGAGTGCTGTCAGATTATAATCTTTGGCTACCTCCTGGCTGGCTATATCCACATCCCGCAAAAATTAGATTTCATTGATCTAGTTGGATCGTTAAATATATAAATTCATAAAATGTATTTGCTTAAGCATGTGAAATGTAAACTGTATCAAAAAACGTATATCCGTCGTTATGGAGGAATAATGACGCTACTGTAGGTACCAAACTGTTTTTTTTTTATTTCCATGACATTAAACTGAAAATCCTACTAATATTATAAACGCGAAAGTTTGTGAAGATGGATGTTTGTTACTCTTTCACGCAAAAACTACTGAAAGGATTTTGATGAAACTTTACAGTAATATAGCTTAACTTCAGAATAACACATGGGCTACTTTTCACCGGGTACCACGCGGGCGAAGCCGTGGGCAGAAGCTAGTAGAACTATAATACTGTAGTCTTCTTTTAAGTTAAAAATAACGCAACTATGTCTGAAACAAGAATCATAAATTGAACACAAAAATGTTAAACCTTAATATATGTAAAATTTCCACATTTGCAGTTTCGTCAATATTGTACCAGATAATCGATATTGAATGTGAAACAATATACTCTACCGATATCGGTGTGCAATCCGAGAGCCTAACTTCGGTTTAAAGATTCTTTATTTTCTCAAAGAACATAATATAGTTCACTTAAATAAGAAAACAAAAAATTAAGTACTTATAAGTATCTACTTAAAATTATATTTTAGCACGAGTGTGCTTACTTGCTAACATAGTGTACCTACTTACCTATCTACTAAATCAAAAGGAAAAAAAACAGAAAATTAAGGAACTTAATCTAAAACAACTTAATTTTTACCTATCCAGAAATTAACCAGCTAGGCAAAGTAGACTGACATGGCAAACATAAAATTTAAATTATTTAACAATTACCAGTAAAATGACACTATAACTTTTGAAAGTAGCATGGTTATGAACATATTCTTACAAAAAAATAGGTATTGACGACCTCTGTGGCGCAGTGAGCGAAAGCCCATCTGAGACGTAGATGCGCGTTTGATTCCAGATAAATATTCGTCTCGGGTCTTGGCGTTTTTTATGCATAATATGTATGTATTTACAAAAAAAGTAATTCGTATATCAGTTATGTAGTTCCCATAACACAAGCTATGCTTAGTTTGGGGCTAGATGAAGTTGTGTAAAAAATGTTCAGCATTATTATTATTATTATTTATTACCTTGCTTTGTGGCTTTTAATGTTTCCCAATTTTTCGGTACCATGATCACGGGAGTGACTTAAGACTTTGCGGGTAGATGTTAGTGATTGATTAATCGATCTACCCACTTTCTCACTCTTAAATGCGTACTACCTTCTGCCCACGGCTACGCCCGCGTGGTACCCGGATAAAAAGTAGCCTTTGTGTTATTCTGATGTATAAGCTATATTAATGTAAAGTTTCATCAAAATCTGTTCAGTAGATTTTGCGTGAAAGAGTAACAAACATCCATCCTCACAAACTTTCGCGTTTATAATAGTAGCAGGATAACGTATAGGTATTGTTCGCAATCCACGAATGAGAAAGAGGTAATACTTCAGTTCCTCCCGTGATTATGTTGCATGAAATTTTACCGAGATATTAAGAAAGATTCAAACTCACAAACCATGGTATATAGCCCTTACTTAGTAAAAAAAATTCAACATCCATTAAAAAAAACTATACAATGATACGTAAGTTGATTAGTGAATAATAACAAAGTTTATGGTAGAATTCACAGGATCAATTTAGTAAATAATACCATTTAATATGATATTAAATCAATTTGTACATCATCGTTGATTTTAACCGTTTGGTTAAAATCAACTTAAGTCAGCGATAGGTCCTCATTTAAACGTATTGGTAAATTTTATTAGGAATCTGTTTTATTCAAACATAGTATTTTTTCAGTGTACGTAGTATAAGTTGACGTTTCTGTAATGATCCTTGTGATTTCAATGAATAAAAACTAGGTGATTTTAACTTTGACTTTGTGGAAAACTCCGCTCCGCTATGGTGGATTGTTGCTTTAAAATGGCTCTATTCTCCAATTATTTCAATCGTTCCATTAACCTGCCTTTTGATAGACATAGTTTACTCCTTAGTACCTTAAAGGAAATGGTTCATTGAATATCTAGACATGGTATAAACGGGCCGGAGATATAAGATTTTACGAGCACCAACGTAATAGGGCCTATCTGAAATTCATAAAATAAATTCTGTACCCTAATAAAACAGTTGTTTTTCTGCCGTTCCGGACATGAACCTTGAAAATTATTAAGGAGTGATAAAAATATGACTGAAATATCTGCATTAAAATTGTCTACGGGGAAGATCATAAAAGGAGATGGGTGGAAAGGCTTAGTTTCTGTTTGATTTAAAAGATTTAAAATAACAAGTACCTTCTAATTTAAATAAATATGAGAACGTTTTTCGCTAGTCCAAGATAGTATACTGACATAGCAAACAAACAAAGAAACCCCCTCTTATAGCTAACACATATACGGCCTTTTACATCGCAGGTAAAAGAGTACAATACTATTTAATAGGGTTACTCATACTATCCTCCTCCTTTAAAGACGTTAGTGGCACACGTACTAGTAAAACATTACTAGTAAAACATGTTGATTATCTATAATATTTTTCATTTTATTATATTTTATTTCAACTTAGTCCTTTTTCACCACCGGTGCCATAATAATCACAAAAAAATATATAAAAACGAATTTTAAACAACATGATAAAAATTAATTAACACTTTACTAAAAAAACATAATTAAAAACGAATGAAAATGCCCCACCCTCGTCTAAACCAAAACAATACTCAAACATCGGTTCAATAAAACTCCCATAAATCTAATTTTACCTCATCTCATGCTATATTTAAATTCTATCCGGTTATTTCCGCAAAACATCAAAATATCGTACCAAAGAACCCAAATTAAATTTTGTCCCATTTCAAATGCGCTAAATGAAAATCCAAAGAGTAATGTCCCGTGCCACAGTTGAGGCAGATAATAGCTAGGTCATTGTAAAAAAAGTTTAAGAATAAAAACAAAACAAACACTGTTGTGATCCTCATGATGGACATACTCAGATCTGTACCTACCAACTCAATAGATCCTCGTGCGACGTAGATCCCCTAAATTTTATATCTAAACCACACTAGGTTTAATCCTACTAGTAAAAAAACGCTTCGCTTGAAATAGTTTTGAATACGCAAAGGGCCCTGGTTCCCCACGGACCCAGAGTCTCAACCCCTAAAAGACGTAAATAGTTTTTGGAATAAGAAAAACAGTCAGCTGTTTTCATTTCATTGTGTTCATGAGTAAATTATGTAATGCCCAACACAGAGATTACTTTTGTCCGCCTCGCTCCAGGCAACTTCTAAAGAGAGCGTTTCTGATTTTGCCACGGTAGATTTGAATGGTCAATTCCACCATTCAAATCTACTATGCGGTTCGAGGGTGTAATTAATTGCTTTCATCCGAAACACATCACTTTTCATCGCGAATGCGAGAAAATTTAAAAAGTCTTATAAAATAAATTGATTTTTTTTAAACAGTTTGTAGCTATTTTGAAAAAAAGAAAAATTACGTCAACAGTTTCCCGCCTTATGTTATTTTTTTCCACAATCGGACTAAGAACAGTTCCATTTTCAAATATAAATAAGGATTGCTCATGGAGATTGTATTTCATTGTAGCAAAACATTATTAATGTTATGAGCCCTGTTCTATTTTCAAATTACCTTACGACCGTAAATCGCATTTACGTTGTTTTCCAGTTAACTATAACCTACTTTCAGGGCATCAGTAATGAAAAATAAAAAGCAGCAAACAAAATTGAAGTAAAAAAATTGTAAAGCAAGACTCGAATAGTAACAAAGACGAGGAGTCTTGAGATGACCAACTTCTGTAGTGGTACCTCAATCCATGTAATTCTACAAGAACAAGCTCCTCTCAGATTTTCCTCGGATAAGACGGAGGTAACTTCAACAAAGGTACACGACTTTCTTTGTTTGCGAACTCTTGGCCGGAATAAGGTTTTATGTTATTGTTATGTAACCTTTACTACTGTTTACTATTAACTTTTTATCATGTATATAAATTCATAATTAGTACTGTAATTGAGATCTAGGATAAGTTAAGATAAGTCATCTTGTACAAATTTTGATGTCGTAAGTTTGTGTAAATAACAAAAAACAACTATGAACGTATTGACTAATGTAATGTCAAAAGAAAATATAAGACTAATAATTATTGGATTTGACTCCAAAACTATTCACTCAAATGCATCAAAGTACTTTGATGAAATAATTTACTTCAAATGAAATGTATACGGAAGACAAAAAAATTTACATTTTCACGAATGAAAATAAAGTTACGGAAGACGAGGCAGTATGGTCATACGACTATAGCCTACCCTAGAGGGGTAAATTAAAAAAAAAAATGTTTACTATTCAAATTATTACAAGCTTTCCAGAGAAATTCAGTAAGCATTTTATTTTGTGTGTTAAATATAAATGTGAATGGAAATAAAGGTTGGCTAACGAACGATGGATTATGTGAAGGTTGAAATGGTTATAATAAGCTTAACGGTCATTTCTATAGACTTTTGATCTGAAAATAACCAATAACCGGAATAAAAGATATACCTTCCCCAAAAGGGGATAATTCTATGCAGTATAATTATGTATGAATCAAGGTCCTAGCGATAAAACTAGTGTTGTAAAGAAAAGTAGGTACTTCTTTCATGTAAGTGGTATTACAGTAGGTATGAATTTATGGTACAGAGCCTCTAGCGGCGAGATTATGGACTGTATGTTTTTTAATGCAAACTAACTCGTTACATAATCACTCACTAACTTTCGCAGGTCATTAACTCTAGCCCTGCCTTTTTCTAACCCTAAAAACAGGATAGAGGCAGAAAGTTATGGGGTTTTAAGTTATGATTATGGTATCATTATGAATAAGTACGTTAACTTTTAGTAAAAACGAATCCTACATTATTATACCTACATGTCATGTCTTCGAATTTTTCGGACATTCCAGTTTTCTCAACCTTTTTTCTTCCCAGAATACAATTACCTTTACCTACATACATATTCTTTTCCGTGTTAAGAATTAATTCAATAGAATTTCAATCACGAACCATACAATGCGAATAATCACTGCCCGTCCCAGAATAGAATTTCATCTATAATGTCGCAATTATTAATGCAGCGGACACAACTGAAATTCTGTGTACTACGAATTTAATTATCTATTCGTATCGGGAACACCAGCCGCCATTATTATTAGTCTGCGCAAGACAAAATAGGGTTAGGTAATGTACCATACAGAGTGCATTCACTAACAGGTTTGACCTAAAGTACCTCCAACCCTGCTGTATAATTCATGTATATACTCTTTGTCAATTAGTTTAAATAACGTAATAATATGTAAGTATTTAATATGTTTAAATTCAATTATGGTTATGTAGGTAATTATTAATTACCCAGGCCAATTATAGGCCAAAATCGGTTACAATGCGCAGTGGGCAGTGGGCGAAGGTCCGCCTGAGACGCAGAAGGTTGCGGGTTCGATTCCTGTCACGGGACAAATGTTTGTAAGATCTGGAAATATTTGTCTCGGGACTGGGTGTTTTTCTATGTATAATATGTATGTATTTACAAAAAAAAAGTATTTAAGTAGTATATCAGTCATGTAGTTCCCATAATACAGCTCTGCTTAGTTTGGGGCTAGATGATGCTGTGTGAAAAATGTCCAGCATTTATTTATTATTATTATTATTATTAATTGGCGAAGATATCAAGATATACTCGTATCTTCGCCAATTTTTACCCGATTTTGATGATTATTTTGTTGTTGTATAGAAAATAATCTCGAGAAGGTCCCATAAAAGTTTTATTTCTTAGGGATTGCTACTTTTTCCGTAAAACTCAAAAAACATCATCATGTTATGGAGCCGCGACTAGCCAAAACACTTTTTGTGGGCTATTTCTCTTTTGTTTTTTATCCGAAAGAGTGTCATACCGAGTGACGTAAGCACGCGAAGAAGTCGGGTTTTTGATGTCTTATATTATACTACGACATGTTAATTTAATAACTAACGCATAAATTAAGAATGTGATATAAAGATGATCCAATAAATAAATAATTATTATTATTAATAATGTATTTAGAAGGCCAAGAGGAGCATCCAGTTGGGCTGGGTAGCGATCGGTAAACTACGTGAAATTTTTGGACAGCCGCTGGGGCAAACGAGTTCTTGATTGGAGGCCGTGTCTTGGCAAACATAATGGCGTGTAGATGTGGGATAAAATGAACTAAAATATCGGATTCATTGGCACGTATTGGGAAAGGTCTATGTTCAGCTGACTAATGTATGCTGATAATAATAATGATGATAACGAATGTATTTATAATCCATGTAAAGTAAACTTCACTAAATCATGAAAATCAAAACTAAATCATCAGGTATTTCTGTATTTCCTTCACTTTAAATGAGTAGGATAGTACTTTTAAGATTTTTATCATTAGTTTCGTATTTAATTTTTGGTTATATTTTGGCTAAGTCTAACAAAAAATACCTCTACGTGTGAAAAACCCCTAAAGGGTCTAGGTTGGAAACACTTTCCATATTTAACCATGCCAAATAGATCGCTTCTTTAATTTACATAACAGTATATTAAAACGAATCCAAAACCTTCATCAATGTTCCTATACAGGGTGTCCCGGAATGTGTATATAATGCCGGAAGGAGGTCATTGACACCGTAGTGGGGAACATTGTTTGTTCTACGACTTTTTGGATTTAGTAGTATGGAAACTTTGATGGTCAATTCATGAATGGAAAACATGGAAATCCAAAAAGTCGTAGAACAAACAATATTCCCCACCACGGTGTCAATAACCTCCTTCCGGCATTATATACACATTCCTGGACACCCTATATAGGATCGTTCATATTGAGGTCACAACTTATTTTTTTAGAAAGTAGACTATAAGCATTTAAAATAAGACTTACAATGCCATCACCAATGTTCCTGATCACACAAGGGATCAGCGCCGTGGATCCGATCTGTGAGGTCACCAATGTGTTGTTTTCTGTTTGGAAGTGCTTCTCAGGGGTTGAGTTGAAGATGTCTTCCAGCGGTGGAAAGGTGACCGTTAGCTCATTGTGCTCCGACTTGGCGGTTGGCGCTGATGATGGAATTGGCGATGATGGGCCTGGAAAGAATAAAAACTTTTTAATTTTATTGCTGCTAGCTTTTCCAACGGTCAAGTACATGTCACATACATAATCCCATACTATAATTCCCTGTATCGTAGGGATCAGGAACCACGAGTAGTATGATGGTAACAAATCAACCAGACCCAGAACAAATATCTGCGGAACATGGAAACATTAGTACCACAGCGGGAACCGAAATCGACCTCCTGCGTCTCAGCCAGCTCCTCGCCGCGTCACTGAGGTCGTCAATCATCCTATCTTACTAATATTATAAACGCGAAAGTTTGTGAGGATAGATGTTTGTTACTCTTTCACGCAAAAACTACTGAACGGATTCTGATGAAACTTTACAGTAAAATAGCTTATACATCAGAATAACACATAGGCTACTTTTCATCCGGGTACCATGCGGGCGAAGCCGTGGGTAGAAGCTAGTAATATTATGAACGCGAAAGTTTGTGAGGATGGATGTTTGTTACTCTTTCACGCAAAAACTACTGAACGGATTTTGATGAAACTTTACAGTAAAATAGCTTATACATCAGAATAACACATAGGCTACTTTTCATCCGGGTACCATACGGGTGAAGCCGTGGGTAGAAGCTAGTAATATTATGAACGCGAAAGTTTGTGAGGATGGATGTTTGTTACTCTTGCACGCAAAAACTACTGAATGGATTTTGATGAAGCTTTACAATAATATAGCTTATACATCAGAATCACACATAGGCTACTTTTTATTCGGGTACAACGCGGGCGAAGCCGAGGGTAAAAGCTAGTATACTAAATATTTCAAAATTTGTTACATACACACTACCCACCAAATAGTAAACTGATTTTAAATTAAATTATCTGATATAATGCTGAATCGTTGCCTGCATTAAGCCTGAATTCATAGTCGCGGGTTGAACAATCCCCCAAAATCTATCATTCAGCATTTGTCTTAGGCTGGGTGCATAAAAGTTACATTAGCACTTGAATTTTTAGTTAGCGCCTGAACAGGCCCTTTGACTATTCAAATAGGGCTCTCCTAGGGGACTGTTCAAACTGTGCACTGACAAATTCGGCCCTTAAAGTCATCGTTGAATATTCAAATGTGACTTTTATTTCACGCAGTCATAGTAACATAATAGCCATATACATACCTAAACGCAGCAATGCAAGAGTTACTGTTTGGCTGAAGAAATGAATAAAATAGCAGAAGCAGTTATAAATAAAGAAATGCAGCAACTCTTTTCTTTATAAGAAACTACCAATGAAATTATTTCAATAAAAAACGAGACGTCATTATTATACGAATGTAAATGGAACCCGCTTTAAACCGTCCACATAATCAACCATAAACACCAGCTCTATTCATTAAATATTCACATAATTTTATCTTAATTTCGGTCCACTTTTTACGTTCACGCCTCCACAAAACTCTCGTGAATTTTAAACACGCATATATATATTTAACAATCCAAAACAGTCTTAAACTATCCTAAAAGCTACATTCCATCCTTTATTCTCTAACGGGAAATTTGGTAAGAAAGAAAGAGATGGAGGTATATTATATGGAATGGAGCATTTGTTTTTATTTACCCGGAAAAACCTCTCGTTTATTGCGACTATTTAAAGCCTCAGTCACACAGAAAACAGGAAGACTCAGCTAAATAATACGCTTTTAAAACAATGAAAAAAAAATGTCTTTTATATACTTTTAAAATTACCTACTTAACTACTAACTACAAACTATTCGTTTCAATTGGCGAAGATATCGCAAAAACTATTGACCAAAAATATAAAGAAAGAAAGGAGATTCATTTATTTATTCATTTATTTTACAATTTTGCTGAAAGGATATAGGAACATATTTAAACACATTTTAGTAGGTACCGTGATAAGTAGGTAGGTAATTAGTAGGGACAAAATTACCTATTCCCCTCCAGTACGCGTGGGCAAAAAAGGGACTCAGCATATTGTGCAGCTCCATATCACCAAGATGTAAAGCTACGCTGGTCATCAGACAAGAATTTCCTTGTCTGATGACCAGCGTAGCGTAGCACATTATGTGTAATGTTGCCACCCGTGGTCTAGCCGAGGCTTTATCACGAGAGGTATTTAAGGGGTTGAAATTAGACAGAATGTAACGTACGGAGGATATTTATAACGAACTCAGGAAAACTGCAGGTTAGTTTGATGAAAACTTTACTGCGTGTTCTGTAGTGGAGATGAATTCTAATTACTGATGTAATTCTGTTACACCTACTTTTAGCGGTTGTGCCATGTCGCTGTTCTTTTAGCGGTTGTATCGTCATATCGCTGTTCTTTTAGAGGTTTGATCGTTATGTTGCTGTTTTTTTAGCAGTTGTATCGTCATGTCGCTGTTATTTTAGCGGTTGTATTGTCATGTCGCTGTTCTTTTAGCGGTTGTATCGTCATGTCGCTGTTCTTTTAGAGGTTTGATCGTTATCTTGCTGTTTTTTTAGCAGTTGTATCGTCATGTCGCTGTTATTTTAGCGGTTGTATTGTCATGTCGCTGTTCTTTTAGCGGTTGTATCGTCATGTCGCTGTTGTTTTAGCGGTTGTATTGTCATGTCGCTGTTCCTTTAGCGGTTGTATTGTCATGATGCTGTTCCTTTTGCGGTTTTATCGTCATTTCGCTGTTATTTTAGCGGTTGTATCGTCATGTCGCTGTTCTTTTAGCGGTTGTATCGTCATGACGCTGTTCTTTTAGCGGTTGTATCGTCATGACGCTGTTCTTTTAGCGGTTGTATCGTCACGTCGCTGTTCTTTCAAGGTTCAACCTGTGTTTAGTCAGAGACCGTCAGTAGAAAATAATGTGAACAAATTCTTATAATTTTGATAACAATTTCAATAACACTATAATGTTGATAGTTTATTTTCCTAGACTTGTGTTGTAGATCGTGCGTTCCTTCAAGGTACCTTTTAATTACGTATTTTTAGTAGGTAAAATAGCAGCAGGCAATAATTTTTTTTTTAAGTAGACCTAATATTATAATATCTGTGAGTAGACTATAAAATTTTATTCAAAAGCCTGTTTATTACGCTAACGCTAATTATCATTAAGTTCGTCCATGTACTTGTTTATCTTTTGCCATTAATCATTTATTTTTATCTAATAAATGAAACTAAACCAAATTAACAAAAGTTTTTTTTTCTAATAAAAACATCCCGGCCATTCTCAAAATCACATGAAATCCTCTGATCCAATGGTTACTTGGAAGAAATAGTCATAAGACCATTCATATTGTAAAAACGGGAATTTTCACGTACTGCACTATCGGTGAAGGCGCGACGCGGAAGGAGAAAGCCGCAACCACTCACCCTGATGAAGACTCTCGGAATGAGTCGAAACTTAGTCGGTGCCTTCACCGATAGTGCAGTACGTGAAAATTCCCGTTTTTACAATATAGTAAAAACGGGTCAAGTGAATAGTCAAGTCAACCCGTCAAGTCAACGGGTGAATAGTCAAGTTCACGATAGTTTTTGGAATAAAAAGTCATAAGACCATCCATTTGAATATGTAATTGTTTATTTTATAATATGTAAAATAAAGTATTTTCATTTATACACTAGTAGCAAACAACATAGCTTTGCTTGGCTGATATCAACAAGCCAAATAATCCAATTGCATAGAAAATTTAATTAAGAAGAACAAAATTAATTCAGAAGCCTAAGCCGTCATTAACAAATGCTCAAAATATGATTTAGAGGTGTAACAGAAGCTCAAATTAATATTAAAGCTTCACTTAATTAGAAGATAAGGTTTTTACTTCTATTAAGTAATTATGAGAATATTAATCAAAGAGGACAAATGTATGAGGAAAAATGATTTATAATATATAAATCATAATTATTGGTTATATAATTATTTCTAAATTCAACCCTAATTGTCGGACCTTTTTGCCGCTACAAGAACAACGCAGAAAAAGACGCGGGCGTTCACTAGCTTTCATACATTTTTTTTAATTCTCAGTTAAAATGGCTCATTCTACATAAAATCTGGGTAATAATTCCAGTCATAAATTGACGTGTCATTTTATATGCATAAAACTGTAATTTTTACGACTTATTGGAACTTATTAGTGTAATGGCATGAAACCTTCCCTTAAATCTAACGTTAACAAGATGGAACCAGTGAGTAACACAATAATACACCATTTTTTTTTTAAACAGACTACGAGCGCTGAACTGATTATCAAGGGATATATCCGCTATCATACTCGATCTTGCCGAACCACTAACCCGACCAGCAGACGGGGCGCCAGCCGTCAGTCTTAGTTTTAATAAATAAAATTACTTATTTCTTGCTTAATTTATATTTGTTAAACTTTATAAGAAATGTATAGATAGATAGGCAATGTATGTTTATGATTTAAGTTGTAATTTTTTTAATTTTTCGTTTTAAATGTATTACCCTCGGCGGTCGTGGCGTTGGCCATTGGACTCCACTGAAAACCAGCGCTGGATAGACACACCAGTGTTTATCCAGCACAACGCTGAGTGGAGGCCATATTTCCCTCAGACTCTGCTGCGCACACAATAAAGAAAATGTATTATTAATATTTAGTAGGTAGCATAAGTTTTTTGTGTAGTAGTTTTTAAGGTAAATAAAAATATTTTATTTCTTTCTTTTCTTCCTATCCCCTGAGTCTGGGTACGGTAAATTACTTCCATTTCAACCCCAAAATCTCATACTTAAAACATATCCGGCGTATATGTCAGTCAGATAATATACTATCCCGTACAGTTGAGTCGAAAAGGCATTTATCATGAGGATCTCACCAGCCCCGCCCACGTTGTTACCGTAGTCGTATGTCATAATATTCTGGATTGCTCTTACTGTATCTTAAAATGTTGGCTACAATTTTAAAAGGTTTCTTGTGAAATATCGTTCTCTGCACATGCACTGTTTACTTTTAAAATTCTTATATTTCGTTAAAACCCAGTTGTTGTGCCAAAGTCTAAAGTAATAAATAAACAACCAACAGATATATTATATAGTCCTAAAACCACACTAGAACTCCCTATGTCGTGGGTGTCAGGAACTATGTGTTCCGTGGTACCACTATATCCAGATCTGGGACAAATATTTGCAGAATGTGCAAACAATTGTCCCACAGCGAAAATCGAACTCGTTTATTATCATTATAAATCATATTTTATTTGCCCTATAATGGATCACACAGCTTAAAATAATGATTCTTGAATAATTATTATAAGTTTAACGGGTCTTTATCGCGTTTACCTTTTTTATTATTTTCCCGACGTTTCAACTGTATTGCAACAGCCGTGGTCACGGGATGACTGGAGTATACGGAGCTACCGTCGAGAAATAAAGGCAGTAGCCGCAACTACCCTCATTTCATCTTCAGAATCAGAAAATTCCATGTTCACATTACGGCACACTACACTAACCGTATCACCGCACTGCACAATTGGATCGCGACGCGAACACCTGTTTATCACGGGATTCCAGGACGCAGAGAGTCTATAGCCGTCTTCACGATTAAAATTTGGGTACTTCTTTATTTCAATCGCTTCACGAACCATTCTCTTACAATATTGGCGTTCACTGGATAGCACCTTAGGGTCATGAAGCTCGATCCAATGGTTTGGTCCTGAGTCCACAAGGTGCTCCGCTATGGCCGACTTGTTTATCTGGCGATTTTTGACAGCTGCAATATGCTCTTTGACCCTTTCAGCAATTGTCCGCTTCGTTTGCCCGATGTAAACGCGATAAAGACCCGTTAAACTTATAATAATTATGTTATCTAATCGCGAAAGTTTGAAAAATACTGATTCTTGAATATTTAGGAACATACTGTATCTACGAGATTATATGTATTAAGTAGTATTTTTTTATGCTTCATTGAGGAGAACAGTGAACTGATTGAGCTTTCTCAATCAGTACTATCCCTTGAAAAGAATTTAGTACAAACATTTTCAAAGCCCCAATTCTGAGACAGACCAAAACTAGAGCACGAAAAACCTGTGAATACAAAAATGGTAATTATTTATCTTCCGTTGGTAACAACAACTTTTTGTGGTCAGTTTGCTGTACTTTTTAGCTGACTGTGCGAAATGACTGCGGCTTTAAATGCTCAATTTGAAAGTTTTACTGAAAATGTTTGGAGTTGGTCTTTATTACTGTTCTGTTAGCCGCGTATGAGTGTTCGTTTTATGGCGTGAAACAGTGTTTTTTCGTATGTAAGTAGAAAATAGACAATTTGTGTTAGGGAATTTTCACGTATGAATGGTATTTAGCATGGTTACGGTACGTGAATATTCCCGTTTTACAATATTAATTATCATATTCACGATAGTTTTTGGAATAAAAAAGCAGGTTAGTGATTACACTCTCAGTCTACTTTCAAGCATCTTTTAATACAAATTTTGAAAGCAGAATAATTGTATGGATTATTTTAACTATGTCATATTTTTTTGACATTATTTTTTTAAATATATTTATGGATATACTATGACATTATTTTTAAAAATATATTTATGGATATTCTTCATTTTAACAGCCTGTATGTACCTCTACTACACTTATTTCAAATAAAATAACATAATTCAATGATACTTTATTCTAATATATTGATTGTATCTCACATATTTTGTCTTGTTGGGTATGTGTGTGTATGATTTATTTTCATCCTATATATTATTCCGTCATCTTCCTGCCCTTGTAGCACATTACGTGGGGTCGGCACAACATATTCTTCCACTCTTTTCCCATCCGCTCGACCGTTTTTTCGTCGACGCAAAATTTGTCTCCATGAAAAGCCCTTTTATTTTAACTTTTATATACAGCCATTGCCCACCCTGAAGGTCCATTCTAAATATTAGTGGGAAAAACTGAAGTTCGATGATTAGTTTCGGAGTTTACATCCAAACTTACAAACCACTTTACTATTCTCCTGTTGACGTTTCGTTTACTGTTTAGAGGTCTTTTGTCTAAACCACAGGGTCTCAAACTTATTTTGCCCACCGCCCACTTTGAGAATAAAAAAAATTCTAGCGCTCCCCAAAGTTTTTAAACAACAACCTATGTTTTCCCCTCTAGACTTAGCGCCCCCAATATCTTCTCGAGCCTTCTACCGCTCCCCTGAAGGCCTCCAGCGCCCACAAGGGGGCGTTATCGCCCACTTTGAGAAACAGTGGTCTAAACGGAATACACGGAGAATAGTACAGGACGTGGTATAGTCGTAATAATATTCTAAAATGATACCAAATCACTAATTAAATTCAACTATTTAAATTCAAAATAACATTATAAAGAGGTATAGTTCTATACCTCTTTATAATGTTATTATAATTAGTAAAAGAATCTAATAAAGTGTAAATAGAAGAGGCTCAATAAGAATTAACACTCTTCAATATTAAATTCAATATTAGTCAGAGAACCAAAGTTATCGACATAGCTCAACGAATTAGCAAGCTGAAGTGGCAGTGGGCCGGTCATATCTCGCGAAGAACCGATAATGATGATGATGATGATATTAAATTTGTCTGTTGGCATTTCTTCCATATATAGCCATAATTAAAATCATTTGTAGCCAAACTTTTTATGGAAAAACTTTATGCCTTCATTAGTCGTTTTGTAGGTTTCTTAAAGTTTGTTTTGCGAACTTTCCTAAGCGTGGTTACTGCGGAAAAGCGGTCACATCTACATGTAAAACCCAAACAGCTGAATTGACTAAGTTATTTTAAGTTATTTCTATGAAGCCGTAAACATTCCAAAGAAAACTTTTTTTTTTTAATATCATCTAGCCCCAAGCTAAGCAGAGCTTGTGTTATAGGTACTAGATGACTGATATACTTAAAACAATACATTACATAGATAGATTTTTTTTTATTATACATAGAAAAATACCCAGAACACCCGGAACAAATATTTGCAGATCGTACAAACATTTGTCCCAGGGCAGGAATCGAACCCGCAACCTCCTGTGTCGCAGGCGGACCTTCGCCCACCGCGCCACATCGGTCGTCAACTGAAGTTATTATTCAGTTCTGGCGAAATTGTAATAAATATGAAATAAAAAAACACCGAACAGCCATATACCGAGTCTTGATCTCACACGAGAATTCCCTGTGTCCTTGCTATCAGAAACTACGGGTGGTACCACAGCACCCAGGCCGGAACAAATATCTGAAGAACAGCAAAAAGCCCCACAGCGAGAATCAAACAGGCATCTTTTGCAGCTGCGTACTCTCGGGTTGCGCCACAGAGGTCATCATATCGTGTGTCATACAGCCAGATTGGTCGAAGCGACGCGTGACTAAAGCTGGCTCTTATCTGGGTCAATGCATTAGCATTGCCATTCAGCGTGGCAATGCAGCCAGCATTATGGGAATGATTCTTGGTAGAGATCTGGATCAGTTGACTTATTTACTTCTGTTATTGGCAACCCACCCAGGGAATCCTAGTACGGGGTCAAAATTATGTATAGGTAAGTATGTATCCATAGATCATTTGCCACGGTCTTTAGATAGCTAGCTGTTTCTTCTGTATTTTTGTATATATACCTACTTGAACGTATGAAAAAAAAAAGAATTATTGTGAAAACTGAGATCGTAGACGTAACTCAAAAAGCAGCTTGACTGAAATGCAATAGGGCCAGACATGTATGCCTTATGGAAAACTAACTCTTATGGAAAAGAGATACAAATGAAAAGGAAAATATTTCAACTTTATAAAATGTGCTCAAACTTTTTTAATGTATGTTTAAAATATTTACCTACCTGCTTGTGTGACAGCAAGTAGAATCGTAGCCCCAAAAAGATTGGATTTTTCATTATTCTATTTGAAAGTTGATTTAGTCTAGGTTAACCACACGTCACTTAAGACAGTACATGTAGCTACTTTAGTCTACGTTAACTACACGTCACTTAAATATATGTATCTATATTAAAAAAAACACACTCACAACTCTAATCTGATGGAAGGATGGATATCCCCAGATAAACGCACGATATACAGTGTGCAAAGTTGTTTAAGAATACTAATTAGGGGGTAGGCATTTGGCATATGCCCACGTTTTGCAAGTACCAGATAGCAAATTACATGTTGCAAGCCTATCGCCGCTTATTGGAACATTAACTGAAAGCCTTATATTTTTTATTCTAGGGCGTGCTGGTTCCCACACTACGATATTTTTACCACTTTAAATGCGCGTATAGATGTTTCAAATTAGAAAAACCGTTGTTCCAATCCACAACCTCTGAATCGGAAGTTGGTGTATCTGCCTAACCAGGGTGTCTAGAAAAATACGTCACACTTAGTTTTCCTTTCTCGCTAACGCAAATTTGTCAAGGTACACCTTGGCAGCAGAGGAATAACATTTCCACAGCTAATTTAATTTCCATACAATTTAATCTTACCGTAGGCATTAACGCCAACAGAAACTGGGGTCTAGACAAATACCACTTTCTGTTGTCGTTAACGCCTGCGGAAAGATTAATTTGTATGGAAATGACATTAGCTGTGGAAATATCACGTGACAGCTGCTAAGTTTTACCTTGACAAATTTGCGTTAGCGTAAAAGGAAAAGTAAGCGTGAGGTATTTGTCTAACACCCCTTGGTATTTGTCTAGACACGCTAACCAACATTATTTTTTTTTATTTTTTTTTATTTATCTTTATAATTACCTTCTCCAGCTCCAATGACGGTGTGAATGAGCAGCACCACGACACACAAACATCGCCGGCCCTCCACACTCATCGCTGCTAACACCTGGAGCAAAGAAAGCAATGGGTATGAGCATAAAGATACTGTCAAACACAATACATAAAGATAAACGCGATAAGGAACCGTATTGCCAGTGGTTTGGCTGATCAATGAGTGGCTTGAAGAAACTTGATGATCTTCCTCGAAGATACGCACTTAGGCCAGGTACAAACAAAACTATACAACCAAGATCACACCTAAAATTGGCCATACATAATGTCAATTTAAATCTGCAACAAACTCCCAAAACAAATCACAGAATTACAAAAAGATTCGCTTTTCACTAAAAGACTAAAATCATTCTTAATTGACAAATGCTACTATGACATTAAAGATTATTTAGACTAGAAAAATACAAAACCTTCTTAAAAATAAATAAAAAGTGACGTAAGTACCTATTTTGACTAATGAAAATTATAACAAAAGAAAAAATGACTAAACCTACTTAATTATGTTATTCCAAATGCTAGATACCTTGACACTTTGCCTACCTTGACTTTATTTTATTGTACCTACTAGTTTTTTGTTTACACAAAACTTCGGCCTGCCTACCTATCTATTGCTATACCATTAGACAGGGTTCATGTGAGATACATACCTATAAACACCATCTATGTACCTACCATGTAAAAGCACTAAATGTATTGAGGATTGAAGAATAGTTAAAAAAACCTAAAAAAACTATCGTGAACTTGACTATTCATATTGTAAAAACGGGAATCGTAGTGCATGACGCGAGGCGGAGGGAGCTAGTCGCGATCACTCACCCTGATGAAGACTCTCGGAATGAGTCGAAACTTAGTCGGTGCCTTCACCGATAGTGCAGTACGTGAAAATTTCCGTTTTTACAATATGAATAGTTACCTACCCTTAAAACAAGGGAACAACATTTGCGGGACAAATGTTTGCATCTACAAATATTTATCTGTGATCTGGGTTTTTTCTATGTATAATATGTATGTATTTACAAAAAAAATAATTAAAATGTGTAACCATGTAGATGACCATCATGGGAAATACAGTTGTGAACGTGTTTGTTTTTATTTCTATGTTCAACCCCTTACATACAGGTAGAATAAACGGCACTTGACAAAACGTTTCACAAGTATTTTTTTAACACTCCCACGCAAGAAATCTACCCATTTTCGATTCAAACAAACATCAAATATTATGAAGATAAATACCCCTAGAAAAATGTACCCTCATTCCCAAATTCCCTCATAAAAGAGCGTTTTGCGAACCAGCATTTTTCACAGCGCAACAATGCGAAAGAGATTAATTGTTTGTAATGGCTATCTATTCAGCGAGTTTGAATCCGAATAAAAACTCATTCAGACCTAAATTGATACAAGCTTTTGCATTTCAATGAATGTACGCGTGTAAGTTTGGATTCAAGGAACAGTGAAAGTCATTTTGTGACGGTTTCACGCCCTGACAGGCTATTTTGGGTGTGGTTATATCATATTTTATTTATTTCAGCCTTAAACAGTATCTATACTTAAAATAAAGCGGAAGAGTTGTTTTTTTTATTCCAAAAACTATCGTGAACTTGACTATTCATATTGTACGTGACTTGCTCCCTCCGCGTCACGCGTAGTGCACGGTGTGACGCGGAGGGAGCAAGTCGCGTTCACTCACCCTGATGAAGACTCTCGGAATGAGTCGAAACTTAGTCGGTACCTTCACCGATAGTGCAGTACGTGAAAATTCCTGTTTTTACAATATGACTAGTTGTTTTTTTTTTACGTTTGAACGCGTTAATCGCTGGAACTAACAGTTGGTTTGATATTATTGCATTTGACAGCCCCATTCATGAGGAAGTTTAAAGGCTATTTAACATCTCGCTACGACCCTTAGAAGCCGAGATGCGGCACGGAGGGCTGGGCGCGCGGGTGGCACAGCTAGTATATAAATAAAAAAAAATGTTCGTTGCTAAGTGTATCACTTGAGAACGGCTGGACCAATTTTGTCTAATTTTGTCATTTTGTTTTATAATATTCGTAATAGTACAATTAGTTTTTTTTTTGGAAAGAATAATCCTATTACTATTATAAACGTGAAAGTTTGTGATGATGGATGTTTGTTACTCTTTCACGCAATAACTACAGAACGGATTTTGATGAAACTTTACAGTCATATAGCATAAACATCAGAATAACATATAGGCTACTTTTTATTAGTACCACGCGGATGCAGGTGAAGCCATGAGCAGAAGTTAGTTGGAAAATATGCCCGAAATATGTAAAAAACGTTGTATATACAAATCACTGTAATCAATGACCACTGATCTTGATTGTCTAATGTAATGACAATAAAACAGCTCTGATTTCTATCATGGGAAAAATCAAATCATTATCGTATTTTTTCCTTCTACAGATTTCCGCGTTTTCATGTTGGCAGGCGATTCCAAAGCAGCTTTACCCATCGTGAAATTACTACAAATTGAAAATAAATTACAGGTTAATTTGGCCAGTTCTACAAATAGCATTCTAAACTGTACAATTCCACAATTCCACACGTGTAATTGCAGGTTTGCCAGTGGAGCGAATAGGGGATTTAATAGGCTTTAGATGTCAATTACTCTGACACAAAGGTTAACGGGCTCAGCAAGGGTTAATGAATAGGAAATTCGGTTAGTGTTACTAATTTAACTGACATTATGATGGTTAAATTTAAGTGTAGGAGGCGTTTTATTTCGGACTGCCCAAAAGGAGGGTAATATTTTGTTTTTATATCAAACTCAAGCTTCGCACGGGTCATCTAAATTTCCGACTTTTCCTTCATATATATTTTTTGACGACCTCTGAGGCGGGTTTGATTCGCGCCGCGGGACAAATGTTTTATGATCTGCAAATCTTTGTCTCGGGGTCAGGTTATTTTCCTTGTGTCATAAGCATTTACAAAAAAAAGTAGTATATCAGTCATGTAGTTCCCATAACATAAGCTATGCTTACTTCTGGGCTAGATTTTGCTGTGTGAAAATGTCCAGCATTTTTTATTTGTTATGCTACATACACTTTATACGTTTATATACCAAATGCCCCACGCATTGTGGTGTGGGGCATTTAATGTATAAACGTATGGAATTCAAATTGCCACTCGGCTGATATGTTTGTGTTTGAATCACTTCTGAAAATTGCCCGTAGCTTCCATACATATTTTAATATTTATAACTGTTGGTATTGTGAGGGTTGGTCTATATTTAAAACTAACGGCCCACGGCTTCGCCCGTGTACTCCGATAAAAACGCAGATGAAAACTGCGCACTATGGCAGCGTACGTAAGAAACTTAATCGCTTTCTTACGAACGAATTACTTTGCAAAGTTGGTCTCTACGAAAAGCCCTTTTATCTTAACGGAATAATATATATTATAGCCTATGTCTACCCTGAAGGCCCATTATAAATATTGGTGAAAGAGTTTATAAAATCGGATGTTAGAAAACAGTTCTAAATGATCCGTGTTTACTTGTTCTTTGAATGAATGTCGCATTACGAGAAGAGTGTTACATATAAATATGAATTGGAACAAGAGAAGAGGTAGGCCAAAGAAAATATGGATGGATTGTCTGAAAAATGACATGCATAAGAGATGGCGTTTGATAGAGGAGAGTGGAAGAAAATATGTGCCGACCCCCCACGTAATGTGGGATAAGGACGAAAAGATAATGATGAGGCATTAAGGATCCCGCGTACAGTACTCATTACTTAAATTCGAAGCGCGTCCAAAAATATAGCCATCTCTTTTTGACTGACGCAGGCCCGCCCGTGCTTGTGCGATAGCAATATTAGCCGTTCAGAATTTGTAATAAATTTGGTGGTGTTCCGTAATACCAAAAAAGATGAATGAAAACTTGTTGTATTTTTCACATTGTGTGTTATTCTGTAACTAGACAATATAATCTATGTACTTAACCAAACGATACGTAAGATATTGTTGTTTTTAATACGAAACAAATAAGAAACATGTCATGTATGACGTAAAATATCCAAAATGCGATTCGTTTACGTTTCATTTTAGGTAAGTATTTTGAAAAAATATAAAGCAAGGTACGTTGATAAATTCTAATACTATTCGAATGCAAATAATAATATAATATAGTGGAAATAAGCTCTATATAACATAAATAAATACTGTTATAAAATTAACACTATACTTACATAAAATAAAGCGAATAGTTTAAAATTTAAAGGAATAAAATGGTTTTTTTATTTATTTTTGGTAGATAGTGCCTACTGTGACATACCTCACAGATATTAGTTCATTATACGATCTTTAAATATAGCTAGGGATGGGGATATTTTCATTGAGAAAGGTTATACGTTCCTATGTCTCACTGCTTGGATCGTAAACGAGTTATCGTAAAAGCCAGTGCTGTTTGCAGGGGGTTTTCTAATGAGCAAACGACACGGGAAGGATGGGAACTATGAAGAAACTCAAATTGTTGCTTCAGGAAGGAGCCAGGGAATTGTAGAGAATGTTGTAAAGAAGGGAAAGGATCTGAGTATTCCGGCGAAAACGGATAGGGAGCCACTTGAGCTTGAACTCAGAAATGTCAAATTTTCGTAATCCGAAGATAACCTGATGCATACATTCTGTAGACGCTCAAGTTTATTGAGTTATATGAAAGTAAGTATATGTCATAAAAAAATGTCATAACTAGTTATTTTTTTTTATTTATAAAAAAACCAATGTCATATAAATAAAGCATTCCTATTCTAACTAACAAAAAATAATCTCGATTGAGAATCAAATTTGTTGAATAACAATGATTTACCACTCAACATTAACGAAATTTATAACGAAATATTATCTTTCATAGCTCTCTACGTCTTCTTAATATAATATATTATATATTTATATATATATATATATCTATTGCTGTTAGGTGTATTTTTATAAGTATAGATAATTATGTATGTTATTAATGTAGTTTATTTTAATTGCTTTTATTTTTAACTTCTATCGGTCTCTATAATGTTGGTTGTATGCCCGCCTTATTTGTTCTTCCAGTTTCTGTCCATCCAAAGGTTGCCTGGAAAACGCTTTCAGCGATAAGGTCATCCATTATACCACTAGGTATTATTATAATTTCTTTTTCGTGTTTCTTTTGTATTTACTAGTGTACAATAAAGATATATTATATTATATTCTATTTATCGAGGCTCAACTTCAGACGCTAATAGAACAGTGTAGAACTCAACACTCAAATAACAAAGAGAATAACGATATTAGAGGTTTTAAGCCTCTCGTATACTTGACAAGAATAACTGGCTTTTTGGCTCAGATTTAATTCTAGCATCAACTAAAATAAATTGTATTATAATTTGTTTGCGTGTTAAAATTACATTACTATTTTAGGATATTATTACGATTAAACCACGTACTTTATTTTATTCCTGAGGATCTATGCTGAGTTTTGTAAAATGTTAAAACACTCGTTCTAGCATGTGCCCCTTTGCCCCCCGATCTTCGGCGCCATCAGGGGACAACGGCAATTTATTTTTCCTTTTTTGCCATCTAGTATGAAATGAATCAAGATGAACACGAATTTTATATTCAAAAATTCATATGGCATGCTGATTATAACATGAGGTTAAATGTAAAATCAAAGATGACCCATTAAATTTTTATTTTTTTATGTGATTATTATGTATTGTGTTAGACGAATTTCAGGATGCTGATTATACCGTGACCGAATCGATCATTTTGAGCCGATTTCGAGCACGTATTTACAAATTGCGATCTCTAGCTGTATTACGAATATTGGCTCGTGAAGCGACTCGATTGCGTCGAGTGCGAAAGATTCGTTACGCTTCGGACCATCTGTCAAAATCAAAATTCATTCAAATTGCAATCTCTAGTGCCAATTCTGACAGCTCAACGGTCGAAGTTTGTCGAATTTCGACAGACGTTCAACGTTTCAATCCACGGCTTAAATTATTTTGTTGGAGAGAGTACATAAAATTGAACGTATTCCAAGACAAATATTTGACAAATACTTGTCCTGCGGCGGGCGTCGAACAAACAACCTTCTGAGTCTCAGGCGGGCCTTCGCCCACTGCGCCACAGAGGTCGTCAACTAAATATAAATAATGCTGGACATACTCACACAGCATCATCTAGCCCCAAAGTAAGCAGAGCTTGTGTTATGGGAACTACATGATTGATATACTACTTATATACTTATATAGATATATAGATTTGTAAGCCAATGAAAAACCCCTAAAAATATATTTGATTCTTGTTCTTACATTGAAACAACCTTCTCGTTCGATGCATGTACAAAAAAAACAAGGACCAAGCTACATAGGTACCATGTTTTGTTTAGCTAACCTAAAGAGAATACAATCATCAATGTAAGCAAAATTACGAGTTTTTGCATATCCATTTTGCAGGCTTACCTCCTTTCGACCCCCCGATAGGAGATGAATGAATAGGGGCGGCGAGCGAATGTGAAGATAGGAGGCTCTGCCGCCCAAGAGAGAGAGGGATTGGAGTCACCAGTCGAGTCACAGAAGGAAAATTGTTCCCGCGGCTCGGCTACAATGGCGAGAGAGGAACACCGGAGGAGTTTTAGTGGGTATTCTGACCTTTTTAGGGCGGCGAGTCCGACATAACTCCGGTCTCCCCGGACCGTATATATTCGTCAATGAAATTTTCCCTCCGAAAAAAGTCTAAGGTATCCTCTTTCTCGTAGCTACCCATAAAAGCCAAGTTAATGACCTACAGTTCTTCAAGTACCTATAAAGATTAGGCAGGTACTTACCTACCTAGTAGTACATAACCTCCATACTAAAATGTATGTACCTATATTTTTTCGGGTGGATGATATAAAACCATATTGCGATAACGGATAAAGTGGGCTTAAGCACCAATAGTCACACCAAAACATCAGACGAAATATACAAAGTCTACAGACAGTAGCGTTTGCCTTGCAAGATTTTTTATAGCTATTCATATTGTAAAAACGGGAATTTTCACGTACTGCACTATCGGTGAAGGCACCGACTAAGTTTCGACTCATTCCGAGAGCTGAGATTTTTTATAGCTGTTGTTATGACCTTTTGATTGATCTACATTTTAATGGCGGTAACTCCTACCTTTTTTTTATCTTTCAGAGTGAGCAATGAAATCATATAGACTTTTTTTTTTTGATCACAATACGAAATGTACACATAATATTAATGACAGAACACACTAATAATAAAATTGACGATGTAATTAGAAGCAAATTCAATGCTTCTCCTTTCGGAGCAGTCAGATAAATAAACAATATTGTTTTCGACTATAGAACCAGATAAAACAAAACTAAAAATAACACAGGTATCAGGAGTTTATCGTTCTCAGTCTCAGATAAAATATTTTGTTTGGAGTACTATCCCATTAATGTTCCTAGATTATTCAACTTTTAACCTATCAGCGTTGACTTATTTACATTTCCAAAATTGATTCCAAATTCCAAGATAATGTTTTCATATTGTAAAAACGGGAATTTTCACGTACCGTACTATCGGTGAAGGCACCGACTAAGTTTCGACTCATTCCGAGTACTCGACACGGAGGGAGAACGTCGCGATCACTCACCCTGATGAAGACTTTCGGAATGAGTCTAATATCATATGACTAATATCATCATCTTCTTCTCTTTATCCCACATTACGTGGGGTCCGCACAACATGTTTTCTTCTTCCACTCTTCTCTATCAGCCGTCATCTCAGTACTCACTCCTTTCTTAATCATGTAATTCTTTACACAATCCATCCATCTTTTCTTTGGCCTACCTCTGCTTTTATTTCCATCTACATTCATTTTAAACACTCTTCTAGTAATGTGACATTCTTCCCTCCTCATGACATGCCCATACCATCCTAACCTATTACTCCTCAACTTTTCCGTCACGGGTGCTACTTTCAAATTTCCCCTGATATAGTCATTCTTTATTTTGTCCATTCTAGTAACATCACACGTCCATCTCAACATTCGCATCTCAGCTGTTTGCACTCTTCTTTCATCAATCTCTTTGGTTGCCCAACACTCCGATTCATACAATACGACAGGTCTTATGATCGTTTTGTAATTTTTTCCTATACTAATATAATAATATTAATATTTTAGTAATACAAAAGTCATGTTAGTTTTTTTTTGTATTAGATTCGTAGTAATAGTAGAATGTAAACAGTGTGCATGCTTCGGATGAAAATATGTAAATGTCAAATCCTACTAATATTACAAACGTGAAAGTTTGTGAGGATGGATGTGTGTTACTCTTTTACGCAAAAACTACTGAACGGACTTTAATGAAATTTACAGTAATGGGTACCACGTAGGTGAAGCCGTGGGCGGAAGCTAGTGCCTTCATAAAAACTCCGACATTAGAGTTGGCCTTTTATGTACATAATAAGATTTTTCTGATCGCAGGCACTGTTAAAATTGGAAATTCAGCTAAATTAAGCAAATTCTACTTTGATGAAACAGCCGTTAGAAATTAAACTGATCTCTCCAAGTTCGATTTAAGTTTAACTTTGTTAGAAGTTTTAGCAGACTAGGCAAAGCAAGTGAAATTAGGTTTTAAATTTAAGTGGAGCTTAAGTTATGTATTTTAATTTTTTTAACAGATGTAAGAGCTGATACTGCGTAATTAAAGTACCTATTTAAACAGTCCTAACTTTTTAACAAGTTTTCATTTAATTTTTTTGATTTTTGAGTTTTAATTTTTTTTTCTCAAATTATAGGCTAGTCCATTAAGAATAAATTGGATGGATTGGAGTTTCTAACGATATATCAAGGTTTAGAGAAAACAAAAATTACAATTATTTATTATAAAAAATAACTTACCTAATATTATTTTTAGAAAATAAATTCTTTAAAACAAACTCAAAATTCAAACTCAAAAACTACTACAAAAATATACTAGAGAACTAAAACGAGAAAAATAATTAAATTTCAGATTATTATCACATGCGCTACCTATTGAACTATTTAAGTGCTTCTCCGTTCAACCCACAATTTTTCTACCCAATATTATTTTTACCCGTTCAACCCAAAACATATGCTCCGTTCTACCCAATCCAAAAATCTAAGTCATAGTGTATTCTTAACAGTACAGACACCATAATATATTTGAAGTCGATCAGTGCTTTGTTGAAAGTGTTTACTTTACTTTATAGACGAACATAAGAACCTCCTATTTTTTTGAAGCCGATTAGAGATCAAGCATTCAGTTACGAAAAAGAGATCAATAAAAAAGCGTTATAAAAAAATGCTGGTCATTTTTCACACAGCATCATCCAGCCCCAAACTAAGCAGAGCTTGTATTATGGGAACTAAATGACTGATGTACTACTTATATACTTTTTTTTGTAAATACATATAAATAATTCATAGAAAACACCCAGACCCGATAAAAATATTTGCAGATCATACAAAAACATTTGTCCCGAGGCGGAAATATATTTTGATGTTGGACAGATTACTATGAAAACATGTGTCAAAAAGCTTTGATTGGGATCTTACCACTCGTTGCTGTGTTGGTGAACTTGGGCTTTGGGATATTAGCGTTTAACCATGCTCTTAAACTGCAGGTAACTGCCGCTTAGTCTTGTCTTGTTTTAGATACACACAGATGAACCAAACCACAGGCAAAAGCTGGTATTCAATTCGAATGTGCACTTTACGATCAGATGGATTTCAATAATGGCTCTGTGGCTTTAGTTTCAGAGCGGAGTTTGCACACATTTCTAATGATTTATCTGTCTAGGTTTGCCAATTAGAGGTGTAAATTATATTACGCTCAGAATCTATCAGTATCTATTTATTTTAATACTTAACAAACACATATACTCGTACATACTCCTGATCCTACACTAGTTTCTCTGTGTCATGTGTATCAAGAACTACAAATCAATGAATGTGGTATGTCTAGAAAGACTAATTAATGAATGGGGTATGTCTAGAAGGACTTATCAATGAATGGGGTATGTAGAAGGACTAATCAGTGAATGGGGTATGTCTAGAAGGATTAATCAATGAACGGGGTATGTCTAGAAGGACTAATCAATAAATGGGGTGTGACTAAATAGACTAATCAATGAATGTGGTATGTCTAGAAAGGCTAATCAATGAATGGGGTGTGACTAGAAAGACCAATCAATGAATGGGGTATGTCTAGATAGACTAATCAATGAATGGGGTATGTCTAGATATACTAATCAATGAATTTGACGACCTCTGTGGCGCAGTGGGCGAAGGTCCGCCTGAGACGCAGAAGGTTGCGGGTTCAATTCCCGCCACGGGACAAATGTTTGTATCTGCAAATATTTGTCTCAGGTCAGGGTGTTTTCTATGTATATTATGTATGTATTTACAAAAAAAATATGTATATAAGTAGTATATCAGTCATGTAGTTCCCATAATACAAGCTCTGCTTAGTTTGGGGCTAGATGATGCTGTGTGAAAATGTCCAGCATTATTTATTTTATTTTATAATGTGGTATGTCTAGAAGGACTAATGTGGCACATTATTCTTCAAACTGGTCACTGACCCAAAGAAAGGCATTAAAATAAAAACGAGACGAGTAAAAAGAAGACGATTGTGGAGAAACAATCATAACAGTGTATTGTCTCTACTGTTGTAGGGTAAATGCAAGATGGCTACGTATTAAATTATGAAAAAATAAAAAACATTTTCTCTACTAACGATTGTTTGAGCTTTCAATCCAATGTTCAAACGTTGTATTGTATAATCAAAGTAAAACAAAACCATTTAAGGTCTCTCGACACAGGCGCGGAATACCGGATAGAATACCGACCGTAGATGGTTTCAGTACCAAAAATATTCTGAAGGGATTTATAAATATCTACCTGTATTTCACAGCAATGTGTAGTATCGCCTCGATCATCATTAAAAATAAACCATTATTTCGTTAAATACATAATGTAGATAATTGTTGTAGGATCACGGTACTTGTCGTTTCTGATACCACCGACACAGGGAATCCTAGACGTCAAGACTTCGTGGCTATCGGGTATTTTTTATTTATAAATACGGCACGGCTCCCTAACGGAAAGTGTTACCAAACATAGTGTAGGTACATAATAATGCGTGATGGTCAAAGTAGACTCGGAGAAAACCTAAGTTCCAAAAACTATCGTGAATTTGATTATTCATATTGTAAAAATAGGAATTTTCATGTACCGCACTATCGGTGAAGACACTGTCTAAGTTTCGACTCAGTCTTCATCAGGGTGAGTAATCGCGACGCGGAGGGATAGAGTCGGTTCCTTCACCGATAGTGCGGTACGTGAAAATTTCCGTTTTTACAATATGAAAAACCTAGGTTGGTATCACACCTGTGTGGAAGAGTCTTTATTCTCGCTTCAATGCTTTGTCCAAAGTCCAGACAATCGAAAATCTAGGTACCTGAGTCACTGGCCACAATACTTGACAGGCTTCTACAAAAGAGGTCTTAAAAGGGGGGAGGGGGCGGCCATTGTTTTATTAACGACCTGAGTTTATTGTTGCTTGAGTAGTGAAGTCGGCATCAAGACAATGTATTTAAGCACCTATTCATCTGAAGTATCCTAAAATGAGGCGAACATTACTTCTTTTTTTATTATTAAAAACTAGGGACGCGGCTTCGCACGGGTCATCCAAATTTGTGAATTTTCCAGTGGATTTTACAAAAAAATCGGCTGTAGTCCTACTTGATATCCTCCAAGATCTATATATAATACGTATGTATTAAAAAAAAGCATAATGCAGTCATGTAGTTCCCATAACACAAGCTCCTGGGGCTAGATGATGCTGTGTGAAAATGTCCATTAGTTTTTATTTATTTTATTATTTACTAGCTTCTACCTACGGCTTCGTCCGCGTGGTACCCGGATAAAAAGTAGCCTTTGTGTTTTTCTGATGTATAAGCTATATTACTGTAAAGTTGCATCGGAATCCGTTCAGTGGTTTTTGCGTGAAAGAGGAACAAACATCCTCACAAATATTCACGTTAGAAGCTAGTAATATTATAATATTACTAGCTTCTGCCCAGGCTTCGCCGCATGGTACCTGGATAAAAAGTAACCGTTGTGTTATTCTGATGTATAAGCTATATTACTGTCAAGTTTCATTGGAATCCGTTTAGTGGTTTTTGCGTGAAAGAGGAACAAACATCCTCACAAATATTCACTTTAGAAGCTAGTAATATTATAATATTACTAGCTTCTGCCCAGGCTTCGCACGCATGGTACCTGGATAAAAAGTAACCTATGTGTTATTCTGATGTATAAGCTATATTACTATAAAGTTTCATCGGAATCCGTTCAGTGGTTTTTGCGTGAAAGAGGAACAAACATCCTCACAAATATTCACGTTAGAAGCTAGTAATATTATAATATTACTGGCTTCTGCCCAGGCTTCGCCCGCATGGTACCTGGATAAAAAGTAACCTATGTGTTATTCTGATGTATAAGCTATATTACTATAAAGTTTCATCGGAATCCGTTCAGTGGTTTTTGCGTGAAAGAGGAACAAACATCCTCACAAATATTCACGTTTATAATATTAGTAGGATAATGTATATAATATGATTATAGTAGGATAGGATTTAGTGATCTTTAAACATGGACGCACCCATTTGAGTACGGCTCTCATACACAAAACGCAAAATCGGCTAAAAACGAGTAAAATCTAGATCCAGACTTATCGTAATAAATATAATATATAAAACTTGGCGACATGTTGACGTATTCATCACATAAGCAGACACGTAAAACTTTACGACAACCTATCCTTATGCTTTGACCCCGTTATTAACAAACGTGGTACATGATAGTTTAGTTTCAGATAAGCGTTTGTTCCGAAAAGAAAGAAAATGGAGAAAACTTGATGAAGCAACATTAACTATGCTTATAAATAATACGGTAATGTAATTTTATATATTGAACATGTTATGTAGTAAGGCATAACAAGAGATGTTCGTAACAAGAAAATGTTCCTTAACTTTTTATTACCCATATCATAAATACAATCAAAGTTTTCTATTGAAGATGAACTGTCCGTTTAGCATGAGGACCTAAGACAACAGTTTTCTCGACCGAAGAGAAGACAAACAGTATTTTGTCCCTTTCTTTTTTGACGTAATAGACGACAGATATAGATTTTATCTTCTCTTTCGTAAACAAAACGTTGTCTTAAGTGCTCATTCTATGTGAGCTGGATGTGCGATCATAGCTACATTTAAAAGGTCCATCCTACTAATATTATAAACGCGAAAGTTTGTGAGGATGTTTGTTCCTCTTTCACGCAAAAACTGCTGAATGCATTTTGATGAAACTTTACAGTAATATAGCTTATACATCAGAATAAAACACAGGCTAATTATTATCCGGGTACCACGCGGGCGAAGCCATGGGCAGAGGCTAGTAATATTATAAACGCGAAAGTTTGTGAGGATGTTTGTTCCTCTTTCACGCAAAAACTACTGAACGAATTTTGATGAAACTTTACAGTAATATAGCTTGTATATCAGAATAACACATAGGCTAATTTTAATCCGGGTACCACGCGGGCGAAGCCATGGGCTGAGGCTAGTACAAAATAAATACAAAATAAAGTAAACAGCAATATCCCATTACGTGCTTACGAAATGAGTTTATAATCTCATTTTTACGTCACGACTTAGCTTACAACGAAAATGTTTTTATCTTGGGAAATGACGTATTTTCAAGTATTTTGAAAATAAGTACGTAATTTTCTGAGCGAGCGAAGATAAAGTAAATAAAGGTTTATGTGAGTCTACATATACCGGCTTGAAGTCTAGTCCAACTGAGGTTCAATAGAGTCGGGTTTGAATTCTGATGCATGACAATTTCTAGCTTTCTTATAGCCTTTTGGGGTTGAGACTCTGGATCTGTGGGGAACGGGGTCCTACGCGTATTATAAACTAGCCTCTGCCCACGGCTTCGCCCGCGTTGTACCTAAATAAAAAATAGCCTATGTGTTATTCTGATGTATAAGCTATATTACTGTAAAGTTTCATCAAAATACGTTCAGTAGTTTTTGCGTGAAAGAGTAACAAACATCCTCTCAAACTTTCGCGTTAATAATAGTAGTAGGATTTCAGGGCGACTATGTCACGTGACTGCTGTCAAGTTTAACCTTGACAAATCTGCGTTAGCGTGAAAGGTAAACTACGCGTGAGGTATTTGTCTAGACACTAGCATTGCCATTCAGATTGGCTACGCAGCCAGCATTCTGGGAATGCTTCCGTCTGATAGTAATCTGGATTAGTTACCTATATGTAGATCACTTAGCTAGCTATTTCATATGTATTTTTGGTATATACCTTTATCTGTAATGTTCGTTCCTGTCTGGGTTTTTATGGCACGGCAGCCATAGTTTCTGATACCTATGATACAGTGAATCTTAGTGTGGTAGAAACAAATTGCTCTAGCAAATAGTGTGATAGAAATGTTCTAAACTTCTATATCTTGAAAATTAAAAGTTTTATGATGATTATAACAGAACTGAACACACAAGAAAATTTAAAATTGAGTTCAGAGCTAATAAAATAATGATAAAAGAGAATAATAAAATAATAATAAATATATTTGGCTATAATTGAGTTTTAGATCTTTCGGGATAAAATAAAAACTACTTCAAATAACGGTTTAAGAAAAAATCAATATAAAATTCCATCTCTTATTTTTTCACAGGGGTAGGAATTTTTCATAAAATTTATACAAGGCCACCCTTGAAGTTATACCCTACTCATTAAAAAAAAACATTAAAATCGTTTCACAATCGTCGAAGACAAACATACGCACAAAAACTGCAGAAGAAATGAGTAACTGCTCCTTTTTTTAAGGCGATTGAAAAATTAACTCCTCTTAACGTTCTTTCTGAGGCGCAGTGGGTGAAGGCCCGCCTGAGACGCAAGAGGTTGCGGGTTCGATTCCCGCCGCGGGACAAATGTTTGTATGACCTACAAATATTTGTCTCGGGTCTGGGTGTTTTCTATGTATAATATATATGTATCTACAAAAAAAAATATATATCAGTCATGTAGTTCCCATAATACAAGCTCTGCTTAGTTTGGGCTAGATGATGGTGTGTGGAAAACGTCCAGCATTTTTTTTCTATGTATAATATATACAGTGGTGGTCATATAATTAGAAACACCAACCCTGTCTTCTATTTTCATTACAAATTAACATCATAACTAATTTTTAATGTGCCATAGAGGGCTCCTACGTATTTATATGGATGTATCGGTTCTTTTAAAGTATTACTATACGAGTTTAGTAATAACAAACAACAATTTTGATATAAAAATATAACATTTTAATAAAAAGTCTATTAAAATACATGGACTAAAGTGGACAACTAATTAGAAACAAAAAAAACAACAATATAAACATTAACTAAGTGAACAAAACCACATTTAATTTGAATAATACTATGAATACTACATCCAAAACCGATTAGTACTGTTAGTACTTGGTAGGGTACCCTCTGTTGTCGATTACAGCTTTACAACGACGTGGCATTGATTCTATCAGTTTTTCACACGTTTCCAAAGGAATACATCTCCAAGCTTCTACAAATGCGTCGTAAAGTTGGTTGATATTGGTGATATGCTCATCCGACAATGTTTTCTTCACAGTGTGCCACAAGTTCTCTATCGGATTTAAATCCGGACTATTAGCAGGCCACTCTAACACTGTCACCAATTGTTGTCTGAGAAACGCTTTAACGCTGTTTGCTGTATGCTTTGGATCATTATCGTGCTGAAAAATAAAAATATGGGATCATTGTCTCCTCCAAGATTTTTTTGTATTGAAACTGATCCATCAGCCCTTCAATCTTTCTCACGAGACCAACTCCGTATCCGGAAAAGCATCCCCATACTTTAACATTTCCACCGCCGTGCTTAACTGTTTTTATAGTGTACTTGTTATTCAAAGCCTCGTTGATTGGTCGCCGTACGTATCGTTTTCCGTCGGAATTTACCAAATTTACTTTAGTTTCATCTGAAAACAAAACTTTTCTCGAAGACTCTCGGAATGAGTCGAAACTTAGTCGGTGCCTTCACCGATAGTGCAGTACGTGAAAATTCCCGTTTTTACAATATGAATACATTATATCGGTCATCTATGTAGTTCCCTTAATATAAGCTCTACTTAGCTTGGGGCTAGATGATTCTGTGTGAAATATGTGCAGCATTATGTATTTATTAACTACCGTGAGAAGTCTTAATCTCCAAATTAGTCGGTACACATCCTATTCTCCCAAATTCACGTGAAGCTATTCAGGGTATGCCCACCCGAATTCCGTAACAGGTGATGGGAAAGTTTTAATTATTTCCAGTTTGGAGTTTGCGTGTTGAAAAAGTTGAAAATCCCATTGGGCTTAAAGAGATTTTATATTTTTATGTGATAATCTGACAGGCAAATAATTTTCATTTATATAACCTGTTATTTTACCTTTCATATAAGTACCTAATAGGTTTATTTACAAGAATAATGTAACTATTATTAGAGATATACACAGAAATCACAGATTAAATAAGCCACCAAAATCATTTGACGACCTCTGTGGCGCAGTGGGCGAAGGTCCGCCTGAGACGCAGCAGGTTGCGGGTTCAATTCCCGCCACGGGACAAATGTGTGTATCTGCAAATATTTGTCTTAGGTCTGGGTGTTTTCTATGTATATTATGTATGTATTTACAAAAAAATTATATAAGTAGTATATCAGTCATGTAGTTCCCATAATACAAGTTCTGCTTAGTTTGGGGCTAGATGATGCTGTGTGGAAATGTCCAGCATTATTTATTTATTTATTCCAGCATTATTTATCTTTTTTGTTGACACATTATAGAGTCCTGACCCCTATAGTAGGATTCCCTGTGTCGTAGTTATCAGGAACTACGAGTACTGTGGTACCACATCACAAGCGATCTATTGATAGCTCAACTTATTTAGACCAGACCACAACAGAAGCGTCCCCAAAGTTGGCTGTATTATCACGCTGAATGGCAATGCTAATGCGTTAACCCATTTAAGTGCCAGCCTTTGGGTCAGCGTGACTTCAAACATAATCTCTTAATTATATTTTAATAAAGTTATTCTTTGTCCTAGCTACGTTTTATGAATGCAAAAATGCAGTATAAAGATTTTTAAAATAAGATGAGATGCTCTTCTTAACCGACTTAAAAAATACGAGCAGGTTTTCAATTCAGTAATATATTGATTTTTAATGTTTGTTACTTGATATCTCTGACAGTAAAATTGTTAACCGATTTTGATGATTCTTTTGTTGTTGTACAGAAAATAATACCGAAGTGGTCACAAAAAATTACAAAAATACATCATACTACTATTAAAAACGCGAAAGTTTGTGAGGATGGATGTTTGTTACTCTTTCACGTAAAAACTACTGAACGGATTTTGATGAAACTTTACAGTAATATAGCTTATACATCAGAATAACACATAGGCTACTTTTTATTGGCACCACGCGAGCGAAGCCGTGGGCAGAGGCAAGTTATTCATGAATTAACTACTTTTGCAAATAAGGCGAATATAAATTCTTCATTCACCAAGCCTCGTCTGAAACCCCACAACTTCAACAATTCTAGATTTCTACGTGCCTTAAGTTCTCAGTTCAACTTCTACCGATCCGTCGGATCCACTAATGATCGTAATATTATCAATTCAAATTTGCAAGTTTGCGCAGAAACTGAGAAAGTGCAGCATCTGTAGAACTATCATAAGGCAAAGATTCTCCTTAAGCAATGCTCAAATAATATTTAGACATACCTCTGACTACCCCTTACATAGTATGCTAACGGATCTGAATACTAGGTATGGATCTAAGGGTGTCTACCTTAGCGTGTTTTGTATTTTTTTTATATTTATCATAAATAATCTGTGGGCATTAATCGATACTAGGTAATTAAGGCTCTGTCCACATAGAACGTTTTCACTAACCACTTGCCTTTTTCTTATTGCATGCTTTAACGCATGCCATAAAGCATGCCTAAAATTCATATTAGGCATGCTTAATGCCCTCAAAACTCATATTTTATATTACTCTACGCTATACAGATTCACTCGCAGCGCAGTCGGATGTGTGGTCCGCCCCTAGCTAAGCTGATGTATTATTTATAACGTCTTGGGTTCTGTACAAGCATAGCTTATCGGCAAAAGGCTTATTCACTCTGTAAAAGGATTTATACGGTCTTAACGGATGGTTTTTAAAAGTTTTTCGCCATAAGTTAAGTTTATTTTCAATATTTTATATATTATTATTAAGTATGTTAAATATATTATTCTTATACGTAGCTTATAATATATATATATATATATATATATACATTGTACATTAGTTTGCTTTTTACTAGACACGCCACACCATCTTTTTGCACGCCCAGGATGACTGGTAGAGAATGCTTTAGCATTAAGTCCTCCTAGCACTACATTGTTTGTGCGAAAGTATTAAATAAATAAATAAGTGCAATCGATTATGGAAATACTTATTCTTCGTTTTTAGGGTTCCGTACCTCAAAAGGAAAAAATGGTACCCTTAGAAGATCACTTCGCTGTATGTCCGTCCGTTTGTCCGTTAGGATTGTGTGTCGTGGGTATCAGGAACAACGAGTACCGTGGTACCACAATACCGTACACGGAACAAATACCTGCAGAACTTGCAAACATTTATCCTGCAGTGGGAATCAAACCCCACTTTTTACGACGCAGCCGGCTATTAGTTCGCCGCACTATCAAGACCCCCTAGACGGTCACTTTTAACTGTCGTTAACGCTTGCGGGAAGGATGGATTATATGGAATGGTATTATATTTTAAAAAACCACGTGACAGGTGGCAAGTTTTTTCTTGACTAATTTGCGTAAGCGTGAAACCAAAACTAAGCGTTGGGTTATTGTCTGGACAGTAGACACCCAGCCCTTCTATTCTGTAACTGAAAGTCACTCGATGCCGAACGACATATCAAATGATCATAGAAGCTTGTATTCTCTGTCGATATTTATGGCAACTATGTGCAAATTAAACTCATTTAACTTGTCAAACACATAATGACTAATAAATTTGACGACTAACCTAACCATCAAGTCTTATTGCGATTGAATTCAGGCAAAGATGTAAAATCTCGCATTGTGAATGGCAATGCTTTCACAACACCATAGCGTCCACAATTGCAAAGTGGAAAGTGACATTCATATTGTAAAAGCGGGAATTTTCACGTACCGTACTATCGGTATAGGCACCGACTAAGTTTCAAGGTGAGTGATCGCGACGTTCTCACTCCGCGTCGCGCCGTGCACTAAGTGTGCACTCACCCTGATGAAGACTCTCGGAATGAGTCGAAATTAGTTTACCAATAGAACGGTACGTAAAAAAACCCGTTCTTACAATATGAATAGTAAAGTTCACGATAGTTTTTGGAATAAAACGGAAAGTGACATCTTTGCCATAACTGAATCGCTACAAGACTTCATGGTTAGGCCCCAGCTCTGATCGTCAAATTGGCAGTAGTTTTTGTGCAACGAACAATGTTGGAGTAAATAAGCTATGTTCCTCTAAGCTTTGGTACAAGATTCTTAGTCTGGGATTTGGGAAAACCACTGTTAAGGCGCGTATAAAACGCTGTACATTTCGAATGAGTATCATAATAGCTCGTTTGAAACGCTCTTACAACGTTTTGTAATAACGTGAGAAACGTTTTATAATGCGAGAGGTTTTAACATACTAGAACATGTTCTGATTTTGTACAGGTATTTTAATTAGTTTAAGAGGATCAACGCCTTAGCATTGCCATCACCAAATAGACAAATGCATGACTAGACAGCTGCCTCTTATCTGGGTTAACGCATTAGTATTGCCATTCAGCATCACCAGATAGACAGACGTATGACTACACAGCTGCCTTTTATCTGGGTTAACGCATTAGCATTGCCATTCAGCATCACCAGATAGACAGACGTATGACTAGACAGCTGCTTCTTATCTGAGTTAACGCATTAGCATTGGCATTCAGCATCACCAGATAGACAGACGTATGACTAGACATCTGCCTTTTATTTGGGTTAACGCATTAGTATTGCCATTCAGCATCACCAGATAGACAGACGTATGACTAGACAGATGCCTTTTATCTGAGTTAACGCATTAGCATTGCCATTCAGCATCACCAGATAGACAGACGTATGACTAGACAGATGCCTTTTATCTGAGTTAACGCATTAGCATTGCCATTCAGCATCACCAGATAGACAGACGTTTGACTAGACAGCTGCCTTTTATTTGGGTTAACGCATTAGCATTGCCATTCAGCTTAATCAGATAGACAGACGTATGACTAGACAGCTGCTTCTTATCTGAGTTAACGCATTAGCATTGCCATTCAGCATCACCAGATAGACAGACGTATGACTAGACAGCTGCCTCTTATCTGGGTTAACGCATTAGCATTGCCATTCAGCATCACCAGATAGACAGACGTATGACTAGACAGCTGCTTCTTATCTGAGTTAACGCATTAGCATTGGCATTCAGCATCACCAGATAGACAGACGTATGACTAGACATCTGCCTTTTATTTGGGTTAACGCATTAGTATTGCCATTCAGCATCACCAGATAGACAGACGTATGACTAGACAGATGCCTTTTATCTGAGTTAACGCATTAGCATTGCCATTCAGCATCACCAGATAGACAGACGTATGACTAGACAGCTGCCTTTTATTTGGGTTAACGCATTAGCATTGCCATTCAGCTTAATCAGATAGACAGATGTATGACTAGACAGCTGCTTCTTATCTGAGTTAACGCATTAGCATTGCCATTCAGCATCACCAGATAGACAGACGTATGACTAGACAGCTGCCTCTTATCTGGGTTAACGCATTAGCATTGCTATTCAGCATCATCAGATAGACAGACGTATAACTAGACAGCTGCCTCTTATCTGGGTTAACGCATTATCATTGCCATTCAGCGTGGCAAATGACTGAAATATGCGATTGGTCGTTTAAAGTATTGATATCAAGACTAACGATAATCATATGCATAAATAGTCAGACTACTAAGCGTTAGAAATATCACTGATATAACTATAATACATCAAACAGACCCATACATAGACGGGCGTGAATCAACCCCGCACCTCTTGCGTCGCATGCGCCTAATCGCCCACCGCGCCACTAAGGTTGTCTCTTCTGATGAAGTCTTTCAAAAAGAAGTTCAAGCTAAATAATTTATATTTTGACGACGAACTTAGACTACCTCTATGTTTTTATGTATGTAGTTTATTTTTTATTTTTGAGTAGCAATTTATTTTGTTTAATAAACTGTTCTCTTATTTAGATAATCAGCCAAACGCACTAACGCTCCACTCTTCATAACACAAAGGTTAGCTGGAAGAAAATGTTAATTAGCATTAAGTTCGCCTATATACTTGTTTTGGCTTGTGCAATAAAGCATTTTCTATCTATCTATCTACCTCTGTGGCACAGCGGGCGATGGCTCGCCTGAGACCCAGAAGGTTCCGGTTTCGACTCCCGTTGCGGATGTCTGGATGTTTTCTACCTATGTATAAAATGTAGATTTTTATAAAAAAGTACCAATATACATACGTAGTACCTCTTCTAGCTCGTTCCCCTAATACAAGCTCTGCTCAGTTTAGGGCTAGATGATTCTGTGTGAAAAATGTGAAAAATGTCCAGCATTCTTATTATTATACTGCGTCCAAGCCGCGTTTATTAACACAGTCATTTCTACAATAAAATTAGTTTATCCATTACCACGAACCAGCTGTCTCACACATATTTATCAAGTCTACGAGATAATTGTGTTATGAAAGCGCAGATGCGTCTCAACTAGGTATGTGACGTATAGTCCGAAAATGGACTTCGCAATTCGGACTTGAGATCCAAATTTGGAATATTAAACGAAATATAACTGTAAAAAAACTAATTTTAAACTTATTAAAAACTACGGAAACAAATATTGATAGTTCCCATTTTGTGAAATATGGGTACATCTTTTTCCGCAACAAAAAGGTTAACCGAAAGAGAAAATATTTTTGACATTTAGTTTGCCTTCTGTATTCCTGCATTTATAATTGCAATAAATCAATATAAAACAAATATAAAATATAATGATATAAATTTCAGAACAAATCTTAACCTATCTACCTCTATTTACTGACAAAAAATATATATTTGAGCCTAGATCCAGTTTGAGTGTTTTCTGAAATACTTTTTTCAGAGCTGCAATGACTTAGGCATAAGTCATTGCAGCTCTGAAAAAAAATCAAACGGACTGAAAAACTCCGAAAAACCAACTCCATTACAACTCTAGCTCAGACAGTGATAAAAGATGGTTCATATTAAATCAAACTGAATTAAAAAAATAGTGTGAATTTTTATTATTTATTTATTTATTATTAAGTAACTAACACGATTAAACCAATTATACTAGTTATACACTAGTGAATATATGACTTTAAAAGTAAGTAGATAGATAGATAACTCTTCATCACTTACACCAAGATTAAAAATACATTACAAAGAATCTTAAAACTATGGTGATACAATGAACGGTCTTATCGCTAAGAGCGATTTACTCCAGGTAAGTATACACTTGGATTTGAACCTAGACTCCACCGATGTATTTTTCTACTATAAAAAATACGTGTTCCAACGGTGAAGTATATTGAGGCAACCGGCAATCCCTAGAACTAAATATTTTAAAGGTCATCGGACACGTAAAAAACTATGTATCACGCAGACAGCAGAGCAGATATACCCAGATATTTCTAAAAATAAAAATAAAACGCCTCTTTATTCTCTATGATGGACATCCTTAGATACATATACTCTTTTTGAGGATACCAAATAGGGGTAATCAGTGACATGTCAAAAGGTTACATTGGAATATTCCCGCGTTTTTGCAAGTAAGCGTTCTACGTGAGAGGTTGCTAGCACATCGCAGTGTATTGAAACACATTAGTGTTGTGTTAAAGGCATGTGATAGCAATTATGCTAGCACATGCCTTAAAATTTTTGTTTTCAGGGCATGCCAGTTTTCTCACGATGATTCCCTTCACCGTGATTTAATATTTACTAAAGTAAATTTTATTCTACTAGCCTCTGTCCACGGCTTCGCCTGCGTGGTACCCGCGTAAAAAGCATAGGTATGTGTTATTCTGATGTAGATACCCTACTTCTAATTTAAGCGCGGAAGTTTGTGAGGGCGGATGTTTGTTACTCTTTCCCGCAAAAACTACTGAACGGATTTTGATGAAATTTTACAGTAATAAAGCTTATACATCAGAATAATACATAGGCTACTTTTTATCCGGGTACCACGCGGACGAAGCCGTAGGCAGAAGCTAGTATTTACTAAAGCAAATTTTATTATCTATGTATAACAAGAAATAAGAAACAGCAACTGTGTAACGTAGATTGAAAAACATCGGAGCAAAATGTCAATCTCAAGGACATTAATCATTGTCTCCAACACATATTCACCTCATGTACTTTATATGTATTCGAATACACACATAAAGCCGTTATGTTGGTTCCAGTCGAGCGTGTTCAAGCAATTTCTTGCTGAAAACACGAACAACATTTTAGTAAAATAATTTTAGTTTAATATCTCGTTTACATATGGGTGATTCACGAATGTTGACTATTTATAGATACTACTTTGTGGTGGAATATGTATTTTATAATATATGAGTATTCTGCCCATCATTCATTCTGGTCAGCTGGCCCATGGATCCAGCTAGGCTGGGCAGCGTTTGGAAAACTACGTGGAGTCTTCTCGTCATCCACACCGCAATGCTTGAAAACGAAAGTTTTCAATCAGTGCGTCCTACCCGTCATGACCTACGGAGCTGAGACGTGGACACTCACGATAGGGCTGGTCCACTAGTTCAAAGTCGCTCAGCGAGCTATGGAAAGAGCTATGCTCGGAGTCTCTCTAAAGGATAAGATTCGTAACGCATACATCCGTCAGAGAACCAAAGTTATCGACATAGCTCAACGAATCAGCAAGCTGAAGTGGCAGTAGGCCGGTCATATCTCGCGAAGAACCGATAATCGCTGGGGTAAACGTGCTCTTGAGTGGAGACCGCGACTCGGCAAACGTAGTGTAGGACGCCATCCGGCCAGGTGGGATGACGATCTGCGAAAGACTACAGGCAGATGCTGGATGCGGCAAGCTGAAGACAGGGCGCTATGGCGCTCATTAGGGGAGGCCTATGTCCAGCAGTGGACTAATATAGGCTGATGATGATGATATTGATTCTGCGAACATATTTAGTACTAAGTAGTCAATAATCGTACGCCAATGTCGCATGTCGCCCTGCATCTGATGGACGAACCGGTGGATGGGTGAAAAAAAAAAGCTTATTGCAACTAAACTTATTTCGCATTTTTCATAAATCCGTGAGGATAACTAGCTAGGAGGTTATTAGAGAACTATGTAGTTCCCATAATACAAGATCTGCTTAGTTTAGGGCTAGATGATGCTTTGTGAAAAATGTCCAGTATTATTTATATAGTCAGCAAAATTACTTTAAGGGTTAATTATTATAAAGCCCCGGTCACACGAACACGCACCCCCTCTCTCCTCCTTTCACACAAACTATACACCCCCACACAACACCCACTAACATACACAAAGCGCATTTAAGTTTTAGTTTAGTTTGTTTTATCCCTTTTTATGTTCCTCATAAGTAGGTACTTATTATAAGAAAATTTATTAAAAAATTATAGAAGAGCGGGTTTTTCTAATACAAGCAAATCATTGCTTAAAAGGAGACTCCAAACCCTGTAGGCGCTGATTGTCTTGTTCACGTTTTAGGTATTTTTTTTAAATTCCAAATGACAGGCTGCGAACCCATTGCCTTTTATGAAATTTCAACGAAATAATTTCCACTCGTATTTCATAAATTACCTACCTCACTGAAACCACCTTTCGTCTGAAGAATAATTCAAGCGCTTTCAAGCGAGTTCATTTATTTGTGTCAAATTGAATTGCATTTCAAGTAAACTAGAAAGCCTTTATGTGCTTTGTGCTATGTTATTTCATTTACTCTCATCGTCGGCATTATCACCATTAGTATGTACTAGAAGAAATGTGAAAGGCAAAAAAACCGCGCAATGTCAGCTGCTGTCGCCATTTCTGTATAACTTGAGCCTTAGGATGTCAGCTGCTGACGCCATTTCTGTATAACTTGAGCCTTAGGATGTCAGCTGCTGATGCCATTTCTGTATAACTTGAGCCTTAGGATGTCAGCTGCTGACGCCATTTCTGTATAACTTGAGCCTTAGGATGTCAGCTGCTGACGCCATTTCTGTATAACTTGAGCCTTAGGATGTCAGCTGCTGACGCCATTTCTGTATAACTTGAGCCTTAGGATGTCAGCTGCTGACGCCATTTCTGTATAACTTGAGCCTTAGGATGTCAGCTGCTGACGCCATTTCTGTATAACTTGAGCCTTAGGACGTCAGCTGCTGACGCCATTTCTGTATAATTTGAGCCTTAGGATGTCAGCTGCTGACGTCATTTCTGTATAACTTGAGCCTTAGGAACCATTCGCTACCGCTATCGCCACCGCATTAGTTTGACCAGGCACTTAGACATGCCTTGTTCTTATGCTAAACTTTAGAGCAGACGCGTAATAAACTTCGACACTAAAGTGATCATATAGATACCTTATCAGATATTAAATTAATATTATAACAAAAAAATAAATAAAAAAAAACTAAACTAACACGCTTTTATCACGCACTTAATCTTATAAAAAAGAATTCCACTTTTATTACAAAAACTATCGTGAACTTGACTATTCATATTGTAAAAACGGGAATTTTCACGTACTGCACTATCGGTGAAGGCACCGACTAAGTTTCCACTCATTCCGAGAGTCTTCATCAGGGTGAGTGGTTGCAACTTTCTCCTTCCGCGTCGCGCCATGCACTACTGTTAGTGACACCGGCACTCTCGGAATGAGTCGAAACTTAGTCGGTGCCTTCACTGATAGTGCAGTACGTGAAAATTCCCGTTTTTACAATACGAAGAATTCCACTATTCATCTCCTGGCTCCATCATCAGACCCTTGTAACGAAGCCCAATTTATTGGACTCGCTAAAACGAAACATGATGAGCCTAAAATCGAGGGGTTTACTAGTAGCCACTGCTAGTGTTAGTAAGTGCTACTTTTTCATCGGTATCTTTTATCGGTACAAAGCAAACGAAACCGTGAGCAATCGAAGTCAAAGTCAAAATTCATTTATTCAATAAAATCACAAGGACCACTTTGAAACGTCGGTTTTTATCTAGGTGCCTGTTCCTCCACGACCAAGCCAGGAAAGAAAGGCAAGAAAACAAGGCTGGTTATTCTTTTTAATGATCCTTTTACAAAACAATAGGTTCGAGTTGGAGCATTTTCAATAACAAGAGTTTTTGTCATCTAAATAGTCAGATATTTTATAGCATGCCTTTTTATAAAGTTTTTGTTTAATTACTTTTTTAAATTTGTTAATTGATATTTTTTGTATATCTCTTGGGAGTTTGTTATAAAAGCGTACACCGTGCCCTTTAAACGATTTACTAAAACAGCGAGTTTATCTATATTTCTAGTATTAACATTGTGATTATCGCTTTTTTACTTAAACAAATTAATATTTTTGTGAACATACATCAGATTTAATACACATACTAGAACATAGAAGTAACTAGTACTTAATACACATAACCTAAAGCTTTGAGTGGTGATTTTTCGTCGTGAAAGATTTCAAGGAAGTGTCCAACGGTGACAAGGGAAAATAGCGTATAAGGATGACCCTTTGCATGCTCAGCGAATTTTGATGACTTCGAAGGGTGCGAGGGTCGTGTGCTGGAAATACATGGATGGAATTAATTTGTAGGTATTTTTTTGTTTTTATCAATTCCTTTTAAATTTTTGTTCAAACGAGTTCTTCAGGGCAGGCGATGTATAAGCAATGCCTTAGAAAAATGTATCTAACGCCTACCTTCACCAAATCTCACAAAGACTATCGACATTTTACTTTACGTAAGTATTGATATATTCTCCATCAGAGGCCTCAAGATTATCATTAAAAAAAAATATGATAATGTACTATCAAGAACAGTTTGTAAATCGGCTATGTGTGTTTCTACTCAAATATTTTCCAGAAATAAACTATTCATATATATTTTTAGATAGAACAAACTGTGTAGGTACAATATTATAGTAAGTTAGTAGTGTCTTAAAACCTATGTAAGTTTTGCCTATAGAAACTAGGTTCTCGATATGTTAATAATATTTTTGTATCCGATTCAAAAATGCACAAAACATGAGAAATAAGTAGGTAGGTATTAAGAGGAACATTATAATTACTGTAACTTTTAAGTAATCATGAATATACCTTAATTTGATTTTGTAATTTCTATTATGTAATGTATATTACTAACAATTTTTTTTCTGAATGTATATTAACAAATAATTATTATTACTATAATCTCACTTGACGGTAAGAAATAATAATTAAGGTAATCATTCTTACCTTGAAGAGACACAGTTGTAATAAAATTGTGCTTAGTTTTGTATATATCTTGTTTCCAATAACAAACACAATCAATACAGAACATCATCAGAGCGGGCACGTAGAGAACCAGCTCCCCGAGGACAGTATCGATCTAATACGACCCTCGCCTAACATAATAACGACCCGCTAAAGTTGGCATTGGCTATCGGATGATATTATGCCTAAGTGCGTCAGTAAGTAGATAATGAATTACTTTAATTCTGTTAGAATTGAAATTATCGTGGGTTTGCATCATTTTAGGATATGATTACCATACTACTATTCTTCTGCAGACTTTTTATTGACTGTTTAGAGGTCCTTCCTCATGGGCACCGTCCGCGACCACGTTCGACGGTCGTGAGACGGGAACTGGCTTGGCCTCGCCGCTCTGCTGGACGTTAGTGGTGGCGGGTACAGCTACCAGTTCCTTGTCACATCGGCCACGTAAGGCCACGTGCTGACTGTGTCACACTATAGACGAACCTGAACACTATACTGATCAGATCAGCTGTCGTGGCATTCAGTACTTTCATTCCACATTCAAAAACCAAAGGAGCAATTTAAAAGATATACAAAGTATGTAGGCAATAATAAAAGAATAACATTTTCACGCACCCCTTATTAGATACATAATAAAGTAGGTGAAATTTATGACTTTATTCCGGACTGAGTTGTCTACGTGTTTCATTTTGCATAAAAATAGAAGAGTAAGTTAGACATTTATTAAAGGTGTCCCGTTTGCCCTTTAGGCAAAGGAAAAAAGTAATACGTATAATTTAAAGGGACAGAGCCGAGCGATAAATAGGAACGATTCGAATAAATTTACTATATCTAAGCGAATAAGCGAACATTCTCAACTGAAGCGTCGCCAAAAACTTGATTAACGCCAACACGTCGAGGAAAACTTAAGTTAACAGGAGCTTATCTACCTTTACTGCATGTATTTTGGGAGCGCACTCGAGTTCTATAATCTAATTCTGTTATCTTTTAGCTGTGGAAAGCGAGAATTTTCGGCTGGGAAACAGTTAAAGCTCTTGCTTAATTCCTTTCCACGTTCAAAAGTCCTTCCTCATGAGGACTGTCCGTGACCACGCGAAACCACGTAGAAGCTAAAACTTTTTTGGTGCCTAATGGAAGATGTTTTTTTGTCATTCATTCTTTTTGTTGTGTAAATTTTTTGCCCCGTTTTATTTTCTTTAACCAAAATTTGGTCACATTTACAACATCTTCTGTAGCTTCACACAAGTCTTTCATAGTGCAGGTTTTAGTGTACCTACTGTTGACAAGACAGTAGATTAAGCATCGATTGCTGTATGATATTTGATTAAATAGGTAATCATTCAAATTATTATACCTAAGTGGTTCAATCTGCTTTGGCACAATCACATATCAAACGTGTTTCGGAAACGTGTCGAAATCCTTTTTATTTTTAACAAAACATTTTTGTATTATTGCAGTGTGAAATATTATAATAGGTACCTAAATGAATAGTTTTCTTCTGACACAATTATGCACAACACCATCCAAATCGCGGTATTAAGAATTGAGCGTAGAGGAAAGGACTTGCAAAGATTACTAATAAGCGGAACCGTCATGTAACGATGGTATTATTTTATTAGTTTTCAACTACATTCGAATTTCAAAGAATTAAGTAGTTTCAAGATCTTTCGTTCGTTCGAAGGTTCGCTTATGTACTTGTTAATTTTACAAAGTTGGAAAACTCTTGACGTGTTTTTGCATCATCGATTGCAGCTCTCCTAGTGACTTGTGACAACGAAACTATCCTTGGAGACATTTAAGTCGATGACATAAAACCGCATTATAATCGGATTAGCTTCGGATTATTTCGGAGAGAAATAGTTACAGACAAACAAACAAACAATCTGTTACGGCAAACAAAATATATGGGCTTAAATACAGATTTAAATGATATATTATTATTTAAATTATTATCATTATTAATTATTATATTTATTAATTATTATTTTGTTATTATTGTAATTTGATGAAAAATAGGAAGCCTGCTCAGTTTTACGTCTGACAAATGACGGACGCCGTTTTATTGAACCACTGTCTTCACTCTCAGATTTATATCAAAAGGAGGTCGGCTCCATTTGTTATTCTCTGTTATGTGGATTTTCGAGTTTATTACTTTGATTGGAGTAATATGCTGAAAGAAGCAAGTACATTATTTTCTTTGGGGTTTGATCCTAATGTAGTTAAAAAGGTACCTAATCTATTCTTCTTCGGTTCAGTAAATAAAGCGCTTATTGTTCTGCTTGTATTATATTACAGGTTATTTTCTTTAGCCGTGTTGGTCTTGTAGGCTGATTCAATACAAAGATCTCGGGTTTGAACCCGGTTCTTAATAAAATATGACGGAAAACATCGCAAAGAGCTCGGCATTCCCAAAAATCAAAAATTCGAAGGCGTGTGTCGTCAGTTAATCCTATCCTACTAATATGCCCACAGCTTCGCCCGCGTGGCACCTGGATTAAAAGCAGCCTATGTGTTATTCTAATGTATAAGCTATATTACTGTAAAGTTTCATCAGAATCCGTTCAGTAGTTTTTGCGTGAAAGAGTAACAAACATCCATCCTCACAAACTTTCACGTTTATAATATTAGTAGGTTGATAGCGTTCTCACTTACCAACTCCATTTAAATCTTCAGTAGCATTTCAGTATACGCCCGTGAGAGCTGAGTGAAAGACTTTCACAGAGTCGAGTCGTCATCACAAAATAAATAGACGCATGAAAAACATTTTCAAGCCTTTTGTAGCCAGCTATATAAATAATGAAAAGGTGATCCTTTCAAAGTGAAAAGGAATATTGTGTTGTTTTTGCACTGTTTGTTTTTTACTTTTAAATTAACTAGTAGACAATAGTAACTATTTGTCGCCAGCTTTTGGTCTTTGATGGTGTTTTATTATCATTTTAACTCAATATCTCAAGTAGTGCACGGCGCGACGCGGAAGGAGAAAGTCGCAACCATTCACCCTGATGAAGACTCTCGGAATGAGTCGAAACTTAGTCGGTGCCTTCACCGATAGTGCAGTACGTGAAAATTCCCGTTTTTACAATATGAACAGTAAAATCTAGGTATTTCTAGACAGATATTTCACGCCTAGTTTTCTTTTCACGCTAACGCAAATTTGTCGTCGTAAAATTTCCATTTTGCAATATGAATTATAAAATTTTTGATAGTTTATGACTATAACTGCGGGTCAAACCATTTGAGCCAATAAGCGAGATATTTTTCAGACAAAAAAAAACAAATTATGCATTAATTTACTATTTATATTGTAAAAACGGGAATTTTCACGTACTGCACTATCGGTGAAGGCACCGACTATGTTTCAACACTACGCACGGCGCGACGCGGAGGGAGCAAGTCGCGATCACTCACCCAGATAAAGACTCTCGGAATGAGTCGAAACTTAGACGGTGCCTTCACCGATAGTGCAGTACGTGAAATTTTCCGTTTTTACATTATGAAGTTCACGATAGTTTTTGGAATAGCATTAGTGTACTCAAAAACAACTATCATGATTCACGACCTCTTTTTACGATTTTTTGACGACCTCCGTGGCGCAGTGGGCGAAGGCCCGCCTGAGACTCAAAAGGTTGCGGGTTCGATTCCCACCGCGGGACAAATTATGTTTGTATGATCTGCAAATATTTCTCTCGGGCCTGGTTGTTTAGATATATGTATAATAATGTATGTATTTTTTGTAAATACATATAAAAGTAATATATCAGTCATGTAGGTAGTTCCCATAATACAAGCCTTGCTTACTTAGGGGGTAGATGATGTGTGTGCAAAAATTGACCAGCATTATTTTATTATTTATTTAGAATGCCATTTTTTTAAAATAACAAAGTAGTAAGGTATTATGATGTATATAGTATGTAACTATGGTATATTATGTGTTATATATGTATGTATATTGCGTATATTACTGTATATTCATAGAATATAGTAAGTACACCAATTAAACCCCTTGTAAACTTTCGTACAGTCCATTCCATCCAAAGGTTGACTGGTTGAGATTGAGCGATAAGACCGCCCATAGTACATAATTGTCAAAGTTTGTACTACTTAGCTGATGAGTTATAATATGGTGTGCCACAAATATTTTCTATCATCTATCTATCTATCTATTTATTTATAAAATTAATAATGAAACTATGATGAGTAATATAAACCAACTCGAACCTATTGTTTTGTAAAAGGATCATTAAAAAGAATAACCAGCCTTGTTTTCTTGCTTTTCTTTCCTGACTTGGTCGCGGAGGAACAGGCAGTAGATAAAAACCGACGTTTCAAAGTGATCCTTGTGATTTTATTGAATAAACGAATTTTGACTTTGTCTTTGAAACTTAGGTAGGACTAAAATAGAGCTGAATTCAAATCTAAATGACATCGAAATAATTCCGAGTCCGTGACTGTACTGTTGAAGTGCTATGCTGAGACAAACACACAGCGCCTTTGTCCCTCGCTCCCCTTTTACCCGACCGCCAAAAGAGGGTTATGTTTTTGACGTTGGAGTTCAAGTGTGTCAAAACAACAGCTTTTGTAATACCCGAAGTGTCCCGGAAACATATACGAAATGAAAATATATTTATATTTTAATAAATATTACTCTAGATTTAGTGTTTAAATACGCCTAGATCAATTATCTAGGCGTATTTAAACACTAGCTTCTTCCCACGGCTTTGCTCGCGTGATACCTGGATAAAAAGTAGCCTATGTATTATTCTGATGTATAAGCTATATTATTGGAAAGTTTCATCAAAATCCGTTCAGTAGTTTTTGCGTGCTCTTTCACGCAAAAACTACAGAACGGATAACAAACATCCATCCTCACAAACTTTCACGTTTATAATAGTGGTAGGATCGAATGATAAAATTTTAAGACTGCATGTGTCTTTAATTCTCAGCCTACAGCGCCATCTAGTTAGTTCCAGAAAACCGGGCCTGTCAAAAAATATAGACATTTATTTCATATGATAACAAAATCCAATTATAATTTGCATAAGATTGTTCTGAAGTTTGTAATTAATAAAGTTTTTCAATAAACCACTGTATATGTTAGTTCTTTGTGGTGCTCTGTTTTGATATAAGAACTACAGTGGAATAAAATGAGAAATTAAATTTAAAATATGTCTTTTATTCAGGGCGAATAATCCCGAATAAAATAACAGAAGATGTTATCTACGACAGTTTTATAAAATATTGGAACCGCAAACCTTCCTCCAGGCATTTTATGTAATATCTTCCTTTTAACTTATGTAATGGGGATGGTGATTCTTAAAAAAAAAACATAATGCCCTTTCAGATCTTAAAACCTTTTCTGGGTCTGCTTTTGCGAGCTTTAAAAGGGAAACATTATGCTTATATTTTGAGTTCATTGATTTTCTCATTTCTGATAACTCTTTTGGCTTGTGTAGGTGTTGTGCATAATTTGATACCTACATTAAATAAATAGAAACACTTGATCTTGTAGATTCTACTATGTTTTTAGGACTTTATATTAATTCAAAATTGCAATGGAGTCCGCAAATAGAAGCACTTGCAGGTAGACTTAGTTCTACGACATATATAGTAAAAACAATAAGCATGTCATTTGGTATGGGAAGACAGCAGATATCAAAACAATTTTTTTGTTATAAAAAAGGCAATACGTGCCGTTTATAATATGAAACCTCGTGACTCTTCGAGGGAATCATTCCTAGAAATAAACATTATTTCTACGAAAGAGAAGACACAAACTATCTGTAACATATTCTATCAAACAAAAGAGAGGGCCAAATTTTACTTATTTATTTATTTTTTACTTATTAGTTACATATTTACATTGTCATTACAGTGCAGCACCAAAGCGACAAAGAAATATAAAAAGAGATACAAAATACACTTACTTACTAAACATTAAAAAAATATTTATCTATGAAATGTATTGTATTAAGTATATCAGTCATCTAGTACCCATAACACAAGCTCTGCTTAGCTTGGGGCTAGATGATGCTGTGTGGATTGTCCAGCATTATTTATTTTATTTATTTATTTAATTATTAACACTAAAATATAATTACATAACTTAATAACAACACATTCCTATGAGTCCTATCCAAATATGTTAAAACCGCATCCCTGAATTTTGGCAAGGACATATAAAATATATCAACATTCTCATCTGCACATAAACTATGAATAGCGTGAAGGGCCCGTGTGAACGGGGACTTGCTCAGGAGGTTAGTTCTCGCCCTAGGAATCGCAAGCAGCCTAGGTCTTCGGCGCGCGTATACATACTTGTTAGGTACGTACGTATGTTCATTAAAACCAGAGGGTTGTGTATCATGCCTCTAATCAGACTAAAAATGTAAGTTATTAAGATAATTTCCCTTCTAATTTCAAGTTTAAAATACCCTACCATACCTAGAACGAATAAAGTGGGATACATTAGTGGGAAAAATGGGTAAACTCCGTATAACTTTAAATAATGAAACCTTAAATATTTATTCTGCATTTTCTCCACCATACCACTGTACTTTTTTTCATGAGGGCTCCAAATCATGGCTCCACACTCCAACCTACTTCTAACTAGCGCATTATACAGTATCCTTAATGGTGCCGATATTGTGAAAGTCACCAGATTGTCGCAATATAAATCCCAGATTTCTGAAAGCTTTTTTACAAATATCGACTACATGGCTTCGAAAATTTAGTTCCGCGTCCATTTGAATGCCGAGGTCACGAACAGAATGCACTCGATCTATACGATCTAAATTATTTTTGTCTTCTATTTCGTAGACAAAACGTTGTCTAGGTTCTTCATACTAAGCAGGCAGATGTATGACTAGCAAGTGATACATCTGCCTGCTTAGCATGAAGAACGCCAACCCTGGGACATAATATATGAAGCACTAGCTTTTGCCCACAGCTTCGCCCGCGTGGTACCCGTGTTAGCCTATGTGTTATTCTGATGTATAAGCTATATTACTGTAAAGTTTCATCAAAATCCGCTCTGTAGTTTTTTCGTGAAAGAGTAACAAACATCCATCCTCACAAACTTTCGCGTTAATTATATTAGTAGGATAGGAATTGACAAAACGAAGTGTACGATGTAGTTCTTACGGTTAATAAAATTATGAGTATGAGTTAATCAATTGATAACAAATAAGTTACAAGCCAAATTATCCTTATATGAAACATTTTAAAATTAAATCATTTATTGTATCCTACTTTATTCTAAAGAAGAAGAAAACACAGTTTTATTTATCGGTGTTTTTTTTTGTAAAGAGTTTACATACTGATATGAAACATTTTAAAATTAAATCATTTATTGTATCCTACTTTATTCTAAAGAAGAAAACACAGTTTTATTTATCGGTATTTTTTTTAGTAAAGAGTTTACATAGCACAAGATTTTACTCTATGAAGCACAAAAGCCCTAAGCTATGATTTTTTACGGGCACTCTCTTGACCTTGCTTACTATCTTGTAGGCCGCGAGCGTCTCCAAAGGATTAATGCAGACTATAATGAATGCGATATTATTTTATCCAGAAAATGTCTTGACGTTGACCGATCTTTGCCCTAGATTTATGGATATAAAAGGATTTGGGAGTAAAATATTATGTCAAATCGACCTACATACATTAACTCACGAATCTTAAGTAAAATACTGCTTTAAGAAAGGTTTTCTGAATAGATTTTAACGTCACATGGCAGAAGAAGGCGCTACAATATGGAAATACGAGTAAGTGATTTTTTTTCATTAAATATCTTTTATAGTAAAAACATATTCATACTACTAAATTGGCATATCTATAGATAGTTTGCAATGTTCTTTAGATAGGTAGCTGTTTCATCTGTGTGTTTTGTATAGCCTACTCGTTTAAAAATAATCTCATAATATCAAGTAGGTAGTCGTAGTAGTGTTGGTCTAGTGGGTGGTACCACGACTTCCAATCCGGAGGTTATAGGTTCAAACCGGTCGTAAACCAATACATTTTTCCACTTGAAAAAATGACGTGCGCTTTAACTCTTGCTCAAAACGGTAAAGGAAAACATCGTGAGGAAACCAGCATGCCCTAGAACCAAACAATCGAAGGCTTAGCCATCAGTTAGTGTTCCAATAAGCGATCATGGGCTTGCAAACTGCCACGTGGAATGCTAACTCCTTGCAAAACGCGGGCATGCGCTTCATATAATGTTTGGACGTGCCTCTGACTACATGTTACCTATCCTCTAAGATTTACGCACAGTGTCTGAGTATCTGAGTATCATCATCATCTTCTTGTCCGTATCCCACATTACGTGGGGTCGGCACAACTTGTTTTCTTCTTCCACTCTCCTCTATCAGCCTCTCAGTACTCACTCCTTACTTAACCATATCATTCTTCACACAATCCATCCATCTTTTCTTTGGTCTACCTCTGCTTTTATTTCCATCCACATTCATATTTAAAATTCTTCTTGTAATATGACATTCTTCTCTCCTCATGACATGCCCATACCATGCTAACCTATTACTCCTCAACTTTTCCGTCACGAGTGCTACTTTCAAACTTCCCCTGATATACTCGTTCCTTATTTTGTCCATTCTAGTAACTCCACACATCCATCTCAACATTCGCATCTCAGCTGCGTGCTCTTCTTTCATCAATCCCTTTGGTTGCCCAACACTCCGATCCATACAATACGACAGGTCTTATGATCGTTTTGTAAATTTTTCCTTTGAGCCTAAGGGGTAGTCGTGGATCACATGTAATTCCGGTAACCTGTATGTATCTGAGTATGGCAATCCTAAATAAAGTATATAGTAAGTGTGTTTTGTTAAATAATAATATATGTAAATGCATCAAACTTGCATATTAATAACCCATTAAGTTGATTGAAAACAGTATTATTAAAACCCATTTCATACTCAAACGGCCTCCACCGTCAATAGCACCGGAAAATATATTTTATTGACTCGTAGCAGTATTTCTGGTGAAAAATTAACTGGCCTAAGTGCGAGTAGGACATTTTCAATAAAGGTTCCGTACCTACCGAGTAATAAAATAAGCTACGCTACCTTGCTAGCGGTTGCTGCGTGGACTCGACTGATGTGAACAATGTAGTTATTTATACTACTTGTATTAAGCGGTTACCGTAACCTTGCGCTGCAATGGACGCTTGCAACATCAGAGGAAATAATAATTGACTTGAAAATAATAATGTGTTAGGTTTAAGAATTTGCTAGAAACACAAAACAAATTTTTGGAATGAATTAATCACGTTGTTATATTTTATACCAAAAATTTCGTGAACTTGACTATTCATATCGTAAAAACGGGAATTTTCAGTAGTGCACGGCGCGACGCGGAAGGAGAAAGTCGCAACCACACACCCTGATGAAGACTCTCGGAATGAGTCGAAACTTAGTCGGTGCCTTCACGTTATATTTTATATGTTATATTTTAATGTAATTCCCGTGACCGTGTCGGCACACTCAAAAATCCAGACTTATTGTAGGTTACTCGATCTCTGAACGGCTTAGAACCACAACTTTTATTATAAAACTTGAGGAAGTCATAATAACATCACATAAAATTCGACGACCTCTGTGGCGCTGTGGTCGAAGGCCCGCCTACGCAGAAGGTTGCAAGTTCGATTCCCGCCGCGAGACAAATGTTTGTATGACCTGCAAATATTGTCTCAAGCCTGGGTATTTCCTATGTATAATATTTATGTATTTACAAAAATAGTATATAAGTAGTACATCAGTCATGTAGTTGCCATAACACAAGCTCTGATTACTTTGGGGCTGGATGATGCTGTGTGAAAATGTCCAGCATTATTTATTTATTATAAAATATAATAATAATAATAATATATTATTATATAATAACAATAAAGTTGGTATTCGATTTTTTTCTGTACGGAACCCTAAAAAGGAAAATTGTAGGGCACAAGCGACTATAAATCAAATCAATTGTTTCCTCAAACATCGGGTGGTGATTGATAGCCTCGTCATTTCTTCACCCGTTGTTATTTCAATTGTGTATTGTAGACCTTATTCAGTCCATTCTCATATACCAACGTTCGTTCGTTTGTTTTTAAATATATTTTTTTTGTAAATACATACATTTTGTACATAGAAAACACCCAGACCCGAGAAAAATATTTGAATATCAAACATTTGTACCGCGGCGGGAATCACCCGCAACCATCTGCATCTCAGGCCTTCGCCAACTGCGCTACTCGTTTCACATAGATGTATTTGTCTGTTGTGTGTAAAAAAATATGTATTACCTTATATCCAGCATATTCTGACCGTTGGTTGTTGACAAAAAAGGTAAAGAACACGTAGACTGTGTACAGCATAAAAATAACGAGACATGTTATCGACTTTCTCTGGAACGGGTTCTGGGATGATTTTATTTCCAACACGTACGAAATATTTTAGGCAAAAATGGATTACAGAAATAAAAGTTGGAATAAAAGATTACTTTTCCCTTTAACCCTACAGTCACGTAGGACATTTCATATGTCATTTTCGGAATTTGTGTTGTTTTGTGAACTTTTTCCTATTAAACTTCCCGAAAGTTGGTCTGGCACAAAATGTACCAAAAATTGGACATTAGGCACGTCAAAAAGCGTAGGTCTATTTAACAACAAAATTTTCTTTGGAGAATTCTAAATTTTTTTGAATATGCATAAGTCAAAATCGCACGCAAAATCGACGTTTAAAGTAATGCTGTCTATAAGTATTTTAAATTTATGCACAAAGTACCGACTCATAATTTATTTTGTACGACAGCGACAAGCAGTAAAAAATAAAACGCAATTGATAGAATAATAATGGACTATTCCATCATTTATTTCAACGTTTCCAGTGCCATTAAAATCTATATAAAAAAAATCATAAATGCCATAAAAAACGATTGCAAAGAAACACATTTTAATCAGTGTAGCCTTTTCGAAACCTTTTTAGAAACGTAATGATATGGCAAACACACTGAATTTGAGCCATAAACCTTACTCAAACACATACCGACTCCTTGCGTGGCGGGTAACTAATAATACAAAATAATTTATTTAAAAAATAGTATGTGCCTAAGTCACAAGTTTAGCTCTGCACTAGGTTAGCCTGTATCGCGGAAGCCCAGATAGCATTTGACAAAAAAATATATATTAAAATGAGATAATAATAATAATAATAATGCTGGACATTTTCACACAGCATCATCTAGCCCCAAACTAAGCAGAGCGTGAATAGAAAACACCCAGACCTGAGACAAATATTTGCATATTTGCATAGAAAACACCCAGACCTGAGACAAATATTTGCAGATACAAACATTTGTCCCGTGGCGGGAATTGAACCCGCAACCTTCTGCGTCCCAGGCGGACCTTCGCCCACTGCGCCACAGAGGTCGTCAAACAAATGCATGGCAAACAATTAAATTACTACTTGTAAATACAAAACAGCCAGACTAACATCGAAATAAAGGCGTCACACGAAGTTTGTACACAATGTGCCATAGTAACAGCAGTAATTTGTTCTCAGGAATAGACAAACGTTTTGTTTATGAGACTACAAACAGTTTTAGTATTCAGGCCGTGACTACAATATGATCACACGATTTTTAGAGTGGCAAAGATCAGTGATAGTACGTTATAAGGACGGATCCTAGGACCATCTAAAGGCCTCTATCAGGGCTGACTGAAAGCACAGTTCTATAGACAGTTGCTTACAGTTCATATTGTAAAAACGTGAATTTTCACGTACCGCACTATCGCTGAAGGCACTGACTAAGTTTCGACTCATTCCGAGAGTCTTCATCAGGGTGAGTGATCGCGACGTTCTCCCTCCGCGTCGCGTCGTGCACTACTTAGTCTGTGCCTTCACCGATAGTGCGGTGCGTGAAAATTCCCGTTTTTACAAAATGAATAGTCAAGCTTCTGAGAGTTTCAGAAACTACCGTTCAGACACAAACTAACTGTCCAAGACGTGTCGTGGTGTCTATCGGTCCTAAATAAAGTTTTCAATGCAAAACTGCTTTACCAACTTTTGTTGGCAGTGTCTATAAAATGCTTCTCTGTGTATAATTTTTGTCATACTTCTAAACACAAGGTTACAATGTAAAGGACACCCACAGATAGTGATCAAAGTTAAAATGGAGATTGTTATATAGACCCGTTAAATTAACTTCCTTATATTCTGCTGGCTTCTGTAAAAAATAATAAATCAGCTTACTACATAACCCAATGACAGACATGCTGTGGGTGTAATATTTATATATTAAACTGGCTGACACCGCAGCCGGCCTATGCCCCCAAACTCACCGCTTCGATCGCACTCCCGCTTTTTTACTTCTTTTGCTCGGTTCCTAACGGTCGTAACGTGACGTAAACTTATCACCTTCTTCAAGAATTAGGCTGTCTAATGCAAAAAGATTATGCAATCCGACTGGTTCTTCCAGAGAATAGCGCATTCAAACAAAATAACATAAAAAAAACTCTATTAGTATAGATACATATATTTTGAATAAAACTTTCAGATACATTAAAGGGGGGGGGGGGGGTTATGTACGCCTCGCAGAGGTTGCTTCCATCAAATTAAGTATTGGTCCAGAAAGAAATCGTAAAAAATTCAAGAGTCGATTCCCTTAAAATCCTCCTTACGTCATCTCAATAAAAGCCCAAGCTTTACGAAAAGTACTCCACCTTTTAGGGTTCCGTAGTCTTGACTTTGTAAGCTCCCTAGGGGTAGAAGTTTCCTATTACATTACAACTACCGACTACATAGATAAGTTGTAAAACGTTGTTTTAGAACTTTCCGATGTATTTCTGAAGTTGCGAGGTGAACTGACTTTGAAGCGTTTCTACAATTCTTTTGACTAACAAGCCGGAGTGAATATTGAAATTTTGTCAAAGTTTTATCACGACTTAAGATGCAAACATGTGCTGAATTAGCTATCAAAGAGTAGTCACACAAGTTTCGAACGTAAATTCGTGGCGCTTTTGACACCACGCTGGCAAAAATGCGGGAAAAACACATATTTTGTCATTTTTATCACTTAAGCAATTTTTTTTCGAAATTATAAAACAAAAAGGTACCTTATCAATACATATATACTAGCTTCTACCCACGGCTTCGCCCACGTGGTACCCGGATAAAAGTAGCCTATGTGTTATTCTGATGTATAAGCTATATTACTGTAAAGTTTCATCAAAATCCGTTTAGAAGTTTTTGCGTGAAAGAGTAACAAACGTCCATCCTCACAACTTTTCGCGTTTATAATATTAGTAGGATAGGATTTGGTAATTTTTATAGCTTTTATTGGTTGCAAATGGATTTTTAGAGATGTTACTGATGATGTTTTGTGATTGAGGAATCAGTATAAATAAACACCATAGAGACACATATATATATATATACATATACCTGACTCCACACTAGAATTCCGTGTCGTGGGTATCAGGAACTATGAGAACTGTGGTACCACAACGTCCAAGACGAAATAAATATCAGCTGCATAACATGCAAACATTTGTACCGCAGCGAGAATCGAACCCGATAATATCTCGAGTAGCGAGCCAACGAGATCGCCGAATTGAATTTAAAAAATAATATTTTTCATTATACTTACAATGTTATACTTAACGATTCCTTATCTTGTAAAAGATATGAATAAAAGACTAAGTTATGATAATAAGAAAATAATTTGTCTGAGATAAATTACCTCGGTAGAATAGCCGACATTTTACGAGAAATAACAACGAACACTAAATCTTTTGGTCTAAATTATCGGCCATTATACGAAGGCATCCTAATTTGATGGAATATATTTTTTATGCTAAGCATTGATAGTGACTACAGACTCATGACAAGTTAATGTAATTATTAGTTGTAAACAGACCTTTATCGTGTTTACCTTTTTATTATTTTCCCGACTTTTCTATTGTGTTGCCACAACCTTTTTAATAATTTCCCTGAAGTTTCAACTGTGTTGCCAGAGCCGTGGTCACGGGATGACTGGAGTATAACGGCCTACAATAAGCAATAGCCGCTAACCACCCTCATTTTATCTGTAGTTTCAGAAAGTTAGTGTAGTTCTGTAGTTCACATAACGACACTCTCCACTTAATAAAGCTTTCAGAACCGGGAACGTATCAGCAGCAAGTGTGCAGATTTCAAATAGGCGACGGTAACTGCGAATAATTAGATGAGCCCTGCCTGTTTGATGCATAACATCCTACTATAATATGATAAACGCGAAAGTTTGTGAGGATAAATGTTTGTTACTCTTTCACGCAAAAACTACTGAACGGATTTTGATGAAACTTTACAGTAATATAGCTTATACATCAGAAAAACACATAGGCTACTTTTTATCCGGTTACCACGCGGGCGAAGCCGTGGACAGAAGCTAGTATAAAAATAAAATAACACTTATTATTGTATATAATTATGGATATACCTATTTATGTAGATATATTAAAATTTGTGATATTATTGTATTTTTTTCGTTTGTGTTCACGTACCCACCACTATTTATCAGCTGGCCCTATCCTCAAAGATTTGCTGGAAGAAAACTCTTGTTAGGATAAAGCTCGCCTTTGTATATGTACTTTCCTATATTTTTTTGTCTATATTCTCTATGTGTACAATATAGAATAAAGAATAAAAGTTACTTTTTACCCGGGTACCACGCGGGGAAAGCCGTGAGCAGAAGCTAGTGTATCATACAGGGGAAAGAGCGAGTTTTTTTTTGTTTTTAGCTCGTTTTTATAATATCAAGTCTTAATTCAAAATTCAGGTCTGAGATTTGATTAAACATGAAAAAGATGAAGTAACCAAACGCTCCACCAAACTTATTGAAGGACTGTTGAGTAATTTATTTTTATGCAAAGCGGTGTCTCGATCGCTATCATTTGGAATGGTAATAGAGTTTCTTGATTAATAATCTGTTTAAGACAATTACTTTACTAGACACGTCTCGTAATAGAAGATTATTTCATGGATCAAAGACATGAAACATTTACCCACTTCTGAATTTGATTATAGTAAAATACAGTATATATAAAAGCCTTCTCCGATCGGAAAATATTGGGTTAAATATTTGTTACGGATTCTTCAAGTAGATACTTAAATACATTACAGTGCACGGCGCGACGCGGAAGGAGAAAGTCGCAACCACTCACCCTGATGAAGACTCTCGGAATGAGTCGAAACTTAGTCGGTGCCTTCACCGATAGTGCAGTACGTGAAAATTCCCGTTTTTACAATATGAATTAAATACATTTATTTATACAAAAAGGTTGTATTTCTATAATGTTGTAACCACGTAAACAAAGGTTGTCTTGGTTACCCATATTCGCATTTATTAGCTAATTACATTAGTTATGTAGATATATTCAAGCCAACCTAAGCATGTACGTTAGGTATATATAAACGACATTTCTTATTCACAAACAGGTAATATTAGTGGGAAGGAATACGCCTGTATTCCTAATAGATCGGACAGGGTCTTTGTAATAAACTGTATGTAAAAAATATATAAATCCTACTAATATAATAAATGCGAAAGTCTGTGTGTGTGTGTCTATGTGTGTGTGAATGTTTGTTACCACGTATCTCCGTAACTTCTAAACCCATTTTGATAAATGTAGATAGTTTAGGATCTGGAATAACACATAGGCTAATCTTATTTTCGAAAATCAACCCCTGACGGGGTTAAACAGGGTGGTACAGTTTAAAAAAATAATATTTGATTTGCTCAAAACTCTGCACAAATAAACTTTAAAGTAATTAATGAAACACGTATTTTTTATTTTTTCAAAACTACCTTTTGGGGGTCTGCAATTGAGTTCTAAACTTTGTATAAATTGTAATGCTCAATATCAGAACTGCCAAATCCCTTTCTATCTACGACACAGGAGGTTGCGGGTTCGATTCCCGCCCTGGGACAAATGTTTGTATGATCTGCAAATATTTGTTCCGGGTGTTCTGGGTATTTTCTATGTATAAAAAAAAAAAAAATCTATCTATGTAATGTATTGTATTAAGTATATCAGTCATCTAGTACCCATAACACAAGCTCTGCTTAGCTTGGGGCTAGATGATGCTGTGTGGATTGTCCAGCATTATTTATTTTATTTATTTATTTATCTATAAAAAGCTGTTGCACAATCAATATTTGTCCTTATCTCAAAGCTGATGAGTTATATAGATTCTGCCCACGGCTTCGCTCGCGTGGTACCCAGATAAAAAATAGCCTATGTCTAAGCTATATTACTGTAAAGTTTCATTAAAATCCGTTCAGAAGTTTTTGCGTGAAAGAGTAACAAACATCCTCACAAAATTTCACATTTATAATATTATAGTAGGATTTATGGTTATATATTATATATGTAGGTATTCATATTGTAAAAACGGGATTTTTCACGTACTGCACCATCAGTGAACGCACCAACTAAGTTTCGACTCATTCCGAGAGTCTTCATCAGGGTGAGTGGTTGCGACTTTCTCCTTCCGCGTCGCGCCGTGCGTGTGTAGGTATTTGTATTCATGTATCTATGTATGTATAAGTATATATGTTTTATCTAATAAATCGTCACTATGTATGTTTGTATTGTCTATACACCACCGTCCTTTATCATTTACGTCAATTCCTGGCCATCCAAAGATTGTCTGGAAGAGATTGCTATAAGCGATAAGACCGCTCAGTGCACTCCAGCAATTAGGTTGTAATTTGTAAGCAATATATTATGTGGTGTATAATTAAGTGTTATCTATCTATCTATCCGTCTACTCCCCGCCCTGATTGAGATAAATTAGTGGACGCTGCGTATGTTACGATTCGGATTTGTAGCGCCTGTTAAAAATGAACAGCAATTCTCAAGACCACCAGTTATCAAAATCGGAAAGGCGTGTTTGTAAGAAGTCACTTACACTCAAACAAACTCTAACAAGCCCTAACTTAAGAGACAATGCTAACTTTTCCTCCAAGTCGGATAAACCAATTTCCAATCCTAGATGTCTGGCCGAGAGTCGAACCCGAATCCCTTGCCCAAGCCTGTCTTAATTAAGGCTATTACGACCTGTCTGAATGTCACGGTGTCTGAGCACGGGGTCAGAATTGACAAAGCCTCCTTTGAGAACTGTATACTCTGTGGCGATTAGGTATATAGTAAGAACTAAATACTTTATAATCTGCTTTGTTTATTTGCCTTTCAGGAAGATGCAGAAAATTGACTATTTAAAGTAATAAGTAAGTTTCCGTCTGGAGTGATCTGGATCAGTTGAGCTATCTATAAATAGTTTGCAACGATCTTTAGATAGCTAGCTGGTTCATCTGTATTTTTGTTGTATAAACCTACTAGTACATTTGGATGAGTAAATCCAGTCATTTAATATAATAAATGCGAAAGTCTGTGTGTGTGAATGTTTGTTACCACGTATCTCCGTAACTACTAAAACGATTTTGATGAAATTTGGAATGTAGATAGTTTAGGATCTGGAATAACACAAAGGCTAATCTAATTTTCGAAAATCGACCCCTAAGGTAATCGAGATAAATTTCTATGAAAAAAAAATTGTTTGATTCGCTCAAAACTCTGTACAAATAAACTTTAAAGTAAATAATGAAACACATTTTTTCAAACCTACCCTTTGGGGTTGTGCAATTGAGTTCTAAACTTTGTATAAATTGTAATTGGAGACGGTGATATGCTACTTTTATTAACATACGACGCGGCCGAAGCCGCGGGCAACAACTAGTAATTATATATGGGTGTTGGGCGATAATTGTTTATTTATATTAATAAATAAACATCCAGAAAACTCATTAATAAATAAAGATATGATCCTACTAAATAAAAGCTATTTAACACTCCTTCAGGGCAACTGGGCAAATCGGCGTGTGACCAGAGAGCTGCATTGCCAGCGTGGCAATGTACCCAGCATTTTGGGAATGCTTCCATCTGGTAATGACCAGATACAATTGACCTATAGATCGTTTGCAACGGTTTTTAGATAGCTAGCTGTATCAAAGGTAAAAAAATATAACTACTTTTCATTTACTTTCATTTTATAAACTCCCTTTGATGAAATATCAAAGGAAAAGACCCACAAAATGATACAATGACGCATTTAAAGCTCAAATCCTTTGGTCGTAAAAAAGAAACCATTTTTCAGAACGCGACCAAAGCGGTCAAAAACACAAACAAAACTCCGGCCTCACGAATGCACACGAGTGGATAAAGTTATAGTCGGAGAGCTAATTTTAAACGGAGTAAAACTGTTTATATTACCTACAGAGTAAAACTGATGTATCAGAACTAAAACGACGGAAAATTTCATTATCCATTGCACTTTCTAATAAAAAAGTGATTAAATTTCCAAACAATACAACAGTGTATAATATGTAGTTTCTTAAAATATAGTGGTATTTTAAGTATATTTCTTGACTTTGTATACCTACCAACTTTATCACTTCTCTATCTCTCCTCAAAGGTTTGCTGGAAGAAAACTCTTTTTAGGGTTTAGCTCGCCTTTGTACATGCCTCATCTAATATTTTGTTTTATATTTCTGTTTTATTTCTGTGTACAATATATAATTATAAGAAATATAAGAACATTACTCAATACTTAATACATTTTTTGCCTTCACATGGTAGGTACATACATAGATGGTGTTTATAGGTAGGTATCTCACATGAACCCTGTCTAAGGGTATAGCAACAGATAGGTAGGCAGACCGAGGTTTTGCGTAAACAAACTAGTTATTAATATCTACAGTAAATAAAGTTAAGTCTCTCAAAAGAACTTTGTATTAGGATTTTTTGGCAGACCGAGGTTTTATTTTCATTGTAGGTAGTCAAAGTAGGTAGTTAAGGATAGGTAAAAGTGCATTTTTTTGTTACTTATGTTATTGTTATCGTCATATTATTTCACTAGCCGATGCCCGCGGTTTTACTCGCGTAGGATGGATAATTGATAGGTGCATCAAAAATAATTACATGCCTTGCACCCACCCTATAGATAGATAGATAGATAAAGTCTTGTATCTATCTATCTATCTATCTATCTATCACCCTTAAGGGTTTTTAAAAATATTCTGTTACGTATTATTTTATATTTTGCACCCTTCACAACCCCTTAGAGGGGTAGTTTGGGGAGATAATTATATTAGTATTTTATCATTTGGATTTAAATATACTTATGTGAAGATTCAAGACTGTAAGTTCAAGGAATATCATTTTTTCATACAAAGGTTTTCAGCTCTTTTTACCCCCTTAAGGGTAGAATTTTCCAAATTCCATTCTTAGTGCACCCCTACATCATAAGAGGAATATACCCTCCAAATTTCATGCTTCTAGGACCTATGGTTTAGGCTGTGCGTTGATTCACTTCTTGGACTTTGACACCCCCTCATCCCCTATGAGGGGTATTTTGGCGAATTAATTATATGAAACTTTTCTCATTGGATTGAAGAATATTTATATGTAGTTTCAAGACTAAGTTCAAGGAATACGATTCTTCATACAATGGTTTTCAGCCCTTTTCACCCCCTTAGGGGTAGAATTTTCCAAATTCCTTTCTTATTGCACCCCTACACCATAAGGGGAATATAACCTCCAAATTACATGCTTCTAGGCCTTAAGGTTTAGGCTGTGCGTTGATCCGCCAATCAGTAACGGAACAGTTTTATATATATTGATGATGTCATTTAGATTTATTGTCAATTTTCAATTTCATTTTATTATTTACAATGACAAGACATCAAAACTTCAAAATAAACATGACATCAAAACAAACTAACGTCAAGGTCTAAAACATTTTGTATTGAAGTCAGATCTAATATTGATTAATTTTAATGTGACTAAGAGCTACTCTTGCGGAATTTTAGTTAATTAGACTCAAATTAAACTTTTATCCTGTGAGGTTAACAGAGAGGTTACCCTCTCTAACGTTTTTGATGTAAACATTCAAAGGAAGACGGCCTCATGAGGGTAGAACAAACACCGCAATAATCATTGCACGGTCCACGTGACACACAAAATGGAATGTGGACATTTCGGGAGAATTTCCAACTGACAAAAAAAGCCCTTTTCTCTCTACAAATATACATTTCGCAGAAAATAACGAAACAACGTTGAATTGACTCAGAGAGACATAACACGACAGTTTATTTTTAAGTAAACCTACCTAACTGCTAAGGGTAATTATGATTACAGCTTCTGCCCACAGCTTTGCAAGTGTGGTACCTGGATAAAAAGTAGCCTATGTATTATTCTGATGTATAAGCTATATTACTGTAAAGTTTCATCAAAATCCATTCAGTAGTTTTTGTGTGAAAGAGGAACAAACATCCTTCAACATAAATTTTCACGTTTAAAACGTTAAGATTTAAGTTGTGTAAGTAAGCAAGAAATGTTGTAGGTTACTTAATATTTTTTTATCAGTGGAGACCTTTAAATGTCCTCGTAGTTTAGTCATTAATTTTGATTTTAAGTGCCGATGGTTTTCCTAAAATAAATACATAAATAAAAAAATTGGATGTTTTATTATGCTTCTGGACGAAATAATAATAATGCTGGACATTTTTCACACAGCATCATCTAGCAGAGCTTGTATTATGGGAACTAAATGACTGTTGAAACTACTTACGAGTATATACTTTTTTTTTATCCAAAAACTATCGTGAGTTTGATTATACATATTGTAAAAATAGGAATTCTCACGTACCGTACTATCGGTGAAGGCACGAGAGCGTCGCGATCAATCACCCTGATGAAGTCTCTCGGAATGAGTCGAAACTTAGTCGGTACCTTCACCGATAGTGCGGTACCTTGCAATATGTTTAGGATTCACTAAGTAGGTAGCCTATCTACTTAGCATAATATCGCTGAGCCCACACCTTTTTGGTACGAATAATATGGATTAGCATGATGCGTGGGGCATTTCTGTTTCAGTTTGACGCAAGTAGAGCGGTTTTGATTCCCGCTGCTAGATAAATGTTTGTCTTTACAGATCTTTAGATAGATAGTTTTTTTTACCTTTTTGGTTCGACATAAAACAGTCTTGGTATATTATGGATCAGCATGATGCGTGGGGCATTTCTGTTTCAGTTAGACACAAGTCGAGCGGTTTTGATTCCCACTGCGAGATAAATTTTTGGCTCTACAGATCTTTAGATAGATAGACAGATAGTTTTTTTTTCCTTTTTGGTGCGACATTAAACAATCTAAGTATAATATGGATTAGCATGATGCGTGGGGCATTTCTGTTTCAGTTTGACGCAAGTAGAGCGATTTTGATTCCCGCTGCGAGATAGATGTTTGTCTCTACAGATCTTCAGATAGATAGATAGATCGTTTTTTTTTACCTTTTTGGTGCGACATTAAACAGTCTTGGTATATTATGGATCAGCATGATGCGTGGGGCATTTCTGTTTCAGTTTGACACAAGTAGAGCGGTTTTGATTCCCACTGCGCGATAAATGTTTGTCTCTACAGATCTTTAGATAGATAGTTTTTATTCTACTTGTTACGGGTCTGGGTGTTATGGTATTAGAAACTATAAATTCCGAGGTTTCTGATACCCATGACTCACGGAATCTTAGTGTGGGGGTCCGCACTGTGTATGGGTATTTTAGGTGTTTATTATTAATTCAAGATTATATCACTTCAGCTTTGTTAAGTAATCCTACTAATATTATAAACGCGAAAGTTTGTGAGGATAGATGTTTGTTACTCTTTCACGCAAAAGCTACTGAACGGATTTTGATGAAACTTTACAGTAATATAGATTATACATCAGAATAACACATAGGCTACATGACTGATATACTACTTATATACAGGTTTTTTATGTAAATATACATAGAAAAAATCCGGACTCAAGACAAATATTTTCAGATTATAAAAACATTTGTCCCGCGGTGGAAATCAAACCCGCAACCTTCTGCGTCCCAGGTGGGCTTTCGCTCACTGCGCCACAGAGTTCGTAATACTTTGCTACCACTGATTTCCACTTGCTATAAGCTCTCAATAAGTTTCTATTTCACGGAATTTACGCATATCCCGGATATTTGAAGTCAGGCTAACGAGCCACCGCCCAAAGCGCTTGAACGCTCGCCCAAACTTCAACGAACCCGTAAACAATGTACTAAATTGGTTAACAGGGTTTTTTGGCTCATATTTTTTGTATCCTGAACATAGAGACGTTTGCCCAGCAGTGAGACGGAATCCTACTACTGTAAACGCGAAAGATTGTGATTATAGGTGTTTATTACTCTTTCACACAAAAACTACTGAACGGATTTTGATGAAACTTTACAGTAATATAGCTTATGAATCAGAATAACACATAGGCTACTTTTTATCCGGGTACCATGCAAGCGAAGCCGTGGGCAGAAGCTAGTATGATATATTTCGCTTTAATGTGATCGAATAATAAGTAAAGGAATTCAGTAAGAAATTAGCAAAAAGTTATTCTGATTTTAGGTTACCTTTACTCAGCATTCAGTATTTATTTTAGTTGAAAAATGACCGATTTAATAAATACATATATATATATATATATATTTCACATAGCAGACCTTGCCCCGAAGCAGACCTTGTATTATGGGAACTACATTACTGATATACTACATATGCACTTGCTTTTTGTAAATACATACGAGTTCATATTATACACAGAATAACCTGGACCCGAGACAAATATTTGCAGATCATACAAACATTTGTTTCTTGCTGGGATTCGAACGCGCAACCTTCTGTGTTTCAGGTGGGCTTTCGCTCACTGCGCCACAGTGTGTCGTAATACGTTGCTATCACTAATTTCCACTTGCTATAAGCTTTCAATAAGTTTATATTTCACGGAATTTACGCATATCCCAGATATTTGAAGTCAGGCTAACGAGCCACCGCCCCACCGCCAACACTCGTCCAAACTTCCCGTAAACAATGTATTAAATATAATTATGTTTTCCTCTACCTTATTATTATTATATCAACGATTATTCAGTATGTAAAACATCTAAAATATATGCTTATAGTTTAACGTAATTTTTAAATTACGTTTTAATTAAGGTTGGCACCCGAAGTTATGCTTTTTTTTGAGAAGAGAAAACTAAACTAATTGTAAAAATAATGTCTACCTCTGCACCGCCCTGACTGAGCTAATGTACCCAACCTACTTGGAGCTACATAAGACCTAAGCTTAACCATTGTATGTAAGACATTAAGCATGAATAAAAAAAAATAACCGCCGATTATAATCTTTGAAGCGATTAACTCCAACGTCAAAAGGTTTTGTCATGATCTATAATGATAAGCGATTACTCGGAAAACGCGAATTTCTTCAAAAAATGCAGACAAATAAAACACGTTCACGACTATGAACGTAGATCTTTGAGGATAAGAAATAGGGGGTAGTCAGAGTCACGGCCCAACATTACATTTGCACAAAAACTATACTTCCACAAAGAAAATACTACAATATAAATCAGAATCTGCAACTCTATCTATCGCACGGTGCTCTTCCGAACGTGTTCGTCTGTGATAGTTTTATGATTTTCTAAAATTTAATATATACTTTTTTCATAAAAAGCTTATCCTATGACTATCCTTTTGTGTAGAGATAAGTAACATTATAATTATGATAAGTAACATTATTATGATTAGTAACTTCACCAACATTTTGGACATCTCGTTTTTTCAGCCGGACGATTTAGTGAATTTTGATAAAGGTCCAACGTGTTTTTACAGGGTAACGATTTAACGGCTCTCGTTAGACAGGTCCAGGGTGGGAACGATCTGGGTCACAGAATAAATTTTAGTATTCAATATCGCAAACTAGGCGTGGTTCTCTATTCTTTATTGCACACACATATAATACATACAAAAACATATAGGGCATGTACAAAGGCAACCTAACCCTAACAAGATTTTTTTGTCAGCAAACCTTTGAGGACAGAGATCACAAAGAATAAAAGTAAATTAAATAATTAAAAGTATCTTTCTTCAAAGAAAGATACTCGAATAGACTTAACTTAAGTTACTTTTAAAAGGCTATGCCCTCATAAATATTTGATATAGCTAAAATAGCTGGTAAATCGCTGAATAACTTTCTACAAGTATGGGACTAGACGAAATTATTTTCTATCTTTCTATATAATCCGCTGGTAATACCCACTGCTGAGTAAATGTCTCTTCTCTATTACGCCACTCCTGGCGTTCTTGGGCCAACCGCACAATAAGAAATAATAAAATTGAAACATCACTTTCTTATGTTGTAAAATATTAAAAAATCAATTACTTATTCAATCGCTGCCAAAAATATGATTTCTCAAATTCTTAACCATTTTTGTCACGCTATGATCATTTATCAACGTTTTCAAATTGTGTGTTTTTAGATAGGTATTTCTGTGTAGAAACCTTTTAGCTTTTTGCAAACTTTAAGTTTACACTGAATGCGTATTGCTGCTTATCTTAATTTGAATTTTAAAATGAAAAATAAAAAGTATATTTTCAACATTAAATAAACTTCTAGTTCAAAAGATATCCAACGTGAAAAGTTCAAAAGAAAATTAATAATTTTCCGAGACGCGTGGGTTCAGAACTTCAAACTTTTAGAAAACTTACCACTCTGCAGTATCGTTATGTAACTATCATTATTTATCTTCACAAAAATAATATTCTTTACACAAATTTTATTCATTTGAAAATATTCGTCACAATCCTATTAATAGTATAAACGCGAAATTTTGTGAGGATGGATGTTTGTTTCACCCAAAAACTAATGAACGGATTTTGATGAAACTTTACAGTAAGCTTATATATCAAAATAACACATATATCCTTTTTATCCGTGAAACCGTGGGCAGAAGCTAATATAATATATTTAAGAAAATCTCTAAAATAAATTTATGAGTTTAAAAAAACTTACCGTATTTTTTATCTGACACACATTCCACATGCACAATTTTTTTTATCAAATTTCGATTCACGATTGCGCACTTTCACTTGTCATAATCACTTTTTTAAACGTCACTTCACTGCATTTTCACTCGCGATCGGGGAAGCCGAGGGGGTATAAACGACCACCCTGTTCGGTCCACGAGCAAATCTAACCCCCCACCCAGTGATACGAGAGAAGCTGGTCGTACGCATGCGTGTACTAACGAATATAAATTTGACATTTATACAGAGATAATTTTTGCATTTGCGGCGTTTTACTCGAGTGCTACTGATTATGTTTTTGTTTGGTGCGCGAATTTGGATTTTTTTTGGTAAACGTATATTTTTTGTTTACTTAAATGTACATAGGACTTATGTCTGTGGTTATAGTACGACCGAGTTTCTACTTGAATTCCTGAATGCAAAGAATAAAAAAGCGGACCTTGATTTATAGTTTTGTATATGTTCAAAATACTCGTAATATTTTGTAGTTTTCGTTATAAAGCCGTTAATAAACTATTCAGTACTGACAAACAAACATTGACAGAAAATTGGACAGATGTTAATTCGAATCAACAACGGGACTGGAATCCGACTTTATCCGGTGATGCGTTGCCAATTTCTCTACGTATATATTTAAATTGCGCAATATATTTGATAGCTTCCTTTGAAACGATAGTGTGTAAATTCAAGGCACGGGTTTATGTCTCGTTGATATCAAATGAATCCTGAAAAATCTGGTTGCCTAATGTGGAATAGTACTAGACACATCTGCCGCATGTTGAGCAACTTGTGTGTAAATGCACCACCACAGATTTATATCACACCAAATGCAAGGCGACCACACGCCCAGGATGAGATGGCGAAACTACCTCGACGCGCATCTGGGATCGTGGCCTGTGACAGCATTCAATCGCGAGGAGTGGAAGGAGGGTATGGAGGCATTTGCCCAGCAGTGAGACAATAATTTCTGCATAGTAAAAAAAAAAAAATACTGATCATGGCAATACCAGCTTGAATGCTCACTTTGCGAACTAAATCAACTGGGCAGAATTTAGTGGACAGGCTGACATAATGTTTTTTAAACGCGAAAATATAAAAATAAGCTGGATCCGCATTGGTAATGCTCCTCTCTCTCTCTCTCTCTTTTTCAAGCTTTTTATCCTACATATTGGCGGGGTCGGCTTTCCTACTGCTTTTCTTCCACTTCACTCTATCCTCGACATCTGGATTAGAAACGTTGTATGCAACCATATCTTCGCGCAACAGCCCATGGCAACGCTAAACAGCTGAATGAAAGATCATCAAAAAAAAAACTAAGCATTGTTTGTTGCCTGATTCTTCGAGGCTTGGTGCAAAACATCGGCATAAATTCACTTGATTTTTTTTTATTCATGTAGCTTTAAAGCTGATTTTTCTTTAAAACCCTTGTGATTTCAATGAATGAAAACCTTTTTACTTTGACTTTTGACATGTGGTGTTAAGTCTCCCTCTAGATCTTTTATGGGAGATACAGTTCTAGTGCCTGGTTGCCAATGAAGTTAGGTAGCTGTCATCAGCTATGCTTCACATAATTATGTTAATTTTGCTTGTGAATTATCATTCTTTTGAAAAATCTCTTGGCTTGTACGTGTGAAGTAATTTGAATACTAATGTATAATATTCTGATATAATACTTATAATTTATGTGAATAAATAAACGAATTATAAGTAATATACGTACATTATCATTGTGTTTAGATTTAAAGTGACACAAAGAGACGAAAGTAACCGATTAACGTGTTGGGTAAAATGCTTATTTACTTACCACCAATAAATACGTAATATACATACATTATCATTGTGTTTAGATTTAAAGTGACACAAAGAGACGAAAGTAACCAATTATTGTGTTGTGTAAAATGCTTATTTGCTTACCACCAATAAATAAGTAATATACCTTCATTATCATTGTGTTTAGATTTAAAGTGACACAAAGAGACGAAAGTTACCTATTATCGTGTTGTGTAAAATGCTTATTTGCTTACCACCAATAAATAAGTAATATACCTTCATTATCATTGTGTTTAGATTTAAAGTGACACAAAGAGACGAAAGTTACCTATTATCGTGTTGTGTAAAATGCTTATTTGCTTACCACCAATAAAAACGTATGCATTATCATTGTGATTAGATATAAATAACTTTAAAAGTTATAATTTTTTGCGCTAGTTCGGTTCAAAATCAACCGACTACGCCATAAAGTGAAAATGGTTATGAATGTTTGGCTGGAATTTAGCTTAATCTTGCCAAAGTGGGTAGGTATATTCTATCATCCTGTTTGTTTTTGATGCTAAAACGCCCGCATTGCTGTGTCCTAGTTCCTAGTGGGTACAAATTACGGTTGAGATTGATAAACGGGTAAGAAACGGAGGATCATTTTGTTGTTTCAATAAATACCTGGTATTTTTATTTTAACCTGTTCCTTCAGTCAGTTCTTAATTTGACTCGTAGATGTCCCACCAACAGAGTCGGTTAAAGTACATTTTATTAACAAACATTTATTAAAACTTCGTACAGTCCGTTCCACCCAAAGGTTGTCTGGTAGAGATCGCTATTTAGCGATAAGAGCGCCCATTGTACAACATTGTCAAAGTTTGTAGTACTTAGCTAAGCTGATGTGTTATTTGGTGTGCAAAAAAGTATTTTCTATCATCTATCTTCTATCTATCTATTTTTAGGTGTTAATTATGAAAATTACGTCCCTACAATATCGTTAATAATATTTTTTTTTTAGTTATTTATAAATCCTGAAGTGTATTTTATCACACCCAGTGATTTGTGGCGATTGACTGTCTAAAACCTTCCCAAAGGACATTCAAAACGATTTTATCAATCGTTTATGTTCGTCTCAGCCGTATAGGTAAAAAGTGGTCAACAAACATTTCAAAAAAATATATGCACCTTACGTATATTGAAATTATAAAAAACCAAGATAATTTCAATTCTTATGTAAACATAATCCTACTACTATTATAAATGCGAAAGTTTGTGAGGATGGATGTTTGTTACTCCTTCACGCAAAAACTACTGAACTACTGAAAATCTATACTAATATTATAAAGAGGAAAGATTTTTTGTTTGTTTGTATCGAATAGGCTCCGAAACTACTGTACCGATTTTAACCATTTTTTCACCAAATGAAAGCTAAATTATCAGGAAGTAACATAGGCTATAATTTATTTTCAAAAAAATAGAGATCCTTAAGAAAATTGCAATAATGTAACCCAAAGTGGCAAAAATTTGCCTATAAAATTTACTATTTGGCGTGCGCTGAGAAAACTATTGATGATACATAAAAATTATGTACTACATGATTAAAGTACTCATTATTACCTACAAAATAGTCCACGAGGGAATATATCATACTTGTCACAATAGCAGCTTTTGTGTTCTAAAATTTAATTAGATCGCCGATATTCCCATGGAATCGAAACTTACGCGGGTGAAACCGCGGGGCGCAGCTAGTTGTTAAATAAAACTGATGTCCTGATTTATCCCAATGAAAGGACTGTACGGAAACAGCGACATGTAACTCAGTCGAATGTGATGGATCGAAGGATAAAATAATTCGGAAATTTCCGACTGACTGATTTTAGGTTTTTTGCATCAATTGGCGTGCCAATTTATATCCATCTGAACATCTGAGTGTTAAATAGAAAATCTGAATATTGTATTCAGATTTTCTACATATATATTAGAGTTTCTTTTTTTCATACCTTTTACATAGTTTTCTTTATCTTTGACAAAAAGTCCAACTCTGACAAAAACGTAATAGCAAATATAAATACTCTTTAAGCTCTTTATAGCAAATATTAATACTCTTTTATATAATACTCTTTAAGTACGCGTAGACAACGACTATAATAACATCAATGATCTGTGTTTCACAAATACATAATTCAAATTGATATAAAGGCTATTCACACGGATATTAGCGTAACCACAGCACAGCTGCAAAAAACACCAGCACATCTGTGAATAGTGTCGTTGCCGCCTGAAGTTGCATTTTCGTTACGTTTTCCCAGCGACAATTTGATGATTGCTGACTATGAAGTACTAGCTTCTGCCCACGGTTTAGCCCGCATGGTACCGGAGTAAAAAGTAGCCTATTTGTTATTCTGATGTATAAGCTATATTACTGTAAAGTTTTATCAAAATCCGTTCAGTAGTTTTTGCGTGAAAGAGTAACAAACATCCACCCTCACAAACTTTACGTATATAATATTAGTAGGATTATGATTATCATTATAAAATACTCGTATGTTGCTTGCTAAACATTTCGCGCGTACTGCTGGTGACATGCTGGTGACTGACGCATGAATCAAATGCGCTTTGACGCTTGTGTGAATAAATAATATAACACTAAAATGACTATTTATTTACCTTACAAGGTAGGTAGTTCTTAGTAAGGCAACAAATATAGTAAGTAAATGGAATACATTATGCGTTTTCATAAATTGTGAATTCGTACCTGACCATTTCTTGTCGCTCTCATGTGGTAGCGACGACGTGTGAAGAAAGCCTTAGTTACAGTATAAGCATATAGAATCTACTAGAAAAGTGTGTAAATTTCATTAATTAAAATTTCAAAATCACAAGTAAATTTCATCCACACACAATCTGGTATAAATGTGTTTCGTGTAAGAGGTTGTTTGATTGTTAGTGTGTTTGTGTGCTAAAATTAAAATACTGTTTAAGGAAACAGACTCAGTTAAAGTATGGAATCACTAGACTTTTTTCTTCTGTTATTTTTTTTTTTTTACATAAGGCATTTTAGTAAAATTGGTTACCGCTATTTTTAAAGTCGGTTAAAAATCAAAGCCTGTGTCCTTATTCAATATATCACATTTGACTGCGTCACTGTGTCCTCAATTAGGGATGAATTGAGGCAGCGCTATATTTTATGTTGTAAAATACCTTGTCATTTTCACGCGGGATGGACTGACACGCAGAAAAGTGCTAAAGAGTTTTATTTATTAAATATTTTGTTAGATTTTCGCATTTAGTCAAACATCCTTGGATTTGGAGGAAATCAAATGGGATTGGTCTCTTAAGACCATTCCCGTTTGCACTTAATACAAATAAATATGGGCAAAAAGTGTTTTTGAGTAAAGGTAGGATTTAGATTTTAGACAATCGTACAATGATATTTAATTATTAAATAAATAATTAAAATATATACGGTGTAAAAAGATTCACCATCAAGCCGGAAGCCACATATTGGGATAAAGTTGTTCTTTAAGGAAATTAATTCCAAGTGCTATGATTACTTTTGTCCAAACAATCATTATCAAAATTCTCGAATTTTCGTATAAAATTACGCATTTTAAGTTGCGGAAAGGCAATGAATTCTTTTTTTTTCGCCTAATTCCTTCGTAAAAGTAACAAAATGATGTAAATACAAAATTTTTAAACATTGTTATCAAAATGAATGTTTCAAAACGAAAAAGCCGTTCTTATCTCTACCCGCAAAGTTCGTCATTTAAATTAAGCCGTAAACTTATCGCTTAACTGGGATTCAAGTGAATTCCTAAAGATTAAAGATAACGATTACACGCTTTGTCACCGCCTGGCAAATCTGATAGGAGCTCTCTCAAAACTTCCTTGATGAGTTAAAGTATAATAATACTGTCAGCTAACTGAAACAAACGCAGCCGTCATGCAGAAAAAAACCCACAAAATAGTATTTTTTTTAAAACGGGGCATTTACATTGGTTTGTGAATTTGAATGTTCCCGATATTTCGGCACAGTTTTTGAGGGTGGATGTTAGTGGCAGTAAATCGGCCCTCTTTCTCACTCTTTTATTACGAACAAAACAATTACATGCAACTGCAAATATCTGTAAATATACAACCGTCAAATTCCTTGAAACATATTAAAAATTATTCATGTTGTAAAAACGGGAATTTTCACGTACTGCACTATCGGTGAAGGCACCGACTAAGTTTCGACTCATTCCGTGTGCACGGCGCGACGCGGAAGGAGAAAGTCGCGACCACTCACCCTGATGAAGACTCTCGGAATGAGTCGAAACTTAGTCGTTGCCTTCACCTATAGTGCAGTACGTGAAAATTCCCGTTTTTACAATATGAATAGTCAAGTTCACGATAGTTTTTGGAATAAAATCAAAAATTGTTTATGAGTTGGCGAGATGAGCTGGCTTCCTAGATCAAGAACTGATCACAACTAGCAGGAAACAAAAAGGATTGGAAGGAGGGCAGGGAAGCCTATGACATGATGTGCAACGGTTTTTGTATAAATGAAAAATATTATTTTTCTAAATTTTTATGATTACATTAGCATAAACACTTTTGTGCTTACCAGTACCGCCTACCGACTTTTCGTATGACGGATGTTTAACGAGATTTAAGCTAAGGAAGGACAATTTGAGACGAAAAACGATGTTCCGAAGGATGTGCTAAAACTTTCTGGGTTATTGGGTCGAGTTTAAATTCTCTTAACACGGTTTTGTACCTTGGTCTCGGTTTTCTGTCTAGTATGGCATGAGAAGTAAAAACTACATATTTTGTGGCATCGATGATAAGATGTTTTATTTTTATTCCAAAAACTATCGTGAATTTGATTATTCATATTGTAAAAACGAGAATTTTCAATGCACGACGCGACGAGGAGAGAGAGCGTCGCGACCACTCACCCTGATGAAGACTCGCGGAATGAGTCGAAACTTAGTCGGTGCCTTTAGCGATAGTGCGGTACGTGAAAATTCCCGTTTTTACAACATGAAGATGTTTCATGTTTTCAACTTCAAAGTTGAAAACATGAAACATCTTCATGTTGTAAAAAGAGGTCTCAATGTTTTTTTGTTTTTAAATACACACAACGCGATATTTTCTGGGTAATACTTACACAATACGAAAAAGATGCAATTTCGGTCTCGGACCACGGTAATAGGCCATCAGTTGGATGCTACTCAATGCAGAGATCTGATTGTATATTGATTTTTTAAGTGAATGAAGTGGAATTGGACTTAAAAAAGACTTTCTTTTGTTTAAAAACTGTTTATGTAGCTATATTGAGTTCACAAATTATATTATTCAACGAATGGCCGTCTTTACTTAAATCAAATAAGCTTAAGCAAATATTTCTTACGGTTTATAAATGGACAAAATTCCAATCAATGTTTGTTAATTTTAAAATGAAAACGTCATTTATGTTGAACATATTTTTTTTCTGCATTCCCCTGCAACAATTTATTCGAACGACGAAATCTCAATAAATAATGCTGGACATTTTTCACACATCATCATCTAGCCCCAAAGTAAGCAGAGCTTGTATTTGGGAACTACATGACTGGTATACTACTTATATACTTTTTTCTAAATACATACATATTGTACATAGATAATCATTTAAAAAAGTGGTATTGTCTTGTTTCTATAGCCATTTTGATTTTGTGTATTAAAAAGGTAGATTTCTAGGATGTAGTTGTCTGTCACGCTATGATTTAAGAATTTAGATTTTACCCCAGTTCTCGGAATTTATTGTCAAATAGTCCTTTATACAGCAGTAATTTAATACAAAACTCAAAAGATATGAAGCTACTTTCCATTATCCCAAGGACCTTTGAGTCCCCATCAAAACCGACGAAACTCGGTATAAACAAAGGACACTTGATTTCATGAATTTCCGGCTGATAATACTGGATTATGGCAATCTCTTTGGCGTTCCGCGTTTCGTTTCCGTTTTCGGTGTCTACCTATATAAATTGTACGTTAGTGTGCTACTTCTTGAGCATATTATTTCAATAATAATCTACGGCTTTTTATTTAAAAGGACTTGCAGGGCCGTAGATGGCTTTGGCCAGCGTCACCGGACTATCGGCGAGTGCAGAAGGCGCTCAGCCCGTACACAACACATAGGTTGGGGCATCACTTAGGTTCGGTACCTCTGCTTAGGCCGTTACCAGAGGATAAGGAATTGGAAAGAAGCGCCCCGTTACATATCTGTACCGTGAGTAGGCGCAAGTAGGGACTCGTCGATCCCGCCGGCGGGTCGGTATATCAGATGAAAAATTGTACTATCGCGTCGCTGATAAGTAAGTTTGTATGAGCTCATAGCTTAAGGAAGTTTAGGGGCAAAGCTCATTTTTCACACAGCGTCATCTAGCCCCGAACTAAGCAGAGCTTTTATTATTGGAACTACATGACTGATCATATTGTAAAAACGGGAATTTTCACGTACTGCACTATCGGTGAAGGCACCGACTAAGTTTCGACTCATTCCGAGAGTCTTCATCAGGGTGAGTGGTTGCGACTTTCTCCTTCCGTGTCGCGCCGTGCACTACTACATGACCGATATACTACTTATATATATATTTGGTAAATACATACATATTATACATAGAAAACACCCAGACTCGAGACAAATATTTGCAGATAACACAAATATCTGTCCGTGGCGGGAATAGAACAGTTGAGGTATATAGACCCTAAAAAATATGGTAATCGGGGGTAAAAGAAGTAAAATTTGACTACCAAGATCGAGCGGTGCCAAAATATATATATACATTTGCCTTAATTCCACATTAACACATGTTTTATGTAATTTGAATGGTTCGGCTGAGAAGCGCACCATGTCAGCGCCAGACTTTATTCTGTGTGGCTTCAATTCAATTCAATTCAATGTAATTTATTCCATAAAGATACATTATAGTACACTTGGAAATGTCAAATAACAAATAATAGTAATAATAACATTAATAATAATACAATTCTTATAATTGAAAGTACCTACTTAAAAATTTAAAAACATAAATTATATCGTAATTTGGTAACAAACATCGTCATATGACTGTATGGAATTTATCAGCAAGGGCTTCGTCAAGAGTATAATAAGATTTTTCCATCAACAACCTTTTCACTTTAACACTAAACTCTGTATTATCTGTGTATCGTAGTTCATGCGAAAGTTTATTAAACAATTTAATTCCTATACAAACAAAACTGTTGCCTACTTTGGCAAGTCTATGTTGAGGCATATATATATTATCCCTATTTCTTGTTTCATAGCGATGAGAGTTCAATTACCACCATTCAATTTAAAGTTTTCAATATTAAATTTTACATACAACAGGTTCTGGTAAATATACTCTCCAGCCATTGTCATTATACCTATTTGCCTAAATTTATCTCTGCAAGATTCTATATTCTTCATTTGCAAAATCGAACGTACTGCTCTTTTTTGCAATATAAATATTCTGGAGGATTGTGACGCATTTCCCCAAGCAAGAATTCCATATGCCATAATGGAGTGAAAATACGCATGATAAACAGTTTTTGCCGATTTAATGTCACTTAATTGTCTGATTGTTTTAATTGCATAAACCGCTGATCTCAGTCTTCCGACGAGAGTGTCAATATGTCTGTTCCAAATTAATTTGCTGTCAATGTTTATACCTAAGAATTTTATTGTGTCAGTAGTGTTCATAAAATGTTTATCAATTGTATTTTTTGCGATGTCATTGTTATGTCCAGTACCTAAAAAGAATCTTACAATATTTGTTTTTTCTATATTTAATAATAAGTTATTAGCATTGAACCATTTTTTTATGACAATTATTAGAATATCCAATTTTACAGAAACTTTATCCGTTATCTTGCCACTTACTACTACAGTAGTATCATCGGCAAAGAGAACTATATCATTTTCATTTTCGACGCAAAAGACCAGATCATTAATATAAAGTATAAATAACAAAGGACCCAGGATATACCCTTGTGGCACTCCCATTTTAATGTTATTTTCCTGTGATTTGTGCCCATTATATAATACAATTTGCTTTCTGTTTTCTAAATAAGATTTAAATATAGATAGTTCCCTCTCCCGGACACCGTAATGCTCCAGCTTTTGCAAAAGAATTTTAAGAGAAACACAATCAAAAGCCTTAGAAAGGTCGCAAAAAAGGCCGTATGTGGATTTTGAGCTATCTAAATCCCATAACACTCTTTCCAACAGAGACACTATTGCGTTACAGGTGCTTTTTTTTCTCTGGAACCCAAACTGCCTGTTATTTAGAATCTTGTGAGTTTCTATGAAAGTATAAAGTTCATTAGCAATATATTTCTCGTAAATTTTACTAAATATGGGCAAAAAGGATATAGGCCTATAGTTATTAGCGTCAGATTTGGTTCCTTTCTTATACAAGGAAATTACTTTTGCCAATTTAAGCATGTCAGGGAAGCTACCACTAAGCATACAGTTATTTATAACTTGAGCTAGGGGTAAAGCTATTACATCCTTAATTTTTTTAACTAACAATATTGACACATCCCACAAATCGCATGAGCTTTTACATTTTAACTGGTCAATTATTTTAATAATACAAATTGGGGTAATATCTTTAAGTACAAACGTGTTAGTATTTGGTGGTGTAAATTTGTTAAGGTATTTAATTGCCTCTCTTTCAGAGTTCATGAGATCTCTTGTTAAATCTAAGGCTATTTGTGTGAAAAAATCGTTAAAATGCTTGGAGATATCAATAGGAGAGGAGAGTCTTATACACACATCAAAAAAAGTTTGCGATCATTTTGAAAAGTAGAAACATTTTCCTTTCCCTTTTAATAGTTTTTCCGTAGAAATTGATTTAAATACATTAATAAATAATATAAATAAAATTGTTTGTTTTAATTCTAAACTAGTTTCCCGCTCCGGCTTCGCCAATTTTTAAAAAATCATCCAATTTTCCAACTTTCTCGGTGGGTTTTTCAAAAAAAAATCTACATTTTTTGAATTCATGAAATGTCTCTTAAACTTTTCTTCAAAATGCACAACATTAGGCAGCCCTATTTTAGTTTGTTTAAAGCTGTTTTTTGAACCTTGAGTTATTCTAGAAATAAGGTCCTATTTAGATTTTCTATACAACCTCCTGCAAACTATGCTGAACATAAAGTTTACATTAGTTTTTATATTCAAACTTACAAAACTATCGAAATCTGACAGAAAGTATCAGATAATAATTATTTTATTTTATTATGGGAAACGTCTCAAATATGTTGTATTTAACCTTTGCACACGTCAAGGTATTCACGTGCTTGGTCGGAATAAATCCCTTTTGTGCCTATAGGGGTATAAAGTAACATGTTGTATGGATGTTTTATTTTTATCTAGGAAACAATTCGTTATTTAATAAACAGGTTTTGTTTTCAAACTGATTGCAAACTTTTTATGATGTGTGTATAATTGCAGATCATTCTTATAAGATTTGTTTGGAAAATAACACGTTATCTAAAAAATACATATCAAATAATTGTCTCCATCCCTTTATCTCGAAGGATAAATCCATCATAACAGCTCTACTCATCATCTTATTCAGTGGAAGTGGCTGCCGAAACGAAAATATTGTGCAAAAATATTATTCTACAAGAATCTCCCGAAATTGTCGTTGCAATAGCGACCATAGAGAGCTGAAGTGAAAAGCAAATTTTGTCTAACGTCGTTTTCCACACGTATTGTTATTTGGACGTTGAAATTCTGATAATTTCTTATCACTTTGGCATATGGTTGTACAAATATACAATAACCCTCCTTATCGGGTAAAAAATACAAATGAAACGGCAGTTTGACCGTTGCAAACGATCTATAGGTCAACCGAAACAAATTATTACCAGACGGAAGCGTTCCCAAAACTTTGGCTACATTGCAACTCTTAATAGCATAATGCTAATGTATTTAAATCAAATCAAATTCTTTATTTGCAAACATCCATTCCAACATAAAGATGGAAGAATGGTTGAGGGTTAGCATCATATATGTTTTGCCTAAATCGAGGATATGCAAATATACATATAAGTCAGTAGGAGAAACTAGTTAGAGAAAAAAAGAAAAAATATATGTTGCAAATTGGTACATTGTAATATAAAAAATATAAACTTCCAACAAAACAATTTAATAATTCCAAAATTACATCGCAAAACACAACTACAATCAATTTTGTACAAAACCAATGATTATTTGAACAGAATAACAGCATTTTACCAACAATTATTACGTGTTGATAGTACGACGGCTGGAGCGAAAATGGGGCGAGACAAGCGAGTGCTCGGCTTTTATAGGATTGCTACCTGTAGCACCGTGCAAAATAATGTTTCCAGCTTAAAAATAATGTAAGAAACAAGTGTAGATTAAGCGGGAACGCTTAAACTATTATTTTTTTGTAAATACATATATAATATACATACATAATATTACAAAATACATTAAATATTAAACTGGTTAAATAATTAATTAATACATTCCTTTCACTTCATTCATTTAAATGATTCTTAAATATTTATGTTCTTATCTAATAAAAACTCATTTACATTATAATAGCATTTTGATGTCAGCAGTTTATTTAGTTTATTTTTAAATAATGTCAGTGGTAGCAACTTTATGTTTTTGGGCAGTTTATTAAAGATTTTTGTTGCCATTCTCCAAAAGCTTTTTTGAAGCGATATAGTTAAAAATATTGTGTATGGTTTTTATGTTCTGCAGATATTTGTTCCGCATCTTTGTGTTATTTGTTCGCATAAAATACTATTTTTCGTATTTGAAGCCAATTAACAATAATATAATTGTAATTATCGTAGTTTGGTACCATTTAAAAATATTATTATACATTTTCCGAGTAAAAATATCTACCGATGCACAACCGGGTGCGAATTCACGATCTCTGGATCGGAAGTTGGGGTATCACGCACTAGACCAGTACGACATTTTTAATTTATTAAATTCAACCAGGAGGGCCTAGAAAAATATCTCATGCTAATTTTTTCTTTTATGCTAACGCAAATTTGTCAAGGAAAAACTTGGCAGTGGTCACGTGCCATTTCCGTACAATTCAATCTTTCCGCAGGTGTTAACGTCAACAGAAAGTGGTACTTGTCTAGACACCCTTGTCAGAAATGATCAGAATTTAGTCTTGTTTCTATTAACACACACATTAGTTAATTTTACCACATACATGTTATATGATTATCTGCGTAACTCGATATTTAAGGACAGCGTTGCTAATGAACGATTCGACTAGAGTGAGTATGATTTTTATTTTTTTAGGAAAGTTAAAATAAAAAAGATGCCCTATTGTAAGGAACAATTTAAGTCAAAAATAATAATAGTATGTTTTTGTGCAAGCTCGTGCGGAGAAAAATACCACCATAATCAGACTCTATTTTTATGCCAACACTTATTATATACCTATGTCGTTTATGTAGATTTTGTTTCCTTCGTCAATGTTCGTGTCGTCACAAAAGGCCATGTCTGAAAACCAGAGCAGCAACGTACTGACAGGATGCTGCATCAAGCTGAGACAGGGACCTATTTTGACCCCAATGACCCCAATTTCCATAGGCTAATTATTTTATTAGTATTTTACCATGTTTGTGTTTTTGATTTTAAATAAAAAACACTTTCACTACACTTACAAAATGTAGGTATAGGCAAAATGTTTTGACATTACTGTCAAATTTGTCATTTTGATGCTGATAAGATCATATGGTTCTAGTGCGAAAACTTATAAAATACTAGCCCATGCCCACGGCTTTGGTACCAGCGTGGGACCTGTATGAAAATAGCCATTATTATTTTAGCATATCTGTTTTAAATTTCATCCAATTCGGTTCAGTCATTCCAAAAATTATTAGTGATAAACATCTTAATCTCTATTGTAAGTAGGATAGGATTTTGGTTCACTTGGAATATTAATAAAACAGGAATTAGCCCGGAAAAACTGAAAAAAAAAATTAAATTCCAAAACAAAATTTTTCGTTGGAACTCATACAAATGTGTTAATAAATATATAAAAATATGAATGATCTTTGTTTGTTACTTAGTCAAAACAAAATATGGCCAAGCCGTAGAAACATATAAAAATAAAAATCTGCTCAGTCAAAACGACAGCAGATTTTTATATGCTGCTCACAAATATAATAAAACCTGATGAAGGTACCCAGTAACTACTTCTTACATTACTGTAATCCTTTTCTTATGGCCACCATAGTAACTTAAAACACAATACCTCATTAAAATTAATCACTGGAATATCCCATTTCTCTCCCAAGTATGGTCATCGTCCTTTTAGCCGACACTTGAGGGTATGTCCAGAGAGTAAAGGAAAAGCACTCGCTACTCCTAGAGGAAGGTTTTTCACTTTATTTCCCCTGAAAAATCACAAAGTTTTGATATTTTTTGACAGAGAAACGAGACGCGACATCCGTATACCACTGTAACTGGAGTCTTGGGCAGGCATGTTTTACCCCGCAGTTTAGGTTAATCTAGAAGAACGTGCCGCGTTCGAAGGGCAGCGCGAGGTGTATGGGGAAGGTGAGCACAAGTTTAATAATTACGACCATAATGCTGCTCTGGCCATTGGATATTACAGTCCACTAATGTATTGTAAATAGTTAAAGGGTAAGGTTACATTCAATTATATAGAATTTAGCCATGATTGCTCTCAGTGTTTTTTCTACGTGATTTGCCCAATTGAATCTATTATCTATCACCAGTCCAATGTAAGTGTGCTCAACCACTTGTTCAATCATTAAGCAACTATTTGTACACTGCATGTTAGATGAGTGAAGGCAATTAAGACTATGGGCTATACTTCTTTCACAATATTCTTACCGTGATCATGATGATTATAAGTGGAGCGAACGTGATTAAGTTTGGTTTTATTGAGATTTTGTGCAACCAATGGATCCTGGTCAGCTGCTAATAGACAAGTGTTAAAATAATTAATATTTTATTAATTATTTTAACACTTCATTTTAACCGCAAATTAATAGACAGTATAACAATTAATAGCACTGTTTAGTTCATTTACATATGGTAAGTAGTGCAATGGACCGAGTACTGATCCTTGTGCCATTCCTTCCGTAATATTGATAATATTGCTAGGCGAGTCTCCAAATCTTACTTAATAGCTACGATTATTTAGATAATATTTGCACCAATCCAGCAAATGGTCGCTTATACACTATTATTATATGACGACCTCTGTGGCGCAGTGGACGAAGGCCCGCCTGAGACGCAGAAGGTTGCGGGTTCAATTCCCGCCACGGGACAAATGTTTGTATCTGCAAATATTTGTCTCAGGTCTGGATGTTTTCTATGTATATTATGTATGTATTTACAAAAAAAAATATGTAGTATATCAGTCATGTAGTTCCCATAATACAAGCTCTGCTTAGTTTGGGGCTAGATGATGCTGTGTGAAAATGTCCAGCATTATTTATTTATTTATTTATTATCTAGCCTGTCTATCAATAGGTCATGCCGTAAAGTATCAAACGCCTTTCCATTATCGATAAAGACTAAAATTACATGTAGCGTTAAGTAATAATTTGACATCGTCAGTAAAACGAAACAGCTGCGTTGTGCTTTTATTTGGTTGAAACCCATATTGCTGAGATGATAAAACACTATGTAATGAGTAAAACTTCTGTACTTTTCCGCATATATATTTCCAACTATTTTATCTAAGACTTAGAATCGTAATTGGATGATACTTACCGTAATTATTAGGTAGTAGACAGCTTTGCGAATGGGTCTAACAATGTCAGTTTTCAGATCTCTGGGGTAGGGTCCACTAGCAATGCTATTATTTATTAGACGTGTAATAGCATCCACGATTCTAATAAAAGTATTAATAACAGACATTAAAATATCAAAACACTAAATAAAAGCAGTTTAGATAGGTAAATAGAAGCCGTCTGTTGCAGACTCTGTTACCTACGTTTACAAAATCTAAATTAGTTTATCTTTATTCTAAAACTGTATTAAATTACTAGTAAATAGAAAATAGCGTAGTTAATTTACTGGGGCCAAAATCGATTGAAGTTTCATGTATTTGAAATGTTTGGATTTGTGGAAAATAACTATAAAATTTAATGTCTGTTTTTAGCATTACATAATTATGTTGTTATTTTTATTCTTTATTCTCTATTGTACACACAAATAAACAATTACAAAAAGGCAGAATTAAATGACATGTACAAAGGCGAGCTTAACCCTAAAAAGAGTTTTCTTCCAGCAAACCTTGAGCTAGAGAGAGGTAATTATAGAGGTAGGAACGTGTACAGAAAGAAAATAATACTTAAACTACAACAATACTACAAAAAATAAATAAACATATAAGTATAAATATACATGTATATATAAATAAATATATAGATAATACAAAACAAATACCATACATAATTTAGAGAGACAGATAGTGCTCTTTAACTTTTCTCCTGAAGACATCGATTGAAGGACAATCACAACAACTGAACTTTTTATACAACTGAAGTTGCCAACAACCATACGCACCTGTTGGTAAGCGATTACCGTAACCAATAAAAGCTTGTAACATCAGAGGTATCACTCGTGTGTTGCTGAACCTGAGACGACGGGTGAAAAGTCCATGTGCCTTTATTTCACTGGCACCCATACCCTTTAAATCGGAACATAGCAATGCAAGCATTAGTGCTTGAGTTTCGACGTATTCAAAGATGCATTAGTTCTATTTGTAAGTATCTAACATACCTATCTAGCTGGATACCTCCAGCTACAGCAGCAACCAAGCAAAGGTGTGGTAGGTATTGCCTACCACCAATAGCAATTCGATCTACCGATTGATCCATCCATCCATTGTTTTTGGTCTAGTGAATAAACTAAGAGCAGCCGATAGTTCCGATTCAACCAAAACGTTTAATTCGCCTTTGGTCTAAATTACGCCGTTAAGTCCAATATGTTATTGGTAGAATTCGCCTTCGGTCTAATTAGTAATAGGTTCAGATTTCTTTAAGGCCAACTCACGATTTAGTAATCTAAATTATCGATGGTCCAATTTGTTAAATATATATTTGGTCTAACTTTCCTAAGTAACTATCCTAGTGTGAGGTCAAAAGCCGTGCTCAGAAAGTGTGTAAAAGTAACTTTGTGATCGGTTCATATATCTTGAATTTAATGTACTTAGATACCTACAATAGAAGCGGTTTTATACAAAGCGCTAAAAAAACACAACCTATAAGAGCCACCATGCAGAAACTTGTGCAAGAATTTGAAAACATCAATCGAATAACGATAGTATGAATTCCGCGCGATACTTTTCGGTATACAATTTTTTACACCATTATACACCCAAATTCACTATCCTCGTCACTTTTCCTGACCATTTATATATTCTGGATGCATATTGAAATCGTGAAATTGAGGATATATCGGTGGAGTCGCAATATTGTGTATTTGGAAACCACGTCACGTAATCCTGACGCTGCTGGTGCCAAATGCACTTGAATACATGTCCAGTATGAGATACGTGGATGAGGTAAATTTATATATTACTAGTTACTGACCACGGCTTCGTTCACTTGGTACACAGATAAAAAGTAGCCGATTAATACTACGTAAAAGATCATTCGATTGTCATAAGAAAAACATTCGATTGTTTTTTCGTCGACGTGCGTTGCAAAATTGGTCTCCATGAAAATCCCTGTTATTATAGCGGGATAATATATAGACTTGAGTTTGTATGATCTGCAAATATTTATCTAGGGATTGGGTGTAGTCTATATATATTAAGTAGGTTTATATTTATAAAAAAAAAGTATATCAGTCATCTCATATTTCAAGCTCTGTTTGTTAGTTTGGGGCTAGATGATGCTGTGTGAAAAATGTTTGTCAATTACCACCATGCATAGTTTTAAACCGCTAATGTAACACTTAACTCTAAAAAAACGGATCCCTGAATCTATAAATAGTTTTCACACACCTACATTATTTTACCACTTTGTCTGTGTGAATAATATGTATACTCATTCCAAATTACAGTTTTCTCGTACTAAGGGTCTTTGAGCTAAGCTGCGTACCGACAAACAGACAGGCATGGCAAAAATATACTTAATATATATCCGTAGTTAACAAGGAATTCTAAAAATTAAAGTACCAAAAAAAGGCAAAATACCAAAAATCTTATAAAACCAACCAGATTTATCGACCAAACCCGTCGTTTAAAAATATTTAAAAAAAATATACACTTCTAACTTACGACGCATAAGGCAGACGGACATGGCAACAATATAATATATATCCGTAGTTGACAAGGAATCCTAAAAATGAACATACTTACCAAAAACAAAGCCAAAATGCCAAAAATCTTCTGAAACCATCTAGATCTATAAAACCGACAAAACCCGTCGTTTAAAAATATTTAAAAATAAATATGCACTTCCAACTTACAGCGCATAAGACAGACGGACATGGCAAAAATATAATATACTAGATGCGGCACGCAGTTTCACCCGCGTAAGTTTCGATTTTATACTCGTGATAACATCGAAATTAAATGTCCGATTCGAATGAATTAAAAAGTTTTTAACTGCTACATAAATAACCCTTGATGATAAAACTATTTATTTTAATAAAAATTAATACTACGATACGAATGTAACCAACTTTTGTTTCTACCCGCGAACTAATTAAGTTTTAGAACACAAAAGCTGCTATTGTGACTTAACTATGATAGTTATTTATATTCCCTCTAAGACTTTTTTGTAGGTAATAATGAGTACTTTAATCATGTAGTACATAATTTTTATTTATCATCAATAGTGTTCTCAGCGCATGCCAAATAATGAATTTTATTGGCAAAATTTTGCTACTTTGGGTTACATTATTGCAATTTTCTTATGGAACTATATTTTTTTAAATAAATTATAGTCTATGTAATTCTTCCTGATAATTTATCTTTCTATTAGTGAAAAAAATGTTAAAATCGGTCCAGTACTTTCGGAGCCTATTCGGTACAAACAAACAAACAAATAAATCTTTCCTCTTTATAATATTAGTATAGATATCTGTAGTTAACAAGGAACCCTAGAAATGAACGTACCAAAAACAAAGCCTTAATGCCAAAAATCTTCTGAAACTAACCAGATTTATCGACTAAACCCGTCGTTTAAAAATAAATATTCACTTCCAACATACGTCGCATAAAATACTTCACCAGCCAAATAATTTTGAACCTCTGAGCTTCATGTTTAAGGTTAATTTAGCATATATATTTACATTGAATTGAAAAAAATGGCACATGCCTCACTGCGTTACGTTTTTGGCATAGTTTTATATCGCTTCAATATGCTAAGTAGAATATTTTTCAACATGAGTACAAATGATAATAAATCGCTTAGCACAATCGTGAAATCGGATATAAAAATATCACTTATACGATGTGTTCTTGAGAGTATTAACTTTTTATAGTATATAACAAAAACCACGTCCGACCTAAAGGGTGTTTAAGTTATCGCAAATACGTTAGTTGTTTTACGCATAGCATGATTTCCGATTGAATTTTATAAATTGGTATATAATAGCAAGAGTTTTTTTTAGTGAATAAAGACTTTTATAGTTGGTAAGTATTATTTTAAGTTTGGAAAACCGATATATATAAATACCAATCCTTCGATTTTCTAAAGAAATCTTCAAGAACTCTGAACGGTAGGACATCGCGCACCAAAGATCACCTCTCAAGGAATCTAAAGATCACCCTAACTTCTAATTACACAGCCAAAATGGCAAAGAATTCTTTTGCAATTTTATTCCAAAAACTATCGTGAACTATTGACTATTCATATTGTAAAAACGGGAATTTTCACGTACTGCACTATCGATGAAGGCACCGACTAAGTTTCGACTCATTCCGAGAGTCTTCATCAGGGTGAGTGGTCGCGACTTTCTCCTTCCGAAATTCCCGTTTTTACAATATTAATCCTTTTGCAATTATCAAACATTGTAAAACTTGAAAAAAGGTCACTTTTCGACCTTAATTTTTCATTCGAGTTTTTGATTTTTTGGTCATAATGGAAATAAAATGATTTATGATACGAGACAATAGTCTCGTTCTTATAGCAAATTTTAGTTGTGTAATTTTAATTATAAAGTACTAGCTTCTGTCCACGGCTTCGCCCGCATGGTACCCGGATAAAAAGTAGACTTTGTGTTATTCTGATGTATAAGCTATATTACTGTAAAGTTTCATTAAAATCCGTTCAGTAGTTTTTGCGTGAAAGAGTAACAAACATCCATCCCCACAAATTTTCGCATTTTTAATAGTAGTAGGATTTTCAATCTTTACACACATGAAAGTCAAATATGGGAATTTTGCGCATCTATTCTACAGTGTGTGTTTGTCTGTCTGTTTCCCAGAAACTTCCTAGACTGAATGATCAGAGACAATGACCTAGATTCTATAGTACACTAAGTAAACTAAATTTCATTCATATTTTATTGCTGTCATGTACACAGTTTAGTATAGGTGTTTAAACAATACATAAGAAAGTAGGTAGGTACATGAACCCCGTTACGGCGCTGCAACTTTGAGGTTCGATTGTGTATTTAATATGTATGACACACACCAATATACATTTTATTGACAGTAAGTTTGTGTTTGTGTGTGTTGCAGCACAACAAAAAGGCCATGGCTCAGTGAAAATTTTTAGCTTAAAAGCAAAAACACTGATTTTCAGCCAAAAACTTGTTGAGAGCAAGCTGTTTTTTTTAAATCTGTTATTAAGAATGAAATATAATTTAATAGGTTGAAGAAATTATAAAAGTCACTCATAAAAACATAGGTAATCAAATTCAATCACAATCTAGTCAACAATGAAATACATAATTAGAAAATAAAATTTCAAATTATCTGTATTGGTTTGGTATTATAAATTAAATTAAATAGAAATGTCAAATCAATCAAAACTAGTTAGGTCAGGCCAAGTCAAATATACTTATACTAAGGTAGATGCATAGGTAGGTCAGTCACATGAAACATCGGAAAGAGAAAAAGTTAAAGTTTGTCTACAATAAACTCTTCAACGGAGTAATAGCATTTTTTTATCAACAGATTTTTAGTTTAGCAATGAACAGTTTATCTTTTTGTTCTGCTTTTAAAGTTTCGGGTATTTTATTGTATATTCTAATCAGTAGTAAAATAAGGACTCTTAGTAAATGTTTGAAGGTTCGAGGAAGGTAATAATTTATTTTTATTGCGTCTGTTATAGTTCGTATTGGTCTCTGAATTGGGTTTAAAATAATTTCTATGTCTTCTTACTATGGGAGGGTCAAAATTTCGTTCTTAATAACCGTGCCGCTTTTCTTCGTGTTTATAGTCAGCATGTTTTGAAATCACGACTAAATTTGTACGGAAAACTTAAATCTGACTTATTTGACAGCACTAAAATTGTAGCTATCTCTTTCTTGCGTATACTATCAGTAAAAGAGAGCAACAGTTTAAATTACGTTTAGTTAGTGTACTACAAACTTTATCGCTAATATAAAGCATGCAATACATCTACCGGCCACGTTATCCGCGCGTTCGTCCATTCAGGCTAATTACCGTCGTGATAAATCCTAGTTCAGTGCGACATTAACAAGTTTAATCGTGGGTACGGTATAAATAGGGCTAAGGCTGGGTGCACACGAATTGATTTTGCCGTGGGGAGCTCCCCAGCCAAATCAGCGCCTCCCAAGGCTGAGTTGACGGTCAAACCAACTAATAAAATAGACGCATAGATGTAAAAGTCGAGATAGGATATTTAACAAACAGGATTGTCAAACCAACTAATAAAATAGCCGCATAGATGTAAAACTCGAGACAGGATATTTAACAAACAGGATTGTCAAACCAACTAATAAAATAGACGCATAGATGTAAAACTCGAGACAGGATATTTATTTTCAATGCATTGTATTGCATTTATAATAAATTAAATTGCTTTTGTTGACGAAAAAGACAAACTTTAGTGTTTCCTAATTGTTTGACAAAAGAGAGAGTCAGAAACAGTTTTTGTTTCTCTTCCTCCGTTTAAAATGGTCAAAGAAACGTCAGCAAGAGAATTAGTGAAGTGGCTTAGTCGTAATAACGTGTCCATGTTTTGTAGATATTTCTTTCGGGTCTAGGTGTTTTAATATTACTGTAATCATTGTTCCTGATACCCACGTCACATAAAATTACAATTTTTTACCTGGTTCATGAATTTTGCATGCATAAATGCTTTTCATTAATAATAATATAAAAATAAAGCTGGACATTTTTCACAGCATCATCTAGCCCCAAATTATGCAGAGCTAGTGTTATGGGAACTACATGACTGATATACTACTGATTTTTTTTTGTAAATACAAACTTATTATACATAGAAGACACCCAGACCCGAGACAAATATTTGCAGATCATACAAACATCAATCCCGCAGCGAGAATCAAACCCGCAATCTTTTGCATCTGAGGCAGGCCTTCGCCCACTGCGCCACAGAGATCTTAATGTTATCACAATGCAAACAGACTCAACTGATAGAAGGTATTTACCGTCGCTTTTTGACAGCTGCAAAATCTGGGACATAGCTGACGCACTATCTGCTCTGAAGGAATCTTTTCAAACTATTCTTGAAACGGGTTCTGTTACTTCAATGAAAATACCTAAGAAGGCAACTCATATTACATTCCATATATTTTCATCATCATCATCAGCCTATATTAGTCCACTGCTGGACATAGGCCTCCCCTAATGAGCGCCATAGCGCCCTGTCTTCAGCTTGCCGCATCCAGCATCTGCCTGCAGTCTTTCGCAGATCGTCATCCCACCTGGCCGGAGGGCGTCTTACACTACGTTTGCCGAGTCGCGGCCATATTTTTTATCCTACGACTATTATAAATGTGAAAGTTTGTGAGGATGGGTGTTTGTTACTCTTTCACGCAAAAACTACTGAACGGATTTTGGTGAAACTTTACAGTAATATAGCTTAGAAATCAGAATACCATATAGGCTACTTTTAATCCGAGTACCATGCGGGCGGAAACGTGGGCAGAAAGCTAGTAATATTATAAATTCGAAAGTTTGTGAGGATGGATGTTTGTTACTCTTTCACGCAAAAACTACTGAATGGATTTCGATGAAACTTTACAGTAAAATAGCTTATACATCAGAATAACTCATAGGCTACTTTTTACTGATAGAAAGATACATAGAAGGTAATTACCGTCGCTTTTTGACAGCTGCAAAATCTGCGACATTTGATGAAACTTTACAGTAATATAGCTTAGACATCAGAATACCACATATGCTACTTTTAATCCGTACATGCGGGCGAAGCCATGGGCAGAGGCTAGTCTGACATACCACCCGAATGCTCAGTGGGACGGTAACCTAAACGGTACGTGTGATTTAAGCGCCGCGTGTGGGAACATTTACTCGCTTGATCTGTAGGACCAGCTGGGTAGGTAAGCTGTTTGTTTTATTGCTATGATGGAACAAGAAAATGCTGATGTATAATCCAACAACCCAAGCGAAAAAGCCCAGCGTTGGAAACGTATTGGTACGTATTGGTAACGTATAAAAAAAACGAACAAAAAAAGACGTAAACGATTGTAATCCTCATGACGGAGATTATATCTATACGCAGTATACAGATTTATGAGAAGAACAAGAAGGGAGTAGTAGGGGGTAGTCAGAGATATCTGCAGATATTAAAAATGGCATGAGTCCGCGTTTCGAATAGGAGTTAGCATTCCAAATGACAGGTGCACATGCCTATAAACGCTTATGGCATACCATCGGTTGGTCTATTCCAAACTTTGATGGTACGTGCCTTCAAATTTTTTATTCTAGAGTTTCGGTTTCTTCACGATGTTATCCTTCATCGTTTTGAACACGTGTTGATCGCACAATTGAAATATCCATAAGTTCACAACCGGGTTCCAATTTAGGTCCTTCGGATTGAGGGGTACAGCCTACAGGGCCAATACGGATCATACAAAATTCTAGCTGTAAGTATTGCCACGCTGAATGGCAATGCTAATGCGTTGGCCCAGATAAGAGCCAGCTCTGCACTACTGTAAGTTCACTACTCCTCGATTTCAGTAAATAGAAATAACATAAAATAGGATCGTTTAGACGATTCGGAAGCAACGAAAATACTCAAAAATATTTTACAGTTTCATGAAAATATGATTATTGGATACTTAGTGTTACTTTTTCTTTATTTCCTCGTTAAATATAAGTTTATGGCCCCCTTTTTATTCTCCATACGTAAGAGGTATTCTAAGTATATTGTAATAGAATAAATATATGAATCAATGTATGGAAGAGATCGATTCGCTGAAAAAATTGTATCTGCTACTTTGGGTTATTCTGATGTAAACGTTATTATTACTGTGTTTCATCAAAATCCATTCAGTAGTTTTATTGTAAAAAAGTAACAAACATCCATCCTCACAAACTTTCACTTTTATAATATTTATTTATTTAACCATTTCGTTACTTCTATAGTTACATAACATTGGCATGTCAAAGTTTACATTATCATGTTCTTAATCTAGAAATGTCAAAATGTACATAAGTTTTTACTCTAAAATTTTCCACTATCCATGCAAATCAAAAAATGAATAACTCATGTATTCATTAATATGATAAAAATGGTGACATTCAAGGAATTCTTTTAATTTCGTTTTAAATTAGTAATATTAGTAGGATAGGATAGGATTGGACCTTTTTAAGAAATTTTTGAATATAAAAATCGTGTTCGCTATCCTTGATTTCAAACTAGATGGAAAAAGTGTGAATCAGGGACACTGGGAAAAATAACTTCCCCATGTTTGGTCCCAATGGGGGGACAAAGGGAAGAGCCCTTCTTATCGAGTGGTTACTGAGAATGTTGTTATTCTCTTACAGCTGATCCCTTGCCATAATATATCAGCAAAACATGTCAGGTATGTGACCCACAACCATTAATATTCATTGCGGATTTGATAGAATTCGCAGTTTCCGATAAGACATCAGAATGATGAAATTTCGCCCCCCATTTTGTATCCTTAGGGTTGGTATATTTTCATAAAACTTATATGGGACCACCCTTAAAGTATACCCTACTTAATGAAAAAATAATCATTAAAATCGGTTGATAACTATTGCCAAAGACTAATTTTAATAATAATAATCATTTATTTCGAATATGACATTATTATTGTTAATAAATTTATTAATAACTAGCCTCTGCCCACGGCTTCGCCCGCGTGGTGCCCGGATAAAAAGTAGCCTATGTGTTATTCTGATGTATAAGCTATAGTACTGCAAAGTTTCCTCATCATCAAATCCGTTCAGTAGTTTTTGCGTGAAAGAGTAACAAACATCCATCCTCACAAACTTTCGCATTTATTATAGTAGCAGGATACTAATTAGTTCATGTCATTCAATTGAGAATTGAGAACCTCCTCCTTTTTTGAAGCAGAATAAAAACTGTGTAGGTACAAAATAAATGTAAAACTTATTTTAAAGATTTACAGCTTGCCGTTTCGGACAAATAGTACAATTTTCATCTAAGTTTAACTAAACACAATAAAGTTAGAATTTTCTTCATAAAAAAACCTAAACATTACCTTACTAATATCGTATCCCAATAAATTATGGTAACATACGTAAAAAGTATGTTAAACCTTCCCCGCAAAATGTTTGATTAAGATAAAGATCTCATTTGATAGGAGCCATTTTTAAAGGGACCATTAAGAGATTAAGTGATAAAAAATCGTTTGTTGTACTTAAATTCTAAAAACAAATATGACGCTCATAACGGTGTAGAAAACATCGTAAGGGAACCGGCATGCTCTAAATCACTGTTTGTGGGCACTGGAGACCTTCAGGGGGGCGGTAGAAGACTCTAGAAGATATTGGGGGCGCTAAGGTGGTCTAGAAGGGAAGGCATAGGTTGTTACGTTTAAAAACTTTGAAGGGCGCTAGGATTTTTTTATTCTCAAAGTGGGTGGTGATAAAAATAAGTTTGAGAACCAGTGCCTAAATACAAAAGTTCAAACGCATGTACCGTCGGCTAGTTTTCTAATTGTGTTTGCAATCTATCATTATACAATCCTAACGAATACGCAAAACGTAAAATGTGTGAAAATATAATGTCTGACTACCCCGTACTTCGTATCGTCACGGGTCGGCGTACTGAATATGGATCAAATAGTAGATAGTAAGCATGTATGTCACTTATGGAAAAACTATTTTATTATAAAATTATTTCCAAGTAATTTAGTATTAATTTTGTTAACTTGAAATTAAAATAGGCATATATTTTTTTTAATATTTTCAGCATAACTGGGAAAATGTCTGTACAAAATTATGTTTCAGGTATTTCTGTTATGGAATTTCCTTATAAAACATTTTTAAAATTACGTCATATACGCTCACAAAATCGCGAAGAAAAACGTAGTGAGAAAACCGGTAGGCCGAACCCGAAACTCGGAGGCAAGTGCCATAAGTTAGTGTTCCAATAAGCGGTTATGGGATTGGAACATGTCACATGGAATGCTAACTAGTTGCAAAAACAGGAATGTGCCAAATGATATATTTGCACGTGCCGCTGACTTCCCGGTTCTTAGAATTCTAAGCACTGAGTATTTAACTGAGGATCATTTTCGTAACGCGATATCTTCTCCATTTGTGAACCGATTTTAATAATTATTTTCTTAATGGGTAGGGTATAATAAATACTTCAAGAGTCCACATAAATTTCATAGAAAAAAATCTACCCAAAAGGTTGAAAATAACTTTTCCTTATTTGATTCCAGGTCTAGCCGGTTTTATATTTTCCTTCCCCATTTAACCTCATAAAATGAATGTTGGACTTAGCCCAAAAACACAAGCTTTTTCTCGTAAAAGGTAAAATTTATCAAAAGCCTTGTTTTAAATAACAGATAACTGACGAAATAAAAATTCATGTAATTTTTCTTACGCATTCTCAAGGATTTCCAAACTTTTCCTGCCAATTCTATCTGTCGATACTCAATACCCATTTCAGAAATTTCATCAGCCACCCGTCAATTTTAGGCCTTATTGACAGACAAACAGACGGTTGTAGATTAGTTATTCTGTTATTTAGTACGATCCAAGAACTGTAACGTCCTGTGATAAAAAGAGAGGTTTTAGAAGTAGAGCTCCTTGTGAAAAAGCTCGTCCGGGGAAGTTACCTATTTCTGCAACCAAGCATTATGCTATTTTGAGCTTTGTTCCTGCGCGGATTAAGTTTTTGTTGGTCCGCTCGCTGCCGGCCTGTTCTGCTGGATGTAACTCATCTACGCCTATCTTCCAAACTACTCCCCTTGCTGCCCTACAAACGCGGCGCGTTCTACTGATTCAATGCACGGCGCGACGCGGCTGCCTTCGATAGCTTGCGGGTACTCTAGGTTTATTTTCATACCTACTTAAACTGCCGAATGAAACATGACTACCACAAGCCCTGTTTGCTGTTCATGTACAACAGAACATCCTAAACATAAACAAGAACTCGCTTGTACAAGCGCTCTCGAAATTATTAATCTGGTAAAGTTTTTTGGTGTTACGCAATATATCCGGCGTGGAATCATAAAGATCCAAATTACTTGAAGTTGGGCTGTAATCTCTTTGTTTGGACGCTATTTATTGGATATGGTGCTCAAACTGGACTGATGTAAGCGTTATCGTATTTATTTCTCGTTTACATTTAAACCCCGTTCTGCATTCTAGAAGCCTCAATTTTGTTAGTCTGGATTTGTTTTGAGATAGCACCATCTGTTTAAATTTGAAGATCTAAAAATGTAACTTTCAGAAAACAAAGAGATTTTTTTTAATAAAAAATACTCAAAATTATGTTACAGTTCTATTTTTGTAAGAGTCAAAGTAAATTTTTATTCTTCGAGTACATAAAAATTTATCATTTTTCTATAAACTCTTCAACGTTTTGATTGTCAACAAACCGATAATAGACTTAGTAAATTACATTTATTCATACAACTATTTACAAGTAGGTACATACAAAAAATACAGATGAAACAGCTAGCTATCTAAAGACTGTTGCAAAGGATGTATAGATAGCTCAACTGATCCAAAACTCTACCAGAAGAAAGCGTTCCGAAAATACTGGTCGCATTGCCACGCTGAATGGCAAAGTGTTGACCTAGATAAGAGCCAGCTCTCTGGTCACGCGTCGGATAAAAACATCATGATGTGCTCTATAAAAAAACCGGAATCCTACAGGTAACTGTCACCACCGGCCATCTATTAAAGTGTTTTTCGTTTTATACGTCGCGTCGCAATAAGAGCGCATTATTATAGAAATATGTAAAAATATGTAATATAATTTAAAGTTCATCTAATTATCTACACCATTGATGTTTTTCCTTTCCAAAGAAGCCCACAATTCAAGACATGCTTACAAAACTGATGAAAATAAAATTAATTTAACTCGCAACTTTTGAGAAACGCTCCCCTACTTTTGAATTAAGTAGATAACTCAATATTTGAGTTGCTTGGTCGATTTTGTGTGGATTAAAATCTCTTTGGTGCCGAGAGGCTTCAGATTTTACTTTGCCCTGAGAGTGGTAAACTAGACATGAAACAGGAAATCTCGTAAACGGCTCGGACGATTTTGATGTTAATAAAAACTGATGAAAATAAAATTAATTTAACTCGCAATTTTTGAGAAACGCTCCCCACTTTTGAATTAAGTAACTCTATATTTGAGTTGCTTGGTCGATTTTGTGTGGATTAAACTCTCTTTGGTGCCGAGAGGCTCCAGATATTGCTTTGCCCTGAGTGTGGTAAAGTAGTCATGAAACAGGAAATCTCGTAAACGGCTCGGACGATTTTGATGAAATATACCATTGTGTTTGGGTGTTGTGGCACCAAGATATCAAAGTTCCTGATACCCATAATACAGGGAATGCTAGTCTGTGGTCGGGACTGTGTATGTAGGGTGAAAAAAATATATATAGGAACTGGAAGATACTATCTGTATGTCATATAGCTGTAAAAAATCTCAGAGCCAGAGACGAACTCGTTGGCATGGCGGACTTGTTACCGGCTGAAACGCAAAAGGGATGGGTTCGATTCCCGCTGTGGTTATTCCTGGTCTGGATATTGTGGTGCCATGGTACCCTTAGTCCCTGATACCCACGAAACAGGCAATCTTATTATGGCGTCAGGACTACGTATGTGACCGTTGGGTGTATAGTCGGGAAATACCATGTCTCTCAGCTTAAGCGGTATCATGCTAGGGATGATGAACAATCTGAGATGTGTCTGCCAGTAGCCCCAAAACGTAAACGTGGGCGACCTCGTAAGAATTTTTAGTCTACCTTAGTTTGTATGTAACCAAGTACTGAGTAGTTTGATCTAACGTGGGGTCCACCAGTAGATCAAAAGGGGAGTATGTAGGGAGTACGCCCGCACTAGTGTAAGGTTTTGTATATATATTATCTATGACCGGAAATAAATTCCCATAATGAGGAATAATCGCGAAGTATTTCTGATTAGTAGGCCAGCCGACAGCTCGGCCGAGAGCACGTAGCATCCTAGCAGCCGAAGAAAGCAATTTTTACCTGTATTAAAATAGTAAGTATAGGAGATTGGAAGAAGAAATCATATGCCGATCCCACGTGTGGGACAAAACCAAGAAGATGATAATCATAATAGAAAGTCCACTAATAATATTTTATACAAACCACCAACAGTATTATCGAAGGTAATTCTCCTGAAATGCACCACAATTTTCGTTGCCCAATCAACCAATTCAACCACTTTACGGAACCCAAATTAATTAATTCCGCTGACCACGTTTCATTAAACCCTCATTCAAGGCTCAAATTTCGGGGAAGGATCCCTAAAATCCTTAAGGACACCGTCTTGCGGTCCATCTCAAATTCCTTTGAAATTACGCTGAATAAACTAGTACCTACTTAGTTTTGTGAATTCACGGTGTTGGTTTCATCAAATTAACTGAAAAGTATTACTGAAAGGAAATAAATAAAGAAAATTAGTTAATGCTTTCGCCTTGAAGGCTCGTTTTCGTAATTTGGCCGATTTGAAAAAAAAATCAGAGCTCTACATTATTCATTTCTTACTGGTTTATGAATTATCTAAGGAATACTTTGACGACCTCTGTGGCGCAGTGGGCGGAAGCCCGCCTGAGACGCAGAAGGTTGCGATTTCGATTCCCGCCGCTGAACAAACGTTTGTATGATCTACCAATATTTTTGTCTCTGGTTTGGGTTTTTTCTATGCATAATTATGTATTTACAAAAAAAAGTTTATAAGTAGTATATCAGTCATGTTATTTTCAAAATACAAGCTCTGCTTAGTTTGGGGCTGGATGATGCTGTGTGAAAAATGTCCAGCATTATTTATTTATTTATTTATGTACTCTATTAGAAAATCACAAACATTAAAAAAACTTTTCACAATGAAAATTATAATAGGCGGTAGTATATATTTAAAGCGTTCTCTTCCAGCCTATTTTTGCATAGAAAAAATAAACAGGTTAGTTTTGTGTTAATTTCTTCCTGCTATTGTATAGGTGCATCTCTTTACTATTTTTTTTTGTGCAACGCATATAATTGCAGCAAGAAATTGCCACAAAACTATCCTATTTTCAAACGCCTGTAACGTTAGGTAATGGAAAATCTCCACCAATTTATTTCACGTAAGTAGGTACAGTCAAATCTTCTATCCATTACCGTGCCCAATTCTCAAGACTACTCATGAATTTTAATGACCCATATCTTTCAGAAGCTCTTCATTTTATTTTTCAAAAGGAATGTCTTGTAACATTGTGCTATACTTTCATTTTAATTACCAACTTTGGTTTCAGTCAACTTAGTTATAAAAAAACGTTAGTTCATTTGCAAAATGTTGCAATATAAAAAATATTATTGAACGTGGCTGTGCGTTGATCGTCAGTCAGTCATACAAAAGTATTTTTTGCGTCGTTACCAAAGTGACATCATTTATTATTAATAATATTTTTAATCAAAGGAGTTGGCAAATGAAAAACGCAATTTAAACAAATGTATACATAATTAACCAGCAAAAAAGGTTATTATGTACTTCGTGCCTAGAGGAAATATATTTATGATAATTTATTAGTAACTTCACCTCCGGTACCTAAATTATTATTCACTGTGACGGGAGACCGTTGAACGACAGTGGAAAACACGGAGCGGCATTCCACGGCCCGAGTTTGAATTATCTGGATTTGTTTTTCATGGTCGTGCAATACGTGCCGTAAAAATCAGCCCATTGGTCGATGAGAAGAGATCGCATGACAAGGTCGAACCTCGTGTACACTGTGCCAAATCTTACATTTTCAATCAAGAGTTACGATTGATAACTTAATGTTGGCCAGAAAAATCTTTCTGGGCAGATCCATCTTTGATAGGTTAGATTGTTAGATTTTTGTTTATGACCACCCAGAAAGGGAGGATTTATACAGTGGGTGAAGGCCCGCCTGAGACGCAGAAGTTTGCGGGTTCTTTTCCCGCTGCGAGACAAATGTTAGTATGATTTGCAAATGTTTGTCTCAGGTCTGGGGTTTTCTATGTATAACATGTATGTATTTACGAAAAAAAATATAAGTAGTATATCAGTCATGTAGTTGCCATAATACAAGCTCTGCTTAGTTTGGGGCTAGACGATGCTGTGTGAAAAATGTCCAGCATTATTATTATTAATTACTAGTTATAAAAGTATTAACATTACAGTGGTTACTTAAAATAGTAATAGCACTTAGCCAGTGCTATCAACTGGCTTGAATGCGCTGCCAGTATTTACGCAGCCAGTATTTGAAAGCCATGGTTTGGAATAATGACTAGATATTCCAGGGTCATGCTTTTTCAGGCTGTGTTTTCAATGGTCGTACAATACAACATGCTGCATAGAATTCAAATTTGGATTCGACTTTGTATACAGGAACTCTTTATGACAACCTCGTTCTAGTGCGGTGCGTTTAACAATTTCGTTACGTCCATTTTCGAATTCGGAACGGAAACTGTCGAACCGATTTTGGAATATATCGACTTTTTGGATCGCAATGGATTCCCTTTAAATTAATTCTCAGATCAAATCGCTTGCTAATGAAACGATCTTATAAAAACGATAAAAAATTGCAATATATTTCTTTATTTAACACCATTATACCAATTTTACAAAATATGTAATTTTACATATTTTTTTCAAATATTATGAAGGTAAACTACTTTCTATTTTAGAAAGGGTAGACGTCTATGATATAGATACGTATGATGTAATCAATTGCGTCCTTCAAATCATCGTTCAGCAACGGTTTTTAACACGTGTCCAAAACGGTGAAGCAAAACATTTGTTTCGGGTCTTAGTGTTTTCTATCTATAATATGTATGTATTTACAAAAAAAAGTATATAATTAATATATCAGTCATGTAGTTCCCATAATACAAGCTCTGCTTAGTTTGGGGCTAGATGATGCTGATGATGCAAACGTCCAGCATTATTTATTTATTGAGTAAGATTATTTTATTCTTTAAAATTTATTTTTATGTATTATTTGACATTCATAATTACGATTTTGTTATTAGTATTATCTCGTTTTAAATAAATATTGACTGAACTTGCAGCGCCCTTACAGGGTCCATGTACTCCCCTACAGCTACTTTGATGTAACGCCTAAGCTGGTGTACATTTGAGCATGAATAAATAAATATGAATATGAACATTATAATCTTGAGAAAACGGGCATTCCCGGGATTTTAAAAACTTTTGTTGTATGTATTTTTTTAATTATTTTAGAAAAATGTCGTCTGGTTTTGCAAGCGTCTTAGGGGGTACCAATTTTTTGCCTATTTTAGAAGTACCTACTTATATATATTATATTTAAATAGGTACCTATCAAGTCTACACTTTCGATTTCCGTAAAAAAACTATACATCCATTTTTATTCATCAACACGATTCGAATTGCCTATATTTGCTAGAAGATCACATTGCAATAATTCGAATAAATCGATAAAAATCGAATCGTTAAAAGCATTTCTTTCTTCTTAGTCCCTACCCTATTCTATTGTCGTCACGTTACGTCACAAAGTATTTCGTTGATGTGGCTTGCGATTTCATAATTGCCTTGTACTTTCCCTGTTCCCTACATCCTATCCTACTAATATTATAAACGCGAAAGTTTGTGAGGATGGATATTTGGTACTATTTCACGCGAAAACTACTGAACGAATTTTGATGAAACCTTACAGAAATATAGCTTTTACATCAGAATAACACATAGTCTTCTCTTTATCCGGATACCACGCGGGCGAAGCCGTAGGCAAAAGCTTAATATAAGTTTATAACCCCACTATATAGAGGAAATAAACGAATGGAATTTATTAAAATATAGTGGTATTTTAAGTATATTTGCTGACTTTGAACACCTTCTTCTTATCACTTCTCTATCTCTCCTCAAAGGTTTGCAGGAAGAAAACTCGTTTTAGGGTTAAGCTCGCCTTTGTCCATGCCTCACCTAATATTTTGTTTTATATTTCTTTATTAAAGAATTATAAGAAAAGCTACCTCAAAAATGCAATTTAATTCGTGCCTCAAGCATTATTGTATTTTTTTACCGGTGCAGCAAACAGCGTATGGGAAGTAGACCATGTTCTTTCACTTGTAATCTTCCTTACAACCTTAATTTTTAGTGTCAAAATAAAACTTGGAGCCTACTTAATCTGAGGAGCCACTAATATCAAGTTTGCAAACATATTATATTAACTTATTGCGTGAAAAGTAGGTCAAAAATACTTGTAATAAATTGTATCCCATATCACCTCGAACAAATATAACCTGTGCAAATAAAGAAAAAAAGAGTCATTTCTGTAAAGATATTAGACACGTGACAAAGTGAGGTAGAAATCTTGGGACTATGAGAAGAGGCCTTCATAATATGAAACGGAACAAAAATAGACAAGCATTTATTGTCAGCCTATCTTGTTACAGTTGTATTTGGCGACGAAGGGGCCAAATACAACTGTAACGTAACTGTAAGGGTCGACAGGGGTGATTTTTTTAACTAAAAAAGGAAGAGCTTTTTAAGTTTTGAACTAGATACGTTATTTTGGTTCGGGGGTTTTTGCTTTTGATGTTGTTTTTTTAGTGCAAAACTGGTGTGATCCGATTAAAAATGTTGTTTCTCAAATAAAATTAATAAAATACATACATACATACATATAGTCACGCCTGTTTCCCGGAGGGGTAGGCAGACACCAAGGATTTCCACTTGCTACGATCCTGGCATACCTCTTTCGCTTCATTCATCCTCATCACATTCTTCAAACAAGCTCGGCGGTTTAGTGTACTTCTGAACTGGTCTTTTTTTAGAATTTCCCCTTTTTGGTCAGAGTACGTTCGCCGAGGCCTTCCTCTTCCAACTATCCCATTCACGCTCGCCTTGTATACTTGTTTTGTTAATCTACTTTCGTCCATCATTTCTATATGCCCAAACCACCTCAACATACCTTTCTCAAATTTATATAATTTTTTTTAATGAAATACTAAAAAAATACTTCCAATACATATTCGGAACACAAAAGAAACCGTTTTTTGATTTATAAGTTTTTATTTTATTAGCTGCTAATAGTATCTTAGTGAGTTTTTTCTATTAGTTAGGTAAATATTACTTAGTCCTAGTAGCCTTTTGGCAGTCGAAAGTTCACCCATTGTCCTCACAATATCATCTGACCATTGGGCAGCAGTGATAAGGTCTAGAAGGAAAGAAAATAAGAAACGTCAGACTGTGGCGCTAAAACATTGCCAGTTCATCAACCAGCCTTATCTTAATCTAACAACTGTCGCGTCTCGATATCGACCATCATATTTTTCACACCGTCAACTTAGACGTATCGGGGCGGAAAATTAAACGTTAGATCGTTTTTATGTAGGGAGGGAACTAGTAAATTTCACTGGATAGGTTGTGGAACGTAAATTTGTAAAGGGGCGATAACGCGCGTTTGATGCTACTGATGTTGCAAGCCATAGGTTGCCGCTAACCGCTTACCAACATATGCTTGTTTGCCAACTTGGTGGTATAAAAGTCTACCAGACTTGATCACGTACGTGCTCATGTAGGTACTTCGGAACATGGATGGACGTTCATATTGTACAAACGGGAATTTTCACGTACTGCACTATCTCTGTAGGCACTGACTAAGTTTCGACTCATTCCGAGAGTCTTCATCAGGGTGAGTGGTTGCGACTTTCTCCTTGCGCGTCGCGCCGTTTTTGGAATAAAATGGATGGACGTAATTGTATATGGATACAACTATGTAAAAGAAGGTAATACAAAAGATACAGATGAAACAGCTTACTTTCTAAAGAAGAAGGTCAACTGATTCAACTGATTCAGATCATCACAAGATGGAAGCATATCTAAAATGTTGCTGCATTACCACGTTGAATGGCAATGCTAATGTTCTGTTTTATAGAAGAAGTGGGCGATATGCCGTTTGAAAATATTTTAAGGATGTAAATGACTTGTAGTTCGAGTGCCTTTATCTCTTGTTCCCACTACATGGCCAACTTGAAAATATGTACTTCATATTCTTATTTGTTTAAATAAATCGACAATGTTCGTTAAACGTTTTTAACGAAGTGTTGGTTCATTTTTACTAATCCTCAGAAATCCGTATATATATATTTAATAATCAATTAATAATGCTGGACAATTTTCACACAGCATCATCTAGCCCCAAAGTAAGCAGAGCTTGCGTTATGGAAACTACATGACTGATATACTACCTATATACATTTTTTTACTACATACATATTATACATAGAGAACACCCAGACCCGAGATAAATATTTGCAGATACAAACATTTGTCCCGCGGCGGGAATCGAACCCGCAACATTCTGCGTCTCACAGAGGTATAAAATGTGTATATATAAAAAAAATCCGTGAGATGTCTTTTGTTTATCTTTTAAAAATTTTCTCCGAAAAGGCCTAATTGGCTTGTAAACCTGGACTGATGACATCATCATGCAGGAAATCGATAAAAAAGAGATAACTCAAGATCTTTCTTCTTTGCACTCTTCAGGAAAAATCTATATCTACTAAAGTAGTAGTAGACTATTAAAGGTTGTTGATGATGATAAAGGGTTCGTGATCAATTTGTTAAAACTCTTTAATTTTCAGGACCTGTTCCAAATGGAACTCTCAAAAACCCTGCAAAGTTCAACAAAAGAGCAACTTTTGAAAGCCTTCTTTAAACAACTTGTTTCCATCACAATGCAACAGTATTCTTTTACTTTGTAAGGTGCGAGAGACCGGAGCGAGTTAGGTTACGACATTAAGAACTTTATCGGTCTCATTACGAAACGTGGTCTAAACTCTAGTTGAACTCAAGTTCTGTCAGATCCACTAAACCATGGTTTAAATATACCTCATCGAAAAAAAGTATTATTGCAAAGCCAATACGGTCGACAATTTAAAAATAAAATAAAACCGCGGGATGACCGTTTCATTTAAAAAACACTTCTAAACCAAAATAAAAAAGAAAAACATAATTTTGATTGGCTACCAAAAAAAGTAGGTTCTCAAAAAGAGGTTGAGTTATGATAGAAATAAACTAGGTGACCGCCTGGTTTATCTTTTAGCAGTTATTTGTAGTCAAACCTCTTTTTGAAATGTCACATAGACTGTCGGCTATTATACTATAGCATTCAATTTTAAGCCTTGTTTCCTTTGCACAACAATTTGTCTTGAAAATCAGGAATCAAAGGTCTAAAAGATAAACCACCGATTTAAACCACCTTTCGTAATGAGACCCACTAAGTCTAATTGTAAGTTTTACGGGTCTCTATCGCGTTTCCATTTTTTATTATTTTTTAGACATCTCGACTGTATTGCAGCAGCCGTGGACACGGGATGACTGGACTATACGGAGCTATCGTCGACCAATAAAGTCCCGTAAAACGTATAATTATGTTTTTTACTCGTGAATATTTGAAAAATTACCTCGTGTTATTAATATGGACTAGTAGCCGGAAAACTGATCAAAAACTTACAATGGCTTTTTATTTAAAAAATACCTTTCTTTAATAACTTTCATAAATTACTATTTGGGTCGAAAAAATAATTTACCCCTTTACTTGTTTTAGATAGTTGTTTAGCCAAACTGTGGTTCGTTTTCTTTTGTTGAATTTGAAATGGCACGTCACATCAGAAAAAGGCAAAGTAGAATGTAACTGATAAACAATGTTTTTAAATAAGGCACGTATTTTTAGGATTGTATAATTTAAAAAAAAAAATGTTAAATTCAATAACTTTTAAATCTAGATAAAATTAATGACATGCAATATTTATTAATATAATTTTATTATAAGTGATTCAAAATTATTATAATCATTCTTACTTTTATCATATATTTTTGCTGTAATATAATGCCAATGAATTCTTGGTTTTGGGGAAAATGAAGGCTATTTTTATTTTATTTATAATATTTCAAAAATATCAACCTTAACGACCAGACGGCAAGGTCACGGGTTCGATACCAAACGAGATTGAAATTTTTGGTATCTTAAACTTTATAAGTTAAGTTACCCTACTGAAAATTCGAAGGCAAAATGCAAAATGCAGAAATATGCCAAATATGATGTTCCATACATCATATTTAGCATATTTCCGCATTTTCTACGTGTCTTCGTGATTACCCCCTTTTTTGATAAAACTTTTTCAGCAGTTGCCTGTTTTTTAAGTACTAGAGGAATAAATAGAATGCTGACGAAAAATAAAATTACAGTTTTGAATACGGTAAAGTTATATCACTTGAGCTCTTACGCTATTATTTGTACTTAAAATTAACTTTGCTCCATTTGTGGAATCTGAGATGCCTTACAAGAAATTCTTTCAAGACAGCCTTCTGTTTATTAGCTGAGTTAACTAGGTTGGAAATGAATTTAGTTAATACGGTTTTTACAAACAGAAAACACGCTCACAACTAATGGAGATCCTCAGATCCATTCTCAGAATGCAGATCTGTGAGGAAAATAGGTAGGGGTAGTCTATTTATTTGTTTAACAAAACAAAAAAACAAAATTTGTTTAACAAAATCCACAGTCCTTATTTTACATAAACTTAAAATATATGTTTTTCTTAGTCAGAGACATGTCCAAACATTACATTTGGCACATGCTTGCGTTTTTGCGGTTAGTTTGTATTCCATGTAACAGGTTGCAAGTACATGATTCAAGGCGATTCAAGTCAAGTTGCAAGGCGATGATTCTAATTGTTGATTCTAGGATGGCCAAAAGTGTTTGTGTATGGTTTGGTTGGTATAATACCGTTTTTACTGGGACCTTATTACCTTCTGAAAATTCCAAAGCATTTGCCATTCATTAGTGTTCCAATAAGCGGCGATGGTCTTGGAATCTGTCATGTGGAATGCCAACTATCTGCAAAAATGCGGGCATGTATCAAATATCATATTTGGACGTGCGTCTGACTACCCCTTACTTAGTATCCTAAATCTACGAGTATATATCTGAGGATGTTCATCATGGGAATTACAGTAGTGGCGTGTTTTATTTTTATTTATTAATTAGGCAACGGCAACAGAACATACGACATTTTTAAATACATAGTTATAACTTACCGTAGTCTGTATAATTACCCCTTTGTAGTTACCCTCCACTCCACCACTGGTGACCCCTTTTTTAATTTACCCCCAGATTTTATTTACTAGTAAAATATACAAAAATACTTTATTTTGTTTATTTTATTGAGGAAAAAATGTGGCTTAAGACTGTGCACGCAACTAATGATGAAAAACTTTTAAAATTACTATCTGACTCTTTTAATTTCAAACTTTAATCCCCAGAGGGGGTCACCAGTTAAAGACGCTTGCTGTACAAGGCCGCAAAAGATTATATCCGAAAGCTCTTTAGTAAGTTAGTGATTTCGCAGTACATTTACAATCTCACCGCGAAGTTTCCAAGCTCAGTGGAAACTCAACGCAAACATTCCACGAAAGTGCCGCTAATATAAGAGTGTTGTGAAACGCAAAACGTTTCCAACACGTGATGGTATCAGCTGAGGCCACGTGCCGTGAGTATTGCGTTTCTATGTTTTTTTTAATACTAAGAGACAAATTAAGAACATTCTGCATGGTGGCAGAAATAGCCATGGAAATAGCAATTTCCTTTACGAGCCCTTTCACAGAAGCTAACACTCTTAACTACTTTGCTTGCTCTACAATCAAAAATTCAAAAGCATGTACCATCGGTTTGTGTTTCAATAAGAAGCAACCTGTAACTTGTTACGTGGAATGCTAGCTGCTATGAAAAACATGGACAAAAAATTGTGCTTCTATAAAAATAGACATAAGGAAGAATATAGTAAAACTTCTATCATTTAGATCCATAAGACGTACCAGTTCAATATAAAAAAATGCGCTCTTACATTTTTCTACACAGGGACATAATATAGCAGAACTTAGGACGTATTTCAGCTTATGACATTACGATGAACATCACTAAGGGACTATCGCTTATATAGTAGGTAATGTTCATAAACATTGTGTTCGAGTGATGGTGAATTAAGTTAATGATTGATTGATTAATTAGTTAGTTGATAAATTATTTAATTTATCTATTAGATTGATTAATTGAATAATTACTAACTCCATCATCACTCCGAATGCTCAGGGATAATTTTGTTTTTATGTCAAATATAGCCTAAGTGTTACTAACATATGGATCATTAGCTTCTGCTCAAGGCTTCACCCGTATAAAGAGTAACCTATGTGTTATTCTGATATATAAGCTATATTACTGTAATGTTTCATCAAAGCACGTTCAGTAGTTTTGTCGTGAAAGAGTAACAAACATCTATCCTCACTAACTTTCGTTAATAATAGTAGTAGGATATATGTTATCCGTAATAAATTATTATTACTATTACTCCGTAACTCTGTCACCCGTGTTAGTTTTATACACAATCTGTCAAAAATATGTCACGTTCGACTTAATGTCAGTTCTACATGCGACACGGCCACGCAGCGGGCTACGAAAACAGCTAAACAGCTACGGGTCCAAAACGCAGAAATTCGTAGAAGAACTAAAGTTATATCTCTTATAATTAGAAAGCTGTAAAGGCTATGGGCAAGCTATACAATATAGTACGAAGGGAATCTATCAAATCACAAGTTAAGTTTCTACAAAAATGTATGTTATTCTCGTAGTTTTTGTGGCCGCATAATAGATATGTAAATGGTCACAGTTTCCAAGTTGTTGTTATCTTTCAGTTTTGAAGAGATTTACGTGTTTTGTTCGCTTCCCGTTAATGTGTCATCGGCTGCACTCAGACAGAGCTCAGACAGAAAAACGGTAACGGGTAGAAGAGTTGTTCTAGGCTTGCTCGCGAGAAAACAGCGTAAATTCACTTATAAATTAACGTAGTTTATAAGTTGACGTTTCTTTACGACTCTTGTGATTTTCAATTGATAAAAACCTCATTTTACTTTGAACCTAAAGAAGGTACCTATTTATAATGTATTTATTTTATGGTTTTATGCACACATTTATACATCTACTGACAGATGCTGTTAAAAGTGAAACCCTGCAAGTTCCGTCACGAACTCGAAGTAAAAATAAGTGCAGTTCCGACGCTGGCAATCTGCTTTCTATATGAACGCTGTATTAGATTGCACTCAGAATTTATCGATACGAAATGGCGATAGTGAAACCGAAGCGTTTTCTGATCGAATTCGGTTTTGCGAAGTTAAGTTTTGAAGACTTCGAATTTTGCAAAATAATTTACACTCCTTGTACACTGATATTCAAATAGAATGGTATCTGACTGGATTTGTGTTATAAATCATCTTTGTTTTAGCTTTTACTAGCCTTCATAAAACTCTGATGATGCTGCTATGAGAGAAATGCACATAAAACTCATACATCCAATCATCTCTCCTTCGTTTTATATTACGCTTTAATTTTAGAATATTATTACGACTATACCACGTACTTTACTATTATTTTGCTGACGTTTCGTTGACCGTTTAGAGGCCCTTCCTCATGAGCACCGTCCGTGACCACGCGACCACGCGAGTGAGACAGGAACACTCAACTCACTCAAACGGTCAACGAAACGTCAGCAGAAGAATAGTAAAGTACGTGGTATAGTCGTAATAATATTCTTAAATGATACCAAACCACAATAATTTTAATTCTATGAACGCTATAATTATCTACATACATAATATCATCAAGCAGAATATAATACATATTTACTTGAACTGATGAATATAACATCAGGTTACATAATTAAATAGGTAGTGGAAGCCTTAAACCTCAGGTCCTTGGGGCATTTATGCGTGGCTGCATTTCAGGGAAATCTCGAAGCGGATGATGGGCGAAACCAATGACCAACGGCGAGGCGCTTACCTCGGTCAGAAAATTAGCATTTCTATTCAATGAGGTATTGTCGCTAGCCTTTTGGGTATCCTGCCTGCGGTCGATGATATATACTCTGTTCTACCTGTATTATATATATATGTGTGTGTTATATCACTACAGGTAGAGAACAGTCTTTTTTCCTATTTAATAGTATGAACATTGCTTATTATTATTTTTTCTGTTTTATCAATAGGTTAATATAAAATTCAATGACTCCTCTTTTTATTTGTTAACTTGACTAATGGTAGATAAATTAATAAATAAATGCTGGACATTTTCACACAGCATCATCTCGCCCCAAAGTAAGCAGAGCTTGTGTTATGGGAACTACATGACTGATATACTACTTATATACATTTTTTTTTGTAAATACATACATATTATACATAGAAAACACTCAGACCCGAGATAAATGAATGCAGATCATACAAACATTTTTCCCGTAGCGAGAATCGAACCCGCAACCTTCTGCGTCTCAGGCGGACCTTCGCCCACCGTGTCACAGAGGTTGTCTATATAAGACTAATTATTTCAATGCTAAAAATGTTTATGCGATGATACTATATTACAAATTTAACATTTATATACTTCTACATACCCATAATAGCAATAAAATATTTTGATCTGATTTGATTTGTTTTTGAAGTGTTTATAGTATTCTGTTGTACAAAATTAAATAATAATGCGACGCTTCAGTGTCTCACAGCTACTTTAATTTAAAATAAATCGCAAATGTCAAAACCATATTATTTTCTTCTCGCCAGGTCTTATGCTAAACTGGCCATAAGGACGTAAAAAAAATATGTAGGTAGTTGGTTGTCAGCTATATAGCACGAGGACAAGCCTATATTGTGGGAGGCCGGTCTACACTATTTAGTTTTTTTTTTACTTATTCTTCTTTCTTCTTCTCAATAAATGAGTTCATCTTGTTTGCTTGTCACCACACTATAGCTAAATAAAAGATCATAAAAATAAAACCAAACTGAGTTTGTTGCTGGCTACTGACAGGCGTAAAATCCATTTAAAATATCAAATTTAGATGGTTCTTACCTAAATTGACGTTTCTCTGATCATTTTGATTTCAATGACTGATACCTATTGACTTTAACTTCGTTATTAATTCTTTGAGACAATAATACTGGATCCACGGAATCTGTTTAAATCTTCAAAGCTTCTTTATGTCAACAAAATTACATTTCCCAAAAGAGTGTCCAACTTTAATTCGGATTCATGCTAACCCGCTCTAAAGCGGCTTCAATTTCAAGTCACGTGCCACCGCTATCGTCAGTTACATAGTATTTTTAAAAGCAGAGGTCAAGTTTTTTAATAGCGCGAATTTCTCTTGCATTTCTAATATTTTTTGATAAAATTGGACAGGGATTTTATTGAATTTATGTGAGTTAAACAAGCGTCTTCGTTAATGATTATGTACCTATATATAAAAAAAAAGACTGTAATGGATTTGAAAATTCGTGTTGGACTGTTTTTTATCCTATCCTACTTCCTACTAATATTATAAACATAAAAGTTTGTGAGGATGTTTGTTCCTCTTTCACGCAAAAACTACTGAACGGATTTGATGGAACTTTACAGTAATAATAGCTTATACATCAGACTAACACATACGCTTCTTTTTATCCGAGTTCCACGCGAGCGAAGCCGTGGGCAGAAGCTAGTAATCTATCTTTTTTTACCTTAAAGCATCCATGACATAAATGCATAGTTCTTTACAAGTTGTCAGTTGCGGAATAACTAAGAATATTGTGTTTTTTTAATGATACTAATAAATTAAGCAAGTTGGATAATTGTCATGGAAGATAATGCATTCATTAAAATATTTTTAAGTATTTTAGAATCAATAGTATTTTAATAATAAAACAATGTTTAACTTAAGTTAAGAACATTTTCAAAATACCAAAAAAATATTTATAATCTTGGAAATATTTATAATCCAAGAGATTGTAGGATAAATAATTTTAAAATTAATTAGTATTTTAAATATTACATGAGAAAAGGGCCTGGTTAAACTAACTCATAGGCAGTGGCGGTGGCGCAAGGTGGTGGCGATCAATATATTCACGTGAACTTTGACAACCACCTTTGATCACCTTGACAACTAGCGATCAACGCGCCACCCCCAACATCAATGATCATCCTACTTCCTACTAATATAATAAATGCGAAAGTCTGTGTGTGTGAATGTTTGTTACCACGTATTCCCGTAACTACTAAACCTGTTTTGATAAAATTTGGAATGTAGATAGTTTAGGTTCTGAAATCACAGATAGAATAATCTAATTTTCAAAAATCAACCCCTCAAGGGGTTAAATAGGGTGGTAAAGTTTCTATGGAAAATGCTATTCCTTGGTTAGATTCGCTCAAAACTCGGTATAAATAAACTTTAAAGTAAATAATAAAACACGTATACGGTACTTTTATCAACATATCACGCGGGCGAAGCCGCAGGCAGAATCTAGTATTTTTTAAAGCAATCCTACCTGCATGTCAATGTATTTTGGTATTTTAATATCAAAGCGATAAGACCCATTGTAGATGGAAAACGCTTTATTGTACAAGACAAAACAAGTACATAGGCGACCTGTGTAGCGCAGTGGGCGAAGGCCTATGCCGCAGAAGGTTGCGGGGTCGATATTCGCTGCGGGACAAATATTTGTACATTTGTCTTGGGTCTGGATGTTTTCTATGTACAATATTCTGTACGTTTTCACAAAAAAAATGTATATAAGTAGTATATCAGTCATGTAGTTCCCATAACACAAGCTATGCTTACTTTGAGGCTAGATGATGCAGTGTGAAAATGTCCAGCATTATTATTATGTCCAGTATTACTTAACGCTAATTAGCATTTTCTTCCCTTTGTGTAAAGGAAAGTGACAATGGATTTTGTGTAACACTGTACTTTTAGTTTTGTTAAGTTTCTGTTTTTTTTTAATTTCCCTGCGGTGTACGTTAAAGTATTTTCCTTCATTTTATTTTAACATCGATGTAGCTTGGTCTCTGTATAACTTGTATACAGTGTGCCAAATATTACTATGGTAGGTATGGGGATTCTCGGGAAACTGTGCTTTTTCATATCTGAGGATGACCCCGGAATAAATCTGAGGCGCGTCTCTCTCTTCTTTGAATATTAGTTTGTGGATATGACAGTTTAAAAAGTGATGACCTCGGTGGCAAAGCGGACGAGTAGTCAGCTGTGATGCAAGAGGATTCGATGTTTACATCGGCTATTACTCATTGCTACATTAATATTATGTCGGACATATGACGATTAACATAAACAAGTAAGTTTTAACTATAACAGAAAATATTTACCATGACAATAAAGTTTTTTAACCTGGGAAGTTAATTTTAAAATACAATGTAAACAATGTAAGCACCAACTGCTTTTCACTAACCATGATGTGTACACATGTCTTAGAATGCCATCTAGCTCAAAATATTTCCGAATTTTAGTATGTACTAGCTTCTGCTCACGGCTTCGCCCGCGTGGCACTCGGATAAAAAGTAGCCTATGTATTATTCTGATGTATAAGCTATATTACTGTAAAATTTCATTAAAATCCGATCAGGAGTTTTTGCGTGAAAGAGTAACAAACATCCTCACAAACTTTTACGGTTCAAGTACGTTCGGTACGTATTTATGATTAATTGTCAGTAATTGCCTATTACAATTTTAGAAAAAAAACTTGTTGTCTCTGTTGTCTGACTGTGCTATTCTCTGTTGGTTGGTAACGTCGAACAGAAAACCCTCACGAACTGCTCACACATAAGTCTTATTTTTTTAATTATAATATAATGCTGGACATTTATCACACAGCATCATTTAGCCCCAAACTAAGCAGAGCTTGTATTATGGGAACTACATCATTGATATATTAATTATATACTTTCTGTAAATACATATTATAGATAGAAAACACCCAGACCCGAGACAAATATTTGTAGAACATACAAAAATTTGTCCCGCAGCGGGAATCGAACCCGCAACCTTCTGCGTCTCAGGCAGGCCTTCACCCACTGCGCCACAGAGGTCGTCAATTGCTATTATTGATACCACATCTAGTAAAAATCTGTTTTTGTGTATAAATCTCAAACATTAGTATGCGCTGTGCATTTCCTTCGACACAATTTCGTAGGACGCAATATATTCGGAGCATTTTAAAAAGTGGGTAGGATAACCTCCTTAGCCTTATTGCATGAGACATACGTATTGCGAGATTGCTTATATAAAATGTACTCTGGGCATTGAGACATATATATCTTGTACACGATATAGCGTCGACAAGAAAGTATGCTTTCAAACAGTTCGCATTCAATTTTGTACACAAAAAAAATATACTCGTACTCATTTGTTTTTAACCATGGGAACATACAGTACTCTTGGTTACGACGATAAATATTAAAGAATTCTTACATTGTAGGATTTGGAATTGTACTAGACACAGGCAAATATTTTACTGACATACCTATGAATTATTACATAATTAGGTTTCTAAAAGAATAGGTTAAATTGCTGATGTAAAGGGGTATTGTCAAACAAAAAAATCTACAAAGTAAAAAAGTTAAAAAAATTAAGCTAGCTTCTGCCCTCGGCTTTGCTCGCATGGTACCCGTATAAAAGTACCCTATGTGTTATTCTGATGTATAATCTATATAACTGTAAAGTTTCATCAACATCCGCTTCGTAGTTTTTGCGCAAAAGAGTAACAAACATCCATCCTCACAATAAATAATAAATAATATTAGCTGCTGTGAAGGGGCATTTGTATACAAATACTCAAGCCAAACTAAAGAGTAGAGTTTTTAAATGAAATAGAGCTTCTGTGTATGCACCTCCAGAGGTCTAGGCAAATACCTCATGCTTACTTTTCCTTTCACGCTAACGCAAATTTGTCAAGGTAAAACTTGGCAGACGTCACGTGACATTTCCACAGCTAATGTCATTCCCATACAATTCAATATTTTCGCAGGCGTTACCAACCCTAACAGAAAGTGGTATTTGTCTGCATTTAGACCCCTGGAAGGTCATTAGTTTGTTTGCCTCATAAAAAAAAACAACCTAGAAGAAAAATAAACTTGTAAGATAGGTTTTTTAGAAAATTCAACATGCCTATCCCGATAAGACTGTAGTTATTTATTATTTTACGGATTGCTGTGTCAGTATAACCTACTGTCTAATAATAATCGTAAATTAGTGTCTTAAAATCAAACTAGATGTCGCTGCTAAATGTTACCCAATCCTAGAACGCGCTATCGAAGTGTTTCGATGCATTAGTAAGTAAGGATACGTTGTTTGACATTGTGAGTACTTCTGTACTTCATGCAATAAAGCTGCTAAGTTAAAGTACCTTTTTGGTAATTGGGAGCGACCCTGTACATGGTCTTTACGAGTCCTGATTCACTAGCACCTATTGAGAAGCGCCAGCGAAACGAGTTTTGCTTTACGGCACTGGAAAACAGTGGTGGATTGCCACTTACGTGCACACCTTAGTGGGAAGTGTGTGAGTGTCTATCTACAAACCATCCATGAAAATCAAAACTGTATTTGAATCAGATAAGCTGTTTTGAAGATAATGTTTTACAGACAAAAAATCAACCCTTTACGTCAAACACATACGGACTCCTGAAGACGCGAGTATAAATAAGTTATTACTAAGTATAGCTATTTTCAGAGAACCAAAGTTATCGACGTAGCTCAACGAATTAGCAAGCTGAAGTGGCAGTGGGCCGGTCATATCTCACGAAGAACCGATAACCGCTGGAGTAAACGTGTTCTTGCGTGGAGACCGCGACTCGGCAAACGTAGGACGCCCTCCGGCCAGGTGGGATGACGATCTGCGAAACACTGCAGGCAGATGATGGATGTGACAAGCTGAAGACAGGGCGCTATGGCGCTCATTAGGGGAGGCCTATGTCCAGCAGTGGACTAACATAGGCGGATGATGATGATGATGATGATAGCTATTTTCATAACCTGGTTCTTAGAATTGAATCGACCGTTCATTCTCGCTAATAATGGAAACGTAGCATAATGTAATTAAGTATATTTCTTGGGAAAGTTATTTAGCGATTATTTTCCATGAATTTGACCGACTAGTCTAGTTTATGAAAATGATATGGGTCAGGCCGAGGAAACTATTACGCCCACCATTATTATAAGGTACTAGTTGTTGCCCGCGGCTTCGCCCGCGTGGTATGTTAATAAAAATAGCATATGACCGTCTCCAGGCTTCAAACTATGCCCACCAATTTTTGAATGAATCGAACCAAGAATTACAATTTATACAAAGTTTAGAACTCAATTGCACACCCCCAAAGGGTAGTTTTGAAAAAATAAAAAATACGTGTTTCATTATTTACTTTAAAGTTTATTTGTACAGAGTTTTGAGCGAATCAAACAATTTTTTTTTTCATAGAAACTTTACCGCCCTATTTTAGGGGTCGATTTTCGAAAATTAGATTAGCCTATCTGTTATTCCAGATCCTAAACTATCTACATTCCAAATTTCATCAAAATCGGTTTTGTAGTTACGGAGTCACGTGGTAACAAACATTTACACACACACAAATACACAGACTTTCGCATTTATTATATTATAGTAGGAAGTAGGATTGTGGTAGTACTTCCCCAGATGAGCTTTTACTGCTTTTTCTGCCACCAAGCAGTAATCCTCATATTGCTGTGTTCTGGTTTATAGGGTATGGGGTGCCGGTGGAATTACAGGTACATGGAACTTTTCACTCGTCATATTTCAGGGTCGACAATGCGAGAGTAAAACCTCTATGTCTATAGTTAACAGTAACCGCTAATCAACAGGGCCCATAGGTTTTATAGTTTTCTAGCTTCTGCCCTCGGCTTCGCTCGCGCGGTACCCGGATAAAAAGTAGCCATTGTGTTATTCTGATATATAAGCTATATTACTGTAAAATTTCATCAAAATCCGTTCAGTAGTTTTTGCGTGAAAGAGTAGCAAACATCCATCCTCACAAACTTTCGTGTTTATAATATTACTAGCTTCTGCCCACGGCTTCACCCGCCTAGTACCCGGATAAAAAGTGGCCTATGTGTTATTCTGATGTATAAGCTATATTACTGTAAAGTTTCATCAAAATCCGTTCAATAGTTTTTGCGTGAAAGAGGAACAAACATCCTCACAAACTTTCACGTTTAAAATATTAGTAGGATAGGATTTGTTTAAAAAAACAATCTGTATCATTTTATTATGTCAAAATTTATTTCGACGACCTCCGTGATACAGTGGGTGAAGGCCCGCCTGAGACGCAAAAGGTAGCGAGTTAGATTTCCACCGCAGGACAAATGTTTGTATGATCTGCAAATAATTGTTTCGGGTCTGGGTATTTTCTATGTACAATATGTATGACGGAGCAGGTGGTTTTTAAAGAGTATGACGTCAGCAATGCTGACGCCACTACCATCACCAGCATGCGGGTCACTTATAGTTGATGACGAAAGTAAACTCCAGGAGATGTTCTTCTAATTTATTCTTTCTTCGTTGTACAGAGGGTTTCTAGGTCTGTACGGTCCGACGGCTCGAGCGAGAAGTAGCTTTACTCGGTCCGTCGCCCGTATTTATGCAAAAACACAGACTCGGGCAAGCAACTTGTTCGAACAATTTAAAATTACTTGCAAGCTTCTGAATTTCTACATTTTACAATCATTTAAGTTTACAAATTATTTTAGAAGGTAAAAATGGTCAATATAACAACTTTTCATACTGTAATTTGACAATCTAAGTGATGATTTGTTAAATAACTAGTTGTTCTGCGCCGATGACTCATTGTAGAAGCACAATAAGGCTTTTGCGCCGACATGTATGTAAAAAAAAAAAAGAATAAAAGTAGTATATCAGTCATGTACCTAGTCCCCATAATACAAGCTCTGCTTAGTTTGGGGCTAGATGATGCTGTGTGAAAAATAGCCAGCTGTAAATATTTATTTAAAATGTACAGCATGTCCAGCATTAAATAAATATATTTTGCTTTACTCTTTAATGAATCACATCAACGTAAGTCTGTTATAAAATGGCTGTTGAGTCTGAAAACTATTATCGAAATCCTTTCAAACGGTTACTTGTATAACAATAAAATAAATATTAATATTTCCAGAGGGAAGCTGACGGAAGAGGGTACTCGCTTATATAAAACCTTTGGTAAACCATCAATAACTGTATCGAATCGTTTTGTTGTGGGACATATTGGGTCCGGAAGGTATCATGGGTTGATTTAACACTAATGGTGCTAGCACACGGTGGAAGTAGCTGGAGCAAGTGACTGCGATAGCGAATATTATTTTATATTAAAAAAATCTTGTAAAAAACTAACTTTTTATATGCAGTTTCAATTTTTGCCCATTACAAAACCGTGAAGTCTGGAATGTCAGCCGTCACCAATCACCTCTCTTGACAGGATCAAAAATTTCTAATCTGTGCTCTAGACTTGACTCTTGTCATTGGTTCGTTCCCTTCACGATAAAGATGAGTGGTGCCACTAGCCCATTTAACATGAACACCCAACACAACGTTTTGTCTACGAAAGAGAAGACAAAAACTATTTCTGTTGCATATTCTGTCAAACAAAAGAGAGGGATAAAATATTTTCATGTCTTCTTGGCGGTAGACAAAACCGTAGTCTTACGTCTTCATGTTTAGCAGGCTGCATTCATTCCGTTCTTTCGTATTATCTTTTTATCCAAATTTAAGTATGAAATTTATCTTATTATGTTTATTTATTGCTTAAAATTCATATCATTTATAATTACAATTAAAGATCAACACAATTATCACAATAAACATAATACGACAAATAATATGTATCAAATACTTAGATATTTTAACGAAACTACGTAATCACATTATTTAGATAAAGTATCATTTTATATCATTCGTATTTAAGCTTAATTGTAACAATACGTAATAAATAGCATGTTATTCTTTAAAGATTTTAACATTTTACTACTTAAGATCATGTATTTCTCAAAAAGGTTTACAATATAATCGCTTACTGAGAAATCACAATATTCTTATACTACTTAACAATAGGTAGATACATTTATGCAGTGAGAGCAACTTGCATGGCTAGGTAAGTAGGTAGGTAAAGGGACCTACCTACAGAAACAGAAAGAATAATAATTCAAAAGATACAGAACCAAATCTATCATTCAATTTACATATAAGAAAAAAAGAAAAACATTATGAGTAGTCAGAAAGAACAGCTTTTAATCTTGCCATAAAGTTTTAATTGAGAACTAACGAATCATTACATTAAATAAGATTTCTGTGGATTATTTTTTTATTCGTTAATGTTGTACAATAAAGTATTTATTAATTAATTAAAACATATTCTGTTCGCTGTTAGAGAAAATATCTTAAACTTTTAAGATAATTGTTGATTATTAAACTTAGATGAGTCTCAGAAATTCTGATCCAGCGGGACATGAACCTGCATCTTTGCCTTTGGCAATGTGTTGGCCAATTACGCCATGAATCGTGTGACGCTGGGTCCGTACCTGAAGAGGAAGTGCAAATATTGAGCACTTCCTATTCAGGTAACAGCTGATGGATGCTATCTACAGGTGTCTCATTCGGAAGCATTCCTTCTTTAAGCCCGAAAAGCGAACGAACGAATTAAAAAAAAAACAGTGGCGCCGTCTTAAATCATTCGTATTATCTATTATTTTGCTTTCTTGAAACACGAAATGGCTTTGAGATATTAAAAACAAAATTACACAGTATTTTCTTGAAAATCGATGTATACCGAAATAGAAACATCGCAATCGCTTTAGAAATAACTTATGAGTAAAGTAGGCTAAGTTACCAACCTAAGTTCTTGGTAATTACAAGGAAATACCAGTTTGTGTTTTTATGTTATATTTATCAATTTTATTTACAGACCAAATAGTACAACTAAGTAAAAAACTGTAAAAATCAATTATAATACTTATTAAACTAGGATTTTTTTAAAAGTTTTATTCTCTTTATTTAAAAATTACCTAAAATTTAACATAGATTCTGATATTGTAAGTATTATGGAGGGAACGGGTAGCTAATTGCGTTTAAGTAAAATATTGTTTGTTACCAGTTTCCCTAAAACGGCTGAACTGGTTGCAATACAGTCTTGTACCATCGTGTTTGCAAGGAAGGCTTCCATATAATATGTTTCATCGCTGAACGATGTAAACAAGTATTTTCAAAATTTTCGCGATTAGATAACATAATTAAAAGTTTTACGGGTCTCCATCATAGTTTTTTTTTAATATCCGATTGTGCAGTGCGGTGATACGGTTAGTGTAGTGTGCCGTGATGTGAACATGGAATTTTCTGATTCCGAAGATGAAATGAGGGTAGTTGCGGCAACTGCCTTTATTTCTCGACGATAGCTCCGTATACTCCAGTTATCCCGTGACCACGGCTGTTGCAATACAGTCGAAACGTCGGGAAAATAATACAAAAGGTAAACGTGATAAAGACCAGTGAAACTTTTAATGATGTAAACAAGACCCAAATGAGCACATCAAATGCAAATGAGTAATGAGCTTTTTATAAGTCTTTGTTTATTTTATTATCTAGTGGTGTACAATAAAGTATTTTCATTCATTTAAATCAAAGAGTAGCAAGACAAATTTTGAACGCAACTGCATAGGATTTCAGTTTAATACAGCATATGCGAGACCGTGGCGCTTACGACAACCACGCTGAGAAAAGTCAGATAAACGCACTTTTCAGGTAACTACCCTCTCAAAAGATATTTTGTTTACCTTTTATTTCGGCTCTACCTTCCCAATAATTACCTACGCAACAGAAGCCACAGACTTTTCTCTGTACCCTCCAGTAGAACCGTCGCTCGTGCTAACTCCCCACTACCTCGCACCCTCGCCGGACTCAACAGACTTCTTGACCAGAACCCAGACTACGATATCTTCGCAGATGAATAGAAGAGTTTAATGTCGGTATGCCTGAGGATTTGCGAGAGTGACTAATGAAAGGATGCTTGTTTGTGTTGTTAATATTATTTTAATTTGTATTAATCATTTAAATATTATTAAAATCTTTTTATTTATTTATTATTTCAATTAATTTTTAACTATTTAATTTTAAAGGGTATTAATTCTGTATATTGATTTATTTTATCAAATGTTTTTACAATAATTTTAATTTATTAGATTTAAAAGATGTTTTTAATATTATGTAACTAGTGTAATTGGTTTAATCGTGTTAGTTACTTAATAAAATAATAATAATAATAATATTGAAGTTTTGGTTTAGATATCATACATGCGTATTTACGTAAAGAGGCAAAAAAATAGGTTGGTTGTTTTTTTGTAGGGAGATAATCTCTGGAATAACGTTCATTTATAAAAGGCTACACCCAGCCTCGAATAGTAAAGGCTTCTTCATTGGCGCATGACCGGTTTCGAACCTTCGATCTTAGGATCGGAAGTCAGAGTACAGCCCAGCTAGGCCAACACAGCTATATTTCTCATCTTAATATTTTCAAAACGCTCAACACACCCATACTGAAATTAGGAATTATTCCGTCAATACTAGGCGTCTAGACAAATACCACTTTCTGTTGGCGTTAACGCCTGCGGAAAGATTGAATGAGGGTTTTCATTTACATTTCGTTTCAAACAAGAGTATTTCCAATAGACTCGAAAGATGGCACTGACTTGACAAGTGCATCATAGTAGGTAACTTTTTTTTATTCAATCTTTGTTGTTTTTGATGCTTGCTTGTCAAAGTCAAAATTAAAAGCTTTTTTTTTTTCATTGAAATCGTAAGGATCATATAGAAACATAAGCTTAAAAACTATGTTAAAGTGAATTTACGCCGACTACTCGCACGCGACTAAGTCTAGAAGAATCAGGCATCAAAATCTTATTTTTTTTGCACATTCACATTATCAGATTTTACATGTAGCCTTAATGTCAAGCAACTACTGCCAAGTTTGTCCTTCACAAATTTGCGTTAGCGTGAAAGGAAAACTAAGCGTGAGGTATCTGTCTAGCCTCCAGACTTACAATTCTCCAATTCATAGACACCATTTTCTCTGTCAGTGCGGTCGTTAAGAACCTTAGAAGGGAAAAAGGTTGGGTGCCACCAGCAAATTTGTGGCTAGATTCCCTAAAAACACAAACCTTTTTCCACACAGAGCTAGCTTGAAATATACAAGGTGTCCTAGAATATGTATGTTGTTCCGAAAGGGGGTTTATTGTAAACATCCTACTTAATATTTTAAACGTGAAATTTTGTAAGGATGATTGTTCCTCTTTCATGCAAAAACTACTGAACGGATTATGATGAAATTTTACAGTAATATAGCTTATATATACTTTTTGTGCGGGTTCCATGCGGGTGAAGCTGTGGGCAAAAGCTAGTAATTGATAAAAGACCTTGGTAATTCGTAATATAATTATTGTTTTTACCTCAGTATTTTCACCTTTTTATTTTTTATTTTCACATTATCGAACACGGTTTTAAAAGCTAAACGTAATTTTATTATATCCATGAATGCTTACTAAAATTAAAAATCTATGAGATGTTATATATACCCATATGTTTTAAATTATGGCGTTAGTATTGATCGGTGTATCAACTTTCAGAAATTGAAATTAATAAATTTACAAAATTCCTGTTTTAACGAGAAAATTTAGGTAATTTATTACCTAAATTATAGGTAGTAATTGTTATTCCACTCGCTTCTAGAATAACAAAGTATGTTATGGGACACCCAAGACCCTCCAATTAAACGCAGGGTCTCCACGAAGTGCCACAGTTTGATAAAAACGGTCGGTTCAATATCATAGCCGACTTAGACAAGAGCTGGGCAACAGAACGAAATTTGACGACCTCTATGGTGCAGTGGGCGAAAGCCTGTTTGAGACGCAAAAGGTTGCGGGTTCGATTCCCGCCGCGAGATAAATTACTGTATGATCTGCAAATATTTGTCTCAGGTGTGGGTATTTTCTATGTATAATTATGTATGTATTTACAAAACAAAAGTATATAAATATTCATATCAGTCATTTAGTTCCCATACTAAAAGCTTTGCTTAGTTTGGGGCTAAATGATGCTGTGTGAAAAATGTCCAGCATTATTTATTTATTAAGAAAAATACGGAATATAACAAATCATGTCAATCAAGCAAACGACCCACCTGTTGGTAAGCGGCTACCGTAACCTACCATAGATTACGGTAACTTGCAAAAACAGAGGTGCTTATCACTAGCGCGTTGCCGACCCTGTGACATAACGGGTGAAACGTCTCATGTGCATGTAATTTCATCGGCACTACCATTTGAACCGGAACAAAGCAATCCGAGCTCACTGATTGAACCGGAACAAAGCAATCTGAGCTAACTGATTGAACCGGAACAAAGCAATCCGAGCTAACTGATTGAACCGGAACAAAGCAATCCGAGCTAACTGATTGAACCGGAACAAAGCAATCCGAGCTAACTGATTGAACCGGAACAAAGCAATCCAAGCTAACTGATTGAACTGGAACAAAGCAATCCGAACTAACTGATTGAACCGGAACAAAGTAATCCGAGCTAACTGATTGAACCGGAACAAAGCAATCCGAGCTAACTGATTGAACCGGAACAAAGCAATCCGAGCTAACTGATTGAACCGGAACAAAGCAATCCGAGCTAACTGATTGAACCGGAACAAAGCAATCCGAGCTAACTGATTGAACCGGAACAAAGCAATCCGAGCTAACTGATTGAACCGGAACAAAGCAATTCGAGCTAATTGATTGGTGGCAGAAATAGGTATGGTGGTATTACTTCCCAAACCCAGCTCTTTCACAAAGACTTCTACTACTTCTGAACCTCCTAACCTGATGGTAAGTGATTGAGCATGAAGCATGAAGATCTAGATGATACATACCAAGATAGATTGAAGTAAGATATCTTTTACTTTTAAGTTAACACGCTAACCTTCTTTGTATAATACCTTTGAGGTTGACAGGTGGAATATGATTTTAGCATTAAGCTCTCCTTTTGCACACTCTTATTTCTCCTGTACGAGCTCTTTAAAAAAAATTACATAAACATTTCTGGTGCTGATTATACTTTGTGTTGAAATTTGAACTATATAAGAAGTAGGCGTGGACAGTCCCTACTAGGAATGAAAATAATATTAATAATAATAAATATTTGAAAGTGTCTTTAGGGCCCCCAGTTTTATTCGGAGTCCCTAACGGTAATGACCTCTTCCCTGTTGATAAGTTATGTTATGGCTGACGATGGAGCATGTCTAGAAGATACAATTTATGGCAAAATTGTTGAATAGCATGGCTTCCACAAATCCTACTACTATTGAAAGCGAAAATTTGTGAGGATGGATGTTTGTTACTCTTTCACGCAAAAACTACTGAACAGATTTTAATGAAAATTTATATAGCTTATGCACCAAAAAAAACACATAGGCTATTTTTGATCCGGGTACCGCGCGTGCGAAGCCGTGGACGGAAGCTAGAACTTACTAAAATAACTAACTTGTTTTACATGAGATCTCACAACTTTTTCCGTTGCGAAATTTGCATTTTTTACATCTTATGTATTCGATGGGATTGTGTTTTTTACAGACGATGGTTGTGTGATCCGCTCATATGATTCACTAAGATTTGTTTAAGGAACTGGACCAGCTGCCTCAACCTTTGCCATGCCACATAAGGTAGACCCTTATACCCTTGTTAGTGTCAAAACAGGAATTTGGATTATCCCAGCATCGATACCCGCTGAACTGGCTAAGATAAGGGGCCGGTGGATAAGCCTGTTTTTTATCCAACTACGGGAAAAGTGGGAGACATATTGTTTTTCAAGGAAAGAAAACAAACAACATATAATAATAAGGTAACACTCAACAGACAGGATCAGGAACTACGAGTAACGTGGTACTGTAACACTCAAAAAGGTTGCGATACCAAGACTTAAGGCAGAATAAAAAATAAAAAAAATAAAAATAATGCTGGATATTTTCACACAGCATCATCTAGCCCCAAACTAAGCAGAGCTTGTATAATGGGAACTACATGACTGATATACTACGTATATACATTTTTTTTTGTAAATACATACATATTATACATAGAAAACACCCGAGACAAATATTTGTAGATACAAACATTTGTCCCGTGGCAGGAATTGAACCCGCAACCTTCTGCGTCTCAGGTGGGCCTTCGCCCACTGCGCCACAGAGGTCGAATTAAATGACAAATACAAAAGCGAGCTTAACCTTAAAAGAGTTTTCTTCCAGCAAACCTTAAGCTAGAGAGAGGGAATTATACTCTTCTTTGTCTTGATCCATTCCCATTTTAATTGGGTTCGGGCCACCTATCACCTTCTACAGTATAAGGATACTCTTTTCTGGATTGTCATTCATGTGATATCGACTTTTATATCCTTCGTGATATTGGGCCGCTTACTGTGTGGACAGCGCTAGCTGCACCCCACGGTTTCACCCGCGTAAGTTTCGATTCCGTGGGAATATCGGGATAAAAAGTAACAGCTTAGTAAGTAAGTAACCTATCAAGTTTCATCGCAATCGGTTCATTAGTTTTTGCGTGAAGAAGTAACAAACATATTCGGTCTCATTACGAAACGTGGTTTAAATCGGTGGTTTATCTCTCAGAGTTAGACCAGACTTTTGAATCCTGATTTTTTCAAGACAAATTATTATTACAAAGTATACATGGTTTAAAATTGAATGTTAAAATAAAATTGCCGACAGTCTATGTGACGTTTCAAAAAAAGGTTTGATATAAATAACTGTTAAAAGATAAACCAGGCGGTTACCTAGTTTATTTCTATCATAACTCAACCTCGTTTTGAGAACCTCCTTTTTTTTGTAGCCAATCAAAATTATGTGTATATTTTTTAGTGGATTGAAATATTTGTAAATCATATTGACATCCCGCGGTTGTAGACCTTATTCCCTTTCCCATAATATTACTTTTTCGATAAGGTATATTTAAACCTTGGTTTAGTGTTTTTGACAGAACTCGAGTTGAACTCGAGTTTAGGCCACGTTTCGTAATGAGACCGATTATGTACATACTTCCACAAAGCCAACATGGCTCCAGTAACGGTGGAATAAACTTTAATCGGTAGTTTAGCAAGTTCAGTAAAACTAATAACCACATAAAAACCCGATACGGTGAACGTTGCCGTTATTCTGCCACTACGATCAAACTTTTAATTATGTTCCGTGCTTGTTTGTTGACGGTACAGATTGTAAAAGGGCTACGGCAAGCAGTTTCATTAATCTTTGGAACCAGCGCAAACAATTAAGTTATGGTTATATACCCATCCTACTAATATTATAAACGCGAAAGTTTGTGAGCATGGATGTTTCTTACTCTTTCACGCAAAAACTACTGAACGGATTTTGATTATACTTTACAGTAATATAGGTTATGAATCAGAATAACACATAGGCTACTTTTTATCCGGGTGCCATGCAGGCGAAGCCGCGGACAGAGGCTAGTCTTATATAATATCGCCTTAGGGAATGTAGGTAGGTAGCTAGTCTTTTACTATGAGTAGTTAGGCAAGACTGTTTAGTTAAAAAGATGAATGAAAACTTGTTGTATTTTTCATATTGTGTTGTTATTCTGTAACTAGACAATATAATCTATGTATTTAACCAAACGATACGTAAGGTATTGTTGTTTTTAATACGAAACAAATAAGAAGAATACATGTGTTATGTATGACGTAAAATATCCAAAATGCGATTCGTTTACATTTCATTTTAGGTAAGTATTTTGAAAAAATATATAGCAAGGTACGTAGATAAATACTATTTGAATGCAAATAATAACATAATATGGTGGAAATAAGCTCTAATTACAAATGGCTATGGTATTACGTTTGTATGGGCAATTCATCCAACGCAGGCCTCTTAAGTCATACAATTTTTTTAGTGGTGGCTGAGACCTCAACCTTTTAACTTACATACAGACGTACCTTCTTACTATACCTACTATTTTAATAACCTACTTATATTGTACTTAGGCTAGGTATATTCGTAAATAAAGGACCAAATTGGAGACATTCTAGACAAAGGCCAGCTCAGTAGTATACTAAACCGCCGAGCTTGTGAAGAATTTGATGAGATAATTCTGTCAAAATTTATAAAATTGAGAAATTAATTATATTTATCTACGAACAGATACGACATACTTCGTGGATTTTATTTTTAACATATTGAATGTAAATATTTAGACTTGTAGTGAGCGTGTTTGTTTTTGTTTGTTCAACTTGTTTACTTGCATGGGCAGCATCGATGAAGCGAAAGAATTATGCCAGGATCGTAGCAAATGGAAATCCTTGGTCCCTGCCTACCCCTCTGGAAAACAGGCGTGAGTGTATGTATGTATGTATGATTTTTTTAAGGGTCGCTATCGTGCTTTGCCTCTAGTATTGCAAGTGTCAGTAGTTGTTGCTTAAGATATGTATACATATCTACATATATTTTTTTTAATGCTGGATATTTTTCACACAGTAAAATCTAGCCCCAAAGTAAGTAGAGCTTGTGTTATGGGAACTACATGATTGATATACTACTTATATACTTTTTAAATACATACATATTATACATAGAAAACACCCAGACCCGAGACAAATATTTGCAGATCATACAAACATTTGTCCTGCGGCGGGAATCGAACCCGCAACCTTCTGCGTCAAAGGCGGGCTTTCGCCCACTGTGCCACAGAGGTCGTCAAGCATAATTGCTTCGCCTAGTGTTAAGTAGGTTAGTGTGCATTTTATATTATTTTTCAACCAATTTCATAAAAACAGGAGACTTTTTATGCCCGTGTTGACCAACATAGTTTTATAAGATATTTTTGTAATCTAACAAAATATGGATTATTGGTCTGAAATAAACATAACATATTGTTGACGACCGATGTGGTGCGGTGGGCGAAGGTCCGCCTGCGACACAGGAGGTTGCGGGTTCGATTCCCGCCCTGGGACAAATGTTTGTACGATCTGCAAATATTTGTTCCGGGTGTTCTGGGTATTTTCTATGTATAATAAAAAAATATCTGTCTATGTAATGTATTGTATTAAGTATATCAGTCATCTAGTACCCATAACACAAGCTCTGCTTAGCTTGGGGCTAGATGATGCTGTGTGGATTGTCCAGCATTATTTATTTATTATTTATTTATTTACCTTTCTAAGAGATAGTCTTATTCGTCATCTTGGTGATAAATCCTTTCTTGTGGCTTATACTTGCGTTAACTTGCATGATCATTTTAAAAAGCACGTTATAAACAGTGTGTAAGATATCGTTTACAAAAAAGGAGGTGATGCTGCCCATGCAAATGAAAGTCAACAAGTTTTGAACAAACAAATACAATCTACAGTTGAAATCTTCATAATTATCCTCAGATCTGTACCTACTCAGTCCAAGTTAAAAAGTAGCGGTTCCTACTTAGAGGCAAGTCTAAATATACATACATATCATATAGTAACGCCTGTTTCCCGGAGGGGTAGGTAGAGACTAAGGATTTCCACTTGCTACGATCCTGGCATACCTCTTTCGCTTCATTCGTCCTCTTCACATGCTTCATACAAGCTCGGCGGTTTAGTATACTTCTGACCTGGCCATTTTCTAGAATGTCTCCAATTTGGTCAGAGTACGATCGCCGAGGTCTTCCTCTTCTAACTATCTCATTCACGCTCGCCTTGTATACTTGTTTTGTTAATCTACTTTCGTCCATCCTTTCTATATGCCCAAACCATCTCAACATACCTTTCTCAACTCTCGTTACTACATCTTCATTCATTCCACACTGCTCTCTTAACACGCTGTTCCTCACTCTATCACTCAAAGTTACACCACACATACTTCTCAAAGCTCTCATCTCCACTGCATTCACTCGAAAAGTCTAAATATTTACATTCAAAATGTTAAAAATTAAATCCACGAAGTACGTTGTATCTGTTCGTAGAAAAATATAATTAATTTAACAGTTTTATAAATTTTGAGAATTATCTCAAGTAAAGCGAAACGTTCTTGATAAAATATCTATCGAAAATAGAAATGATACTTCAACAGAGTTTTAGTTAAAGCCAGATGTTTCTCAATATGACTGTACCGTCGTAAACCGGCCGTACGGCGTTGTTTAACAAATTAACGCTATCCAATGGAACATTTTTGTTTTCTGTTTGCCCTGGGAGTGCAATATATTTCAATCAACCCTCTTTCAATCTTACTATAAAGATTAATTTTAGAATAGGTTCCTTGTACTATAGAGGAACGCTAAAAAGATTTTCCATTGAAAATCTCACCTATTTCCAATGGAAAATGGAAAATGCGTCGTAATATTAAAATGTAAATGTATAACGCGGACAAAATCATTGGACGTGGATGATAAGAGCAATTATAAAATAAGTCTTCTTTTCTTTATTTTCTTTTTTTTAATTAGAGTTTCTTTAAACATATCACGTAGAGCAGTTTAACTATCGATCATAATTCCCTGTACCATACATACTTTGACAGAAATACAAGTGACGCCACGAATAGACTAGACCTTAATCTTCAACGAAATCTCTAACAATGTTAATTGAATCTTTACTCCGATATCGATGTTTAAATAAAATAAATCGAGTTTTAGGCTTAAATCATTTCTTATCGCATCTTAACTTGAAACCAATTCAAAGTTTGTTTGCTTCCAAAAGAGTTATTTAAAAGCTACTGAAGTATAGCTGGTACGCTTGAATGGACAGATACTTAGGCATATCTTAATTACGGCAGTAAACAAACTGCAGCAGATTCAAAGAATGGCATGTTCGCTCATCAGTGGATGTGCAAAATCTACTCCATCAGCAGCACTAGACATAATATTAGGGCTGATACCACTTCATGTACACATACAACAGGAAGCTATGGCAGCAGCTCTGAGAATAAAATCCACAAATCAATGGAAAGGCAATGTCAATACAACAAATCATTGCAAAATACTGGACAAGGCTATAACCATTATCCCAGAAGCCACCAGAGGTACAGATAGAATAGCTACAACATATCTAACTAACAAGAGATACCAAATTGCTACACAAGAGGTAACGAAGGGTAAGGACCCTCTAACACCCTCTGCCCTTCACATCTACACAGATGGTGCCAAAAACAATACAGGGGCAGGCTGTGGCTTCTACTGCCCCGAGACTGGACTATCAAGAGCACAAGCCCTAAACAAAACAACCACGGCATTCCAGGCGGAAACCATAGGAATCCTCCTGGCAGCCACAGAAATATTACCATCCACTGAAACCATATCAAGTGAAAACCCACCTACACAGCTAATCTTTACAACAGACAGCGCATCACTCATCAACGCACTCGGCAGACCTGACACCAGATCGAAATCCGTAGTAGAGTGCCACAATGCGCTCCAAAAATTAGCTGAAAAACACACGGTAACAATAAGATGGACAAGAGGACACGGCAACTGTCCAGATAACGATAAAGCCGACTCCTTGGCGAAGGAAGGAGCCAAACTTACTCCAACCCCAGACGATATCAGCCTATCTAGCCCTACAACGGCAGAAATAAAAAACAGGCTGAAACTTAACTCCGAAAAGGAGCACCAGAAAATATGGGATCAACGACCGGACTGCAAACATACAAAAACGTTGCTACCGGCAAAAAATCGTAAAATAACGAACACCTTACTAAAAATGAAACGCGACGACCTGAGGATGATGGTGGGCATCATCACGGGACACTGTGATCTGAATCACCATCTCCTTAAGACAGGGGCCACGGATAGTGGACTCTGTCGAGGTTGCCTCCAGGTTGAAGAGACTGTGGAGCATGTGGTAATACACTGCACCGCCACAAATGAAGTCAGGTCGAAAACGGGACTGCAAGAGCTTATGAACTCGTGCGATCCGTCATCACTAACTGACAAGAGATCAGGGACACTGGAACACTGCTGTCATCAACCCAGAGTCCTTCTCCGTTACTTCAAGGAGTTGGGCTGGTTGGGGTCAGGTTAGAAGGGGGATAATGCACAATACACCCCAATGCGGGACGTCAGTGCAGACCTTGGTTCCCCCACTTAGAATTAGAATTAGAATTAGGCATATCTCAGTGATAAATTTAAAAAGCAAAAATAATTACGCTCGCAACTCTATTGAATACTTATATCTATACTATATAAACTGTAATTATACTATATAACCTCTATCTATATCTATTATCTCTAATATATTATTTAATATTCTATGAGCAATATATACTTAGTGCGTAGATTTTTCAGAATACCAATTAGGTAGTCGGAAATGCGTACATTTATTTATCCTATCCTATCCTACTAATATTATAAACGTGAAAGTTTGTGAGGATGGATGTTTGTGTTCTTTTCACGCAAAAACGACTTAACAGATTTCGATGAAACTTTACAGTAATATAGTTTATACAGAATAACACATAGGCTACTTTTTCATCCGGGTACCACGCGGGCGAAGCCATGGACAGAAGCTAGTTTTAAACAAAAATGAATTTATCTCCACTTCACAGGTACACACCCATCGCCGCTTATTGGAACACTAACCGATGTCACATGCCCTCGAATATTTGGTTCTAGAGCATGCATCATTTCCTCACAATGTTTTCCTTCACCGTTTTGAGCACGTGTTAATACGCTTATATTTTTTTTGACTGGAAAAATGGCCGGGTTCGAACCCACAATTTCTGGATCGAAAGACGGGGTGTGACAGATTTCTATAAAAATATACAGATGGTTTGGAAAATTACCACAGACCGTAGACTGCAGCTGCGAACTGTGAATTCCATAGTATTCTATACTAGAAGCAGTCATGTTCGATAGAAGCAATATCTGCAACCCTAGGAGTGCAGAAGGGAATAAAATCCCTACTTGAAAAATGACTGGGCTCGAACCCATGATCTCTGGATCGAAAGACGAGATTGTGACAGATTTCTATGAAAATATACAGATGATTTGGACAATGACAACAGACCGCGGACTGCAGCTGGTAACTGTTAGTTCCATAAAAATTATACATAGAAAACACCCAGACCCGAGACAAATATTTGCAGATTATACATACATTTGCTCCGCGGCGGCAATCGAACCCGCAACCTTCTGCGTCTCGTGCGGGCTTTCGCCCACTGTGCTATACAGAGCTCGTCAAGTATACATAACTAGTATATCTATAGTTCATACCCTAGAATATTTATTTATTTATTTTAAATTACAATCATTTTTACAGGGCTTCCCTAATACAATAGTGTAGACAAAATTATAGTTCTCATTTCTTCTCAAAATAACACAAAAAATAATGTGTAACATTTACAAATTCATTCAGCGAACAGTGGAATAAGTCAATACTCTCTGCAACTAGATTTAGTGTGGTCATGGTGCGTGTCAATGGCGCTCTGCTCAACAAGTTGGTCCTTGCGCGCGGTATAGCGAATAGGCGCGGCTTTCTGCGCCTGCGCACGTACTCGTCGGGCACACACAGTTTCATCTCTTCCAATATGCCCGGATTGGTAACATCATCCCTGAACACCCTGAGCACATATAAAGCGAGTGTCATATCCCTCATGGTTTCCAGCTTGTTGTATCCAACCATGCCTAACACAAACAAGGTTGGATACATCAATGGATAGAAAGGATAGACACCGTACAGTTTAAGATACAGATTATCTTGTGAACTTGTTCTGTATTCGTTCCATCATGAGACTGTATTTAGTTTCATGTGGAGCCCATACCACGGCATTGCACTCCAGCTGGCTCCTGGTCATAGCTCTTACGTTTGTAAAACCGTTAGCTCGGCGAAGTATAAATCCGAGACTGCTGACTGCTTTTTACAAACGTTGACAACATGGACTCGAAATCTTAATTCTGTATCTAGACGAACCCCTAGATCCCTTACCGATTCCACCAGCTTCAACTGCGCTTCCTCTACTTGGTAGCTGTAGTGGAGTGGTGTCTTTGCTCTGCTAAATTTTATTATGGAGCATTTGCCCACATTGAATTGCAAGTTGTTTCTTCGCCTCCACTCCACTACTCTATCCACGTCCTGTTGAAGGCGTTCGCAGTCTCTCTCTTCATTAATCGGCAAAAGTAACTTGAGGTCGTCCGCGAACAACATATTTTTATTGGGGTACCACGTGGACGAAGCCGTGGGCAGGGGCTAGTCTTATAGAAATCACAGAACAAAATGGACCAGCTCTGTTCATACTTAGCTGTACATTGGCTGTGAATCTGAGCGGTATCGTTTCTTGAAATTTACATTTGTATGGGGAAAAGAATGAGTTCATTCGTTCGTTCGTTTATTTAACATGCTTTTAAATTGAATATTTGTGTGTGGTTTTATCTTGTTCCCTCCAAGGCTTTGAGGTCACACTTATTTGAGCTCGTATGGTCCAAAAAAGTTACTCAAACGTATAGTTCTAACTCCACACTTGGACTCCCTGTAAATACCCCTCGCCCCCGTGCCCTGTGCCACAATTTTTGACCGACTTAAAAAAATGAGGAGTTTCTCAATACAGCTGTATGTTTATGTTTTCTTCGCCAATTGTTAACAAATTTTGATGATTCTTTTGTTTAAGTATAGAGAATGTTCCCATAAAAGTTTTATTCCTGAGGAATTTAGAAGCTATTTTTCCCGTAAAATCCTCATGTCATGGAATCACGACCAACCGAATTTTTTTTTGTAGGCGACTTTTCTTTTTTATTCGAAACACTAAGCAAAATAACGTGGGCATGTAAGGATCTGATGCTATTAGAGTATCTGTAGGATAGAAACCGTAAACTAGAGACTGCTAGCGACCTATTGCGAATATCACTAATTAATTATTGTCAACCAACTTCAAAAAAGGAGTTATCCTATGAGAAAACTAAAAAACATAAAACATTTTTATGGAATCATCATTATCATCATCATCATCATCATGGACTATCCACTTAGACGAAGTCACAAAAAAGTTGTGCTCTGCAACATATGCTATAAAAAAAATTAAAGAGCTAGGAGGGAAAAAGGCTGCCAGAGATGTATATTTTGCATATTTTCACTCCATAATGACTTATGGAACATTATTTTGGGGCACTGCTTCTGATGCAAACAGAGTATTTATTCTGCAAAAACGAGCAGTCCGTTATATATTAGGTTTAAATCAAATGGACTCCTGTAGGCAAAAATTCAAGGAACTCGGTATAATGACGATGATTGGTGAATACATCTTTCAAAATTTAGTTTATGTAAGAGAAAACTTAAGTAAGATTAAGACTAAGAGAGATACACACAATGTCAACACTAGAAATAAGGATCGTTTAGTTGTCCCTATGACAAGGCTTGCAAAAGTATCAAAAAGCTTTTACTGTACTGGAATAAAGTTATATAATCAAATACCTGTAGAGATAAAGAACATGACTGACTCCAATTTTAAATCCTGCTTGAGAGACCAATTAATAGTTAAAAGTTACTACAGTATTGATGAAGCTTTTGCGGATAATAAAATGATTGAATATAATTTCAATTAATGAATATGTATCAGTTTATTTTATAGTTATACTATAACTAACTTTATTTTTAATTTATTTCATAACTAAGAGAATTGTTAATTTTAATTTTAGGTATACAATATGACAATGCGTAATGCTGATTTTATTTTTAATTATTTTATATGAATATAAATTTATGGTTTATAAACATATTTAGAATATATTTTTTATAAGTTTCTTTGTAATTTGACATATCTAAGTACATTGCAATTATGTCTATGGATGAATAAATGAATACAATACAATACAATCATCATCAGCCTATATTAGTCCACTGCTGGACATAGGCCTCCCCTAATGAGCGCCATAGCGCCCTGTCTTCAGCTTGCCGCATCCAGCATCTGCCTGCAGTGTTTCGCAGATCGTCATCCCACCTGGCCGGAGGGCGTCCTACACTACGTTTGCCGAGTCGCGGTCTCCACTCAAGAACACGTTTACCCCAGCGGTTGTCGGTTCTTCGCGAGATATGACCGGCCCACTGCCACTTCAGCTTGCTAATTCGTTGAGCTATGTCGATAACTTCAGTTCTCTGACGGATGTATTCGTTACGAATCCTATCCTTCAGAGAGACTCCGAGCATAGCTCTTTCCATAGCTCGCTGAGCGACTTTGAACTGGTGGACCAGCCCTATCGTGAGTGTCCACGTCTCATCTCATGGAATCACGACTAGCTAATACATTTTAAGTGAAGTGTTTTTTATTCGAAAGACTGTCATCCCGTGTGAGCAAAATAACGTTAGCACGTCAAGATCAGGTGGGCTACCTTTGACTCATGATTCTAATCGTAATTTAGGTTTAGGATCGAATTTGTACAATTTGGTACTTTTGAATACAATACTAGCGCACGGTTGGAATAAGTATTAGGTGGAATTTTATTAAACTAAATGAAATAGAATAACCTTTTTATTGGTTGGTATTTTGACGATTGGAGTAAAGTTTGCGATTAAAATGTCTAAGGGTAGAAACAAATAAAAAAAGAACGAAACTGGATTGGATAAGAATTGAATTGAGTTTGTTTCGAGTGTCAGGGTAACCTTGCTGATGATAGAGTACCTGCTAACTTGGGACTGTAAACGCGAATATCGCAATTTAATATTATCAACCGATTTCAAGAAAGTAGAAGGTTCTCAATTTGTATGTATTTTTTATTCTTTTGTGTGTGTGTTACGCGATATCTTCGCCAATTTTATTGTGAACCTATTTTTATGATTATTTATTTATAGGTAAGGTTATTATTTAATTATTATTCATTTATTTCAGATTATAAAAATCCATACAATATTAATACTTATATATAAACTTAACACTATACATAACAGGATAAAAATGTAATCATTAAAAATCATTTAATAAAATGTCACAGCAAATTTAAAATTGGACGTGATAAAATGTTACACAAAATTAATATGACTAAATACACAAAAAAATAAAAAAAATGAATTAAAATTTAATCAGATGGAGCCCATCACTACTTGCATCCACCTGTTCTGAATGGCAGTCTGCCCGTGCTATAATCATCTTCAGGATGCCGTTGCCGCTGGCTCGCGTACGCTGGAGAAGGGAAGCGACTTTCTTGCGAATAATCGCGTGATAGCCGTCCGTGCCCGCCTCCGCAAACATCTCCGATGCACTGCAAAAGCGAGGCAGCCGCATCAGCATCCTGAAGATATTGTTGTATTGGACACGCAGAGAGCTGGCAGCCCGCCGGGTGTGGTTTAACCAGAGGTGCTCGAGTAGAGGTAGAAGGACTTGCCTTGGAGGAGCCTTAAACAAAGTGATTTTCACTTCTCTCGAGCAGCGAGCGAACCTGTGTGCGAGCATGTTACCCCGGACTGCCAGCGCTCTGCGCTCCCTTTCAATATCCTCATCATCTTTAAAATCTTCGGTAACAATGTGCCCCAGATATTTAAAACTTCTAACCACTTGTAGAGCCGCACCATTGAGCATAATTGGCGGAACATGGATTGGTCGAACTCTCCCACTCTTAAACACGAGGACTTCACTTTTTTTAGAGGTATACCTCAATCTATGTTCAGCCGCATATGCCTCACAGGTCTTTACCAGCTGGCGTATAGAACCCACCGACAGTCCCAGCAGCACCATGTCATCCGCGTAACTCAGGTTGTTTACGGCGACTCCATCTACAAAACAACCTGTGTGGTTGCTGCTGAGCTCGCCGATGAGATCATTAACATAGAGGTTAAACAGCAGAGGAGATGTTATCCCGCCTTGCCGCACACCGCACTCCATGCCGTAAGCGTCAGACAACGCATCCGCCCATCTCACCTGGTTTCGCTGGTAGTTATACCAGTTTTTCAGAATGGAGATGATATCAGCCGGCACACCCGTCGCTCCTAGCCTGCACCAAAGCTTATCATAAAGAACTGTATCAAAAGCCTTGGATAGGTCCAGGAAGCAAGCGTACACCGGCGTTTTCCTCTCCGTGTAGTACCTGACAGCCTGCTTAAGACATAAGATCGCACTCTCCGTCGAGAGCCCAGCCCTAAAACCGAAGGTGGACGTGTCGCAGCATTACGTCATTAAGCAGGCTGTCTACGATTTTTGCCATTATGGTCGCTAGTGAGATGGGCCGATAGTTGTTTTTGTCCGACGTATCTCCCGTTTTGCATTTTACAATCGGAACCACTATAGTTTTAGTTAGCTCTTCAGGTAAGTACCCATAACACAAACACAGGTTGTAAAACATGGCGAGCACACGCGGCAGATTGAACACCCGCATATCTCAGATGCTCAATGATGAGACTGTCATGCCCCGGAGATTTGCCTCGTTGCATAGTTTGAATATTTTTTCTCACTTCTTTGGCTTTAAAACTTGTGGTTCTCTCGTGCATGACAGTCCCAACATTATACTTCAAGGGTATAAAAGTTGTATGGGACCATATTATGACTTTTATGAAAAAATGGGTGAACGAAATTTTAATATTGGACTTTTTATTAATTTCCTGATATTTGTAGTAGTTTTTTGACATTTAATATCTTATTTTTTTGTACCTGTCTTTTCTACGTGTCTTTTCTGTGCTTTGTGCTTTGTGTTGTTGTCAAATAAACTACTTTCTATTTTATTATATTCTATTCCAAATATTTGGCCACAGACGGAATCAAACCTAGTGTTAGTATGACATCGCTTGGTAAGGGATATTATAGGATAAAAAAACAATCTTCCTCTTTGCTTCTGTGTTTTTATAAAAATCATACTGTTATCTAGAGTCTCTTTTTATTTATTTTTTATCTGACTTTTCTGTGCTTTACTGTTTTGACAAAAAACACATCATATTACTAAAATAACAAGTGTGGTAAAAGTATTTTTTAATAATAATAATAATAATTAATTGGAGATGAAAATCAAGAAGATAATCGGTCAGTAAACTGTTTCAAATCAAAAAACAAAGAGCACTTTCAGGAATCATATATCATCGAGTACCATGATCGTAAACGGGACATTTGAAGCAAAATAGTGTATAAAATAAAATGAAATTACTAAGAAAGAATAACTGCAGAAACGATAGATGAAATAAAACAAAAAAACAAGTATACATGGGGAGCGTCAAAACAAATACCCAACAGTGTATATATACGAGTAGATACAGAATAGCGTTGATAGTTGGGGAAGGCCTCAGCGAACGTACTCTGATCGAATTGGGAACATCTAAAAAAGGCCAATATAAGATAATTCTTTCCATTGATAAGCTTGTATAAAGAACGTGGTGCAGATCAATAAAGCAAAATTTAAATTAAAACAAGTTTATACCAGGAACGTAGCGAATGTTCTCTATCTCGTGATCTCTGCCTACCCCTCGGGGAAATAGGCGTGACTTTATGTATGTATGTATGAAATAATGTACGGTGTCAACAATGTACGATAGAATGTACGCAGAAGGTTGCGGGTTCGATTCCTGTCACGGGACAAATGTTTGTAAGATCTGTGTTTTCCTATGTATAATATGTATGTATTTACAAATATATATATATAAGTAGTATATCAGTCATGTAGTTCCCATAATACAAGCTCTGCTTAGTTTGGGGCTAGATGATGCTGTGTGAAAAATATCCAGCATTATTTAATAAGAATCAGCTAGATAATTTTTTAACAGCCAAAAAAAAGTTTGGATGTTGATTGGTTTCTAATAAATATTAGAAACCAATCAACTTCAACATTCTAGTTCTTGAAAAAAGAACTAAAATGTACCAGAAGTCCCATTAATTTAATAATAGATAAATACACACAATTTCACTGTGATAAGCAATTACTAAATCACTAAGTTCGTATCTGTACTAAGTAAAATCACTAGGTACAGATACGAGCAACAATTATATCACTCCCACCTATCTGTCGGAAAAAACATCGTATTGCGTTCACTTTGTTTCGTCTATTTTTTGTATTCATGCTGGTATGAGATCATGTAACATTGCTTGCGATGCCTCCTAGGTCTATACGCTTTTCTTCAAAGTCCCCATATTTTGTGTATAAATTCCGGATAATCCTTCTATATTGGCCAAATCCTGGGGAAATTGAATATTGGAGAGTAATCTACCTTACAATTTCACAAATCGTGAGTTATATCTCTTAAGGACTACACTTAAATAATGTTTGAAGAAGTATTAATTTGCTATCATAGAATTTGATTTGAAGGTATGAGTTCTTTCGTAATGTCCAAACTAGTGAAACACCCCGCTACTTTGCTTTGGGGTTTTCCATATAATATTTCTTGCTGCAAACTCTACGGATGGCATATTGGAAAATCTTCTGTTAGCGCACCCCTACACTTCAAAAAGAACATGCTCTCCTACAGGTCTCTAGGACTTGAACTTAGATCACGGTCACGCTAGAGCGATTGCGGGAGCAGCGGCGACTTACGTTGACTGAAAGCAAAAACGCTTCGTTTTCCGTCAGAACATCCCTCTCTATGTTGATGCGAACTGCGTGCCACGAAGACATCATTTATCGCGTGCACAGGACATATTAGATCAAAATGGTAGTTCACGTTTTAATCAAAAACAGGCCAAAACCAGTTTCTAGAATAAACTAATTATGCCGTGCATTGATTGTTACTCAGTCACACAACGACTTTATATATGTAGATAGAAGGATATAATATTAAAGAACACCAAATTCAACGATGGTGGCCTTTTAAGACCATAATTACGTAGATCAATGACAGGTACGTAATCCTCCGTAATGAGGAGGTCATTAGTCGGCGCGTGACGGGATTACAGATGGCCGGGGCCAAGTCCCTATTAAGTCTGTGGGATCGATATTGACCGAGGACTTTTTACCCGACAGCTGAAGGCAAATGTTTACGAGTGTATTTATACCTCCTTCTAATATACTAAACGTGAAAGTTTGTAAGGATGGATTTTTGTTACTCTTTCATGCAAAAACAACAGAACGGATTTTGATGAAACTTTACAATAATATAGCTTATACATCAGAATAATACATAGGCTACTTTTTATCCGGATACCAAGTGGAATATCCGGAAAGCCGTGGGCAGAAGCTAGTAATGTATATACGTAGTATATCAGTCATGTAGTTCCCATACCACACGTATCGATCTCATAGCCTTTGTAGATAAATTCAAATCTTTTTATTTCAGCTTTCACACATTGGTATTGCGCCCATGAAATAATAATAGATGAAAAGTGCTTACTAACTAAACAGAACTTGAAAGTACGCACTCTTCATGGACAACAGTCCAAGGCGCACACTTTGCAATGTAACAAACAATGTGCACCTCAGTCCAGATCTCATTAATACTGTCTACATCCAGACTGTACGGTTTATGTAAAGCGCACAATACCTAAATGTTCTCGCGAGTCATCGTTTTACGCTATGATGTGGTTTTCTGACCAATTACATTCCGTTGTCCGCCACAATCAAATACGACAACACGTCACATGTCACAATGTGATCTCGCGATCATAACTCATTACCTTTACTATTAACTTTAACTATTAAACAGTGAACATAAAAAGGGTGTGTACCCTACAATCTTATAAGTTTCGTAGTAGAATGTTGGTAGTAAAAATATAAAGTTAAATGTTCACAGACTGCTTAAAACCCTCGCGTACCTTATGGGAGGTCGCTGATTCGAGTCCTGCTGATATTGATATTTATGGCAAATTATAAATATCCTGAGAATTTTGACCGTATTTTATCATAACGCTAGCAGTTTGCAGATCCCAAAATAAAAGTTACGAAAAACACATAAGATCACTACCGAATACAGTCCGCAATCAAATGAATTGATAGAACGGACGAAACACTCAATTGTAAAAAAATATATTTTAGCTCTGAGCTCAATCTCCAAAGCTTAATAGAAGGCAAATCCAAAATTAAATCAAGTGCAATGTTGAAGCGTATACATTAATACAACTTGGCTTATCTACGGGTAACTTGGAAGTCACATAAGTATACGGAATTTAAGGTGCGTTTGCGTTGGTCAAGTTGGATATCAAGTTTTTTTTATTTAACGACCTAAAACAAAAGCCATTAAACAAAAGAGAAAAAAGCTATGTAGCATATTCAAAGGCCTGTTGCCACTAATCAGGCTTTGATACGCCGTAATTTGATGGCCGTAAATGATTTTACGGCAAGTGTAGAAAATTATCACACATTTTCTTAATAAACTTTTACATATAGGTGACTAGCTTTTGCGCACGGCTTCACTCACATGGTACCCGGATAAAAAATAGCCTATGTGTTATTCTGATATATAAGCTATATTATTGTAAAGTTTCATCAAAATCTGTTCAGTAGTTTTTGCGTGAAAGAGTAACAAACATCCTCACAAACTTTCACGTTTATAATATTAGTAGGATAGGATATAAATTCAAGAAATAATTGTTCAACCATTTGTTTTAAAAAGCGATTCAAATACTGCTGTATCTGAATTTTCTGGACTAATTTATTTTTTTTAATTTCGAGGGTTTCGTCACCTCTGTGGCGCAGTGGGCGAAATTCTGCCTGAGACATAGAAGGTTCCGAGTTCGATTCCCGCCGCGGCCCAAATGTTAGAATGACCTGTAAATATGTATCTAGGTCTGGGTGTTTTCTTTATATAATATGTATATAAGCAGTTTAACAGTTATTTAGTTCCCATAATACAAACACTGCTTAGTTTGAAGCTAGAGGAAGCTGTTTGAAAATGTAAAAAAAAGTTAGTTACTAACCTAAAGTAAACGAGCCTTCGTAAAGTTCAGAACTCGCTTAAGATAACAAAATGTTTCTGCCTTGCTCACGCATCCTCCTCGTAGATTGAACTTAGGCTGTGGAGAAAAGAGTTTTAACAAGCTACGTGTGCAAAGTAACTTTTCATTAACAATTAGTAATAGCGTCATTAAGGAATGATTTACCTACTTTTATCATTATGGTTAAAAACCATAACACCAAACAAACACATACACCTGACCTTAGGACTCCCCATGGGTATCAGGAACTATAAGTATCAAAAAAATACCCTTTAAGCTGTCAAATATCTGTAAAAAATTACGCAAAACCACTCAATACATATTTTTTTAAGTTCTGAAACAAGTTTCAGAATGAGACTTCTTTTTTTCCGTTTATCATTATTATTTGTAAAAACTCGTTTATATTGAAGTGATTTATCTGTTGTCTATGGTTTTGAGTTATCATCATTAACAGGCGGTAAATGTCCGCTGCTGAATAAAGACCTGCCATAGAAGTTTTGATGAAAAAAGACGATACTAGTATTTTTTTCTATACATCGACATTCCGCAACCTCAAAATGTCATCGGTGATAGATTGATAGTGGGTGGCTTAAATTTTAAACTACACTAGCTTCTGGCCACGGCTTCGCCCGCATGGTACCCGGATAAAAAGTAGCCTATGTGTTATTCTGATGTATAAGCTATATTACTGTAAAGTTTCATCAAAATCCGTTCTGTAGTTTTTGCGTGAAAGAGTAACAAATATCCATCCTCACAAACTTTCGCGTTTATAATATACTAGCTTCTGTGCACATTTTACACATTGTTTATAAACCTTAAATACAAGGAATGTCATATACGTCAAAGTATTCATACTACGGTGTCAATTAGGAAGGCCCCATCGCTAGGTATATTTAAAGCTCTTGTTAAAAACTTTTTTTTATCTGAAATATCTTTGTAACCAGTGTTCTTTTTTTTTATTACGAAATAATATCCTTTTACTTTTTACTGTATGGAAGGTGTATATTAGTATTATTTATTATGAATATATATTTATATATATATATATAGCTATATATTTTTATTTTTTATAGTGTGTAGTTTATTACTGTGTATGTAGGTATATTTATCTAATAGTTGTATATAGCATTGCACTCTCTTCTTGTATATATTATTACGTTCACCGCCAACCATTCTTACAATTGCATTCCGCTCCATCCCAAGGTTGTCTGGAAGAGATCGCTTTTAAGCGATAAGAACGCCCATAGTACTTTTAGTTATATTAAGTTTTTATTTATTTTTTTATTTTGTGGTGTACAATACTACTTCATATTTTCATTCATAGTATTTTCTACTATGAATGAAAATATGTATTTTCATTCATACGCTTGGTCGAAATAATATCCCCTTTGGACTAATAGGGGTATAAGGTAATACGTTGTAATTGGTATTAATTATAATTATACCACACATTAGTAGGAAGTACTGATAGCAGCTACTGAAATCCTAATTACTAACATAAACAAGACCAGCCATTTACAAAACCACACTGCGTAACTCGCAGTTGGGTAACTTTTCAATTAATTTTATCTCGCGGGACGTGGTTCTAATAAATTTGGGGGATAACGCAACTCCGCGGCTCTATTGCGAGAAATATGGGCGCGGTTGCCAGTTAGCTGGCTGCGAGCAATCTTTGTGAAAAGGTAACATTGTTTTAGGATATTACGACACGTACTTTACTATTCATATTGTAAAAACGGGAATTTTCACGTACTGCACTATCGGTGAAGGCACCGACTAAGTTTCGACTCATTCCGAGAGTCTTCATCAGGGTGAGTGGTTGCGACTTTCTCCTTCCGCGTCGCGCCGTGCACTACGTTTCACGTACTTTACTGTTTCACCTGACGTTTCGTTGAGTTACCGTCTCACGACCGTCGTGCGTGGTCGCGGACGGTACTTATGAGGAAGCTGACCGTCCTCATAAGTACCGTCGTTGACCGTTTAGAGGTAAACGGTCAACGACGCGTCTATAAGAGCATACTAAAGGCGGGCATGTATTTAAATGATCATTTTAATTCTGCAAAAACAGCAAGCAAACAAATATAATCGGTCATGTTTTTTAACGACCTCTGTGGCGCAGTGGGCGAAGGTCCGCCCGAGACACAGAAGGTTGTGGGTTCGATTCCTGTCACGAGACAAATGTTTGTAAGATCTGCAAATATTTGTCTCGGGTCTGGGTGTTTTCCTATGTATAATATGTATGTATTTACAAAAAAAAGTATTTAAGTAATATATCAGTCATGTAGTTCTCATAATACAAGCTCTGCTTAGTTTGGGGCTAGATGATGCTGTGTGAAAAATATCCAGCTTTTTTTTTAATGATTGATTCTCTTTTAGTGAGACAACCATAGAAAACAACTTGTAGTTTTCTATGGTTGTCTCACTACAAGTTGTTTTCTAGAGTCATCACGAATCGTCTCGGAAGAAGATTCGATGAGTTTCAGCCTCCGGAACAGGCCGGGTTTCGAAGCGGCTATAGTACCGTGGACCTCATCCATACAGTGCGGCAGATTATACAGAAGTCCGAGGAGTATAATCGGCCCCTGTGCTTAGCATTTGTGGACTACGAAAAAGCCTTCGACTCCATCGAAACCTGGGCTGTTTTGGAATCCCTGCAGCGATGCCAAGTGGGCTATCGTTACATCGAAGTGTTGAGATATCTGTACGAAACCGCGACCATGAGTGTTCAAGTACAGAACTAGCAGTCTAATCCCATCCAATTGCTCAGAGGAGTGAGACAGGGAGATGTCATATCTCCAAAACTGTTCACTAACGCATTGGAGGATCTGTTTAAGACGCTAGACTGGAAAAATATGGGCATCAACATAAATTGCGAGTACATCTCACACTTGCGATTTGCGGATGATATAGTCCTGATGGCGGAGTCGCTGCAGGAGCTGCAGGGCATGCTAGATGGCCTAGCTGACTCTTCTCAACGAATTGGTCTCCGGATGAACATGGATAAAACTAAAATTATGTTCAATGGAAACATAGACCCGGAGCCAATCGTCGTACAAGGCCATCCACTTGAAGTTGATCAAGAATATGTCTACCTTGGGAAAATTTTGCAATTGGGTAGACACAACTTCGAGAAGGAGACCAAGAGAAGGATCCAGCTGGGCTGGGCAGCGTTCGGGAAACTACGTCGAATCTTCTCGTCACCCATACCACAATGCCTGAAGACTAAAGTCTTCAATCAGTGCGTCCTACCCGTGATGACCTACGGTGCCGAGACGTGGACACTCACAGTTGGGCTAATCCACCAGTTCAAGGTCGCACAGCGAGCTATGGAACGAACTATGCTCGGGGTTTCTCTGAAGGATAAAATCCGTAACGAGATTATCCGACAGAGAACGAGAGTGATCGACATAGCTCAGAGGATTAGTAAGCTGAAGTGGCAATGGGCTGGTCATATATGCCGAAGAACCGATAACCGTTGGGGTAAACGAGTTCTTGAGTGGAGACCGAGTCTGGGTAAACGTAGTGTGGGGCGCCCCCCGGCTAGGTGGAGCGATGACTTAAGGAAGGCAGCGGGCAGTAAGTGGATGATAAGAGCCGAACACCGGGCTCAGTGGCGCGTATTGGGAGAGGCCTATGTCCAGCAGTGGACTGATGTGGGCTGATGATGATGATGATGAGACAACCATAATCTACTGACGTTATCCGTCATTAGATTCGTATTATTGGCTGTGCATTATCGACACGTGCCTATAATGTACGCATTGTACATCCAATTTGTATCTTAAGGGGATCAAATTTTATTTTTGAATACCAAAAAATAATATAAAGATAAAACATTAAAAATATATATCGTTTATTAAAAAAAAAAAACCATTTGAAATAAATATATTAGATTCTTAAGGATCAACTATTATTGTCCCATACTATAGTCGTAATAATATCCTAAAACTATCTGTGCTACGGCCACCTTCAGTCCCCAGCCCATCCCGTCGCATGTCCGCCCGTGCTATTACTTCTGTTTGTCTCGCGCTAATCTCTAACTACCACTCGTGTTTGAAAAATTATTATGCAATTCATAGCCCAATTCTTGAGAAAGGTTATAGGTTATTCATCATCACGCTTCGACTCTTAGGAGTGGAGCCAAAGAAGTAATAGCGCGAGCGGGTGAACGACGTGTTTGTTTAGGGGGCCGAGGGCGACAGTTGCACAGTAAGTGTTGATATATTTGGGATTTTGAAGACGAGTTTGGTGGTTTTTGAACTATGGTCTAGCAGGGTGAAAACTACTAATTTAAATAGTTTATTACTAGTTTCACATCTATGGATTATTTATATTTATATACATTTCACATACTAGGTAAATAAAATTAAGTGTAGATACTTTTTACACTTTCTTAATTAATTTGGTCCGTTTGGTAATACGACTGGCTGTTTTTTTTTCGTATGTAATGTAAATCCATTTTTGGCTGTAACATTATGTTAAGTACGAATTATTTCTTTTATATTAAGATCTGTGGAATTTGTATCATCAATAAAATAAAAAATCCTACTAATATTATAAACGTGAAAGTTTGTGAGGATGTTTGTTCCGCTTTCACGAAAAAGCTACTGAACGGATTTTTATGAAACTTTACATTAATATAGCTAATACATCAGAATAACACATAGGCTACTTTTTATCCGGGTACCACGCGGGCGAAGCCGTGGGCTGAAGCTAGTAATATAATAAAGACAAAAAACCAACATATTTTAAGAAAACTACTATGTACCTCTATACTACGTACTTTACTATTCTTCTGCTGACGTTTCAGTGACAGTGACAGCGCTCCTTCCATATGCACCGTCTATAATATCACTGCAATTTGATATTCGGGAACCCGAAAATTCCATCGGTTAGTGTTCCAATAAGAGGCGATAGGCTGCAAGCTGTCACGCGGAATGATAACTAGCATGCAAAACGCGGACATGCACCAATACAATGTTTGGGCGTGCCTCTTACTTGGTATTCTGATATGCGACGGATCTGCGTACTCAATACGAATCTGAGAATCTCTATCATATAGTAGTGAGCGTGTTTGTTTTTAAAATTTAAATATAACGTTCGAATTTTGATGTCGTCTCGCACACGACATTTTTAGTATCTCCCTCAGATAATTCAATTCAGAAATCCCCCCCACTTGTAAAGCATAACGTACTGTCTCCTCCGGAATTCTTTGATAGAATAATTTTCAATAATGTATAATGTTATCTCAAACTGAAAATGGTGTTGTTTTTTAATGCTGAATTTTCATTGGTGTTTATGCTTCGAAAACATATTAAATACTAGTTTAATATGTTTCTCTCTAGTTTTATTAAACATTCCATTATGTTTTTTTACCAACAAAATAAACACGCTTTATTTCCACGATGATTATCCTCAGAGATATACTCAATGTTTTTGAAGATACCAACCCAACATACCACCTTCATCCCATTCCTCTTTGGAAGTTTTTTTCATGGAATTTTTTAAAGTCAAGTATATAAGTTGTCTCCATTTATTTATTTATTCGTACTTCGGAACGAATCGAGAAAGAAAACCTCTGATTAGCTCTATGTGAATAGCTTTCAATTTCAACCTGCCTCTTCCTTATCAACAGACACACAATACCTAGTTACTTAATAGAGTCTCGATGATAAAATTGCGCCATTTTGGAATAACGAATGACCATGTATGCAAATATACCTAACATAATTTACCAAATTTAATGGTAATATGCCTACACAATAAATTGTAGCTTACTCTTACCTTAACAACCCCTATTTATAAAAATAGGGTTATCTGTTACTGGGTGTATAATTAAAAACATGTTGTGTCCTAGATCAAAAGTTAACGATGTTTACCAATAAACTAAGCGTTCTAAATCCTACTGCTATTATAAACGCGAAAGTTTGTGAGGGTGGATATATGTTTTTATTTCACGCAAAAACTACTGAGCGGATTTTGATGAAACTTTACAGTAATATAACTTACTAGCTTCTGCACACGGCTTAGCCTGCGTGGTACCCGGATAAAAAGTAGCCTATGTGTTATTCTGATTTATAAGCTATATTACTGTACAGTTTCATCAAAATCCGTTGTGTATTTTTTTACGTAAAAGAGTAACAAACATCCATCCTCACAAACTTTCGCGTTTATAATAAGTAGTAGGATACATCAAAATAACACATAGGTCACTTTTTATCCGAGTACCACGCGGGCGAAGCCGTGGGCAGAGGCTAGTATCTAAGTAATAAAATATTAAACCATGCGTCCATCTCGTAATCTATCAGGAGTAGGCAAGGAATTTATCCTGTTTTTCATCCTCGTTTACCAAGTTATATAATTTCCCAGCTTCGCAACACACAAAATTACGCTTCTAGATGATTATTATCGAACAAAATTAATTTACCGAGCTCACAAACTCAAGAATACAAAACTTCCACGAAAAACCTTATAAGATTTCATTATTATACAGCTAAAATATTTTTAATAATAATCAGGATAACATGTAGACATCTATAGAGCGGAAGTAGTAGATATGCTTGTAACCGGATGAGTTCTTGTTTGGGGAAGTATTATCCTATCTCTGCAACGAAGCAGTAACTCTTGACTCTAAAAAAAATAGCACTTTCAAGTTTAATATCTTAAAAGTGGAAATACATCCATAATTTTGAAGGACTTACTCAGCCCCACGACATGGGAAAGACGAGGAAAAAATATGCTTTTCCAATTCAAAACTTTTTATTTCAGCATTCAATAGCCATAATTTAGCATTTAACAAAAATAATAAATACCGTAACTTAAATACTAATACAAGTAAGCACTCCTCATGAAGCACCTGAGCAAGGCGCACACTGTGCAGTGTGCACTTCTGTCCAGTGCCTCATGAAGACTGTGTCTACATCCAGCCTGTCCACTTTTAGTGGTGTGGGGGGTGTGATGGGTGTGTTTGCGGATGCGCTACAGAAGCGCGGCAGCATCAGCAGTTTTATTATTTTATTTTTATTTTATCACTTTGTTGGCGTGATTAATATGTATACCCATGCCAAATTACAGTTTTCGATTACTAAGAGTTTCTGAGCTAAGCTGCGGATAGACACTATAAGGGTTTCTTGTTGACTAAAGAATCCTAAAAACACAGCCTAAAACTATAAGTAGTTGTGGTGGTGTGCATGTGTGTATAGGCTAAGTTAGTGTAAGTTAGAGCCCATGTACGAGTAGGTACTTAAGTTAGTAAATAAAGAGGTGTCACCGTAATCGGACGTTTATCATTTTACTCGACTCTGCGTACCCCCCCGCAACCCGCGACACGACATGGCGATCCTGCCATGCCCAGCGCGTGCGGCGTAAATGCGTGCTGGGATGGTTTGACGGAGAAATAATAAATAAAATCACGAAAATGTGTCGGGCTACTGTCGAGAAGGAGGAAGTGTTCCAAAATGCAGCGGCAGGAAATGACGCTATTTTGAAAAATCTCGGTGGTCGAGTTGAAAATTTACATACGATGCTGATCGTTTTAATTGCGGTGATAAGCGCAATAGTTATTTTTTTCGCGTGGAAGGCGTACAGCAGCTGCCAACGCAAACTGGTCAAAAAGGAAATCGGGCAGCTTGCTTTGCGGCGTATCCGGTCATCCTTTGGCCGAGGGCGAGAAGGTGACGCAGAACATCAGTAAGTGCGAAAAGTGCGTAAACAAAGTGCGGGAAATATGTGTAAGATAAGGTGCGTTCAAGTGCGGACAGTGAAATGAATGACTATAAATGGAGAGACTATCTACTTTATATGAGAACCTTAAAAGTTTAAGTGAGAATATTAGAAAACTAGGTCCGAAAAGACGCGATGAAAAGTTAGGTCAACAAAAATTTAAGGAGGCAGATGATTTATATTATGAGTATAAGATATTGATTAGTGATGAAAAATTATGTGCTAAAGTTTTAGAATTAGATTTATCTGGATATACTTTAGATTTATTGTCAACCAAAATAGAAAATATATATAAAAAAATATTGGAATATAAAGTAGAAGAGGAAACTCCGGAAAAAACTACGTCAGACATAGAGGTAAAAGTTGCGAAAAATACGTCATACAAAATGGAAAGTTTTAACTTAAAAACGGCGAGTACTTTGGTTCCGTTTATGGACGGGAAGGAGGAGACGATAGAACGAATCATAGAAGGTATAGAGATGTACGAGAGCTGTTTAAATGATGAAGATAGTAAGAAATTGCTAATTTCATTTGTGTTAAAGACACGTCTATCAAAGACAGCAAAGCTTAAATTGAAAATTAAATATCAAACTGTGTCAGAGTTAGTAGAAGATATAAAGGCTTGTCTTCTCACAAAAAAATCAGCAAATTCTTTGTTGTCACAGATAAATAATCTGTCACAAAATAATATGTCTATTACAGAATACGGTGAAAAGTTGGAGGAGTTGTTTATCGAGCTTACTATAGCACAGGCCGGCGGGAACAAAAATGCAACTGAAATATTAAGTCCAATTAATGAAAAGATTGTCATAAAAAGGTTTTCAGATGGCTTGAGAAACCGGCGGCTGGGTACGATTTTAGCAGCTCGAGACTACAGCGAGCTGAAGGACGCAGTGCGTGCAGCAGAGGACGAGGAGCTGGCACGCCCCGGATCATCGGGACAGGATGCGGTGTACTCCTATTCTAGAGGTAGGAATCCTAGGTACAACCGAGGTTACGGAAATCATTACCGTGGACCCACCGCGCCACAGCGTCATAAGTACCAACCAGCGTCGCGTGGCAACAACCGTGGCCGGTACCCGCAACAGCAGCGTGGGTACACAAGGTCATCGTATAGAGGAAATAGAGGCTACAATAGAGCTTATGGTGGTCAACGTGGTTTCAGAGGGGGCCAGCGAAATATGTATTTTGCATCATGTGACGAGCAGAAGGAGGAAAAAGAAGAAGAGGTAAATCTTGGTCAGTTTTTTCGAGTGTAATTATGTTTTGACATGCGAAAGCCTAGATTTCATTTATTTGTATTTCAGTAACAAAAAATTAAAATTCTTTATTGATACTGGTGCATCTATTTCTATAATAAGCACTCATTTGGTTCATAATAATATTAAAACGTATAATGATAAAACAATCATAAAAGGAATCGGCGGCAAAGTCCAGGCAAATAGCTTCGCATATATTCCATTGAAATCAGAGAACGGTGTAGAGTTCCGCCACAAGTTATATCTATTCGATACCGTTCCATGTGAAACTGATGGAATCATCGGTTTAGACTTTCTGAGAAATTATAATGCAAACATAGACCTGCCGACAGATATACTTACTTTGCGATTAAATAATAAAGAGTATAACATTGAAATACAAAAGCGTGAGAATGAACGAGCATATTCTGAAAGTTATTTAATTATTCCAGGTAGAAGTGAGTCAGTACATTATTTAGACATAAATAAGAATATTTATAAGGACTGCGTATTATATACAAAGCAATTAGATGAACATTTATTTTTGGCGGGTAGTATCGTTAAGCCAAAAAGGGGTAAAATTCTTGTAAAAATCTTAGATACAAGCGAAAATTCTATAAAAATTGAAAAAAAAAAATTTAATAAAAAATAATGATTTCGATTATTTAGAAAATTATAATCTTTGTTTGTTTAATAAATCTCAAAATGGGGTAGAACGTGTGCGAAAATTACTATCAGAACTAAAATTATCTCATTTAAATTCTAATGATAGAAAACAAATTGAAATTATATGCGCAAAATATGCAGACATTTTTTTCCTTGAAGGTGATAAGCTAGGTACTTCGAGTGTCGTGGATCAGTCCATAGCCGTGAAACCTAATACGAAGCCTGTGTATATCAAGCCTTATCGGTTACCACAGTCTTCTAAACCAGAGATTAATAAACAGGTTGAAAAAATGTTAAAGGACGACATAATAGAACCTACTAGCAGTGAGTGGAATAGCCCAATACTTTTAGTACCCAAAAGATCAGATGGAGAAAAGAAATGGCGGTTAGTCATTGATTACAGGAAGGTTAATGATTCGATTCAAGATGATAAATTTCCGATGCCTAACATTACTGAAATTTTAGACTCTCTTTCAGGAAGTATTTGTTTCAGTCATTTAGACCTTCAGCAAGGGTTTTATCAAGTTAATTTAAAACCAGAGAGTAGGGACATCACTAGTTTTTCGACAAGTTCAGGACAATATCGTATGAAACGCCTCCCTATGGGATTAAAAATATCACCTAGTGCGTTTTCTAGAGTCATGTCTATAGCAATGTCAGGTCTTACGTTCGAAAAATGTTTCGTGTACTGTGACGATTTGATTGTATTCGGAAGGACAGCAGAAATACATAATAAAAATCTTATGGATATTTTTGAGCGACTTAAGAAGATGAACCTTAAGCTTAATCCAGGAAAATGTGATTTTATGAAAACACAACTACTCTATTTGGGTCACGTAGTATCAGCCGATGGCGTGCTACCGGATCCTCAAAAAATTATAGTACTTAAAAAATACCCGGTACCAAAAAGTGCAGAAGAGGTTAGACGATTCGTAGCATTTTGCAATTATTATAGAAAATTTATTCCTTCATTCGCAGAAATTACAGTTCCATTAAATAAATTATGTCGAAAGAACGAAACTTTTGTGTGGACAAAGGAATGTCAAAAATGTTTCGAAATTCTCAAAGAAAAATTAATTAGTCCACCAATTTTGCAATATCCTGATTTTTCAAAAGAAAATGAATTCATCCTTCAAACGGATGCGTCAGGCACAGCTTTAGGGTCCGTCTTATGCAATAAAGATCTAAGACCAGTAGCGTATGCCAGTAGACCGCTAAATAAAGCTGAGTTAAACTATCCTACTATACAAAAAGAACTTTTGGCAATAGTGTGGAGTATAAAGTATTTTAGACCGTATTTGTATGGAAGAAAGTTTACCATTTTGACGGATCATAAACCTCTTATCTATCTTTTTGGCATGACAGATCCATCCACAAGACTTTTAAAATTTAGATTACTATTAGAAGAGTACGACTACGATATTAAACACATAAAAGGTACTAATAACGCAATAGCTGATGCATTGAGTAGGGTGACAATAAGTTCGGATGATTTAAAATCAATGAATGAAAAAGTGATAGCTATGGTAATGACTAGAGCACAACGAGCAAGGACAGATTCACAAAGTAGAGGGCAATCAGGTCCGTGTGATAGTTCTCTTAATATATCTCCGGAACTGAGGTGTGGCCAACCAAGGATAGCGGAGATATTAAGAAAACCAAGTGTAGCTGTAGAGCTGAAGTTTATAAAGGGAAAGGATCTAACTAAGAAAAATGTGCGTTATGAAAAAGAATGTCTAGCTTATGTAGAAAAAGAATCAACTTTATTTATCAATCTCAATTATATGTCGCATTTAAAGCGAGTCGAATTTGCGAATTTATTGAGTAATTGTTGTAATAAAATAAATATAAAAGAACTATGCATAGTAAAGGATGAAAATAATATTGAGTTTATTAAAGAATTAGTCGACGAAATAAAAAGTAGAGTAAAGTGGACCGGTCCACAAATACATATTCTAAGAGGAATAAAAAGAGTCCTAGAAAATGACGAAAAGACATACATCCTACATGATTATCATTTGCTGCCAACAAGCGGGCATGCAGGCGTTCGGCGCATGATAAATAATATCAAAGGTAAGTACTTTTGGCCAGGCATGGAGAGTGACGTACGTAGTTATGTTGCTAAGTGTCAAAAATGCCAAACAAGTAAGCATTCTAGAAATGTAGTAGAACCAATGGTCATAACTACAACGGCGACGGGTGCTTTCCAAAAGATATATTTAGATTTAGTGGGCCCCCTAGATAAGGATTTAGATGGTAATGTTTATATTTTAAGTTTACAATGTGAGCTGAGTAAGTACGTCGAGGCATATCCATTACAAAGAAAAGATACGGTGAGTGTACCCCCCCGCAACCCGCGACACGACATAGTATATCAGTCATGTAGTACCCATAGCACAAGCTCTGCTTACTTTGGGGCTAGATGGTAGGAATGTGATGAAATCTACAGCAAAAAAAAAGTTGTAGTTTGAATTGAGCACTTTTATCCATTTTTTTTAGTAAAAAACTAGAAAAACTCGCTCCTTAGCTTTTGACTATAGGACATCCTACTATAATCCTACTAATATTACGAGTATAAATGTGAAAGTTTGTGAGGATGTTTGGTCCTCTTTCACGCAAAAACTACTGAACGGATTTTTATGAAACTTTACAATAATATAGCTTATACATCAGAATGACACATAGGCTACTTTTTATCCGGTTACCACGCGGGCGAAGCCGTGGGCAGAAGCTAGTAATATTATAAACGTAAAAGTTTGTAAGGATGGATATTTGTTACTCTTTCACACAAAAACTACTGAACGGATTTTGATGAAACTTTACAGTAATATAGATTATACACCAGAATAACGTACAGACTACTTTTTGTTCGGGGTACCACGCGAGCGAAGCCGTCGGCAGAAGCTAGTAGTTCAATAATAAACTTTAACATAGATATTTAACAGTTTAGATTATACAACTAGGTACCACAAAACAGATGAAATAGCTACTTATCTAAAGACCATTGCAAACTATTTTTAGATAGGTCACTTCCAGATGGTAGCGTCCCAAAAATGCTGGTTACATTGCCACGCTGAATGGCGGTGACTCAGATAGCAGCCAGCACTCAGATAATAAACATAAATCCATTGATGATAATGTGGCACTTAGACTAAGTATTGATCTCATACATAACATCAAAGTCACGCAACGAGCTATAGAAAGAGGTATACTCGAAGTTTTACAACCTACACGATATAGTTCCGAATTCGCAAAAAGTAAATTTTGAAATTGAAAATGCCAAATCCATGCGTTTTTACTTATTTTTATTTATCAACGTGGTCTCGTAAGCGCCGTACTGTTGTTTATGCAGATTTGAGCTTTAATTCTGTGATATTACGTTCAAAATTTGTTGGGTTACTCTGTGTTCTAAGCAGATGAGCTCTGTGTTCTGTCTTAAAAAATCTTCCAAAACAAAGCAATTTTGTACACCGTTGAGAGGTCGGATCTATTCAATTATTATCTGTTCAATTTAGCTTTTCTTCAGCTATCGCGTCAGAACGGTCAGATTATTATTTCAACCAATTTCCGCCGAGTTTTTGGGAAATTTGTTGACAGGGCCGTAAGCAAGGAAATTTACTAGCATAATGTTGTAGTACAAAATTCGAAAAGTAGGTATTTTTGCTCTTAGAATATTTTGATAGAATCGACAAAAGGTAAGAGAGTATCTAGTGATCACAAATCGGAATACGCAGGGTAGGAAGGGCCCCATTCGATGGGCTGATCGATGGTCAGACGACGGAGGTCCTTGATCATTCATCATGGCATTCTCAGAGAAGTTTTTTTTAATAAATAACTTTCCAACAGAGTCCAGTAAGTATAGCAGGCATGGCATAAATCTGACCCCATACTTAGCTTGGTATGTAAATATTATAGATAAATAATCTAAACCCTTCATCCACGTACGTAACTACGATTTAATAACTGCTTATGTATCAGGAATTCAAAACAGCTTTTAGTGAAGGTCAAAAAACATTGTGTTCTGTTGTCTGGACGAGATCACTTCCAAGTGTTAATACTGCTAAAAGTATTGTCATTATTATAAGATTTTGTTTATTTTGTTATTTTATATGTTATTCAATAAAGTATTTTTATTCATTAGTCCTCAGCGTTTTGGATAAAACTTTTTTGAAAGTGATTTATTGATTGAACCTATCACTTGCACAAAAGCATGCCAGATACTGGCAAGTGCGAAATACATGCATTAATCATTATTTTATGTTCTGCTAGAAGCTAGATATCTATGGTTAATTAGACCATTAATATTGTAAAACGAAAATATTCACGTATTACACTATCAGTGAAGGCACCGACTAGTTTCGACTCATTCCGAGAGTCTTCATCAGGCTGCCTGATGCTTACCCTTTGCGTCGCGTTTGGCACTGCGTACTGAAGAGTTTTTGCAAAACAAATAAATAAAAGATAACTTGATAAATGCCTATTTATTTTTATTAAAGAAGAGAACAGAAAACCAGAACGTGTTCATCTTTCTAAGGCTAGCGACCAAGAGATGTCAAACTCAATTGACAGATTGACAGTTCTATTTGACAGTGACAACTACAAGTAGTTGATTGTTTCATTTACATGATTCATTTAAAGGTTGAAGTAGATGCAGTCCCTATAACGGTACGTGGCTCTTCCCATTTTATAAAATAAAAAGGAGATACTTCAATATCTAGCGATATTCAACTAGGGGCTAGGGGCCGAAGTAACATTATATCGATTAGCTACTGTGTACTAGTAAAAGGACTAGGGATTATTCAGAATGATATATGATTTTGCGATCGGAATATCGTTTGATAAACATCGTTATAATCAATTCGCTAAGAATCAATAGAACCCCACGAAATCGTTATAAATATTACAAAAGAATAATAACGTTAGTTTTGCTAGCAGGATCAGCGAACTTTTAAAACGCTTGCACGATACTTCAAAACGATTGCTCTTTTTAAAATATCCAATGACGACCGCGTCGTCGTCCCAGTCTATCATCTGTTTCAGAAACGCCCATGGCGACTCAGCGGAAGTGTATTCTCTAATAGCGTGATTTTGACTTTCTAATATTGTTATAATATTGAATTTCTAAGTAAATATTTTTTTCATTTGAAAAAATCTTGATGTAATTTTAAAATAATATAAATATGATTTTTATTTGTAATTTTATAATTATAAAATATGCTTGATATGACTTGAACCAATTAATTACGTAATCCTGACACAAGCTACTGGAATAATTCTCAATGCCAGTAAGTACTTGATACGCAGACTTGTAGGTATGAGAGACGCTTTATCGTAGGTAGCTACTCACCAAAATGCGTGCCCAATTGTATTAGATAGCTCGACCATTTTTTTTCTATAAAATACTCACAAAATGTTGTATAGGATACCTTTGCCCTTCTTACTTTCTAATTTTATTAAGGCCTGCCTCTTCGTGTTAACTTAATTTTTGTTCGCGAAATAAAGCGGAATAATTTCTCGACAGATGTCTGATTCTATTAACATCTTATATACTGTTTCCCCTCTTAGGCCGGGAGACAACAGTTGTCAAGCCTACTCACTAAGTACCAGAATAAGTTATAGGGTGAAAAAAGATAAAACCTTATCGTACAATTAACGGATGCTGCCAGGACGCTACTGGACAGGATGTTACTTCGCAATACCGAGTTATAACTCTGGTATCGCGATCGTCTAAAGGTTATTATAAAAAAACATACGTTACGTTATTTTGTATCCATTGTTACCCCATACTCGTCCTAGTACTCGATAGGTAGGGTTGACGAAGGTGGCTACTCAGTATATCTAATAATAGTTGATAAAACTGTTTTTCAAACAATAAAAAACCTTACCTACTTGACAGAGACAAACTGATCGTGTATATGTTGTAAATAAGTTTGTTTAAGCAAAGAGCTTTTTGGGAACGTTCATTTAAATTAGGTAGCTAAAACATTACATTTCTTGTTTACCAATACCTTTACTAAGTAACGGATGTACGGCTGGGAAATATACAGAGTTTATTTTAAGGAACGATATGAAAACGGCTGAAGCTGTAGACATTTAAAACACTTGGGTAAAAGCAAAAGTCAAATCATTAATTATTCTACACTAGACAATAATAGCTTGCTCATAAAAATAACCCCTATTTTTTAAGTAATAAAAAATCCCCATAGGGTTTTTTATTTCTTTTTAATCTAATAATAAGAGAGATAATAAGAGCAGCCTGCTTAGCATGAAGACCCAAGACAGCGGTTTTATCTACCGCCGAGAAGACAAAAAATATTTTGTCCCTCTCTTTTGTTGACAAAATAGGCGACAGAAATAGATTAGTCTTCTCTTTCGTAGACAAAACTTTGTCTTGAGTGGTCATGCTAAGCGGACTGGAGGAGCGCGATGGGAAAAACATTGCTCATTTACAAAATATGGATCAAAAGTTAGGAACCTACTACCTATATCAAAATTATATACAACTAGAAAAGTATTTGTGGTAATTATTGTCTTGCAAACGTCCATGCATAATAAACAATATTTATTACAAAATCCTGAGCCGCTTCAAAACAGTTTATCAGTTTACAGTGAAAAATATGTTGCTCATAAAATTATGTTATGATTGAACACGTAAAAAAAACTATTTATTAGCAATTAATACTATTAATATAAAAAAAAAAAATTTTTTATGTTTGTGTACCTACTATAATACCTGTGCTGAAAGTGCCCATAACGGCTAAACTGATGTGGAAGAAATGTGGAACAGGTATAATTACGTCGTGTAGTCGGGTACACGACGTAATGTACCCGACTACACGACGCACGCAGGCGCAGCCGTGGGCAGTGGCTAGTATTATTATAAAATCGTCCTTCCTAATAACCAACTCCATTTTCGCCCCTTTTTTCAGCAACCCACGAGTTTTTACGACATCTGAGGCAGTAAAATATGCAAGATTGAAGGCACGATAACTCTTCTTTGATATCAATACTGTTTTATTGAAATATCTATTGTGGTCGTTTGTAAACAGTTAGTATTGATTTCTGTTATTTTCCGTGCTGCAGACTTTTATTTACGTGAATGAAAATTATTGAAGTTGTTGGCTTCGTTTATTATCGTTCCTACTGCGCCGTCCATCGATGAGACGAACGGGAATATCGCACGTATAAAAATAAAAAGAAATAATTCAAAAAACATAACTTTTGGGAAATCGCGTTCAAAGTTTTGTGACTCGAAATATGTTTAGTAAATTAGGAATAAATACTTTGTTTGTGTGGATATTATTATTTTTTTCTTACTATGGGATATTCAATAGATTTGAATATCCCATATTAAGCAAGCTTCAATATTAAGCAAGAAAATCAATAATATAATAACTAGTTTTTTACTTACAAGGCTTTAAAAAAAATATTACTGACTTACTTCTTTTTATGATAAAAAACTGGCATTTTATTCAAATTCATACAAGTTGTATGTATTAATGATGCTGTTTTTTTTTAAATAATATTTGAATTTCCAGCAATATTACGTGTAGCTTCTTTTTATTATTAATGAATAAATGTTTAGAATCCTGTATATCATAATATTTCTGTATTATATTGAACTGTGTGCTCTACTAGATTGATGTTTTACTAATAAAATGAAACACAGCACGAATTATAAATTAATCATGGCATTTTATACAATAATTATAAAAACAGGGCAGTGAAAACTTTGTACTTTTTTAACAAGAGTAGTTTCATAAGAACTTAATCACTAAATCACAATAAAAAAGTTAAACTTTTATAAAAAAAAACAATTAGGTAACTTAGGCCCCATATTATGCAAGCTTGCTCAGTCTTCAATCTGTGCTTGAGTAACGATTATGTATGGCATAAGCGTAACTCAAGCATAGATCGATGACTGAGTAAGCTGTCATAATACAAGCCTTACACTTAAGAGATCACAAGATTCGACGTGTCAATACACTAGGTTACCGCTATCTCAAAGAATGAGATTTTACTAAGAATACTTTTACTTAAAGACCTAATTTCAGACTTATACACTTTGAAATTATGTGGTAGGAACTTTCTTTTCAGGTCACAATAAAAAGTATTTTTTTCTCAAAAACTTAACTTAGCCTTAAGAAATCACAGACTTTTAGGTACTTAAACTAATGGTACCTACTAGTGGTATCAATGTAATACTTAAATAATGAAATTATAGAAATGCTCATAGTAGGATGGAATCAAGCCTTTGGTAAGAAGGTCCTTCAGATCTTTCTTTTTGTTCGAGCTTAGCTCTTGTCTCTGAGTATATGCATTCTTTATTTCTATTTCTGACATATTTTTCATCTTCTTCCTTTTATTTCTAACGTTCACCTCTTTCATATCATTTTCTTCATATGATGTCTTATAGTAAAATGAGAATGGGTCTGCCTTTGTCATTTTTAATTGTTTGATGTCATTCCAATTAACATTTTGGCCATTTATGTCTGTGTTAAAGTTATACCCCCAATCTTCTTGCAAGACTTTAAGATCCATCATTGATTCAAAGGTGAGTTCGTGAACATTGATAGCTGGCTTACTCTTTTTGGCACTTTTAATTAAAGTTATGTACTGATCTGGGCTGTATATGGGCCCAGACTTAAGGTTCTTCTTCACTTCTTTTTCTATTAAAGAGTGCACGCTGTCTGCTTCATTTTGAGTATCTCCTCTTATGAGAAATTTATGAGTAATACTCTTTATATTCAAGTGATGCACAGCGTACATGTATAATGTAGCTATATATTTATTTTTATTCTGGCCACAACAATTATCTGAGTAGAAGATAACGTTCTTGCAGTCAGCATTTGACTCACATTGTGATGATATATTTTGAAGGTAATTCCATATACAAGTTCCAATCTCAACAGCACCTCTTTTTGCGTCTGATTCTGTCCAAAAGTAACAATGTACATTGTCGTAAGCTTGTTTTTTGGTGTCTTTATTTGTAAGTTCAGTAACTGTTAAGTTATAACTGTTTAACTTCGATTTATAGTAGAAAGCAGAAGAATTTCCGCGAGGGCACTGCAGTACTGCCTCTAAGTCATAAATGGCGACAATGTTGTCATCATTAATGTTTTTACGGTCCCTATTATTTTCTTCTCTACACAATTTTTTTTCTATCAAATGCTTCTTATATTTTTCTTCTAAATTTATTTTTTGTTCTTCGTTAGCGTTAAGGTAGGAGGTACATGTATCGCATTGGTCTTTCTTGGGTGTGAAGAAACTTAAATTAAATTCATTGTTAAAAATCTTGTAATAGGCTATGTAATTGGATGTTTCTCTATTATTTTCTATTTGCTCTTGGGTGAAATCGTCATAAAGTTCTTTAATATTTTTTCCTCCGTCTATATATTGTCTGGTCGTGGAAGCTCTCAAGTAATGTGATTCAATCCTGGGAATTGATTCAATGTGTTTTTTAATATCATTTATTAGCTGCGCACTTAGTTTCTTTTGATTCCCGTGTTTACCACGCATGTCATCTAGCGCCATTCCACGGTCGTTTATTTTAGTTTGTGTTGTAAATATCATTTTATCTGACACATCCAAAGTTCTTCTAAAAAATACCTTGCAAACCCTAACTTTTGTATTATTTATTGTAAAATAATACGCTTTGTTAGGTTTGCGTGGTTTATTAGCATTTGTATATTTATATTTTGGTTTCACATCAACCATACACGAGTTTATGTAAGCTCTTTGCTTACCTAAATCGCCTAACTTCCAAAATTCGTTGAATAATTCATATCTGTCATAGTCATCTATTTTTTCTGTACATTTCTGTCTACATTCTTTTGTGCAAGGTATCTTAAGACATCTAGCAGCAATTTGTTTTTTTGAGCTTGACAATGTTGTATAGGATCTACCATGGTTTCGAAGACGCTTCGCTTTATTTTGCTTCCAATTTTTCATGTTTCGAGTTCTCTTGCGTCCTCTTTGCTCTGTCTCTAGGTCAGAGTCAGAAGAATCGGAACTTGAAGGAATTATTAAGTTTCTTAGTCTAGCAGTAGCGTTCGATGAAAATTTGTCTGTACTACCATAACTAGGGTCGGCTACATCATCGTCAAAATCACTCTCGTCGGCATAAGTAGGTGGAGTTTTATTTACTGGGCTTATAGAATCACCTCGTTTTTCTCTTAGGTTCATTTGAAAAATTGATTCGGGCGTATTCTCTATAAAATCCGATTCCGATTCTATAATCTGCATGTCTGTAGAGCCAATGTCAATTAATTCCCTGGTTAGTGCCGTTACATTTTTTTCTTCAGTCTGTTGATAAGTTGGTGTCGGAGATCTTGACGAGCTATCAGAATCTGAACTTGTAGAACTGGAAGACGAAGAGCTGCTTGAGGATGAGGACGAAGATGACCTGCATTGTGGTATTGTTTTTATTGGTTCATCATCATATTTGTCACTTGTCGAAATATCACTGTCATATTCAGGAACTAGACTTCGTGGAAAACTTTTTGTTTCATTTGGAGACTTGTTATCTATTTCAGGCGCTTTTGAATCAGGTGCCGTTAGATGCTGCAATTAAAAGAAAACTGTTAAGTAATAACTTAAAACATTATGATGATGATTGTATTTACCCATTTTTATTGGGTATTTTTGAAGTAAGCAGTCGGTCGGTGAGCTACCTCTTGATAACTGATTTGTTCGCATTCTACATTTTCACTGCGGGGAGAAATCCACGAATCCAGAGCCCTGTCTTCTTCGTGTTTCTGAAAGAAGCACCAGTTTAAAAAACTGTAACGTACTTACGTAGGTAAAATTAAAGCATAAAATATTAATGTCACTCATCGATCGATGCCTCATTCTTTTGTTAGGTAGTAAAAAGTAGGTATTATTATGAACATACAAACACCAAAATACCGAGTGGACTAAAGAGACATGAATACTTACTTGTGAAGCATCTAAATTATTTTGATGATCACCAGCGTTGTTGTCATAGTTTTGGTTATTGCACGAGACAATATTTGCCGCCTCCATAGTATCAATCGTGGCACTATTATTGTTATTATTCAATTCTTCCGTTGAAACCTTTAAATAAAACAGATTTTTATGTTAATAAGTCATATGAAAAGATTAAAACTAAATAATTTCAAGCTAATCTAGATTTTCGGTAGATGGTATCTTACCTCCATAGCAGGAACCACTGCTTGTGTCCATTGGTTGGCCGGTGCATTTGCCAGCATGACAAGTTTCTTACATCTCCAAGACATCTTAGGTGCCTAATTTATCATTATAAAGAAGTAATTTAAAATATTACAATCAAAATTGTTATCAAATGAATCATAAAGAGAAATAACTCTTAATTTTGCCCGGATCTTAGAACCAGATTTAATAAAAAATGGAACTAAATCGTATTACTTCTCAAATGCATTAAAGTTTTTAAAAATAAAAGGAAACAAATCATAAAGTTACTGGTAATCTAGCACATTTTTTAATAATAAAAGGAAATAAAACTTATTTCTGACGCAAATATTACCATCATAATTAAAATAATAAGGAATTAAAACAGAATGTATCATCTTTAGATTAAATTAAATACAAAAGAGGGACTTACCTTTATTACTACAGAGAATTATTGCGTTCTACTCCCACATAAAATACAATATTACTTCATGACTGACGGCACAAGACTGAATGTCGCCACTTTACCGGAATTGACTTGAACTTCGCGTTTAATGGAAAAGAGATGGGTGATCGTTTGTTCTCTTTCTAATGCTCGTTTTGCAGTGGCTGTCGAAGCTAACCTGTGCATTGGATTGAGATAATGCTGTTTATGATAAAATCTCACAAAACCGTTTTTTTGAGATAATTCTCTTTATTTTTAAACGTGCGATATCATAAGTTTCCTTTTTAATTGATCCACTGATATTGTTGGTAAATATTTTTGTTAATGGTCCAATATGGTGTGGTTTTCCACCAAATTATTAAACTATCTCCTTCTTCCATGCCATGATGTGATAGCTTTTTGTTAATAATTATAATTGTTAAAACACGAAATAGTGATTAAATAAATAATAAATAAATAATGCTGGACATTTTCACACAGCATCATCTAGCCCCAAACTAAGCAGAGCTTGTATTATTGGAACTACATGACTGATATACTACTTATATACATTTTTTTTTGTAAATACATACATAATATAAATAGAAAACACCCAGACCTGAGACAAATATTTGCAGATACAAACATTTGTCCCGTGGCGGGAATTGCAACCTTCTGCGTCCCAGGTGGACCTTCGCCCACTGCGCCACAGAGGTCGTCAGAGGATTAACTAGCTTCTGCCCACGGCTTCGTCCGAGTGGTATACCCGGATAAAAGTAGTCTATATGTTATTCTGATGTAAAAGCTATATTACTGTAAAGTTTCATCAAAATCCTGTTAGTCATTTTTGCGTGAAAGAGTAACAAACATCCTCACAAACTTTCGCGTTAATAGTAGTAGGATCTGAATTTAGAATTCCAACCCAAAGAGTGCCATAAAAAGACCAGACACTACCTCTATATTTCATTCAGCTATAAATATACGCACTCAGCAAAAACAGTAGCCAAAACAGAAACTGCAATGTATCAAAAAATAATTTCCAAGCGAAATTTAATTTTGTTTCGACTGCATTTTATAACACAGCGAAGAAAAACAGTTTGTTGCAGTACATTTAAATGTTTTTGGGTTTAGGCAACTTTCCACACAATAAACTTTATAGACCAAGTGATCACTGAATGTGCTACCTCATTGGGTCCCAGAGTAAGAACACTGGTGCTGCAATGGTTGATAACTACGAACATTGATCATGGGTATGAATTCGTTCATAGTCTATAGACAGAAACAATAAGGAACGAATTCTACGTAATTGTGTTATACTCAGGGCGGGACTCCAACACAATGCAGAATTCTTTTAAAAAACTACATTGAACACTACTCAAAAAGATAGCGACACTTGTTTCGCCTCTCCACGAAGCATCCTCAGGACTAAATTGACTTAGTATCTAATGACTTAACCTTGCAAGAAAGAGTGTTGCTTCGCCGAGCACCAAACAGAAAGAGAGCAAGAAGAAATGTTTTTGTGTTGTTTTTTTACCAAAGAAAAAAACAACACAAAAAAGCATTGTATATCTCGTGCTAGTACTCAATAAGGTAGGGTGGTCTACATCACCCTCCTGGTGTAATAAGAGATAAGATAATTATTTTAGGCTCTAATAATTTAGAAGATATTATGGCAGACTAATAATTTATAAGATAGTATTACTCTGATTCAGGTTTTTGTCGCTGGCAACTTTCCAAACCCTTTTTAAAATTTGTGGTGCAGTGGCAACCCTAAGATATTAATCACACAACATTCTTACTAACTTTGATACAAATAAAATTTTATTTTAAAGAACGCTTTTTAATTATATGTCTCTTATGCGTAAATCGATTTATGTAGGTATGTAGAATCTCTAATTCATACTCAAGGAGTAATTTCATTTATTGATATATCTATGTACATGTAGCTTTAAACAAAAAATACATAATGAAAGATTATAAACAATAAAAACCAGTAGACCTATCAATATATCATTTTCAACGGTCTTTAGATAACTATCTGTTTTCTCGGTATTTTTTCAAGAATAGGGAGCTAAGGATCTATTATTTATTATGAAGAACAGATTTTAAACTGTCGATTAAGATCGACTAACTAGGAGCATTCAAATGGCCTGGTACCGTTGTCCGGGACCAAATTTAATTATTAGTTATTGTGATATTGAAATCTAAAAAATATATTTTTCTGAATTTAATTATTTACACAAAGCTAAGTTAGACTAAAATATGATCATAATTAATAATTGGTAGTTTGTAGTAAACCTCTGCTAAGCCTATGGACGCTGGCTTAGCCTGATCGTTCAACAATTTTAAAACAACCTTTTCAGAACCTCATACTGTAGTTACTAGATAAAACTTTACCAGAGACATCATTCATATCCTGAGAGTTTGCGGAAGGAAGTCGTCTGGATTCCAGAACGGGCATTTAATTATAAGACTCTCAGTTTCATTCAAAACTAGCCTCTGCCAACGGCTTTGCTCACATTGTACCCGGGTGAAAACTAGCCCAAGCTCACAAACTACACATGTTCCAAATTTCATCCAAATCTGTTCAACCGTTATGGAAATTATTAGCAACAAACATCCAACCTTTCGAATTTATAAGAAGAGAGATCAACTTAATATTATTTATAGAAAATCACTTGAACAAGAGAAAAAAAGACGATCAGTATACGACCACGGCACTGGACTTTGTGTCAGAACTATTTATTAAGTGACGGTGATTTATTTATAATTGCAGATTGATGGCGCTTAGGCTATGACATACAATCTAATCTAAATAATGATACCGGTCATATTAAATAGAAAATATATTTTCTTTTTAAAGTTATTCAAGTTATTTATTATATATATAAGCGACTCGGCAAACGTAGTGTAGGACGCCCTCCGGCCAGGTGGGATGACGATCTGCGAAAGACTGCAGGCAGATGCTGGATGCGGCAAGCTGAAGACAGGGCGCTATGGCGCTCATTAGGAGAGGCCTATGTCCAGCAGTGGACTAATTTAGGCTGATGATGATGATGATGATGATGATGATTATATATATATAATAGTTATTGTATTGTGTAGTTAATATTCTTTTGTTGTTATTTTATGTACACCCCCGCCACTCTCACAATCTCTTACTATCCTCTCCATACAAAGGTTGTCTGGAAGAGATCGCTTCTAAGCGATAAGACCGCCCATTGTACTTTCTCTAGTATAAGATTTTGTTATTATGTTTTTTGCTTAAAGTGTACAATAAAGTTTTTTCATTCATTCATTCATTCAACAAAAACATTGATTTATTTGTTCATATTTAAAACTTTTAACGTTTTGTATCAATCAATTATCTACTTAATATAAAAGAGAAACTAAAGCTACTACTAAACTACTAACTATCTTATTTCTATAGAATAAAACGATTTAGTATTGCTTATGAAATAAAAGAAAATACGAAAATACGCTCTGTCAAAAAAGAAGGAGCAAATTTGGTTTGGTTTGTGGCAATAGGGCAATATAATAGAATAGAATAAAATAGAATTAATTTATTTGACACACACACAACATAAAATACATAATAAAAAAAAACTACTCATCTTAGGAATGATGATTATAATCTTGTTGTTTCCAAAATATGATTTAAAAAGATTTTCCGATGAAAAAAATAACACTAGCGACAAAAAATCTCTAATACCGACGGATATCGATGAAATTTAGAAAACTTTTTCACTATACTAAAATAAATATCTATTTCTTTAATTTTTTTTTAAAGTAATCCTTGGAGAAGGATTAAATAAAAAATTATGTAATTTTTTTTCACATAACATCATCTAGCCCCAAACCAAGCAGAGCTTGTATTATGGGAACTACATGATTGATAAACTACTTATATACTTTTTTTAATACCTACATACATAACTGTCATACTTAGAGAACACCCAGACCCGAGACAAATGTTTTCATTTTTTCCTTTGACTTTGGAAGGGACCAAGAAAAAACTAGTGACGTAACGAACGAAAAACATGATAAGGAATATTAAATAAATAAATAAATAATGCTGGACATTTTTTTTATATACATTTTTTTTTGCAAATACTTACATATACATAGAAAACACCCTGACCCGAGACAAATATTTGCGAATCATACAAACATGTCGGCGGGAATCGAATCCGCAACCTTCTGCGGCCTTCTCCCACTACGCCACAAAGGTCGTCATTTGGCCGGCATATTGGAGACCTTTGTCCGACATAATCCTTGTACCTTCATCAGGAACCACCTGTTCATGCCATAACTTATCTGCATGATTTATGAAGCAGACCTCTATCAGGTCTACTGATTAACAGAATGATACATACAATGTGTGAAGAGGTAAAAAAATCAAGTATGTGTCGGGCTACGCTTAGTTTAGGGTTCCCAGAAACTTATATTTACTTATCTGTTTTACAGAACTAACAACTTTTCGACAAGATTATTATTTTGACACTTTGTTGGCTTGATTTATATGTATCGTGAGTGGCTGGGATAGATATATAACTCTTTATTACATACACCAGAATTAATAATAATAATGATGGAAATTTCATCATATTATAGCACCAAAGTAAAGCAGTCTTGTATTATGGAAACTACATAATTGATATACTACGACGATCTCTGTGGCGCAGTACTCCTGCCAAATTACAGCTTTCTAGTACTAAGAATCTCTGAGCTAAGCCGCGGACAGATAGACAGAGGGATAGATATAGCGAAACTATATGGGTTCCTTATTGTCTAAGGAACCCCAAAAACTTTGAAATGCTCTTCATCAAGTCTACTGATAAACAGAACCATCCTACAACCATCCTTACTTCCAAAATTTGTTGTATATTTATATATATATATTTTTTTATGTCGTGTTAAATAAATATTTTCTTTCTTTCTTTCTTTCTTTCTTTCAGAATAAAAAATAAAAAGGATAAAGTCCGCTCGGTTCTCATTCTGTCACAAGAACTACGAGTCCCGCAGTACCACTTCACCCAGAACAAAACGGAACAAATATCTGCAATGCAAACAAATATCTGCAATGCAAACATTTGTTAAACCGTTTTGTTCAAGGTAACTACTTATAGACATAACAATAAAATAGCACATTATTATTTTCCGAACGAATAATGGGTTATAGATTTAACGCAACTAGGTAACCCACAAACAGATAAACAAACCAATCCACCCCACATTGGTGGTTATCATCCACGTGAGTTCAACGTTATCATTTAAATAAACTTATCGAATAGTTGTACGAAACGGAAGACACAGTTCCACTACCAATATACTACGCAAGTTCTAAATACACACAGACTCGTTATTCAGACACACATACACGCACACACTCTCACACACACACACAAGAACTCATATACTCTCGAATTTCCTATAAAAATGTGCAAAGCCTCTGTCTGTTAGTTCCAAGAGCCACTCAGATTTTTATTTTATTTCAATTTTCTGTTAAGCCCTGTTTGTGTTAGTTTTTTATGGAAATCTATTGATCTGTAACCGATCTCCTGCGATACAGGCTCGACCTAGTGCGGGGACCAACAGCAACGGTATTGTAATACTATATTTTTGGTAAAATAAATGAATATGTATGTGTGATATTTTTACAGAAAGACGAAAACTATTCACTTTTTTCAATACTTTTTTTAATTATAACAACAAACACATTAGAACTCTTACATTTTTCATCTGACACTCTTTGACAGTGACATTTCACTTCCACAGACTACTTTTTAACATTTCTACCATTTTAGATCAGTGTTGCTAACACACAAAAATCAACTTAGGTAATTCCACCACTGTAACTTAAATTATATTATTCGACATGTATTTGTATAGTTGGTAAAAAGAAGTAGCAGAGGCCCTTCTGAAAAGCTTGTCCGGGGTATTGCTACCAGCATACCAATTTCAGCCGCCAAGCAGTAATGCGAGCTGTGTTTCAGTTCGAAGGGTATGGGTGCCGGTGAAATAACATCCATCAAACTTTCACCCATTATGTCTTAGAGCCGGCAACACGCCGCTGATATCTCTAGTGTTGCAAGCGGCCATAGGTTACGGAACCACTTACCAACAGGTGAGCGGTAACGTATGCTTTTTGCCACTTTTTTTTTGTGAATTTATTATAAAACTTCACTCCTTCATAAACAGCCGGCAATTGTCTGAGACGGCACGACTAGCCGTGCTTAAAGGAGTGTTAAAGGATGTATGGAAGTGAAAGTTGGGTATGGCAGAAGAAAAATCATAGTCGAGTGAATGCAGTGGAGATGACAGCTTTGAGAAGTATGTGTGTGTAACTTTGAGTGATAGAGTGAGGAACAGCGTGTTAAGAGAGCAGTGTGGAGTGAATGAAGATGTAGTAACGAGAGTTGAGAAAGGTATGTTGAGATGGTTTGGACATATAGAAAGGATGGACGAAAGTAGATTAACAAAACAAGTATACAAGGCGAGCGTGAATGGGATAGTTGGAAGAGGAAGGTCTCGGCGAACGTACTCTAACCAAATTGGAGACATTCTAGAAAAAGGCCAGGTCAGAAGTACACTAAACCGCCGAGCTCGTATGAAGAATGTGATGAGGATGAATGAAGCGAAAGGATGCCAGGATTGTAGCAAGTGGAAATTCTTGGTTTCTGCCTACCCCTCCGGAAAACAGGCGTGACTATATGTATGTATTTATTATAATTGACAACGGGCCCGCACAATTTCACTGTTAAATAATTACCGTAAGCTCGATGGTCCCCGCGATTGACCTACGTTTTTTTAGATCGGGCACTTCAATTAAAAAGTAATTATCAGTGTGCAGAGCAAAAAACAGACATTCGAACTTTTTCTTTTGCAAGGGACAAATAAAAGAAAGGGACAAAGGCTCCTATGGTTTTGTGATAATTATTAAAAAGTTAATTTTGTTTGTGTATTTCTGGAATCAATGCCACTGTCTGTGTTTAATAAAGTGTATATTTTATACCAAGGTGATCAAATGGACGTATGTGATCTTGGTGTCGCTTGGCAGGATTTTTTAAATACTTTTTTCTGACGGTACTTTGCGTAGCAGGCTGTGCCTACGCAGCAAAAATGTGTTAACTATCTTATATGGATTTGATGAAAAATTCTGCCAGCCTGCCAGCACTGGCAGCATACATCATTTTACCATTATTTTTGTCCTCTTAACCTCATGTACAACTTCATCCTGGTACTCGATTGATAGGGATGACTTAAAATTCCGATCTACTTTCTACTACGATAAAGATTTTAAACACCTTCAAAACCTATTTGCGCAGTTCAAAGTAATTATAATGAAAATCTGGATTTTCAAGTGAAATTCTACAATAATTAACATGAAATTCTACGTAATTATCAGAAGTAAGACATTGGTATAACACCTCGCTGTGATTATTCCGTAATAGCCACTAGACTGTTACTATATTTAAAAAAGTAGGGATGGGACATATTTTCGACATTATCGATGATTGTAAGTTTTAGATTTGCTGACCTTAGAAAAATTACCGAAAATAAATAAATATCCTTATAATCCTGCTATAAAAAAATACGTTGAGTATTATTTTGAGAAAATAACGGCGGTAACTAACATTAAACAGGCTGTAATGTTGCTTCATATTATTAAATATACATAATATACTCATCGGACACCATCACGCTCAAAGTTGACATACAAATTGACACACTGTTTTTATTTTTATACTTTAATCCCATATTAAAGTATTAAAAAATTCAAATTTAATATCATTTAGAAACATGTTAAAAATATTTATAGATAGAAAATTATTGATTGCAAAACTAAAAAGTACTTTACACAGGCGAACTTAATGCCAGATAGCATTATCTTCCAGCTTATCTTTGTGTAATATAGAAAACAGTCTTGAGGTAATGCATGAATATAAAGAAAAGTTATAAATTATATGCTAGTTTTTGTGTTTTATACTATTAATAAAACACAAAAACTAGGTAAACACAATTACATAATAATACATATATGTACATATTTATATTTTGTATTTTTACCTAGCTCTCAAGCGGCTTGACTGCTTTGAAATGCGTTTTTTACTAAGAGACACTATTTTAGAGTTATTGCTAGATCCATAATGTAAAAACGGGAATTCCCACGTACCGCACTATCGGTGAAGGCACCGACTAAGTTTCGACTCATTCCGAGAGTCTTCATCAGGGTAAGTGGAAGGAGAATAAGGAGAGAAAGGTAAAAGTCGAAGCTTAGTCGGTGCCTTCACCGATAGTGCAGTACGTGAAAATTCCCGTTTTTACAATATGAATAGTCAAGTTCACGATAGTTTTTGGAATATTATTGCTAGATATTAAACAGGACGATAATTCGCAGTAGCTCGATCTTGCAACTACTACACTTTATCGCATTAGTTCTACTTTCAGTTAAAAAAGAATACTTTAAGCGCCGGTACATATTACTGTAAATATTTTGTGTTCTTAGTTTAGAAGTGGCAAAAATACAAAATGTTTCTGGAAACAGATTACTGTGTACATATGTATATGAATGGAAAATACCTGGGAATAGAAGATACCGATTCACTCTTACCTTAAAGAGAACCAAAAAGTGTATCATAATAGATTTATGGCTACTATAGGCTGCGGTTTATAAATAAAAGTTTATTTTTTAGAATAATATCATAATGTCGATAGAAAAAAGACCCAACACTTTTTTCGTAATTAAAACATTTCAAAGGCGTTTCAGAGTTTTAATAACTCACACGGATTTGTTTCATTATACGTTCAGAATTCACACATTTCTAACCAAAATGCTGAAACGAATTTTCTCTAAGCTCGAAAATCCTAAACAGCCTTTACTAGGCCCAAACATCAAAGCGTTGAAATTCTGGGGCCTGCTTTTACCCAACAATTTTTTACTAAAATATTTCTACCTTTTCATGCATTTCGCGGTAACTGTTTTCACCGCAACGGAGTATATAGACGTTTGGTTCATAAAATCGGACATGAGTTTGCTTTTAAATAATCTTAAAATTACTATGCTTGCAACTATAAGTGTTTTCAAAGTAACTTCTTTCCTCTATTGGCAGAAAAATTGGAAAGATATCATCCAGTACGTGACTCGCGCTGACCTATACCAGCGTAAAACAGAAGATGTTACTAAAAACAAAATGATAAAGAATTTTACTGGATACTGCAGAAAGATAACTTATCTTTACTGTACATTGATGTATACCACGGTTGTTATAGTAATGTTCCAACCGTTTTTCAAGTATTTTTTTTCAGTAACTTACAGAGAAAATGTTCTAAACGGCACAGAGATGTTTCAAGAGGTCGTGAACTCTTGGGTTCCTTTTGATAAGAAAACCATTCCTGGATACATAACTGCGTCTGTCTATCAAAGCTACGCAGCCATATACGGAGGCGGTTGGATTACGTCATTTGACACAAATGCAATGGTGATAATGGTATTCTTCAAAGCGGAATTGGAACTGCTTCGGATTGATTCTGGGAATATTTTTGGGACGGTGAAAAAGCCTGTGCCAGCGAAAGTAGCGATGAAAAGGTTGAAAGACTGTCATAGAAGGCATGTGGAGTTGTGCAAGTAAGTAAATTAAGGTTATTTACATAAATAAATAAACACGTACACAGTCCGACCCCACACTAGGATTCCCTGTGTCGTGGGTATCAGAAGCTACGAGTACCGTGGTATCAGAACATCTAAACCTGGGACAAATATCTGCAGAACATGCAAACATTTGTACCGCAGCGGGAATCAAAACCGCACCTCTTGTATCGAAGCCAGCTGCTCGCCTGCCAGGTTATCGATGTCGTTCAGCATTCGAGGTCAAACAAAGGCATTTTTACGTTTCATACTATCTCAGTGAAGGCACCGACTTGTTTCGAGTAATTTCGAGAGTCTCTATTTAGGTACAGTGCCAGTCAATTCGCTTTTTATCGACCATTAATGATCTATAATTAACGATTACTATTTAGAGCAAAAAGAAAGAGTATTATAATCTATACCCATGATGTTTTTTTTAAGTAAGTATATATCAATTCAATCATTTTTAACTTAGACTAATTTCGAGAGTCTTCATCAGAGCGAAAACTCGCGATGCTCTCTTTTCTCGCGCTATACTAATTGTCAATTTATTGATCGTATTTCTAGTTAAAAAAAACAACAAAAAATAAATAAAAAAAAAGGATCATAATACTAAATTCTATACTGAACGGAAATTTGAAAGTTTTAACTAGCCGTAATGAACGGTACGTGTATATTCAAGTCAAAGTCAAAGTCAATAGGTTTTTATTCATTGAAATCACAAGGATCATATAGAAACGTCAACTTAAAAACTATACGTGAATCTAAAATGTTAAAGTGAATTTACGCCGGTTCCTCGCGCGCGACCAAGCATAGAATAACTTCCAGCTTTACAATTACTTTCAGACAGAAGCTGGTTATAAGAGATTTTCTTGGACTTTTCCAAGGATCTTATAACGATACCAGATTATGTATGAAGCAGTTAAACAACTTAAAACTCAGGCCATCATAACGCTCTAAATTGAACCCCTTATCGCCAAACTTTGTGTACAAAACATACGCACGAATTCATTAGAAGTCGGGAAGTCAATCTAAGTTGCACAGCAACATTTAGCAATAAATTCTTGCAGGAACTTAGTTTATATGTTTGAGGAGATTAACATGGCAACACTGGGTTTTTGTTTTGTTTTTAATTCAGTCTTTGTACTCAAAATTTTATGGATATTCTGTGGACATGTCACCGAAACATTTACAAAAAACCACCAAAAAACGGAGCGTGTCGTATTTTTGCCTACGTAGCGCATTATTTAAATAATAATTATTCTGGAAATATTCACACAGCATCATCTAGCTCCAAAGTAAGCAGAGCTTATGGGAACTACATGACTGATAAATACATACATTAGAAAATACCCAGACCTAAAACAAATATTTGCAAATCATACAAACTTTTAATGCGCGTCGGGAATCGAACCTGTAACCTTATAATTATTTATTGTACACAGAAATAAAACATAAATATAAAACTAAATATAAGATGAGTCGTGTACAAAGGCGAGCTTAACCCTAAAAAGAGTTTCCTTCTTCTGAAAACCATCTGCGTCTCAGGCGGGCCTTCGCCGACTGTGCCCCAGAGATCGTCGTATATACAATACGTTTATAAATATAAACACCCTACATTCACATACATTCATCTAAAAGTTATTATTTTATATATAATATTATACACGTCCACAATTAATCGTAAACCAAATTGACATTTAGTTTTTTACACATTCAAAGAAAAAGCCTCCAACCGTCTCATAAAATACATAGTAAACTAGTATTCCCTGTATTTCGGTAATCAGGAACTACGAGTACCTTGGTACCATAACACCCAAACCCAGAAAAAATATCGAAAAATATTTTTTCTTTCTGCAGTGAGAATCGAACCCGCACTGTTACGTGTTACTGCGACACCGAGATCGATACAATTGTGACGGCTAGCGCCATCTCTAATCAAATGAACTCACTACTTGTTCTACCGCCATCTAGTATCGTCTGGAGATACTAATCGTGCTAGTAAAAGACGGCAATATGTCTCGAATATTCGAGGCAGCGCGAAGCAACGAAGAAAATTCTGGAAAAACGCGGCCTTGCTTACTACGGGATATAATATAAGTGTGGCAAGCCACCCGTAGCAATAGTTCAGTTTAAGATTTGAATGCGAATAATCGAAAAGATAAAAGCCAGTGACTAGTGAAGTGACACTATTGTGCTATAGTGTTGTACCTGACTATAGAGTGTTTTATTGCTTTCCTTTAACTTGTGTAGTTTTGTTATGTTGTTTTTTTTCGGTGTTAATTTTATAGTGTGATTTTACTAACGCAGTTTTCATTTGATGTACAATTGGACTTAATTATTTTATCTTGTACCCTAGCTCGTAACAATATTTTAATACAATTAACAATTTCATAATTAGGTAATTAGTTTGTCGTACTATTTACTTACTTGGCAGTTAGATCTATAAGGCTATTATTACCCGGCATGCCTTAGAACCCAAAATACGAAGGTATATGCCATCGCTTCGTGTTCCAATTAGCGGCGATTGACTTGCAAATTGTCACGTGGAACGTTAACTACAATTAAAAATGCTATCATGTGCCAAATATGTTTGAATATGTGTATATTTTTTTTTACTACCCTTTACTTGGTCTTTTCAGATTTGCGTACTGAGTACGGATCTGTAGATTATGAAGTTGTGAGCGTGTTTGTTTTTTCAGATTTGCAAATCTCTTCGACTCATGCCTCTCACCCATAATGCTTCTATACATGTTAGTGTGCTCCGTGATGCTATGTGTTACCGCTTATCAAATTACGGTGAGTTTTATTATAATCTAACGAATATAAGACGTCATAAACAAAAAAAAAATCGTTAGTATAATATAAACTTGGATCGTACATATTTCATTTAGTGAATATGTCATATTCTTCCAGTAAATTTACTAATGTTCAAAATTTTTTTTACTACGTAAATTTGCCTTGATTTGTGAGTTTTAAAGAATTATATTTAAAACAATTAAAGACTAAGAAAGAAAGGTAGACATTCGTCTGCCATTAACATCAACCCGCAAAGACCTTAGTTCCTCCCGTGATCATGGTACATGCAACTCTGCCGAAATATCGGGAAACATACAAACATACTAATCATAGTAAATATCCCGTTGTTATTAAAAATATGTTCATAACCATTATAGTTCCAAAAGTTATGTTGAACTCGCTGCTGGAATGGAACTCGCATCCCAAAGATCTCAGTCAGCAACACTTCCACACTGAGGTCGCCTAGGTATTAACTAGCACCAAAACCCAAGTTTACGGGAACGTCGATTTTTTTTTCGGTTGAAATTAAAAGCAGATAATTAAAGCTGCGCAGAAAGATATGCAGAGTTTCAATGAACCAAGTATTCATATAATTATACTTAAGTATACGGTAGCCTAAAATTGTCTACTATAGATATCTACAAAGTTCGTCTGGAATTTGCGATCGATCGGGAATTGATCGATCTTAAACGGTTTTTTTTTTTGTTTTTTTCTATTTAACTACTAATTTGCATCATTAATAATTCCAGATAGAAACGAACCCCATGCAGCGTTTCTTGACCACGGAGTATCTCGTATTCGGAGTGGCGCAGTTATTCATCTACTGCTGGCATAGTAACGACGTACTTTTCTCTGTAAGTATCGCGTTTTAGGATTCCGTTTGTGAAACTCGAAAATCCCGACGGAAACCTTATATTGGAGTGGACTGTGTGTAAAAAAAATAGTGTAGGTTTTACTTATTTTTGCATCCCCTTAAAGCTCGATCAAACTAAAACGGTGGTGTCAGCTTGACCGGTCAGGGTGGTGGCAGTGAAGATCAGAAGAAAAAAGTGGTTGTCAACGTATGCTTCAATTTACTATCGCCAGTGACAATATTATAGATAGATAGATAACTCTTTATTGCATACGCCAGGATAAAAACACTTTATAGAGGATCTTAAATTATATCATTTTAGAGTTAAAAAAATATATAAAATGAGTGCACGGCGCGACGCGGAAGGAGAAAATCGCAACCACTCACCCTGATGAAGACTCTCGGAATGAGTCGAAACTTAGTCGGTGCCTTCACCGATAGTGCAGTACGTGAAAATTCCCGTTTTTACAATATGAATAGTCAAGTTCACGATAGTTTTTGGAATAAAATATATAAAAGGTTTATTTATTCAGTACTAGCTTCTACCCAAGGCTTCGTCCGCGTGGTATCCGGATAAAAAGTAGCCTTTGTGTTTGTATGTTGTATGTGATGTATAAGCTACATTACTGTAAAGTTTCATCAAAATCTTTTGAGTAGTATTTGCAGAAGAAAACCAAAATATTATGCTTACGGATAATTTGATATTAATAGTTTGTTTTCAGAGCCAATATCTAATGCTTGGTCCATATGAAAGTAGCTGGGGGGCCGGTTACCTGAAGCATCGTAAGGATGTGTTCATACTGGCGGCTATGTTCCAGAAAAAAATAGTTTTCTCAGCTGGTCCTTTCACAAAACTGACAGTTGCAACTTTTATAAGCGTAAGTAGGTTCATTCGTACTCTTCTTGCTAATAATAAAAAAAAAATACTGGGCATTTTTATACAGCATCTAGTCCCAAAGTAAGCAGAGTTTGTGTTAAGGGAATTTTAAAATTATATTTATTATGTACTTTTCGTTTCCTCGCGACCAAGTCTAGAAAAATCAGGCAGTAAACTCTGCTTGGTTTTTTATGATTCAGCTTTGGTATGATGCCAAATCGAGTGCAAAAAAAACAAAACTTTAGATATAAAAATAAACTTAAGTTTCAACTCTATGGGCGACTTTATTATTTATGGAGGGCAGATATTGAAAAGTGGCTTTTTTGTTTGATCAACATTATACTTACCTAGGTATGTTATATTATTATACTTACCTAAGTATGTTATATTATTATACTTACCTAAGTATGTTATATTATTTCAGATATTGAAAGGAGCCTACAGCTACTACACTTTACTGAGCAAGTCGGATATTAAATTAAACAATACTTAAATTACTTGAACAACTTATATTATATTGAGCTACTTAGGCCATTCATAACACATATGTACTGAGACTATATTTTTGTAGACTAGCCTCTACCAACAGCTTCGCCCGCGTGGTACCCGGATGAAAAGTAGCTTATATGTTATCTATTTTAAGTTACGAATACTTGCTCTTCATTTCATCCAAATCTGTTCAGCTATTATATAAATAATTATCAACACAAAAATCTAAACTTTCACATTTATAATACTACGGGAATACCACCGAATTACTTATAAGTTTAGAAAAAAGCAAATGTGATTATATATATAAAATAATATTGTATCCATAATAGTATAAGTTGATAAAAAAAATATAGCTAGCTCACCGCCAATCACAACAAATTGGATTGGCTGGTAGAAAATGCTTTAGCATTAAGTCCGCCTATTGTTCACTTTTAATTAAATGTGCAATAAAGAGTTAATAAATAAACAAAATTAAATAATGAGTAGAGGCGCAAGAGGGGAATACTCCAAGGGTAGACATAAGCACGGGAGTAGCGTTCACTGAAACTGCAGCACGCCTCTCGAAACCGTTATCGACATAGCTCAACGAATTAGTAAGCTGAAGTGGCAGTGGGCCGGTCATATCTCGCGAAGAACCGATAACCGCTGGGGTAAACGTGTTCTTGAGTGGAGACCGCGACTCGGTAAACGTAGTGTAGGACGCCCTCCGGCCAGGTGGGACGATCTGCGAAAGACTGCAGGTAGATGCTGGATGCGACAAGCTGAAAACAGGGCGCTATGGCGCTCATTAGGGGAGGCCTATGTCCAGTAGTGGACTAATATAGGCTGATGATGATGAAAAGGCCTCTTATCGTTGGCTCAGGCCCAGACCTGAGATATCAATTAAATGAGTAAAATAAGAACAGAGTTTATAAGGATTTTTCTTCAATATTTTTTATCAAAGGTTTCGGAAGTTGGTGGATGGAGATGGCTCAAGATCGTTTATCATGGCACTCTTTGGAGAAGGTCTATGTTTAGCAGAGGACTTCTATAGGTTGTTGATGATGATGAATAAAATATTCTTCTGTAACATTGTTCTTAACTATAGGTACGTATATGGCAGACAAATAAATAAATAATGCTGGATTTTTTTCACACAGCATCGTCTAGCCCCAAACCAAGCAGAGCTTGTATTATGGGAACTAAATGACTGATATACCACTTATATACTTTTATGTAAATACAAACAAATTATACATAAAAAAAACACCCAGACTCGAGACAAATATTTGCAGATATTACAAACATTTCTCCCGCGGGGGAATCGAACTCGCAACCATCTGCGTCTCAGGCGGGCCTTCCCCCACTGCGCCACAGAGGTCGTCAGGTCAGAGGACTAATACTTATACAACGTATATTATTATGTATCAACTTAGACACTTCACAACACTTATTTACATAGACTACCCACGGCTTCATCCACGTGTATATTATTTAGTTATTTATTATTTTTTAAAGTGTTCAAGAATTCAGAACATCCCCAATAATAAATAACAGAATACGAACGGACAGAAAACTGATTTTGGTCCCGGGTTCTAGTCCCACTGAGGTTGAATTTTAGTGGAATTTTAGTAAATTTTAAATATTACAAATTCTTGTAACCTCTAGCTTCTCTTAAATTCGAAATGTAATTTTGTAACGTCTCTAATATCAAAATTCTGTATCGAACATTCCATGAAATCTTTTCCTGCATTTATTACCGAATTTTGTTCAATGTTTGACATTTGCGTAGCAAGGTTTCTCGTCCGTACATTATTTAAATTTAGGGTAACGGTTTTATTTCTCGGGGGACTTCGATATTGTTTTTGTTTTACTGTCGGTACTTGAAGCCAAGGAATACGATGAATCCGCGGTAACTACTGCGCAACTATTTGTTATTAGTGATATAAAAAAGAGATGAAATGTCAAAAAAACCGACTTCCTCACGTGCTTAAGTTATTTTGATCACTCGTGATGGTACTCTTTCGAATAAAAAAAACACAAGTAAAATAGCCCACAATGTTTTGGCTAGTCGTGATACCATAAGATGATGATGTTTATCAATCCCTCAGGAATATTTTTTTATGGAACCTCTTCGGGATCATTCTCTGTACAACAAAGAATCATCAAAATCGGTTAACAATTGGAGAAGATATCAAGTAATAAACATAAATAAATACAACTGAATTGAGAAGCTCCATTTATGAAGTCGGTTGCAAAATCTACTTGATTCCAAAATCGGTTTCCAGTGTCGATAACTTGAATATATTACCGATAAAAATAAATATTATTTATTTTCAATGGTACAAATTCTTTGTAACTTAAATATACAACAAGTACATAACTTATAAACGAGATTAAATAAGAAACAAAATTCGATTAAAAGTAAAGCCTAATAGGTTTCTTGTTTGTCCAAAGAATAATTGATTCAAGAAGTTAATCTAAAATATTTTTTATTTACAGAAAGTGTACTTAAAATTCTTTTAAACACAGTAAAATCAATTAAACCATGTACTTGATATTAAAACAGCTTCAAATCACCGACCGCAGACAGATTACCCCAGAAGACTGGTGTCATTTCCTCGTTGGACAACATTGCTAATTTATTAAATTAAATTCATTTATTAAATCAGATTTTTAAGTATTTTTTTTGTGAGCTGTCTTAAGAATACATTAAAAAAAGGAAGGTTTAATGACCTTTACTCGTATCCTAATCAATACTCAATACATTTATTGCTTTCTTATGGTAGATGGTGTTTATAGGTAGGTATCTCACTTGAACCCTGTCTAAGGGTATAGCAACAGATAGGTAGGCAGGCCGAGGTTTTACGTATACAAACTAGTTATTAATATCTACAGTAAATAAAGTTAAGTCACAGATAGATTAGATTTTTGTATTTATTTATTGTTTATTTTATCTTTTACGTTATAAATGTGCCACCCTCGGCCGTCGTGGCATTGGCTTGCCATTGGACTCCACTGAAAATCAGCGCTGGGTAGACACATCAGTGTTTATCGTACAACGCTGAGTGGAGGCCATATTTGCCTCAGACTCTGCTACGCACACAATTAAGAAAATGTATGTAGAAATATGTAGTGCGCACCATAAGTTTTGTGTAGTAAGTTTTTAAGGTGAATAAAAATATTTTCTTTCTTCTTTCTTCTTTCTTCTTTCTTCTTTCTTCTTTCTTCTTTCTTCTTTCTTCTTTCTTCTTTCTTATTTCTTCTTTCTTCTTTCTTCTTTCTTCTTTCTTCTTTCTTCTTTCTTCTTTCTTCTTTCTTCTTTCTTCTTTCTTCTTTCTTCTTTCTTTCTTTCTTCTTTCTTCTTTCTTCTTTCTTCTTTCTTCTTTCTTCTTTCTTCTTTCTTCTTTCTTCTTTCTTCTTTCTTCTTTCTTCTTTCTTCTTTCTTCTTTCTTCTTTCTTCTTTCTTCTTTCTTCTTTCTTCTTTCTTCTTTCTTCTTTCTTCTTTCTTCTTTCTTCTTTCTTCTTTCTTCTTTCTTCTTTCTTCTTTCTTCTTTCTTCTTTCTTCTTTCTTCTTTCTTCTTTCTTCTTTCTTCTTTCTTCTTTCTTCTTTCTTCTTTCTTCTTTCAAGTCTCTCAAATGATCAAGCTGTCAGGTGAGACTTTCTACTTGATCAGCACCCGAATTAAGGCCTCCATTACCACATCTGACCAACGTAAACACCAGCCCTTGCTAGTTGATATAGCTTCAGTTTAATTACACATAAAAATTCACAGCCCTGACATGGGGGTGAAAAATTAATATATTTGTATTCATGGTGGCACCTTGAATAATGGTTACGACCCCTTGATGCCTATGAGAGAGGTTTTATTTCTTTTTTACGAGCTTGTTTTGTGTTAAATACATATTTTAATGGCTTAGATGTCGTCAGGAATAGATATGGGATGGAATATGGTCTGATGTCAAACTCATCTAAATAAATTGGACAGAGCGTAACTAGGTAGGTTACAAAGTAATATATGTCGGCGCAAGGGCGTCATTATGCTTCTACAATGAGTCATCGGCGCAGAACCACGAATTATTTAACAAATCATCACTTAGATAGTCAAAATACAGTGTAAAAAGTTGTTATTTTTACCATGTTTACCTTCAAAAACCATTTGTAAACTTAAATGATTGTAAATGTAGAAAATCAAAAGCTTGCAAGTAATTTAAACTTGTTCGAACAAGTAGCTTGCTTGAGTTTGTGTTTTTGCATAAATACGGGCGACGGACCGAGTACAATTCATACCTGAAACTAGAATCCCTGGACCAATTCATCGGCCGCCTTGCCAAAAGCAGCGGAGTCCAGCTACCTGCTTGCGCCGACGTACGAGCGGACCGGCAGTGGCAAGGCCTACCCTCGAGAACTGGTCGAGGACAGCGACCAGGAGGAGGGAGGAACACAGGACCATACGTGAGGCTCCCTCGAGCCGACCCGATGACCCCCCAGTAGAAACTGGGGGCGGTTAGAACACCGCAGTAAGGGGCCAAACGCCCGATACTGCGCCCCCACACACCGGCTTCGCCGGCGTGTGAGAAGAAAACCCTTTGCTGTACAATTCATTCTTGCTCGAGCCGTCGGACCGTACAGACCTAGAAACCCTCTGTACAACGAAGAATAAATTAGAAGAACATCTTTAAATAAATAATAAATAAATAAATAATGCTGGACATTTTCACACAGCATCATCTAGCCCCAAACTAAGCAGAGCTTGTATTATGGGAACTACATGACTGATATACTTCATAAGTATTTTTTTTTGTAAATACATACATAATATACATAGAAAACACCCAGACCTGAGACAAATATTTGCAGATACAAACATTTGTCCCGTGGCGGGAATTGAACCTGCAACCTTCTACGTCTCAGGCGGGCCTTCGCCCACTGCGCCACAGAGGTCGTCTAACTCTCGTGGAGTTTACTTTCGTCGTCAACTATGAGTGACCAGCATGCTGGTGATGGCTGTGTTTTCTTTCTTTCTTAAAAACCACCTTAGAGTCACCTGCTCCGTCATATTTATTTACTATCTAGCTATCGCCCACGGCTTTACCCGCATGGTACCTGGATTAAAAGTAGCTCTTACCTTTAAAGCAGCGGTTGTAAGAAACGATTACGCTCGATCGTTTTAACGTCGACTCACGTTGCGAAATTGGTCTCGACGAAAAGTACTATAATTTTAACAGGATAATTTATAGCCTATGTCCACTCTGAAAGACCATTCTAAATATAGAATGGTACGCCCACTAAGTCAAACGCGGCTCTTTATATACTAGATTCTGCCCACAGCTTCGCCCGCATGGTACCCAGATAAAAAGTAGCCTATGTGTTATTCTGATGTATTAGCTATATTACTGTGAATCTTCATCAAAATCCGTTCAGTAGTTTTACCGTGAAAGAGTAACAAACATTCATCCTTACAAATTTTCACGTTTTTATAATATTAGCAGGATATTGAATTCAAGATACAGTACGATATTAAACAATTTATTTAAAAAGAAACAAATTATAAAATGATTATGATTTAGTACTTAAGATACGGGGAATTTTATAGTGAAATGAGGGCAATGTAACTGGCTATTTTAAATAAGACTGAATTTAGCATAAGGTATCAAATCAGCTCTTTCACTCACATCTAAGTGTAGATATTTGTATAATTCGTATATTTTGTATATATTGTGTATATTTTCCATGGAGAATACATGAAAATTTTAGAATTGAAATAGAGCTTTTAGAAAAAAGTACATGTGGAATTGTGGATAGGTTATTAAAACTATATATTCATTAAAACCACAAGGATGATTCAGAAACGTAAACAAAAAAAAGCCAATTCCTCGCGAACATGATTAAAACGTGAATGACCACCTCCGTGATTTTAGAATCCTTTTTCCTGAACACGATTCCTGAATTTATTTCAACAGGAAACTTCTCGGATCTTGGAATCCACGTGAAATTCCAGATTTGCAAGTGAAATGGGTGTTTCCAAAGACTAATAACACCAGGCTAATAGAAGGTTCGCCTTTGGAAAAACAAGTATGAACTGTTCTGATCAATGAACAAGAAAAGAGTGAGTACCTACTATAATATCGACTGACGCTTGATTGGATAGAGAAAAGTCGAAATCCTTTACAATGAGAGCGGCGAAGGAATGACAGACACTACAATTGTCTGTCTTTTTTGACAGACAATTAAAACGTAGTGCACGGCGCGACGCGGAAGGAGAAAGTCGCAACCACTCACCCTGATGAAGACTCTCGGAATGAGTCGAAACTTAGTCGGTGCCTTCACCGATAGTGCAGTACGTGAAAATTCCCGTTTTTACAATATGAATTGTAGTGTATGTGTATGTAAATACAATTTCAGTCTCTTCAAGGTAATATTGAATAGGTCATCATCTAGACCTTTATACTCTATCGTCGGCCTAATCATCACTTAGTATCAGGTGAGATTTGGTTAAATAAAGGTCTGTCATGATAACCTTTAAAGCCTTTTTATAATTGTTCATCCCGAGAAGTATATCACATTATCTTTTTCTGCTTCCAAGCAGTATAATGCACGGATTGTGCTGAAAACCGGAATATCTTTTTTGTGATTTACCCAGTAACGAGTACTCGCTGTATGATATGCCTAGAATTTCCGATGCGATGATTATGATACCCTGTCTGTTTTCTTCTATTTCAGTGTTTTCTAGAGTCTTTAGTAAGTATGTTATTAAACAATGTTTTTATTTTTGAATTAAGCTTTTGCCTACTCTGTAAAACTTGCCAAAACGAATTGTTCAAAGATATATTAAAAGTGAAAATAAAGAAACTATGAAACTAACTAAGAAACTGTGGCCTCCTAATTTCCCAATGCTATTTTGTTTGAGTATGATCCAATTCAATGGGCTGCCTGATAGCCATAGATAAGGAAATAAATTCACATTCTACAAGTAGCTACTTATTACTCTCTGACTGTTTTCTTGAACTCCATTAAACTGTAATGGCGGTCCGGAATTAGACAATGCAAAGCTCAAAGAAAGTTACAAGTAGCTAAAGATTCTCAAAGAGGTAAATATTGGGCCGGAAGTGTAAATGAAGTCGCTTTGTAGTTACTGGAATACCTCATTTTAGATTATTAAATGAGTGACGTTGAAATGTTCAAACAAGTCTTTGTTGTTACTCGTCACAGAGTGCGCTTGAGTGAGGATGCTTGTTAACTACGCTTCATGTTGTAACTAGATGTGGGAGGCACGTGAACAGTATTTTATTCCTAAAGCTATCGTGAATTTGATCATTTATATTAAAGGGATTTTGCACGCAATCCGCAGGGAAAGCGTCACAATCAATCACCCCAATGAATAAAATCTTATCCTACTAATATTACCTCTATAAACGTGAAAGTTTGTGAGAATGTTTGTTACCCTTTCACGCAAAAACTACCGAAAGGATTTTGACGAAACTTTACAGTAATATAGCTTATACATCTGAATAACACATAGGCTACTTTTTATCCGGGAACAACGTGGGCGAAGTCGTGGGCGGAAGCTAGTAATCAAATAAATAATACTGGACATTTTTCACACAGCATCATCTAGCCTCAAAGTAAGCAGAGCTTGTGTTATGGGAACTACATAACTAATATACTACTTATATATATTCATATTGTAAAAACGGGAATATGATGGTGCATTCACCGATAGTGCAGTACGTGAAAATTCCCGTTTTTACAATATGATTTGTCAAGTTCACGATAGTTTTTGTAATAATATACTTATATATTTTTTTAAATACATAATATACATAGAAAACACCCTACCTCAGCTGTCAAACTATATTACCGTAAATATTTTTCGGAAATGTAATGTAATGCAAACGTTTGGTAACGGATAAGGAATTAAGCCAGGGGGTTTAAGGTTCCGTACCTCAAAAGGAAAAACTAAACCCTTATAGGATCATTTCGTTGTTCGTCCGTTTGTTTATCTGTCTGGCTGGCTGTCTGTCAAGACGCTTTTATTCAGGAACGCGTGGAGGTATCAAGTTGAAATTAATATCAAATAGGTAGGTCTACGGTCCCTTGAAGCTCTAAAAATCAAGTCTTCGCAATAAAAAAATACGACCATTTATGCGACATTTTTTGATACTGGCAAATAAATGAAAATCTATAGGGTACTTCCCGTTGACCTAGAATCATGAATTTGGTAAGCTCTCACAGTAGGTATAAGTAAAGGAAAAAAAACACAAATAGTTAACTTGTTGGTATATCATATTATTATAAAAAATATGTTTACATACCATGCGGGAGAAGCCGCGGGCTCAAAGCTCAACTATAATCATCATACTTTTCATCGCCATAGGCCTTTTTGAAGAACCTCGTACTGTAGTCTTTGGGAAACTCTCGCCAGGTAGATCATTCCATAATATACGCTCTAAGTCAAAGTCAAAGTCAATAGATTTTTATTCATTGAAATCACAATGATCATATAGAAACGTCAACTTAAAAACTACGTGAATTTAAAATTTGAATGTGAATTTACGCCGGTTCCTCGCGCGCGACCAAGCATAGAAGAATCAGGCAATCCCCCGCTCCTATACGCTCCCTATTGCTTCCTATTTTCTACTACAGATATTAAATTTGGCATTCAGCTTCATTCATGCAAATACGATCTGTGTGAAGCTATCTGCTGAATGGAACTCGTCAGATCACCGCAAAGGAATGAATTCAATGACGACACACGTTGACTGTGCCCACATTAGGTGCCATCCAAAATGGTCGAGCGCCATTATTAACTACATGTTATTTGTATTCAGGGTAGATCCCAATAAACTTGATGAGCAATCTCGAGACGCAGTAGGTTGCGGGTTCGATTCCAGCTCCGGGACAATTTTTTGTATGATCTGCAAATATTTGTGTCATGACTGATAAGCTATATAAGTAGCTTATCAGTCATGTAGTTCCCATAATACAAGCTCTGTTTAGTTTGGAGCTAGATGGTGATGTGTGAAACTGTCCGGAATTATTATTAAAATTTATTTATTGTATAATCTCGCTAAAATAAAATTTTCACTATAAAGTCAATATAAATTACATCAAAACATTGTAGTAAAAAACATTTAAAAACGGAGAACCACAAACCGCGGGGCATAGCCCAAGCGGTCAGTGGCTAGGGCTGCAGAGTGAGGAACCACCTGTAATGCGCGCCGAGTCCAGGAGCACCGCCTTCTGAATCTGACCCTTGATCCAGCAACCTAGCGAAAGTCTCTTAAGATGTTGATCGAGGCTCTTCGCTATCAGTCCGTTCACTGACACGACTATTGGAACGATAATCGTCGAATCCACATCCCACATGGCAGTAATCTCGTGGGCCAAGTCTGGGTACTTACTAAGCTTGTCCATCTCGGCCTTCAAAAGTTTACTGCGTTTACCATCAGGCGAGGTGAAACAAAACGGAAATCAATTTTTAATAATAATATAGGTCATTAAATGTCAAAAACCTGTCTTCTTCACGTGCTTACGATATTTTGTTCACTCAGGATGTCACTCTTTCGAAAAACATAAAGTAAAATTGCCTACAAAAAATGTTTCGGCTAGTCGTGATTCCATAAGATGATGATGTTTTTTCAGTTTTACGGAAAAAGTAGCAATTCCTCAGGAATAAAACTTTTATGGGACATCTTCGGGAATATTACCTATACAATAACAAAATAATCATCAAAATTGGTTAGCAACTGGCGAAGATATCAAGTAAGAAACATTAATAAAAATATATATAAATATGTTCATACAACCGAATTGAGAAGCTTCTCATTTTATGAAGTCGATTAAAAAAAGTGTTTAATCGTTAACTATCGCAGCAAAACACCTTGCTTTTGACACAAACCGGTCAACTGCTAAACTTGTCCTCACTCTGACCCTATTGTGCCTCGAGGGTACAATTTCCGCTCTGATAAATTGTTTATGCAAGTATTTTGGAGGTATTTTATTGTGTTTTCGTGCCGTCACCGGACGTCCGTACCCTGAACCCGGCATAATGTGAATCTGGGTAAAGGACTGATGCCTGATTTTTCTTGGACACTTTAATATTTTCACTGAAACTTGTGTATTACATTTTATGTATCCGCTTTTGCAGCATTTTCTGTACCCGCGACGGTTCAGAGACTTGCCCTTATTTCAGTAACTGAAAAAATTGAAAATGATCACGAGGAATAACCAGAGAAACTAATTGGAAATTAAAACGAAATTTATACTTAAATGACGTGCGTTAGTTAACAATAATGATGGGTGACTGGTCGGAGCAACGTGTGAACAGAGAGCTGGCTCTTATCTGGGTCAAAGTATTAGCATTGCCAATTGGCGTGGCAATGCAGCCAGTATCTTGGGAACTGGTGATCTGGATCAGTTGACCTATCTATAGATCGTTTACAATGATCTTGAGATATAGCTAGCTGCTTCATCTATAGTTTTTGGACATACCTCCTTGTACGTAAACATAGTATAAACTAAAGCCTCTCTTCCGGTAATTTACATACTTATTTTGATATCTAAACTGTAATAGATTATTTTTTTATGTATCCAAATCTTTTTGAACTTAATAAGGACATATTTTCAACCTATATACATATACTAGCTTCTGCCCACGGATTCGCCCGCGTGGTACCCAGATAAAAAGCAGCCTATGTGTTATTCTCATGTATGTATAAGCTATATTACTGTAAAGTTTCATCAAAATCCGTTGAATAGTTTTGCGTGAAAGAGTAACAAATATCCATCCTCACAAACTTTCGCGTTTTTAATATTACTAGCTTCTGCCCATGGCTTAGCCCGCGTGGTACCCAGAAAAAAAGTAGCTTATGTGTTATTCTGATGTATAAGCTATATTACTGTAAAGTTTAATCAAAATCCGTTCAGTAGTTTTTGCGTGAAATAGGAACAAACATCCATCCTGACAATCTTTGGCGTTTATAATTTAGTAGGAAGTAGTATAGGATAATAGGATGACTGATATTTCATAACCTTCCTTTAGCTTTGTCATTGTTGTGTAAAAACAAATCCTTCCCAAACAGTTGGAATTCATCAACTTCTCAAGTCTTAGGAGTTGGTACTAAATGCGCATTTTGTAAGCGAATAAACTGCCAAGTATGTGAGGACTTTGACATTCCGCGCCCAACAATCTGGGAAATTCTGAATCTTGCTATAAAGTTTTATGAATTTGAACGTGAAACGTGCGGTATACGACTTGCTCGCGTGTTACATTCTAGTCTCACGGCCTGCCCGGTTTGTGGTTTCACGGATGCTATATGATATATAGCACAGACAAATAGAAATGACGAGTTGAAATTGTATGTCTGTGAGAACATAAAAAAAATGCTGTACATTTTCACACAGCATCATCTAGCCCCAAAGTAAGCAGAGCTTGTGTTATGGGAACTACATGACTGATATTACTATTTATATATATTTTTTAAATACATACATAATTATACATAGAAAATCCCCAGATTCCGAGAAAAATATTTTTGTAGATACAAACATTTTTCCCGCGGCGGGAATCGAACCCGCAACCTTCTCCGTCTCATGCCAGCCTTCGCCCATTGCGCAGTAGAGGCCGTTAACAACATAAGTCATACTACTATAAAATTTTATACAGTAACTGTACTTTTAATTGACAGTTTTAAGGTAACTAAGTATTTTAAAGGATCCTAGCTTGTTTATGATATACTAGCTTCTGCCCACAGCTTCGCCCGCGTGGTACCCGGATAAAAAGTAGCCTGGGTTATTCTGATGTATAAGCTATATTACTGTAAAGTTTCGTCAAAATACGTTCAGTATTTTTGGTGTGAAAGAGAAACAAACATCTATCCTCACAGACTTTCGCGTTTAAAAAATTAGTAGGATAGTAGGATGACTTATTAAAGTAACAATGTACATATATTTTCATTTAATCCTATTGTTATCTTCCATTATGTACATGTTTAAGTAGATACTATAAGGTAGTTTTTTTTTTTGTTTGGTTGTTTTCGGAGGAGAGCGCTTATATTCGCGATATAGTTTTAACTTCTGCGAATGTTACCGTTTCAAGTTTTTGTATTTTTGTTTTTGACCCAAATAAAATATGTTGATTTTTATATTATTTTCAGTTACCGTTATTCATTCCTACTCACCAACCCGAATGCGACATAAGAGGTTCGATTCCCGCTGCGGGACATGTGTTTGTATGTTCTATAGACATCTATAGATATTCGTTTCGGGTCTGAGTGTTTTGGTATTTCTGATATCCAATGGGCATCCTAGTGTGTGGGGGGGGGGGGGGGGTCTGAACTATTATGTGTCTGTATTTCAGGTATGTATTAACAGATTTTTAGTTAACAAGCTTATTTACAGAGCTATCCTAGTTACTCTCAACGATATAACCTATCTAAGAACTAACCTTGAAATCATCCTATCCTACTAGAATTATAAACGCGAAAGTTTATGAGGATGTTTGTTCCTCTTTCATGCAAAAACTACTGAATGGATTTTGATGAAACTTTACAGTAATATAGCTTATACATAGGCTACTTGTTATCCGGGTACCACGTGGGCGAAGCCGTGGGTTGAAGTTAGTAAGAGAATACTTATGTTTGTATAGACAAATGCCGGCCGCAATTCCTTTTATCGGGAGTTTTGGGAGAGTACCTTACGCTGTGTTATCCAGTTTGAGAAAATTCCAATGGGATTCAATCGCTGAACCACTCTGTGTGTATTAACATTGACACACAGTTCCTAACTAGAATGCCACTGAGTTCAACGGAATCTGACTAGATCAGAAAATTAAATAATCACACGTGACCCTAGGGGATTATTCCCAGCACGTCCAAAATTCTACATTTATGCCAACTCCTGTATAATATACGAGGCGACTGCGGCTGCACTTTGGTGCATACAAATTAGTTGGTTCCATATTGCTGACAAAGTTCAGAAGATGACACCATTTTAGAGATATTGCAATTGCACAGAATGTTTCAGTATTTTTATAGGAAGATTCCTATATAGATATACAGGGATACACTCTGTACAGATATACAGGGTGGCTAACAAGTATATTGGTCTTACACTTTCAACACCGAGAAATTATATAACACAAGGCACGTTATACATTAATTGTCAATTTTAAAATTAAAAAACGTCATTTTTGAAGAACCATACTGCAGTCACTTGGTAAAACCTCTAAAGGGAGATCATTTCACAACCTGAGTGTTGCTTGAGAAAGTTCCACAATAACTGCACGATGCTATTACATGGCTTTAAGGTGATAGGATGAGTTCCCTGACAATGATAGAAAGTAGCTGTAGCCATCATATAAAATAATTCCTCAGAACAAAACCCATTATACAAGCAGTAAAGTACACTTAAAGAGGCAAAGTCTCTCAGCAGACTTAAGGTCTCGGTTGAACGCACGATTATAATTAATCGTTTTAAAAATAGATGGCGCTAGTAAAAGTGACCAATTCGTAGAACGTGCCATCGAAGTGTTTTGCCATCTTGCCTATATTACTTGAGTTAATATGAAACTACTAAGTTCAAGGGTGCATTCGTTTTCTTTCGATATTCCTCCCTGTACAGAAGTTCAGTAGCCTAGATCTAAACATTTGGTCCTTCGAGCCGGATAATAACGCTCATGAGTTTAGACATTGTTAATAAATTCTTAATGTACGTCTTTGGACCAAGACAAAAGATCCAAGCTGGTATCACTAATGAATTTTCAATTTGTTTGCTCTTAACACGTGCTCGAAGCGGTGTAGGAATCTATTGTCTATTGTGGATGTGCAAAATGCGGGACGTGTGCCAAATATAATGTTCGGACTAACTATCCTCAAAAATATAAGCAATAAGTATATATCTACAACAATATACCTACACACACACACACACACACACACACATACACACACACACACACACACGCATACACACACACACACCACTACGTACATTTTCTTGTTTGGGCAAAGAACCTTAACCTCCCTCTTCAGTTGTGCAAATCCTAGCACTATCTTAAGCACTTGATTATTGTTTTTTTATTTGTTTTTTGCTTAGCTTTATTTTTATCAAGTACCTATCTTGATATTCTACCTAACCTCGCTTGTTTTCTCCATTAAATACTACTTAGTAAGATACAGGCTAGCCCTAGTGCGGAATCCATTGTAATAATTGTAAACAGTATTTAGTAGGTATATTGAGAACTAAATTATTTTGTATTTTTTTGTATCTGAGTATGTCCATCATGGGGAATATAGTCTTGAGCGTGTTCGAGAGGAAAAATCCACATGGAACCCACAGCCTCCGTATTGAAAGTCAGAGTAACAACATGGTTGAAATAACCAGCGTATTTAATGAATTGAGTGCGCCATTATAGGCAACTTTCTTTCGATTTCCTTTTTTTTTTGACGACCTCTGGGGTGCAGTGGGCAAAGGCCCGCCTGAGACGCAGATGGTTGCGGGTTCGATTCCCGCCGCGAGACAAATGTTTGTATCATCTGCGAATATTTGTCTCTGGTCTGGGTGTTTTCTATGTATAAATGTATGAATTTACAAAAAAAAACAAATTAAGTAGTATATCAGTCATATAGATCTCATAATACAAGCTCTTCTAAGTTAGGGGCTAGATGATGCTGTGTGAAAATGCCAAGCATTATTTATTATTATTATTTATTTATTTATTGTACAGTAAATAAAATTCCTTTCTTCGTAAATAACTACTAACAAGGAAAGAATTGTATTTCAATACAAAGATTAAGTTAGTTAGAACTCGTTAGTGCGGGCAAGGGTGTAATTGACACATACGGATGAAAAATACGGCGAATTTTCTAACAAAAGTTATTGCTAAATTTACACAAACTAAAAAACAGGAACGACGAAGGTCTACCTCGAGGTTAAATTATGTTTTACGACAAGTAATTTTAGTTTCGTCATACAGTCAGTGTATAAAGTGTATGGCTGTCCTCAGAAAAATAAAGAAGTATTTTTTTTAACAGGTTTTACTAATTTTCTGCATTCATTTGCCTCGGGTCTGGGTGTTTTTCTATGTATAATGTGTATGTATTTAAAAAAAAGTACATAAGTAGTATATCAGTCATGTAGTTCCCATAATACAAGCTCTGCTTAGTTTGGGGCTAGATGATGCTGTGTGAAAATGTCCAGCATTATTTATTTATTTTTAATATGTTGTTTCAAGTTTGATAGGTTACAATTGTAACCTATGCAGTGTGTGTGTAGTGTTTTTGTAAGTGTAGTGTAAGTGTGTATCAGTTTAGTATAGTGGTTTCAAGTGAACGCTTTTTCAACTTGCCTTTTCCACTTTCAATAAACCTCGCATCTATTCTTTGGCATTGAAGAATATATGCTATTATTGATCATCAGATTATTGTTGTTGGATTTCCTAATTCAATGTGAATTGAAATGTTTATTGTTTTTCAAGCGAAGACGCGGCCTACGCCTTATAGTAAATACTTTTTTACTTTTACACTCATTTTAACTTTTTGAAATAAATGATGCTTGAACGGCGTGCACTTTCATTTAATTGGTTTTGAGATGTGCCTTATTTGTAATTTATTTTTATTTGATAAGTGTCGAAACATTGTATGCAATAAAGAAAAGGCAAGTTAAAATTTAATTAAATTATTTTGCGGACAAAATATAAGCCAGTGTGTCCCACTTCAGATTAATTGAACAAGATGGTGGGCCGCATAACAACAGTCCTAATTGGACCATTATTTTTTTCCGCTCAAGTACCTACTTTCATATAAATATTTTAAGAACCTCCGTGTCTCGGCAAGTGATTTCCTGAGACGCAATAAGTGCGGGTTCTATTCCCGCAGAACTAAGTCTTGTGTGATCTGCAAATTTTCGTTCGTGCGCGTTGTGGTACCATGTGGTACTCATAGTTTCTAATATCTGATCACAATCCTATTCCCATTCCACAATTAGGATACATGACTATGTGACTAAATACATAGTCATGTCCCCACTATGTCATGACTATTTATGGGACTGTTTTTACCGTTTACAGTTTGAGCAGTATAATGCTGTATAAAATAATGCTGAACATTTTGCACACATCATCATCTAGTCCCAAACTAAGCAGAGCTTAGTTTGGGACTACATGACTGATATACTACTTATATACTTTTTTTTTTGTTTTACATAGAAACACCCAGACCCGAAACAAACATTTGCAAATCATACAAACATTTGTCTCGCAGCGGGAATCGAACCCGGAACCTTCCACATCTCAGGCGGGCCTTCACCAACTGCGCTACAAAGGTCGTCAAGTATACATTTGATTAAGTAATTTTACAAGTGTTTTTTTTTACAAAATATGACATTAACTTTTATTTTAGCTAAAAATGCAGAACAGAGGGTTCTGTGAGGGAGTGAATTATTCTGATAGAATCTATCTAAGACCCACCCTACAGAATAGACCACCCTTGGAAAGATGTTAGTTAAAAGCATGGGTACCTAAAGTTTTATAATTTTACTGGTAATTAACCGTTATAATTAAATAAATAAGTAATTACTGCCTACTTTTTAAAAATTATGCGCAATGAAGGCTATTATTAATATATTTATTTATTATATCCATCCCTAGATAACAAAACAACCTCTGTGGCGCAGTGGGCGAAGGCCCGCCTGAGACGCAGAAGGTTGCGGGTTCAATTCCCGCCGCGGGACAAATGTTTGTATCAGCAAATATTTGTCTCGGGTCTGGGTGTTTTCTATGTATAATATGTATGTATTTACAAAAAAAAATGTATATAAGTAGTATATCAATCATATAGTTCCCATAACACAAGCTCTGCTTACTTTGGGGCTAGATGATGCTGTGTGAATATGTCCAGCATTATTATTTATTATTATTATTATTATTAAAAATTGCAATTCAATCGGACTAGCCGTTGAGCTGATAAACAGTACTTAGCAGAAAAATAAAAAAGTTTGTGAATTTTCCATCCATTTATTAAACTGAAAGCTTCTGTAAAAATATATGAAGAGAAAACATTTAAAAATTCCTAAACCAACAGAATATTATTATTTACTTCCAATAAAAACTCGTGAATATAATTCATTTTTTCCAGCTTCCCATCAATAGTTTTATCTCGTTGACTCAACCACTGAATAAATACCAACACTCCATACATTTTTCATTATAATGTAAATACCAGTGTATGAATAATCCGTCACTCTGATTGGAAAAAACGGCGAGTGAACTATTTTTTATTGGATTCGGGTTTTGTAGTTGAAAATTCCGGCTATCCCGGCTATTAATTGAGATTTACCGAAACCTAAAGACGCGAGCTTGTTCTTTTTTTTTTATTTGACCTACAGTCACGTACCTCCAAATATGGCGACACAGTTATAAACAGAAGTTTGTATTTTCTATGAAATAGACCCCTTCTGCAAATAAATTGATTATTTGCTAGAAGGATGTCTACACGTCTTAAATATTTTATTTTAATATTTTACAATTCCAAGTCCTTATTCCGAATCGGAAGTCAGACTCCTTCCTAGAAACCTAGTTCGTACTGTCATTTCGCAAGATTTATCCTAAGTAATGGTTTTCAAGTCTGAGGGTGCTAACAGACAGACTTTATTGGTCCTTTCAGACGGACTGCACTTTTTATTGCTGTCTCATCGGACTAGTTAAAATCGCCTCCCCTTCACGAGACTGACAGGTTGCTGATCTCAGGGGTGTAGGCGTTTCGTGACGTCCAACTTTGCTTTTTTTATATTTAAACTATTTATTTATTGTAAACTAGCTTCTGCCCATGGCTTCGCCCGCGTGGGACCGGGATAAAAAGTAGCCTATGTGTTATTCTGATGTATAAGCTATATTAATGTAAAGTTTCATCATAATCCGTTCAGTAATTTTTGCGTGAAAGAGTAACAAACATCCATCCTCAAAAACTTTCACGTTTATAATATCAGTAGGATGTGATACGATAACTGATCTCTTATTATATTCAACCATATTTTTTTCTCTGTTTTGAAGAAATAATTTTAATTTGTCAGAACTTGTTTGTTTGTGCTTGTACTGGTTTAAGTCATTGAAGAAATAATTTTAATTTGTCAGAACTTGTTTGTTTGCGCTTGTACTGTATCTTTAAATGTATTGCAATCCATAAAAAAAATCAACTAAGCGCTTAGACACGCTTATCCTTTTTTTAACATGTAACTTGAGTAAAGTCATATGCAGTCTTATGCAACTTATCAGTATGCAGTCCGTGTAAAGAAGCCCATGGGTTCCGTTTGTAAGCACCCTGAGTAATAGTTTTCTCAATTCTGAGTTATTCACTTCAGAGGCAGCTTTTCTATGTGATTTAATGTAGAATAGATTTAAGAATCCTACACATGGTTGGTACTGTGGTCGGGGGCATAGTTTTTTGGCCACCTGATTACTACAACTTAGAACTACATATTTTCAAATTGAGAATGATGGGATAGCCGATGCAGTAGGTATTAATTATAAAATTTTCAAACTAGCGATTATATGATTCGATTGTTCCGGATTTTACCGAAATCCTAAAGTGTTTCGAAGCACAGAACTGCTCCGATCTAAGCGCCACTATCGGTAACCTATCGAAATGGTGGCCTGTCAGAAAGTTGCTTAACCAAATTATTAGTTATGTAAGTTGAATATTGTATTATTAAAAAAAAATATTCAAGTAGTATATCAATCATGTAGTTCCTATAACACAAGCTCTGCTTACTTTGGGCTAGATGATGCTGTGTGAAAAATGTCCAGCAATATTTTTTTATTTATTAACATATTTCTGACCCCAAATAGGTAAGTTATACCAGTACTATTAATATTTTAGTGTTCTTATATGAACTTAATCGGGTTTTTAATTATGTAGGGGGGTTTCTGGTTTCTGGAAGTTGAGTAAAATTGGTACTTTGTGAGATTTTACATGGATGACAAACTGCCGTGACGAGTAGTGCCAAAATCAAAAGACTCAAGACAAAGATCAGTGAAGGCATCGACTTAGTTTCGATTCATTTCAAGAGTCTTCATCAGGGTGAGCGATCGCGACGCTTTCCCTCTGCGTCACTAACTCAGACCATGGTACTGGGCCGTACATATTTTTTTTGTTTATCGGATACTAAACGAAAGAAACGATTTTGATTAAGTTTTTTTTTGTTTAAAAATGTTTCTTTGAAGATGATATACATACAAACATACATACATACATATCCTACTAATATTATAAACGCGAAAGTTGTGAGGATGGATGTTTGTTACTCTTTCACGCAAAAACTAATGAACGGATTTTGATGAAATTTTACAATAATATAGCTTATACATCAGAATAACACATAGACTACTTTTTATCCGGGTACCACGCGGGCGAAGCCGTCGGCAGAAGCTACTCTACATAAAATACTCTTTTAGATTGGAGGTTTTTGTTACATAGATGGCTTACCCATCCATCTTCATTCTCAGAGCTATGTCGGTATATTGAAGCTGAAATTCTTATATGCTCAAGAATCAACCCCATTATTTGTTGGTACTATCCAGTTATAAATGATATTCCCTCACAGTAGAGGGAACTATTAATTTATCCTTGTCTACACATTAATTCCAGACTTTAGTGTTTACGGATAAGGGGTGTTTGCACTGAGGTAAGACTATAATTTGATCAAGCGAGCAAAGCGAGTTAGATCTTTGACTTAAGTTGGAGGAATCGACATTTTATGTGTGGTAATATTATTTACTAGCCTCTGTCCACGGCTTCGCCCGCGTGATACCCGAATAAAAAGTAGTCTATGTGTTATTCTGATGTATAAGCTATATTACTGTAAAGTTTTATCAAAATCCGTTCAGTATTTTTTGCGAGAAAGAGAAACAAACATCCATCCTCACAAACTTTCGCATTTATAATATTAGTAGGATCCTTAGACTTATGTGTCCGAAGATAACTATCGAATGGTGTATAAATTAATAATGCTAGACATTTTTCACACAGCATCGTCTAGCCCCAAACTAAGCAGAGCTTGTATTATGGAAACTACATGACTGATACACTGCTTATATACTTTTTTGTAAATACATACATATTATAAATTTAAGGATAGTTATATTAAGAGTTAGGAGCCATTTGACCTCTACTTAGTATCGTGATGGGTCTGATTAGGTACTGAATATAACCTACTCATATTTTCCCGTTTTACAAAATCAATAATCGAATTTGCAATAGTTTTTGAAAAACAAATACCTACCCAGGTTTTGTTTGCAAAAAAATACATGATTTAATTCGAGGATGTCCATTAAATAGGGTTTCAGGTTGTGAGCGTGTTTATTTTTTTGTTCACATTGACAAGTGGATATAAACTAACCACAGTCCTTAAATGTTTATTTAATTTTGCAGTTGGCTCTCATTTTATTTCGTGAGTTCTGGTTTATTTATGAACAGTGTCTATTGAGTTTTGTAATTTAATTCAATTTGTTGTTTATTGAGAATGATTTAGTATGAAATTCTCTGAAAATTTTAATTCTGAGCTTACTTCTTCACTTGTTTTATAACTTTCTCAATAGACCATTATTGGTTTTTGATATTAATCAGAAAATAATTTTCTATTGACTGGATTTCGCTGAAATGTCGATATTATAAATTTTGGTAAGTAGAATAAATTATACGATGAAAAAAGTTGACAGATAACCGAAAGCTATACATACCTATCCTACTAATATTATAAACGTGAAAGTTTGTGAGGATGGATGTTTGTTACTCTTTCGCGCAAAAACTCATCATCGGATTTTAATAAAAACTTTACAGTAATATAGCTTATACATCAGAATAACACAAGCTACTTTTCATCCGGGTACCATGCGGGCGAAGCCGTGAGCAGAAGCTATTATCGTATAATATTAAGTTATGGAGTGATTAAAAAAAAAAGGGTTTAGTGTTTGTGTTGTATAATGTTACAGAGATCCCACTCGCACTTGGACGTTTTTAACTCCCTTATTATTAAGCTTGACTTGTTACCAACTAACTGAAAAACAAATAAACAATGTAATCTTATCTTGAAACTCAATTTTAACCTACTTCCTATCTACTTTACTTTTAATTATTATCATATCGATCAAAGTTTATAAATTAAACTTTGGTTGTAGTTCGGATGACAATACTATAATTTGGTATCTTGGAGCTGATCTGAAGATGAAGCTAGAAGGTGGATCAAAGTCAAAGTTCATTGAAATCACAAGGATCATATAGAAACGTCAACTTAAAAACTACGTGAATTTAAAATTTGAATGTGAATTTACGCCGGTTCCTCGCGCGCGACTAAGTATAGAAGAATCAGGCAAGAAACTCTGCTTGTTTATTTTTTGATGATCCTTTATTCAGCTTTAGTGTGGTGCCAATCGAACGAGGTGAATTCATTTATAGAAAAAGAGTGCTACTCAAAGAATTAAATAAAGTCTAAAAAGTATCAACCAAAGTTCTCAAGACAACACACGATTCGCTTTATAATGTAATGCTTAACCTATTTAAAAAAAATATGTGATACGCAATTTGACAAAAGCTAACAAGGGAACGGAGTGACGACATCGGGCAATGCAGTTTTATATAGTGTGGATAGTGGAACTCTTCAGTGGCTACTAGTAAGCCCCTCCAATTTTGGCTTATATTTTTCGTTTTGACATTTGTCGTTTTAAGTCCAATAGATTGGGCTTGGTAACGAGAGTCCAACATATTATTTTATATTATACAGTCTCATCAATAACCAATGACATCTACCTATAATTTGAGGTAAGACTACGAATACCTACCAACGTAATGTCCTTACTGCATTTAGTTTATTAAGTTCTGTGGCGTTGAGGGAATTCAGAACTTTTCCCACAGTTGGTTAAAAACAGTAGGTAAGTAACTAGGAATTCTATGCTGTGCGCCGTTTCAGTGATGTTTGGCAGTCTTGAGCTTGGTATCAGCTTTATATATTACTAGATTCTGCCCACGGCTTCGCCCGCTTAGTACCCGGATAAAAAGCTTATGTGTATTTCTGATGTCTAAGGTATGTTACTATAAAGTTTCATCAAAATCCGTTACGTAGTTTTTGCGTGAAAGAGTAACAAGCTATTCTACCAAACTTTCGCGTTTGTAATATTAATAGGAATGGGAGTTTGATGAGTATTTAAAATCCTCTTAAGTAAAATCATGATTTGATTAATAGCCAAAAAACCTTGATTAGTACAAACATTACGATATTTATTATAACCCTACGATTTTTACGTACCCTACGTAACAAATATTCTCTTCTACATGAGGAGAGAAGAATCATGTTACTTACAAGAAAAGTGTACAATGACCTAAAATATGAACAATGACTTTCTAAATATAGTCCTATCGCTACAAGTATAAAACTGTTTTGTCCTATTTTAATATATCGTTTTTTTTACATATATACCTGTTTTTAAATAGGTATATAAATGTGGTTGGAAATAAGAGCAGTCCAAAGAAAAGATGAATCGATTGTCTGAAATATGATAAAAGAAAAAACGGAGTACAGAGATGACGGTTGATAAAGGAGAGTCGAAGAAAAAAACATGTGCCAATCCCACGTGATGTGGAACAAGGAGCAAGAAGATGTTAAATATCTTTAACGTTATAAAATTAAAATACAGTTGTTCACCCACTGTAGGCATTACACAGTTCTATATACTGTGTCACAAGTGGTCATTAACGGTGGTCTTGTCCCATTATGGCGAAAGTTAGTTGAGATGGTAAGAGATTAGATTTACTTCTTATTTCGTCAATGTTTAGTAGAATTATTATTTGTAAATAATTTCAAAATAAACGTTTTTAGAAATTGTAAATTGGAATTACTTGTAAATCAAAATGATCTGGTCAAACACAGGTCTCTTAATCCATGAGAAGTTCCGACGCAATGCCAATATTCAGCTCAGTTACTTAGGTGGGTGACAGTATCGGCGGGCACGATGAGCTGTCGATGCCGTCAAGAATTTTCGCAGGTTCAGTTGACATATAAACTCCGATGCACTGCCGTTCATTTTCGAGCCTTTGCAGTATATTTTTGAAACGGGTACCTAAAATATATAAAATACTATCAAACTCATTTTCAGACGGTGGCAGCTAATTTCCTGTTAGCACTCTGTTGCACTCTGCCTGGGACATAAAAAGCTTTGGTAAAACAGAATTTAATATAAGTAAAATAATTATCATCTTGCAAAAAGACTAGGCATGTTTTTCGTCATCTATTCGAGAAGCGCTCTCTAGAAAATAAAACCTATCGAAAACCCACCCTTAAATTTATACAAATCAATTCAAATAAGCCGTTCCTGTGATAAATGGTAAAAAAATGAACAAATATATACAAAAAAAAAATATTATGGCAAACGCATGCGGACTCCATACGTCGCTGGTGAAATTTGTTCTCTTAGACATTTTTTTTCATATACGATTTTTTCCCTCCGTATCCTAAGATCCTAAAAGCAAATTGACCTTATAGTAACATCAAGCTTTTTACACTCAATACATTTATTGCTTTCATATGGTAGGTACATAGATGGTTTTTATAGGTAGGTATTTCACATGAACTCTGTCATGGTATAGCAACAGATATGTAGGCAAGAGGTTTTGCGTAGCAAAACTAGAAGGTATGATAAAATAAACTTAAGTAAATAGGCAATGTATCAATGTTTGGAATAAAATAATAAAATAATTAAGTAGGTTTTTTGTTAGAATTTAAGTCAAGATAGGTACTTTTTTCACATGTTTTTAAAGCAATCTTGCTATGTTTTTTGTGTTTTATTTGGAGAGTACCTCTTTGACGATCTCTGCGGCGCAGTGGGCGAAGTCCCGCCTGAGACGCAGAAGTTTACGGGTACGATTCCCGCCGCTTTACAAATTTTTCTATCTGCAAATATTTGTCTCGGGATTTGATTGTTTTCTATGTATGATATGTATTTACAAATAAAAAATGTATATAAGTAGTATATCAGTAATGTAGTTCCCGTAACACAGGCTCTGCTTACTTTGGGGCTAGATGATGCCCCAAAGTAAGATGAAAATGTGCAGAATTATTTATTTATTTATAATGCTCTTAACTGATTAGCTATTTTTCGTTGTTTCAATGTGTTATAATTTATCAAAGTCAACAAACACACGAAACGATTCCTATTATCCTACCTCAACTTTTTAGGCCTCGAGAAGCATATGGGTTGAAAGTTTGACCTCCATACATGGCGTGATAAATCGTCCATGTTTGTTAACAAGTGTTTTAGGCCGCAAAGCGAAAATTATCATGTTCCCTGTTTATGACGACAAAGTTTCGCTATATTATTTGGACTAATTTTTCATGACGGAAAAATAAAAACTCAATGTTATAACGAAAACGAATCATATTGAATTCAGTGAGAGTTTGAAATGTAGTGTACGTTTTTTGGTATTGATTTTTTACTAAGAATTGGTAAACGGCAGCCTCTTCTATCTCTGTTGTAGTGTAAACTTACTTTGTTGGTTACTGAAAATAGAAAGTCATAGCTGTCATTAAAATTTATGTTTCTCTTGAGGTTTTTGTAAATTAATTTATTTAATCCATCCTACTAGTTTATCATAACAGGAACAAAATCTGTAATAAATAATTTAATGTAGTAAATCTGTACTTTGTAAATCCATACTGATAAATTTATTAGTAATTAGTTTCAAATAAATGATTTAGGTACCTATGTACCTATAAATCAACAGTATAAACATTTCTAGACTACAATCAAAACCATATAAACTTCACAACAGACAAACAAACGAACAATCCCTCAAACATATTCGCGATGCCAACACGACATAACTAATAAAACTGAGTGATTAAAATCGTGGATTAAAAAGCAAGCAGGTGCTTACTGAGCGAACTTATTATACTAATATAATTTACTGTAATGTTTTTGAACGGATTGTGTGGCAGGAAAGAATGAAATGACAGGGAGGGATGAGAAGGGTGAGTGAATGAGTGATTTTTGCTGAAGACGTGATAGCTAATTGACAGATAAAAATAAGAATAACCTTTTAATTGCACACCAAATAAAAAACAAGAATTCATAAACATACGAGGTAAAATTAGGTGGTTTTATCGCTAAAAGTGATTTCTTCCAGACCCATTAGATGGACACTATAAAATAGCATTTAAATATATCCTACTTACTATTATACATCCTACTACAATTATAAACGCGAAAGTTTGTGAGGATGGATGTTTGTTACTCTTTCACGCTAAAACTACTGAACGGATTGTGATGGAACCTTACATTAATAGCTTATATATGTTTATCAGAATGACACATAGGCTACTTTTAAACCGAGTACCACGCAAGCGAAGCCGTGAGCAGATGCTAGTATGTACATAATATAATGTTAATGCAAATGCGTGCAGAAGTGTAAAAATAAGAAGACATTTGTGAAAAAGGTCATATTTTACCCCGCCCTCGTATAGTGAAATTATCGTTACCCTCCTTTATTTCCTCCCTCCTATCCTTCATTTACCAATCCTACAAAAACATCACATTTTAACTTATAAGATTATTTCCTATTCTTTTGCGTCTTTCGGTTCGTGGTTGTACTCGAGAACCATTGTACCCCAATGACGTCGGTTCTAAGAGCTAATGGATCCTCATATCTTAAACATTCTTCACCAACAAAGTACAGCTCTAGACTATGTTGCAAGCCGCTCTCAAATCTACGATGCACGAACTTTGCTGGAATCTTTGCGGAGAGAAGATATTGAAACACAACTGGAAACGACAGAATATATTGAAAATCCAAGGGTCTAGACAAATAGACATAGACATAAAGAGGGAGCGCAGGGCGTTGGCCGTCTGATGCAATATTGCGGCTCGCAGGTTTGCTCGCAGTGAAGTGACGCTTTTTAAAGTCGTCACTTTACACAAGCAGCCTGTGGGTTGCATATACAAAAAGGGCGTAAAACGCTCTGCGTGTTCAGTATAATAATAGTTTTAGAGTGCTGATGGGGTTGCCGCATTTCTGCAGCGCGTCAGGCATGTTCTGCGAGACGCATACTGACGGCTTCCACGCCATCATGAGAAAGCGTTGTGCGTCGCTTTTGAAACGCTTGCGCGGCAGCCGGCAGTCCCAACACCATTCTAAGCACACTGGCTTATGGGACTCGTAACTTGTACAGGCGCTGCTGCCCCAGTCACGGACGGTCCTAACCGTTCATGTACGAGCTTGCATTTTATCGGTGTTGTCTCTGTGTGTGTCGTTTTAATTTTATAATAATATCCATTCTACCTTATTCTAGTAATTTTTCAGTCGCTCAGCGAGCTATGGAAAGAGCTATGCTCGGAGTTTCTCTGAAGGATAGGATTCATAACGAATACATCCCTCAGAGATCCAAAGTTATCGACATAGCTCAACGAATTAGCAAGCTGAAGTGGCAGTGGGCCGGTCATATCTCGCGAAGAACCGATAACCGCTGGGGTAAACGTGTTCTTGAGTGGAGACCGCGACTCGGCAAACGTAGTGTAGGACAGGTCGGATGACGATCTGCGAAAGACTGCAGAAAAGTAAGCGTGAGGTATTTGTCTAGACCCCTGGTAGGATTACCTACAAACAAAGTTGTCTGTTGGATTCGGTATCATCCTCACTTTGCAGTTTGGCCTGGCCAGAGATCTGGGCATATCTTCGTTTGTTGTAGACAGACAAGACCTTTGCGATTTTAGGTCATTATAGGCCAAGGTGCGTGTGGAGGTAAGGACCTTATTGTCTAAATTCTATCATACTGTAAAACACGAATTACTTATATGCTGATTGGATGTTTCTTCTTTATTGTTATACTACCTTCTGCCCACGGCTTTTCCCGCATGGTACCCGGATAAAAAGTAGCCATGTGTTATTCTGATGTAGAAGCTATATTACTGTGAAGTTTCATCAAAATCCGTTCATTACTTTTCGCGTGAAAGAGTAACAAACATCCATCCCCACAAATTATCGCGTTTATAATATTAGTAGGATATGCCGTATCTAGAAATGCCACTCAACAATTTCGCCGAAGTTTCTGGTGCATTTTAATGTCTCTAAATAACGCAGACACTTCAACCCTGCGGCTGTAAAGATATGAAATTATTTTTTTATTTTCTCACATACTCGTAGTTAAACAAATGTTTTAGTATTTTTGCTAACCTTGATCTGAATGTAGTCTCGAGGGAAGATTTAAAGGCTTCGACGTTGAAAAGAAGAATATGCATTGCGATATTTTTTACATTAATGTACATAGTTATATTATACAGGAAGCCGTATATTGGCCTCGTGGGCCGTACCCCCATTTCCAATCCGAACGTCGTAGGTCGTACTCGGTCGTATACGAATTTTCCCAATTTGCACACATGCACAAAACGGCGAAAGAAAACATAGTAAGGAATCCAATATACCCCTAGACCAGAAATTCGAAGGCATGTCCCATCAGTTAGTGTTCCAATAAGCGACGATAGGCTTGCAATTTACAAGGCTCATTATTTAGAAAACTTCCAACGCCATATTTTCAAATAACTTTATATTCCAAAACTAACTAAAGTAACTTTATATATATTTTTTCAGGTAAATTTTTATGACGACTCTGTGGCACAGTGGGCTCGCCTGAGACGCAGAAGGTTGCGGGTTCGATTCCCGCCGCCGGAAAAATGTTTGCATTTGTAAATATTATGTTCAGCACCAGGCTAACATGGGAACAGCTGTGAAAAACTTCCAGGAAGTCGGGTTTTCCTTGGAAAAGTCCCAAGCATTGAGGAGAAAGAACGATGCAAGTTTATCAATGAACTTCTAAACAAACCACTGATGCTTCAAGTACCTACCTATCCAAGGCTACAATAAAAATATTAAAAGTGTAAATATTTGTCTCAGGTTTTTTCTATGTAAAATAAATATGTATTGACAAAAAAAAATGTATATAAGTAGTATATTAGTCATAGTTCCCATAAAACAAGCTCTGCTTGGTTTGGGGCTATATGAAGCTGTGTGAAATATGTCCAAAAATGTCCAACATCAATTTATACATAATGTTAAACACATGCCTTTCCTAAAGGGGTAGACAGGAACCATGAATTTCCACTACTATGACCATCATCACATTTTTAAGCGAGCTCGTCGGATTAGATTACTTTTGACCTGGACTTTCTCCAGAACGTCAACGATTTGATCAATTGAAGTGCGCCATACATTCTTTAGATTCTAAAATAACATAATTAAGCTTATACAAGAATATAAAAGTCTCGACAGAGCTTACTTATTTGACCCTTTTGGGGTTGAGACTCTGGGTCCGTGGGGCCCGGCTCCCCACGGACCCAGAGTCTCAACCCCAAAAGGGTTTTCAAAATTTTTTCAGGGCGACTGGTCGAATCGACGCGTGACCAGAAAGCTGGCTCTTATCTGGGTCAACGCATTAGCATTACCATTCAGTGTGGCAATGCGGCCAGTATTTTGGGAACGCTTCCGTCTGGTAGTGATCTGGATCAGTTGAGCTATCTATAGATCGTTTGCAACGGTTTTTAGATGGCTAGCTGTTTCATCTGTATTTTTTGTATATACCTACTTGTAAATAGTTTTATGAATAAATATTAAGCTTATTTACTTTATTTTAAGGGATAATATCTAATTCTGTTATACCGCGGTATTAGAACTCCTGTGAATAATGAAACACCAATTATGATGAACATTACCGTGCGTACAATGTGGCAACACTGTAAGAAGAGAGTTAGGAGCGCGACTTTTTGTCGCGACAATAACAAACACTTTATTTCAATAAATTCTAATAACTTACCTACTAGCTTTGCCCGGAAGTAAGATTCGCTAGACTTATTACTTACTTATTTTTATCTTCGATTTTAATTTTATTCCCATAATTTTTACGTAACACAACACGCAACTTCAATTTTCTGTTCCGTTTTTCTAAACACACTTTAAACTATTCATTTGCCCACAGACTACTATAATAATATATTTTCCTTGTTTTCTCTATTTAATGTAATGTATGTACTGTGTTTATTTACCTTCCTACTTTGTTTACTCTTGATAATATTATAATTTAAATGGTAGTAGCCCAGGAGTTTTCCGCGTTTGTGAGGTCATCTTTCCTAGGCCCGGTCTGAAAATCAGCGCTGCTTCTCACTACTGTGCGAAGTAGCACTAAGCTGAGACAGGACCTGTTTAGCCTACACGGCACAGATGGGACTAATTAGCACAAAAACCTTCCCTTTATCACTATTTTTTTATTAAAATCTTAGGTATTTATAGTGTATATTTATCTATTTTTTAGTGTGTACCTGTCTTTCTGTGCTTTGTTGTTGCCAAATAAATAACTTTTTTTCTGTCTTTCTATTGGATACCGATGGGCTTGCAACCTGTCAGGTGGTATGCTAACTAGGTACTTGCAAAACGCGGGCATTAGCCAAACGTACCTCTGACTACCTTCTACTTGGTAAACCCAAAAAACTTTTCACTGAGTAGGTATGTATTTGACAATGTCCATCAAGTCGAGAGAGTGATAGTTTTTTGATTTTATTGAGTAATTAATATAACATGTTATGCTCTTTTATCTATTCTCATTTATAAATTATGACTGAAATTTGAAAAATATAAGTTTAAAAGGCTCGTTCAAATTAATGTTTAAATTTTAAATAGTTTTAAGTTTCAATTTTGCATGCTTTAAAAGTTGATTATGGAGGACACAATATTATTTTATAACGTCTAAGTCAAAGTCAAAGTCGAAATTCATTTATTCAATAAAATCTGCTTTTTAAAACATGTATTGCATCCATTTTTGAAAATCAAAATATTTCTATTTCTACAATTGTCGCACTTATCGCGATCTGCAACCAATCTAATTGAGATTTTCAAGTAGGGGGTAGTCAGAGACACATCCAAAAATAGCGCAAGATTGCAAGCCCATCACCGCTTTTTTAAACTCAAACCAATGGCACATACTTTAGAATTTTTGGCTTGCTGACGTTTCGGACACAATATTTTCGAACACTATCCGAACTAATTTTTAATTTTAATATTTTATTCACTGATGTTTCGGACACCAATAATAAAAGCTGTTTTGTACAGTCAGATACAACTTAAAACTGCCAATATATATCCAATGATACCTTAAACATATAAATCAGGCTAGCCGTTTGGATGATACGAGGTAATAAAGAATATTACAAATACAAATAATGTAGTCCGAGAAGCTGAGGCAGAAATAAAAGACCGAGGACTGGGTCTCGTTCAAAAATTACGAAATAAGAAAACTATATCGAAAAAGAAATCATTCCATGGGTGTGAAAAAGAACGCCTTATTTTATAAAATATATGAGCAAAAAAATTAATGTTGATAAAAATAATTGTTAGTCAAGTTTCTTCAGTTTTTTTTTAATTGTTTGATTCGATAGGTTTATTAGTAGAATATTGTGACAAATGCTGTGAAACCACTGTGACTGTTGTAGATATTTTTTGGCAATTGGGCATACCTTATAACAACGTTGTAAAATTCATTGGTGCACGACCGGTTTCGAACCCACGATCTTGGGATCGGAATTCGGGGTACAGCCCACTAGGCCATCATGGTCCTTTAATAAAGTTATACCAACTTATTGCCGAACTTTAAACAAAAGCTTATTCTAAATACAAAAATGTCTAAAAAACAGTCTGAACAGAAAAGTCGCTGATAAAAGTCGTGACTCCAAAAACTTCCTAACTTTACAAATTCATAAGTAACAAAGTTTGTACAAGGTAATCAATTTTGTGGCCTAGATTAGAATCAAAACCAACATTGTTTTAATTAGATCAAAATTATTCAGCTAATCGAATGGAACATCCCATTACGTAATTACCCAATTAGTTTTTAGCCACGAATCACAATTCAGCTGTTCAATATTATTATTAATTAAAATTCAGCTTATACAGCTTTTTGATTTTTAAATATGGTTAGCTGCGAGACCCAAACTAGGCGTGCAAGTCTGTATCTTGAGAATCTGGAGTACGAGTTATCCATAGTTCGTTTGACACAGTTAGCAATTGGGTAAATTTTGGGTAAAACATGCTTGGCAAAATTATAATAAAATAAAAAATAGATTCAAGTTGAAGAACAAGCAAATAGACAAATTATTAAAGTACCTAGGACAGTGTCAGATTTGTTTGGTTGTGTGGTGGGGTGTGTGCATGTGTGTGTGTGTGGGGGGGGGGGGGGGGGAGTGTGTATGAGTAATAGAATATGCAACACGTTCTAAAAATAATAATAAAAGCAAAGTAAAAGATAATTTTAAACATGAGTGAATACTTTAGTTTAATATACTCGTATGTGTCTCATTTCCATATTACTCGTAGTTTTGGATACCCACGATACAGAAAATAATAATAATAATATTTCCCGCAGGGCGCGCCTGTGGCGAGCGTTTGGTGCATGGCGACACCGCGGAGCCCCATTACTCCCTGGGGTCGACAGAGATCCCTGACCCTCGGCTTGCCTTAGCCGGCCGGTCGGAGGTGGAGGCGCAAGAGCGGAACCTATGCTCCAATGGTGGAAGTGATAAAGGCATAAAGCCGGGAGTAGCGTTTAGTGAAACTGCAGCACACCTCTCCACACCCTTTAGCCGTCCACACCAACGTTGCCTCTACGCTGCTTATCGTTGGCGGCACTTATGGGGCCCGTTTAGTGGACGGCAAGTCTTCACCTGCCTATGATTTGATTTGAATTTGAGTCAGAATTGGCAGATGCCGTTTCATCCTACATAGCCCAGCAACCATTACTTAAGCATTTCCTCCTGCAATAGTCCAGATTATCATCCAATATATCCAATAGTTTCATCATTCACCATCCACGAAAAACCGTTTTTTATATATTGTATTGTACAAAAAGGCCTCTTAGTGTTAGCTTCGGCTCCACTAATGCCTATAAAGGCTCCAGGTATAAGCCTGAGATTAAAAATAAATAAAGAGGAATAATTATAATATAATACTAATAATTTATTTTATTTCGGATAACATGATTAATGTAGGTACCTAATGTAGGGTCAGAATTATGTATGTGTCTGTTGGGTATTATTATTGAATCGGTTATATATTTTTATTATTAGGTAAGTATAAGTAAAAAATTACGCCCGCTTCAACATTAAAAAAAATATGGTATGCGCCATCTTTGATTTTGAAATGGATTTAATATCCATAATCAGCATCCTAAATTAGTCAAAACAATTGCTCGCATAGGTACAACGAATTTCATTTAACACCTTTTTTTTTGACTCACAGGAAAATGGCGGCAAAAGTGAAAAATTCTCATTACCTAGAAAATGGCTTACTGTTAAAAATTTACTGTTTTTTTACATTAAATAAAAATATGATCAAGTTATGATTATATTGTTCATAATATAATCATAACTTGGTCCTACTAAATTATATATATATACTTATTCCACCAAAGGTCGTGGTTTTTTTACGATACAGTTTGATTCATAAAATGCAACTTTCTTCAAACAAATCACATTATAACGCAGCTAAAATATGTAAACTACGTAATAAATAATCAGTCCCCACTTTTATATTTCGAAAATAAACAAAACTTTTACTAATATGTTGCACGCTCAATGCGTCGGTCACTGATCTTTGAAATGACACAAACTATTTCAATTTCCTTTATGTTATAGCTATTTTCACGGATTGGCTAAATCTCATTTTATTTTCTACAATCTTTATTTTGAAATAAAGCAAACGCACACGGTACCTCTGACGTATTAGTGGAGATAGAGAGCCATCCTGTTAATTAATTTTTGAACTTACAATTCTTTAGAAATAAAAAACCGCATACATACTATTTGTTGTATTTTTATTTGATTTTACGAGATTAATTTTACAAGCGCAAACGTTCATTGATGGAGATACGAGGCAAGAGAGAGCACCACAATATGCAACTGTCAAACTAAAATAGTGACATTGACAGTTATGACGGATGACACAATCGTGTTGTTTATTTTTCTTCAACAAATTCGTCTTTGGTTTCAAAATAGATGGTGAAAGTGTGAATGTTACCAACGGGAAAATTTAATTTCCAAGTAAAAACTTCTTGTTGTCCCCGAATGGGGTCAAAGATCGGGGGACAACTGATGTAACCGTATTTATTCGACTGTGATCTAAGCAATAATACTTCACTAATCAGTCAATCTCTTACAAAGAACCCGCATAAAAACGTTTTCCCTAAGAGTTTGTTTATTTGTATCTCCAAAAAGGTTTATCTGAGTAATAAATGTGTTTTATTTGGAATCTTTTTCTCTAAAAAACGATGTTTATTTTTTTTTGTAATTGCCTACAAAACCCCGTTAAAATGTAGGGTAGAGTTAATTTTGTCTCATAGAAAATTCTAGTCTTTTTAACCAAGTTGTCGCATAAAAAAACCAGTTACGTATTATAGTTCAATAGATAATCTGAGTAAATGTATTTTTTTCCAATATTTTTCTATAAAAAACGATATACCTATATTATTTTATATTGTCTACAAACCCCGTAAAAAAGTAGAGTAGAGATGTAACTAGTTTCGTTTAATTTTGTCTCATAGAAAATTCTAGACTTTTTAACCAGGTTGTCGCATAAAAAAGGCCAGTTACGTATTACAGTGCTTAAGATAAGAAGTTAGTTGTGTTTATTTTATAAAGTTTGTGCTTCTCTGCAAGCGTGGATAAACGGGGCGAAACAAACAATTGACTTTGATATTGTAATAGGTTTTATAAGTGACGACCTCTCTGACACAGTGGACTAAGGCCCGCCTGAGACGCAAAAGGTTGCAGGTTCGATTCCCGCCGTGGAACAGATGTTTTTATGATCTGCAAATAGTTTTAATATGCTAATGGGATCAAAAGGTATGTTGAGATGGTTTGGCCATATAGAAAGGATGGACGAAAGAAGATTAACAAAACAAGTATACAAGGCGAGCGTGAATGGGATAGTTGGAAGAGGAAAGTCTCGGCGAACGTACTCTCATGAAATTGGAGACATTCTAGAGAAAAGCCAGGTCAGAAGTACACTGAACTGCTGAGATTGTTTGAAGAATGTGATGAGGATGAATGAAGCAAGAGAGGTATGCCAGGATCGTAGCAAGTGGATATGTATGTATGTAAATATTTTTAAATAAAAAAAAAATATTAGAAACTAAAAAAATTGTATTTTTTAGTTACTTATAACCTAACAACCTTAACTAAGAAACAAAAAAGCTCTAGTCATAACCTTTTTAGATATAACTTAGATTACAATCGGATCAGCTATTTTAGAAAAAACTATTTAGCTATTTTAGCTATTTTAGAGAAATAAACTTGCTTCACGGATAAAGCAATGCTACTGTTTATTTCCAAAACAAAATCAAGTTCCAAGGGTTTGAAATCAGTTATGCACCAATAAATATTTCAATATTATACGCTTAGCACGTGCTTTAAACGGCGAAGGAAAACATCGTTAGGAGACCGGCTTGCCCAAGAACCAAAAATCGGAAGGCATGTGCCATTGTGTTTTCAATAAGCGGCGATCAGCGTACAACCTATCATGTGAAATCATAACTTCTTGCGAAACGCGGGTATGTACCAAATAAAATGTTTGGACGTGTCTCTGACTATCTACTTGGTAAGTGCTGAGTATGGATCTGAGGATCTCTATTATTGGGCTGAGAGTCGTGAGAGTTTTTTGTAATTTTGTTGATAGTATCGCTTTAACTGGTAACCCAGCCTTTATAAACAGCATAAATAAAAGCTGGCCTTAATAAGCAGTACAAGCAACTTTATACACATTTCCCTTAGCCTTTTTTTGCATCCTAAAGAGAACCAGGAAAGTACATCAATTTAACGAAAAACAACTATATTAATTCAGCTTTTCTGGACATTTGAAATTTGTATAAAGAACTATAAAAAGTAGCCTATATGTAATTCTAATGTATAAGCTGATCTAATGTATATTACTGTAAAGTTTCATAAAAATCCGTTCCTTAGTTTTTGCGTGAAAGAGTAACAAACATCCATCCTCACAAACTTTCGCGTTTATTATAGTGCTAGCATCTACCCACGGCTTTGCCCGCGTGGTATTCAGATAAAAAGTAGCCTATATGTTATTCTGATGTATACGCTATATCACTGAAAAGTTTCATCAAAATCCGTTCCGTAGTTTTTGCGTGAAAGAGTAACAAATATCCATCCTCACAAACTTTCACGTTTAAAAGTAGTAGGATATAACATTGTTCAACCTTGACACTCATTGTTTTTGCTTTCTATTCATACAAAATTCAACATCAAAGGCTCACCCGTATTTTCGCAATGTATTTCCGCACCAGCGTTTTCCCTCGCAAAAACAAAAGGCCAAACAATATCATAAAGTATAAGGAGCATGTGTCATAGGACACAGATAACTTTGTATTGCCAATACTAAGAGATAAACAGATGATGCTGGTACATCAGCGAGAAGGATACTGTGTTTGATACAAAAACAAGGAAATAAATTTAACATATCAAAATCACAAAATCTTTGCTCTCAATTCAGGATAAATAAATAATACTGATTTTTTTTTGACACAGCATTATCTAGCTCCAAACTAAGCAGAGCTTGTGTTATGGGAATTACATGACTGATATACTAAATACTGATATGTAAATACATAAATGTTATACATAGAAAACACCCAGACCGTAGACAAATATTTGCAGATCATACAAACATTTGTCTCGCGGCGGTAATTGAACCCGCAACCTTCCGCGCGTCAGGCGGACCTTCAAGATAAAGTTTGGTTTGTGAATATGAGCCGCAGATTTTAAGACACAAAGTACTTAGTTAACTATGTCAAAGTCAAAATGTCGAATCTGATAATGCCATTTGACATTTCCTGATACTTCTCACTTTTGACATTTCAGAAATTGTCTGTCACTTTGGACATTTCTTGTCACTGTGGACATGATCTGCTCAAGCAATATTACGTATTATGTATAGTATTGTACATTATGTGTGTCATGTGTTTTGCTTCTGTATTTGTGTTGTCCCTTTCTTTTCATGTATTTACATAAACTAAAATAATTAAAAAATAACTGTTCAAGTCTCTATTTTAAATCGGCCAAATTTCTGTAAACTCCTCTCCATCGTCTTATTCAAAGTACCAAAACTGATGTACAATTTGATGTTTTTATGATTTCTGTTACTGAATAAACTCTAACTTATCTTATCTTATCTGACGAGGTTAAGGGGGACGTTTTTTCATATTCATATTTATTGCTGTCATGTACAAAGTTTAGTATAGGTGTTAAAACAATGAACCCCGTTAGGGCGCTGCAACTTTGAGTTCGATTGTGTATGTTGATATTATTATGTAACTGTTTTTGTATCTGGTATTAATAATAAGAATGAAAAATAATTTAATTAATATAATAATTTGTCGTAAGGTTGAAGAAATCATAAAAGTCACTTATAAAAACTCACACACACCGAGAAGATGGGAGTATTAATGTGCAGATTCAAACAATCTTGGTATCAGTTTGATATTTTACTATTTCCTATCAGAAATTTAGCATAATAAAATAAAAAAAAAAATATTAAATAATGCTGGACATTTTTCACACAGCATCATCTAGATCAAAACTATACAGTTGTATTATGGAAACTACATTACTGATATACTAATAACTTTTTTTTAGGATATACCTAATACTGGCACCAAAACAGCGAAGTTGAGATTTGTGACTCATACCCATATGCATTTACTTAAGCCACAGGCTAACACATTATTCCGAGTACTTTTTTTTTTTGGTTCGGTAAACTGAGACATCTCTGGTGTTGCAAGCATCTTAAGGCTACGGTAACCACTTTCTAAAGGGTGTGCTGGATGCTTTTTTGGCACCTTGGTGGTATAAACAAAGAGATTAGGCTTGTAACAGATGTCTATAAAAATGACAGTACGGTCTTACGAGGCCTGCGGAGGATGAATTGCCCATACAAATGCAATACCAAAATCATTTGTAATTAGAGCTTATTTCCACCATATTATGCTATTATTTGTATTCGAATAGTATTTATCTAGGTACCTTGATATTTATATTTTCAAAATACTTACCTTAAATGAAATGTAAACGAATCGCATTTTGCATATTTTTACGTCATACATGAAATTTTTTCATCTTATTTAATTCGTATTAAAAACAACAATATCTTCAGTATAGTTTGATTAGGTATATAGCTTATATTATGTAGTTACAGAATAAAAACATGATGTGAAAAATACAACAAGTTTTCAGTCATCATTATTGGTATTACGGAACATCACAAATTCTGAACGGCCAATAGTGCTATCGCGCAAGCACGGGCGCGTCTGCAACAGCCAAAAAAAAGATGAGTGCTGTCCGCCGCATCCTTAAGACTGCGTCTTGTGTATAAACAGCTTTAAAGATGATGAATGAGTTCGCAACACATATCAAACTTTAAACTGAATTCCGATAAACTTAGTTCGCAATTAAACTTAAATTGATTTTGTTAGTTTCTGTATAGATAAGGGAACCTGTTGATCTATCTCTTGTAATGTTATGATGATCTCATTTGGTGTTGTGTCAGTCGGCTGAGCCGTAAAAAGTGCGGGTACGATTCCCGCTGCGGGATAAATGTTTGCAAGTCTTGCAGACATTTGTTCTGCGTCTGGGTGATGTGGTACCACGGTACTCGCAGTTCCTGATACCTAAGATACAGGGAATCCTAGTGTGAGGTCAAAATTATACAAGTGATCGTTGAGTGTTTATTTACAGAGTCTGTAATAATAGAAAGACCTATACAACAACAAAAAACACCTACTTACCCATCACAAAAGAAATAATGATGCCATAAAAATGTAGCAAATTAAGTTAAAGAAAGGTGAACAAGTTTTTTTAAGTTACGAAAGACTTGTAAGTTTAGAGAAAATACGGGTCTAGAGGTGCTGTAGGTGGACCATGATTCTGAAAATATCGGGATAAATTTCCTGAAACGACTGTATTATAAATATACGCAGAAGAACAACACAGTCATCATAGCCTTTGAATTTTCATTTTCCACGGATTGAAACGGGTCAATCGGCTTTGTTTAAAAGATTTGAAATAAAACGCAGCAGTCGGCTAGGACGCTGGAACTGCAGAAAAGTGACGTGGACTCGCCTTAAGTTTAGCCTAGATGCGACTCTGTCGATGCCCGCCCGTGCAACCCCCCCAGTTTGGTTGGAGCGCTCAGTGCGAGAATGACCTCAATTCTGTAGTATACTGACTAAACTAAATTTAAACTATTGCTCTCTTTTACTGATAGTGTATGCAAGAAAGAGATAGCAAGAATTTTTATGCTGTGTGCTGCTATCAAATCAGTTTACGTGCCGCTTTTCTTCGTGTTTATAGTCAGCATGTTTTGATATCATGACAAAATTTGTATTGAAAAATTAAATCTGACTAATTTGACAGCATTAAAATTGTAGCTATCTATTTCTTGCTTGCACTATCAGTAAAAGAGAGCGACAGTTTAAATTTAGTTTAGTCAGTGTACTACAGAATCGACGCTAATATCAAGAAGATAGTATTTATCAATTAAAAAAAAGGTACGAGTAGGTTATATTTTTATTCATATGAGAAAAACATGAGGTTTTTGTTGCATAATTAATTGATAATAATATTTAATAATTAACGCTTTGTTACAATGATAAGAACTAGATGATGTAAAGGTTCTTTTGAATTTGTATATTATATCAGGATTAATTTTCTAAAATGTCTGTGTTTTAAATACATGCAGTAAGTAGAACATTATTTTGAAGAGCTTATTTAATTAAGATTTTTCGGTCTAAGTGTAAAAGGTCCTATGATTTCGTAGATCTCTAAATCCTTGTGATTTATCATGTTTTCACCCGAATAAATCACAAGGATTAAAATTGTTCTAAAGATGGAACAGAAATATTTAAAACTAAACGAATTAAATTAAATGTTTATTATGAGAGAAGATTTTATTTATTTTCAAATAAATAAAATCTTAAATCGCAATAATAGAGTTACACATTTTTCACCAAATGTATAAATGAAAGGATATAAATGAAATCAGACTGAGTACCTTATATGATTATGATTCAATCATAATCATATTAGGAACTCAGTCAGATCAATTTAAGCTCTAAAAATTGTAACATGTCATATATTACAAAAATAGCTTATTATCAAGAAAAATGTTCTGTCAATCAGCTTTTCGGTTATTCTCTAATATTTCTAGGTATTTCAATAAATATTGTCCTTTCAAAAGTTTTTTTTAATATGTTAAATTATATTTAATTATATCGTTTTTGGCATTCTAGATAGAACAATTATATTTAGGTTTCTTAAACACCTATAACAATAGATCACGTGCTTTGATAAATAAATTATATTACTCCTTAATTAATTTAACTGCTTTTATAATATTCTTTCTAGGCAATATCAACAACTTAAGTTTTAGAAAGATCATCTCACTATGCGGCAAAAGCTTTTTGAATCTATTTCTGCTCGTTTTTTTATCCTCACAACATAATTATGTTGGTTTTTTAAAAAACAAGTTCTGTGAAATATTAATAGTTTGGTTTTATACGTCATTGCGGAAATACAAATTAGCATTAGAAACTAGTTTGTTACTCACAAAATTAACTACAAAACATTGTAATTTCGATATTACTAAAATCTCGCTAGATCATTCAGTTTTGTTTGTTTTATATAATTAATTTTAAGGTACTGATGCTATGAGCCTTATATTTGTATGAGTATTTTACAGTGTTTCTTAAAATAAATAATTATTTTCTGCCGCCATACCCTAATACTTAGTTAATTTGAGAGACTTAACTTTATTAACAGTAGATATTTATAACTAGTTTGCTTACGCAAAACCTCGGCCTGCCTACCTATCTGTTGCTATACCCTTAGACAGAGAGAGAGACAGGGTTCATGCGAGATACCTACCTATAAACACTATCTATGTACCTACCATGTACACGGGGGAGTCGAATCTGACATTGCCACAGTGAGCGTAGCCTGTCTGGCTCCTCCAGGAATAGGTTATTGCATCGACGTGAGCAGTAGCGTAGACGATGTAGCACCCCTACCACCAGTAGTTACTACAACGCTACGAACACAATCGCCCCCTCCACTCGCGCGCCTTTATAACCGCGCACAACGTGCGGCAGCGCGTAGTGCACGGCGCGACGCGGAAGGAGAAAGTCGCAACCACTCAACCTGATGAAGACTCTCGGAATGAGTCGAAACTTAGTCGGTGCCTTCACCGATAGTGCAGTACGTGAAAATTCCCGTTTTTACAATATTAATTTATTGTGTTTACATTAGTAATTATTTAAAATGCCTATTTCGTTGGGTAGCATATTTTACTAAAACAAACCCTTTAACTAAATAAAATAATGTAGTTGTGCAATAAAGATTTTTCTATCTATATAATTATATACTACATGGTCACACTGAAATCTCATCGCACAGCGCGAAGTTTCTTGAGAGCGACTGTCTTCAGGAAATTCAAACTGGCGAAAAATCCTCTCTCCTTTGTAATTAACAGTCCTAGGACGGTTCAGCGGCTTTCTTAGGTATCTTTTTTGTGTAGACTAGACTACCTAGTTTAAGATGTTATAAAATTACCCACGCAAGATATAATGAATAAGGATTTTTCTTCAGCCCTCAGCCCTCAGTCACTGTTGATTCAAAATTCTAGCGACCCATCCCCTAAACTTGGCAACATCTGTAAACAGGACATAGCTAGTGGGATCACATATAGGAGCGTCGCGTCTCGCTGCGCTGCTTGATACGACGCCGCGCAGATGCCACGCGCAGGCATGCCAAATAAGCAAGAGTTTCAATAACGATGGGCTTGCGACCTGTCACGTGGAATGCTAACTACTTGCAAAGACGTGGGCATGTCTAATGTAATGCTTAGATGTGCCCCTGACTACCCCGTACTTGGTAAGCTCAAAGATGTCAATCATGGAAAAAAATAGTTGCGAGCGTGTTAGTTTTTTGGTCACAAGTTAAAAAGAAGCTTAGAAGTGCAAAAATAATTTGTTTATCAAATTAAGCTCAAAAACATCGATAGATGATATGGTTGGAAGATAAAACCATAGAATACCAGTCACTTTTCCACGAAGACAGTAGAAAAGCTGAGTATTTTAAACTGTTATGAGTTAGACTCGCAAATAATTCACGAGAGAAGCTTCGAAGGAAACTTTCTGCTCATGATCACTACCAAAGTAAAAAATAAATAAAAGTTAATAATCACTTCTATAGTCTCTGCTGTCTGATCAAGGGAAAAGAGCTAGTGGATAGTGCACACCGAAGAAAACGAGACTTAAATATAAAACAATCCTTACCATTTGCATACCCGGCACAAAACTTTTGTTGAGTCAGCATTTTGGCGAAAAACACTGGATTGTTCCTTAAACAAGTCGCTTCGGAGACTTTTGGTAATTTCGCCTGCTGTAGCTGCACTGTTAGTTTATCAGTTTGGTCAAAACCCCATCCAACAACCTGGAATATAATATCATCTTACTTACTAACAAAATAACCAATATCAATTCTGCTATAATCTTCTGCAAGGAGCAGTGAATCCTTTCCTCACAATGATATGTAGAGTTATCTATCACGCGATACATTTTTAACATATTTCGATTATACGGTATAATTGTGATAACCTCTTTAATTCTAGCACTACGTCCTCGATAAGGAGGAATTTTATAGTTGATGCATTTTAGCAGTAAGAAGACTAACGACTACTCATATAAGTAATTCCAATGATACCGTTAAGGTTGGGGTCAGTGGATTGAAGTTGCAGTAAATTGTTTGCCATGTAACTCTTATGCCTGTGTGCATCAGTGGCTATTGACAATACTGATATAACGTAGGATGACCGTAAAAACCAGAGACATTGTTGAATCTAGTAAAAATAACTAAAAATCGTTACTGAGAACTGTATAAAGTCAAAGTCAATAGGTTTTTATTCGTTGAAATCACAAGGATCATATAGACAGTGATAAAATGTGCTGGTGATATATTTTTAGGTGTCACTGACTTCCGAAAAATTACACAGGTCACTGCGTAACTGAAGATAACGACTTCAAACGTTGGTTTCCCAATCGAGAAAAATCCCATCCACACTCACTGTTCCAATAATCTTTCCCGCAGGAAGTCTCTTGTAAGCATTCACGTCCCACAAGCAAGCTGGCTGGATGTAGTCGTTAAACACTGCTTCGGATTTCAGCTTCAATAATGCTATGTCGTTGTTAAGGAGTTTGAAGTCGAAACTCTCGTGGACTATGATTTCGTGGACCTGAAACAGAGCTTAAATTTATTATTAGATGGAAACTACACTTTCAATAATTTATTCATAATAATGAAGTTAAATAAAAAAAAACATTGCATTTAATTTCAACTATAATATTATTATTATGTCGGAACATCCTACTACCTACTAATATAAACGCTATAGTTTGTAAGGATGGATGTTTGTTACTCTTTACGCAAAAACTACTGAACGTATTTTGATGAGACTTTACAGTAATATAGCTCATACAACAAAATAACACAGGCTATTTTTTATCCATGTACTACGCGTGCGAAGCCGTAGGCATAAGCTAGTAAGCTATAATTATAATAAAATATTTAAGTTACTAATTAAATAATAAGTATAAACGTAATGTGGGTCACTTATATGGATCATTCAAAAATGTGTCCCAAATATTCTGATTTACGAAGACTAGAACTACGCCTCTAATCCGCTATATGCTGGCCAATTCCTCTGTAAGGCATACTGAGCCTCTTGATCAAATGAATTATTTTACTATCAAGTTTTAAAGACTACTGTACCACAGCTTAGATCATCAATCTACAGTAGAGAAAGTCACAAATGAAGAACGGTGACACAAAAAACGCAAGAGTAACAATCCTAGAAAATGCTGAATGATCGGTAGGAAACTCCACCTACGAATGTCTCCAAGATAACACGGTAACCTTTGTGATAATGCAACCCACGTACTGCAAGGTTATCTCTGTTGGACCAGTAACCAGATATAAACAGACCTGTCTTTCCTGAGTAGAAATATCACCACCGATCAAGTTGTATTTGCCCAGAACAACGTTCAGTACTCCCGTTGAGACGGGAACTCCTCTGATGGTGACGCAATGGCCAGCTAAAAAATATATTACTAAAATTAAATAATCAAATAATATCCTACTAATATTATAATCCCAAAAGTTTGTGAGGATGCATGTTTGTAACTCTTTCACGCAAAAAACTACTGAAGGGATTTTGATGAAACTTTACAGTAATATAGCTTATACATCAGAATAACATATAGGCTACTTTTTATCCGGGTACCACGCAGGCGAAGCCGTGGGCAGAAGCTAGTCCAATATAACGTGACTATCCGCTGCGTTGCATTCTCAAAGATCTTCGTACTGAGTTTGTATCTTAGGATTCATCATGTATACCTTATTTTTTTAACAATCGGTAATTTTGGGAAAAAGCTATCAACTAAAACGTTTGACCTTAGGTACGGCCCATTGTCGAGTATTTTTTAAAGTGATGTAAATAAACAGCAGACGTTTGGAGTGCCAACATGATGTTTCCAAATAAAAGCATCTGCTTAGACAATAATCTGAACAAATCTCTTCAATTAGATAACTCTTCTTTGAGGAAGAATTGTCCTTGAAGAATGGTTCCAACTTAAAAATAATATTACCTGTTAGGACCAAGGTCTTTGAAAGCAGAGTCCCTCCACATATATAGTTCAGACTAGCTCCATCAAGTCTATACAAAGCCACATGCCACGGCCAGTCTCCAGGCTTTGTAGATTGCCCGTTGACGATCAGTTCTGTGTAATCCACTTTACGTCTTCCGCAAGATTGATCTGGAGTGTTCTGACTGACTGAAGCTGAAGATTTGTAGCCTACTATGAGATCGTCTAAGTAACCCTGAAAATGTTATGAGGAATTATTTTAAGATATCACTGATGGTTATATCTTTCGGTCCTAAGCTGAGTACATATATGTGCGCATTACAAGTGCTCTCAAACAGAGAAGGTTACTGAATGCTAAATACAATTTGAAACATGGCAATGGAAAAACCATATAATAAGCTCTCAAACCGACAATCGCTGGAGGAAAGGACCTTGAATGGTGACCACGAATCAGATAACACAGTTGTAGGTCCTTCGACACCTCAGAGGTTGTGGCAAATCTGGGGATGGAGGTGGTCAAAGATCATTCGTCATGGCATTCGTTTGGGGAGACCTGTGTCCAGCAGTGGATTTCTAAACGTAGTTATTGATTATGATAATGATAAAAGTGGGCATGTTCCAAATATAATGACTATTGAACATCTTGTTATCTGATAAATTTTTGGGATATTATAAATTCTTGTTAAAGATATGAAGGTAGTTGTAAAAAAAATATCTCACAGTCTTTTTCAAATGTTCACAGTAGTTGACAGTGTTAATAATTATGCCTGTGACGTAGGGTATGGTGCCGGTTGCTGGTCCTCTGACCTTCACACTCAAAGCTGGAGCATTCTTGAAGAAGTTCACGTGGAAAGCATCTCCTATAGCTGATATACGAGCTGTTTCTGGATCCGTCTGGAAATGTAAAATAATTGTATTTTATGACAGCTGAATTATGGAACTGAACTCAAGTGGAACTGAGCAGGACAATTGGCCAGACATAGTGATGGCTAGTAGAGAAAGGCGTTAACCGTGTGGTAGCCATAGTAAGGCCAAAAAAATTGAGGGCTATCGATACGGTGGGCAAAGACAGCAATAAGGATTTTGGTTTTTTTTGGATGCGTAAAGCATATGGTGTAGTATACAGACGGAGGCTTATACCTAGCAGTGGGGTACTATAGGTTCTGGATGAATACAATGAATTGTTTGTGTATAATCCTATCTGATCCTCCTAATTGATGCAGCATTGCAAGTACCAAACCTAGTGAACAGATGCTATTGATCATCCTACTAATATTATAAACGCGACAGTTTGTGAGGATGGATGTTTGTTACTCTTTCACTCAAAAACTACAAAACAGATTTTGATGAAACTTTTCAGTAACATAGCTTATACATCAGAATAGAATAGAATAGAATAGAATAGAATAAACGTTTATTTGGCACAAACATAAAAATACAAAAAAAAATACAAAAACATAAACCGACATGTAGAAGTATTCAACTAAAACAAACACAATTTTTTTTTTGTTATTCGGCTCATGTGTCCAAAGTCTGTACCAAAAAGGTGTTCAGCTCAGCATGTGTTGGATGAGTTTACACCCAACGCTGATTTTCAGCTGTAACCAAAAAATGGAAAAGGTAATGCAGCACCGACTAATATAGAAGTGTAAATAAAGTAGGTAAGTTTAATATTATACATATAAATACATATTATAATACAAATTAATCATGAAAAAAAAAACTCTAATCACATATTTAAATAGTTGAAATACAAAAGTAACATAGAAGTGGGTAAAGGTATATAGAAGTGAAGAGAAGCACTGATTTAAATTATAAAAGGACATGCATATATACACATAGTTACATGGAAATGAAAAGGAGTAAAGGTTGACTAAATAAGAGAGATGTCTATATTAATGTTACCATGTTGTATTTGGCCTTTTATTAGGAATTTTCTTAGTTTTAGTCTAAAACTATTGACACTTTTAACATTCCTAATTGGAGGTGGCAGATTGTTCCAACACTTGGAGGCCGCATACCTAAAACTACCCCTAAAACTCTCAGATCTATGGTGTTGTGTAGACAATTGAGTACACAACACATAGGTTACATTTTATCCGGGGACCACGCGGTCGAAATCGTAGGCAGAAGCTAGTATGGTATAACAGAACGAAGCCATGGACAAATCCTAGTTTATTATATTCCCTTACTAGTTACTAAGGCCCAAGTTAACCAGCACAATAACGGGTGGTTAGGTCCTAATCAAAGCTTTTTGAGACATGTTTTCATAGGTATCTGTCATCATAATCAATGGTTAAGCTTAACCGTCCGTTTATTTAATTGGTGAACTTAAACCATAGTTAGAAGAATAACTTACCAAGGTAACCGATGCTTCAGAATCAAACATCAGCTTTGCACGAGTGTTCTTTGGCAAACTTTCACTTACAACCAGTATGTACTGATTTTCTTCTCCAGGTGGGAGCCCAGCTTCAAACACAACAGACACCTTATCACTGTCGTTACAAGGTCGGTAATGCGCTAATGGATTCCCTACTATACCCCATTCTTTCTTTTTATCTTGTCCTTGGGAATTGCACCCTATATCAAGTAATGTCAGAGTTAAAATTATTCTGAGCATTCTTGTAGATTGTATCGGCAAACTAGTTTTCATTCCCGATAGTCACTTTTGTATTTACTATATAAAAATAAGCACTATTGCACAAATTATCACCACTAGAATTGGTTTGTTTTTAAAAAAATCACAAGAAACACATTTTAATTCTTTTCCGTTTAGTATTGCAAGCACATATTGTTTTTTCTCAGCTGTGAATTGATACATGTAGATTTTATATTGATTTTAATTAATGTTCCAAACTGAGACAAGTGTTTTGTCTGAGAGTCGACTTCTGTTTGTTATTAGGTATCTTATTTTCCTTGTATGAGTCAATTGGGCGTACTTGTTTGTTCCTTTGGGGATAAACCAAATAAACTGGATGTAAGGCTTTTTGTGGGTTTAAGAATAATAATGAATAAGCCTGGTTGGCTTAGTGGGCTGTCTCTAACTTCGGTCATAGGTTCGAACATGCTTGTATTTTTAAACACGATTTTTATTCGTTTATCTGTCACGCGAATTGCTATTGAAACCTTTAATTTATTTATCTTATTTTTCATACAAACGCACATCTACTGAAGAAACTTAACGAAGAAATAATATATTCAAATGACCATATATGTAGGTAGAATGAATTATTATTTTTTATATTTATTGACATCATAATTGAATACTAACGCTAGGTAAAACAGTGTTAAAATCGAAATTATCCAATGATCCAACCCTCGTTTCGGGCATTCAAAAATATCTGACTTAAAATAGCATTTTCGATATCATTAAACCAATAAAGTTTTAAAGTATAGTGTATTTGCTAAACATAAACTAGTATTAGTCCCCATTAATAAAACATGATAATTATTTATAACAAAACGAATGCTAAGGTTTTTGATAAAATTAGGGCAGGAAAAACCAATCTGAGATAGGACAGGCTCTTAACATAAATATTCTTTGCTCAAACGCAAAATCCATCTTCCAATAACGAAAACACCAAAAATTGGCTGAAAAATTCACAAACTTTCTCTCCAATAAAATCCACCCGTTTTATCATAATAAAACTTCTTCGACCCATCTATCACAATACGGCAAAAATCCGAAGCCACCTGCTGCCGGGGCGTGCCACTGTTAAGTAAGCTGTGGTCAAGCCAGTTACAGTCCGTCCGGGCAAGGTTCCATAATTTTTTCGTCCGTCATTTTGTTAATCCGTTTTATCGTGAATGACTGAGCAAAGAAAGCTAACGAAGAAAATCTTTACTTTTGTATAGAAATTTTGTCCGTGAAAATAATATAGAAATAAACGCTTTTTATCGGGAGAAGCGCGCGAAAGCATGCACGATGTAAGTAGTAGAAATATTTTCCTTTTCCTCATAAATAGTTGTACGGTGACGTACTTTAGTTTTACCGCAATAAGCGGAATTACTTAAACGACGTGTGCACTTAAGTTGACCGCGCCTTAAGTGCACTCGTCACAGTCGCTCGGCGAGTGGTAATCGATTACGTTTCAACTTACTACTTATAATTAGTGAATAAATAAACTTTTAGTGGAAATAAGTGTTTTCTCTTAACATTAACATCAGTAGGTAAGTGATGTGAATAGCTATCTTGGAAGTACCCATGCTCCATGGTAAATTAATTTACACCATCTTAACCTACTTGTACGGTCCTAACTGGGATCGTACAATAGTCGTTTTTCTATAAAGGCAGATTTCAATTCATTTTATATATGACAACCTCTGTGGCGCAGTGGGTGAAGACCCGCCTGAGACGCAGAAGGTTGCGGGTTCGATTCCCGCTGCGGGACAAATGTTTGTATGTTCTACAAATATTTGTCTCGGGTCTGGTTGTTTTCTATATATAATATGTATGTATTTACAAAAAAAAGTATATAATTAATATATCAGTCATGTAGTTTCCATAATACAAGCGCTGCTTAGTTTGGGGCTAGATGATGCTGTGTGAAAAATGTCCAGCACTATTTATTTATTATATAAAACAATAGAAAAAAATTACCTTTTAATGTTGTTTTTTATATGGAAATAATTTGTTTTATAATTTAAAATAATATTACAACAAAATTATCAAAAGAAATGTTAAGTTTTCAAACTAATCGCAAACTTTTTTGTTGTGTATATATAACTTACGAAAACTTATTTACGTGGTAGTTACGACGTATTTGTTTCATACATTTTATCGAGAGTGACTGAGGTAAGTGATTACCATATACAAAAATCTCATTGGTGAACACAAAATTATAAAATGACAGAAATAAATATCGGATCACTAAAAAACGGATCCTATGTAGCAGTGGACATTGTGATTATTCTTACTCGAGGATACGGATCTGACTAAGGAATATTTCAGGCTGGCAGTTCATTTGAGCCACTTTTTCCTACAACCCCTTTCGTAGATGAGGGATGAAGATGTTTTATGTGCGTTCATTCACTTATCATATTAACGTTTCTTTCATTTATTTTGTAAATTTCAAGGCTTTTTCGCTACACATTGTCTTATCAGAAAAACAGTATCCTTCCTACTAATATAATAAATGCGAAAGTCTGTGTGTGTGAATATTTGTTACCACGTATCTCCATAACTACTAAACCGGTTTGGAATGTAGATAGTTTAGGTTCTGAAAAAACACATAGGCTAATCTTATTTTCGAAAATCAACCCCTAAGGGGGTTAAACAGGGTGGTAAAGTTTCTATGGAAAAAAATATTCCTTGGTTTTTTTCACTCATAAACTTTAAAATAAATAATGAAACACTTATTTTTTTTTTGAAAATATCCCTATGGGGTGTGCAATGAAATAATAAATAAAATAAATAAATTAGAGTTCTAAACTTTGTATAAATTGTAATCCTTGGTTCGATTCATTCAAAAGTTGGTGGACATAGTTTAAAGCCTGGAGACGGTCATATGCTACTTTTATTAATATACCACGCGGGCGAAGCCGCGGGCAACAACTAGTAATTTAAATAATTAAAATGCTGTACAAACGTTGGGCTTCATCCGCCAAAGGAAAAGGTAACTATGCCAACTAACATCAATATTTTTAAAAGCTCAAAAAAAGTCTTCATTATTATAAATACATGTCATGTTGAACATCTTTTATAAGTCCACAAACGCAATTGGGCGTTGGCAACATTTTATAAAATGTAAACTTATTGGTTAGAATTTATCTACCCGGAGCACAGCCTAAGAATCCACTTATATATTTCTCTTATATAAGCTATATAAATACGAAGTCAAATCATTTATTGCGAATATGGGCTTGGACAAAGATTTTTAATTTATAAGAATAGGATCACCGCAAACAACTTAAAAGTATGCAAAAAACATCATAAATCTATTTATAAGTCAAGTAAAAATTTACAAAAAAAGAATAGAATAGAGAGATAGATAATTCTTTATTGCACAACTAAAACGTACTGTAAATATATATGTATTTTTATATGGAAAATATGGTGTAATATGGAAAACAGTCCTGAGGTCGTACAGGAATAACAATAAAATTTATAAATAATACGCAAGAAAATAAAACACAATTACTTATACCTAGAATGTAGGTGTATATAAAGGTATATTAACCTAATAATGAACAATGCGATTAAATTATAATAAAATACAAACTAACGCGTTTGAATGTCGCGGCGCAAGTGCGATACAGTATGTCATCATCCACATCAACAGCCTGTAGAAGGCCAATGCTAGGCATATACCTCCCTAAAGATAATCATAATACTCGATCGGGTAAGGGACTTCATACACTCCAAAAGATTATATCGGGATGGAGCAACGATATCGTGCTAAAATTAGAGAATAACCTCGGTACGATTTTGACGTGCATTTATCGCAATGTTGTCGAAAACTTTGACCGTCACCATCACGTCTGAAGTAGGAACTATAAAGTTATTGGATTCTCAGTGCAATCTTGATTTTTCTCATCTGCCGAATACCCCAGGTCTGCGTCTTTTCAGTCGTTACATATCCCGAGTCTAGTATAGTCCGAAAGGCAGTGATCATCTTCTAACGTCATACTTACATGTCCAGAGACTTTATTGATTATTTGTTTACTAGGCAACGGTAACAAAATGCGCAAAGAGATGTGAAAATTACAAAGATGTAAAGTATTTACAACAATACAAACAAAAAATAACATTTTAAGAAATTTACTAAGATTTTCCTAGCAGTGCAACCTAAAGAACGGCGTAGTTCTCTCATCTCTCAAAAACCCCCTTTCAAAACTATAAGTTTCAAAGTAATCCATGTGATTTTAATGAATAAATGAATTTTGACTTTGACTTGAACTGATATACGGGTATTTATTGCGTTTATCTTTTTTACTAATTCCCGACGTTTTGACTGTGCTGCAACAGCCGCGGGCACGGATTGATCGGAGTATATAGGACTGTCGTCGAGAAATAAAAAGTGAAGGTGATAAAACCCCGTATAAAACTTATAACATTATACTGTTGCTGATGAAATTGATTTTCACATCCCCCACATGTTTAAAGTTATATAAAAAATAGGAACAATAAATTTACAACTCCTGCATAGACTAGCATCAGTCTCTCAGCAAAGTATTTGATTATTAAGTTTACCTATTTTACGTTTTGCTTATTTCGTTTAAAGTGAACGAACTCCAACCTATGAGGGAGGAGGTCAGTCCGATCGCCGATAATTCATAATCAAAATCTGTTGGAACAAAAACCACCATAACAAAGGCTAGCTTTTTTGTATACCGCTACTTTTCCCTCGAATGGCCATATACGCTATGACGTAAAAAAAACCACAACTGTCTCGCGAGCTACCTCAAAAGACGAGACTAGATTCAAGTTGAAGAATGTTCAATAATATTTTATTTGAGAGAGTTGCAGATATTTGAAATGAACGTCTGTCTTTAATGTCTGCTCAAATATGCTCATCATCAACAACATTGGATGAAGTTCACTGCCGTGCTCCTCGAGTGGCCAGCATTATTTGAGTCTGCTTTGGTAAAATTCTTGAGGTTAACAACGTTTGCTTCGGTGAAATCCCAGGAAGCCATTTCAGCGGTGTCCCGACAACCTCACCGCAAAATTGTAGTGTTATGCAGTTCCCAACAAGTTGTTAACAAGGCAGAGGTGCAAGTTTGTAGCCACAAGTGGGACCCTGCCTTTGTTTATCATGGCGAAGGAATTGAGAATGAGTTGGTTTTACTTGTTGCTTCACTTTTATAAACCAAAATTGAAAGACACTTCGTTATAATACAGGTTTTTTCTTATGAAGTGATGTCAGTCAGATAGATAGAATATGCTGTCTATAATTTTATTATCCTACTACTGTTTTAAACGCGAAAGTTTGTACTGAATGGATTTTGATGAAACTTTACAGTAATATAGATTATACTATCTTACTTGCGAAAACCCAGCGCATGATACAAAGAGTGCAGAATGCTTGTTGTCGCTTTTGCTTCAATATTCCACCTCGTAGTCACATAACACCGTACTTGAATAACATGTCCTTATTAAACATGGAATCACGTAGGCTACTGCACCTGGGAGGACTGCTATTTGACGTTATTAAGTTCAAAAAGCCTGAGTATCTGCACTCAAAACTTAACTTCGTCTCTGGTGAAAGGTTACGGTCAGTAAGATCTGTACTTTCCTATCACAATCACAAGACTGCAGCTTTCAGGGGAAGTTTTAGGTATTCGGCAACGAAGTGCTGGAACAATATTCCACCCCCTATACGCAATGTTAAAAATAAGTATACTTTTAAAATAAAGTTTAAACAGTTTTTATTACAAAAGCAAATAGCAGGTATTCCCAAGCACTTCGTATGCCTAAAATAAAGCTGTCGTCAGTTGTTTATTTATTTAGTTTGATTCTTCTCTTTGAATGTATGAACGCTACTCGCAACACAAATACAATCATTCGTAGCTAGGTACACTTGCAACTCGTTCTGCTTGCTCTCAACAGGTTTTTGGCTGAAAATCAGTGTTTTTGCTTTTAAGCAAAAAAGTTTCACTGAGCCATGGCCTTTTTGTTGTACTGCAACACACACAAACACAAACTTACTGTCAATAAAATGTATATTGGTATGTCTGTAGCAACGAATAAATGTTTTATCTATCTATCTATCTTCTGCCCACGGCTTTGCCCGCGTGGTCAGCGCTCTCTGAATTACGTTACCTGGCACTTTGAAGAATATTAAAAAATATTAGCTAACTGTCAATAAAACCTTACACAAATGAATGTTCACTCAACACTCACGCACATAATTCTGACTCTACACTATAAGGATCTCTGAGTCGTGGATATCAGAAACTACGAACACTATGGTCCACAAAAACCAGATCCAACAGGTAAATTTTTTTTATGACAGTCGATTTTTTTTTGGATACGTAGGTACAAGATACATAATAGTCCTAAAATAATATTCCAACAAAAACATTATTTACCAAAGAAAACATGAATGTACGCAGATATTATTTTGCAATTAGCCATTGTTTTCCACATTAATGGATTCAAAACAGGAATAACAGGAACGGGTATATACAGATACAGTGCGGGTAAAATATTTAGCGGGAAGTTTAATAATATGGCAAAAAAGTTTTTCTACTAAGTTATTGTCCGTCTGACATTAGGACGCCTATACAAGTTCAGTTTAAGATTATAATTTATTCTGGGGCCAAGCAATCGAATGAATACAATAAAAAAATATTGCTGAAAAAAATAATTATGCTGCTCTCTCTTTAGTGTAAATGTTTCCACAACCCGGTACCTAGAATTAAATTTAATTCGTTAATGTGGTAGTACATACATACATATATTCACGCCTGTTTCCCAGAGCGGTAGGCAGAGACCAAGGATTACCACTTGCTACGATCCTGGCATACCTCTTTCGCTTCATTCATCCTCATCACATTCTTCATACAAGCTCGGCGGTTTAGTGTACTTCTGACCTGGCCTTTTTCTAGAATCTCTCCAATTTGGTCAGAGTACGTTCGCCGAGGCCTTCCTCTTCCACCTATCCCATTCACGCTCGCCTTGTATACTTGTTTTGTTTATCTACTTTCGTCCTTGAAAACATCACCACTGCCACTGCCACCGCCACGCCACCGCGTCAGTTTGACTGGACCTTTACAGTTTAGAACACGTAGAGAACACCGTGTTTGCAGACCTCGCAAACACGGCCGCAAATCGCTCAAGTGAGACATCACACGCGATATGAAAGACATCACCTATCTTTGAGACTTTTTCAGTCTCTGGGCTAACTCAGTGTAAATTTTCCTGTTCACTCGCCCTACTGGCTAAGTCGTACAAAACTATTCCATCTTGAAAGGTGGCCAGCCGTCTGAAGGCGCGCTGAAGCCTTCAAGTCAGTGAACCGGAAATCTTGAGTTTCTTAGCTCCAATAGTTCCATTTTGATCCGATTGATCAAACAATGGATAGAATGTGGAAACTACTCAACACTTAGGGATCCATCTGACATCGACAGATATGTAACGACAGATTCGTTTTAAAAGCAGTTTTTGTTTCGTTATTCTCGATGTTTGGGATTTCCCAATGAGAAAGACAATGAGATTTTGTTTCTTTCTTCTCTTGTGATTCATTTCAGTTCATTTTAGGTTAATTTGTTCATTTTTATTTTATTCCATACCCACGCTCTGTTTCATAATCACTCACCAACCAGGCTAGATTTAGCGACACCAAGTCGCTAAATCTAGCCGTGTTTTTAATCATCTAAATTTATCTGTGCAAGAGCTATAGAAACTTTTCTGCACAAATTAAACTACAATGAAACTGAAAACTTTCTATCCGTTCTTAAATAACAATGTATGTATATATAATAAATATATTTTTAACTTAGTTTTTATGCATATTTGTATTCCCTGTTATATATAATAATTTAAGTTAGTGTTAGTTGAAGTTGGTTAGTTTAAATTAAGATTTTAAATTAAGAAATGCATAGATACTCGTATATATAGTTGATAGTATAGGTATATATATATTGAGGCACACTGATTTCGACATTGTTTGGTACAAAATTATATTAATGCTCGATTGCTCCACTTAAAATAAGTATATAGTAAATAAGTAAGTCATGTACCCTGCCGTAACACAGTTAAATCTATCAGGGGGGGGGGGGGTACGGTTTTGTAACTATATACCTATTTTAATAATAACCTGTAGTAATTTATAAAAAGTTTAAGACAATCTTTGTATATTAGTTAATGGCCTCGATTCTGTAGTACACTGACTAAACTAAATTTAAACTATCGCTCTCTTTTACTGATAGTGTACGCAAGAAAGAGATAGCTACAATTTTAGTGTCGTGTGCTGCTGTCAAATCATAAACTGATTTGACACGTGCCGCTTTTCTTCGTGTTTATAGTCAGCATGTTTTGATATCACGACTAAATTTGTATGGAAAACTTAAATCTGACTAATTTGACAGCACTAAAATGTAGCTCTCTTTCTTGCTTGCACTATCAGTAAAAGAGAGCGACAGGCTAAATTTAGTTTAGTCAGTGTACTACAGAATCGAGGCCAATGTCTCTAATTTATAAGTTACTCACTGTATTAGTCACGAAGAATTTGGTTTCATCTCAAATTGAAAATAAATTATCTTTATCTCTAATTATATGACCAGTAACGGATTACCCCATTTTTACAAGCTTTTATTTAACTTGTAATGTTTGTATATTAGTTTGCTTGTTTAGGTCAAATCTTGCAAGCTGAATTAGAATCACTTCCTCTTATCCTACGGAGTTGAATTTTTACATGTTGGTTCAGTTCAGATGACAATGCATTTTTATGGTAAGCATGACCTGAATCGACATCCAGGATTAGCTCCAGATAAAGGAACTCTTTAACGGCAATAGCACAGACACGAAATTTTATGTACGCCTTTTATTAATAGCTGGTTTTAAGTTTTATCATGTTTGCTGCACTCAGGGTTAGAAGCTTGTTTTTTTTTTTTATTATTAATTTATTATAAATAATATAGAGGTAGTAGGTTGTTGAGGTAAGAGTGAGTTACAATTAAGTGAGTTGGTGCATTAGGTGTACCTAGATGTAGTTACCATTTATCTAACCATATTATCTATTCTAATATTATAAAGAGGAACCATTTTTTTGTTTGTTTGAATCGAATGGGCTCAGAAACTACTGGACCGATTTTAATAATTTTTTCACCAAATAAAAGCTAAATTATCAGGAAGTAACATCAAAAAAATAGAGTTCCTTAAGAAAATTGCAATAATATAACCCAAAGTAGCAACATTTTGCCCATAAAATTTATTATTTGGCGTGCGCTGAGAAAACTATTGATGATACATAAAAATGATGTAGTACATAATTAAAGTACTCATTACAAAAAAGTCCACAAAGGAATATATCTTACTATCATAGTTAAGTCACAATAGCAGCTTTTGTGTTCTAAAATTTAATTAGATCGCCGATATTCCCACGGTATCGAAACTTACGCGGATGAAAACGCGGTGAAAGACCATTTATAAACTGGCTTATCGGATAGTACCTAATGTGTTTTTGGCAATCGATTTGTATGCCTCTAAGGATGTTTCTAAGGTTATATTGACACTAGGGGGCGCTACAACCGATGATGAAAATATAAGTCAAGAGTTTAAGGCTTGTAAAAAAAGTGTAATGTCAAAAAGTGAGACTGTGCTCATTGTTCTTTAGGTAACAATGCAAAGAGGAAATAGAAAAAAAACGATTTCTGTTGTTTTTCAGCCGTCATTCAAGATCCAAGTCGTTTTATTTAATCACAAAAGATTGCGAGTACGTTTAAACTGCAGTCTCTAACATTAGTACAAAGTAGTTTTACGAGCTGGAGCACAGTATGCACATCGTAAAGTTAAGAGACTTATCCCTGGCATTTAAGAGCATAAGTACAAAATTGGGTTTTGGATTTTATTCATCCTTTTGACTTGTGAACATTTAAAATGCAACTGCCGTCTTCAGCAAATTGCCAATCCTCGGGAATCATATTTGTTAAATATATATTTATTCATACAACTATTTACAAGTACTTAGGTATATACAAAAAATACAGATCAAACAGCTAGCCATCTAAAGACCGTAACAAACGGTCTATAGATAGCTCAACTGATCCAGATCACTACCAGACGGAAGCGTTCCCAAAATACTGACCGCATTGCCACGCTGAATGAAATGAATAATAATAATTATATAATATTCTGTTTTGTTATTGTTAAAATAATAATAATAAAACTGAAGTCTCAGCAGCTTTCGACTATTTCAGAAAGAGTATTCTAAATTAGGTCTTAAATAAAATTACCTATAAAATTGCCGTTTTGTCAAACTGGCTACTTTGAACAAATTTTTAATATTAAGAAATGTTTTTTTCTAAAAAACCGTTATTCATTTATTTTACCTCCCATTTGCTATCATAGGTTCTAAGAAAACTAGCATGTTTCTTAGTATGGGGCTCGACGTTGAAACAATGCTTCTCAAACTGCATGCAATAACGATATGTATGGACCTAACACTACCAACTAACGAACAGTTCATTATTGGTTGAAACACTTTCGTTCTGTAAATGTTAATCTCGCAAATGAACCTCGTAGACGAGGTTGATAATGAAGAATTGAAAGCGAATCCGTCTCAAACTACTTGAGCTAGCATCGGTATTAAATTACTAAAGTAATTGATACTAAAGTCAAAACAATATTGAATCAATCGTGGCAAATCGTTATAATTGAATATGGTCAAGGTCGTGTTTAGATTTAGGTTATTTGAAAAGCAAATAACACTGATGTATGCAGCTAGATTCATGCATCAAGAAAAAATAAAATAGGCTTTTGGCAAAACAACTTTTTCAAATTTATATGAGTTTTATTCAAATATTTACATTCCTACATAACATGGTAACTTATTAAGTACAAAACCTAGGTATAGCCTTAGAAAATATAACATACAGAAATACTGAAAAACTATACCCACATTGAATATAATATTAACAGTACCTAATTAAAGCCTCGGATATTCATCAACACAAATAATACAATAACCTACTGTTTTTTCTATAATGTAAAACATATTTTACTTTCACGCCGCGCAGAAACATCCCGTCGAAGTTCATAGTTTTGGGATATTATAAGAGACTATTTTATTCCCTTATCTGGATGTAAGTATAAAACGAGAGTAACTAACACTTAAAGAAGAAAACAAGCTCCTAATGACTAAACGTAAGTTTCTATGCATGATCCTAGAGCCATTAGACGTGTAGCCGGCTCATGGTGAATCAGAAAGAACTAAAAGATTGAAGATCTAACGGTTGAGCCAAATATCTTAGACAAAGTAAACATTTAAAACTACGCTGGCTGGCAACGAAGCGCACAAAGCTGTCAAGAAGGCTATACTAGAGACTATCTGGTCAAAAGCATCTAGCCGCCCCACTGGTTAGAGAAAGTTGAGGTCGACCAGCGATACATAGAAATACCAGCTAGTACCAGCGCAGACTTTATAGTTCTAGCTGGTCTGAGACCGCGCTGAGCCGTGAAGCTTTGCTCTTGTATCAGAGTCAGAGAAATATACAAGGCAGTAAGAATTTAAAAAAGGCATACAGATGATTAAAGAAAATCATTGACAATTGACGAATATTTCCTGTCTTAAATATCTCACAGGCACTATCATGATAACGACAATGCAATTGCAATATAAAAAAAATACAGACGAACATACAACCTCCTTTTTTGAAGTCAGTTAAAATTAGTCCCCGGTTACATCTGAACTTTAAATGTGAGTAGAAACAGTTGAAACAGAAATAGAAGATCCTCCAATACCAGTAGGCTTCACGTGGTTGGCGTTAGCATCTTCTTTTTCCTTCTGCGGTCTTCTCTTCGGTCCAAGGAGTAACTTTTGGAGCTGACATGCAGGAGCTTCTACGAAGAGGTATAGAGGTAGAGCAAAGAGGTAGGTTGTGCTGACTATACCAGCGTACAGCATAATCTGGAAAATACCGTACAGCTATCAAGAAAGTAAAACATAAAGTTTTTTTTAAATTTTAAGATTTTTTTGCAGGCTATGACAAGACCCTGTTGAGTTACATCACTCTCATACTTGGCCAACAAAATAAAGGGATGGTAAAATGTCATCATTGATTATGATTACAGATTCCTATGAAAACATGTTGTCAAATAGCTTTGATTAGGACCCAACCATCCGTTATTTTTGTGGTGAACTCGTGCATAAGAGAGGTTATGGATTCGATTTCCATTGCGTGGTTAATATTTTTGATATTACTCTTTATCTTAATAGTGATGATGAAAAAGCATTAGATCTATGCAAACGCTATTATATAAATAGCTATAAATGTTTAAAATCCCAAAATTGCCTGAAACAATCACATTTACTTTTGAGAATGTTCCTACTGTTTCCTAGTTGTGCCCATTCCATGTGAACAGCTTGACCAACCTATTGTTCCGAAGTTCGACTGAAAATTTAGCTAGCCTTTGATACACATTACTTAAAGCTACCTACATTTTCGCCATTACCTAAATTTAACTTTGCTTGAAAAAATATCGTGAACTTGACTATTCATATTGTAAAAACGGGAATAGTGCACGGAAGGAAGGACGCGGAAGGAGAAAGTCGAAACTTAGTCGGTGCCTTCACCGATAGTGCAGTACGTGGAAATTCCCGTTTTTACTATATGAATCAAATTTTGCTTGCTTTGTAATAATGATAATATTTCCCTACCCAATAAGTTGCATGTAATTAGTTTTAAGTGCCTACCTATCAGCAAGTGTGTGTAAGTAGGTACCCACGATTAGCCCAGTTAATTAAGTTATTTAAGTTAATTGAGTTTTCTCATACAAGTAAATATGTTAATTCTTATTGAGAAATAGATATATCTTAAACCTGGGGAATGCTATGACTTTATAGCGAAACTTACGGCAGTATAATCAGTCGCGTAGAAACTTCTCCTCATTTGGCCACCGTAGGTCCTCAGAACAGTCGCGTGAAGTAACATGGCGCAGTATGAGAGACGGCCCAGGGGCTGCAATGGACCCCATTCAACAGATCCGACGTAGATCCCTGAAAATGATGAGATATTTTTAATTTCATGACTCATGAGTTTAGGCCACACCTTTTTATGGTAGCCATTATTCAGTGAAAATGGTATTCCAACCTGTTCTTTGATTAACAGAGTAAAAAAGAAAAACCAAAGACAAGATCATAATATGAATGAATTAGAAAATGATTGGGCTCGTTAGCATAATCCTACTTATATCAAAAACGTGAAAGTTTGTGAAAGCAAACATTTAAGATATATAATTTCACTAGCTTCTGCCCATGACTTTGCCCGCATGTAGTAGGATTACATGATTGATGGATTCAACTTTTAATCTTGCCATTATAAACGAACACTAATCATTCCGTTTTAAAAAATATTATACTTATTTATAGAATAAACGTTCAGGGTAGATATAGGCAACACCATACATACAGTGGACATTATTATAACATACTTATCATCCTATTACTTGTGTTTCGCAATAAATATAATATGAATTATGACATAGCAGACATTTGGGAGATAGAAACCGCTAACCATCTGCTAAGCCTATTTTTTTCAAATGACATAGAACCTATGGGAACCTACTTACCCATACCTACCTATTATAAGTATGTACCTGTATTATATTGTGCAGGGAGCGGGTGGGGTACGGAGGGGCGCGGGAGGAATCCCGACGCTAGAGTTGCAATCAGTGGCAATGATTTGTCATTGCTACCTTCAAAAAGTCAGTCGAAATACTAGCCCCGCGTAATCCGCACGCTCTCATGGTACTTTCATGGTTTGAGCTAACGTACCTTCTAAATAAAAGGTGTTTTTCTTACCTATTTCTCGGTTTTCATTAGTACCTACTACCAAATTGACCAAAACTTGCCTGCACCGTCTACAGTGGTCCTTCGAGCCGGATCAAACGAATAAATGTTCTTCCTTCTTATCTAACTAACCAAGCAGAATGGCGATTTTTATAAATAAATGCATTTTTTTCTCATCTATAGCATCATCTAGCCCCAAACTAAGCAGAGCTTGTATTATTAGAAAACACCCAGACCCGAGACAAATATTTGCAAATACAAACATTTGTCCCGAGGCAGGAATTGAACCCGAAGCCGCAAAGTAAGAAAATGGTTAATACCCGCAGTACCGCATGAAATGAAAGCCAGCCAAGGCGCAGACCAACATGGAAGCTGATGATGGAAAACTAAAGTTGATACAAAATCAGAAGCACTTACTGTTGCATTTGTAGAAATAGCCAGTAATAAACACGCAGATGGCGAGCGCGAAGAAGTTCTGGTTGAGCGCGTTGAAGACAGCGGACTCGAAAGCTGACGCCTCGCGGTGATGAAGGTCCCAGCCCATTAAGACCGCTCCCATGGCAATGGGGATTGAAGAGAGGAAGAGTAGCTTCAACAGCTGAAATACACAATATGTTGTGGGAGTCAGTGGTGTTACTAAATGATAACTCCTTAAACTTTCTGTAGAACTAATTTAATTTTGGGAATATTACACAGCGCACAGCGCACACACATGGAAGAGCACCGGAAAAGAAGAACGAGAGGTGTTGCCACTCGCTTACCTAGCTTTAAATTATTATAAAAATAATAATCGAATCTACATCGATTACTGAATTTTTAGTATATCAATATCTTTTTACATCATGTAAAAATTTGCTAAGTGATATGGTCACCTGCGTCCACGGCTGCTTTGTGACGTGACGATCAATCAGACAGAAACGCCGTATAAAACCATCCAACAGATACATACATAGTCCTATTTTCCACAATAGTATGTCCTATGTCGTGGGTATATAAATAAGTAAATAAATAAACATTGCTGGACATTTTCTCACAGCTTCATCTAGCCCCAAGCAAAAGCAGAGTTTGTGTTATGGGAACTACATATCTGATATAATACTGTTTTTTTTGTAAAAACTTACCTATTATACATAGAAAATACCTCAATATCTGGTAATATCTGCAGAACATGCAAATATTTATCCCGCCTTTGTTATTTGTGTCATTTATTTTCGTTTGTGGAATAAACCTTACTTTGTTTTATAAATATACCTGCTTTTTTATTTGTATTTAATTTGTGTGAAGGTAGATAAGGGTAGGCTAAAAATAGTATAAGTAGGTGGTATTTACTAAATTTTTTTAGTTTTTGTTGAAAAGGTCAAGATAGGGTGTAATAAGACTACTCTCGACAATTGAAGCACATGTACTACTCTTGTATTACAGATAATTTATTGGTAAAAGTTAAATTCAAAAGTCACATCGTTAATTTGGGATATTTTTAAATTATAATTATACAAGAACAATTTAGTTCATTCATAGATAACATCATTGATTAAAGTAATTGAGCGAATAATAGGTTTTTTTGTAAAGACATTATAAGTTGAGTAATATTATAAAATAATAAATTGGCACTTGATAACAACAAAATTGCTTAATTCCGAAGAATGATGAATTTTGACTATTTTCGTACATGTCCTGAAGAAAATACTTTATTGTACACCATAAGACAAATACCAAAACTTTTTAAAATTAAAACAATTCTGGGCGGTTTTATCGCTAAGTAGAAATAAGATCTCTTCCAGAGAACTTTTGCTTGCATAGGAATGTACCTCTATTATATTGTTTGAATGGTCGGCGGTATACGTATTAATTTGTTAAGCGAGGAAAGTGCGATGGGTAAGATAATCTACTTAATCAAATAAAATATAGTTTTCAGTTATAAGTACATCATGATAATAAGAAAAAAATAAATGTCAAAGTTCAAATATTTATTTAGTTCAGCTAGATCTTGTAAGATTGATCCAATGGACTTTAACAAAATTGTTTTCATAATTTTATCTCTCCGGCCAAATTTAGAATTACGGTCTAAAAGGGTAACTGAAAGGGATCTTTCAGTTTTCTTGTGTAGTCTTGTTTCACCCTGTGCAGAATCAACGCGTAGGTTGGTATTGCATACGAATAGAAAATAATAGCACATCAAAAGAAGACTGTAATCTCAGAAATCATCTCAACGTTTCAACTTGTAATGATAAGAGCATTTTTAATGAGAATTTAAGATAAAGAGATTTTTCCAGCCATTTCTTTATTACAAGCCTTAAACCGCTTTGTGCCTGAGGCATCAGGTACGTCCGAAGGGATTACTTTAATGGGAAATACGACTCTGTGTTTTACTATGAAACGTTCTAACAAATTTTAACGGTGTTTAGAGAAAAATATTTAGAGCAAATATATAAGTAGATTAGAGGCAAATTTATTTTTAATTATTTATTTATTTTAGGAATACCAACAACGCATATAACAGAAAGACATAATATAACACAGAAGGCCAATAAAAGGTTTTCACGCGTAGATATAGCCGGTTATACCGAATGAAATCAGAATACTCCTGAAAATGATTAGCACCATGCTGATAAAACAGTAAAAAAGTTTGTGAGTATGGATGTATGTAATTCTTTAAGCAGAAGAATTACTAAGAGCAGATCGCCATCAAACTTGACAAATTTTTCCTTTTGTATTAACTTTATTTTACTACTAAAGAGGCAAACAATCTACCGGCTCATCTCGTGGGCGATTTGGTGAAATTTTGCGATCAGTTAACATGTTAGCAATATATTGCTTGCTGTAAAATACGAAGCTGATTTTGTTTCCTCCGTTTCAAATTAGCTCCGAGAATTAACTTTATAATAGATAAAAAAATGCGATGATTTTGTTAAAAGTTGAATTATTTTCCTTTGAAATTAATTTAAACTTATTTTATGCATATAATAAAATGGTTTGTTTTTATTTTAAATATTGTATTTATAACTCGGAAACATTTTTTTATTATTCCAAAAACTATCGTGAACTTGACTATTCATATTGTAAAAACAGGAATTTTCACGTACTGCACTATCGGTGAAGCCACTGACTAAGTTTCGACTCATTCCGAGAGTCTTCATTAGGGTGACTGGTTGCGACTTTCTCCATCCGCGTCGCGCCATGCACACAACTCGGAAACAATTCTATTTATAATTTTTTAGCATATCAAAAATATGTGAAGTTGATCGCAGACTTTTTTTGATGTGTGTATATTTGATCGCTAGCTAAAGCTGCGTACAGCTAAGCTTTAGTATTCTAAGTTATAACACCTTATATAACTTACCATGGATTCCCTGAGGTCCCATTTATGCGCCTGAGCTTTGTGGTAGAAGTAGGCTGTGAGGACGCCGAGGTGATAGCCGGCCCAATTACCCTGTGCGGAGACGTAGGCGTGGTAGAATGTGTCGTTGTATCCAAATATGTCTCTTATTGATCTGGAACAAAGTTTAGTGTTGAAAATACTGTACTAAAAATTCATCTAATCTGAAGGCATGACGATGCCGTCGCCGAGTCGGGCAAAAGGCGCAGCCATACCATTCTTTTCTCGAAGCCATTCAGGGGGTCTAGACAAATACCTTACTCTTACTTGTCCTTTCACGCGAAGGCAAATTTGTCAAGGTAAAACTTGACAGCTCTCTCGTGACATTTCCACAGCTAATGCGATTTCAGTACAATTTAATGTTCCACAGGCGTTAACGCCAACATAAAGTGGTATTTGTCTAGACCCCAGGATATTTTCGAACCTCCGTTAACTTCGTAATAAAGCTACAGTAGATAGATCTACTATTTTAAATTTAATAGTCGTAATTGAACACATCGTTAGTGGGCCAAATTTAGGCATAGGTATGCAAACATAACTAAAGCGCCCAGATATTGTATAGTTAAATTTATATATAAAGATGTCTAATATTGGTACTGTCTCTATAAAATGTCATTAGTTAACTACGAGTAATTAGGTAATAATTTATGACGAAGTTGATAAGATGCTCCTATAAATAGGCACTGAATAAATTAATCTACTATATTTTACATTAGATCTCACAACTTTTTGCGGCAGAAGAACTGCGTTGCGAGACTTGGATATTTTTACATGTTATAATTTTGATGGGATTCTTATTTTCATTTTATATTTACGCTCAAGAGTCTCGCACAAAGTCCTGACCCTATACTAGGTTGCCAGGTATCATTGGTTTCAGGAACCATGAGTACCTTGGTACCATGACACCCAGGCCCGGAATAAACATCTGTGGAACATGCTAATATTCATGTTTATAAAAACTTTCTGACTAAAGAAAAACCTACTTTAGTAAAGTAGAAATACCAGTTGTCTTAAAACTTATATTTCTTTTATACTAGCCTAACAGTAATATAGCTTCTGCCCAAGGCTTTGCCCGAGTGGTACCCGGATAAAAAGTAGCCTATGTGTTATTCTGATGTATAAAGCTATATTACTGTAAAATTTCATCAAAATCCGTTCAGTAGTTTTTGCGTGAAGGAGTAAACATCCATCTTCACAAACTTTCGAATTTATAACATTAGTAGGATTGATAAGGCCGCTGGTTGGTGAATAAATGGTATATTTTATGGTACACACCTTATCTGAGGATAGGATTCTAACAATTTCAAGTAGTTAACTAATTCAAATGAAAAGTAAACTCTTTGGAAATTCGCGAGAAACTTGTTCACTTTCATGAGATCAACCCCTAACGAGTTCTAGGACAATTTGTTTTAAGAAAATAAACTTAAAATATATTATTCGACGTTTAACTTAAAACAAACAATACTACTACATTCTCCATAATATAAATCCTGAGTGCGTAAAAATCTGTGAGGATAACAAGTACGAGGCATGTCATAACATTAAATTTGACACATGCCTGCGTTTTGCAAGTAGCATTATACGTGACAGTTTGCTAGCCCATCGCCGCTTATTGGAACACTTACCGATAGCACATGACTTCGGCTTTTTGATTCCAGGGCTTGTCAACTTCGGTTTTCAAGCATGTGTTCACATAAATTAGACAATTTTTTTTTAATAGAAAAAAAAAGGAAAAAAAATCTTTCAACCTCCGGATTGGAAAGCGAGGTATAGCCCACTAGGCCAACACAGCATTTGTCTTAGCTAAACTAATAACGTAGTGTAGGACGCCCTCCGGCCAGGTGGGATGACGATCTGCGAAAGACTGCAGGCAGATGCTGGATGCGGCAAGCTGAAGACAGGGCGCTATGGCGCTCATTAGGGGAGGCCTATGTCCAGCAGTGGACTAATATAGGCTGATGGTGAAACTAATAAAAAAAATGGAGACATTCTAGAGAAAGGCCAAGCCAAAAGTACACTAAACGGCCGAGCTTGTATGAAGAATGAGACGAGGAATTAATTGAAAGAGTTATCAAAAATAAGTAGAAATCCGTGGTTACTGATGCCTACCCCTGCGCGAAAAAGGCGTGATTATATGTATCTATGTACCTATGTAAGAACTAATTAAAAAAATGCGTCGAATACAATAGTTTTTGGGATATTATAAATTCTTGTAAACGAATTAAACAAAATAACTAACTAAATACATTTCAGGAATGATTTATACGAGTTTCATATTCCAAGAACGAAGATATTCGAACTGACGGTGATAAATAAATTGCTCAAAAGTTTCGTTATAAAACTTTTCCAATACAGTTACTTTCAATACCAATACTTCGATTGAAATGTAGTTTGAGCGCAGATTGCCCTGTCTTGTTGAATTTGTGATAATAAAAGTTTGTTTGACTCTCTTTTATGGCCTATGGATTGTCACTCATTTTTACGCAATGCTTTGAGGTCTACCTACCCCTAATAACAGTAGGTAAATAATGTTCGCATCCAAGAGTCAGACGGGTTGAATATACGGTTAAAATCTGATCATTATGTCTTCTTGTTTGTGGTGAATTTAAACGTAACTTTTGCCAGAAAGTGTCAATAACTGCTCATACTTAAAAATGGAAAAGTTCAAGTAAAGTTATCCAAGAACAGATTCAAAGGTTCCACTATACACAGTGAATTTTATGAGATTCTCATTTTAATCGCCTGTTGCATCGCCTTTGCAACTACTCACTTTTTTCTTTGTTCAATAACTGATCACATATTTTTAACATGATATCATTGAACGTAGGTTATTTTCGTTAAGATCATTGAATTCAATTTACATCCTTATTTTTCTTTTTTTTAGATTTTTTTAACGTTTCTTGTCAGATTTCTCTTAACTCCTTTTATATAAATACGATACTGTTGTCCGATGAAGGGTTATTTTTTTTCTGTGGCTAAGTAAGCTTACAGATTGACACATAAAGTTCACATTCGATCTAACTTTCAACGCCATGTGACCTACGATTTGTAAGATGACATTGACACAGCGACTTTTTTTGTCAGTTTTCGTTTTCTTTGTCATTTTCTTTAAAGTATATATGTTAAGTGGCGTCATCTGTGAGACTATGAAGAACTATAAAATGACGCGACGGATCCCGGCTGTCTAATCACAGTCGTAAAAGAATGACGTCTCGTTTCTCTGTCAATCAAAACAAAAAAAACGAGACGTCTATTTTCTGTAGAGCTCATTTTGTAAAAGCTCGCCCGAGTTAGTACTACCATATCTCTTTTTGCCACCAAGCAGAGTTTGTTGCCTGATTCTTCCAGACTTAGGCGCGCGCGTAAATTCACATTCAAATTTTAAAATCAGGTAGTTTTTAAGTTGACGTTTCTATATGATCCTTGTGATTTCAATGAATAAAAACCTATTGACTTTGACTTTGATTATATTATTATTATTATTAAGTGTTGCAAGCGTCCATAGGTTACGGTAACTGCTTACAAACAGATGTTTACCACTCTAAAAAAAGTCTATCGGCTATGTCTGTTTTTAAAACCCGGGGTGAGTCTACGAGTAGATAGAATACTTACTCAGGGAAGATGCTGACCCGAATAGGCATGAGATTCATGAAATAGCTCTGTAGGAATGGGATCAGCAAGCTGACGGCCATCACTATGGATAGCACGGGCACCCCGCTGCGAGGCCAGCGCCAGATCACCAGCATTATCATCAGAGTCATGAGGAAGAGTTGCGTATCTGTGCCAAGATACCTGAAATAAATAAAAGTATTACAGGAATGTGATACAAAAAGAAATATGGGTATTGTATTGTATGTTGCATCCGGTCATGATCACGGACTCTAAACGGAATGCAAGCGCGCCCTCTGTGGGCATTCTCGGCTAACTTCACTTCGGGTGCGCTTCGACAGAGTCGATGTGTCATCGCTCAACGGACCGGGAACACAGTTTCAGCCCGATCGCCACAGAGTGAAGACGTCTCGGAACTGTCCTCACGTTTCGTTATACCGTGTCGTTATAGTAAATTGTTTTAGTGACGTAATCGCTTTGTTAATCTAACCTAATGTAAAGTCAGTTCTTATTTTGATTAAATTGTATACAAAGAAGTGCCTTCTCATTGCATGAATACCCACATTATGTCTGAAGATAGCTCGAAAAGTCATGTTGATCCGACATGTATTTATTTGTTCCAATATTAACAAAATATATATTATGTACATAAATGATGGCATATAACATATACAAATCACTTTAAACTACACAATAAGATAGACAAAACCAATAACGAAATAAACAATTGGTAATAATATAAAAGGTAAAGCCAAATTATTGTCAGCATAAAATCAATTAGTAATTCATATAAATACAATGGGCATACAAGTGCATAGTGTTGAATCAGACCCAAATAATCACAGTATGTCAGTAAAATTTAGTAAAAATATGTCATACGTTAGTATGACATATCGTCGGCTAGCTAACAACACCGCTCAAGTCGAAATTTTGCGGTTTTGACATGTTTATGCCATTGGATAGATCTTTTCACTGCGCTTCTGTTCACCAATACAAACATTGAATTTCAACCAATCACAATTTTAATTTCAGCTTTAGCGATTTCAATTCTGTGGTGACTTGTGCGGGTTGATAAAACAGTTTTTTGGTTCTCCTGAAAAGTGAGGAAAATCGATTTACGCGGTGTTGTTAGCTAGCCGACGATATGTTATGTAAAAAGGCTGAGAATTTAAAGATCGTTAAGGGAGTACAAACTCTTTTCTAGTAGAATTATAGGTAATTTAGTGATTTTTTTAGTGATAGAGTTAGAAACAGCGTGCTAAGAGAGCAGTGTGGAGTGAATGAAGATGTAGTAACGAGAGTTGAGAAAGGTATGTTGAGATGGTTTGGGCATATAGAAAGGATGGACGAAAGTAGATTAACAAAACAAGTATACAAGGCGAGCGTGAATGGGATAGTTGGTAGAGGAAGGCCTCAGCGAACGTACTCTGACCAAATTGGAGACATTTTAGAAAAAGGCCAGGTCAGAAGTACAATAAACCGCCGAGCCTGTATGAAGAATGTTATGAGGATGAATGAAGCGAAAGAGGTATGCCAGGATCGTAGCAAGTGGAAATCCTTGGTATCTGCCTATCCCTCCGGGAAACAGGTGTGATTATATGTATGTATGTGTTGAATATTTCGACAGCTTGATATTTTGCACATTGTTTCATTATTTTTAGGTTAAAAGTTATTTTATTTTTAATATTTTTTCTTCGACTGTTGACTCTGATGATTTGCTCCTCTGCCGTTTCATATTCATGAAGATACCTACTTTGCTAAGAATTTTTTTACGAACTTGTACATAAAGACTTGGTACTGTGGTTTGAAAATATTCTCTGCATGATTCTTTCTGAGAGATTCTTAGAATTGACCGAATGCTCCTTTGTTGCAAAATTAAGGCTTTTTCCATGTTATAGTTAAGATAGGTAGATAACCATTTATTTAACCATTTTTACACACTTGTGGCCATTCCTGATTATAACTGTCTTTTCTTCATTTAATGTAAGAGAAGCACTCTTGTCTCTTGTAGCAATGTAAGTAACTACTTTCATTTTATTTTAATATAGGTACCTACTAAGGAAAAATGGCAGAATGTTCTGATTAACTAGATAACTGTACTTTATAAAACAAACCACAATATAGTCGTTACGCTATCTGGCATTATAGCGATCTAGTCCAAACGCAATGTAGTCCTAACGCGATATAGTCATATCGAGGTATAGTCATAAAGTGATCTAGTCATACCTACTATCTAGTCAAAACGAGATCCTTCTACTATTATAAACGCGAAAGTTTGTGAGAATGGATGTTTGTTAATCTTTCACGCAAAAACTACTGAACGGATTTAAATGAAACTTTACAGTAATATAGCTCATACATCAGAATAATACATAGGCTACTTTTTATCCGGGTACGACGCGGGCGAAGCCGTGGGCAGAGGCTAGTGTAGTCATAGAGCTTCTAACCATATAAAACTATTAGCTACTTTATTTACAACTTTTGAGTAATTTTCTTTCTTTCTTTTTCAGCGGTAATCGAACCCGCACTTGCATCTTAGCTGAGAACTCGCCCACACTACCGAGGTCATTGAACTTGATGCCATATACATACTTTGTTTCTCGGACTGGGCAACACGAATGCAACGTCTTGCTTCACTGCGCATGAAACTGTGCATTTCGACACCATCCTGTAACTTTACGCGTCTCCGATTGCTTTAATTAGTTTCCTTAGGTATTGGAAATTATTCGACTCAGGGTTTTAAGGCTCGTTCCATATTGGGGCCGCGAATAGGACAGTTTTATGGCTCGTCGGTAAAGTTCACTGTGTTTTAGCACAGACCAGTTAAAGTAAATAGACCGCCTACAAAATATCGTACTCCGATATCTGTTTACGCGAGATGTCGCTACGTATTGCGAATCGATGATTAATTTAAACGTCACTCATTTTATTTGCACATCTAGCTTACTGCCACTCTTAGTAGTACGAAAAATTCTTTAGATGGCGCTATTTCCGATTTCGCGTGCGACAAAAAAGACGTGGCGCGCGGGCGCGGCGTTGTCAGCTTGTACACAGATCAGTTCTGGTCTTTGATAATTATTAGTAAAATACCGTGATCTAAATCATTCACTCCCTACTATTGTTAACTAAGCAACAATGAAGACTCACAAATAGCACCATCTGTACAAACCTTAGCGGTTTTTTAGGAGCTATTATTGATAAAAATAATTTTTTTAAGTATATTTATTTCGTTAATAAATAAAAAAAACACCGTGAGTGGCTCGTGGCTCGCCCAACATGTAATTTGACGACCTCTGTGGCGCAGTGGGCGAAAGCCCGAGACGCAGAAGGTTTCGGTTTCGTATCCCGCCGCGGGATACATTTTTGTACGATCCACAAATATTTGTCTTGGATCTGGGTGTTTTCTATGTATAATATGCATGTATTTACAAAAAATATATACCTAAATAAGTACCTAGTATATCAGTCATGTAGTTCTCATAATACAAGCTCTGCTTAGTTTGGGGCTAGATGATGCTGTGTAAAAAAGGTCAAGCATTATATATTTACTTATGTATTTTATAATATTTTTTATCTTATTGTGTAACCTCATACAAACGAACTTAGTTACCGACTTAATAGCAAGCTGTAGGTTTAAGGTAAGCTGTAAAAATAAAATAATGAAAGTCATATCTCTTTACATTTACAAAAGTTTCCTAGAAATATACCGAAATAAGGAAAGTTACTTAAAAAAAAACAATTATAACTTAAGAAATAAAGAAAAACTATTATATAAATCGAGAACGAGACTAACAAAACCAAGGAGATTATATTAAGATAGAGATGTATATTAGTTGCCAATCAAAATATCAAATTTGAAGCACTTATCAGATTTCAAACAAAAGATCAGATATTTCTTTGAAGCCAACGCATTTTACTATCTGAATGAGTTCATGAATATGACTTTAGCAGAATCCTCATTTTTTCATGACGAGGTTGGGTGGCGTGTGCTCTTGACAAATATTTGAATATTATAGGGATTTTATTATTTATTTTAATTAATAGCAACATAATATCATTGGCATTCTGACTCCATGTAATAGTATTTTTTAAACTTTCAATAGTATCTTTCGCGATTAGATAACATTCTCAATACATTTATTGCTTTCACATGGTAGGTACATAGATGGTGTTTATAGGTAAGTATCTCACATGAACCCTATCTAGGGGTATAGCAATACATAGGTAGGCAAGCCGAAGCTTTGTGTAAACAAAAAAACTAGTAGATACAATAAAATAAAGTCAATGTAGACTAAGTATCAAGGTATCTAGCATTTGGAATAACATAATTAAGTAGGTTTAGTATTTTTTTCTTTTGTTATAATTTTCAGTAGTTAAAATAGGTGCTTACGTCACTTTTTATTTATTTTTAAGAAGTTTTGTTAGCTTTCTAGTCTAAATAATCTTTAATGTCATAGTCGCATTTATCAATTAAGAATGATTTTAGTATTTTAATGAAAAGCGAATCTTTTTGTAGTGCTGTGATTTGTTTTGAATACATAATTATAAGTTTAACGAGTCTTTATCGCATTTACCTTTATGTATTTTCCCGACGTTTTAACTGTATTGCAACAGCCGTGGTCACTGGCTGACCATCCCTTTCATCATCATCAGCCTATATTAGTCCACTGCTGGGCATAGGCCTCCCCTAATGAGCGCCATAGCGCCCTGTCTTCAGCTTGCCGCATCCAGCATCTGCCTGCAGTCTTTCGCAGATCGTCATCCCACCTGGCCGGAGGGCGTCCTACACTACGTTTTTTAAGAACATGTTTACCCCAGCGGTTATCGGTTCTTCGCGAGATATGACCGGCCCACTGCCACTTCAGCTTGCTAATTCGTTGAGCTATATCGATAACTTTGGTTCTCTGACGGATGTATTCGTTACGAGTCATCTATTTGAGTATAATTAAACTCCAAGTAGGTTTGACACTAAAGACCATGGACTGCCTGCCGCCTTGTTAATTAATAGGTACCCTCTGTTCAAAAGAGGTTTCAAGCTGTCGCGGTACAGCTCACAGCTTATGAGCACCTACTCACACATGTCTGATTTGGCAAAATTAGGTAGAACCCTGATCAGTGGTGAAAAAGCTATTGTGGGGAAATATGTTTTCTTCTGTTTTCGCTTATTGCATTTGGGCACATTTCGTGAGAAAAATACATCGGTACTGAACTTGGAAAAGCGCATAAACCGAGGATCATAGAATTTTAAAATAAAAAAGATGCTTTGATTTAGGAAAGGTTTATCTAGAGTTAAATAATACTTAAATAACTATTTGTGTTCCTAAATAACAGCTTTTCATACATTGTTATACGTAGATATATGTCTAATGTAAAGCCAGAGCGAGGATCCCTTGCGTCTAAACACAAGTTTTATACTTAGTGAGAGCAAGGTATTTGACTGTATATACATCATACAAGGTTTTAAGTACATTTATAAACACTCTACTGTCTCATTTAACTATAAAGTCACAAAAATATAATTAATTACATTGTAAGTGTACCAATGTAAACCTTTTTTTTTAAATAAATATTCTTTATTATTATTATTATAATAATTATAGAGCTTTTTTTGCTACCAAGGTTGCTAACGGTCAACGGTTTGTTGCTAAGCGATTATCGTAGCCTATGGACGTTGCTGACCCATTAAATATTTCAAAACGCCCTTTTTTGAATAACTTTATACGCTAGTCCCACATATTTCTCGATATTAACGTTTAAACGTACCTAAATTTGTAAAAAAAGGGTCATGAATGAATAGGCAATGTTTTAGATTTATGTTCACCGTGATTTCTCACGGACTTTGTCTCTAGACTAAACAAATATTGAGGTATCACAACGCTGCAATTTTCGAGTTGTGTTGCAAAATGTTTAATTTCCATCGTGAGTATACAAACCTTGATGCCGACCACATTTATTCAGAAAGCAGGTGTCCGCGACTGTTCTTACCTATCACTCCAATACGTATCCCAGGCTTAAAAATTACCTTAATAATGGTGAAAGGAACAGCGCTCTTTTTATACTCGGGTCTGGGTGTTTTCTATATATTATATATATATATATATATATATATATACATATGTATTTATTAACAAAAATATATATCTATGTGTAAAAATATATATGTCATGTACCTCTAGTTTCTATAACACAAGCTCTGCTTACTTTGGAGATGATGCTGTGCGAAATTGACCAGCATTATTTTTGATGTACATATTATCACAAGCCTTCACAAAGTTGGTTTCCTCATAACATTATTCATCACAATTCGAGAACTCGTAGTACAAACACAGACTCATTTTGTTTAGTATTTTTTTTAGTACTGTTCGTTCCGTTGCGCGCCGGTATTGGGTTCCGACAACCTGTTTTTTAAGTGACCGTAGTTGGATGGATGATGTTGGCCAAGGATCATAATCTTTATGTCTCAAACGACACATCTTAAACATAGTAGGCCATTTTAATAGATACTATATAAATGACCTTACATAAATTGTCTTTACAAGACTTTCGCAATAATTACATGTTTTTACGTGACAAAACGAAATAAAAAGACAAAAAAAAGCATGTCGTGTACCTGTCGGACGCAATAGACAGTTTTTAGCAATCGTTAGTAAAAAACCTTGATATCTATTACATTACTTACTAACAGAAATAATAAAATAACTACCTACTTAGATTTGTTCATTTTAAAGTGGAACATCCTTCTAATATTATAAACGTGAAAGTTTGTGAGGATGTTTGTTACTCTTTCATGAAAAAATTACTGAACGAATTTTGATGAAACTTTACAGTAACATAGCTTATACATCAGAATAACACATAGGCTACTTTTTATCCGGGTACCATGCGGGCGAAGCCGTGGGCAGAAGCTAGTGTAATTATAATTTTTTAAATGTCTTCTAAATCCAAATATAAGCTGAATATAAAATGCTCAATACCCTAATGAATCGGAATTTCTACACATTCAAATTGAACCAACACAAAATATACAAATGAAACAGTTGACCAGTATTTGTAAATTGCATGCTAGACTTTAAGCGAAATGTGCCAGACCAATTTTCTGAATATTAAATCCTACTATAAATGTGAAAGTTTGTGACGGTGGATGTTTGTTACTCTTTCACGCAAAAACTACTGAACGGATTTTGATGAGACTTCCCAGTAATATAGCTTATACATCAGAATAAAACATAGGCTACTTTTTATCCAGGTACCATGCGGGCGAAGCCGTAGGCAGAAGCTATCATTCCATTTCATTTCAGTTGAGCCATCTCTATACAGTTTCAAACGATCGATAGATCCTTTTATCCTCACAACCCCAAAATGCTAACTGCATGCATATTCAGCGGTATGGAAATACTGACTAAACTACGGAAAATATTTATTCCACTTGTTTTCTTTTGTAACACCAATGTGGTAAGTTGCTTTTCTATAGGTATGTAATAGTGTGTTGTATGTGTCTATTTGCCCTACATTATCAAACTAAGCCATTCCCACCATGAATATATAAATAACTAAATAAATAATAATCATCTACTCCCAAACTACGCAGAGCTTGTATTATGGGACCTACATGACTGTTATACTACTTATAAGCAGTTTTTATTTGTACATACATATTATACATAAAAAACACCCAAACCCGAGACAAATATATATAAACATTTTTATGACAGCCCGTCATCAATATTCAATTCGTTAAGATTATATTTAAGTTTTAATCTAAGATAGTAAGCATTTTGGTTTATTTAAAAAATAGTGTAAGCTTACTATTTTTTAAATAAATTATTCTTATTCTAATAAAGTATAATTATTATCATTGCATTAAAACTATCGTGTTTTGGTGTCTTGGTATTATTTTAGAATATTATTACGACTATACGTACATCAGTTCCCGTCTCACGACCTTCCTAAAGGGTCATAAGGTCAACGAAACATCAGCACGATAATAGTAAAGTACGTGGTATAGTTGTTGTGACGACCGATGTGGCGCGGTGGGCGAAGGTCCGCCTGGTACACAGCAGGTTGCGGGTTCGATTCCCGCCCTGGGACAAATATTTGTACGATCTGCAAATATTTGTTCCGGGTGTTCTGGGTATTTTCTATGTATAATAAAAATATCTATCTATGTAATGTATTGTATTAAGTATATCAGTCATCTAGTACCCATAACACAAGCTCTGCTTAGCTTGGGGCTAGATGATGCTGTGTGGATTGTCCAGCATTATTTATTATTATTTTATTTATTTATTTATTTTACCCACTATATCGGTTACTTCAGTTTGTCTACATTTATCCTCGTTTCGGATGTAGACACGAGTTTATCATAAATTAAACATAATAAACATCGCTGTTACTTACTAATACTTGAGGTCTTTACCTCGGCAGTTTAAGAAGGTAATATCCGAAACTTCTCAACCGATTTCAAAAAATATTTAATCAATTTATAGAATGATTTTTCAGACTAGACGTTGCGTTGGTTGAAAGTTATTTATTTGCAACTTAGAGAAAACATCATTTTACAATAAGAGAACACTGTTAATCATCACTGTTAATATTTATTTATATAAAAACACATATAAGCCAAAATTTAGTAAAGAGAGCTTTTTATAATTTGAAGTTTTTCTTAATGTTTTGGTTGCATATTATCTCATTTAAAAAACTGTTATAAAGAGTAGAGAGCAATTTCACAAACGTAATTCAACGAAAAAACGGTCAAGCGAATGAGTTTCTTAATGAACTGTGCCTTAACGGTTACTAAAAGTAGTTAAAAACGGTAACTACTTTTCATCGGCTACTTTATCCGAGTGGACGAAACCGTGGGCTGTAGCTAGTTCATACCTTCAACCTTGAACTGTTGATGTAACTGTAGGTACCTTCAGTTTTCGAGAGTAGCCAGAGTGTAGGATTATCCTGCCCACACTAGTTCTTTCTGAACATGGTCACTCACCTCAGCGTGATAAAGAAAGAGCCCGTGATTAAGAAGAAGAATAACTCAGAATACTCACCAAGCCTGAGGCATGCAGAGATTCTCGAACGGGAATAGATTCGGCATCAGAATTACCAGCTGCCACCAGTTAGCGCGACATAAATCCCTTTCTCTCTTGACGACAGCATCCCACATGGGTCCAGAACCCATATGCGGTACCCAGGTCATGGCTAGGCCCATGATGACGAGCACAGCAGGTATCAACCTGAGAGGAAATAATGTTATCAGTGACACTCGAAGCCTCGTCTTCTTTGTACATACGCAGAAAAGGAAACTGAATTTGGGTTTTTAACTTTTGAACGGATGAACTTATATTAATTTTATTTAAAAGCTCTTTTAAATCATCGTCAGCCTATATTAGTCCACTGCTGGACATAGGCCTCCCCTAATGCGCGCCATAGCGCCCTGTCTTCAGCTTGCCGCATCCAGCATCTATCTGCCTGCAGTCTTTCGCAGATCGTCATCCCACCTGGCCGGAGGGCGTCCACACTACGTTTGCCGAGTCGCTGTCTCCACTCAAGAACACGTTTACCCCAGCGGTTATCGGTTCTTCGCTTTTAAATACGATGATTTTATGATAAGTTTTATTTCCACACGTAACTAGAGTACCTATTTCAATCTGTAACAGTGTCAGAGATTGAAATACAGATTTCACATACATAATTTGTCTTCTTGTAGATAGAATTAAATAGATAGATTCTTCTTGACTGTGGTAACCCATAATGCAAGCCAAAATGTTTAAATGTATTTCATTCTGCAACAAAAACTTGAGTCTAATGTCCAAGGGGCCTAAGATAATTTTACCTCAGCCATCGGTTCACCAACGCCATGGGAACAGTCTTCAGCGAGAACTGATGAGACTCCGCGTAGACCAGCATCTTGTAAGCCATGAGGAAACCTCCCATCACGAAGAATATCTGGACGATGACGCGCGCGTTGAAAAGAAGACTTTTGAAAAAGTCGTTGTAAGACTGGAAGAGAAGGGTTTTGAAGATAATTTACATATTTCTTTCAGGGCGACTTTCTCACTATTTTTTATTGCAAACGGTCACATTTTTCGAGTACATCTTGGCCCAATTAGAGACTATTATTGTAGAGTTGAATTGCTAAAAAGCACTTTAATCGCTTAAGCGAGCTAAGCGAGTGAGATATCTTAGTGATCTCTGAGTATGAGTAGTTAAACTAATCTGCACTTAATGTTTGTTTGTCCGATGGTAAGTTTTGAATGATTTGCTGTGTTCCGGATTGCATGGTATGGGCGATGGTAAAATTACATGAGACTTTTACTCGTTATGTTTCAGGATCGGCAGGTTATAAAAAAAAGGTTAGGTTTTATAAATAATTGAGCATAACTCTCGCCACCTGACTGAATGAAAGCAATGTTAATGCTCTCAAACACATTCTGAGGGAGCCGGTATTAACACGGCCTCGAAGATAAATATAACACTTATCGTAAGGAGCCTCTGCTAATCTGAATTCTAGGATATTTTCATGGCTACCAAACCACCAAAACAATTAAAAACACTAAAGTCCGCAGTCGAGAAGTCCAAAAATGAGCTAGATTACAGCCGCTTAGTTATTTGAAACAAGTTGAATATGTTGCAACGATGACCAGAAAAATGTTGAAATAACATAAAAGCTGAGAGCATTAGAGCACCGTTCCTTAACGATAATTGCATAACGTTATGACCGAGTAATCTAGTACAAGTAAATCACGAATTCTCTATGATAGCGATGCCGGTCTAAAGCGGTCGTATTTTTAGACAAAGAACCATGTATAAAACCACTGCGCTCTATGAAGAAACTTGTCTACGTCAATAGGCGAGTTTCCTCAGAGCGCCGAGTAATCTGAACATATATCACGGATTCCCTAAGATAGCGATGCCAGTACATGGCGGTATTTTAGTCAGGGAACCGTGCATAAAACTACTGCGCTCTATGAAGAAACTTGTCTACGTCAATAGGCGAGTTTCCTCAAAGCACCGAGTAATCTGAACATATATCACGGATTCCCTAAGATAGCGATGCCAGTGTATGGCGATATTTTTAGACAGGGAACCGTGCATAAAACTTTTGCGCTCTATGAAGAAACTTGTCTACGTCAATAGGAGAGTTTCCTCAAAGCACCGAGTAATCTGAACATATATCACGGATTCCCTAAGATAGCGATGCCAGTATATGGCGGCATTTTTAGACAGGGAACCGTGCATAAAACTTCTGCGTTCTATGAAGAAACTTTTCTTATCTAGTTTTCTCTTAGTTTCATATCTAAAACTGTTCTTTTGGAAAACTGTTCATGGATTTGCAAGTCAATTATTCTGGAAAATAATTAATCAGGTTTTCACAGGGTTTAAGGACTAGTGAAGGCCATCACGCAATCACAAACACGTTTAGGTATGCAACTATGAGGACATTGCACTTATAAAGCAATGACGACCTCTGTGGCGCAGTGGGCGGAGGCCCGCCTGAGATGCAGAAAGTTGCGGGTTCGATTCCCGTCGCAGGACAAATATTTGTATGATCTGCAAATATTTGTCTTCGGGTCTGGGTGTTTTCTATGTATAGTTTTTATTCAGGTATTCACAAAAAAAAGTGTAAAAGTAGTATATCAATCATGTAGTTCCCATAACACAAGCTCTGCTTAGTTTGGGGCTAGATGATGCTGTGTGAAAAAAAATAACCAAACCAAAGTTTTGTATCATTTTTTTTTTTTTTTACAGCTGTTTTAAAAAAAATATCATGTACAATTTACTCGGGGCCAAAACATTTTAAAAAACTTTTACTAGTGGAAAGCCCCATGGCTTCGTTGAGTTATTTTCCATCTATTCATCATAAAAAGGTTAATTATTGAAAACTTCTTTTTGCACTTCTTCCACTACCCATCTTAAATTAGCTTGGCCTAGTTTTTGCGTGAAAGAGAAAGAAAGAAAGAAAGAAAGAAAGAAAGAAAGAAAATATTTTTATTCGCCTTAGAAACAAACATCCATCCTCACAAATTTTCGCGTTTATAATATTAGTAGGATAGGATAGGATGTATGCAGAGCAGCTGGTATTATGAATCTTGTGATTTCAATGACATAGATAGAATTTTTATTCGACACATACGAATATAGCATAGATAAGTAGAAATGATAAGAAAAAAAACAGTAAAATATAATACGATACAAAAGATAAAAGGTGGTAAATAGGTATGTAAGAAATTACTAGGGTTGCCATCCGTCCGGGTTTCCCCGCATTTGTACTAGTTTGAAGCGTCCTTGGAGCGTCCCGGGGGATTTCATTTGTAGTCTGGGTTTCAGGCTACTGAAACATCCACCGAAAATTCGTGGACGAAATTATTTTTTAAATTACTGAGTAACTTTAAAAAATACCTGTGATATTATCCCCGGGTTTAAAGCTTCAAAATCCGGGGTTTTCACACTTTTTGGCCTTTGGTAGATTTAAGAGATGGCAACCCTTGTTATTTACAAACAGTCGTTCTAAGTTCTAACCTCTAAAAGTGGATGTGAATGGAACAAAAAACAAAACGAAGTGAAGTAAAGTTGACTTACCAAATCAAAAAGTGACAAAACAAAAGGAAACATAAAGAAGGATATGGAGTAAGGACTTAAATCCAAGCCAAAACAATTTAAAAAAAAGTCGTGAGGATACGGAATGATCTCCCTGTTTAGGTTTTCCCAAGAGACTAAAAAATTCGGTTCAAAAAGGGTGTTTTTAAATTTTTATAGGGTTGCCAACTTGCGTTTGGTGCTTCTGGCGTTGGAAGCGTATATAGGCTACAATAAATTTTACCTACAGGGAGCCGTTCGCAGGTTTGCCATTTTGGATGTATTTAAAAAAAAATGCCTACAAAATTGACAATAGGGCATGATGGCCATAAAAATGGCTATTGATCTATGGTCTAAAGACCAGTAAGATGAAAGAACTAAGTTCAAGGCTCATTTTACCCGCGACGCAAAGAACCCTTGTGTTTGTGGTAAGAGGTTGTTTGTTTGTGCGTTGCGTTTGAATGTTTGTCTGTTACCATATTTGTCCAAAACGTATGAAATGACTGAAATGCGTTTTTTGTGACTGACAAGGGTTGTTCTTAGATTGGGTTTATTTCCAAATCATGTTGTTTTCTTTTACCGTTCTTTAAGAGCACAATTTTAGTATGAGTAAACGCGTAAGACGACAGTCTGTTTTCAGTTTTATTTTATTTGTATCAAACAATAATCATTATTTAAAAAAAAAAACATTTAAGTGAGAACTATAATCAAGCGAACAGAAAGTGATAAGTTCTGAAGCGTCACTTAATTCACATTCTTACCGTAATTGGCCAGCAATTGCGGTCAGAATGGTCAGAATGGAAATTTTTGGGAAACAATAATATATAATATTCGTTTTGGTACTTAAATTTTATTTTTATTTCACTACTACAAACTTAAAATACTATCAATTTATTTTAATAAACAAAATGGTCTATTAAGAGCATCATTGAAATATTAACAAACACGGGGTTTTAGTACAGTGATATTTATTACGAGCGTTAAATTTTATGGGCAGCCAATCTAATGTACTTACCAAAATTAAACATTACCTACTCCTGCCAATTTAGTTTTTACTAGCTACTACACACGGGTTCACGCGTGGTGGTAGCCGATAAAGAGTAGCTCTTATTCTTTTGGCAACGTTTGTAAGAAACGCATCGTCCGTTTTTTGACGAATTACATAGTAAAATTACTCTACACAAAAAGCACTTTTATCTTAACGGAATAATATATAGCCTATAATATGTCTATACACTGAAGTTCCATGCTATATAAATATTTGTGAAAACATTTGTGAAATCTGATGAAAATGTGATTCCATCATCAAACCAGCCTAATAACAGGCGAATAAGATAAAAGATAGAAAACCCAACTGTTTTAAGATTTAAAAATATCATGTTATTATATTTTATCTTAACGTCATAATAACTTTCCAAATTAATAAAGCATTTGTACACCCCGGCCATTATTACAATCTCATTAAATCCAAAGGTTGTCTGGAAGATCTCGCTTCCAAGCGATATGACCGCCTATTGTACTTTAAGTTTGTTTTTTTAGTTTTGTTAAGTTATATTTTTTTTTATGGTGTACAATAAAGTATTTTCATTCATTCAATAACATAAAATATATAATATACACAATCTCTAATTATTACTCTAATATAACATTTGGATGGACCAAAGGTTGTCTGGAAGAGATCGCCTCTATTTGATAAGACCTCCATTATACCGACTAAAATATATTCATACAATGAATGCCCATCCGAAAAATTGGTGAAAACATTTTTGAAATCGGATAAGTAGTTTCCCAGATAACCTCTTACACCCAAACTTACAAATTATATTTCGAAAACAAGATAAACTTGTGTCCGAAACTTTAATTTTCTTTCCCGCTAAGTGCTATTGTCCCAAAAAAACTTCAATTCGCTCTTTGCAGTGACAAAAATAATACCACTAATATAAAATTCTATTGACATAGCAATTATTTTATTTAAGATTGGATTGGCTTGCGATTTTTATCAAAATAAAAATTCCAAGCTAATCCATTTTTTTCGAGCAGATAAAACCCAAAAATTTCCACCAAAAGAACGTGAACAGCGTTCACGTTTTCGTGTATTAGTTGGTATAGATATTTTACTTTTTATTTATACAGTAGTCACTGTCCTACGGACGAAATATTTCTCCTATAGACCAGTCGACTGCTTTAAACTAAAATACATACATTTTCAATGAACTCTGGGTTTTCCGTGTATCCGTAGCCAATGAATATCATGGAGTGAAGACCCAGGATCATCACCATTGTGTAGAATCTGGAACAAATATTTATTTAAACAGTGTGAAAAAGATGAAGAAGCATTGATAAAGTGGATATATAATAATTTAAGCAAATACTAACTTGATATTGTTAAATCTTAAAACGGTTGCGTTTTCTATAGGCTTTTACCTATTTGCCTTTTACTAAGCTAATTCGATGCTGGAAATGGTAAGATGTTAGAGCTCCTTAACGGCATACTTTCATTAGATTGCTGTTGTTTCTCGCTGTTTTTGGTTCTAGGGCATACCAATTTTCTCACGATGTTTTCCTTCACCATTACAAAGACGTGAACTTTTCGAGAAATAAATAAAAAAAACTATTATTTTGAAAAAAAAAAAAAAAAAACACTACTGGCTCAGTCTATGGCATTAGTCTTCGACATATGACTACTACTTTTGCACATGATGTACTCTTATATTATCACTAGCTTCTGCCCACGGCTTCACCTGCGTGATACCCGGATACAAAGTAGCCTATGTGTTATTCTGATGTATAAGCTATGTAAGTTTCATCAAAATCTGTACTGTAGTTTTTGCGTGAAAGAGTAACAAACATCCATCCTCACAAACTTTCGCGGTTATAATATTGGTAGGATAGGATAGGATATAGCATACCTCAATGCCTGGAAGCATTTGAAGAGACCACCTTCAGCACTGCCGCCATGTTTCAGAGCTTTCCAGTTCTTTTGGACGCAGAAAGCCAGCATAAACTTGTTATCTGAAAGGAAGCTTTTTTGTCAGACACCAATTTTTCACACCAAACTACAGCTTTGGTTTTCTAAGCGATATCTGTCATTATATGAATTAAATAAAAAGGTTTTGTTATCAGTATCTTAACTTAAAAAAACCGGACAAGTGCGAGTCTGATTCGCGCATAGAGATTTCCGAGGAACGAGTACAACTGAATAGTACGTTCTAGTTTACTCGAGGGAATTAATACCTATCAGTACATCGCTCCTGTACAACACAAGCCTAATATTTACAAGTATTTCTATTGAATAACCTTCAATTGGAAACCCACCTTCTCCATTCTCCCCAGGCCAGAAAAAGTAGAAACCAGAGCATCCCAGGTTAACCAGCAGTAGCATTATCAGGAGGGTTCCTATTGTGAAGTCTAACACGTCTACTGGCATGCTGTCATTTTGGGTCTTGCAATACCGCACTGAGAGAGTATCCACCTGGTAAAGAAGACAGTAGTTCGGAATCATTATTTCAACTATACCACGTACTATTCTCTTGCTGACGTTTCGTTGACCGTTTAGAGGTCCTTCCTTATAAGCACCGTCCGCGACCACACTCGACGGTCGTGTGATGGGAACTGATGAGAAAGGAACTCTAAGCCGTCAACGAAACATCAGCAGGAGAATAGTTCTACGTGTTAAAGTCGTAATAATATTCTAAAAAGAAGATAGTGTACACTAACTGAGAGAGTATCCACCTGGTAAAGAAGACAGTAGTACGGTATCATTTTAGAATATTATTTCAACTATACCACGTACTATTCTCCTGCTGACGTTTCGTTGACCGTTTAGAGGTCCTTCCTTATAAGCACCGTCCGCGACCACGCTCGACGGTCGTGTGATGGGAACTGATGAGAAACCTCTAAACCGGCAACGAAACATCAGCAGGAGAATAGTTCTACGTGTTAAAGTCGTAATAATATTCTAAAAAGACGACAGTGTACACTAATTGAACTTAATTTAACTTAGTTTTATTCATGGCTCTCTTTCACTAACCGTAACGAACGAAAGAGAAAGCAATATTTTAGTGTTATCAAACTAGTCAGATTTAAGTTTTTCTACCTCTATACCAGTAAAGTCGTGATTTCTAAACAAGCTGACTATAAAAACGAAGAAGAGAGACACGTAAACTAATTTGACGTGAGTAAAATTCTTGTCATCTCTTTCTTTCGTGCATTATTAGTGAAAAAGAGTGGCCGTTTAAATAAAGTTCAGTTAGTTCACTGCGTCACTAATATCGCGATTAAACTATTACCAACTGACATCAAAAAGAAGAGGCTCTCAATTCATCTTGTGAACCGATTTAATGTTTATTTATATATATTTTTCTGTATAAATTTTATACAAAATACCTAATCCTTAGAGAGAAAAAATGGGAATATATAATATTGGAATGGAAGAAATATAATATTGGACTTTTAATCAATTTCGCGTTATTTGACGTTGGATTTGACATTTTATGTTTTATAAATTATAGAGCCTCAAGCCTCAAGTCTTTTGACGACCGATGTGGCGCGGTGCGCGAAGGTCCGCCTGCGACACAGGAGGTTGCGGGTTCGATTCCCGCCCTGGGACAAATGTTTGTACGATCTGCAAATATTTGTTCCGGGTGTTCTGGGTATTTTCTATGTATAATAAAAAAATATCTATCTATGTAATGTATTGTATTAAGTATATCAATCATCTAGTACCCATAACACAAGCTCTGCTTAGCTTGGAGCTAGATGATGCTGTGTGTATTATCCAGCATTATTTATTCACTAGAAGGCCCTACAATACATAACGGCATACAGGTCAAGGGTTTAAAATCGTGTTATTATTTAATTGTTTATAGCATCATAATATTTGTTTCTTTTCACTTTCAACATCAAGGCACACCCTCTCTAGATGCAAAGCGAAGTCTACTGCTCTGAGAGCTTCTACGCTATGTAGTATCTGGAAATCAGCAGTAAGCTGAGATAGGACCTTTCCGACTCATACCTACCACTGCAGCATAGACTGCCCTCGTTAGCACTGGTTAGTTACATAATGTACTCTTCTGTAGTTTACTTTGTTTTTTTATTGTTTGTCTTTCTTGTCATTTATACCTGTCTATGCTGTATCGTCATGTCCGTACCTGCAGTCCATACCCCTCATGGATGCTCTGATTGAAGCAGTCTTTCAAGGCATCAGCTGTCGCGTCACTAGCGTTGGCGTGCGTCAGGTTTAGTCCACAGACCTTGGACGCGCATACTCCTCTATGCAACTTGGAGTGCATATAATTTGTGTAGGAGCGTGAAGAGTAATTCTAAGGAAAAAAGTGTTTCATAATTATCATCGGCTAAATCATTTGCAGTCATTTTTGT